>LR994585.1:7500-1272500 GCA_905187575.2 Celastrina argiolus
TAAAAAAGTTTAATAAATTTAATTCCGATTTATAACAAAAATCGTATTTATGGCACATAACAATGCTATTTGCATTAGATACACATTGCTCAAGACAAATCATAGTATTTTAGCGTAAACTCAATCGCGAAAACTATATATTTCGGTAACTTGAGTTTTTAAAAAGTAAAAGTTTTTAAATTTTGAAATCGGATTTTTGGCAAAAATCGGAATTATGGCACATAACAATGCTATTTGCATTAGATACACATTGCTCAAGACAAATAAGAGTATTTTAGCGTAAACTCGATTGCGAAAACTCTATATTTCGGTTACTTGAGTTTTTAAAAAGAAACAAAATTTTAAATCGGATTTATGGCGAAATCGGATTACTGGCACATAACAATTGTTTTTGCATCAGATACACATTGTTTAAGACAAATCAGTGTATTTTAACGTAAACTCAATTGTACAAACAGTCCATTTCGGTTATTTGCGTTTTAAAAAAGTTACAAAATTTGGAATCGGATTTATGGCACGTAACAATGCTTTTTGCATTAGATACACTGCTCAAGACAAATCAGAGTATTTCAGCGTAAACTCAATTGTTAAAACTGTCCATTTCGGTTACTTGAGTTTTAAAAAAGTTACAAAATTTTAATTCGGATTTATAACAAAAATCGGATTTATGGCACATAACAATGCTTTTTGCATTAGATACACATTGCTCTAGACAAATCAGAGTATTTTAGCGTAAACTAAATTGTGAAAACTGTTGATTTCCATTACTCGAGTTTTATAAAAGTAACAAAATTTGAAATCGGTTCTTGGCAAAAATCGGTATTATGGCACAAAACAATGCTTTTTGCTTTAGATGCACATTTCTCAAGACAAATCAGAGAATTTAAGCGTAAACACAATTGTGAAAACTGTCCATTTCGGTTACTTGAGTTTTTTAAAAATTACACAATTTGATAACGTATTTTTGGCAAAAACGGATAAATGGCACATTACAATGCTTTTTGCATTAGATACACATTGCTCAAGACAAATCAGAGTATTTTAGCGTAAACTCAATTCCGAAAACTGTATATTTCGGTTACTTGAGCTTTTAATATGTAACAAAATTTTAAATCGGATTTTTGGCAAAAATCGGATTTATGGCTATTAACAATGCTATTTTCATTAGATACACATTGCTCAAGACAAATCAGAGTATTTTAGCGTAAACTCAATTGCAAAAACTCTATATTTCGGTTACTTGAGTTTTTAATAAGAAACAAAATTTTAAATCGGATTAATGGCGAAATCGGATTACTGGCACATAACAATTGTTTTTGCATCAGATACACATTGTTTAAGACAAATCAGAGTATTTCAGCGTAAACTCAATTGTTAAAACTGTCCATTTCGGTTACTTGAGTTTTAAAAAAGTTAAAAAAATTTAATTCCGATTTATAACAAAAATCGGATTTATGGCATATAACAATGCTTTTTGCATTAGATACACATTGCTCAAGACAAATCTGAGTATTTTAGCGTAAACTCAATCGCGAAAACTCTATATTTTCGGTAACTTGAGTTTTTAAAAAGTAAAAGTTTTTAAAATTTGAAATCGGATTTTTATACAATTTAAATATTTTTAAGAGGTAAACCTTAATTAAAATAACAAATACTAAACCAATAACATAAATCTATTTCTAGGTAAAAATTAAATTAACAAAATTAAATTAGCAAGTATTTAACTAAATCACAAATAACTAAATCACAAATATATTTAAAATTACTAAAGCAAAAGCAAAAACTATATGGAAAATTTATAATTTAGGTAAACGCTATGGCACGTCTGTCTCGCACAAATTCCCAGGAAAAAGAGGCCGAATCACGTGGTGCATAAGGCTTTTATGCACTTCGGGGACCGTCGGGGCAGCTCGGTGAATCAGCCTCGTCGTTTGTCGCTAACAATATATTATATCTAGCAATATCCCGCGAAACAATTATAACCACAACCTGCAAGCAGATGAGTGAGTGTACGCATAGGCATGCGTTTGATGCACCTGGGATCCTCCCACACTGCTTATGCGTACACTCGCAAGCAAAAAACATGAAAACACCACCACCACACAAGCAATAATGTTAACACGATCGTGCAAAGTCCTACCACCATGCAGGTTGCAAAACTCGACGCGCGTTTCGCTCCGACCCCGATAAGATATCTTAACGAACATTGTTCGCAGAGTCAACATCCTGAGGATGCTCCGGGGTCGGAGCGAAACGCGCGTCGAGTTTTGCAACCTGCATGGTGGTGGGACTTTGCACGATCGTGTTAACATTATTGCTTGTATGGTGGTGGTGTTTTCATGTTTTTTGCTTGCGAGTGTACGCATAAGCAGTGTGGGAGGAGGGAGGTGCATCAAACGCATGCCTATGCGTACACTCACTCATCTGCTTGCAGGTTGTGGTTATAATTGTTTCGCGGGATATTGCTAGATATAATATATTTAAATTGTATGCTATGGATTTCCGCAAAGTAACGCCTGATTCCATTAACTATTCAATCGGATTTTTGGAAAAAATCGGAATTATGGCACATAACAATGCTATTTGCATTAGATACACATTGCTCAAGACAAATAAGAGTATTTTAGCGTAAACTCGATTGCGAAAACTCTATATTTCGGTTACTTGAGTTTTTAAAAAGAAACAAAATTTTAAATCGGATTTATGGCGAAATCGGATTACTGGCACATAACAATTGTTTTTGCATCAGATACACATTGTTTAAGACAAATCAGTGTATTTTAACGTAAACTCAATTGTACAAACAGTCCATTTCGGTTATTTGCGTTTTAAAAAAGTTACAAAATTTGGAATCGGATTTATGGCACGTAACAATGCTTTTTGCATTAGATACACTGCTCAAGACAAATCAGAGTATTTCAGCGTAAACTCAATTGTTAAAACTGTCCATTTCGGTTACTTGAGTTTTAAAAAAGTTACAAAATTTTAAGTCGGATTTATGGCACATAACAATGCTTTTTTGCATTAGATACACATTGCTCAAGACAAATCAGAGTATTTTAGCGTAAACTAAATTGTGAAAACTGTTGATTTCCATTACTCGAGTTTTATAAAAGTAACAAAATTTGAAATCGGTTCTTGGCAAAAATCGGTATTATGGCACATAACAATGCTTTTTGCTTTAGATGCACATTGCTCAAGACAAATCAGAGAATTTAAGCGTAAACACAATTCGACGGCCGCTAAGAAGATTATCGAAAGTGCAAAAATGGCGTTTTCGTTTTATTGTATTTTAGGAATATGGATATCAAGATCTATAAACCCACATTTTTTTTTTGAAAAACCTTTTATTTTGGATGTTTTACCGTTAAATACTATCGAAAATGCATAATACTGACGTACTATAACATTGATCTTACCATGTTCGATACTCTTAATGCTCATGGTACGCGCGTGTTTATCGAAGTTACCCACTTCGATAGTTTTCATTCAAATTAGAGCAAGTACGCGCGTGTTTTTTCAGGTTGAGTTTTAGATTATTATTGTTTTATTTTAAGTCCAAAATGAAAAGAAGCGGCAAAGAATTAGTAAATATGGCGAAAAGAAGTACAGAAAAGTCATCAGATGATGTTACTTCAAGCCCAATTAATAATGACGAACCCGGTAAGTTTCTTATTATCTGTGATTATTTATTGATATAATTGTTTATGTTGAAGCTAATGTGTAAAATTTTAAAAAGTTGGCCTACCTACTTACTATAAAGGAATTCAATTATATTGAGTGTAAAGCATACATAAAATATTTTAATAGTTCTTTCAAAACTCTAGAATGTGGTAGATTCGATACTTTACTAAGACATGTTACAAATAACGTGTATCGAATCTACCACTTTCAATAGTATTTTACGATTGATAGTTAGCGAGTTCTATCGAATTTACCAGTATCGATATTATATTACGACAAAACAAAATTCGGGTCTATGGAAATTACCACTTTCAATAGTATTTTTTGTAATTGATCTTTACAATCTTATAGGAAGTGGGACATTCGATAGTTTTATTTGTTTTCTAGGTATATAATTTACCACTTTCGATGCTTTATCATGTTAACGCCTAACATTATCAATTGTTAATAATATATGTCGGAGAAAAATAAGAAGAAGAAGGAGTCTCTAGGCGTACAAGATCACTCTTGGACGTGTTCAGTGACAGTTGGCTATGACAGCTCGTTTGACAAGTGTCACTTATGTCAGCGATGACAGATGGCATTGTCGAAGGGAGACAAAAAATGGAGTGATGATATTCTCTTGGGGGTGACCATTGGAAGATACCGTATGAAGCGGAGTTTCAGACACGTTAGCCAATATGTCAGCTGACCTCGTCACGTCTTGAGATGAATCCGTTTGCATCCACGATCTGAGTTAATGTTTTAGAGTGAAACTATTTGTGATACGATGAATAAACCAGTACTGTTTGTGCGGCTTATTATTTCCTGACGATACCAAACAATCAAAACGCCCACAAAATACCTCCACTCCGTTTTCAGAGTGGGATTTACCCGCAAAATCAAGATAGATGGTTACAGGGTACCTACAAATTGTTGGATTGGATATGGCCTTGCGGACACTCAGATCACGTTGAGACGGAACAGATTATATTACGGAGCCTCCACTACCAAAGGCAGCATGGTATATGCATAGCAGAAAGACAATTCGCCGTCCTAACCGAATAAAATCGTAATCAACAAATCTAAATTTTACAGGAAAAAATAAAAACGGTTTTTGGCTTATAACTTTTTAACAGGTTTACATAGGAAAAATATTTTTGTACCAAAATAAAGCTAATTTTTTTTGCAATGAGATAACATTATTTAAAAAAATATTAAGATATATTAAACAGATGTTATAAGTAAAAAAGTATATTACCAAAATTTTAAATGTAATATTTGCCCGTAACACATCAATACGATTTTATTCGGGTACATTGTCGACAGTGATCTACTACAATAGTTGGATACGATCCTATTCGCTGTTCTACAGATATTATAATATGTATACTTGCTCGGTAATCGACAGTTACCATAATATTCGAGGATAAAAGTAAGTAGGACCATAATAGTAAAACATATTAACATTGTTGTTTAAAAACTTTATGTTTGTAAAAATATAATACTGAATTGTAAAAATTCTAAAATTAAATGTAATAATTACCTGAATTCTTAAATAAAACCGTTTTTTAAATTTATTTTCAAGGTATTATATTTTTTTATAAAAATCAAGTTAAAATAAAAATTTACAGTAACAGAACAATAATTTCAACTTTTATTTAACATTTCCTAAGCATCATCTAGGTCTGATTCGTCGAGATCGTCTATGTGTGTCCTTTCCAAATTTCCGCAACAAATGAGGGAGTTGTAAAAACTGTAATAATGTTTAGGTATGTGTTCATTAGCACATTACCCAAGTAAATCATCATACAGAGGCTTGGTAAGGGCAAAGGCTGGTGATGTTTGTGTGAATGTTTGTCAAGGCTGTATCTACATTAATTATTGACTTGGAAACTGATTTGTTATAATGTAAATCAGTTTCCAAGTCAATGTATACCTCTTTAAAATTATATTTTAACCGTAAAACATGAGGTATAACACTCCTATTTCGATCATGAAATATTTCTGCCTTGTATTATATCTTTAAGCCAGTTTATATTGACAATGAGACGTTTTAAATAAAAAAAATACTTTGCCCCATTTCTTTTACATTATATTTCTCACCTTTTACTTTAGAATTAAGTACTACGCTGTAAACTTGGTCAGGCGTGTATAGTACTTTATTTTTCATTGCGCGTTCGACACACGAGTGCATAATATTGTCACCCTCAATCTGGCCTACTCCTATATCTTATAGATAAGAGTAATACAATGGCCAGTCTCAAAAAAACGATGGGTTATACATTCCAGTTCTTAAGTTTTCAAAGCGCCATGTATCTAGATACATGGCAAAAATAAATCTATTCTTGTTCTGTTCTGCACAACCGTCGTAATATATATGTTTTATGCCTTTTTGTGATTCTCCTTGTATAAATTGTAATACCCAGCTACCAATTTCGTTTGATCCTCTTTTGTTGATAGAAAGGTGCGAGACGTAGTAGTTATTAAGTGAGTTAAAAAAGGTAAAGTTGTAAATGCGATACTTGCGCTTATAGTGAAAAATACCAACCTCAGATTGAGGTAGGACTAATTCGATTTTGATTCAGATTTAATCGTGCCGTGTACTCCCGAATAAATTGACGTTTGTTTATTTTGATTCTCAGTCAGTTGATTGATATGGTCAAAAGTAATAAATAAAACTTACGATCTAACGATTTTCTTTATCCTGGTAAGTTTCACAGTAATCGACCAAATAAAACACCAAAAGAGGTTGAAATCGGGTATAGGCCTGCTGAGGACCTTTTCTAAATCGAAAACCGCGACGGTGGTTCTTGTGGAATCAACCGAAGCTTTCTCCCCCTTTTAATTTCGCGAACTTTGTTTTTACGTCCCTGGTGTTCCGTGTAACTTTGTTCTAAAGATACCTTTTTCTGCATCTTCAGCTTGTTCGTACAGGGAGCATATTGCACACAAATCCTTTTTTGGCTTAAAAAAAGAATAGTTATATTCTGTATTAAACATGTATTTGTTACCCGAATAATATGGTAATGTACATAGCCGACAACTGTTTACCTCAATAAGATCGCGATAACAGTTTGCTATATCAGTTCAGTCATTTAGCATTTAGTAATATTCTATTGTTATAGTATTCGTCGAGAAGTTTATTTTTTAAGTTTAAGCGAATAATACAAGTATGTTGATTACAAAACAGCTATCTCAAAAACTACTCGTCCGATCAATATGAAAAAAATTCACCAGGTGTAATCGGCCTTCAATAACAATAATTTGTCATAAAAGCACTTCTATGGTAATGGTCGATTACGATATTATTCGGTGGGGGCGGCGAATTGATGGGATTACAGCGCTGCTGACGATAGTAACGTGCTGACAATGGGAACGTGACGATTTACAATGGGAACGTGACGATTGACAATGGGAACGTGACGATTTACAATAGAACCACGATATTATGACAAGATTGACGTGGCTAGTCAACGACAGGTCTTGGTTATAAGCTTGATGGCTTTGGTAACAGGTGGTAGCAATCTTTTTATTCCTCGTAATAATTTGGAAGCCTTCAAAGTAAATACAATTTCAAAGTGTCCATGAAATTGCTTGCCCAAAAATCTAAATAAACTTTAAAGTTTAGTGTTCGTTTGTATTGCTGTTTTGTTTTATTTGTAGATGGACAATACACTGGGATAGTGCTTGACTGGATGATGCATAGCCTTGCATAGCTTGCATGCTTGCCCGATGCATAGAACGAGCTTTGCTGGGTAACCAACCAACGCAGATGAGCATTGTGTATCTTATGGACTATTCTACTTGCTTCGCAAAGATGTGAACTGGTGTATGAGTATCATTACTTATTTCATTGTAAAGTTCAGAATTAGTCTGGTTTTATAATCACAGTATTAGTAACAGAAAAGAGATTCAAAGTAAAAGACCTTACAGTATTTTGATAATTAAATTATGTGAGTTTTGAAACTTGTTATTATACAAGCTATATTCTTATTAATAGAGTGAAATCAACACAGTTTATAAAGAAGAAATCAAAGTTTGATTTTAATGATAATAATTATTATTACACAACAAGTAAAGGTCTTATCTCTGCAGATGAGCGCAAGTTGTAAACAAACAGGCTTATACATGTTGACATGTTCTTTGTAAATATTGTTTACATGATAGTAAGTAGGTAGACAAGTTTGTGGGAGCGAGAAAGACGATTCAAAAAGAATTAAAAATTTATTTAAAGTTACAACTTATTAAAGTTTAAAACTTCTGTCGGGACACAACCAAGCAGAAATTCATGCCACGATCGAATGTCCCCATCGGGAGCCTTTATAATAGTTGAAACAAAATACAACAAGACATGTGTGTTAAATAAACAAAGCTTTGGTCATAATTAATCTTGGGATGCAATTAATGTGTCATCCCTTAGTTTTTACGTGAAGTCCGTTTTAAAGTCAAGTGCTGAGGGCTTGACAAATCTCTAGTTACAACAAATCTTAAGAGTAGTCAATAAATCAATAAATTGATCATGGGGTCTTGAGGGTTAACATAAGTAGGTTGAAACTACATACTTAAATGTAATTTTCATTGGTGAGTTTAAAACAAAGAAAAAAAAAAGAGTATCTTTAAATAATGTCTTGTACATTGTTATTTATTTCTATGCTGGCTAAAAAAAAAATCTGTTAAAGTAAATTTGGAATACATATTACCTACAGATTTATCAGACTATTACTTTTTAGAACAATATGCGATATGGAATAGTTTAAAATTCGTCCAACAGGATAATGTTGTTTGTGATATGAGTTTTATGGAATTAACACATTTTAATTTCATTTTTCAGAAGTTACTGTATGTAAGCTGGTACTAATGGTGAACAAGGCATCACACACTCAACGGTCCAAGAGTCTCAGAGGCCGTGGCAGTCCACTGATGCGGTGGAAGATTAGAAAGTTCATTGAGTGACTTCAGTTAGCTTCGACCAACTTGGTGATTTTGTAAAAGGTTGTAAACGCACTAGCGAGTCTTCAGGTATTATGAATGACGAATGAATTGCCTCCGTGGTCTAGTGGTTCAGAGCTTAGCTCTTGACCCGGATTCGTGGGTTCGATTCCCACGTTGAAACAACAAAAAAGGTTGTTTTTAGGATTGGTTAGGACAATGCAGACTGATCACCTGATTGTCTGACAGGAAAGATGATCCATGCGTCGGATGGGCATGTAAAGGGTCGGTCCTGTGCCTATTCTCTAGCCAGACGTGTCGACTTACCGTTCCGCTGGGTTGTGAGAGTGAAGGGAAGAGAGTCCTTCTGTGTTTTGCGCACACACTTGGGCACTATAGAATAACTCCTGCGTAGCTGGCCTGGTTTCAATGAAATTGGCTACCGACAACTTACCGTTCCGCTGGGTTATGAAAGTAAAAGGAAGAGAGAGTGCTTCTGTGTATTGCGCACACACTTGGGCACTATAAAATAACTCTTGCGTAGCTGGCCTGGTTTCAATGAAATTGGCTACCGACACCGAAATCGGTGAAGGGAGCTATTATTATTATTATGAACGACTCTGGGGTCCAGTGGTTTAGTGCCTAGTACTCGACTTTGTGTTTATTTGTACAACTAAAAATGTTTATTTTTGTCAAGTTTAGTGAGGACAGTGCAATCTGATCACTTGTTATTGGGTGACCCTAAAGTAATAGCTTATTTTCATTCAATCAGTTAGATCATTGAAAGGAAATGAAATTAATTTTACTGCATAGTGAAATCTAACATTTTAATTTCATTGTTGTTTCTGATATTTAAACCGCGATAGTTTTGTTCTTGAGATACAGCCTGATTAAAGACAGACAGACACAGCGAAGTCTTAGTAAATAAATCCCTAAAGGAACTTAATTTTAGATAGTCTGAACATTTTGTTGTGCTGTTTTATTTTGTGTACAGTGGATCGAGCTTCGAGCAACGCTAGCGACGCGACACGACGCGACGGAGCGCGGCGAGCGATGCAGCGCAGCGCGGTGGCGCGGCGGCGTCTGTACTTCGTTGAAGTATCACATTCGAAACCAAAATTATTTGGTGAGCGTAATTGTTTATCTACTGACTGTAGTGTGATACTGGCGGAGTCGGGGTCTTCACAGACCATACGCTGTGCATGTGAAGCACACGGGTAGCCGCGGTTAACACAAATGTGTTAAGCGGTTGACGTATGTCGGCGATGGAGCCGTGTCATAGAAGTCAAATTCTGATGACAATATTTGACCTGCCAGGCATCATTTCGCAGCAGCAACCATTAAAAGTCGGTATCTCTTGGGGCAACTCAAGTAGGACGCGGAGCGCAGCTGGCGTGTGATGCTGGAGGTTGGGGTCTTCACAGACCACATGATGTGTATTCAATGAGTGATGCACACGTGTTAGCCGTGGGGAGAACACGTCGTGTTACGCGGTTAACGTATTTCGACTAAAGAGCCCTGGTCATATAGGCATTACCTGAGACTTTGCGTAGTTTATTGTTGAGCATTAAAGAAGTTAAAGTATCTGTTGAGATTACTATTAGAGAATAAACTAGCAAATTGGTCTGAAATTGTAGAGTCAGGTTAGGCCGAGCAAAAGGCTTGTGATATTGCAGCTGGTTTTCTCCTTTACAGGAGCAGCACACGAGGACGTGTGACTGGTCAGAATGGCCGTGTCGGAGAAAAATAAGAAGAAGAAGGAGTCTCTAGGCGTACAAGATCACTCTTGGACGTGTTCAGTGACAGTTGGCTATGACAGCTCGTTTGACAAGTGTCACTTATGTCAGCGATGACAGATGGCATTGTCGAAGGGAGACAAAAAATGGAGTGATGATATTCTCTTGGGGGTGACCATTGGAAGATACCGTATGAAGCGGAGTTTCAGACACGTTAGCCAATATGTCAGCTGACCTCGTCACGTCTTGAGATGAATCCGTTTGCATCCACGATCTGAGTTAATGTTTTAGAGTGAAACTATTTGTGATACGATGAATAAACCAGTACTGTTTGTGCGTCTTATAATTTCCTGACGATACCAAACAATCAAAACGCCCACAAAATACCTCCACTCCGTTTTATATATTATAATGTTTTTTTAATATTTTAAGCGTCTCCTATACGTGATCAGTACTCGAATGAGGAATGGAGATATTTGGATAGAATATATTATGAGGAAAATGAGAGCGAAGAATTTCCTTAAAAAATATTATTCTGAAAATATTAGTTACTTTAGACAGTCATGAATCAACTCCTGTACCATCGCCAAACTCACAGACTTCGTTTAACGCAAATGTAGAACGCAAATACAGAAAAACAAAGCGAAGAACTTAATTTCTTCTTCTTTAAAATGGCCTCCCATAAGGAATAGCCTGTATCAGTCTGTGGTGTAGACGTTAAGGACGCCTTTTTTGTCTGTGAGAATAAGTTTACGTACAAGTAGGTATTTTGTGAGAGTAAAAGGAGAAATATTTAGAACTTAAAAGTATTCAAATAGAATAAAATATTTAGTAAGCTGGTAATATTATATCTTCCCATTACCTCCAACAAAATACAAAAATGATGTTAGATTATTGTTAGTATTGAATAAAGCCTCTATTAAAATAATTACTCTAATCTATGGAATAAAGACACACAAATCTACAATTTAATGTTATTAAGGTTAGTAAAATAACATAGTATATCAACAAAAGGGCATGAATCAAGGACAAAAGGGATTGGAAATCAGAAGGACGAGGGATATTAGGGGGTAGTGAATCATATAGTGAGTATGTACGGTTTGGACAGCTAAAAATATATTCGAGAGTCCCTTTATCAAATCCACACTTACATAGAGACGAATCTCTAACTCTTATTTTCTTAAAAAACACTGGAGTACAGGAGTGACCTAAACGCAGGCGGCAGACTGTAGAGGTAACAGATTTTTTGGACTTTTTATATTTAAAATACCAAGGCTTCACCAACACCTGGTTTTGGAGAGAAAAAAAAAGTAAAACTTTTTCCCGATATAGATCATTACAATCTGAAGTCAAATGCTTCATAGCCAAAGGGATTAGGTCACTACAGTAAAGTTTATAATGAGAAAGACCCCTGAATGAGTGGCATGACCGTCTAAGCAACTCTGTTATTTTCTCAGTCTCTCGTAGTTGCCTTCAGGTATAGCCTGCCAAGCTAATCTCTTTTGTGCTAAAATTAAATATCCGTATATCTCGAAAATTAGATATCTACTTTTGAAATGCTTTTACCAAAACACCCATGTTGTTGTTGTTGAGTCTGGATACCAAGCCACATCAGTATATCAGGTAATGAGAGTGCAGACTTCTAAGCGAAACACGCCACTCATTCAGGGGGTCTTTCTCAATATAAAGTTTACTGTAGTGACCCTTTGGCTATGGAGCATTTAACTTCAGACTGGAATGATCTACATCGGGAAATAGTTTTACTTTACTTTTCTCTCCAAAACCAGGTATTGATGAAGCCTTGTTTTTTTTAAAGGCTAAAAAGTTAGAGATTCGTCTCTCGTGTATTTGATGAAAGGACTCTCGAACATAATATCTTTTTTAGCTGTAGAAACCGTACATACTCACTATATGATTCACTACCCCCTAATATCCCACGTCCTTCTGATTTCCAATCCCTTTTGTCCTTAGTTCATACCCCCTTTGTTGATATTCTATGTCATTTTATTAACCTTAATAATTTTAAATTATAGATTTGTGTGTGTTTATTCAATAATAACAATAATCTAACATAATTGTTGTGTCTTGGTCCAGGTAATGGGAAGATATAATGTTCTGCTTACTAAATATTTTATTCTATCTGAATATTTTTAAGTTCTAAATATTTCTTCTTGTACTCTTACAAAATACTTACATATACACAAAGTTATTGCCACAGACAAAAAAGGCGTTCTTAACGTCTACACTACAGACTGATACTGACTATTCCTTATGGGAAGCAATTATAAAGAATAAGATTTAATATGTTATTCTAACTATATGAATATTTATAGAGGTAATAGGTATCCCATTAATTTTACGTCATAACCAACAAAACTGACTTTAATATGTGCCTAAACTAATTATAAGTATTGTTTGCTTGTTATTATTTCTTACTTAACTTTATAATTTGTACGTTGTTTTAAGAAGAAGAAACTTTTATATTTTATTTATTGAAAAACAAAATTTAAGTAGGTATCCTATAAGTTGATACTGAATAGTTATAGTTAAAGATGGTACAAAGCTGTGTCCATTAATTTTTTTTTGTTACAAAAATTATATTTTTTATGATTATTAAATGGTATTTTATTAACACCTTACTAACTAGTTACCAAATAATTACAAATATACCGAAATTCGACAAAATTTACTTTTACTCTGCAAAAATTGATCTCACAACTTAATTGAAAGTGGCATAATCGATGGTTCAATAAAAAATATATGTCAAAGATTAGTACCGAAACAGGCACATTCGATGGTTCAGTAAAAATGTACAGTCGGCGACAGATCCGGTTTACCACCCTAAAGGCGAGATTCGTTTGCGGTTGATTTTACTTAGCTCCGCCTACGTGCACACAAGCATACTCGTAATGTTTTGATTTTTGAATAATTAAATATTGAATGCGCGTGCGCTAATATTTATAGTAATATTTTTTGTTTATTGTGATCGTTTTAATTTATTGGACTAAATATTTCTTATGATCCCAGTTGGATTTTATCGCAGCTTCTAAACGAATCGACAGATTTTGATGCGGTTTTCTTTAGTTGAAAGCTGGTGTGGTTTATATATTAAAAAAATATACTAATCATCATCAGCCCCTGTGCATCTATCTGTCATATCGCAGCTCCTAAACGAATCGACAGATTTTGAAGCGGTTTTCTTTAGTTGAAAGCTGGTGTAGTTTATATATTTAAAAATTATACTAATCATCATCAGCCCCTGTGTGTCTGTCTGTCATATCGCAGCTCCTAAATGAATCGACAGATTTTGATGCGGTTTTCTTTAGTTGAAAGCTGACGTGGTTTATATATTTAAAAAATATACTAATCATCATCCCCTGTGTGTCTGTCTGTCATATCGCAGCTCCTAAATGAATCGAAAGATTTTGATGCGGTTTTCTTTAGTTGAAAGCTGACGTGGTTAATATATTTAAAAAATATACTAATCATCATCAGCCCCTGTGTGTCTGTCCGTCATATCGCAGCTCCTTAATGAATCGACAGATTTTGATGTGGTTTTCTTTAGTTCAAAGCTGGTATGGTTTATATATTTAAAAATTATACTAATCATCATCAGCCTGTGTGTCTGTCCGTCATATCGCAGCTCCTTAATGAATCGACAGATTTTGATGTGGTTTTCTTTAGTTCAAAGCTGGTATGGTTTATATATTTAAAAATTATACTAATCATCATCAGCCTGTGTGTCTGTCTGTCATATCGCAGCTCCTAAATGAATCGATAAATTTTGATGCTGTTATCTTTAGTTAAAAAATGGTGTGGTTTATATATTTAAAAATTATATTAATCATCATCAGCCCCTGTGTGTCTGTCTGTCATATCGCAGCTCCTAAATGAATCGACAGATTTTGATGCGGTTTTCTTTAGTTGAAAGCTGACGTGGTTTATATATTTAAAAATTATACTAATCATCATCAGCCCCTGTGTGTCTGTCTGTCATATCGCAGCTCCTAAACGAATCGACAGATTTTGATGCGGTTTTCTTTAGTTGAAAGCTGACGTGGTTTATAAATTTCAAAAATTTTACTAATCATCATCAGCCCCTGTGTGTCTGTCTGTCATATCGCAGATCCTAAATGAATCGACAGATTTTGATGCGGTTTTCTTTAGTTAAAAGCTGGTGTGGTTAATATATTAAAAAAATATACTAATCATCATCAGCCCCTGTGTGTCTGTCTGTCATATCGCAGCTCCTAAATGAATCGACAGATTTTGATGCGGTTTTCTTTAGTTCAAAGCTGGTGTGGTTTATATATTTAAAAAATATACTAATCATCATCAGCCCCTGTGTGTCTGTCCGTCATATCGCAGCTCCTAAATGAATCGACAGATTTTGATGCGGTTTTCTTTAGTTGAAAGCTGACGTGGTTTATAAATTTCAAAAATTTTACTAATCATCATCAGCCCCTGTGTGTCTGTCTGTCATATCGCAGATCCTAAATGAATCGACAGATTTTGATGCGGTTTTCTTTAGTTAAAAGCTGGTGTGGTTAATATATTAAAAAAATATACTAATCATCATCAGCCCCTGTGTGTCTGTCTGTCATATCGCAGCTCCTAAATGAATCGACAGATTTTGATGCGGTTTTCTTTAGTTCAAAGCTGGTGTGGTTTATATATTTAAAAAATATACTAATCATCATCAGCCCCTGTGTGTCTGTCCGTCATATCGCAGCTCCTAAATGAATCGACAGATTTTGATGCGGTTTTCTTTAGTTGAAAGCTGACGTGGTTTATAAATTTCAAAAATTTTACTAATCATCATCAGCCCCTGTGTGTCTGTCTTTCATATCGCAGATCCTAAATGAATCGACAGATTTTGATGCGGTCTTCTTTAGTTAAAAGCTGGTGTGGTTAATATATAAAAAAAATATACTAATCATCATAAGCCCCTGTGTGTCTGTCTGTCATATCGCAGCTCCTAAATGAATCGACAGATTTTGATGCGGTTTTCTTTAGTTCAAAGCTGGTGTGGTTTATACAGGGTGTCCCAAAAATCAACGATAAACCGAAAACGGGTGATAGGCCAAGTCATGACAGTTATGAGAAAAATGTGAAAAAAAATCTTTGTCATGTATTTTTCACATTATAAGGACTTTTAAAAATATCGGAAAAACTGACACCCTGTGATGGTCTTTCATGTCCTAAGACTACAAATATTACTTTTTTGTGATTTTTTTTTCGGTATTGTAGTCATGACTAACCCTTCTGTAAATCACAATTCATAATTTAAACATACCTGCCTCAGTTTTCAATAAAATGGTGTGTTTTGCCCAAGATTAAATTCAAAATAATTACTACACCC
Organism: Celastrina argiolus; assembly: GCA_905187575.2. Classification (NCBI taxonomy): domain Eukaryota; kingdom Metazoa; phylum Arthropoda; class Insecta; order Lepidoptera; family Lycaenidae; genus Celastrina; species Celastrina argiolus. The sequence goes on from LR994585.1 coordinate 23,194, forward strand.
AACTTTAATCGTCTGTACTGTAAAAAAAAATTACTACAGTATTTTGGCACGTAACTTTAAAAGATGGCGCATTTAATCTGGATTCCAAAATGGTATGATACTTGCTGGATTACTTCTTTGTTGAGGAAAAAGAAATTTTTTTAACGGAACCGGATGTTAGGCCAACTCTGTTTAAATTTTTAAAATGTTGGTATTAAGTTGTTATGTGACGACGATGAGTGACGTCATCTTGTCTAGAGTGAGCGAGACAGACAGTGACGCTAAGTGCGGGTGCTTTTTTATTAAAAAAAATTGTATTGCAGTGTAGGCATTTTTAAGACTTCAATTTTCAGGTATGAATACAACGCTCTTTTGAAAATGTGAGTGGTTGAGATACAGAACAGAAGCCACCTTGTTATCAAGTATGTAATTAGTTAGTTTTAGGTGCAAGTTCGAAATAAAAGTCAGTCAATGGATTTCTTCAGTAATTACTTTAATTTACAAAGATTTACAGCAAATGTTCGAACTGTTTGCCTTCAGCTCTAATGCAAGCCCTACATCTTCTTAAAAATGATCGCGTAATAAGACGGGCGTATCTTCTTGAATTAATGTGTTCAGCAGCTTCTGTAATTTTTTGGCGCAGCTCGGCTAAATCTCGAATTGGTTTAGAGTACACTTTTTCTTTTATTGTTCCCCAATAAAAGAAATCAATGGGATTTAAATCAGGTGAACGGGCAGGCCACGAAATTGTACCACCCCGCCCAATCCACCTATCGGGGTATTCTCGGTCGAGAAACTCTCGTACTGTGCGAGCGTAATGTGCTGGGCAGCCATCTTGTTGGTACCACATGCTGCCGTAAATGTTTAGTGGCACTTCTTCCAACAAATCTGGTAATTGGTTCTGTAAGAAGTCCAAATAAACCTCGGCAGTTAAGTTCTCCGGTAGCTCAAATGGACCAATAACAGTACCATTCAAAATTCCCGTCCACATGTTCACCTTAAACCGGTACTGCGATCTGTCTTCCCGCATCAAATGTGGATTATCCACGTGCCATTCGTGCAAATTATGGAGGTTCATGTAACCATCTTTTTTAAACGTGGATTCGTCAGACCACAGAATTTTTTCAAAGAATCGCGGATCATCTCTGTATCTCTGCAACATCGTTTGACAAAATTGCAATCTCTCTGGGTAGTCTCGGGGTAACAGGCTTTGTACTCGTTGTACATGGTAAGGATGAAACTGGTTCTTTTGCAAAATACGATGTGCAGTACTTTTGGGCACTCCGATGTTCTCTTCAATCCCACGTACTGAGATACTCGGGTCTTGTTCGACCGCCTCGAGCACTTCGTCCTCGTAGGGTATGAAAGGCCTTCCCTCGCTGGTATTTTGATTAGGGAATCGACCCTCTAAGAGTGACCGATGCACGTTAATAAATACCCGATAATCAGGATGACGCTCAGCGTTTGGGTATCTCTCACGATACATTCTAGCTGCAGCATTAGCGTTGCATAAGCATTCTCCATAGATGAGATGCATATTGGTGTATTCTTGTGCGGTGTATCGAGATGGCATGATAACACACTACAATGGAATCACACACTACAACCGAAGATACGACAATAAAACAAGTCCAGGGTCGTCAGAAACGGGGCAGATAAAACCAAATCACAAAGCAAATCAAGTCCAATAAACAGAAGCACAGTTGTAAGTACGAAGTCAATACGGATACAGAAAGATGCGCAATGAACGAAAGATCGTAACGTACTGCAGTTTTGCACGTTCATCACTGTGTTGTCGGGTTGGCGTCACTATCTATCTCACTCGCACTGAGCGTCACTGTCTGTCTCGCTCACTCTAGACAAGATGACGTCACTCATCGTCGTCACATAACAACTTAATACCAACATTTTAAAAATTTAAACAGAGTTGGCCTAACATCCGGTTCCGTTAAAAAAATTTTTTTTTCCTCAACAAAGAAGTAATCCAGCAAGTATCATACCATTTTGGAATCCAGATTAAATGCGCCATCTTTTAAAGTTACTTGCCAAAATACTGTAGTAATTTTTTTTTACAGTACAGACGATTAAAGTTGGGTGTAGTAATTATTTTGAATTTAATCTTGGGCAAAACACACCATTTTATTGAAAACTGAGGCAGGTATGTTTAAATTATGAATTGTGATTTACAGAAGGGTTAGTCATGACTACAATACCGAAAAAAAAATCACAAAAAAGTAATATTTGTAGTCTTAGGACATGAAAGACCATCACAGGGTGTCAGTTTTTCCGATATTTTTAAAAGTCCTTATAATGTGAAAAATACATGACAAAGATTTTTTTTCACATTTTTCTCATAACTGTCATGACTTGGCTATCACCCGTTTTCGGTTTATCTTTGATTTTTGGGACACCCTGTATATTTAAAAAATATACTAATCATCATCAGCCCCTGTGTGTCTGTCCGTCATATCGCAGCTCCTAAATGAATCGACAGATTTTGATGCGGTTTTCTTTAGTTGAAAGCTAACGTGGTTAATATATTTAAAAAATATACTAATCATCATCAGCCCCTGTGTGTCTGTCCGTCATATCGCAGCTCCTAAATGAATCGACAGATTTTGATGCGGTTTTCTTTAGTTAAAAGCTGGTGTGGTTAATATATTAAAAAAATATACTAATCATCATCAGCCCCTGTGTGTCTGTCTGTCATATCGCAGCTCCTAAATGAATTGACAGATTTTGATGCGGTTTTCTTTAGTTCAAAGCTGGTGTGGTTTATATATTTAAAAAATATACTAATCATCATCAGCCCCTGTGTGTCTGTCCGTCATATCGCAGCTCCTAAATGAATCGACAGATTTTGATGCGGTTTTCTTTAGTTGAAAGCTGACGTGGTTTATATATTTAAAAATTATACTAATCATCATCAGCCCGTGTGTCTGTCCGTCATATCGCAGCTCCTAAATGAATCGACAGATTTTGATGTGGTTTTCTTTAGTTCAATGCTGGTATGGTTTATATATTTAAAATCATCATTTACTAATCATCATCAGCCCCTGTGTGTCTGTCTGTCATATCGCAGATCCTAAATGAATCGATAAATTTTGATGCTGTTATCTTTAGTTAAAAACTGGTGTGGTTTATATATTTAAAAATTATATTAATCATCATCAGCCCCTGTGTGTCTGTCATATCGCAGCTCCTAAATGAATCGACAGATTTTGATGCGGTTTTCTTTAGTTGAAAGCTGACGTGGTTAATATATTTAAAAAATATACTAATCATCATCAGCCCCTGTGTGTCTGTCCGTCATATCGCAGCTCCTAAATGAAACGACAGATTTTGTATAAGCTGTAACTCATCATTGTCAACTCGATAGCCGCTGGAAATTATTGGCAATTTAATAAGAACACAGACAATGAAATAATAATTATTTATTTTATAAATAACAATTACTTTAATTAACAAAATGTCAATAGATTTAAATCACAGTATTTCACAGTACGGAACACATATTTATATACAGAGGCAGAAATTTTAATCATGCCCTGATTACGTATAGAAAAAGGTAAGTATTATAAATCATGATATAGATATACAAGAATAACAATATCACTGGTTGAAACTTGAAAGAAACTTTACAATAAAAAGAAATAATGAAAACTATAAAATACAATAAACCATTATAACTTTAAAATATCACAAAAGTTTAAGCATAAATCAACTTATTATGTCAGTAATAAATTACTTGTATGTTACGTGTCACATTGACAATAAATCAATGATATTTAGATTTTTAATATTTATGTGTCTATTTTTTTTATTAAAATCAACATGTGTCAATAATTTTCTAATTGTTGGCAAGTAAAACGAACTGACGAAGTTTTAAGGTATATTTGGTATAATATTTATATTATTTATATAATTATTATAACTTAATACTAAGCCATTGCTCCACCGGCGTCAATTACAGCATCGAGCCTATCCCGTATCGAGCTCACAAGGACCTCACAAAAGTTAGAGCCACGAAACGAATTCCAAACCTCATCGCAGTGAGCGACGAGCATGGGCTTAATCCTTTCGTCTCTGTTGTCCCACGTTTGTGCACACATTGCCCACAGGTTTTCTATTGGGTTAAGGTCCGGGGACCTAGACAGCCGTAGGACAGTCCTTATTTCTGGTTGCTGCTCAAGCCAATCTAATGTCCTGAAAGAAATAAAAAAAGGCACAGCGTCTCTAGGGGACACGGTGCGCACAGTAGGCAAAATTACTTGTTGCAGCAACTCCGCATGGGACTGTCCGTTAGCCCTTCGATCAATATATAATACGAGATCTCCAGGACCAGCTGCACTCATCCACCCCCACATATTTACTATTATGCGCCCCGAGCTTTTAATTGGCAATACATTTCGGGGCTCATATCTTGTGTTGTTAGTACGCCATAAATTCAGACGGCCATGTTGACTACTGGTGAATGATTTCTAGTCTGAAAATATGGTATAGGAGAAATCGAAGTCCCTATAATCACGTGCAAATTGGATCGTGCTATTTTTTGTTGTTCGTTTATGACAGTTTTTTAAGGACGCTGGTGGTGAAAACCAACTTCATGGAGACCTCTTTGGACTGTCCGCAAGGGGCACGAAAATTCGTTAGCAAAAACGACGGTTTTTGTAAAGGGTCGCTCGGTATATATTTGCTTCATTCGGTCTTTCCTAGGAGTATTTAAAATTCTCCGACGAGATGCACGATGATGGTCGGTTGTTGATCCTTCGTTGGTGTTTCTAATAACCCACCGACGCACAGTAGACCTCTGAAAAAAATACAAAAGGGAATTAGATATCTTTATGTTAATAAGTGATGGATAAAGTTTTACGAGAATTGTGCGAACAGTCGATTGTAAAATTTGGCTTACACTTATAGTATAAAATGATATTTATAGTATTATTATAAGTAGTATTTAAGCACCGCTGATTGTTATTGATCTCTTTTTGAAAACTAATCTTTTTTTGTATCCATTATTTTATTTTAGATAATTACAATTTTTATTGTTTGTTGTTCGTCTGTCTACGGTGTTCACTGAAAATTTGCGTTGTGAACTGTTAAGTTCGCAACAGTACGCTGAGTGAACACCTATTTGGTTATTTTTTTCGTATTTTTGTATAAATTTAAGCTTATTACGTTTATAATATTGGTCAGCTTTATAATAATATACTTTCATATTAGTATATTGAAGGTTATTCAATAGAAAAATGTTATTAAAATATATTTTAAATATTGTTTAGAAACATAATATATTAATTATAAAATGAATTAGCTTTTAGCTTTCAGTTGTAGAGTTATTTGTAGAGTTATTAGTGACGTTACATTCGTTCCAAAGGCAGGTATAACAATAAAATCTAAAGAAACCTTTTATAGCCTTTTTTTTATCCAATGTTATTATGTTAACAATTTACAAATTGTATACAACCACTACGGTCCGGCACAGAAAAAATAGTTTAATTTTTCATGAACTTATGAGAATAGTAGAAAATATAATAAATATTCTGTAACAATATTATAAACAAAAACATTTATGCCAGGCTCCGTTACACGCGTAAAAAAAAATAATTACTTAAGAATTCCCTGCTTAGAATAATTACACAATTATTCTAAGATTCCCTGTTTGCTAATGTGCAATAAATTATTATAATTTTTAGTTCGCAGAGCATTATAATACTTTGGTAAATTTTTAAATTCAATACTTGCTCTAAGCTGACACAAAACAATTTACAAAATTTACAACAACAATAAATAAATAATTGCGGGCCGAAATTGTGTTAACAACGTACTATGTTTTTGCCAATTTCTTGGAATACCCGAATCTTATCTTATTACTTGTTCCGATGCGTTTACTAAAAGCTGATTGACCGTTTGGTCGGTGTGAAACGACAACACGTGCATAGAAACAATATAAATGTTTTGTGCAATAAAACCAGACAGTGATCAAATAAAATAAACCTTATTCCCACGCAGGAATAATGTATGAGTCATAACTCTCACATCTGTTATCTAAATTTATAAAATTGTTCGATTTAAATATATTATTTTTAAACTGCTTTATTTAGGTAAGTAAATAGGTATTTATAAACAAACATAATAAATAGGCTACAATCTACATACTACATAATATAACGGGTGTAAAAAGAGCAGTCACTTTAACTTTGGGATATGATCATACTACCTTTTCTCATTCTAGAAAAGTATTTTTGTTTTAATTTTTTTTTATAAATTTTACAAAAAAGAATTTTTTTTTGCTTTATTGCTATTTTTGCGACAAAAAAATAAGAAATGGTGAAAAGTAAAAAAAAATTGTTTTGGTTTTTGACAAAAAAAAATTATTAAAAAATACATTTCCAAAATGAGGAAAGGTAGTACCTATAATCGTATATCAAAGTTATAGTGACTGCTCTTTTTACACCCTGTATAGTCATATAAAATAAAACCTATATTTTTAGGTATAACGACTGGCTTGTCAGACTTTAATAATGAAACGTATTTTTATTTATTATGAAAAATTAAACATTTTATATATTTACATCGTGAAACCTGCAAACCCGCCACGCGGAACCGCAACACGGAACCCACAACGCGGAACCCGCATTTTTAATGCCACATTATAATTAGATATCTTAACAATCGTTCAACCGTTTCGGAGGAGTAAGATAACTAACACTGTGACACGAGAATTTTATATTTTAGATAATACTATTATAATAATAATATTTACTCACCGAAATGTTCAATTCCCTGGATATTTCTGATATGTTCCGCCCTTGATCGTGTAGAAAAACAATTTGATGTCACTCGTCAAGTATGCAGGCATTTTTCCAGTCTATTTAAAAGCACAGGTTAACAATAAGGCTATAAAAAACTGTCCAATACGAAAAAGCGAAGGTCTTCAGAAGTGCACTCAATCAGAATCCATAAAACACAGCAGTGGTCAATATTCAATCCGAAACAGGGCGCAAGCGAAACAAATGACAAAAAAAAACACGGACGTTAACAACCAGCGGGGTGCTAATTGCAACTAATTGTTACATTAAACCAAATATTACACTTTGTTTATGATCGAGCGCACGCCACAACTCTCCCGTGATTGGCTCAAATCTAAGGGAAGGCGGGGCTGGACTACGCTCACGCATCCGATTCTTTCGCCAAACTGGTAAACCGGATCTGTCGCCGACTGTACGTCGAGTAATAATATCGAAATTGGTACATAAGATAGTAGTCATGTGAGTTTTGTCATATAATACTATCGAAACTGGTACATTCGATGAAATTTTTTTTGTAAAACTGTTGAATGTGCAATATTAAAGAAACTATTATAGTTATTAAAATTTATAGTTGGTAGTATAATAGAGCCCAGCATTCCATGTATAAAACAATCGTTACATAAAATATTCTGCTAAAAGGTTTCTTAAAAATCGCAAATAAAACTTAAAAACGCTCTCCTGTAAAGTAGTGATTTTGCACTTTCGATATTCTTCCTAGCGGCCGTCGAATTGTGAAAACTGTCCATTTCGGTTACAAAATTTGATGACGTATTTTTGGCAAAAACGGATAAATGGCACATTACAATGCTTTTTGCATTAGATACACATTGCTCAAGACAAATCAGAGTATTTTAGCGTAAACTCAATTGCGAAAACTGTATATTTCGGTTACTTGAGCTTTTAATATGTAACAAAATTTTAAATCGGATTTTTGGCAAAAATCGGATTTATGGCTATTAACAATGCTATTTTCATTAGATACACATTGCTCAAGACAAATCAGAGTATTTTAGCGTAAACTCAATTGCGAAAACTCTATATTTCGGTAACTTGAGTTTTTAAAAAGTAAAAGTTTTTAAAATTTGAAATCGGATTTTTGGCATAAATCGGAATTAGGGCACATAACAATGCTATTTGCATTAGACATTGCTCAAGACAAATCAGAGTATTTTAGCGTAAACTCAATTGCGAAAACTCTATATTTCGGCTACTTGAGTTTTTGAAAAGAAACAAAATTTGAAATCGGATTTATGGCGAAATCGGATTACTGGCACATAACAACTGTTTTTGCATCAGATACACATTGCTTAAGACAAATCAGAGTATTTTAGCGATTTCCATTACTCGAGTTTTATAAAAGTAACAAAATTTGAAATCGGATTTATGGCGAAATCGGATTACTGGCAAATAACAATTGTTTTTGCATATTGAAATGTTTGTTTAGAACCGAATTAATTAAGCGATCTCAAACCCAGTCTCAAGAATTACATTGAAAAATATTGTGTTTAGAACCGTATTAATAAAGCGATTTCTATCCCAGCCTCAAGAATTACATTGAGAAATATTGTTCTTAGAACCGTATAAATGAATCGATCTCAAACCCAACCTCAAAAATCACATTGAGAAATATTGTGTTTAGAATTGTATTAATGAAGCGATCTCAAACCCAGCCTCAAGAATTACATTGAGAAATATTGTGTTTTGAACCATATTAATGAAGCGATCTGAAACCCATTCTCAAGAATTATATATAGAAATATTGTGCTAAGAACCGTATAAATGAAGCGATCTCAAACCCAACCTCAAAAATCACATTGAGAAATATTGTGTTTAGAACCTTTATAAGGAAGCGATCTCAAACCCAGCCTCAAGAATTACATTGAAAAATATTGTGTTTAAAACCGAATTAATGAAGCGATCTCAAACCGAGCCTCAAGAATGAAATTGAGAAATATTGTGTTTAGAACCGTATTAATAAAGCGATCTCAAACCCAGCCTCAAGAATCACATTGAGAAATATTGTGTTTAGAACCTTATTAATGAAGCGATCTCAAACCCAGTCTTAAGAATTACATTGAGAAACATATTAATGAAGCGATGTCAAACCCAGTCTCAAGAATCACATTGAGAAATATTGTATTTAGAACCTTATTAATGAAGCGATCTCAAACCCAGTCTTAAGAATTACATTGAGAAACATATTAATGAAGCGATGTCAAACCTAGTCTCAAGAATTACATTGAGAATTATTGTGTTTAGAACCGTAATAAGGAAGCGATCTCAAACCCAGTTTCAAGAATTACATTGAGAATTATTGTGTTTAGAACCGTAATAAGGAAGCGATCTCAAACACAGCCTCAAGAATTACATTGAGAAATATTGTGTTTAGAACCTTATTAATGAAGCGATCTCAAACCCAGTCTTAAGAATTACATTGAGAACCGTTTTAATGAAGCGATCTCAAACCCAGTATCAAGAATTACATATAGAAATATTGGGCTTAGAACCGTATTAATGAAGCGATCTCAAACCCAGCCTCAAGATTAACATTGAGAAATATTGTGTTTAGAACAATATGTCTCAACAATAACAAAATCGGATTTATGCCACATTACAATGCTTTTTGTATTAGATACACATTGCTCAAGACAAATCAGAGTATTTTAGCGTAAACTCAATTGCGAAAACTGTATATTTCGGTTACTTGAGCTTTTAATATATAAGAAAATTTTAAATCGGATTTTTGGCAAAAATCGGATTTATGGCACTTATCAATGCTATTTTCATTAGATACACATTGCTCAAGACAAATCAGAGTATTTTAGCGTAAACTCAATTGCGAAAACTCTATATTTCGGTAACTTGAGTTTTTAAAAAGTAAAAGTTTTTAAAATTTGAAATCGGATTTTTGGCAAAAATCGGAATTATGGCACATAACAATGCTATTTGCATTAGATACACATTGCTCAAGACAAATCAGAGTATTTTAGCGTTAACTCAATTGCGAAAACTCTATATTTCGGTTACTAAATTTTTAAAAAGAAACAAAATTTGAAATCGGATTACTGGCACATAACAATTGTTTTTGCATCAGATACACATTGCTTAAGACAAATCAGAGTATTTTAGCGATTTCCATTACTCGAGTTTTATAAAAGTAACAAAATTTGAAATCGGATTTATGGTGAAATCGGATTACTGGCACATAACAATTGTTTTTGCATATTGCAATGTTTGTTTAGAACCGAATTAATTAAGCGATCTCAAACCCCGTCTCAAGAATTACATTGAAAAATATTGTGTTTAGAACCGTATTAATAAAGCGATTTCTATCCCAGCCTCAAGAATTACATTGAGAAATATTGTTCTTAGAACCGTATAAATGAATCGATCTCAAACCCAACCTCAAAAATCACATTGCGAAATATTGTGTTTAGAATTGTATTAATGAAGCGATCTCAAACCCAGCCTCAAGAAATACATTGAGAAATATTGTGTTTAGAACCGTATTATTTATTTATTTATTTTCCAAATTAAATTACAAAATAAAGAGCGAGCTCGGTGTCCCATAAACCCGTGGGGTTTGTCCGTACACCGGCGCATCTATTATCAAATGCTCAAAAATAGACAATAAGTACTTCAAATCCTATTAACTACCTACTTGACTTATAATTACATATGAATATTGAAAAAAAAAAAAAAAAGGACAATTGTACAAAATTAGGTACTTATATAATACAATACAATACAATAAAACTTTCATTGTGGTAAGCGATATTATATCCCATGTGCGAGCGATGCACATCGCACAGCGAGTGCGCCGCTCGAACACTTATAGGTAACAACAAAAAACAGGTTTGCAACATAATACGTTATCGCACGAGTACAGGCACAGGGGACTTTGGATGGGAGGTTTGATATTTTTATAAAATATTGGAGTATAAGTTAGGAACGATATTAGGCAATTATTTATTTAATTAATTGTGGAAATGTGTTTTTAATTTACTTTTTATGTTTTTATGATTAGTACTTTGTTTTAAATCTAAGGGTAATGTATTTAATAGTGTGGGTACCAAATATTCAAGTGATTGTTTTCCGTATAGGTTTTTGAATTTAGGAACAGTGCACTTTGCACTGGTTACGCTACGCGTTGTGATACGGTGTGTTGTCGGTATTTGAACATCCAAATTAAAAAAGTTTTCCTTGAGTATTGTATATTTTATTAAATCTTGTATGGGCATGATTTTACATAACGAGAATGCTTCATGGTAGTTATTTTTATTTTTAAGATATTTTTTCATTCTATACGGTATTATTGTTTTTATTATTCTCAATTGGAGCTGATATATGGAGTTAAGATGTGTTTTGCATGTCCTACCGTAGCTGCTCAGACCATATAATAGAATAGATTCTACTAGGGTTGTGTAAAGTAGGTGACGTGTGGGGTATGGAATGTATTGCTTAATTAAGGTAAATTTTGCTAGCAACGAACGCATTCTATCGCACACGAAGTTTATATGCGAGGTCCACTTGAAGCGGTCGTCTATCACAAGCCCTAAGTATTTATATGTACTAACTACTTCGACATTGCTGCAGTTACACGGACGCGAGTTCAAATGTAGACATGCATGTTCATGAGCAACTAGCTTAGGTATTATACTACTCCTGTTTTGACTTGAGCTCACATACATAAGCTTCGTCTTGCTGTTATTAACCACGAGCCCAGCGTCGTGCGACCATTTAGCTAACAGTGTGAAATCTTCTTGCAAGTGTGAAAGGGCTTGAATTTAAATGTAGCGATCTCAAACCCAACCTCAAGAATCACATTGAGAAATATTGTGTTTAGAACCATATTAATGAAGCGATCTCAAACCCAGTCTCAAGAATTATATATAGAAATATTGTGCTAAGAACCGTATTAATGAAGTGATCTCAAACCCAGCCTCAAGAATTACATTGAAAAATATTGTGTTTGGAACCGTATTAATGAAGCGATCTCAAACCCAGCCTCAAGAATTACATTGAAAAATATTGTGTTTAAAACCGAATTAATGAAGCGATCTCAAACCCAGCCTCAAGAATTTCAATGAGAAACATATTAATGAAGCGATGTCAAACCCAGTCTCAAGAATTACATATAGAAATATTGGGCTTAGAACCGTATTAATGAAGCGATCTCAAACCCAGCCTCAAGTATTACATTGAAAAATATTGTGTTTAGAACCGAATTAATGAAGCGATCTCAAACCGAGCCTCAAGAATGAAATTGAGAAATATTGTGTTTAGAACCGTATTAATAAAGCGATCTCAAACCCAGCCTCAAGAATCACATTGAGAAATATTGTGTTTAGAACCTTATTAATGAAGCGATCTCAAACCCAGTCTTAAGAATTACATTGAGAAACATATTAATGAAGCGATGTCAAACCCAGTCTCAAGAATTACATTGAGAATTATTGTGTTTAGAACCGTATTAATGAAGCGATTTCTATCCCAGCCTCAAGAATTACATTGAGAAATATTGTTCTTAGAACTGTATAAATTAATCGATCTCAAAACCAACCTCAAAAATCACATTGAGAAATATTGTGTTTAGAACCGTATTAATGAAGCGATCTCAAACCCAGTCTTAAGAATTACATTGAGAACCGTTTTAATGAAGCGATCTCAAACCCAGTATCAAGAATTACATACAGAAATATTGGGCTTAGAACCGAATTAATGAAGCGATCTCAAACCGAGCCTCAAGAATGAAATTGAGAAATATTGTGTTTAGAACCGTATTAATAAAGCGATTTCTATCCCAGAATCAAGAATTACATTGAGAAATATTGTTCTTAGAACCGTATTAATAAAGCGATCTCAAACCCAGCCTCAAGAATTACATTGAAAAATATTGTGTTTGGAACCGTATTAATGAAGCGATCTCAAACCCAGCCTCAAGAATTACATTGAAAAATATTGTGTTTAAAACCGAATTAATGAAGCGATCTCAAACCCAGCCTCAAGAATTTCAATGAGAAACATATTAATGAAGCGATGTCAAACCCAGTCTCAAGAATTACATTGAGAATTATTGTGTTTAGAACCGTAATAAGGAAGCGATCTCAAACACAGCCTTAAGAATTACATTGAGAAATATTGTGTTTAGAACCGTATTAATGAAGCGATCTCAAACCCAGCCTCAAGAATAACATTGAGAAATATTGTGCTTAGAACCGTATAAATGAATCGATCTCAAACCCAGTTTCAAGAATCACATTGAGAAATATTGTGTTTAGAACCGTAATAAGGAAGCGATCTCAAACACAGCCTTAAGAATTACATTGAGAAATATTGTGTTTAGAACCGTATTAATGAAGCGATCTCAAACCCAGCCTCAAGAATAACATTGAGAAATATTGTTCTTAGAACTGTATAAATTAATCGATCTCAAAACCAACCTCAAAAATCACATTGAGAAATATTGTGTTTAGAACCGTATTAATGAAGCGATCTCAAACCCAGTCTTAAGAATTACATTGAGAAACATATTAATGAAGCGATGTCAAACCCAGTCTCAATAATTACATTGAGAATTATTGTGTTTAGAACCGTATTAATGAAGCGATTTCAAACCCAGTCTCAAGAATTACATATAGAAATATTGGGCTTAAAACCGAATTAATGAAGCGATCTCAAACCGAGCCTCAAGAATGAAATTGAGAAATATTGTGTTTAGAACCGTATAAATGAATCGATCTCAAACCCAGTTTCAAGAATCACATTGAGAAATATTGTGTTTAGAACCGTATTAATGAAGCGATCTCAAACCCAGCCTCAAGAATAACATTGAGAAATATTGTGCTTAGAACCGTATTAATGAAGCGATCTCAAACCCAGTCTTAAGAATTACATTGAGAACCGTTTTAATGAAGCGGTCTCAAACCCAGTATCAAAAATTACATATAGAAATATTGGGCTTAGAACCGTATTAATGAAGCGATCTCAAACCCAGCCTCAAGAATAACATTGAGAAATATTGTGTTTAGAACCGTATTAATAAAGCGATCTCAAACCCAGCCTCAAGAAAAACATTGAGAAATATTGTGTTTAGAACCGTATAAATGAATCGATCTCAAACCCAGTCTCAAGAATCACATTGAGAAATATTGTATTTAGAACCTTATTAATGAAGCGATCTTAAACCCAGTCTTAAGAATTACATTGAGAAACATATTAATGAAGCGATGTCAAACCCAGTCTCAAGAATTACATTGAGAAACATATTAATGAAGCGATGTCAAACCCAGCCTCAAGAATAACATTGAGAAATATTGGGCTTTGAACCGTATGAATGAAGCGATCTCAAACACAGCCTCAAGAATTACATTGAAAAATATTGTGTTTAAAACCGAATTAATGAAGCGATCTCAAACCGAGCCTCAAGAATGAAATTGAGAAATATTGTGTTTAGATCCGTATTAATAAAGCGATCTCAAATCCAGCCTCAAGAATCACATTGAGAAATATTGTGTTTAGAACCTTATTAATGAAGCGATCTCAATCCCAGTCTAAAGAATTACATTGAGAAACATATTAATGAAGCGATGTCAAACCCAGTCTCAAGAATTACATTGAGAATTATTGTGTTTAGAACCGTATTAATGAAGCGATCTCAAACACAGCCTCAAGAATAACATTGAGAAATATTGTGTTTAGAACCTTATTAATGAAGCGATCTCAAACCCAGTCTTAAGAATTACATTGAGAAATATTGTTCTTAGAACAGTATTAATGAAGCGATCTCAAACCCAGCCTCAAGAATAACATTGAGAAATATTGTGTTTAGAACCGTATAAATAAATCGATCTCAAACCCAACCTCAAAAATCACATTGAGAAATATTGTGTTTAGAACCGTATTAATGAAGCGATTTCAAACCCAGCCTCAAGAATTACATTGAGAAATATTGTTTTTAGAACCGTATTAATGAAGCGATCTCAAACCCAGTCTTAAGAATTACATTGAGAAATATTGTGTTTAGAACCGTTATAAGGAAGCGATCTCAAACACAGGCTTAAGAATCAGTTACATTGAGAAATATTGTTGTTAGAACAGTTTTAATAAAGCGAGCTCATACGCAGTCTCAAGAATTACAATGAGATATATTGTGTTTAGAACCGTATTAATGAAGCGATCTCAAACCCAGCCTTAAGAATTACATTGAGAAATATTGTGTTATTCAATTGTACAAACAGTCCATTTCGGTTATTTGAGTTTTATAAAGGTAACAAAATTTGGAATCGGATTTATGGCACATAACAATGCTTTTTGCATTAGATACACATTGCTCAAGACAAATCAGAGTATTTTAGCGTAAACTCAATTGCGAAAACTGTATATTTGGGTTCCTTGAGCTTTTAATATGTAACAAAATTTTAAATCGGATTTTTGGCAAAAATCGGATTTATGGCACATAACAATGCTATTTTCATTAGATACACATTGCTCAAGACAAATCAGAGTATTCACGACGAATTCCCCAATGTCTGTGTTTAGATGTTTCACAGTTCTAAGCATAGATGTCGATGTAAGACTACTGCATCGCGCTATCGAAGTCACGAAACATATGTGTTATACACCACGGCTCTACCTTGACCATTTTTGTACCTATGCATTTCTGGATTTCAAATTGAATTATTTTCTTGTTTCAGACTTTTTAGACCCATTTTTAGTGAAGTCGGGTTATAGTTTTTTAATCTTTTTTTTTTATTATACCGTTATATTCATATTATAGATTACAGGAAACAATAAAATAACTATAATGTATATTTTTATAATCTTTATTTTTACGTTTTAACAAAGAAAAAAATTAAAGTATGTAACATAAGCAAAATTCTTCATTTTTAAAAATGAAACGAAATGTTTTTTTATCTGTCAAATAGGTTCTCAAGGTGAGATTGTTTTATATATACGGGCCACACACTGAACCAAGAAACAAAGTTCTGACACTTTTTATTTAGCCGTGTAGCAAATAAGTCAATTTCTGGATTTATTGATAAATCCTTGATTGAATCCTTGATTAATTAGTCATAACCATATTATGAAGATAGTTCCCATTCTACATCTAGGTGGGTCCGTCTTGACTCCCTATCTGCTATCACATTATCTGAAGACCAGGGGTCGGACACTTCCATACAATGACAAATTCTGTGCTTTTTTTACTCAAAATGCGACATCTGTAATCAACTTCCAAAACAACTAGTTACTGTAAAGTGTCACAGATGGTAGCACAGTCGATAATTTTATACAATAATTTATTTCTGGAATTTATTTATTTAAAATATTTATTTCAGTATCTAATTATTTTACTGAACTCGTTTTATAATTAATAAATTTAAAATTTTGAATACCTTACAACTTTAAGTAATAATTACTATAGCAACACAGTGAATTGATTTCCTTTCGATTGTCAAATTCCTTAAAGTCGGAATTTTAATTCGATTCCAGATTTGACACATTCAGTGTTGCAACGTTATGACAAGTACTAAATAGTGACGTGCGAAATTATTCGATACGGAAATGGAATATTTCGGGATCGATTCCTCTCGTTTATAGTAGTATACCTAAAAAAAGAGAAATAAAACAAATATATGTATTTTGGTAATATTTTATTTTATAAATTGTCGCCGTCATCGCTATCGCTGTCAATTTCTGTAACATGTTCAGTCTGTTATAAACTAGCTGACCCGTGCCCACTTCGTTGAGCATAAAAATAGTTTATGACTTAAAACAAACTAACGTTCGCGTTCTTTAGTTATAAATAGTGTAGGTACCTATCACGACTTTCTTTTATATATATTATAGTCTAGCTGACCCGTGCCCACTTCGTTGAGCATGGAAACCGTGTAAACCTTCGCGGGACGAACGAATATTTCAAGACCAAAAATAGCCGAGTCAGCTGATCTCGAGTTTTAGCGAGACTAATGAACAGCAACATTGTTTTTTATATAGCCTATGTTACTCAGTGATAATGTAGCTTTCTAATGAAAAAAGAATTTGATTAAAATCGGTCCAGTACTTTTTGAGTTACGTCGTTACATACAAAAATACAAATCATTCCTCTTTATAATATTATTAATGTAGATGTATAGATTACACCTACTAACATAAGCTAAGCCGGTGAATGCTCCGGTCAAAAACAGTCGGTCCAGTAGATTCGGAGATCATTAGTTTGATGACGATGATGATGATGAAAAGTAGCATATGTTAATCCTCATAACTTTAGCTATCTACCAGTGAAAGCCTCGTCAATATCCCTCCAGCCGTTTCAGAGATTAGCCGGAACAAACAGACATGCGGACAGACAGACAGACAATTTTTTTTTAAATTGCATTGTCGTTTTCAGTATCCTTCATATGCATTTAGTAAAACATTGCTAATTGAAAGTTACAAACAGACACTTCAATATAATTAAGGGCCGATTTTTCAATCGTCAGATAACTTTTATCTGTTGAATAAACATGTGACTTTGACATTTGTTCCATACAAAATCTGTCAAAGTCACATATTTATTCCTTACATAAAAGTTATCTGACGATTGAAAAATCGGCCCTTATTTGTATAGATGTGTCTGATGTTGTCAATTAACATATTATCTAACCTACTCATTTTTTCCTCTTCTTTAACCACATGGGATACGAATTTAGACCATTACAATAAAGCAGTGATTACCAATTAATAAATAATTATTATGAATAATAATGTATTTATTTAAATAAAAATCAATAATTTAGTCTTTAATTGGCACACCATTATTATGATTATTAACATAAATCGCGATTGTTTATCGATTTTTGTGTTTATCACTACACTAATAAATGTGGTATCATTATTTTACAAAATGACATTAGCTAATGTCAAATGTGGAATCTAATTAAAATTCCGAGTACCTATAATAAGAAAGTAGGTACTTGGTCATTGGTCAAATTGCTTAGCAAATATGGCGACTGCTCCTTGCGTTTTAGTCCATTGAAATGTTACATTTTTTAGGCCTTACCTTGCGTTTTTTAGAGGACGCAATTTTATTTTTTTGATGTGTAGGGGGGGTCAGTGTAAAGCTAAAACCAAGTTTGTGGGGTCGCCACCCTTGTCCCACGGCCGCCATCTTGAAAATAGGGGTTGAAATGGTATTTACGATATATCTCTTAAACTATTTATTTTATAAAAAAAATTGTTAACATTTTTTGTTGCAAATTAAATTCACTACAACTTTGCTCCAGTAACTTTTTGTCGTAGAACTATAAATAAAAAAGTTATAAGCAAAAATCTTCGGAAATTTGAGAAAAAAAATTATATTTTATGATGTAACTTTTTTTTAAAAGTTTTTACGAAAAAATGATATTCGACCATTTTTGTACATCGTTTTTTGAGAAACAACTTTTATTCGCATCATTTTTTCATTAAGTCAATAGCTAAGGTTTTACAGCGCTCCGAAGTGAGTACTATTTTTCAGTACTCTTGACTATACCTATATTATACGTAGTCATCAGTTATTGTTTGTTTTTTTTTCTTTTTTTTTACTTTATTATTATAACTTTTTTAATTACTAATTTTTCAATATTATTAATAATTAATTATTGACTCTTTTCCCCACCACCCACGAGGTAGAGTCTAGAGGCGCGTTTTTTTTTTGTCGATGTCCTTTCATCGTTAGGATTCTCCGCATCCTATAATGCCATTTCATTATTCGAAGATTCTTGTGCTTTTCGTCCGGCGCGTAATATCTAACCTCATGCTTTTTTTCAGTTTGTTTTTGACAATGCTGATTTTAATAGCAATACAATTGATGGTAAAAATACTTTCCATGCGATGGGTGGTATTCAATACGTTACACCTTATAACAGTATCGAAAGTGATACCAGTTTACCACGAGTATCCAAAAAAATACCTGCTTTAATAAAATCTACACTTGGATTAATTCCTCTTTCATCCTACTCAAAAGGCAAAACCGTTGGTTACAGCTCGCTTTCATACTTTCCGAGTCTACCATCAGGTCCAGTCGTGGCTTGGTAATTATAATGATCCTGAAGACTGGGGCTGGAAAAAATGTGGAAAATTATTGATGCCAGTGCAGAACTCTAAACCTCCAGCACCCCCTGAGCTTCTAAAATTGATCTTTTGCAAATGCAAAGGGAACTGTGGAGCGATGTGTGGATGCCGAAAAGCAGGAATGAAATGTTCTGCAGTGTGCTTCCATTGTTCTGGAGAGACTTGCAGCAACGTAATGGAACTCTCAGAATTAATAAATGAAGATGACTTTGATGATGAACCGCCAACATTAACACCCCTTCCTTCTCCAGTTCACCCACTGGTATTTAATTCAGAAAGCCGATCAGATGCTGAGCCCCAGCCTGGTCCATCGAAACGACTGAGGACGAAGTAGTTCTAATTTAGAAAATCACCGTGGATTATGCCTATTGGGGATACCACGTAAAAAAAAACGCGCCTCTAGACTCTACCTCGTGAGTGGTGGGGAAAAGAGTCAATAATTAATTATTAATAATATTGCAAAATTTGTAATTAAAAAAGTTATAATAATAAAGTAAAAAAAAAAGAAAAAAATAAATTACTGATGACTTATCATAGGTACACACGTATAATATAAGTATAGTTAAGAGTACTGAAAAATAGTACTCACTTCGGAGCGCTGTAAAACCTTAGCTATTGACTTAATGAAAAAATGATGCGAATAAAAGTTGTTTGTCAAAAAACGATGTACAAAAATGGTCGAATATCATTTTTTCGTAAAATGATTAAAAAAAAAGTTACATCGAAAAATATATTTTTTTTTCTCACATTTCCGAAGATTTTCGCTTATAACTTTTTTATTTATAGTTCTACGACAAAAAGTTACTGAAGCAAAGTTGTAGAGAATTTAATTTGAAACAAAAAATGTTAACAATTTTTTTTTATAAAATAAATAGTTTAAGAGATATATCGTAAATACCATTTCAACCCCTATTTTCAAGATGGCGGCCGTGGGACAAGGGTGGCGACCCCACAAACTTGGTTTTAGCTTTACACTGACCCCCCCTACACATCAAAAAAATAAAATTGCGTCCTCTAAAAAACGCAACCCAAAATGTAACTTTTCAATGGACTATTTGTAGTTTTGTTCCTTATTATTTGTGCTGTTCTTTGTGTGAAGTGTGTATTTCCAGAAGATATTGTGTGAGTTGAGCTTTTAGTTCCTCCACTATTTCAGTGCAATCGTTTTTTTGCGACCAGGACGCTACGTTTGTGCTATTTGTTTGCGATATAGACGCTTGTGATTTGTGTAGTAAGTACATAATACATTCTATGTTCATTAATGTAAGTGTATAATTAAACCTGTGAATAAATAAATAAACTGTAAAATAAAAATGGTTTTATTTATGTACCTACCTATCCATTTATTGTGAAATTCAAGGTTTCTGTAAAGTATTAAACTTTACTTCTAAAGAAGTTGATAAAGTTTGGCTATGATTTGTTAAATGAATAGGTATTTATTATGTAATAATGAATATATGATAATGAATATAAATATGTAAATTATTTAACAAAGCCAAACTTTATCAACTTGAATACAAGTAAAATATAAGCTGAAACTATACTGCAAATATACTGGTATGTATTTATAGCTATACATACCAAAAGTTTGCGGAAGATGATATCAGATGGCGCTATGTAGCCATCAAATGACATTAGTAGTAGTCAAAAAAACCTGAGAGCGTACTCTCTATAGGTACCTATTTATATTATTATACTTTATGCTGAAGACTTAATGGACGAAGCAAACACAAATAATCCACGTGTTTCACACCATTGCCAGATGTCTCCTGCTACCTTAGATAGATGAGGGTATTGTATACCCCCCCCCTACTGTTGATGTAACTAATTGCTGTTGTATTATCAACTCTCATTAAAATATTGCAATTACCTAAGTACTGTAATTTTTTGTGAATATTTTCAAAGAAAAATATGCTGCAAGAAGTTCCAGGTGATTAATGTGGAGTTTAATTTCAATTGCCTTCTGGTCTCCACAGCTGGCACCCCACCCCCTAGTTGAACCGTCAGTGAAAATTTCTAAACAATAATTATTATCATTTTTTATTCTATTAAATGAATATTCAATGGCGTTAGACCACCAATTTAAGTCAGGTAATAGGCAAAGTCATATATTTTTCATAGTCATCATTGCCCACCAAATTTAGATATTTGCACCGTTCTAATTGTTTTAAATATACCCAACCATATTCTATTGCTGGGCATGCCGATACTAATAACAATTTTGTGCAAAACGCGGAACTTGCTTGTGAAGTGGTACGGCACTAAATTGCGAATGAAGTCAAGTCAATATGCTTCGCTGAGGAATACAAGGTGGGGACGCCGCGCCGTAAGTATAAGGGATATATATCATCTTTGTTTTAATTTATTTTTTTGAGTTACCAGCACTAAACTTAAGTGCTGAAGTGGAATCACTACGCGTTATTACAACGTGTTAATAATTCTTAAAATACTAACCTCGAGGACGAAACACCGAGTATAATACCTATCTATGGACGCTTTACACCACGTTAATCTGGTCCAGTGCTAGGTATCAGTAGAACTTGTGTTACAGTTACCAGACAACGGAAATAATTTTCAAATGTTTAATAAACTCTACATCATTCATATAGCATTAAAACACGTGAATTGCGGTATACATTACGTACACCTAATCCCGTGCTAAGTTATACTTTACAGGTATGCCGTATGACAATGGATAAATAATAGTAATATCAAGTAAGAATAGATTTATTACCATTTATATTACATTCATTCTATTAATACCATGTTATTATGTAATTTAAATATAAAATAATTTCTATCAATATTTAATTATTAAGGATCATAAAAGGGGAAACATGAGGGCTCACTGGGACTTTTATTTTATCGTACAATTTAAACAAAAATTGGTAAGTACATAATATTAAAAATATACCACATACCTAAACCAGATAATTTATTAAGGCAGGAGCTACAAGGTAGGTTAAATGAAATACCGAGTATTCAGTACAGCGCCGGTCCCACACGAGCGAGTATGTTGTACAATATCTTACAGCTCTAAATATATTCTGGACAGCGACGAGAGCAGACTCACTACCGCGACCCCCGGGGTGCGTACTCCACTACACACTCACAAAGTACGCGGAACAAGCAGTGTGCAGATCGAACGATCACCATGTTGCTACGAAAATGAAGCTTTTCAACGGAAACAATTTTAAAATGGACGGAAAATAATTCCTTACAACAAATCACATTGAAATAAAAATAATATAAATATAACAACAAACTGAATAGTCAAAGTAACTAACCAATATACCTAATATATTTACAAGGTACGAGTGATCAAATATATTTTAAAGTAAAACAATTGAGTCTCTAAACAAATTTCCATGAACTCCTCGGCCGAGCATTGGAGGCAAAACAGACATCAATTGGAATAAAATTAATTATTTACCATAGACCGTGAAGGTCATTTGCATTTAAATAAAAAAAAATGTATTTAATATATTATTGTAAAATTAGATAAAATAGAACAGGATTTAATATATAATTTTAATTAAAAGTGAAATTTAAGACATTGAATAAATACAAGAGTTTTCAGTAAAGTACTTTTGCACATCGTTGAGGTCAGTTTTTCGTGTCTAGTCTTGTACTAGACGAGAAAACTACCTGACATCAAGACTACCACCAGTTTACGTGAAATATTTTTACATTTTAATACAATTTTTAAAAATCATGCTAGTAGCCCCTCGCGAATTGGTAATGCCTCGGTAATAGCCCCCCAGGGAACACACCTACTGCGCGACGTGACCACTGTTACTGGGGGCCTACTCTCTCACTGAATGCTAATGATCCCGATTTGGTATGTCATTTAGCGTACCTTATGTCAAATTACATACATTTTGTTATCGAACTTTGTAAGCGATAATTAGCGATGGCATCTTGAGTAGGCCCCCAGGTATTGTTCGTCCCTGATAAATTTAACCTAAATGTAAACAAATCGAAAACATCGAAATTTTCACTTATTCACTTATTGTGCACACTTATCAACACTTTTACAGGTAAAGGATCATACTTTATTATCCGATACATTTTATAACAATTAAACAATAGTTAACATATTTAAACATCAAATGAAAAACCTCCACAGTAAAAAACACGCCATTTTGACACTGCCGGCTGTAGAATATAGAATATAGTATTTAGCCTATGGATTCATAGATTAATATTGGCCAAATATACGGTTTTGCTTACGTTTGGGTTAAATTTATCTCGGACGTACTATAGTTATAGGTAATATATACCGAACCCCCCCCCCCCCCCACACTTCACACAAAAGTTTTTATCCGTTATTAGACAAAAAACTCCCGTTCAAACAGGTCAGGCAGCTTGTATGTTCCCATACAAATTATAATGTACAAGTTTCACATGAACCTTTCCTTTTTCTTATATCTAATTACTTTGAAGGTTATTATTTAATTTCAATTCACAGTGAATTTTTAAAGCTTACTTTATCATAAGTTTCCTGACTACTGAATTACTCGAGAGATTAGATGAGATCAAAACACTTACTCTATTTACAATTCATCAATACGTAAACAATGATCAAAATCGTTTCACCGACAACAATTAATACAAATGTAATCAAACCTCCGCCTTCTCATACAACTGTCATCACTTGTTTCATTACAGACAGGAAGTGAGACAAAGTTCTGCATATTATTATACCTATGATCAGCAGGTCCACAGATGCCACATTAAGGGAATTATAGTACTATGAAGTCTAAACCATCAATTATTAAAATTTTATGTTTCATAGTAATGTTCACTAAATATAGCCATTTTAGACCTGCTACGCTTGTCTCAGTCCCTCTAATAAACTAGTTATAAAATTTGTATCGAAGTTTTTGGAATGGACTTCACGACTGACAGTATCAGTGAGTACAGAATGATAGAAACATTCAAGATTTAATTGAAACACTGAACCGTTCCCCAGGCACGGTACAAGCTGCAGCGAACCCAACGTTTGGATAATTTTGTTAAACAGAAGTTTAACCGTCAGTTTAGCAGTCAATGTCGTTTTAGTTTTGCTGTCACTCCGTTGAAGCATAATGGGACATATTTTTTGTAATTTATTTCAACACATTAATATTATTTAAATAGCAAACTTCATATTTTTTATTTTATAACGATTTAGAATGAAACATGTGTATAATATTTGTTTTTTTTTTCTTTTCTTCTATCTTTAGATCAAATGTATTATCTTTGTAAACAAAAAGGTGAATAGACCGACTGTACTATGGCTATCATATATGCTATATATCTGCTTAAATGTCACATATTTAGCTCATACATCTTCAATAAATAATGTAAATGAACGACGAATAAAAATGATAAAACTAAGCCGTTGTGTCGAACCATCGCTTCACCGGAGTTGCAACACAACCATGTAAATTACCGTCAGCAGTTTTGCTAACAAAGGTCTACACAGAAAACAATTACAAATTAA
The DNA here is from genome assembly GCA_905187575.2 of Celastrina argiolus. NCBI lineage: Eukaryota > Metazoa > Arthropoda > Insecta > Lepidoptera > Lycaenidae > Celastrina > Celastrina argiolus. Next base: position 47,566 of record LR994585.1, read on the forward strand.
AAATTAACAGTTAAAATAATACAATATCTATCACAACGGTCGTAAGTACTATCTACAGATAAATTCACATCCATAAAAATAATATTACACAATATCTATAATATAAATTATTAAAATAAACTATTTCATAGTCATATAATATTGTACATCAGTAGTGATTATGTTTCGTTCAGCTTTCCATAGCTTTTAGCCTTCAAATAGTTCACCTTACAACATTAGCAAATAGCATTTCTCTGAATAATGTCTACGGAAAAAAAAAAATCACGATATGTACCAAATATAGACCTACTACCTAGGTATAATATTCATTTCAAACTTCGAAAGTAAATAAAGTGCTGGCAATACAATTATTGCCGATTACTTTACAAGACAAGAAAAAATACGGAATAAGTAGGTGTGCCAAAACAATATTAGAAGATATTTTATGAATCATTGGTCTTGTGAAAATATGTGGAGCCAAGTCTTAAAAAACCTACACTGCATAGTAAGAAATCTAAGTGTGGTTTATATTTAAGAGTAGGTAAATTTAATTTTAAATGTAAGGTTTCTTATAAAGTAAGTAGTGTAACAAGAAAACACCCTATCTAATACACAATATCCGAATGTTATCGTACAAGCTAAAGAAAGCCAAACAAAAGAAGTATAACATACACTAAACACAAGCGCGCACGCAGCGCGCACGCAGCGCGCACGCGGTACGCACGCGGCGGGCACGCGGTACGCACGCGGCGGGCACGCGGTACGCACGCGGCGGGCACGCGGTACGCACGCGGCGGGCACGCGGTACGCACGCGGCGGGCACGCGGTACAGTGTTTTATTTCTCTTTTCAATTAATTATCATTGAAAATATAAACTGAGTTTTTGATATTTTTTCTGACTCACACAAAGTTGTTTAATGCTCAGATTAAAATATTTAAATTAATTATTTATTACAACCGTAGACAAATCCCGTCAGTAAGTCTACATTATAAAGTATACACTATGTAGTATGTAGAACACTGTATAACACTCGCCCGCCGCGCGCCGCGCGCCGCCCGCCGCCCGCCGCGCGCTCAGAGCTTGGTGTGCTTGACGGTGTCGGTCCAGTAGTTCTGGATGGTCATGGCCTCCAGCGAGTTCAGGAACGAGTCGTTGTCCAGGCTGTACATCTCCTCGGAGTTGTCCTGGAACATTCAAATTAAACAGTCAACGAATTGTACTGAATATAGTATGTATTATGAATATTGGACCCTATTTTAATTATAACCTCTAAAGAGAGTTAGTAAAATTAAAGCTTAAAAAGTTTGATTCGGCTCTCCACAGATGGCGCCGTGTGACTAATTTGGATTATACATTTTTATAGTTGCAAATAAATTAACCGAAAGAAAGATTTTTTTATTCTGATCATCACACAACACATACTATACAGAACAACAGGATAAAGTAAAAGTAATGAAAACAAAACGGTTATACAACATAATAATATTATTATGTTGTATAACAATTGACTCCAGCTCAGCATTTACACAGCGAGCAAGCCCACTGCGCTGATATTCTGCCAGGGCCAATGTAATAACTACACCACTCCTATGCGTCGCGCAGTCGGGTAAAAAGGATTTAAAACAGCCATAAGACCAACACAGCCATTAAATAAATAAATAAACGTTTATTCAACAATAAGACAAAGTAGATATATATAACAGAGACACGACCTAGTACTAGAAAATGGTATCACCCTAATACTGGCAATTCGACTGGCTATTTTTGTTTTATTTTATAACAAATAATTGTAATGACGCTACGAACTCCTCAGACATGTCGTGACATGTTCTCGTTCACTCCATAATTTCCCAGTCATTTGGTGGAGTAGAACTACACATTATTAGTAATATAAACGTAAAGTTCCATCTCGTGCCAAAAGGTGTCGCTCTCACATACTCAATAAAGAAAATGCGGTCTCACCCGGATGGTGCTGTCGTCCAGGTACCCACTGGAGTCGGGGTTGGAGCACTTGTCGTTGAGCGTCTGCGGCTTGTTGAGGTACCGGCGGCGGTACAGCACCAGCACCGTGCTGCCCGCCAGCGCCGCCACCACCAGCGCGGCGAAGGATATGCCGGCGACGGCGCCCGCGTCCAGCCCGCCCTCCGCGTCCCTCGCTCGCCGGGAGGACTCGACGTCGGGCGGGATGCGCGTCTGCAGGAACGCGGTCTCCAGCGACAGCGGCTTCTCCGTGACGATGCGGCTCTCGGCGGCCTCCGCGCCCGCGTCCTCCGCGACGTACACCGGCCTGGTGAGGTTGCGGCGACGGGCGAACGTCGCGTTCTGCGGCTCCGGCGCGTCGGCGGCGGCGGCTCGCGGCGCGGACGTCGCGACGGGCGTCCACTGTATCTGCTCGGGCAGGGACGTGTTGGCGCTCGTCACGTTCGCCGCGGTCACGTCCGTCACGTCGTGCGGAGCCCGGTCGGGTCCAGGTGGGGCCCGGTCGGGTGCAGGCGGGGCCCGGTCGGTTGCAGGCGGGGCCCGGTCGGGTGCAGGCGGGGCCCGGTCTGGTGCAGTCGTGCCCCGGTCGGGAGCGGTCGCGGCGCGGTCGGGCGCGGTCGCGGTCGCGGCGAGCGGCGGTGTCTTGGTGAAGTACATGGCCCGCGCCTGGCGCTCGGACGCGCCGCCGTCGGGCCGGGGAGCGGCATGGTTCTCTCTCGTTGTTGCTGAAAAACATAATTATACGAGTCAGCCCGACGAAGATAAATAATAAATTAGTTCACATATTACAGTTGACCAATAACGTATACACCGGTTGCACACACAAAACATGTGCCCGTGTTATTCAACATATTTAGCACGAATTCCATAAGATCCTTTCACGACGCCAAACAATCCAATAAGTAGGTCCGAGGTAGATATTACAATTTACAAGTGAGTAACGAAATCCGGTCCATAGCACTTATTTGCGCACACTGCAATTAAGTTAAGCTAATAAGAGTATTAGCTCGGTTCTGCAAACACGCGCGAGGTCGGCGGCGTCGGGGCGGGAGAAGGACCGCGCCCAGAGTTTACCAGCTACAGGGCCATACCTCTTAGCCAATAGGTGCCAAAATAAGTTTCATTACATTGGCTGTTTTATATAGGACATTAAATTGAATTTGCAGCCACCGTTGATGACGTAACATCACATAGCAACAAGCGTAGGCTTTACCCGTCTCCTCTTAGAGGTTGAGGTACTCTCGTTCACCTCTGCGACTTCCCCGGTGGTCTCTCAGCCTGTGCTACCTCTCTATTCAGGCGACATAAATCACAATCCTTTCGCATTTAATAAGTGTGCGGTTCTTATATAACATTTCCGTTCGTGTTTGTACCAATAGTGTATGTGATACTAATGGCGGGGTATATATAGGTCGATCGGAGACCATCACTCGAGGGCCGCGGCGCATTCACTAACCAATATACTATTTGGTTTTTTGGTTAAGCGACCTCACTTGCCGTGTGTCGCTGGGTGCCGAGGGCTGAGGCATTAGGGATTAATCCAGTAATAGCGGAAGCCCTAGCGATCGCCCACTTACGCAAGTCAAGGTCACCGCGGTGCGGGCGGTGCGGGGGTGTGCGGGAGGCGCGGGGTGCGGGCGGGGGACGCGCTCACTCCTCGCATGTGATAATATAATTAACGACGCTAACTTAATTACTGTAATTTGTTTACTTCAGCTAAAAAGTGTTTTCAATGGAAGGTTTCAAAGCTAGCGGTAGGATCTACGTAGAAACATACAGACCGTCTCATTGTTGCCAACGTTCGGGGAATTAATAGCGTTTTGCTGATCTTATCTTATCTTTATAAATTTCTTATATTCATATTTTTTATTTAAATGGGATAGATCTTGCGAAGTATGCGTACTGTACCCTCAGGTTTTTTTAATTACCTTATATAATATATTTTAATGATCGTGCTAATTGCAGTTAATTTTAACACTTGTAAGTTTTTTGCTAGCTTAGCTTTTCCAACCTTAAAATTTGTTACTAGACTAGGTACTACTTTTAACATCGTATCATATATAAGGGAGACACGACATACACAAACACATTTTTATTTACATTTAATTCGACGAGTAAGTGGTGTTATTTCAGTTTGTATTTTCAAGACACCTTTGAGCTCTTGTACACGTGTTGCGTATGCAAATTATTCTTTTGGAAGTGAAAACGGCGAATGTTTGTTATAAAAACGTTATAAACTGGTAATTAATTCGCTTTTATCTTAGGGACGGTGGTGCCCCAGCGTAACTATTTAGTAATCTGTGCCCCAGCCAAGTTGAGCACGGGGGATGCCAAGTCAATCTACTTATTTATTTAAAACATGACAGATTTTTAATAATATTGATCAATATGATCACTATAAGATGTTGTTAGACCGACCGATCGAGCAGCTTGGTATCAGTTATCACATGGATCTCACAACTTTTTACGGTAAAAAGAAATAAGTAGCGAGGCTTGGCACTTCTTACAAGTTATGTTTTTGATGGGATTTCCATTTACGTGACTAACTTTGCTGAAATTGGGTATCAAATCCTAACCACTGACGCCTACATTATCCGGGCTTAACAGACTAACTGAATGATAAAGTTAAATTGTTAATATTCTATTATCATTAGCATAGCGGTTCGATAACTGATTGTTTCTGAACATAAAGTGACAATAAACCAAGTTTAATTTAACAGACGAAAGTTCGTTTTATAGATTCCATTGCCAAGTCTACTAATACCTACATGTTGCCGGCATAGAAAGGAATAAAAAAGGTAGTATTTTTCTTGTGTTGTGAAAATAGTTTTTAAGCTTTATAGTTTATACCTAGTAGATAACTAGTGTTTTTAACCGACTTCCAAAAAAAGGAGGAGGTTCTCAATTCGTCTGTATGTTTTTTTTTTTTTTTTTTTTTTTTTTACGTTTGTTACCTCAGAACTTTCGCCTGGGTGAACCGATTTGGATGATTTTTTTTTTATTTGAAAGGTGGTGCTTCCCGTTTGGTCCCATTGTCACCAAAGTGGTGACCTGATGATGGGATCCGTGAGGAATCGAGGGAACTCCTCAAATTTTATATGGAATCATATATCGATTTTGATTTTTTCTGAAGTAGCCCAAGCATATGTTACCAAATAGTAAGATTTTGCACCATATCCTGGACCTAAAGTACTGAACAGAACTTCTGAGTCCTTAGAGATACACGTTTGAAGATTGCAGCGTTGTTTAAAGAAATGCAAGCATACGCCACTACGTCAATTACAGTGTTGTACCAGTGTTTACCAAAGTGGTAACCTGATGATGGGATCCGTGAGGAATCGAGGGAACTCCTCAAAATTTATATGGAAACATATATCAATTTTGATTTTTTCTGAAGTAGCCCAAGCATATGTTACCAAATAGTAAGATTTTGCACCATATCCTGGACATAAAGTAGTGAACAGAACTTCTGACTCCTTAGAGATACACGTTTGAAGATTTCAGCGTTGTTTAAAGAAATGCAAGCATACGCCACTACGACAATTACAGTCGAACTTGGTCTCATAGTTATCAAAGTGTATGCCTGTTGATGGAGTCGTGACGAATCGAGGGAACTCCTCGAAATTTATAGGAACACTCATAGTAATTTTGTATTTTTTTCGAGTACCATAAGCATATCCGACTAAAAACAAACATAATTTTGAATCAACTATCAAGGTATACCACATAGATCAGAAACAGGCATACAGGACTGCTTAGTCTTTGAAGTTATAAGTTTGGAAATTACGACATCGCTTAAAGTACTGCAAGCATATGCCACTATATCAATTACAATACTCAACACCACCTCTGTCTTCGCCAGATAGTAGGTATCTATATATGTATAGGTACTATCATAACAATATGACGAAATAGGTAAATATTAAAACGGTAAAAAATTGTTTTAAGCTAAATAAAGAAATGTAAATCGACTAAAAATAATAAAAGAGTTATATAGAAATCATATCCAGTTTGGCTGGTATCGACTTTGATATTATTAAAATTTGTATATCATTTTATAGTCAACTTGATATATATAATTTTTGCGCTGCTCTGGCGGTAAGTACCTATCCTTACTCAGTCTACCCATAACTAAAAATCTTAAAATAAAATAATTTTAAACAAAAAAAAAACCGACTTCAAAAAGTAAACTAAAAAGCAAAAAATAAAGTTACTTCGCACAAAGTAATACTTATTTTCACTTAAGTAAATAAATTTATTCTATAATTTTGAAGTCGGTGCCAAGTAAGTACTTCAACAACCTTACTACAATATCAAATTACTAAATATATGTAGGCAATCACAGAAAAAAAGAATCAGAAAAAAATATACAACTATCAATGTAACTATTACTATATATTATGTACCTACCAAAGTACTGGCTTACAAACTAATATTAAATGGAAACAAATTATGAAAGAACGCTAAACTTGGCACCGACTTCAAAATTATAGAATAAATTTATTTACTTAAGTGAAAATAAGTATTACTTTGTGCGAAGTAACTTTATTTTTTGCTTTTTAGTTTACTTTTTGAAGTCGGTTTTTTTTTTGTTTAAAATTATTTCATTAAACTGGTTACACATTACTGAATAATTTTACCTACACAAAATAACATAATCCTCGATTTTGAAAAATATTCATCTAGTACCTACCTACCACGAGATGGATCTTTTGTTCATTATAATATTAGCAGAAAAGTATCCATAATGAAAATGAAAAATCTTTTATTTCCAAATAGGTTAGATACTAACGCTTTTAGAATTGTCCTACATGATGACCTCCCACCGGTTCGGGGACTAACTCGGCGAGAAGAACCGGCGTAAGAGACTATATAGTTACTGTTTGGGTTGGTGAGGAGGGCCTTGTACTTCAACACGTGTGTGTGCTCACTGCGAGTGTTCTCACTCCTCAGCCACCGGGGCCGGGGGGTCGTGGCGTGACGTCGTCGTCGATGCCTCTAGGGGTTGTCCATTAATCACGTGAGGCTTGAAAGGGGGGGGGAGAAGGGGTTTGATAAAAATTACGAAAATAACACAAGGGGGGGGGGGGGGGGGGGGTGTAGTAAGATATCTCGTGTATTTATTTTTTCGTCAAACGCGCGATTTTTAAACAAATATTAAGCGGCACGGCGCGGCGTGTAGTGACCTACCTGTATTTAAATTAAGATAATAATAAGAAAAGATAGGTAATTAAACCGTGCCATTCGAGTAAAAAGTATTTATTTGACTTTAAAGAAAGAAACAACTATTTACTATACACACTGCAAAGTCTGCACAGCCTTGGGGAAACAGTTAGCAGTTGGTGCCAGTTAGCTCACGAGTCAGCTGGCATTCGGCGGTGCACGAGGAGGTAGCGTCACGAGTCACGACTGGTTGCGAAACGTCGCATCACCGGCGGCCGCGGTGGCGTGTTGACAGTTCACCCGACACAACGATCTGTGTCGCAATACGCAATTTTTTGACTTTTAGACTTTGACTTTTTACTAAGTATATTCTCCGGCTTTTTTAGTTTTGTGATAGGCATTAAGACGAATGGTCAAGCAAATGACCTTGAGTGTTTGGACGTGGAGCTAACGCCATCTATTTATGAATAGTAGTTCAATGTAGCGTGCAGTAGGATGTCAAATTATATTTTCGCTAGATGGCGCATTTAGCATATTTCTCTGAGATGAGCAGAGTAATAATAAACAGAGGCTACATTTTATATACAGGGTGTAAAAAGAGCAGTCACTATAACTTTGGGATAGGATTATAGGACCTTGACTGATTCTAGAAATGACTTTTTCATTACATATTTATTTTTTGAAAAAAAAAATTTTTTTTTGCAACAAGTATTATTTTAGTCGCAAGGCTGAACTGTTTGGAACAACGTTCTGCATTAAATTCTTAAATTTTATAATTTTTGCCCTAGTACGTAATGAACGTCTTACGTGTGCTATTGACCTCTCAGCGTAATCAGCTGATCGCTGTGTTGTGCACGTTGTACATTGCCTATTGAAAATTTTAAAAATTTTAAAACAGTGGATTAAAAGCAAATGACTAGTACCAATGGATATATCTCTTGCCTGGTTGTTAGCCCACGAAGTTATAGTGACTGCTCTTTTTACACCCTGTATACTAAATAATATATACTTAGATTATTTTTTTTATTTTATCCCCGTTTAACCCTTATTATTTGTATTAGTCCAGCCATTTTAGTAAGTTCACCTCGGAATTCGAGATACCCAATTATAAGAAAAGTATAACAAAGAAATATGACCTTTGACCCTTGAAATTTAATAGTAGCGTACACCCTACCATATTATGTAGGTTTTGAGACAACTTTTGGGGGAGTCAATATACAACTATTTACAGACTTACAGCTGGGTATCTCTAATTCCAAGATTCTTGCCAAATTTAAGCTAAAATGACTGGAGTAACGTCCCTTATTATATGTATATCGAATACGGCTCAAACGATTAATTTATGACTGCTGATTATATATATATATATATATATACATACAGCGTGTAAAAAGAGCAGTCAGTATAACTTTCGATACGATTATACTACCTTTCCTCATTTCGGTAATGTTTTTTTTATATATTTTTTTGTCGAAAAAATTATAATAAAACCAAATTTTTTTTAATTTAAAAAAAAATACATTTCTAGAATGAGAAAAGGTAATATAATCATATCCCAAAGTTATAGTGACTGCTCTTTTTTTATACCCGTTATATTATATACATTTTGTTTAATTTTTTACAGTTTACTTCTTACACAGGGAACTTTTGTGTATCGATGATTCATACAGGATGTTAAAAAAAAAATTAATTTAAATAGATTTGTTTATTATTTTTGAAGTTATTTTTTTTTCCTTGTTGGCAATGGGACTTGTTGGCTTGAATGGTAGGGGGCTGACTTTCTTTTTTTAGACTTTTTTTAATTTTTTTGTTGACAGCCTCTGTTATATACTGTGGGTCTCTAATGGGTGTATTTCTCAGATATCTAGGATCCACTAATTCTGGTAGTGTGCAATCCATATAGAAGTCTTTCAGCTTTTCCCCATAGTTTGTTCCATCTTGGGTCAATCTCCTCTAAATATTTCTGAGTCAGTTTCCGACTCTTCATTCGTTTTTCTTCGTTCCGTTTAATTTCGTTGCGTGGACTTTTTCCAACAATTGATTTATGCAGAACGGATAAAGGTTTTGGAGTATTGAATGATACTTTTCTGGTACCTAATATTCTTCATTTTGTTATGTTTTTTCTGTATTTCAAAGAATACTTTGTATCTGTACTTAATGCAAAAAATTTATTACAAAAATTTGTAAGTAAATGATTCCGGCATTCTACTTTTTCAACGGTATAATTTTCATAAGGTCTAGATTGGATTATTTTTGAATACGTGCTGGCGTCCCCGTCCGATATCTAACGCGCATTTCTATACTTTTTTTAAACCCTTGCACCAAGATCTCAGACTACATTCCTGTAGACGCTCCTAAAAGAAAAAACTAAATTTACTTTTGATTTATTATTAATTATGAAATAGTATAACTATTAGTTTTACCTCAGTCAGAGTAATATAATAGTACCTAATACACGTAGAAAACAGGGAAATAAAGGGTACTACGAGTCAAAAAAAAGCTAGTAAATTACCAGAATAATTTTTGTAGCATGTGTGATCTTTTGCCTCTTTACCCTCGTTCTGAGCTAGGACACAAATACAGCAATATTTATTTTTAATGCCATTTTTTATTTTTTTAATAACAAAAAAACCCAAGTCAATGAACTGTAAAGGCAAAATCACGAATCACTTTACACGCAGTAGGAGCCAATATTTTGTTGACTAAAGACATGGTTTTTTAAATATTTTTTACGGCTTCCTTTATTGATAATGAACTCAGGTTCATAGCTTCAGAGCTATGGCATATTTCCATGGCAAGCAATTTTTTTAACATTATGTATAACTGTAGGTTTAACTGTATAATAGTGTAGCAGTAAAGAGTAATTGTTTGATGTCTCTGTGATAAGTATTCTGTATGATAAACATATACATTACAATGACACTGTCTGTAGACTATAATTGTAAATTATGCATCTGATGATCATCATAATTTTTATCTTTTCTGTACAGGCGGAATCTTGGGATCTTTTGGGGACTTTCCGCGGTTCCATAGACTTAAAAGTAGGTACCTATTAACTCAATAGCGACCAACTCCTAATAGAACCTATCGTCACCAGGAATACAGCTTCATATCTAATTTTAAGTCTATGGGACCGCGGGAAATTCTTTACATTATAGGTACAATAACAAAAAATATGTCTATTTTATAATTAGATAGGTACCTACCTACTTACTTTTCAATATCATTTGCTTTGGCTTCTTTTGCTTTTGTCTGATTTGCAACACGAGTTCTTCTTTTATATAGCAACTTCAATAATCGTTTGTTACTTTGTTTCGGAATACTTTTATTACCTATGTTTGTTTCAAAGTCGAACCGTAATCACACAACATGTGCAAACTATAATATATAATTTATACAAGCCGGTAATGTCAATTGTCATTTGTCAAATCAAAACAAGACCACGCGAGATTGTATTACTCTATCTGCCTAATTACTGTGCGCGCCGTGCGGAACGGCAACGCTGCATTGTACATGGGTTGCATCGAACTGGCAACGTTGCATTCCATAACTAAACGCCTGATTAAATGTTGTGAGCAAATACTTTACTAGTGGTGTTTGATTTACAGTAGGCACCAAAGACCTTTTATGATATAACTTCTATTTTGCAATAGTATTTGTTATAAATCGACAATGAACACCAAGATACAAAGTAAAGAAGCATGCATGCAAAGATTCATTATAAACGGATAAGCCAAACCAAAAAAAAATCCATCCTAAAATATTCATTTTACGCGAGTCATAGCATTTTCTAAAATGTATTTCTGATTACTGAGTAAAGATCGTCAAAATTATCGACAACAACAATATACTTCAAGATACACTTTATAATTACACAAAATTTCTTTATTTCCCCAGTCTGTAATTTAGCTGAAAAACATAGCCTAAAAGTCGTGAAAAACGCATTTTGCTTGACCATTCGCCTTAAACTAGCATGCGTGCATTTTTTAGATCGCTGCAGGTATATAATAGCGAGCTAATTGGAGTGTTCGGGTCCGGTTTATTAGACAAAAACGTTTCTCTGTGACAACGACCGCCGATATTCTTCTAATAATATTATTTGCAACAAAATAGATATTATTTGTAACTTTAACCCATTACTGTTACTGATAAATAGTTTATTTAAACCGGGCGTCAGTCCGAGTAACTATAATAACGCGTAGTCTATACTCAATCCCACCATACATACAAATTACATAATTACCTTAATTTACCAGGCCTCACTACACTTACTCTACATTTCAGTCAAAACGTGATACTTGGCCGATATGCTAACGTTACGAATATTTCATAGGTATTTATCGTGTGTGAATCGTGTGCCCCCGATTATGAACTTGGAAACATATTCTTAGGTTAGGTTAGGTTACCGAGACGAAGCTTCGTTTACCAACGTCCCTACCACGCAGGCAGAAGTCTTGTCTCGTCCACAAGTCGCGGCAGCCGCGGTACTGGTGCACGGCCGACATGTGAGGTGCACACGTACGCGGCCAACAGTCGAACGTGCTCGCCGGTAATTGTCTCCAACTATTTTGGTTTATCGCTTCCTCTGCCGTTCCGTCGCTACTGTTGTAACGTTTTACTACCAAAAGACTATAAAACTTTCGTTTCCCTGTGCCTGTCGATAGCTTTTATTTTCGATGATTGGGTGCAACTTTCTAGAATTACCATAATCGAAATCCTTTTGGATTTTGGAGTGCTATTGTCGGTATCGGTGTCGAAATTTCTATAGCGTAAAATATGAAGGTGCGGCTTTTACCTAGTACGGTGAGCAGCATCGTCACCCAGAACCAGTGCATCCACCAGTGTAGCGTCATGACGGCGGCGTGGCGCGTCCCCCGGACACCTGGAAGGTAACAAATACAACGCTGGAATATATTATGGACAATCGCATGCTTTATTGTTGTGTTTAAATTACCCATCTGTCTATACAGTATGAAAAAGAGAACAGTCAGTATAACTTTCCTCATTTTGGAATTTTTTTTTTATAAGTATATTTTTTGTGAGTAAAAAACGAAACACTTTTTTTTACTTTTTACCATTTTTTTGTTTCTGTAAAAAAATACATTTCTAGAATGAGAAAATAAAAGGTAGTATACTTAATCATATCCCAAAATTATAGTGACTGTTCTTTTTACGCCGTTATATCTATATATTTTCTGTTCCAGTACCTACGAGTTGGGAACTGCAAAACCGGATGTACCTACCTAGACATTTCTGTATATTTTCGCAGTACAAGAAAACAATTACGGAAATAATGAAGGCCAAGTATTCACCACCTCCGTGACCAATTCGTAATAAAGATCCTGCAACTAACTTGTTTCCCAGCGATTTAGGTTTAATTTGTTATTAAACTTTTCACCCGAATTCGGCGAAGCCAAAAGGATGGTTCATGATGCACTATAAGTCCCTATAAGTCGCCGATGACATTATGCACTTTTACTATTTATTAGTTTATCTCTACCCTATTATTATATATTTTTATAATTTAAACTTTTTTGGGCTGTCGTCTAGTATTCAAATAATTTGTGTACCAAATAAAAATAAAAAAAATCTATAACAACAAAGTTGCAAACAAAACAACGTGACAGTGATCGGCTATGCATGGATCGGCTGTCACAAATCACAATGTATGGTTTTTATCACCAGCAATTCACCAATAATGTAAGCCGTTTTAGGATTACCTCACCAAATATACTAGACAATCTACTTTAAAGTATCACAATGGACTTGTCACTCGGCCGTTTCCCTTCTCTATAAGACTATATCTGTTCGGTAAGATGCCGGCGCCGCCGCGCCGGGCTGCTGGCGACGACGGCCGCCGCTCCGTGGTGAAATAGGTATATTCAGCTGATGTGTATTGTGTACATTCAGGGGCCGTATTATGATCTTTTACAATACCAGCCTGGTTCCAGGCAATTCAATAATACCTTTTTTATATTACAACCACATGTTATTCTGAATGGATCCACCCTAGTTTGGCTGTCACGGAGACACACGACACCCTAGTCTGAAAGTAACATTCTGAAGCTCAAGCTTGAAAAAAAAAGACTGGCTGTCAATAAGTGATCGTAATACGAAAATTCCAGGCAGCCATGTTGTATGGCGTAATTCTGCGTAAACTAGCTGGAATTAAGAGTTTGTAAGGCTCCGTTTCCTCTGACGCGGAGCGGGGCGAAGAGGAGCTTGCGGTGCCCGAATTGACCAATCACTATGTTCGAAATCTCCGCTCCGCGTCAGTGGAAACGCAGCCTAATAGGTACCCAGTATATCGGATTAATGCAATCTTCCGCGTTGTGGTAATTACTGTTGTTACATCACAATGTCATGTCGCGGCCGTGAGAAGACTCACCAGCACCACTGACACAGTACCTCTCGGCCACGTTGGCGCGGCTGTTGGTATTGTTGCGGCAGCATTTATTAGTAGAGCTCGATCAGTGTTTTAGTGGGTGCCTTCTACTGAGAGTCTCTCCACCACACGCGGTCCACCATAGCCCGGTATACTCCCGACACAATCGAGAATCGAATCATTTCGATCTGAACGGCTTTTGGTGTTTTATTTGGAACTAGCCAGAATAAAGAAAATCGTTATAACCATATCAATCGACTGAGAATCAAAAAAACAAACGTCAATTTATTCGGGAGTTTAGAGAGTATTTATTCAAGATGCATTCGCTATTACGAGTATCCCTTACGAAGTTCGAAAACAAAATGTATGGGGTTTGACATAAGGTTCGCTAAGTAACGAATTGGCGTGATCACAAGACACAGCTGACATTAATATAGCCTCGAAGGACATGGAAGGGTGAAAATGACTGAGCCCCAATATCATCATCGCATTAAAACAAAGTTAATCGCTAAGCCCCAGATGACAATCTGTTTGTCCCGTTCTAGAATAACTTGTATAAAAGAGAGATATAGTGGATCCGTTTAAAGAAGTTCGGTATAATGTCGTCATGCAATGGCTCAATGGCAAGTTAATATTTTTTCGGTGTCAATATTCTCAGCTCATACACGGAACAGCTACCTCACCCTTCAAGGTTCGGCGGTTATTATTTTTAATAATAAAGATAATAATAAACACTCAACTATAATATAAAGGCAATCGAACAGCTTGACAGGAGTTTTAGATATTGCGAAGGTGGAACATGTTTTAATAAGGGTAAAGGTAGTTTTAAAACCATAGATTTTTTATTTTTATCGGACTGCCAATATTATATTATAACAATATCATAATGTACAATAGTCACGATTTTGTAAGTCCTAAGCCGTTTCACATTATCGAGAATTCCATTGTTTCCATAGTTCAGGTATTTGTTGTGTTATAATGTGACCTTTAAAGGCTGCCTGCCGACCTTTCCAGCCGGCAGTCCTGCGCCCGCTCGGTGTCTCCATCCCGGAAGCAATAATTAAACTTCTATTGTTCTTTCACCGAGTTAAAGACTCGAATGTTCTAAAGCAGCGTAACTCAATATCACTTGAGAATGTTTGCGAAATAGGGGACAAACGAGCAGCCTGATGGAGAGCGATTACCGTTGCTCGTGGACAAGAGGAGTCGCGGACGTCGTGGTCCAGAAACACTGCTGGCGACAGTCCATTCTTGTCCCTTGTCAGTCTGTCAATCACTAAACAGCATTTTTGTTAACATTCCATCAAGAAGCGACGGCGACATCCTCTGAATAGGAGGGCTCTTCACTAGCGTTTCATTCGGCCATTAGCTGCTAAGACAGCTGCCTTGATTCGTATGCTTCATCTCGGGACTCGGTACTCACTCTCCGAGTAGGAGACGGAGGAGGCGGGAGGTCGCCGCGCTCATTTGCGAGTGGAAATAGCTGCGAGTTGTCGCTCCCCTGACGTTCATTAGATGCGCTCTCCACGCCGCCGACCATTAATGGTTGTCGGTGTTCGGTGCTGAAGTAAGTAACACTAAGGTCCGTATAAATAAAACAATCTCAAACCCAACCTCACCTTGAGACCCTATTTGACAGATAAAACAACGTTTCGTTTCACTTTTAACATTGAACTTCATTAATGTTACATAGTACTTCAATTTATTTTCTTTTTATATCGTTGTATTTATATTATAGATTACAGGAAACAATAAAATAAGTATAATGTATATTTTTATAATCTTTATTTTTACGTTTTAAGAAAGAAAAAAATTAAAATAGGTATGTAACATAAGTAAAATTCTTCATTTTTAACAGTGAAACGAATCGTTTTTTTATCTGTCAAATAGGTTCTCAAGGTGAGGTTGGGTTTGAGATTGTTTTATTTATACGGGCCTAAGCCACTGACAATTATTTTGGTGGGGTGAGAAGCTACTACGTAATGAAAACGCTGGTTATATTTCCATAACATTACGCATTGATTCATTCTTCGAAGCGGAGAGACAAATGGCTGATGACTAATCTCCTATTGGGAATATCCGCGCCGCCGCCGGTGTGGGGAAAGATTAAGTAAGACTCGAATAAGTTAGAATTCTTTCATAAGTACAAACATTTTGAATATCATATGCGTTATGACAATACCGTATAGTCAAAATTTCATTATAAATATTCTTACAATCCAGACGTTGGCTCTAATTACTACTTTTGAGCTACTAATTAGATTACGTCTATTAAGTAAATGTAAAAAATCTTTACCGCTATAAATTGGCCGGCAACCGTAAATACAGGATTTCAAAATAACTTCATTAATATAAAAAAAATACAATTTTCCTTTTAATGCGCTGGCTGCGCAAAATATGTAAAAGGAAAATTGGAAATTTTTCATATGTAACAAACCAGGTGGGTAAAGGATTTATGGCGTAATTCTTAACGATTCTTAACGACTACTTAATCCAGAGACACGGCAAACGTTAAATGATTCTATGTTTACGATAGCATCTAGTGCACCAAGATCTATCTCTTAAACTAATAACTATAGATTGACTTAGATGAGGTGGAAAGGTTACTAAGAAGTTTTAGGGCAAATATATACTGGTGCTAAATATCATCTGGCAGACAACATTGCACAACCAAATGTAAAATTTGGAGCGCAACAAAATTGTTAAACAGACGAACCAGGTTCCGAGAACATCATAAAAGAAAATTACCATACCAGATTTACATAAAAACGTAACCGTTGAAATGATGCATTAATTACCATAAGCGTTACATAAACTGTTACAGTTAGAAGGGCCTCCGCGGGTGTATCGCCACGTATTACCATAGCGCGTCGTCGGTGGCAGCGGTGGGACGCGCGGCCGGCCGCCGGCGATGTCAGCGCACGGGACCGTGAAGCAATTATATTTTGGGTGCGCGGCATTCGATACACACATTGTAATTCATGCGGGACTGCCAGGGCTGTACAGCACACAAGGCAAGAGAAGTATACTACAGATTACTGTTGCTAAACATTTTGCACATAAATTTGCAACTGTCGCCAGTTTTGTTCGAAACA
Source organism: Celastrina argiolus (assembly GCA_905187575.2). Lineage (NCBI taxonomy): Eukaryota > Metazoa > Arthropoda > Insecta > Lepidoptera > Lycaenidae > Celastrina > Celastrina argiolus. Next base: position 64,169 of record LR994585.1, read on the forward strand.
CTTTTAAATCATTTAATAAATTTTTAGCATATAGCTACCGAGATGAATTAATTACTTTCTGCTATAGTAGATCGATGATATTTTGGTAAATATCTCCATTTTTACAATATTAGTAGGTACTAAATGATTGGCATTTCGGACTCAAGGACTGTCATATAAAATCATCATCTATTACATGCCCCACACACACACTAACTATATATTTGCTAGTACATGTCTACTTTTGTCGGTCTATAAAATGTGAAGCTGGCGGGGAGGGTTGTGGCAACCCTATTAATTACATTTAATTGAACGATTCCGTTTACACTGAACTTAACAGTTTTCTAAAACATATCGTTGAGAGAGAAAGTGTTACATTGCTTTCACTAATGAATGCGAATTTCATCAAAATAACACAAGATAACAATCGATACCACGCTTCTTGACTGAGGCGTGTTGTGTGTTAGCAGCGCCCGCGCCGTGTAGTGCGTAGTCAAATACATAATTGGTCCTAACTTGATATAATTAACTGTAACTTTTACTGCCTGCTTAGTGAAATGTGCAGTGTACCGTGTAACACAGCAGAAAATTATTAAAGACACATTTGAGATTATTGTTTCGTCGATGTCCATACTTCATAATACATATTTTGTAATTAAGCAAATAAAATACTGTCACTTTTTGAAAACTAATTTTCCGTACTAGCAAACCAGATTATATTCCCCACAATATTATATGCAATGCCGTAATTTAGTGAATAAAGAGGCCTTTAGATGTGTGTTATGATGATGTGAGTCTGTAGTGTGTAGCGTGTCATGTGTACTTCCCACGAGCGGAGGGCAGTCATCAAGTATGAAGTAATCACCGCGAGGCGAACTCCGGCCGACGGTCGTCGCTGATGTCGCGGACATCTATTACTGCTTTTGATTGATTCGCGACTCATTCTATACAAAAAACTTGATTGGTTTTACTTGCTCTAAGATATTGCATTCGAAAAATTTTAATCTGACATTTCCATATAAATACCGTAATCTCCGAGGGACATTTATTTTCATTTCGTGTGTTGTACTGCAATTATTTTGGATAGCTTAGCTAGTTTACTGTCCGTGTCACAAAGCAGCAACAATTACTTGAATAATTTTCTTATTATTTTTCCGAAGTCATTACCGCGAACCGTATACGACAAAGAAGAGGAAAATTATTTGAAGTGTCAGAAACGACGACTCGTATTCACAACACAATAGCCTCCGGAGCCATAATAGAATCGCGTCAGTCCGCGTCACGGCCGAACAGGAGGGGAGTACCATTTAGCGTTACGCGTTGATTTTTTACTTTAAAATATCTTATCAAAAAGGACCTACTATCAAAATAAGTTACGGCTTCCATAGCCTCTGGACTTAACGCAATATGTTCTCCAGTAGAGAAGATACAAGACAGGAATGTGTAAGAGAAACTTTCCAATATGCGCGGGCGGTTCCTGGAGATCAAATTTGCATCACTTTTGCCTCCTGCCGTGTCCCGGAACACGGTACAAAGTTTACTAACGACGAGAACGTGGGTGGACGGAACATAAACGATACACAGAACCCAAGACCTGAACACGGAGCATGGCCACCGTAGTAATGCGTTTTGTCTGCACAAGAATCGAAACAATAATAATAATGCCTCCCACACCGATTTCGGTGGCCGGTTTTATTGAAACTAGATTAGCTAAGGAGTTCTTTTTATAGTGCCCAAGTGTGTGCGCAATACACAGCAAGTGCTTCTGTGTCTTGGGCACATCCGACGCATGGATCATCTTTCACACATTTCTTTACACAGTCAGGTGATCAGCCGGCATTGTCTTAGCAAAACACGATTTGTTGTTCCATGGCGGCAACTAAAACATGTATAAAATACTAATACCTACTAATACTAAAAGTTCAGAATACTAATATAAGTACCTAAAATAGAAATACTGTCAGATCAAATAGCCTAAATGACCTGTGAGTGAAAATGAATCTGTAATTTTGTCTATTATTTCTAAGAAAGAGACATTTTTTGACGGGCATACTGTGACGATAGCTGAGATGATCTAATTGATACGTAAGCTTAAAATGAATTCACTAATATTATGAAAGTAAATATTTCTTACCTGATGCAGTAGTCAGTGATTCACCGTCGAGTCATGGATGGTGTAGCGGTACACGCCTGGAACAACGAAAAAAGGTTCAATAGAGATTTGACTACTAAGATGAAGAGCATGAAAGGGCAACAAATTAATGCAACTGCTAAATTGCTACAGCAATTTCTTATCATGTCTTAATCTGACAGTGGCCTTCGCTCGCTGTAGTTCTCAGATGGACATCGGTCAGGTCTGGGTTACGCAACGCCAGCGAGATTCCTCTCGCTGTACAGCTCGTCATCCTTCATTGGACATCCGGGACTCAGCCTTGAGTGTAGAAAGGCCAGGTGACACGCAAGCCTCGGGCCGCCCGCGCCGCCTAGTGCCCGCTACTGCCGTCTGCCGGCGCCCGCTAGGCTGCGTCATGCGTGATGCGTGCCCGACGAACATTTCAACACTTTTCCCACCTAACGGGGCGAATCTCACTTGTATCGTAGATACCGCTGTAAACTGTTTATTCCAATGTTTTAATATACGATATATCTAAACGTCAGAAACGTATCGCCATCGTATACCGTATACATACATGACAATGAAACTTGCATCGCTGGTCTTGTTTATTTTTTAATATATTGTTATGCAATTAGTCTTTGGAATGTATTTTTAACTAATGTTATTATAGCCCCCTGGTAAACTGAATGTGAAATTATTTAAGTACCATTAAAAATAATGAAGATATTAACTATTTAATATAATGGGCGAACGAGAAGGGGACAACCGATTGTGACGTCACGTTGTTAGCCATGTTGCAGGTTGGCGTTGCATACAAATAACGTTGTGCGAGAAAGAGATAGATAATTGTATTAACGGCTTAAAACTTAATGTTTTAAAACTCATCCTAATTCTTATTTTAGATTCTCACCTTTTAGATTTACTGCGTAATGAGTCCAAAAATAAATTTAATATTCATTCAATTAGTGAATTGAACTTACTTGCAATTTAGTAAAACCTTAAGATTTTGATGTAAGTACCTCCAATGTACAGTATTGTACGTATAATAAGTATTCGATAAAATGCATCATAATATTATATACACTACAGGAAAATATTAACAACAAGGAAGGAAGCTCGATTGTCAATACCCTTGCGGTGAAGTCCCACTCGGGTCAGAATAAGTAGAATAGAAGAATACCTACTACCTTTATAAAAAAAAACATCCATATAATATTATATGAGCTTACAAAATCTGCAAACAGATAATTTGAAATTGAAGTCTAACAATAATAGTCCTCTCAGTTCTCTTATGATTGTAATGATGAATTATAGAAATAGTATAAAGCTATGAATTCAAATTTGAATTAGCTAATAAAAATGAATATACCTACACCTATTATTCACTAGTCAGTACTAAATCGATATCGGACGCGTTCAGCTCGTTTGGGCCCACGCGATATAAACTTAGACCTTTCCTTTACAAGCGCCCGCCTCCGCCGAGTAACTTCACAAATATTTGGCAACTATAATGGGCCAATAACCAATTAGAAGATCGTTGCCCTGCTACTAAAATCATTATTAATACGTAAAGCTAAAACGGTGTACCCCTTTTTTTCGAGAATTGCTCGTACGGAGGATAATAAAGACCCCACAATTAAATTATAATATTACTAGCTGTGCCCGCGACTTCGTTCGCGTGGTTTTTGACTTAATCCGTCCGTGCAGCGCACGCAACGAAAGTCCCCAAATGTGAAAAAATTTCCCCGTTTTTGCAACATTTCTTACTGACGCTTCGCTCCTATCGGTCGCAGCGTAATGTTGTACAGCCTTCGTCTATAAATAGACTATCCAACAAAAATGAATTCTTCAAATCGGACTAGTAGTTCCTGACATTAGCGCGTTTAAACAAACAAACTCTTCCGCTTTATAATATTAGTATAAATAGAGAAGTCCAGATTGCAGAATGCTAAAATTTCTTGAAATCATTATTAGAAATACGTAAAATTAATAAAAATAACATAGGCACATACTACCTCTCTCTCTACTCTCTTAGTGCGAGTGAGTAGAATAGTAGTAGTACCACGGTAGTATCGTGCGTTGGTGTAAATAACAATAGTTATGAAATAAAACCCAATATTTCTCACCTTAGGTAAGAGGCAAAAGAACCCTAAGAAGTTGAAACTTATAAAAAAAATTGGGAACTAATTATTTCTTTAAAAGTTCATAGTTCATAAAATAGGACAAGAAATCGGCCAGTCAATCGGTCGGCGGAAGAAGCATTTAAAACGATAGATTACCTCTAGAATATTGTGTAGCAGTTCACAATATTCTAGAGGTAATCTATCGTCACGCTTACTCACATAAAACAATACACCACAGAAGAGTGCTGCAACAAAAAATCAAATTTTCCGCTCATCTGAGTGACACACAATACTCGGCCTTCTGTCATGCACGCAGCACACGGCACAGGCCACGGCACTCCCTAATGATGGTAGCTGGGCGCTGGCTTAATGGCTTAAATTACATCCTGTCTTTTATACGAGCTCTTGAACGATCTCGATACGGCAGTCGGTACATTTTCATAAAAAAACGTAAAGGTCGAATTACGAACACATAATGCTTATACTTGAAGATGTTCAACAGAAACTTTATATTTGTCAACATCATGTTGTCAGTTGTAACTGTTTAATAGCAATAGCCATTTATTATTACACTTGATTTTAAACCGTCCAGATTTTTTGAAATAGTATTGCCAAGAATTGAGTTCAATAATGACATTATTATCAATCCATCCAGAATATCCCCTATCAATATCCAGTGAAGTATCGAGAAATGTGGGTGAGGACAAGTACTTTTTATTGTTACGAGATTTTTCGTCGATTCCGTACGACAGAAAGTGCATAATAAATGAAGTAAGACAAAACATTGCCTCTCGTAGTACAATGGTGTCGTCATTCGCAGACAACGGAGTTGCACCACCCGCCCATATCGCTTACAACGAGATTAGACCGTCACAGAGCGATAGAGTTACTCTGATTGTGATGTCTCGTGTTACCGTCGCTATGAAGCTGACGCTGCCAGTGTCAGGGGAGTAGTCCACGACACTGCCGTTAGTTGCCGAGGCGATTGTTTGCAAATTACTAATCTGCCAACAGAACTGGAAAGATAACAGATTTAGGAAACTTTCCAAAAGTAACATAAAAGTTGATTCATTGAGCGACAGTTCACACAGTGAAGCTGACCCTAATGTCGTGAATACATAAAATGGCGAATATAAGTTATATATAATAATTCTTAAGGATAATAATTTTTGCCCTCGCCTAACATATCTTAAAGATAGGCATTATAATGTGGCTTTGTATGTAGCAATCTAACGCAAAAATACACTAGAACTGCAACTCACTGTAAAATGTCACAGAAACTTTAAGCAATAATTAAGAGGACCAATTTGAGGTCAACCGTGGCTCTAAATACGAAAATTGGTCACGACCTTTAACCAATTAGTTGCTTTAGAAACTTATTTCCGTAGTAGTAGTATGTGATTGCATTTGAAGAAAAACTTTTAATTTAATTCTATTTCAAGAAAAAAAAATGTTGCTCTTCTCCGTAACATTATTGTTGGCGAACATCCCATGAGCACATTAGTGACTCAACTGTGCGCGGCTCCAAAAGCATTTCAGCTCAATATAACTAATCATATCGGCTTTGAATATCAAAGAGCTGTTGCAGTTAAGTAGGTGTATAATAAAATAATCAGTCCATAGAGCTCAATATTCCGGATTTAAAAGCCGAAACACTTCCCTTTCAAGACAGCCGCCAAGGTTTACAATGCTACGTGATCGGACAAAATTAACAAAAAATATGTTTGTTATCCTTGAAGACAAGCTTAAAGTGAACGTTACTATATCAACTAAACCTGACTTGTAGTTACGGGAATAAAATATGGATGTATTTTATAGAGAATGGAAGTATTAAAGGTAAGAAAGGGGCAGTAGACCGTCGATGAAGCTGACCTAATTTAGAAATAAAATCCGTAGCTCACTGTCCTGGACGACGCCGTATCGTCCAAAAGTTAATAAGCAACAATCTAAACAGGACGCAGTGTTGCGTATTTTATAATAGACCGTGTGGTGGTGCGTGCGCGTGCGCCGGTCACCTCACTCACTTCACTCACCGGCTATCATATTAGGTATAATTTTTTCCTACTAACTTACACACAGCAAGAGTTTCACGGGCTGTCGCGGACGGTCGTTTCTCGGTCCCCATCTTCACCGTCAACTAATTTAAACCTCCCGATTTCTTTGTACTTGAAAACTTATCGTTTACAAAGAACGAGAAATTTGTGCAAGTATTTAAAGCTTTGAACATACCTAAACTATTAATATACGGCTCAAAGCACTCGTATTTTGTAACGTCAACGACACTTTAAACGTATCCGTATCGAGTTTTACTGAATCGAAGGATTGCAAATATTAAGACATTGTGGTCGTATTTTTCGATTGGAATAACATAAGGTTTTGGTATATTGCTTTGGTCGTAGGTATAATGTCGCTGCAAGTCGACGGCGTCGGTCGAATACTGATGAATTAATTTAACTATTTTAGGTTGAAGTTGCGCCACCGTTAGCCATGCTCCCATTTGGCAATCGTAAAAATGAACGGAGTTAATATTTTAATGACAAATATAAAGCTCACATTTCATTGTATAATGGCTTGCATTGTCTCGGTTTAATGTAGGTCGACGCAAATAGATATTCTTTTGTTTTCGGCTTGTTCCACAATATTTATTACCTTCTTCGCTTTGAGGCGGTACCTAAAAGGAGAAAATATTAAGGATATAAAATTTAGGTATATTTTTTATTGTTATACATACCTACTATAGGTACAGTATTTAAAATTATTGGACGACCGCAAAACATGAGATTTGGTAGAGTCGCATTTATGTATTTAGACCCGAGCTACACACATCCTTACTTCTGAAAATAACGTCCTTGCCGGTATACCGTATAAGGTTTCGAGCTGCGAAGCGACTATAATGATATTATTCCAGGTCCCAATGGATATTACAGTTCGTTCAACTCCTCGAGAACAGGATTACAGTTGATCCTAGACAATACCAAGACCAGTCCACTAACATTTTCTACGAACCCGTGTGCTTGTTAAATCCGAAACACTAGTGTTTGGCGAGTCACGAAAATGCATATTCCGAACCTAAACGAGCCACGTTCTAAGATTTTCGACTTCAATATTCAGAAACTTTGAGGTGCGCAATTTTGAAATTATGCGACTCACACAAATGTTCGATTAAAACTGTACAGGATTGTTACTTCGAAAATTAAAGCGCGACGTTGACAAACTCGCCGGGAGGCATTTGGAACCTTGAAGTTTAAGTAAAACATTATACTTAAAACTTCAAAGAGTTAGTTCTGGGGGAGGACGTGAATAATGTGTAACCAATTACTGTTCGGAGCAATCGAAAGTTGTTGGCAACAAACACTATCACTGACAATACGTGTTATTGTATACAGCTGTATCGATTTCAGTTCACGTTCAACCTTGTAGTTTTTACATGCAATAGACACCGGAGGGGAAGACGTATCAACTGCGCAAATTTAATCCTTCCGCCACGCCACTGGGCCGTTGTCGTTAATTTAATGCAATATTTATGTTTGTTTTGCTTTACCTATACAGTAGGTACCTATACACCCAAGCAGATGTAGGTAAGATAGATCATATCGATGATTTACCAATCCGTAAGTTATTCGAGTACAATCAACATTTTAACGAAAATTGTAAACAAACAAAACCATTCAAATTTTATAAACGCATAATGCAATGAACTCCGTTGGCTAGTAATTTAAAAGCATATTACCTATTATAAGTTTTTAGTTACGAAGAAAACAGAAAATTGTTAAGTCGTTAGGTTAGAGATTTGCGCCCGGATGATACCTACAAATTGCCAAGAAATGCGATTTTAATATTCTTCTACGCGCTGGGCATATTATTAGACACATTAAACTTTTTATGATCCATAATACGTAGGTATAATAGTTCGTTTCTAATTAACGCTAATACATTGCAAAATCACCTAACAATCTCTAATTCATTAAAAGAAAACTCTTTAGTCCATTATCATTGACTTTCTAATGTTACAATAATAGTTTTGGATATGTTATTTTGTGTTACATATCCATCAAATTGTTATAGCCACGAAATTGCAGTAAGCCGTCAGCCGTAGCTGATCCTACTTCCTTCAAGATCTCAAACTCTGCGATCTTGGGGATATCTCCACGTGTGATTCATCATTAACTTGCCTCACGTCTTACTCACCGTCCGGAATATAATAAAAGGTCAATAATCAATGTTCGTTTCGAAAAAAAAAACTCAAAACGTATAATGTACTTTACGTCACTTCCATGATCCATCTCACTCGCTACATATATTTCGGGGTAGAGATATTAGAGACTTCCATTATCATGCATATTTCACATAATACCTATACTATTTTCAATATTTATCGAGGATCGTTACGTTCATTCGACACCGACCCTCAGTTTGTATACGACCTTTAAATTGTGTCGTATCTAGTCGACGACCTTTCGAAAACCGATCCAGGGTTAGGCGCTACCGGAGCCGGCGACTTGTTAAATACTAAATAGAGGAGGTCCGGTCTCCAACAACCAACAACATGATACCTATTACAGCATTACACGGAAATGTTGTTTTCAAGTTTGGTTAGGACAATGCAGGCTGATCACCTGATTGTCTGACAAGAAAGATGATCCGATCCATGCGTCGGATGGGCATGTAAAAAGTCGGTCCTGCGCCTGATCTCCCGTCAATCGTGTCGGCTATCCGTCCCACTAGGCTACAAGAGTAAAGGAAGAGAGAGTGCTTCTGTGTACTGTGCACACACTTGGGCACTATAAAATAACTCCTGTGTAGCTGGCCTGGTTTCAATGAAACCGGCCCCAGTCACCGAAATCGGCGTGGGAGGCATTATTATTATTACACGGAAATCCTTTCTTCCTGTGAAATACACAGCGTCAAGCTTTTAACGAGGACATAATTAATAACATACCTACTGCCAAAATGGAAGGTATTCATCCACGTGAGGACTGAATCTCATTAGGGACTAGGGTGTTAAATTTATCCCGCAAGGGTACGATGCTTCAACCTTTTGCTACTCTTGCAGGCACAAAGTACCTAACTAGTTAGTTACTTGCTTATGGTCAAAATACTTCGAATATTCCAAAACAATAATTACTATAACATAGTCTGGAATGTTGCTTCGGTTAGTTGCATTCCAGGTATAGTTTTTAGCCCCTAGAGTCTGCGAGTATAAAATAGAAGACAAACCTGTTACGCCCGAGAAATCCCTTTTATTAAACCAACACAAATATCAGTTCCGGTTAAACAAGTCACTCATTCACAACTCTCGATCATGCGTCGATGTATCTCGGCACGTATAGGAATTAGGAACCGCGCGTGTGCCGCGATTGGGCGCCAAACGCCGACTGGTGTGAGTGGTGTCTGGTTGACCGCGAAACTGTCCGAACTCCGATCGGCGAACTGTGTGACGCGCGTTTCTCCGACTTCTCCGAGAAATAGCGATCGCTTTCCGCTGTTATTTTTCATTGACAAAAGAATAAAAAAATAATCACTTTCATTTGTGAGGCGGGGGAATGCAAAGTTTTAAAAAAGTTGCCAGGCGAATAAACAGACTGCGGAGGCAGAATTTCTTTTTTTGGAAGATAATCATATTTTTAATCGGAATGTCCCAGTCAAAAGTAACTACTTATTTCTAAAGCAATACATAAGTCGACCTCTGTTACAGCGCAGTGGTTGAGCCCGTTGAGCCGGAGGTCGCCGGTTCAAACCCCTCCGAGGAAACAAAAAGATTTAAAGTTCCTATTAAAAAGGTCATAAAATGAATCATGCAAAATATTAAAAATATAATAGGTAGGTATGGGATATGTATTATGTAGTGACGGGGCATCTGCAGTTAGTGTGAATTAGTTTCATCGCCTCAAGTTGTATTCCCCAGCGGTCATACGGTTCTCACTTCTGGATTTCTAATTAGCTGGTGCTGAGACACGACGGAAGCAAAAAGCAGGAAGACGGAAAAGGGTAAATATGACACCGCCACAACCGTGCGCTTTTTTGTACTACTCATCATACTGGGTATAATATACGACGTCAGTGTAATTATTTACCACAACGACCAGGCAGAGCGGTGCGGCCGGCAGATGTTCCACAGTTGAAAATGTTTTGACTTACAAGTGTTCGCCCTACGCTCGAATACGCGAATAGCCGTTTGGCAGTACATTACTGATTAGGGTTTAGCAATGAAACCAATATTATTAGCTTGGAAATTATAGTAGGCTAGTTTTGTCGCTACTTATGTTAAATATCGATTGACAGAGACAAAACGTTAAAAAAAATTTTAGACGCTTATCAGCAGATTGTGCAACACGCTCAAACTAGTTACATTGACGATATAGCTGACCTTGACCATCCCAACCTGAACTAGATAAATTAACTATCAACCGACCCTAGTTGTGTGCCTAAGGCGACCTGGAGTGTCACGCAATACAAACAGATAAATAATACGTGTTTTACGCGTAAATAACACGGTCGTTAGTCATGAGTTTAGAACTAAGTCAGGTATTGAACACGTTGTTGATTCTTAATTGTAATAACAAGTTTTGTCTCTCTGGTACCTACAAGTGTATGCTCAACCACTAAAGTAGAGAATTATGAAACTAGGGTGTGTTATTCGTTACAATAAATATTCGCTAAAAGCTTCAAACATTCTAAGAAGAATTAAGCCTAACCTAAACAGAAACTCATTCCTCATTTGCTAGTATGTATACTAGCAAGCAAGTATGCTTGCTGCACAGCAGTGCCGAGGGGTTCCTCCATTTCTATCGGCTTCCCTTAACCCTTGCATTTTGAGGATTCTCATTCAAATTCCTAACTAGTAAAAGGCCTATGGCTTCCCTCTAAATAAGAACCAGCCTTCGCCACTGCCACTGTACAGTCGGCTGCACTAACATGGATACATCTACAAATTAGCAAAAATATGTCTACGTTTATTTTTCAAAAATATCGTCACCTTATTGCATTCAAAGCGATGTAACCAGCAAAATGTTTCAAAATTATGAATACATTATTTTCATAATGAAGTAAACAGCAGTATTTCAGTGAATAGTATACACACTTAAATTCATAATTATGAATACACGACAAATTTCAGTAGCATGTAAACATTGTTTATTTCATTATAATGTAAACGTTAACTTTGTGTTTCAGAAAAGGCTGGTCTGAAATTTTGACAAATTATTTTTTTACATTGCAATAAGTACAATAATGAATTCTATAAATAATAGAGGTGATATGTTGACGGGTATTATTATGGACGGTTATTTAAAAATCACACATACATTAGAATATCGATTATATTCTTTAGTGTAATAGGTATAACTGCGATTCACGCGATTTATGGGTTTTTATTGTCTACCCTCAAACTATAATATTATGATCAAAACTAAACGATGTTAATATCGTTCTATAATAGTAATATTGTAAATATAAATAATATAAACTAACACGGGCAAAATGAAAAATATCCTATATTTTAAAATAATAAAAATTGTAGTTTTAAATGAATCAATTTGGATTACCTAAGCTTAAAAACAAAAAACAAACCAACAAAAAATTTAATTACTGAATAATGAATATTACGAAGTGCGAACGATGACTGTAAATTAACTCTGTTGTACAAACTCGTGAAATTCTCTAAATATTTCTGGTTTCGTTTTCATCATATTATGTATAGTTTGAGGGTAGAAGTAAAAATCTGATTCTCGGTCTCTCAAATATAATATTATGTTTGCGTATTATTTCTGATCGATTGCAATAAATTGGATAAATCTTGTCTTTTCGTGTTTTTTTTAGTCAGAAAAGCAAAATTATTTTTTTAACTAGGACTTGAATAGTCAAACAGTGAATGAACTGATGACGAATTATTGCGATCTCGTCATCTTTGAATAAAAATAGAAAAAAGTATATCAAAATCGGTCCATCCATTTAGTAGTTACGATGGCAGTGCCACAGGCAAACAGACGAACACACATAAATAATAGTCAAACTTATATCTATAATGTAAGTATAGTTTACAGACACGCAAGCTAACATTTTGTATGATAAACAAAATTAATATATTAAAATATCATAAATATAAATAGTTTGAGGGTAGAAGTAAAAACCTAACAAAAATAGTTTCTCAAATATATATTTAGGTAAATTTCTGATTAATAAATTTGATAATTCTTTTCTTTTTGTGTTTTTTCTAGTTATAAAAGTAAAACTATTTTTTAAGTAGGTAACACTCGGATTGTTCAGCAGGAAGCAAATTTATTTTGTTGAATCATAGCTTTAGTGTTTTATCATGACTATGTCAGTTTTCAAACAAAAAAAACTACGTCAAAATCGGTTCATACGTTTGGGAGCTACGATGCCACAGACAGACATACAGACAGACTTGGAAAAATCCCTCTGTTTTTGTCGGAGTTGAAAAAGGGATTTTTTACGAATTCAGAACTCCAAATTTCATGTTTCTACCATTTGTAGTTACGGCTGTGCGAAAAGAAAAAGAAAAAATTAATGTATACATCTTATTGGAACATAGCCCGAGTACATTTTTGTGGCAATTAAAACAAATTTGCAGAAAAGTGAAAAATGCTAAAATTTTATAAGTGTATCCATATTATTGATAAAACTGTTGTTTACATTGTAATGAAGTAAACAATGTTTACATATTATTGAAATTTGTCGCGTATTCATAATTATGAATTCAAATGTGTATACTATTCACTGAAATACTGCTGTTTACTTCATTATGAAAATAATGTATTGATAATTTAGAAACACTTTGCTGGTTACATCGCTTTGAATTCAATAAGGTAACGATATTTTTGAAAAATTAAACGTAGACATATTTTTGCAAATTTGTAGATGTATCCATGTTAGTGCAGCCGACTGTACATACGACAAATATCACACACAACTTATATTACAATAATACTCAGACACGCTATAATAGTCATTCGCCTTTAGCGTCACACCGTGCAGATTACTTTTGTAATAAACTCAATAAGCTACCGGATCCAGGTCATGTTACCAATACGTATTACATACTGCTAATACGTATTACATATTGTGCTCTCGGTGTGGGTATTGCAAAAACTACTTATTGTTTCTTAACTACCATATCGATATCCCAGATTTCAGTTACGGCTCGTGTCTTTTTTACCCGACTTCGGCGAAGCCAAAAGGAAGGGTAATGATTTTGGCAGTCTATGTATGTATGTATGTATGTATGTATGTATGTATGTATGTTCCGTCGTAGCGGCTAAAGTACTGGTCCGATTTTAATAAATGAGCTGTCAATCGATTTGTAGTGGTCCCGCGAGTAACATAGGCTATATAATTTTTTGAAAATTTTTGGATTTTGAAAATTATAACCCAAAAACTATCTCAAAAAAAAAAATTAAATTAAGATAATTATATTGTGTTTGGTATCAAAAGATAGGTCTTGCAAGCACATTACAAATATGTATTTAAATATTTTATTAATTATTATATTTTATTGTTAAATTCAAAATAAACGTTTAAAATGCGGTCGTACAAGTACTATCTCCGTGTTGTTTAGTTACTTTCTATATAATGGTCAATTTAATAAAAATATAATAATTGTTATATTTGCTATGGAAACAGAAAAATATTAAATAAAAAAAAAGATAAAAAATCTAAAACCCGACTTTGCAAAAATTGGGTCTAAAAAGGCTGAAACAAGAAAATAATTCAATTTGAAATCCAGAAATGCATAGGTACAAAAATGGTCAAGGTAGAGCCGTGGTCGTACCCGCTAATAAAATCTAAGCATCAGTTCACACTGTAATACGGTAGAAAAAAATTGGAAAGAGCATAGGTATTTGTCTGCCGTTTCGATACCGAGCGGGTGCGACCACGGCTCTACCTTGACCATTTTTGTACCTATGCATTTCTGGATTTCAAATTGAATTATTTTCTTGTTTCAGCCTTTTTAGACCCATTTTTTGCGAAGTCGGGTTTTAGATTTTTAATCTTTTTTTAAGTGTTTTAAAAACAAGAATCTGAACATTTTATGAATTTTTAAATATTTAAGAAACTTTAATTTCATAGCGACAAAAGGCTTTAAATATTAATAAGAAATCTGGGGGCACGGGAGTGCCCCCGTCAAGACGAGCCAAGCGAAGCGCAAGGGCACTACCTACCTTTTCTCGAAAGGTTTCGTCGTTTTTTTGAACTCTCATAACTTTGCTTTGGATGATGCTACATAGTTGAAAATTTCAACATATAATGACACCAGTAAAAACATGAAACATACAAAGTTTCAATGTTGTAGCTATTATACTTTAGATTTTATCAATGTCTAAAAACCCCAGATTTCGTCACTGACTCATTTATAGATCATCAAAATTCATAAGGTACTTCCTGACGTCCTAGTAAGCTGATATTATTTATGTAAGCTGTTATTGCTACAAAACCAACAAAAAAATTATTAAAATATAAATGCCGCCATTTTGAATCCAATATGGTGGACGGTACAAAATGGATGTTTAATATGTTTATTATACGGATATGATCTTTAAGACATAAAAGAAATATTATATTATACAATATTATACAAGTACCTACATAAAAAAATAAGACCTACTTTTTGTAGGACCGATAATCGGTCAGATTTTTGCTCCATATTATTTCTATCCCACTTTATTTATTTGTGTGCGTTGCACTACTGCAATCAGTATGTTCTATTTTATTCCGATTATTAATCGGTGACCGACTTTTTGTAAATGAAAAATATGTCTATGAGAAAATTAGTTTTATATCTACTTATTTAAAATTATGTACCTATAATAATATTTGGTAAGTAAAAATTAGGTAAGAATTAACAGGCAGCAAGTAGTAAATTGTTGTCAGTGTACATAAACAAAATATTACGTCGATCACTTGAAATTATCGGTCCGCCGTCCGGCACAAGCTCCCTGATGTTACGTACATGAAGTCACTTTGTTTATAGGGAATCTTATGTAAAAACCGTTCGACACATCGATAGCGCGATGTAGATGGCTTACAGCGCAATCTATGTTTGGAACTGTGAAACATCTAAACACACATTTACCAATATATTTAACAGTCGGTAACGTTATAATGATAACAATAAACGAAAATATTACACGATCAATGTATAAATAATTTTAGTGTTTAATCTTATGACTATTATAATATGATTATAATATGATTTTTAACACGTCACGTCATGACGTTTAAAGATGGTCATAATCAAAAGAAAACCTTAAAGCTATTTTTCAAAAATAAATATATTTTTTTTCCTTCAAAAATAATAAGTTACACACAAGGTGTATGCAGTTAGCATATAATATACATATGTTTATGAGCCGTACAAGAATTAGTACCTCTAGTGACCAACAGATGGCAGTGACCGTCGTCTACATACGATATTATTATAGACTTACTGCATTATTTTAATAAGTATCAACATGCTTTATTAAAGGCAATCTCCGTCGTATATATTACGTATGTAATTCTCAAATTCTCGAATTATTAGTGATGAATTTATACTAGTGGCATCCTAGGATATCCAAATAAGAAGTTTCTCTCCAGCAATAAAATAATTTATATTTTATAATTTATATTTATTATATTATAATATAATAATATAACAAATAAAGAAATATGGACGAGACATTTATTTGAAAATCGGCCTCTACCTTAAAATTGCGGTGAAAGTTTATACACGGTATAATATTGACGGTGACATCAGTCGACGTCACTAGGGGTCACTATGCTAAGGCGCTGACTGTTCTATTTTCCGTAAGTAAAGGCCCGGGGTCAAAATAAGTTATCTTTAAATTTAAAAAAGTCCATTAACCAGCTTACAAAAATAAATGAAATCCCACCAAAAACATTTTAATGTAAAAATGTTGTCAAGACGAGTCTACACAGCTTACCCTGTGAAAAAGTTATCAGATATCGTATAAAGCCAAGCTCTACAATACACCTTAATCAAAACCTATCAAAAAGTGGTTAGATCTCATGTAGAACCAAAATTCTTGATCTATGCGCCCTTACTTCACCAGGCTTAACTTCACTTACGCTATATTATAGCAGTTAAAACGTGATACTTGACCGTTTTGCTACCGTTACGAACATTTCATACGAATTCATTAATCGTGTCCTAAATAAAACGGCCAAGCATCACGTTTTAACTGCTATATAGCGTAAGTGAAGTTAAGCCTGGTGAAGTAAGGGCGCATAGATCAAGAATTTTGGTTCTACATGAGATCTAACCACTTTTTGATAGGTTTTGATTAAGGTGTATTGTAGAGCTTGGCTTTATACGATATCTGATAACTTTTTCACAGGGTAAGCTGTGTAGACTCGTCTTGACAACATTTTTACATTAAAATGTTTTTGGTGGGATTATGTATTCTTCTAGCGACGAGCACACTTCACGGCATTAAACAACGACTTAGGCTTAGAGTCGTGTTATTCATGTTCAACATGATTTAAAAGGAGATAAACATCAGCCGGAGAGGGCGCTATTGAGCCACAGTAAACATCGGCTCCGTGTATTTTGCAAGTTTAAAAATATAATAAAGTGAATTTATCTCTAACAAACTAGTGTAGTGTGTTTAGTAACTAGTGAAAATCATCATACATTGGGGACAAAGTGAGACAGTGAAAAATAAACAGTTAATTAAGTGCTTAAACAACCAAGTGATATAACGGAAAAATTCGAACTTTTAATGAACATTTGGAAAAACAAAGGAGTGAAAGTGCAGTTTTACAACAAATAGTGCAAATATATGAAATCAGTTAGTAAATTGAGAGTGATATTTGAAAAATAGCAATAAATATCGAGATGAAATTGCAAAATTGACTAGGACACTAACACCATCTAGCAGAAGTCCTTAAAACTTATTAGCTCGATACAAATCAACCGACTTTTTCCTATTGTTGTTATCAACGAGTATCACAAGAGGGCACCACAAGCAAAAATAATAAAAAATAATTGGCGCCTGCGAATATTTAAGAGCAATGGACGACGTTATGAATATGCTCCGAAAAATACAAAAGGAATTAGATGAACAAAAAGTAACTATATTACAATCAGCGGAAAAAGTTACTGAGCAAGTCACTAACAACATAAACTCAATATTCGAAAGAAAAATTAAACTACTTGAGGAGAAATACGATTACTTAGAGGAAAAGCTAGAAAACCAAGAAAAGAGGTTGTACTTTCTGGAGAAACAAGCACGTCAAAGAAACATCGTCATTTTTGGCTTAGCGGAAACAGAAAAGTCCTATTCAAATTTAGAAAAGAACGTGATAGACTTTTTAAACCACTACTTCTCGTCAACAATAGACCAAAAAGACATCCAGGAGACAAGAAGGATAGGAAAGAAAGGCGAAAGGCCCCGTCCCATTACTGTAACCTTCACTACGTTAGGGACAAAAATAGATATTCACAAAAGTAGAAACAAATTAAGAGATATATACTCCCTACTACATAAAAGAAGATTTTCCGCAACATATTATAGAAAAAAGAAAGAAATTACAGGAACAGCTAAAGCTAGAAAAAGAAAAAGGAAACAATGCTGCTATCAAATACGATAAATTAATAATATACAGTAAAAATGAAGATGGATTAAGCAACAAGAAAAGGGCACTAACACTCTCACCAGACAATTATACCCCTACTCTATCAACCCAAACAACACAAGCTAACAAAAAGAACAAAACTTATACAGGAATAAAGAGAACGGCCAGCGTATCGGAAGGTGCTCTCAAACCTGGAATACTCAACTTTTTGACTACCAAAAGCCCGCACACTGAGGACCAACCTAATAAACAAAATGCATAGCAATTAACACCCTCTCACAAGAAAAACGAAATAAAAAACACTAAGGATATAAATATTATGACCCATCTCCCAACACGGCCGGTCACCGCGGGAGAGTTAGACCAACACCCTCCAAAGAAATGTAAAGAACGAAAACGCATACTAAATATATGTACTTTTAATGTCAGGACACTTTCATCTGACACAAAATTGACAGAACTGAAAGCCGCGCTACAGAACTTCAAACATGACATTGTAGGTCTGTGCGAAGTCCGCCGTTTTGGGGAAGATATAATAGAAGACGAAGACCACATTTTATACTATATAGGCAAAACGAAAGGACGTTACGGAGTCGGCTTTTTGGTTAAAAAGAAATTCAAAGAACACATTAAATCTTTCATTGGCATATCTGAGAGAGTCTGCACACTACACATTGACTTAGAAAATGTATCTTTCGCACTAATACAAGCATATGCTCCTACTGAAAGCTCAAGTGAAGAGGACATAGATAATTTTTATCAAGATCTGGCGAAAGCACATGACTCCAGCCCAACAAAAAATATAATCACAATGGGAGATTTTAACGCTCAGATCGGAGCCCCTAATAAATACGAGCGAGTCACTGGTAAATTCGGCTATGGCAAACGAAACACGCGAGGCGAAAGACTCATTCAATTTGCCCAAGAATATGACCTAAAAATAATTAACACGATGTTTGAAATAAAACCTAAATACAGGTGGACCTGGATTTCTCCGGACAAAAATACAAGAAATGAGATAGATTACATAATGTCTTCAACGCCACACTTCTTCACCAAATACGAAGTAGCAACATCATTTCCTTTTGGATCTGACCACAGACTGTTACGAGCCGCACTGCTTATTAAAAAAGCAAAGAAAAGTAGGCGCAACTATTCTAACTCGTCAAATTCACTAAAAACACAGAAAGAACAGGAAACATATCTCCAAAACCTAAATAATTATTTACCAGAACTATTAACTACACAAGAAAACTGCAACACTGACGAGTACTGTACAAAAATTGTAAAGTATATAACAGAAAGTTTGAAAAGATCTAATAGAGTCAAAGGTAATAAGATTTTATCAGACATGGCATTACAACTTATGAAAGAAAGAACGCTATTACAAAATAAATCTAAACTTACAAAAAATGATAAAGAAAAGCTCAAAGAACTCTACAAAGTAACAAACAAAGAAATAAGACGATGCTATGAAGCACACAGAATAAGCACCATACAAAGACATCTAGATAAGTCCAGATCCACGAAGAAGGCGTATAAAGAATTAAATAAATCGAAGAAATGGATTCCGTCACTCCAGCTACACTCTACCAAAACAAGCTCCCGAACTAACATTATAAAAGTAGCAACGGACTTCTACGCAGAACTCTACAGTCAACCGGATTCATCACCGCCACCGAGGAATGAAAGCAAAAATAAAGACTCTCTAAAAATTCAAGAGTTTGACGGAGCCGAAATCCTGAAACAGATTAAAAAATTAAAAACAGAAAAAAGCCCAGGACCCGATGGGATTTCAAATGAATGTATAAAATATGCGCAAACTCTATTACTGACACCCATCACTATCTTATGGAACAAAATACTGGATGAAGAATCGGTGCCACACCAATGGACAGAATCGGAAATCATCTTACTCTATAAAAAAGGTGATCCCACAGACATAAGAAATTACCGACCGATCAGCCTCATGCCATGCCTCTACAAATTATTTTCTTCTTGCCTACTGGAAAGAATATGCCCATACATTGACGCTCATCAACCCGTCGAACAAGCTGGATTTAGAAGTGGGTACAACACAGTAGACCATATTCAAGTAGTAGACCTGGCAATAGAAAAATATTCAGAGTTTCGCAAACCACTATATCTAGCGTTCGTAGATTACCAAAAAGCATTCGACTCTATAGCCCACAATAGCATCTGGGAAGCACTAAAAGCGCAAGGTATAAACGAAAAGTACATAAACATCCTTAGAAACATTTACAGCTCTAGCACAAGTAGAGTCAAACTTGATAAAACAGGTAATACTATCAACATAGAAAGAGGCGTCAGACAAGGTGACCCGATATCACCAAAATTATTCATTGCTGTTCTACAACATATAATGAAAGACTTACCATGGTCAAATCAGGGCATCAACATAAACGGTAATCGTCTAAGTCATCTCAGGTTCGCCGACGACATAATCCTATTCTCGGAGAGCTCCCATCAATTGCAACGCATGATTGACGACTTAAACAATGCGAGCATAAAAATCGGGTTAGCAATGAATTTAGACAAGACAAAAATCCTGACTAACCACCATAAAATGCCAGTTGTGATAAACGACACTCCTATTGAGTACGTGGAAATGTATGTCTATCTAGGTAAACAGATCTCCTTTAAAAAAGAGAGAAACATTAATGAAGTAGACAGAAGAATAGCCCTAGCGTGGAAAAAATATTGGGCCCACAAAGAAATATTTAAATCTAACACCATCCCGTTATCATCGAAAAAAATTATCATGGACTCAGAAATTCTACCGTGCCTTACCTACGGCTGCCAAACTTGGACTTACGATTTAAAAACCCAAACGAAAATTCAGACTACACAGAGAAAAATGGAACGAAGCTATCTCAATATAAAATTAAAGGACAAAGTAAAAAACACTGAAATACGCATGAAATCCAAGGTAACCGACGCTTTATCTTTCTCCTTGCAAAGAAAATGGAAGTGGGCAGGCCATGTTGCCAGATACACTGACGATAGATGGACGTTAAGATCGGCTGCGTGGAACGGACCTACAGGCACCAGACAGAGAGGGCGTCCTCGCGCCAGGTGGGCTGACGAAATAGAGGCGGTAGCGGGAAAAGGTTGGCTAGACATAGCAAAAAATAGAGCAACATGGACTTCTTTGGAGGAGGCTTTTACCCTTAGGGGGTCCAAACAGAAATAAAACTTATTTACTTGCATGCTAATAAATATTAATATTGACTGTTATGTATGTACTATTTTATCTGCTAATTTAATATTTTGACCTGTATAATATACCTTTATGTAATTGAATATTTTATAAAAGAATTAATAATACTTGACAATTGTTTATATAAAAATTGACTGACAATAATTATTGTTATAAGAAAATGACATCATTTCATATACTTACATATTAAAAATTTGAGTTACTAATCCATTCATTTAAATAAAGTAATAATATAACACATAGATAAATTGCAAAAGTAATATAGCATGTTATAAAAAGAAAATTGTAATTACTATACTATCTGTAATTGGACTGAATTAAAGCTTATTTTATTTTATTTATTTATTAAACATCAGCCGGCAGTCGAAACTCGAAACAGAGCTTCAATTGTATTTGACAAAATGATAAAGGTTGTAACTTTCACTGAGCACAAGTACGTCGCCGCATAAAAGAGAAAGACTGTCACATTGATCAAGCATCCAGGCCACGTCGGAATGAACTCAACTTCCTGAGCACGGCCTGGGAGTTCTGTTCGAGCTGTAGGTATCCACCGGACATTCTGCAAACAAAGACAGTACTGATTTGTTCAAGGAAAGCCTTTCACATATTTGTCTGACCTCTAGATAAGTCGATTCGGGCCTCAAAGCATGTCCCTACCGACCGACCAACCAGAAACCCCTAATGGTGCCTGCCCACCATTGAGATTAGGTTTTCAGGTTGGTTACTACTAAGTACTATTGATCCTGACTACTCGGGAGTTCCATGTTTGATAGGCCATTTGCATAGGCCCGTTATAACATTGTGCGAGTCAATGCATATTATGCAAAAGCTTATTACGGAGCCACCGGCTACGATTGAGGTACTATGGAAATCTTTAAACAGTTATTCTAAAGTCTTTCAATTACACAACGCCAATTATTATCTCTCATTTCTCCAAAAATCGTACAAAATATTTGTTTTACTTTAAATCTGATTGATGAACGTTCTGAGGTTTGATGTGCAGTCCATTTGTTTAATAACACATTCACAATGTTCACACTAACTTGCAACAATAGTCGATTACATTTTCAACACTCCAATTATACTCGATTAAGATTGATATGATTTTAATCGGGTGTTGTGTGGTTGAGTAATGTCCTCTTTGCCACAATTCGACTCAGTTGCGCCTTATTTCCTAGTTTATATAACTTCGACAACAACAACTATAACACTTTTTAATTAAAATTTAAATATTATAAGTCGATCACTGGGACAGCGCAGCGAACGCAGTTTTGAAACTTGCAGTACGAGGCAATACGGTCTAAAAATAGGCACCTTATGAAATTTGCTAGCGCCGATCATTAAAATTTTTATTTTCCACATCAGAAGACTACAGTGAAATCGTACATTAGATACTAACGAAATACTATTTAGGTCCATACATTTCACTGAAATACATATAATATTTTCTCACAATGAACATTTTTTGGCTAAAGCACCGAACAATGCGCAATTCTGTATTTTTTGTAAAAATCTATCTAGCTGTGCATAAAAATTGAAAGTCTATACTTTCAACTCCGGAAGGATTTCTTTATTACTTTACCTTAACAATCGAGTATTCTTCAGTTTTCTCAGCACGACGTCTGAAAACGTGACCATATTGTACAGTCGCTCACGAATCACGATATTGATAACTCGACAACTTTGTAGATTGGGTCAAAAGAAAATAGACCAGCAAATTATAATTTGAAAATTACCCAACGGCATTCTAAACTACGATAGCTCTTAGCAAACAGCGAATTAGATATAATGACCGAAACGCAATAGAAATGGTAATATTTGGTTTCACACAAATATAATAGAATTTTCAAAAGTTTTGTCGTCAAAATGTAAAAGGTCAATTAATGAAGCCGCGGCCCGTGTAAGAACAATGGTTCTCTCGCCTCCGGCCTCCATCGAGCGCCGCTGCGAGCGACCAACCGCACGAACCTCCACTCTACTCCACTCGAACTGTGTCGTAGTCATCTCCTTCACTCGGGGGTCGCGTCTCCGTTCCGAGAGGTCTAAGTTTATTTGTTTTGAAGTTAAGCCGAACCCAACGGCTCATAGTACCGGTGAAGTTTAGTTGTTAACGTTCATCCGAGATCTAGCCACGATCCTTGCAGATTTAATAGTTTGCTAATGAGGAGAGTAACTTAAACCTCCACTGTATATTTTTAAGATTACTTAGCAATTATTTATTTATCATTTCGTTTAAAATTCTTATCGTAATATTCGTAAGTAAGTCATACTTTAAAAAAACTTGCAGGACAATTAAGTCTCATGTTTCACCGTATCCCTGACAAAATAGTGATGTATCGTGTAGTCTACCTTTACTCTATAGCACCGTATAACCGATCAGATACAAATTAATCTAAGGGCCGATTTTTCAATCGTTAGCTAACTTATATCTGCCGAATAAACATGTGACTTTGACATTTGTTCCATACAAAATCTGGCAAAGTCACATATTTATTCCTTAGATAAAAGTTATCTGACGATTGAAAAATCGGCCCTTAATGAAAACAAAGAGACTAATAAATGAAGTACGATATTTAAATATCTTTTGAGATATTCAGTGGAATTGGGCGTGAAAATGAAGGTATCGTTTTTGTGTAACTGGCGCAAGGCGGGCCAATGCAATGGCCAATAATAATTAGCCGAGAGAGTTGCCGATTCGCTTCAACTGGCAGAGGTCAAGGACAGCTGATTAATGGATTTCCTTGTGCGAGATACTCAAGTATTGTAAGAAAGAGCAATCCCATGTCTGATTGTTATTATTCTCCAAAAGTAGGTAATATGGGAAAATTTCCTTTATGACAAAAAGCGTATACTTTTTTTTCACTGCGAAGTACAGTTTTATCTAAATACAAGGCTAAGCAGATATTACTTATCGTTATCAATGCTCATATCTGGCTCCGACTAGTAAATCCGTTTATCCTATAATATATTATTACCTCTAACATAAAACTAACAGTTAGGTTTCAATTTAAAGCAGTGTGTTTACTGTTTTTCCAGTTAATATGGCTCCATTTAATAAGTCAGCTAAACCAAGTTCATTAGGTTTCGATTGTCTGTACTTGCAAATGAATATATTGGAAAACAAAGTCCAGTATAAAAGCGAATGAATTCAATTATTCACAAAGCTGTCAAAGTGTTTTACAACATCAAGGTACAATATGCACGTACATTGTTCGAACTTGCTGTCGATGCAAAGTTACGCAGCCACTGGAACTCACTGAGAACTAACGCGCTCCACTTTCAATGTTCGAGCTGAAAGCCTCGCCGCTACACGAGCAGTAGTGCTCGTGCACCACCACACAGTCCACACCGAGTTCATATCGCTTAAGTTTCAATATAATTTCAGCTTGTTCTTTATATTTCTTTGCAAGAAACTTTCCATAAGTACTGTATTGTCTGGCAAAACTCCAACATGCCTTTTATTCTCTGAAATTTGTATCTTTGTTCCGCGAAGGAGCTGTTGTTCTGGTCGAAATTGACCACTCCAATTTGGCACATTATCGCTTCTCTCTGAAAGAAACTAGAGATGCATGCCTATCGTTTGGTGTCTTCAAATTTTAAGTAAAGTATTATCAACGAGTTCCCGATAAGGCATGGGAAATAAAATGGCGAATTTCGTTGGTATGCAACAAATTGCATACAGAGTTTGTGTAACGATGACCTGTTACTTGTCATCTCGTAATTTTTCGTTACAAACCTTAGATTCGACACTAAGTACTAAGAATAGCAAGTACCTTTTAATAAATATACTGAGTATATTATACTCATAATTTTTGGTAAACAATACTAATAACTGGTAAACTCACGGCCTTTACGTCAATGTCACGTGTAGAGACCCTATTAGCCTGTTCCATTAAACGTAATTTTTGCTCAAAACGCTCCGCAGGCTGCTTGTGTTCCTACCTCGTAATAGCAATTTGACAGACGTAAATTGTACAATTGTCAATTATGTGCAATATCGCTGTCAAAAGTACACACCTGACTGCTATATTGTACACAATATTGTACAATTTATGCCTGTCGAATTGCTGTTGCGAGATACATAATCAGCCAGTACCGATAATTCTTACCGCAAACTGTCGTTTATTCAGAGCGATATTGACGATTTAGAAATTTTCGATTTGATCACTTGTAGCAAACTTTACTCATAGTGGAACGACTGTTAAAATTTGACATTTTTCGTCTGTCGAATTTTTTTACATTTCATTTTTATTTTTTCATCCATAAAAAATGTTCTCCATGATAACCTAAATATAACACCGAAATCTGTTCAAGTAAACGTCAAAAAAATGTACCTTTTGCCTCGAGTAAGTAAAAATATGCAAAATGGCGTGATCATTCTGAGCGTTTTTCACAAATTTTGACAGGGTGAAAATAGTTACAAATAAAATCATATTCATAATGGCACTAAACAAACGCAATGTGAACGAAAAAACATTATTATCATTTATTCTTAGCAAATGGAACACAACCTATAATAGAATACTTGAGCAATGTGAAACTACATAATAAACGGTATAATTTGTAAATAAGTAAAAACTTTCTATGATACAGTTACTGGTATTGGATTTCCTTTAGTCTACAAATATTTACAGGACACTGAAAGAAAAATGTGGATGGACGATTGTATGAATTGTATCTAATAAAAAAGATCGGTTCTTTACATTTGCATACAAAACTCGAAAGTGTCGAGACAAGGCAAGGGCCGTAAGGCTGCAGTCATCCAATTTTTATTTCAACTATTGTTGGCTATCCATAACAGAGCAGTTAGTTGACCGGAAGTCAGTGCAGCTACCCGCCACGCAACCGATACCGTATCCTCTCGTAAACTCTAGCGTTCATAATTCGCTCACGTGGCGTGGCCTGAATCAATTTACATTCTAATGCTCGTACTGTTAGTCTTAATAATCACTTCAAACACGATAACTGACTTCCGTGGACTCTATTCTGTTACTGCGCATTAATAATTTTACCGAGTCAGCCGAGGTCAGAATGTTCCAGATATAATTTTTAGAGAGTCTATCGGGAAAGAGGAGAAAACGTTACTTCGCTTCGCTTCTTCTCGATTAGGTCTACCGCAACGGAAATTCGGAGCACCGACCGCAGCATACTTGGGTATGCAACAATAGTTAACAGACTCGCTTTTCTTCACACCGTTGATACTCGTGATAAGGATATTATGACGATAATGTTGGCGGCAAAACTTTGTGGCCTTTGTGTGTGTTTGTTACTTCCTCGCCCGCAGCAGCTAAACCATTTTCGATATCAAGAAGATGACACCCTCGATGTTTAGACCACGTGTTAACACAATGTGTGGAGTCCACACAGTGGGCACTCAGTGTTCCCGTGGTACTTACACGGGAGGAGCTGATGTCGAAGCTGGTGCATCAATAAGCTACGGAAACCGATAATCGCATTAGCGCTGCTGAACACTGAAAATATTCATATTGGATCCAATTAGGTCTCGTAAAAGCTCGACAATTACGGCGGAAATACGGCGCAAGCCGCAAACCACTTTCATATTAAAATGCCGCACAAACAACTATGAAATGAAAACACATTAACCTAAATACTTTATCCTTTCAAAAAAACCCTCAAGAGGAAAACTGCGCTGTTCAACCCCCGGCACTCGGCGGCTCGTGTTGCCGCACAACTCGGTCGCGAAGGTGAAATTCCTTTGAAGACGTCGAGAGGTTTGAGAAGGCATTTCAGCGTTTGACACAATTTCGAACGGTTGGAGCTTATCGTGACGCGATTTAAGCGATTGAGGCAAATCGGGAAAAATTATTTTGCCCAGACTAGACTGATTTAGAGTGCCCAACCGACAGAGTGAACAACGATAATCGGTGACCAATTGTCGTTGTTCACCCTGCGAATTTTGTAGGCGAGAATTAGAACATACTGATTGCAATTATAGTGCAAGTCTGTGCAACACACCTCACACAGAAAGTCTGTCAAACATAATATGAAGGAAAGTCTGCTCAATTATTACGTTTGTTAATATATCTGCAATTGTGCACGCCCTGCCTGATATCTATCATGTAATTTCTCTCTATGGGACTGCTGGAAGAAATTTCTTTTAGAGATAAGTAGTCCTTTTGTGTCGTATTTCCTTGTATGTAATCTTTTTATCGTTTATGTGCACAATAAATTGTTAAATGAAAAAAAGGAATTCTGGACAGATATTTAAATGAAATCAGGCTTATTTTGGTTAAAACCTGGTTACGTGATTGGTACAGTAGGTGTTCATTTTCTTCGAGAACAAGAGTACAAAATGTTGATATTACCTCGTTAGCATAATATAATTACAACGTGCAGAGCGGATTTACGTAAAGCTAGTTGGAGCGGCCGGGCGCTGACCCGTGATGACCAGCAAGTGGAGCAGCTCGACCGGCACGCGGCGCGCCCAATATCCGACCAGTCTGTGAGGTAACTGACAGTCAGAAAACTTTATTTGTTAAATTTGTATGATTTTGATTGTGTAAGTACAGCTTACTCCATTTTCAGTGTTGTTCTCTGTCTGTACCTAATTTCAGTAAAATATGTCCAGGCCCCTGATTCAAGGTTCAAGAAACAGTCGTTATTAGTTCGGAAACAAAATGTATGGGATTTGACATAAGCTTCGCTGTGTGACATACGAATTCGTACGTAGCGAAGATCATGTCCAATCTCAAACATTTTGTTATCGTTCTTCGCAAGTGATAATAGCGATAACATCTTGAATAAGAGCCTAGTAGTCTTTAATGCGGATAAAGATAAAGATTTATTTATTCCAAGAAATTGGTTACATAAGTTGTTACATTATTTATTTATTTTTTTCGCAATTTCAGCCCATATGGACATGGAAATATTTTAATGTTTCGCGGAGTTGCGGACTAACCAACAAATTTTTCATCTTTATTTTATAATAAAGACACTGATCTTTCTTAAGAAATGATAAAACATCAAGTGACTTTTTAGACCACCTTCACATCTGTTAAATTTAACTTCGTCATGACTTGAACAGCTCGAATAAACATAACACGGCCTAACAGAAAACCGACGTGAAGTAAAACTAAATTTAAAAAACGCCGGGAACTTAGTTGTTGTTAACAATTAAGTGGGTAAGTTGAGGGTGTCGACTGTAGACGGGCTGCAGTAATCACTTACTTTTAGGCGATCCGTTTACACGATAGTTAGTTGTTTTATTCCATAAAAATCTAAACGATAATTGTTTTAGAAATGCGACATAATAACATGATAATAAAGAAACAGTAATTGTTTTGTCCATCCGTGCCTGCGTTCGCTCTCGTTTATAGCGAAATATCTTGCCAAATGTCGAAATTGACCTACTATAAACGTTTGCGTTGACTATTTATTTATTTATTATTGTGATTTGTGATGATATAGCAGTTTCGACTCCTGCTACCAGTTAAGTATTGTATTATGAAATTATAATGAAAAAATTACAGCTCGGCAGAGTCCAAAAATTTCATACAACACAATTTTAATTAAATTCTCTGCCAGAGCTTTTGAGTTTTCAAAAGGGACACGTTAAATACTTGGTGCACCCCTTTGTCGCGGGCTCGGGGCTGCAGACGCTTAATAACAATTTATTATATTGTAAAACGTAGTCAAAATTCATTTTTAAAGTATGACGTAAATAATATCTTATTTATGAATATGCCACGGACCACTGTAACTATAAAAGTATCAACTCGATTAGTCCCTCAGCGAATGTTCCGAAGACGCGACGCGAGATAATACCATATCTCCTGCGTGACAAGCTTTCTCGCGCCGCTCTGGAGTGTTTATTTGAAGCACAGTTTGAATGAAAAAGCGATTAAAGAACTGTTTTAATATATTGACCATCTTAATGTCTTTCGAGAATCACAGTCTTTATACATCATAATATATACCATCTCCAGCGATTGAGGCCGGCGGTGGCGGCATCCCCTGAAGTCGTGCGCGTCTCCCTGATGATTTTCGTAATCTACTTTTGACCCAGTTTCCATCATGCATCACCGGAAAGCGGTCAGGGACGCTGGCGTGCGAACTAGCGCTAGTGTTTTCAATAACACAACCGTGTGTGTACTTTGTACAAAGTTGGAGATGATTACAGTACTTACTACTACTACAAATAGCCTATCTCGTAGAAGTCAAGATTTTGCTATAAATAAGCTAAATAAAAAAATTACCAATTAATGTGTTCAAGAAATACTTCAGAATTATATCCTTCAACCAGAGCCTTATCATAGAAAAGTTACTAAAACCACAATGCAAGAGTTACTACCAAAGTAAACTAACAGTTCACAACTCATTATAACATTATGATTTGCTGCAAAATATAATATTTTACCCCGGCTCCACACTACTCGCGAAGTTGAACGAAGTTAGACGAATAGGATAGTGTAAAGATGCACTTCGGCTTACCTCGTCAAACTTTACTAGTACTTCGCCGAGGAACTCCGCGAGTAGTGTAGAGCCGACTTTAGACTCAATAAGAGAACAACCACAATAGAGGTATCATTGAATTGTCATAATCTTAAGTCACAATTCTATACATTTATAAAACTAGCTCTTCCCGCGACTTTGTTCGCGTGGTTTTTAAGTGACTGAAGCCGTTTATGAAGCGCACGCATGAAAGTCCCCAAATGTAATTAATTTTCCCCGTTTTTGCAACATTTCTCACTGACACTTCGCTCCTATTGGTCGCAGCGTAATGTCATATAGCCTAAAGCCTTCCTCTATAAATGGACTATCCAACAAAGAAATAATTTTTCAAATCGGACCAGTAGTTCCTGAGATTAGCGCGTTTAAACAAACAAACAAACTCTTTTGCTTCATAATATAATCAAAAATAATTAAATTGGCTTCAGTATCAGTGTCATATTGTAAATATCTCACACCTTGTGCAGGCTTTATGCCTCATGCCTAGTTACCTACTTTATGCCTACCTTACATGGAAATTGACAGCGTAGATGCTGAATATTCGAAATCCCATAAAGCCATATTAACCATTACAACTAGTACAGCATAAACTTGATTTCGTGTAGGACCTCGTTCGTCTGCATAAATTAATGTCTTGCAGGAATCCTAAATGTGTACCTGTGTAAATATCATTAAAATTCGCCCAGTCATTTTGGAGCCAAAGCAAAGCAAAAAAAAAAACAATCAGATCTTATACTTGAGATGAATAGAAAAATAATTAAGGAACATTGTTAAGTTTTCTCATTCATTTATTACATCAATGTCTGTCCAGTATTTTTATTTTATCTACCCAATATTTAATTAAGAATGTATTGCGTGTGCTGTATGAACTAAGGAATATTTATAGTTTTCTCATTCACACCTAATGCTTTTGCCTATCAGCAAAAACCTATTATTGGCTTTCTATAATTTTATATTGCGTCTATTTTTGTTATATTATCTTCTTATATAAAAATTAATTGCTGTTAGTCTCAGTAAAACTCAAGAAGAGCTAACTAACTAAGAAGGCTAAACCAATTTGGCTATTTTTAGTCTTGAAATATTTGTGGAAGTCCAAGGAAGGTTTAAACAGCGACAAAATACTGCATTAAACAGCATACAAATATGCTCAACAAAGTGGTCATGGGTCAGCTAGTAGGTATAATATATTAGCTGTTGGTTTTCTGATATAGGTATATTATACAAAAATAAATAAATTATACTTAATATAATAAATAAGTAGCCAAACTTTGCAAAATTTCCTTTTTTATAATTAAAAAATATAAATTTTGCTTAGACTAGAGATTTTGAAAATGATTATCAGTAATTACCATTGTTTTCTAAAATGATTACGATGTTAACTGAACTGCAGATACCAGCTTTATTCAATTTAAAAACTTAACATGTGTATTTTCCATCAGTACATTGATTATTGAGGTAGTGTATTAGTTTATTTTCTCAATATCAAATTGTAATGCTCATCATATTATTATTATATCTAAGTTCTAGTAATTTTATTTATGTCATAGGCAAAAAGAATAATTAATGTATGTCAAATTTACTCAATATTCTAGCCTAAAGGTTAACTTTTATGATAAAAGTACCTAATTAAAAATACAACATAATTATAAAGCATTAAGTAAGTATGATATAGAGGCCAAATTATTCAGTAACTTTGCAAATGTATGCCCCGCTTTTTTAATATCACATTCTAATTTCAACAACAAAGATATTATTGATTTGCAGTTAGGTATTTAATAAAAAAATGTTTATAGGTACATACCGATCCGAATTCAGAAGACACACAAAGAAATTCTGATGTACTTATTGCGATTTCGTAAGTAACACTTCACTTTTTACTTTTCCACTACAGTCAATTCAGCTAAAAGATACCATTCAAATTGAAAGAAATTTATATTTTCACATTTCGTATTTTGTAGGTTTCTCACTGTTTAAGTTTTTACGTTTGTTGACATTTTTCATAAGATAAGAGTTCAGAATTCTGACAGATCGACAGTTGTTGTCGTCGTTTCATTACCACGGCAACAGCGTAACGCCGATATGCCACTTACATTCAAAGACTACGTTCATAGACTAAGTTGAACAAGCTGAACAAGTAAAAAAAAAAGAAGAAAAATTTAACGTGGTTGCTTGAATTTAATGAGAAGCGGGAGCCCAGAGCTCTTAAACAAAATTGTTCTATTATTCTTGTTGTAATTAACTTAATAATTTATTTTATCATCTGGAAATAAAATAATTTTGCTTTGATTAGGTTTTGCAAATAGCCGGGAACCGCAGTTGTTGTCACGGGATGTTGTATCGGATTATTATTTATATTTACGGAGAACGGTGAAGTTCATAACATCGTCCAGCCATCACAAGATGGCGTGAACCGTTCATGCCATCTCATGTTGTACTTACATTTGGTAACGCTAGATGGCGCTACTAAAGGCGCTACAAGGAGGCCAGTTGTTTCAAAAACTAAAGTTTAAATCACAGATTAAGTATTAGTTACTACGTAAGTTTAAATCTCAGGTTTAAATTATGTTGAAATGAAACAAACTGGCCCGTACCTCTTTTTGTAATAAAATTACCTACACTACCTACAGTATTACGCTATTTAAATACAATTACATATTATTGAAAAAAATACAATAACAATTATTATCTATAGGTCTGCCTGTGGCCAAAATCGTAATAGTTCATGATTTTACAGAATTTACAGAATACTTTAATACTTTTATTACTCGTTGGAGTCATTTTTCTATGTATCTGTTAAGATATATTATATTACTTTCAAATCATAATAAATTACTTACAATGCTATTGAACCACACCTACAAAAATATCTCCCGAATTGAAAATCTTTTTATGGGATGTCGGTAAACAGGTGATTTAATCAGCTCCTAATGGGGATAACATTATTACCATAAGACAATATGGGCTGAGTCACTCTGTTTAAACGCTGTATCTAGGTTGGAGTGGCCTTGTCTTCAGCGAAGGTGAGTAGGATCATAATCAAAAAACTGTAGCTTAGCAACAATCGATCGGTATTCGGTAGTAATGAGATACGACATGCCGTGTGTTCGTATATGTGGTATACATCCTGTATATCACAACAAACAACCTGTGCTCATTTGTCAGGGGCTCAGGGGCAGCCGGGGCGTAAAACGCGTGAGTATCGTAGCTACATAAATCGTACCCGTCACGAACAACACCATATAGCGAACTATCACTTTTAAAGCACGTTTCGTTTCATAGATCTTGTCTACTCACGAAAGTGGATTATTTTATTATGGATTTGTTATTTTTATGAAATTGGAACGTATAAGGCATTTATCATGTAGTATTAACGTAGAAAGTAATGTCTAAATAATAATTACACAATTAAAATGTTGCTTCAAAGATGTAGGAACAAAGTTGTTGGATCGATAAGACCAGCTTTACTGAAATTAGTAGATTATAACGTAAGTTGTATCATGGATCATTAAGGTTGTATGTACATTAATTATGTAGATGTTTATATTTAGAAAAAGCCTCAAGGAATATTAATTACACATTTTTGATGTACCTACCTTTTTTTGATTTACATGACACAGCTAATATTGGGCAAATTGGGCACTGGGCACTTGGGCAGTCTCAAAATAGCGAAAATTTCTTGGTAACAGTGAACAGTCATTATAATACTCGTACACACTAACCTTTTATTTACCTCTTTATGTAATTGTAACGAAAACTAAGAATTGATTGCTCGTGACTTTAACTCAAGTGTGTAGGCATGGACGTAGCTTTACCTCGGTGTAAAGTCTGGCTAATGGCTTCACAAGTTCACACTGTGTTAATGGGTTTTCTACACAACATAGCTCATGCAGTAGGTGGTAGTACTGCGGTTTGTGGTGTTGGAGACCATCCATAAATTACGTCACACCAATTTCAATTTGGCGACCTCTGTGGCGCAGTGGTTCAGCGCGTTGGTGCTCGACCGAGAGGTTGCGGGTAGTACCCGCCGAGGGAACAAAAAGTTTTCAATCTTCCTGGGTCATGGATATGTATAAAATTTGTGTATTCATAAAA
The DNA here is from genome assembly GCA_905187575.2 of Celastrina argiolus. Classification (NCBI taxonomy): domain Eukaryota; kingdom Metazoa; phylum Arthropoda; class Insecta; order Lepidoptera; family Lycaenidae; genus Celastrina; species Celastrina argiolus. Next base: position 97,782 of record LR994585.1, read on the forward strand.
ATCTTAAATATGTGAATAGTAATATTAAATATGTTTTCGTTGTCTGGTACCTGTAACACGAGTTATACGGATACTTACCACGGGGCCAGATTGACGTGGTGTAAAGCGTCCATAGATATTATTATTTATTATTACGTTTTTGACCCCTCCACCATCCTTGTTGCAGCTGGTTACATCTGTGAGATGCATCTCCGCGACGTTACATATTTAGCAATTTTACATTTTAGTAGTTTTGACGTCAAAATATTCAGGCTCCTCCCAGCCCCTTGTCACAAAATGTCACATGTTGTCCCTCAGCCTTAAAGTGTGAAGTAATTAATGGATGATCCCTTACAGCCGTAACTAGTTTGTGATCGGTGTGATCTAATTCAGTCTCGGTCGGTACCGGCCTCCTCGTGTATACAATCTTTAATTGCTTTCCTAACTTGTCGAACATTGATTAGGCTAGTTTAATTGTTTCTTAGGAATTCGTGTTCATATTAACAGAACCGAAATGGATATAAAATGGGCGTAATAAATATTTTTTTGAGGTTTTTAGGTAAAAGCATTAATGTTAACGCAGCGACATCTATCGGTGCCAAAGCAATCTGTGATTGATCTGAACTTTCGATCTGCGTTAGTATTCGACAATATATATTTTTTTACACACACATACTAAAAATATAAAATAACAATAATAATTATTATTACTAAGCAAGAAGCAACAGTACAAAATACGGGCTAACTGCATGGTTTAATATTACATATTGTGTATTTTCTATTAATGTCACTAGATGTCGTTAGTCGTTACTCACCTTTAGCCGTCCTTAGGTGATCGAACTTTCAGTTGAAGTCATCGTCAGCTCGCTTATAGTTGGAAAGGGTTAGGGTACTTTCAAATGTTTAGTGTAGTTGCTGGAGTAGGTAATGGCCGAGCAGAACCTGCCCCTGAGCATGGCGGCGAGCGCCATCGCCCTGCGCGGGGTACGGCTGTTCCTGTCGGCGGGGCGGGCGGCTGCGGGGCGGGCGGCGGTCGAGTGCCGGCAGCCCGACCCGCCCCGGCGCAAGCCCCGGGCCGCGGGACACAAGATGCACCAGGACACGCTGGACGCGCTGCTCAGGAGCACGAGATTCAATAAGTAAGTTACGCTGCTAGAGTCCACTCTGTGAAATAAGACCATTATTATTAATTATTAGATTTTAGTACCACTAATTATTGGCCCAAAGAAATAGGGTAAAAAATATTACCCCTTTTTTCTTTGGGGATCTTATAGCATTTAGTGTTCCATCTCGCGATCCCAGTGGAACTTCTTTTACGGAATGCACTCTAGGTTTAAACATCCATTACATAATATTATATTGTTCCGTGAGCGTCCGGGTGAAGGTCTCTTGCAGCAAGATAGAATATCATGACGCTTTAAAGGTAGTAGGTAGACGTCCGACGTCCGTCGACGTGTCAAGCACCTGGACACTATCTCAATACACAGGTACATGACTTCAATTGTAAGTTAGCTTCAGTTATTTTGATCATAGACAAACCTGGGAAAATCGGCCTAGGCACAAAGTAGATATATAAGCCTAGGTCTATATTCGGTTTAATGACTACATCGCATGGCGATTTGTGTCTGAGAAACCGAAATGAAGTCAGTCGGAGCCGCATTTCAAACGAACAGGCATAAATAATGAGCCCGCCCTCCGCAAATGGCCGACTTGATTGTGCTTTCGATAGAATAGAACAACCTATAGGTGGGTAGTGGGGTGCTGTGTGTTCCTGGGGTTCCGTACATTTTATTTATAAACACAGCTGTTCTCTGCGACGCTTGTGGCCGCGTCACTGCTACACAAATAAAATATTACACATTACACAAACCGTCGCGCGCACTAATGAGTTCAATTATTTATCTATAACACTTTTAAAGTGTTATAGATATTGATATATAAATAAATAATTGAAAACGATTGGTTTTATAAGTCTATTACGGCCTATCGAGGGCCATTTCGAAGGAGTTTTAAGTAGCGCATAATATATTGATAACACATAGTAAGTAGAGTCTTCATAAAAACGACTCACACAGGAACAACTAAATCCATGAACAGGAAAGGCCGGTTTGAACAGGAAAACTTTTTGTCAAATTTTGATATGCGTGAATTTCTCCCGCGTCCCCGGCTTCTAGGTGTGATTAATATTCTATGGTATGACGTACGTTTCATTTTTGATGTCTACCAAAAGTTATTTTGAGTGGTTTCCTATGGAATCCACGATCCAATCTTCGTGAAGCATAACTCTCTCACAGTGTCTCTCGGGAGTCGGGACGGACAGAGCGACAGAGCATAATGTATTGAAGTTAAACGGCTGAGGAACTCTAAAACACATGACGTGGCCTATAGGAAAACTTTTAGATCTATCTTTTAATGAAAATGAAACATGAAAGTCACGTTTCGTCGAAACTTCAATGTTTTGAATACCTCACTATTTCCGCGTGTCGTGTACACTATAGAGTAGTAATCCAGTGTCCAGACACGGCAGTTGGTATTTATTGTAAATGAACTTTCACGCGCGTCGTAAATATTACCATCACTGAACGATTAATAATGTGTTCCTTATAAATAATATGCTCTCTTTAGGACCTTAAAGAAGTCTTTATGACTTTCATAATAATATGACTAATCTAATAAATTGCTGTTCGTTAGTCTCGCTAAAACTCGAGAACGGCTGAGCCGATTTGGCTATTTTTGGTCTTGATATATTTGTGGCTCAACGAAGTGGGCACGGGTCAACTAGTTACCTATAGATTGTATGTATATTTTGAATTATATCTACTTCCAAGTTCCATCCTACCCTCCATAGCCCACGGGCTACGCGCTACAAGCTACAGGACAATGTCCCATGCAACCTGGGTGCCCGATTCTCGTGCCTCGAATTTCGTTTCGAATCTCGAGGAGATTCGAGGCTCGTGCACGTGTGAATTTGCGCGCGTGCACGCGGGACAGACCGACGATCGATATTTAAGATGTCATCGCTATTGTCACTTACAAAGTTAGAAAACAAAATGTTTGGGATTTGACATAAGGGTCGCAAAGTGAAGTACGAATTCTTATGTGATATGTCACACAGCGAACTACACATATAAAACAAAAAAATATCATCAGGGCAACACTACTAATATACTAAGGTTTTCGACTTACGGGCATGTTATGTCACGTTAATGTGGGATAATTATAACCTTTTTGTCTCGTAGCCCGAAGGCTTGAACGGGGCGTAGTTTGATTCATAGTGCCGTGTCTGCCGACTGAAGGTCTGCGGGCGCTCTATCCACAATCGGTTTACCCTTGAGCGTAGAATTAGGGCGCCGGTCGCCGGAGCCGGAGTACTCGCGCGCGGGCCGGGCGCGGCGGCCGTGCCATGCCCTCCCGCCAGCTGAAGGACAGGACCCTGGACGCCTTGCACAGGACCACGCGTTTCAACAAGTATATCACGACTACTTCTTACTAACCAAATACAAATCTTCGAGTTTCCACGTAGTCGGCATTTGCCTCAGTCTTTCTTTCTTTTCGGTCTTTTAAGAAATTTAATATAAATCACGCGTCATAAATATACACAGTCAATACATAATAGATATATTATGTTGATCGCTCGTTCACAAGTTAGAAAAGACTAGTGTTGTTTTAAAATGTCACATGAAGTGCCCAATTAGAAGTTTAACTATGACTTTGTTGGGACTTGGGTCGCCTGAAACTCGTTGATTAGCGACAACAGCCTCGAACCTGCACCTTCACGCTCTCGACCGTCTTACCACCAAGTTACGGGCGGTATAATCTGAATAATCTGATCCTTTGAATAAAGAAGTTGTCTTTACAAAAAACAAATGTGTCTTGTGCTTGTCATGATATTTCTTTGTTTTTTTGGTCTCTTCGATTATATTATTCAGTCTAGATAATGACTGCGACTTCACACGCGCAAAAAGAGATACCCACAGGTACCGTACATTTGACAGCGATAAAAGTAACGCGATGCAATCTGAAGTAGGTATGCCATCCGTCCGACGGGAATCCTAATTGCAGTCTTAACTTGTATCCGTTCTGTAGTTTTTGCGTAAAGGAGTAACCAACATCCACACATACGAACGTTTGTTCATAATAGTTCATAATAGTTCTTCGGATATGTAGCACGGGGCCAGATTGAAGTGGTGTGAAACGTCCATATAATTTATTTTTAAAAGTACTAGCTGACCCGTGCCCACTTCGTTGAGCATAAAAACTTTTTAAACCTTCCAGAGATTTCCACGAATAATTCAAGACCAAAAATAGCCGAATCGGTTCAGCAGTTCTGTAGTTTTAGCGAGACTAACGAACAGCAATTCATTTTTATGTATAAGTTATCCGGAAATGGGCAGCAGCGTTTCCGCGGACGTAGTCATTGTCTTAATACAGGCAACTACCCCCCGAGAATTACTTTGGAGGAAGTTTTTATATGTCCAGCAGTAGACATCCTAACTGAAACGACGAAATGGAATTCAACCGTTAATTGCAGACTCGAGCTGGAGGCGCTGCACAGCATGTACAAGAAGCTGGTGCTGGCCGCCCAGAGCGCCGCCGCCCACACCGGCATCGCGCAGCCCGCCCAGCTGGACGTGAGTTACACGAGCAAACCAACATTTATATGCCAACAAAATAAGTACGAAAGTTAGACTGAAACTTTTCTATAGTAACTAATGAAAGCGTTTTCATATTATATTCATACCCAGCTAATTTATTGCCCAATAACTTTTTATCTTTGTCTCGATCTATGGGTTATTGTTTTTGAGACAAAAAGCGCGCGCGGCGGTCGGAATTCGTAAATAGTTGCTCATGTCGCCGCACGCAACCAAAACATAGATAAACAAAACCGGCCACGTGCGAGTCGGACATGCGAACGGAGGGCTCCGTACAAGACGTCATAATATAATTAAAGTTTGTTGCATAGCGCCCTTAAATATTACTTTCATTTTGTTATAGCGATAACAGAAATACACAAAAATTTTAATTTTCATTGCTCTACCTACAGCCTGGTGATAGAGACAGACAGACAGACAGACAACGAAGTTTTAAAAATAGGGTTTTTACCGTTTTTAGCCGTTGGGTACAAACCCTAAAAATTACCTTTCTATCTAAGCAACCGAAATCAGACGGCAGACGGCAAGGCCCGTAGATTGTACTTTTTCGTGACTAATACTCAATGCCATTTTGACTACAAATATTAGACAAATTAATCAGTTTTTGTAAATATATAATTATAGGGAAAGAAAAAGTTCACACAGTCCACGGATATGTCGCAGTCATCTGATTGAATCTGCTTATTTAATTGAATGACTCGCGCGGTTATTAATGGCGTCAAACGGTACAGACAGCAAAGTGTCGATATATTTTTTGATTAATTTACTTTAATGTGCGTTATAATAGTACACATTCGGAAATTTTTAAGTTTAAAACGAAAATATTATGAAATGGCATGTAAAAAGTCGGACCTGCGCCTGTTCTCTCGCCAGTCGTGTCGGTTTACCGTCCCACTGGGTTATGAGAGTAAAAGGAAGAGAGAGTGCTTGTATTGCGCACACGCTTGGGCACTATAAAATAACTCCTGCGTAGCTGGTCTGGTTTCAATGAAATCGGCTACCGACACCGAAATCAGTGAGGGGAGCTATTATATTACCTACATGCTACCCGTTGCACTCGCAGGGCATAGACCAGAACACGTTCCGGGACGTCATGCACAACACCTTCGACCTGGTGACGGAGGAGGTGATCGTGGACCGCGTGTGGGCGACGTGGGAGCGCGCGGGCGGCGGCGAGGCCGGCATCGGGTTCGAGGCCTGGGCGCGCGGCCTGAGCGTGCTGCTGCGCGGCTCCGGAGAGGAGCGGACCGCGCACTGCTTCGCCGTGTACGACCTCAACGGCGACGGCTACATCACCCGGGACGAGATGTTCGTGCTCCTGAAGTGAGTCGGGAGTGGCCCTGGGCAATACCTACTATGTTATTAAATTAAATAAATTCCCTTTATTTCTGGCCACATAGTTGCCCACACCCGTCACGCTCAGCGGCTGCAGGCCATTTCCAGATATATATTCCCTCTGTCGCCCTTCACGACACCCACGGGGAAGGATGGTTGAGTTGAGTTATTGTATTGTATCTATCTATATATACAAGGTGTAAAAAGAGCAGTCACTATAACTTTGAGATACGATTATACTACCTTTCCTCATTTTGGAAATGTATTTTTTTAATATTTTTTTTGTCAAAAACTAAAAAAAAAATTTTTTTACTTTTCACCATTTCGCAAAAATAACAATAAAGCAAAAAAAAATTTTTTTTAAATTTTTGTAAAAAAAAAACTGGAATGAGAAAAGGTAGTATTATCATATCCCAAAGTTATAGTGACTGCTCTTTTTACACCCGTTATATATAATTGAATTGCTGTTCGTTAGTCTCGCTAAAACTCGAGAACGGCTGTTCCGATTCGGCTGTTTTTGGGCCTTAAATATTCGCGGAAATCCAGGGAAGGTTTATACGGTTTGTATGCTCAACGAAGTGGGCACGGCTCCGCTAGTAATAATATAAATGTAATGTTGTAGGAATTGTCTCCTGAAGCAGCCGGGCGACGAGGACCCCGACGAGGGCGTGCGGGACCTGGCGGAGCTGCTGCTGAGGAAGCTGGACGGCGACGGCGACGGGAGGGTATCCCTGGACGACTACAGGTGCTCGTTTGTATTGAACTCACAGACTAATTTTAACTATCCCTTTGGACTTAGAGTTCAGTACAATAATGGCTTTAGGATATTTTTGGGTCTCCCGCGGTTCTGCTCGGCGTCGGGTGTGTATGCAAATGAGCATACCGATGACGTTTATGCCATTATAAGAAAAAAGACATCCCTCTTGAGCAGACTGCGATCGAGCACCAATAGTATCCTGTAGATGTTGGCTGATAAATTAGATTCGCCGATACTAGAACACTTTATGAGAGTTCTTGTAAGGTGAATATTATTGTATAACGTGTATTGCAAAAATAAACTAAAAAACTCCTTAAAAATAACATATTAAATTAAAACTATTTTAGGTATATTATTATTATCTAAACTATAAACTAAACAAGTAATAAAAAAGGCTATATGTAAAAAACTATATCTAAATCGGCGGCCGCTGGTAATGTACCCAAAAGACTGGCAGTATTACCTCGCTGTATCGCTAAACTGATACGTTGGCCGAGGTGGGCGCCAGCCCTTGGGTCGTTTGTCTTTTAAAACAAAAAAAAAAAAAAACTAGAAACTAAAAAAAAAAAAACTAAAAATATTCTACTAACATAGCGTTAAGTCAATTGTAAACTAACAAAAATTTGGGCCATAGTTGCTTTGTTATTTGCTTAGCTCAGTGCGCGGCCTACGGCAGCTTACGGCTAGTATTTATAAAAGTTTAATAATAATAATAGCTCCCCTGACCGATTTCGGTGTCGGTAGCCGATTTAATTGAAACCAGGCCAGGTACGCAGGAGTTATTTAATAGTGCCCAAGTGTGTGCGCAATACACAAAGACACTCTCTTTTCCTTTTACTCTCATAACCCAGTGGGACGGTAAACCGACACGACTGGCGAGAGAACAGGCGCAGGACCGACTTTTTACATGCCCATCCGACGCATGGATCATCTTTCTTGTCAGACAATCAGGTGATCAGCCTGCATTGTCCTAACCAAACTTGAAAACAACATTTTTTGTTGTTCCAACGCGGTAATCGAACCCACGACCCCCTGGTCGAGAGCGAAGCTCTGAACCACTAGACCACGGAAGCGGTAAAAAAAAAAGTTGAATATTATATTGTGAGTGTTATATTGTGCCTGTTCTCAGGGAGGCCGTGCAGCACGAGCCGCTGCTGCTGGAGGCGTTCGGCCAGTGCCTGCCGACCGCCCGGCACGCCGCCACCTTCCTCAACACCCTCACTCATAAGTAAACTGTTATGTTCATTAGATGTATAGTTATTTTGTCAACATAAGTCCCGATTTCACAGGCGCATGTTAGTGTTAACAGCTTGTTAAAATACCATGCCCTTTCATTCATTGATAGGAATCACGAGAGGAATTGATATTTGAGTCGTGTAGAATCAAAAACAGCAATCTGACTTTTGACTTATTATAAGTACCGATACTAAGGCCCGTATAAATAAAACAATCTCAAACCCAACCTCACCTTGAGAACCTATTTGACAGATAAAAAAACGTTTCGTTTTACTTAAAAAAATGAAGAATTTTAATTATGTTACCTAGGTACATACTTTATTTTTTTCTTTCTTAAAACGTAAAAATAAAGATTATAAAAATATACATTATACTTATTTTATTGTTGCCTGTAATCTATAATATGAATATAACAGAATAAAAAGAAAATAAATTAGAGTACTATGTAACATTAATAAAGTTGTTGTTTAAAAAAGTGAAACGAAACGTTGTTTTATTTGTCAAATAGGTTCTCAGGGTGAGGTTGGGATTGAGATTGTTTTATTTATACGGGCCTAAGTCAAAAGTCAGATTGCTGTTTTTGATTTTTTATAACTCATTTAACGAAGGATTAACATTAACATTGCTTGGTAAAACACGCCCTAAGTCCCGATTTCACCAACGCATGTTAGTGTTAACGGCTTATTAAAATACCATGGACCTTCTCATTCATTGATAGGAATTACGAGAGGAACAACATGATAATTAACGAAGGATTAACTTTAACATTGCTTGGTGAAACACGCCCTAAACCTCTCGACTGTCTAGGTAGAAAAAAAGAAATTATTCTTGCTTTGTTCATAGTTGTAATAAGTCGAGCTAACGGAGCTATAGTAGGTGGTTGGTAAGTAAATTGTAGTACGTTGAAGTTTTAGCCTTAGGCGTTTAAAGGTTAAACCAATTTTAATGGAATTTTTAGTTAAGGATTGCCTGTAAACCTACAGCCAACAGGCTACAATCAGAGTGAAATTCATTGCAGTGTACCACCTTTTGAGCCACTTACTAGTGGTATTCCAGAATATAGGTATGAGTAAAAAGCTATAACGGTTAAATTACAATACAATAGTAGTTAGTAGATATTTTATTGGATTGGCCAATAAAATATCTACTAACTACTAACTACTAATATAAGGGTGCTACTGAGCGGGGTATTGGAACGAAGTTCCTTATCGCGCGTTGTGAAAGGGGGCTAGACGGAAAAAATTATTACGAAAAGTTGTCACGACACTTTTTGCTATAGTAAGCTATTGTAAGCTGTGCGGCGTCGCATGTTTCTCTGTCTGTCTCTCTCTCTCTCTCTTATAGAAAGCAAGCCAGATATTTTTATTTCTATTTCGCATTGAACAGTGTGGTTGAACAACTTCGTTCCATCCGGGTGTCCCTTGACACCTCTCAAGTTTTTATATTATAATACTAGCTGTGCCCGCGACTTCGTACGCGTGGAAAAGTGATTTAGGGCAGCAGTTCAAATACATTTTTAGTTTATGAACACTGTCGTTTGGATATTTAAAATCACTAATTTATAGTAGTTAATGCTTCTTTATACACGGTATTAGACGTGCATAAGCAAAAGAAGTAGGCCGATGGAGTAATGATAATAATTTATTGTCAAATAATGGCCGTTTTTTTCTATGAAAATGCTAACGATTCCTATTACTACCAGCTCGAAAAATGACCGTGTATTATTAACCGACTTCAAAAAAAGGAGGAGGTTCTCAATTCGTCTGTATGTATAATATTTTTTTTCTTTTATGCGAACGGGACTACTTGATAGTACACTCATATACGCGACGAAGATCTCTGTACTGAGATTTGTATGGACTTTACGCCGCAGCGACTGCAGACGATGATCGTTTTCACACCGACGCTGCGCTGCTGGCGCCGAGCGCCAAATTTTTTAAAAGTCTACTCTCGGTGCGCAATTCCAACTCGGACTTGCCCGGTTTTTTATTTATTAATTACCTACGCTAACAAACATGTAGCCTACTTTGGGACTTTACGGTTAAAGTACTAACTTGCTTTAGACGACAAAATAACAAAAGTCCAAAAGAAAGAAAAAACCCAAGCCGTACCTAGCATAAAAACTAATAAATAAAAATATCATGAAAAACATAAAATCTTACTTATATTGACATAACTTTTCTAATTTAAATGTACCTATGACATCTCATTCATATCTTGAAAAAAAAACTATCCTACGCCTATACTTTATTAATCGTATTTGCAAAACCTAAGTATAATAATAAATTACTTCGCACAAAGTAATAATTATTTTCACTTGTACTGGAAAATAAGTATTACTTTGTGCGAAGTAAATTTAATTGTTCCTTTTAGTTTACCTTTTGAAGTCGTTTTTTTTTGTTTAAAATTATTTAATTTTCAGATTTTTAGTGATGGGTATAGATGATCAGACGACGATTATTTGAGGACGGAAAATGAAAAACAAAAACGATTAGATAAAAAAAAATAGTAGAAAGAGAAAAAGTCTACCGCAGCGCGAAATTTTTCAACACATATATAGCTTACTGAAACGTGAAATTTTTTGATATTATAGATCCAGGATATGGTGCAAAACCTAACTGTTTGGTAATATATGCTTAGACTACTTCAGAAAAAATCAAAATCAATTCACATAAATTTTGAGGATTTCCTTCGATTCCTCACGGATCCCATCATCAGGTCACCATTTGGTGACAATGGGATCAAATTTAAATTATACCCTACACAACATTAAAAAAAATTAAAATCGTTTCAGAAACGATGAAGATATCCGCGAAGAAACAAAAAAAAAACAAACATATATTTACGAATTGAGAAACCTCCTCCTTTTTTGTAAGTCAGTTAAAAATATTATGTTGGTTATTTCATGTTACAATCTACCTTTGTGCCAAGTTTCATTTAAATACGTTGAGTAGTTTGGCTAAAATAAGGTCAAATATGTAGCTACAATTTTTTGAAGATCCCACGGGAACCTTTTGAACCACGGGATTTTAGGTTCTGTGGCTTATATAGACCCCCTTTTTTTAATTTTCACTTAAATATTCTTAATGTACAGACATGACCCCTCTACAGATTTATTATATGTATAGATATAGATGTACAGACATGACCCCTCTACAGATTTATTATATGTATAGATTTGTGGCATGTTAAATAAAACACAATATTTTCAGTGAGTATTTATCTTACGCTATACTGTAGTCTGTAACGTTTAAAGGTAACCTATGGCATTCTTTTTGTGGGTAAAATTGACCATACCGATTTGAATAGTGAATCACGTCGTACTCACACATAAACTCATGTCTGTATGGTAAAACAGTTTGCGGCACAGACTTTTCCACCGACAAACAATCAAATCGGTGGAAAATCGGCCTACACGAAGTAGTGTGAAGTGGACGAGAACCCTTAGAGGCTATTTCACCAATGAAATTGAAAAAAAACCTACCCGCATGTACTCGTTACTGTAACAATCAATACTCGTCACTTTCGTATCGTTACTCATTACTTCCGATACCTCAGAACAGTATACGTTCCGGCGCGGCGCATATGATATAAGAATATGTATGTACTAGGCGCTTTTTACTCGACTTCGGCGAAGCCAAAAGGAAGGGTAATGATTTTGGCAGTCTATGTATGTATGTATGTATGTATGTTCCCTCGTAGCGGCTAAACTACTGGTCCGATTTTAATAAATGAGGTGTCAATCGATTTGTATTAATGCCGCGGGTAACATAGGCTATAACGTTTTTTGAAAAATTTTGGACTTTGAAATTTATACCTCAAAAACTATCTCCAAAAAAAATTAAATTAAGATATTTGTCTCGTGTTTGGTATCAAAAGATGGCTTGGCAAGCACATTACGAATATCTATTTATATTTTTTATTTATTATTATATTTTATTATTAAATTCAAAAGAAAGGTTTAAAATTCGGACGTACAAGTAGTATCTAGGAGTTGATACTTCCTATGTAATGGACAATTAAATAAAAATATAATAATTATTATATTTGATGTGAAAACAGAAAAATATTAAATAAAAAAAAAGATTAAAAAACTATAACCCGACTTCGCAAAAAATGGGTCTAAAAAGTCTGAAACAAGAAAATAATTCAATTTGAAATCCAGAAATGCATAGGTACAAAAATGGTCAAGGTAGAGCCGTGGTCGTACCCGCTAATAAAATCTAAGCATTTAGTTTTTTAATCTTTTTTTTTTAACTTGTTAAGTTTTAAATTCGCAGAATAGCGCACGTGCTCGGAACATACAATCAGCAAGATAACGGTACATAGCGTGGTTGAAACAGTGTATATGGCTACGATACGAAGTAATGCGAGTATCGAAAAATATTCATGTGTAACGATTCGTTACTCGGTACTAGACGGTGTACCCGTTACTCAGTAACGAATACATACGGTTTGCTACAGCTCCTGGACACTACACGAAAATATTTAAAATACACTTTTGTGTAAAGGTATTTTACATTTGTACTATTTCAGCTCAGTTTTCGTAATATTGATTACGCTTAGCTTAAAAACATAGTTATACGTTTGACATAAAACGAGAACTACAAACGCGCTTAGTGAGAACCGAGTTTTACACGGATTTTCGATGTAAATGGTGAAATCGCCCCTTAGTCTTTGAGTCTTTGGTACGACGCGACGAGGCGCGCTGCTCGGGCGGCGGGCGGCGGCGGCGGCGGCGGCGGGCGCGGTCAGTCGTCGTGCGGGTCGACGCCGGCGTTGAAGAAGTCATAGGCGATGTGCTGCGCGGCGCGCGGCAGCGGCACGTACAGGAACTGCGGGGCGGTGATCAGTCAACACAATAATAATAATAATAGCTCCCCTCACCGATTTCGGTGTCGGTAGCCGATTTCATTGAAACCGGCCCTAACAAGCTACGCAGGAGTTATTTTATAGTGTGTGAGCAATACACAAAGACACTCTGTCTTCCTTTTACTCTCATAACCCAGTGGGACGGTAAACCGACACGACTGGCGAGAGAACAGGCGCAGGACCGACTTTTTACATGCCCATCCGACGCATGGATCATCTTTCTTGTCAGACAATCAGGTGATCAGCCTGCATTGTCCTAACCAAACTTGAAAACAACATTTTTTGTTGTTCCAACGCGGGAATCGAACCCACGACCCCCTGGTCGAGAGCGAAGCTCTGAACCACTAGACCACGGAAGCGGTAAAAAAAAAAGTTGAATATTATATTGTGAGTATTATATTGTGAGTGTGAAACCGGCCCTAACAAGCTACGCAGGAGTTATTTTATAGTGTGTGAGCAATACACAAAGACACTCTGTCTTCCTTTTACTCTCATAACCCAGTGGGACGGTGAACCGACACGACTGGCGAGAGAACAGGCAGGACCGACTTTTTACATGCCCATCCGACGCATGGATCATCTTTCTTGTCAGACAATCGGGTGATCGGCCTGCATTGTCCTAACCAAACTTGAAAACAACATTTTTTGTTGTTCCAACGCGGGAATTGAACCCACGACCTCCGGTTCGAATGCGATGCTCTGAACCACTAAACCACGGAGGCGCTCAAGACAACATTAATTAGACAGAGGAATCCGATGGATTGGTTTTAAACTAGCCCGACCCGGGACTCACCCTGTTGACGAAGTGCAGCTCGCGCGGCAGGGTGACCTCGGCGCGGCCGCGGCGCAGCGCGTCGACGATGGCGTCGGCGGCCTCGTGCACGCCCACCACGCGGTTGACCTGGAAGCGCACGCGCGGCTTCTTGCACAGCCCCGTGTCCACAATGTACGGGCAGATCGTCGTCAGTTTTATCTGGAAGTTATAAATTACTATTATTAAATTACTAGCGCCACAATCCTGCATCGCGCTTTCGAAGTCCGGCTCTATATAATATTCGACACCTGAAAACTAGTACAGTGGGCTTCGGTATGACCGAGCATACCATCTCGCTCGGTCGGAGATCTCCCTTTGGGGCTTCCACTCGTACTCCCACAAAATAAAGAAGTCGGTTAAAATTAGAGAAAGCTTTTTATAGTTCGTCCCTGATAAATTTAACCTGAAGGTAAAGAAACTGAAGGTAAAAAAAATGCACCCGCAACGAAAGTCTCCCCGTTTTTGCAACATTTCTCACTGACGCTTTGCTCCTATTGGTCGCAGCGTAATGTTATATAGCCTAAAGCCTTCCTCTATAAATGGCCTAGGCATCCAACAAAAAAGAATTTTTCTAATTGGACCAGTAGTTCCTGAGATTAGCGCGTTTAAACAAACAAACAAACGAACAAACTCTGTAATATTAGTATAGAAGTATAGATTGTGCACACTTATCAACACTTTCACAGGTATATTAAAGGATCATACCTGATTATCCAATACATTTTATAACAATTAAACAATAATTAACATATTTAAAATCAAATGAAAAACATTCACACTAAAAATATGCTATACTAGCTGTTCCCGCGACTTCGTTCGCGTGGTTTTTGAGTGGCTTAGCGCACGCAACGAAAGTCCCCAAATGTAATTAATTTTCCCTGTTTTTGCAACATTTCTCACTGACGCTTCGCTCCTATTGGTCCGCAGCGTAATGTTATCAGGGACCGATTAATCCGCTATACGGCTGTAGCGGTATCAATACAAACCGTTTTATTTTAAATACCCATATTAAGGGTTTTTAACTATGCGCTTGTCTTAAACGGTATTAAACCGTTTAATACAGCCGCGCCAATAACCGAAAGAGACAAAAAATTTGTGGTACACGCCGTGGCTGGGATCAAATCTATGAAAAGCGGTTTTTTTCATCACTGACTTGAGGTTTCAATAGCCTTGCTGTGCATTGTGCAACATTGATTTGGTCAAGGTAAATGCACAGCACTTATATTTTATACTAATATTATACTTATATTTTAACATACTTATATTTTATAGTAATTTGAATTACCTAAATTACAATTCCGTATAATTAGAAAAAAAAATAAGATGGGAATTAACTTTTCGCTCTTTACCAAATCAATATCAAGGAAAGACTAAGAATGGAAAAAAAACAATAATAAACAAAAATGGACGAGAACTTGCATTAAATAACATCATCTTATAACTTATGTCATACGCAATTATGATCATTTTTGGTATGCATCACGATTGCTTCGTCACGGTAGAAATATGATGAAAATGTTCGCCCAAAATTTAGGCGAAATTTGACAAAATCGATGGGTCCAAACCAAAAATTTGTCGAAGTAGAAACAAAGAAATTATAAGGGTTTTAAGTTGGCCGTGCCAACGTAACGTCCACGATGGCGCGGCCATGGAAATCTCAGGAACTACGTGGGTTAGAGATCTAATTCTTTTTCTAGTATGAAGATTGAATTTGGCGAAAATTGTCGAAAAAGAAATTATAAACTAGAAATCAATATTTTAAGAGATATTTACCTCAGAAGCCGTGGCGGTGCAGACGTGCTTTTATTTTTATAAGTTTCTTTATATCATAATACTTAGTACAAAAATATGATACAGGAAGTAAGGGCTTAATTTGTCGAAACTAATGAAAGCAATAAATACAACGAAATGTTATTTAAACAGACAAATCGGACCGAAACAAAAAATAGCATGGCCGCGCTGATATCTCATTATCTGTAATTGCTAGGATTTCGGTTTTTATATCCATTTATTCGACACATTAACCTGATTAGAATGGCATATCGTTTTACCCTCAGAATGGTTTTCAACGCGTGTAATCTCCAAAAATGTGCTCTCTCGTACAATGTTTGAGTAGGGTAACCATAATCTCGATTTTATTTGGGAATACCTTTTACTCTACTAGACGAAAATGTATCTATTTCCTTAATAATGCCAACAAACGGAACAATTATTATTAATCATTATTTCACACTTAAACGTAAGTATGTAGTACCTATGCCCGTAAGCGATCAGTTGTAGATAGGATAGTAATATTATGTTAGGTAAGTATACTGTACCTAGGAAGGTTACTTAATATTATGCATTTCTTGCCCTTGATCCGTTTTTGCGAAAACGGGTTATAATTCTTTTATACACTCATCTATATTTTTTGTCTCTATATCTGTCTGTATGTGCAACATCAAAAACCACGGAAGGGATTTTAACCAAACTTATTACGATTGAAGACCATATTCCTAGGCAGGTTATAGGATATATAACATAACGATACGATACATAGGAGCCGAGCAGTGACGATAACTTTGAAGCAAGTCGATGAATTTCGCGCGCGACTGCGGACGAACGGTTCGGGCGGGGCGCGCGGGGGGATCGCTTACACAGTGACGCGAAGCTATAGAACGTGGCACTAAAGTAGATTAGAACATTAAATAAGTAACTAACATGATTTTATTAAAAAGACAAGTGTTTCCACAGTGCCAATAATATAAAAACTGTATTTTTGAACTTGCTTCACAAACTGAAATAAATTATCATTTATTGTATAAAATCAACTTTTGGTATTATTAAAAGAAAGCCTTTCGGGATAAACATAAAGAAACGGACAATTTAGCGGTTTTGAGAAGCTATAACGGGTGTAAAAAGAGCAGTCACTATAACTTTGGGATATGATTATACTATCTTATCTCTTTTTTTTTTTTTAACAATTTATTGTACACAAGAAACACTTAACAATAGTACAAATTACAGAGAAAGACGACAAAAAGATACTGCTTATTTCTGAAAGAAATTTCTTCCAGCAGCCCTACGGAAGAGATATGGGATACAAGATATCAAATAGAGCGTGCACAATAACATACAAATACATTACATCTAAATTATATTAAAATCAGAATAGATACATGTACAAAAATAAATACAATAATGAATATTAATTATAATACATATATAATTAATACAATAAAATAAATAAATATATAAATAACTACTAAATACATAAATAAATACGTATAAAATAAAAATATAATATATATAATACCGTTTAGTTATGATATGGATTGGGATTCAAAATAGTACTTCTTCAAACGTCTTTTAAATATGGCAATGGTGGGACTATCACGGACGGTGTGAGGAAGCGAGTTCCACAATCTGACCGCATGAACGGTGAAGGAGTAGGAGTAGAAATTAGAGCGATGTGATGGGAGGTAAAGGTTTGTTCTGAATTTGGACCTACAAGGGATATCAATGGGCCGGGAAAAGTTAAATCGATCACGAAGATGGGAAGGAGAGAGAGGGTTATACAGGATATTGTAAAGTAAACAGAGGATATGGGAGTTGCGACGGAGACGGATAGGAAGCCACTTGAGTTTTATCCGAAAGGCTGATATGTGATCAAACTTTTTTAAACCAAAAATGAAACGGATACAGAGATTCTGCAAGCGTTCCAGTTTAGTTAGCAGCTCTTCGGTAACGTCTAAGTAGCAGGAGTCGGCATAGTCGAGGATAGGAAAAATGAGAGTTTTGACGAGGAAAATTTTGGTTTGCAAAGGCAAAAAGTTTTGAAGGCGCCTCAGCATGTGCAACGAGTGGTGTACCTTTCTGCTGACTTCACTAACCTGCGGATTCCAGCAGAGATTGCTGTCCAAAGTTAACCCTAAATTCTTAGCTGTGTCTCTGAATTCGATAATAGTACCATCATATTTGACCACAGGCACATTGTGTAAACGTTGCGTTATATACTTACTAGTATATCCTATGATAATAGGCAGTAGCCTATTATCATAGCCTGCGATTTTTTGGGATTTACCAACAGACCAAAAGATTTAGCCCAATTTGATATGCTCTGCAGATCATAGTTAATACCAGCAACTGTATTAGAAATATCATCAATATTAGAATGACGATAGAATTGCAGGTCGTCTGCGTAAAGATGGAAATTTGAGTTGATTAATAAGGAAATAATATTAATAAATATAGTAAACCGGAGGGGAGAGAGTACGCCACCCTGGGGAACACCCGCTCATTCTAGAAATGTATTTTTTTTTCATATTTTTTTTACAAAAATTAAAAAATAAATTATTTTTGCCTTTATTATTATTTTTTTTATTATTACAAAAAAAAAAGAAATGGTAAAAAGAAAAAATAAACATTTTTTTTAGTTTCTGACAAAAAAAAAACATTTCCGAAATGAGGAAAGGTAGTATAATCGTATCTCAAAGTTATAATGACTGCTCTTTTTACACACTATATATATAAATATGTCATTCGATAAAAACGATAGTCTCTCAATGAAATGGCGATTTGAATTAGATGAATGCCATCTACCATCACGGTATTAATCCTTATCATTTAAAATACGTTATTCTGCTTAAGCATTTCTGAAGACTACATATTTTGCCCTTTAGACCATGCAAATATAATGAATACTTTAGGATATAGCAAAATTAAAATCGTTTCTCCGTGATTCGACCGGGCGCTGCGTGACGTGTCTTACGTCCGAGCCGGGCTGGAGTACTGTTACGTCTATTGGGGTTAATCCTATGTCTTAATATGGCATATCTGAGCCATTATTTGAAACTATTATTATTACTTCATCGGCCTCCGTGTGACCATGTATAAAGAAGCATAATACCCAAACGATAGTCTTCATAAACTAAAAATATATTTAAAAATACTAAAGTGCCCTAAATCACTTTTACACGCGTACGAAGTCGCGGTCACAGCTAGTACTTTTATAAACATCATGGATACAGAAATAAAATCTAGGTCTAACAAGGCTCAAACAAGAAAGTTAATATTAGGCAGATGACTAAAAATGCATAAGTACAAGGTCGGACTCGCTAATAAAATCTATGCGTCACTTCATACCGAAATACGGTAACAAAGTGCCTTCTTGAAAAAGCATATTATTCGTCTGCCGTTGGAATAATATTAATTCCAATAGCGAGTCTTAACCACGGCCATGGGTCTCTATGAAAACCGGCGTTACGCCGGCTTGCTTTGCTGCAGGGAATGAGGATACTTGTCGTAGATAAGTATGTACTTAATTTCAAGGGCAAGAAACCCATAATATTAAGTAGCCTGCCTAGGTACAGTATACTTACCTAACATAATATTATTATCATATCTACAACTGACCACTTACGGGCATAGGTACTAACTACATACTTACGTTTATGTGTGAAATATTTAATAGTAATAATCCCATTTGTTGGCATTATTTAAGAAATAGACACATTTTCGTCTAGTAGAGTAAAAAGTATTCTCAAATAAAATCGAAATTATGGTTACCCTACTCAAACATTGTACGAGAGAGCACATTTTTGGACATTACACGCGTTAAAAACTATTCTGAGGGTAAAACGATATGCCATTCTAATCAGGTTAATGTGCCGAATAAATGGATATAAAAACTGAAATCCCAGCAATTACATATAATGAGATATCAGCGTACAAAGAAGCGTTACGTTGGCGCGGCCATGTTATTTTTTGTTTCGGTCCGATTTGTCTGTTTAAATAACATTTCGTTGTATTTATTGCTTTCATTAGTTTCGACAAATTAAGCCCTTACTTCCTGTATCAGTTTTTTGTACTAAGTCTTATGATATAAAGAAATAATCAACATCAAAGAAACACGAAGTGCACGTCTGCGCCACCACGTCTTCTGAGGTAAATATCTCTTAAAATATCGATTTCTACTTTATAATTTCTTTTTCGACAATTTTCGCCAAATTCAATCTTCATACTAGAAAAAGAATTAGATCTCTAACCCACGTAGTTCCTGAGATTTCCATGGCCGCGCCATCGTGGACGTTACGTTGGCGCGGCCAACTTAAAACCCTTATAACTTCTTTGTTTCTACTTCGACAAATTTTTGGTTTGGACCCATCGATTTTGTCAAATTTCGCCAAAATTTTGGGCGAACATTTTCATCATATTTCTACCGTGGCGGAGCAGTTGTAACGCACACTCATTTTTGCGTAAAATGGTGCGCCAGTCTAGTTGTGACATGATGGAACAAATTCAGCCAATAGCGTTCCGCGGTACTTACTTATCACGTCCTTACTTATCCTTTTTTAACACAGAAAAACGAACGAAAATGAACCTTATTCATAAACGGTTTATTTATACCGTTGATTCAGCCGTATATACGGCTGAAGCGCATGTTAGGGTTTTTCAGAGAATCGTATAAATTAAACAGTTTAAAACACCAAAATGGGTAACCTTTTCGGTCCCTGAATGTTATATAGCCTAAAGCCTTCCCCTATAAATGGACTATCCAACAAAAAAATAATTTTTCAAATCGGACCAGTAGTTCCTGAAATTAGCGCGTTTAAACAAACAAACAAACAAACTCTTCCGCTTTATAATATTAAGTATAGATTGACACTGCCGACTGTAGAATAAAGTCTATGGAATCATGTAGCCAACAATAACAATTGCATTAATATTGGCCAATTGGCATCACTGACTAATCTATGGTTGTGTCATAGACGGCTTTGTTTACGTTTGGTTTAAATTTATCTCGGACATGGTTACGAATAATACACATGGACCAATTATACATAACATTGTATTACTGGTCCATGCTTACACCGTAGATATTTTTTGGGTTAAGCAAAAAATAGCAGCCTTTGCCAACGCCACAGCTGAAGCGACGACGACTTACACCATCCAGCTTCCTCGGGTCGCTGTGCAGCTCCATCGCCAGCGCCTCCATGATGCCGCGCACGGCGTACTTGGCGCCGCAGTAGGGCACCAGGTTCGCCAGCCCCATGCGGCCCGCCATCGACGACATGGCGACGATCTGGCCGCGCTCGCGGGACATCATGGCCGGGAGGAACGCCTGGATCATCTGGAACCGATTTCAAATTGTTTTACAGTTTGGAAGCGAAACGATAAAACGGCAAGGAAAACTTTCGTATTTCAGGAACATTCTACTGCAATTGGGGTTACCATAAGTAAATAGAGGGATGCCTGTACATAGTACCTAACTACCTAATGTGCCTGATTTTTCATATAAATGCCTGTCTAAAGCAAAACACTGTATTATGAAGTAAAAAGTAAAAGACATCGCGTAATTTGAAAATGCATGTCTAATGCCAATGCCGGCCGCACGCCTGTCTAAATGCCTGTCAAATGCGGCAAACGCCTGTCATATGGTAACCCTAACTGCAACAGAACGATACTGAAGAGTAAAAGAAACGCTTAGCTATAACTGGTAATTGTCGGCGGTGGCGTGCCGACTGATCCTAGTCGACACGGCGTGGAAATAATCATCCAAATTAATAAAATAAAATCCATTACACATAATACACGGTCATACACGGAGCTGGTAGTAGGGATTGTCAACATTTTCCTGGGGAAAAACGCCATGAGGACCGTTCGGTGCACTGAGTTAGATAAAATCGATGCGATTCGAGAAATTGATACTGGGAGAAACAATGTCGATAGACCGATAGTGGGTACTCAATACTCAGTACTCACCCAGAGGTTGCCATGGACGTTGATGTCGTTCATCAGGCGGATCTCCTGCTCGGTCTGCTGCAGCAGCGGCTTGCAGGGCATGATGCCGGCGTTGTTGACGAGGATGGTGACGTCCCCCACGTCACGCCGCACCGCCGCCGCCAGCTTCATCACCGCCGCGCGGTCGGTCACGTCGCAACTGGAAATACCACGGTTGCAACATTTACATTACATACATATTATTTTTGAAGTGGTAACATCATATAGGAGGGTAAACCGCTTCGTTACGTAACGCGTTACAGCGCCAGTCTGTTTTCCCTTACGTTCGCGGTCGCGCGTCCGGCAGCGGCAGGCTCATCTCTAGTTCGAGCCTAAGTCCCGATTTCACCAACGCATGTTAGTGTTAACGGCTTGTTAAATTACCATGCCTTCTCATTCATTGATAGGAATTACGCTCTCGCAATTTAAAGTTAATCCTTCGTTAAATATCATGTTGTTCCTCTGAACAACATGATATTTAACGAAGGATTAACTTTGACATTGCTTGGTGAAACACACCCTAAGTGTTTATTGCGTGTGAAGGGTGACGTGAACTCACTGGTACGTATGTGCCTTCCCCTTCTCCTGCTTGATGATCTTGGCGGTCTCCTCGTTGTTGGCGTCGTTGATGTCGACGCACACCAGCGTGGCCCCCAGCCGCGCCAGCCGCAGCGCCACCTCGCGGCCCATGCCGTGCCCGGTGCCGGTGATCTGAGAAACATTCATCGTCACATGACTTGTGTTCGTTCAAAGAAGAGCTATAAGGAGACTCGCGTACATTTCTCTTGGACAGAATATGTATGTTCTTCACCGCTGCGCGACGTCATACGACACGGCGCGGCGCGACGGCGTGACGTCTCACATCATCGTTGGCACAGGACAATTAATGCTAATGCCGTTGTTTAAAAAAGAAGCTAACAGTCCAGTGGAGTTGCTAATGAACTTATGTTATTTAAGGCACCATTACATTCACGATTATCTAATGTTGACAGCTGATGTAAGTAGTTCTCTGTTCGTCTGATGACTGATCTATTGAATAAGCTCACCAATATGATGTCATCTTTTACATCCTTGGGTGAGGGAGGTACCAAGACCTGGAACACGCTCTTCAGGGTCTCGTAGATGACCCTCAACAGCATCCATAGTAATTCCAGCGTCACGCTGACACATTCTTGAAAGTTGACCCTGGAGTATAAAGTGGCGTTAGTATTCGTTCTACTATTACTAAATTGACTAGAGTCTAGACGGACAATGGACATGCTCGCAGGCAACAGGTATGTCCGACAGGCTCTGGTCGGTTTCGGACAGGTGGGTTCGTATTTCTTCGTAGAGATTGATGTTGAAGATGTATTTATAGCCACCTAAGTGCTTCTAAAGTGCTGAAAACTATTTTACTATTATACTAATTATGGTAATCCCTAATTTATTACATGGATGGACCAAGTAATCCACATTTCTATAAATCCAGTAATTATGCGCCTGAATAATAATTTATACGCAAGCGTGTAGTTAAATATTCTATGTCACAAATATCCGAGTGTTCCGCGACGTCTCTTTGACTTTTCCATCCGCTTCTTGTTGTGTAAAATTGTTAAACTCAGTTACTCATCAACCACACATTAAGCTTGGGGTCGCTGCGTGTACGTTTGAAACAAGTCATAAAAATATTTATCGACTTCTCCCCAACGCGTGTCCAGATTCTATACGAAATTTACTATACAAACTCAGTATCTTTTGGCTGATACAAGTACTCTGTACTAGGCTTGCGATGAAGAGCTGCATGGACAGCTTACTAGTTACTATGTACGAGTATGTAGTTGGATTCTTAAAAATGAAAACATTATATTGCAGTGTACACCTATTCGGCGAAGCCCGGGAGATACCAACGTCTCTCAATGCAGGCCGATTTCACCATTCTTATAAAACAGTCATCAGTTTTATAAAACTTAGTTCTCACTAAGCGCGTTTATTTTTTACCGTGTCATATAACAGTAGACAGATTGAGTAGATTGAGTAAGAATCGACTAAAAGAGTATATATAATATGATAATACGATAAGTGATAACCTTTGATTTGAGTCAATCATTATCTTTATCGTACATAGCCGTACGCGGCGTGCGGTGTACCACGTAGGTAGCTTTTTTACGTTGAGAAAATGACATTACACATCCCGAGGTAGATGGGGAGTGGGGACTCCTACCGCGGGGGAGCTGCGTCCGAAGAGATGGTGACCTGGACGCAGCCTCTACCCACTAAGCACTCGACGATTCTCCGTCACCACCGCTACCGCCGCTGACGGAGCCACACTATATTCATATATTGCTTGCATCTACCTGCTTATCGCCTTAACAGTGAACGGGACACTTAGTCAAGATGCCGCTATTATTACTTGTGTAGTCCGAATACAAAATGTGTGTGACATATTAAGCTTCGCTAAGTGTTGTACAAATTTTGTAACTTAGCGAAGATTATGTAAAATCTTATATATTATACATTTTGTTTTCTGAACTTCGAAAGTGATAATAGCGATGCAATGGCATGAACACGTAGTTTTTACAAACGATAATATGTAATTATAAACTCCTACCTACTTGCATAAGTGATCTTTGATCTTATTCACAATGACGTGCTTTTTAGAGTTCCGTAGCCGAATGGCAAAAACGGAACCTTACGAATTCCCCACGTCTGTCCGTCCGTATGTCACAGCCACCGAAACTATTAAGAATAATACTGTTGAAGCTTGGTAAGTAGACGTATTCACACGATTTTCAGTTTTCACACAAAAATATACCTATAAAAAATCCCATGCAAACTTCTACCGAATAAATTTGATGAATAACTTTGGGTATAGAATATAATCCCTTCCTAGAACAAGCTAACCAAGAGCAACTCTTCTCTCAAATAATTTCATCCAATTCGTTTCAAGCGATTCCGTATGCAAAATTCTAGTCAGCCTTTTCATATCCATAAATATGGGTTTGGAGAAAAATGCTTTACCACTTACCCACTCAAGTATTTTTCATCCAAAAAAAACTGAATTCTTTTATGAAAATTTAGCACCGGATATGACACAATATAATGATCTGGGGGCACGGGAGTGCCCCCGTCAAGACGAGCCAAGCGAAGCGCAAGGGCACTACCTACCTTTTCTCGAAAGGTTTCGTCGTTTTTTTGAACTCTCATAACTTTGCTTTGGATGATGCTACATAGTTGAAAATTTCCACATATAATGACACCAGTAAATACATGAAACATACAAAGTTTGAATGTTGTAGCTATTATACTTTAGATTTTATCAATGTCTAAAAACCCCAGATTTCGTCACTGACTCATTTATAGATCATCAAAATTCATAAGGTACTTCCTGACGTCCTAGTAAGCTGATATTATTTATGTAAGCTGTTATTACTACAAAACCAACAAAAAAATTATTAAAATATAAATGCCGCCATTTTGAATCCAATATGGCGGACGGTACAAAATGGATGTTTAATATGTTTATTATACGCATATGATCTTTAATACATAAAAGGAATATTATATTATACAATATTATACAAGTAGGTACATAAAAAAAATAAGGCCTACTTTTTGTAGGACCGATAATCGGTCAGATTTTTGCTCCATATTATTTCTATCCGACTTTATTTATTTGAGTGCGTTGCACTACTGCAATCAGTATGTTCTATTTTATTCCGATTATTAATCGGTGACCGACTTTTTGTAAATGAAAAATATATCTATGAGAAAATTAGTTTTTTATCCACTTATTTAAAATTAGGTATTATTTACTTGGTAAGTAAAAATTAGGTAAGAATTAACAGGCAGTAAGTAGTAATTTGTTGTCAGTGTATATAAACAAAATAATATTACGTCGATCACTTGAAATCGGTCCGGCATAAGCTCCCGGTGATGTTATATTAACGTAATTACTAATATTGTGTTTAGAGGGAATCTTATGTAAAAACCGTTCGACACTTCGATAGCGCGATGTAGGTAGCTACCAGCGCAATCTATGTTTGGAACTGTGAAACATCTAAACACTCATTTATCAACACATTTAACAGTCGGTAACGTTATAATGATAACAATAAACGAAAATATTACACGATCAATGTATAAACAATTTTAGTGTTTAATCTTATGACTATTAACATAATAATAATATGATTTTTAACACGTCACGTCATAATGTTTAAAGATGGCCATAATCAAAAGAAAACCTTAAAGCTATTTTTCAAAAATAAAAATAAATACATTTTTTTCCCTTCAAAAATGCTAAGTTGCACTTAGCATAAGTTTATAAGAGCCGTACAAGAATTAGTACCTCTAGTGACCAACAGATGGCGGTGACCGTCGTCTACATACGATAATATAGACTTACCGTTTTATTTTAATAAGTATCAACATGCTTTATTACAGGCAATCTCCCTCGTATATACAGGATGATTTTGAAATCATTGGCATCCTTTTAAAATAAGAACCTACTCGTGATTCATAGTACTTTCCCTAAATATGAGGCAAATCCATTAATACAAAAACTGTTTTTTTTAAAACCCAATAAATCATTATAAACACTTTGTGTGCAATAGTACATATTAAAATTAAAATAAAGGTTACAATTTTACTTTTTTTTTTGTATTAAAATTGTAACCTTTATTTTAATTTTAATATGTACTATTGCACACAAACAAAGTATTTATAATGATTTATTGGGTTTTTAAAAAAACAGTTTTTGTATTAATGGATTTGCCTCATATTTAGGGAAAGTACTATGAATCACCAGTAGGTTCTTATTTTAAAAGGATGCCAATGATTTCAAAATCACCCTGTATAAGTAATTCTCAAATTCTGGAATTATTAGTGTTGAATTTATATAGGCATCCTAGAATATCCAAATAAGAAGTTTCACTCCAGCAATAAAATAATGTATAGGTATTTTATAATTTATATATAATATAATTATAATATAATTATAATATAATAATATAACAAATAAAGAAATATGGACGAGACATTTATTTGAAAATCCGCCTCTACCTCTTAAAAATTGCGGTGAAAGTTTATACACGGTATAATATTGACGGTGACATCAGTCGACGTCACTAGGCGTCACTAGGCTAAGGCGCTGACTGTTCTATTTTCCGTAAGTAAAGGCCCGGGGTTAAAATAGGTTATCTTTAAATTAAAAAAAGTCCATTAACCAGCTTACAAAAATAAATGAAATCCCACCAAAAACATTTTCATGTAAAAATGTTGTCAAGACGAGCCTACACAGCTTACCCTGTGAAAAAGTTATCAGATATCGTATAAAGCCAAGTTCTACACTACACCTTAATCAAAATCTATCAAAAAGTGGTTAGATCTCATGTAGAACCAAAATTCTTGATCTATGCGCCCTTACTTCACCAGGCTTAACTTCACTTACGCTTTATTGCAGTTAAAACGTGATACTTGACCGTTTTGCTACCGTTACGAACATTTCATACGAATTCATTAATCGTGTGCTAAAGAAAACGGCCAAGCATCACGTTTTAACTGCAATGTAGCGTAAGTGAAGTTAAGCCTGGTGAAGTAAGGGCGCATAGATCAAGAATTTTGGTTCTACATGAGATCTAACCACTTTTTGATAGATTTTGATTAAGGTGTAGTGTAGAACTTGGCTTTATACGATATCTGATAACTTTTTCACAGGGTAAGCTGTGTAGGCTCGTCTTGACAACATTTTTACATGAAAATGTTTTTGGTGGGATATTATTATATTGCTTCTGCTGGAGCAGATGTACCGCTCAGAAATAACTGCATAACGCTCAGAATTATTTTATGATAACGTTACTATTCCCGATTTCACCAACGCATGTTACTGTTAACGGCATGTTAAAATACCATGCCTTCTCATTCATTAATTGATAGGAATTACGAGAGGAACAACATGATATTTAACGAAGGATTAACTTTAACATTCCTTTGTGAAACACGCCCTAAGCATTATTCACGTTGGTTCATTTCACAGGTTAATTTTGTTCAGGGGCTTGTAGTCAATTGTAGAAACTTACATGTTTAGTCCCGTGCACGCCACCGTCTCACAACTAATTCACTGAGCATCGATCACCGTTATCGGTAACTATATACAATTTTCTTTGATTCTGTTATCTATATTCCATGCTATAGCGTTGTTACTGAGATAATTAAAGTAAATACTTACAATATTACAAGTTATCAGTCATTTATCGAATTGTACCGAGTTATCTAATATCTATGCCAGTTAGACCATAGTCAGTCACTTGAACACTCCTGTTCTCAATTCTGATTTACCAATACATATAACACTTTTGATTTGTGATAATTTACCTAATTTTGATGAAAGCACGAATAGTAACTGACAACCACAAATGTGTTATACTTAAAGCGATCAGACGTCCCGTTTTAAACGGGACTGTCCCTTTTTACAATTACTAGTCCCGGTGTCCCCAAAATGAACTGTGGCCTTGTGGGACGCAAAATTGTCCCGTTTTTAGAAACCGCGAAAAAATTAATAGACGGCCGGCCATATTGATTGCACGCGGTAGCGAAAATAGGGTAACATAAAATAAATAAGGTACATAATTACTTCACTACTAGTTATAGTAAAAATAAAATAAATAGTTAGTGTACCACCATACGGCGAACGTGATTTTTGTCGTTCCCTTCCACTTCCTCCCTCCTCCTTTGGAATCCTTCGAGTCCGACTCGCACTTAGCTACTTTTTTCACTGACTACCTACTATTGGAATAACCCAATGTCCCGTTTTGAGTCCAAGAATAAATGGTCACGTTAGTTATACTGGTCACAAGCCTCCCCCAAAGTGTTTCACGGAGGTCGCCTATACTCGCCACGCGTGGCAGGCGGGCTGGCGAGCGCAGTAATCACATCGATAGTAATCAATAATCACGATAAATTGCACATATATTGCCATATTGCAATCCTAAACACGTGGTAACAAGCAGGAAGGCCTGGGGACAGTCTTAGTAAAAATCTGCAAACCTGAGCTCACTTCTCGCCTAAGTTTCGTGGGAAGTGGGAACCACGCGACAGGTCGTCAGTCGAACTTCGTCGCCGTGACTGACATGGGTTAACTTTGAACTCAATTTAAGTTTCCTGTAATGTAAGGCTCGTCACGCCCTTCCCACTATAGTACGTCCCTTTTAAATTTAACCTAAACAAACCCAAAACACCGAAATTTTCACACATTCACTTATTGTGTGGAATCAACACTTTAACTGGAATATTAAAGGATCACTCTTCATTGTCCAATACATTTTATAACAGTTAAACAATAATTCATATATTTAAACATCTAATGAAAAACTTTCACATTACGCTATTTTTAACCTACTTCCAAAAAAAGATTAGGTTCTCAATTCGGATTTATCTTTTACTTTAACTTAAAGACACTAAAAAGTATAAAATAAAAAAAGAAACTACGTTTAAAAAAACCGACTTAAACAACTAAAAAGCATAAAATAATACTTTTATAATGTACGGTAGTCACGATTTACGTTTATTTTGGAGTCGGTGTCTGCTAAAAGAACAAAATCCTAAAGCTGCTGGTGCTGACTCGATTCTCACATTTGCTGACTGTCTATGGTTGTGTTATAGACGGGTTTGTTTACGTTTGGGTTAAATCAAATCAAATCAAAATATTTTGTTTCCAAATTAAACATAACAAGTTATTTTAGGAAAGTCAACAAAAAGGCTACAACTGCACCGGTTCGGCGTAAGATACTCGGTTAAAATGAGTCGGGACGTACTATAATGATATTGAGATCGACTCTACAGAAACGCCTAAACAACGGCAGTAGCAATAACTAGCAAGACGTTGCCAGCCACTTTGTTCACGGTTCATAAGTAAAGGAAAAACACATCGAAAAGAAAACATACGTAGCCCGGAATTTAGTTTTATTTGAGTCATATAAGCGGTTTTTTCCTATTCATCGGCCACCTCGTGTAACATTTATAAAAGTTAACCTGCTTATACATAATTTCAAGGTAAACCGTGTCATAAAAATCCGGTTCGTTATGTTATAAACATAGATTCGTTATTGTGGGTCGCGGTCCTCACTCCTCAGTACAGTGGGCTTTGGCCTGACCGAGCATACCATCTCGTTCCCAGATCTTTATGGCTTCCACTAGTACTCCCACGCAACCTACTCGTCAAACAGGCAAGTGCTACCACATGGTAGTACATACTACTGCAGCTGCAGCTACACAGGGACAGAGAGATGGACCAATCTTCTGTTCCGCTTCGCCGGCGCAGGACAGGGGTGCGGAGGCGTCGTATAGCGGCCCTTCCATCTCACGTCTAGTACGGGGCTCCGGGTAGAGGGACGGGTAACCTCCCCGGCTTTGTCAGTCTCGGCGCCGAGGAGAGCGGTAGCAGGGAGTCCCACATATCCCTCGGGGGATATGTGGGACTTCCTGCTACGGCCCTCCCGGGGGGATGCGTAACACTTTTCCATTGCGAAATAAAAAAAAAGGTGCACCACGTAGGACAACCGCTGGATTATGGATAGGTAGATAATGTCATAAATTTACAACAGTTAAGTACCTTCTGGGCTATGACGTGTAAAATAATAATATAAGTAACTAGCTGTTACCCGCGAGTCGCGACATTGTTCGCGTTAAAATTTTGATCTGTGCCTATTGTATGAGAAATTTGACCGCCTTATCTTAGTTATCTTACAGGTACAAATTAGGTTAACAGAAATTTGAAAATCAAAGAACTTTCATAAGGTGACTTCGGAAGAAAAAAAAATGGGGATATTCCGAAAATGGCCAATAAATTCCAAACAGAAAGTAATTTTGTGCTCTGGCAAAATTAATCGAGAGGCCATTTGATTCACCTTCCCCGCTTCAGTTAGTTCGAGTTGTCAGCTGGGAGTGCGCGTGCGCTAAGTTAATTTTTCCGCGCCAAGAGCATTATAACCATTTTTTTTTTAATTAATTGAATTTACCCCATATTGTTTTACGCAGAAATAAAATAAGTTACGTAACATTTTGTTTCCTTTACAAAAGGTTTGACGTTTTTAACGCTCTTATTAATAGGTTATGTTGCTCTAACTATGACTTTTAATAAACATTCGAAATAAACCCAGCGGGGTAAAGGAGAAAGCCCATTTCAGGCCCAGAGTGGACAGCCGTCTTAAAAAGACTTAATTTCTCCAGAAATGTAACATAAAGAGACATGATTTTTGATTACATTCAAATAACCGCCACTATAATCAGCAATTTTCCAATAAAAAAAGGAATTTTATTGGATTATTTGGAACCTAAGTAGAACGTTGAGGTAAAATGTTACCCGATGATAAAACTCTAATCAATCAATCCGAATATCGATTTATAAACAAATAAAATAAACTCATATAAAATACAAATAACGGGTCACTGTTGATAATTTGGTAAAGAATTAATCAAAAGAAAACACTTATCTTAAAACCAATGTTTACGTTTGTTACTATAAACGATAAAGATTAATAAAAGCCATATTATATCGATTATTTTTTACGTAATCGATTTATAGATTTCATTTTTTTGCGACAAGCGGCAACACTGATGACTGAAATGTCATTTTTCAAACGAATGATCTCGACCGTTCGCTTGTTGCTCAAAGATGCGTTTTGTTTTGTTTTCGATTTTTTTCACCGCAATCTGGCTTTCTCGCCTGAACTTGTTTCGGCTTTTCACGTACGACGTTGGCATTGTTTTACTAGTTTTGTTTTCTCTTTCTACGATTACTTAGCCATGGATTAAAGGATTACGCTATTTGATTGTGCATACCAAAATGTCTGAAGAACATTGTATAATATGTTGTGGTAATAATGTTATCGAGAACCATATTTTAGAGCCCGAAGAATTAAGTGCCATACACCAGTGGGTTGCACGGCAGCAGGTAATCATAATATTATAATAAAATGTTTCTATTATTTCTTTCATCAAGGTTTAATCGTTAAATATTTTACGGTTGAAAATATTTATCATTAATGTTAATATGTTTTAGGTGTCAGGCGATAATCTTGTTTGCCATAATTGCTGGGTAGCAATAACTGAAAGTCTTGCACTACAACAAGGGCTATTTTATTATATCTTACTATTATAAATTATTGAAAAGTCGGAAAAGGTCTTGAAAATAAAATAGAAAAAAAGTAAAAAAAAAATATTTCTACAATAATGGCGGCATTTTAAGTTTTTTTCTCAGATATCTAATACTATTAACATTTTAGAACACTCATTTTTAATGCGATTTTTTGATGTCCACGTTGGGCCTGGGACACTATGGAGAGTGGGCTTTCTCCTTTGCTGACGAATTTTCCCCAAAAAATTTTTCATAGTCTAGTGCAGGGGTACACATCATATTATAAATTATTTACCTGCCTATACCAACAAACACAAACGAATGAAAATATAGAGACGAAACTCGACTCGTACAAATGTAATGATTTGTACGAGTTTTAAAACGTTTTTTAAATAGTGTACAATGGTAAAAGAATTTTTACTGCTGTTAATATAAAAAGTTGCCTGCAACTCCGCTCGCTTAAAAACAGTTTCACGCAGAACACTACTAAAATTTAGCATACCTACATATTATTATGTTTGAACGCTTTTTTTTTGCGTTAAAGCGTAATAAATAAACTGTCGAACTTCCGCATTTATATTTTATATATTAGTATGATTTTTTAGGTTGAATATGCCCTGAACCTAAACCCGGAAGACAGTCTAAAGTTATTCGCAGGAAGATTTGGAGAACGCCATAATTAGATACACGAGATTTATTTTACATTCTTCTTGTTTAATCTTCAGTCCAATATTGTGATCCCAGCGTAAAGCTACTTTTACAAGACTGAATAAAAATATTTTAATTTGAAACCAAAAATTTGTTCCTATTTTAGTTCGTTAGTTATAGTTTTGCTAGGTTAATATCTTATGTTGACTTTCGTATTGTTCCTATTTAAATATTTTTTTTTGCTCCAATCGTTGAGGACATACCCGGATGGGGTAATTTCGAAAATTTTTCAGTAAAAAAATTAATTTCGTGTTTTCTATGGTTTGTATGCCCAACGTTTTCGTATAGGGGAAAATATAATGAAAAATAAATATGTGCCTAATAAAATGTATTTAACATTAGGTCGTGTTTTGATTGATTTCGTCGTCGTCGTTTCAGCCTTTTATTTTGTCCACTGCTGGACATAGGCCTCTCCAACACATTTCCAGTGCGACCGGTCCATTGCCACCTGCATCCAACGTGACCCGGCAGTTTTCACCAGGTCGTCGGTCCATCTGGTAGGTGGCCGTCCCACACTGCGCTTGCCAGTACGTGGCCCCCACTCTAGGATCTTTTTGCCCCATCGACCGTCCAATCTTCGTGCTTTGTGGCCGTACCATTGCCACTTCAGCTGACTGATCCTACGGGCAATGTCAGCAACCTTAGTTCTTCTACGGATCTCCTCATTTCTGATTCGATCACGTAGAGAAATACCGAGCATTGCCCTCTCCATAGCACGCTGAGCGACATTGAGCCTTTTGAAAAGATCCTTCGTGAAGCACCACGTCTCAGAACCGTAAGTCATCACTGGTAACACACATTGGTTGTATACCTTTGTCTTAAGGCACTGAGGTATTTTGGACGAGAAGACGTTGCGTAATTTACCGAACGCTGCCCAGCCGAGCTGGATCCGTCTACTGACCTCTCTCTTAAAGTTGGACTTACCTAATCGGACAGCCTGCCCTAGGTATATATATTCGTCAACCACTTCAAGAGTAGAGCTCCCAACAGTTAGTGCGGTGGGTGCAACATGGACATTGTGCATGATCTTTGTTTTGTCCATGTTCATTTTAAGACCCACTTGTTGAGAAACTCTATTGAGGCCACCGAGCATGCGCCCCAAATCTTCCAGCGATTCTGCCATGACTACTATGTCGTCGGCAAATCGAAGGTGAGTGATGTATTCGCCATTGATGTTGTTGCCAAGTCCTTGCCATTCCAGGAGCTTGAAGGAATTCTCCAAAGCAGCGGCAAACAGTTTCGGGGATATGATATCCTCATGTCTTACTCCTCTCTTTAAAGGGATATCCTTCGTGCAGTGCTCCTGTACTCGGACTGACATGGTGGCGTTATTATACAAACACTTCAACACTTCGATATACCGAAAGTCAATACGGCAACGCTGGAGAGATCTAAGGACCGCCCATATTTCTACGGAATCAAAGGCTTTCTCATAGTCCACAAACGCCAAGCATAATGGCCGATTATACTCTTCGGTCTTCTGTATAATCTGCCGCAGCGTATGTATGTGGTCTATGGTACTATAGCCTTTTCGGAAACCGGTTTGTTCGGTAGGCTGAAAGTCATCGAGCCTGCGTTCGAGACGCATCGTGATAACTCTCGAAAACAGCTTGTAGACATGGCTCAGCAGTGTTATGGGCCTATAGTTCTTCAGTAAGGTTTTGTCGCCTTTTTTGAAGAACAGGATTTGATTGATTTACCTGATTGAATTACCTATGAAAAGTAAAAAAGGGAATATATTTAAAAGGGGTAGTCATTCCAGAATCCGTAAATATTTTTGAATTAAGAAATATACAATTCACTTGGAAATATGTTTGTTATAACTAAAATGTTAGCATATGTAACAATATACAAAATCGTGCACTAAAGTTTAAACAATGAAACAATAACTCACTCTTCAAAAAACTTTACGAGATAGCCGAAATGCACCTTACTGACTTTGCACCCCCCTTTTATCCCCTTAAGGATATGATAATATTCGAAAAAAAAAATATGTACACATATGTATTGAATTTCGATGAAGAACCGTCACAATGAATTTCATTCGAATAACTTCGAAAAGCCAAATCTTCATATTAACATTTGAGACTCCAGAACTTGTAGTTTGTGAGATTTCGAGATGAGTTATAAAAGATGATCATATACCTAAGTATTTGGACGTCGGTAGAGCTGCGGCAAATTATGCGATCTGAAAAAATTTACACCTTTTTACAAACCACATTTTCACAAAATAAACATCATTTCATTTCAGACTTTATTACAGGTAGCTAATTGACACACTACTGCTAATTAGTCTCTGATTATAAATTATCAATAAATTCGTCTTAGATACTGGGCGTATAATTATAATATAATAATAATATAATATAATATAATATCTATGGACGCTTCACACCACGTCAATCTGGCCCTGTGCTAAGTATCCGAAGAACTTGTGTTACAGGTACCAGACAACGGAAATATATTTAATACTTTTATACTATACACATATTTAAGATTTTTATTATATTATACACAAATTTAATACACATCCATGACCCAGGAACATTGAAAACTTTTTGTTCCCTCGGCGGGATTCGGACACGCGACCTTTCGTTCGAGCGCCAACGCGCTCAACCAACTGCG
Source organism: Celastrina argiolus (assembly GCA_905187575.2). NCBI lineage: Eukaryota > Metazoa > Arthropoda > Insecta > Lepidoptera > Lycaenidae > Celastrina > Celastrina argiolus. The sequence continues at coordinate 132,632 of LR994585.1, forward strand.
CTACGGAGGTCGTCAATTATAAAATATTGAACAAAAAACTGGTCTATTAATATCGTTCAATAAGTATTATTTTCGAAATTCGGCATTACCTGAGTACCTACCTAATAACTAATAACTGACGTAATGCAACACAATAATACTATTTGAATTAAACATGAAATATGGAGAAAAAATATGAAAATTTCCACTCTGCTGTTTCTTCCTAATTACTTACCTACTGCGTGGAGTGTGCAGCTGTTGTTGTGCAACAAGCAAAAAAAACATACTTATTATATTAATATTGAAATGGTAATATTATTATTATGTATGTAAGTACAGATAATAAATAAAGATGCTGGAATAAATATTGTTATTTGTTTCTTAAAAATATTATATAAATATTAAATTCTAAATACCTACAACAACCGAGGAATCGAAGAGAACATAACAAGCTTTAAAACTTTTAGTTTATTTTACAACAGCTGCAGGTGGGGATGACTGCATGAAGTCTGTAGAAGTTACTCTCACAGTAATAATTCTATAATTTTTTTTATTTGGCATTTGAGCAATTTCTATCACGTGCATTTTATTTGAAAACATGAAAATCTATTTTCGATCTGATTTGTAGGCATTCTTATTTGTATGATAATATTATTTGAAATTAAACAATTAATTACGAAGTATTAAGTGATGAACGCTATACGAAATACTGAAAAGTAGAAGTGGCCTTTTTAGACCTGAGCAGTGCAGCACTAGAGCAGTGAGCAGTGGGCAGTGAGCAGTGAGCAGTGAGCAGTGAGCAGTGAGCAGTGAGCAGTTAGCAGTTAGCAGTGAGCACGAGTAACGTTTATTCGATTAGTCGAAATTAATCTTTTTGCGTGTAGATTAGAATGTAGATATATCAAACAGAGCTCTAAACTGCAATATTAGCTTCAATGTTGGCAACTCGTGATTTTGTCATGAGTACTGAGAAGTGATAATATGTGGTCTCTGCCTACCTATTTGCTTATGAAGCCTCTGTCGTCTCATATTCGGTGCTCCCAGGCTTCTATTATTGGGCTCGGTGGTCCCTGGCATCTCTTATTGGGCTCGGTGGTCCCTGGCTTCTCTTATTGGGCTCGGTGGTCCCTGGCTTCTCTTATTGGGCTCGGTGGTTCCTGCATCCTCTTATTGGGCTCGGTGGTCCCTGGCTTCTCTTATTGGGCTCGGTGGTCCTTGGCATCCCTTATGCTACGTTCAGTTCTGCGGGGCATAGTAGTAAATACAACCATATGAACCGACATCATAATATATTATTTACTGAAATAATAACGATGTCTGATAATATATTGGTGCTATTAAACTTCCCAAAGTGTTTATCTATAGGTATATCTTTTGTCTGTCCCTATTGTAAATTATATTTACGTTATCTAACGTGTTACAAAGACATTTTTTTATTTCTGCCTATTGTTTACTAATTGCTATTACACAAATTCACACAAAACTAGACTGAACCGGCTTCTTGGGACGGTGGGACCGATCGACACAATGACGGCGCTGGTCAGGAGCGAGACGGTTCCGTGCAGGCACGAGGTTCCGTATAAAATACAAGCTTTTCTAAAAGTCTCAGTTGGATAATTATTAATTATATTATACTTAACATTGAAAATTTCTAGTTTTTCATTTTTAAAACCTGTAATTTTTCAATATCGAGGATCTTTTAATTACTATTAAATTCAATAATTCTAGTATATACAACAATAGTAGTATCTAATATTGAATTCTTTTTTTTAAAGCCTGTAAATAAGCCTGTTCACTATCGAGGGTTTACATTTTTTAAACACTCTATACAATACACAAAGACGTGTACACTTGTATAGTGCTCATTATATTTAAACACACCCAACGTTTTTACATATTGTTCCGTAATTTTTTATATCCATTGCAATATCATAAAAATGTCCAAAGTTCAACTAGATGTAGCCTGTATACTGTATAGTACTGTATAGCCTAACTTTACTCTAGAAGGTAAGTAATTAAGAAAGTTCTGTACGTATTGTCTGTAAGCTGTGATTTTAATAAAATTAAAATGTTACTAAAATTCATTAGTTTCCTTGGTGGAGCGCGGAACCCTAATCCGTAGGTTATTGAGTATTGTGTGAACCCACAGGGCACCACACAGTACAGGCCCGTCAGTGCGGCGACCGCGAGCGCGTGCGGAGCGCGCCCACAGACCACGGCCGATAGACCAGAGTAGTACTTATAGAGACACAGTCTACGCCGCGAGTGCACGGAGCTGGTGAACTTACGAACCACATTCTACCTACCTATATATTACGTGAGTAATAAATTAAATATGTGTTACTAAAATAAAATAAAACATCAAATTAATAAATATAAGTTACTACTACTGCAACGTTAGTAAAGGCAGTAAAAATATGGGAAGCCAAAAAAGTTAAGTTGTTAGTGTGTTTACTGAATTAATGAAAAGTTTATTAAATTTGATCACCTGGTTCATATTAATTTGTAGACTATAAAGTATAAACTAAGTAACTTCCTCATAATGCAGTGTTAGTTGTTGAAACTAACGAAAATAATTATTTAAAATAGTAGTTACATACAAATTGGAAAAGGATTGCCTTGCTTGTCATACGTGTTTTACAACTAACATCAATAAATTGGGTATAGAATATTACAGTTCTTTTAAATTTACAGTATCTAGAGGTCTACTAATGAACCTACTGTTCTGGTCACTTATAATGTTCTTTTCCTTTCAGTTAGAACTTAGAGCTAACCGAAAAATTTAAAGACTCACACCTACATAATATTTTACCTACTAATCAACGTTCTTAGTAGGTATAAATCTGAGTTGATTATTTACTTCTTTGCAGTAATCTCAGGAGGAATTATTGGTTCTATTTGAAAAAATATTTCAGTGTTTGATAGCCGATTTATCGAGGAAGGTTATGGGCTAAAACCGCTAAATAGCATCATGCTCAGATGCTCAGACCGGAGCACCCAAAGATTATTAGTAGTATGGGAGCACCAATGAAGACTGTTTCAAAGTCGGAGTTTTTTTATATATTTAGAACCTGCGCTGCGTAAATGTTTTGAAAATACAGTACCAAAGGCGCCGGGGCAGCTAGTTCAGTATATAATAGGGCTAAACGGTAAAAAACAATATGGTTCATCGGCAAAAATAAATTGAATTATAAATTTAAATGAACTCAACATTTAAATAATTCATTATGCATGTATTCGATATCAAAAATGACTGTGTAGGCAGTGCTTACTGTGAACTGTTCTTCTTATGTCGACTTATGTGCGTATCGCCCTCAGTGCGTTGCCAATGTCAATGTGGCTAAATAAAAATAAAATACGTCAGCTAAATTAAAATACGTCTGTATAAATCTAAGCCCAATACTAATACTTAATTTTATAATAATAATAATAATAACATCTGTGGACGCTTTACACCACGTCACTCTGGCCCCATGATAAATGTTACGAAGAACTTATGTTTGATTACATTGATTTGAATACATTCGCTATCATCACTTACGAAGTTCGAAAACGAAATGTATGCGAAAAAATGATTTGACATGCAAGCTTCGATAAGTGACATAAGAATTCGTTTGTCATCTAGCGAATCTTATGTCAATTAATTAAACAATCAATATAATAAATTCAGATAATGTATTGCATATGCAGGTGAAAATGTTTAAAGTATGTCCATACATTCTAACAGAATAGAATTGTCAAATACAAATACCATTTTTGTTTCCTAACTTAGCAAGCGATAATAGCTAATAGCAATGGTTGAATCGGCTTGAATTGGGTAAAGGTTACGTGCCTGAATTACGTATTATTACTGAAGCGACTTGAAAAGTAACGTGTCATATTCCCGCTGAGAACAGGGATCCCTGTGGCATTATGTCGAAAAGTAACAAAACTGACACGAAATATTTTAAAATGAAGGTATTTTTCAGGTCCATTTGTTACACACTGACATTAAAGGTAAATGGTAATACTTAACCTTGATTTCTTTTAGTATATGAACTAGTTAAAATTATATAAGTATTATATAGTTTTAAAGTTACAAAAATACTTATAAGATATATAATTACTATGTATAATCTCAGATTAAAAAAACCTATTGTTTAATAATGTGAGTTAAAAAAAAGTTTTAAAAAAAAGTTTAGGCATAGAAAAATAAAAATAAAAATAAAACACAATGTATCCTCTACACTAATTGTCTTTTACATTGAACCGTTGCATAAAATTATGTTTATCAAAAAATCGACAGTAAAATGCAAGGTCAATGTAATAGTTACAGCTTCGTATTTAATTATAATATAATTAACAAGGATAGAACAATATCGAAACTAAAATAACTCTTAATAATAATATAAAGTAAATAAAAATAGACCAAACGATATTCAACTACTATGAAGCGAGTCTTCAATCTCTGAAAGTTTGGAATAAAATATTAAGTACCTATTTTCAGTCATGAAAGTCAGTTTTGCCTGTCCATTGTAAAACTTTATTATCCTACAGAGCTCGTTGAAAGGTTTTATTTTATAAAAAAATACGTAGTCAAATAATTAAATTATGAATTTATTTAATATCATTCAGTACAATAATTATTTTATACCTAATGGATGATGGAGCCACGAAAATGTCTGGCAGGCGGGCACCAGCACCATCTGGCACGGAGTTCAAACTAAAATAATGTTGTGTATTATAAAAATGTCAAAATTTCTTTGTGTTTGTGTTGCAGAACATGGCGTTCGTAGATCGGCAGATGAATGGCGCAACGCAGCACATCCATGCTGTGGAGAAGGCGTTCAGGTATGTTCAATGCAATTATAACATACCTACCATATTTATTTATTTTCCAAATTAAATTACAAAATAAAGAGCGAGCTCGGTGTCCCATAAACCCGTGGGGTTTGTCCGCACACCGGCGCATCTATTATCAAATGCTCAAAAATAAACAATAAGTACCTACTTCAAATCTTATTTAAAACTACTTGACTTATAATTACATATGAATAATTAAACGAATGATGTAATAAATTGTACAAAATAAGGATATATTATAACTATTTATCATTATTTGTTTATAAAAAAACTTATGAATAATTTAATATTAGTAGTAACTCGGAATACAATAATTAGGAAAGTCCCTTATAAATTTAACATAGTTTGGCCCTGTAGTTTTTATATTTTTATGAACATTTTTCACAAACTTCCAGAGGTGTATCAAGTATGTATGAAGATTTTTTACATGATGATGATGTTTCAGTACGGATAATTTAAGTTTTTCCCTTTCGCATTTATAATTGACTCTCGACACAAAAAGGAGGTGGATAATATAAATATTATGTAATGTGTGGTGTCTGTCAGTCAGTCTGTACTCTGTCAGTCAGTATGTACTCTGTCAGTCAGTATGTACTCTGTCAGTCAGTATGTACTCTGTCAGTCAGTATGTACTCTGTCAGTCAGTAAGTACTCTGTAGCTAACAAACGGATTTATTCTACTGTAGTTTACTTTGACTTAGAGACACGAAATGTTAAAAAATAATAAGGAACTACCTTCAAAAACCATTCAACAATTGAATAGTATAAAATCATATTTTTTATAATATACCTAGATATAATTAATGTTCATTTTGGAGTCGGTGTCCAAACCAAAGAATATCCTAAAGTTTCTGACATACGAGTATAATGTTGTTACAAACTCACCCTTAATTTTTTTTACCTTAGTTTCTTTTTATGCTGATTTGTGTTGTAGTGTATCCATTTGTAGATATGTATAAGGAATTAGTGTTTGTTTCTATATCTAATGCATCAATATTAATACTTATTGCATTATCGCATTACAAACACAACTTTTTTTATACCTACTCTTCCATTTTATTGTAAACATTAATTTCCATCAAGAATCAACAGTACATGCAATCTCATATTATCGCATTAATTGGAATAAAAGAAAATGGAATATTACAGAACTCTTTTTGAATACAATAGCATATCAAATTGAAGTTGCTCGTAAGAATATAATTTCAATGTTTTTATTTATGGTAATAATTTTATAAAATATTATTATGATGTGCATTTAAAACAAACATCCAGATTGTGACATGGAAATGAGTATATCTTAATCGTGGAAGACTTGTAATGGTTTTTCATTCGATCAAATTTTTGCACAAATGTTACGATAATTAAAAAAATTTCTTTCTTTAATGAAATAATGTAATTTTTTTAATTATCGTTCAAATAGTTTTTAGCAGTTTGCTGAGTAACATTAGCAAAATGGCGTATTTAACAGTTCTCCGTTGCGTGTGGACCAAGGGTCAATCAGGATAGCGCTAAAGAAGTGTTCGTTTGGTTAAGCTACTGTTTCTACGCCGTATTGAACCTTCAAACTCTCCAGCTATTAGGTGTACTCGTTGCGTTGCACTTGTATTTTCTCTCTGTTTAGTACAACTACAGATCCTCAATGTTATTGTAGACAATGACAGGGGAAGACGTTAACCAAATTAGGTTAATAGTTCGCGCGCGCTCGATGTGTGGTATATTATGTGGACTGCGGCGGTGTGGACGTCACACAATGGACTGAATGAATGGGAATCGGTGGCGATGAAGTCCCAACCAAAAATAATATATATAGGCATAGTGCCCACTGAATGTCGGGCTAAACGGTGACTACACCGACGTTTTCAAATAAATAAATAAATATTTGTGTCAAAACACGAGGGACGAGATTCGTAGAGCTAGTAGGGTCCGGGATTAATAAAAATTGTGTGTAATTATTTTATATGAATAAAGATGTGATTAAAGTGGTCTAATAAATAATTCATGTACACAATTCGCACAGACGAAAGTCGTAGGTGAAGTTTAGATTGGAATTAGAATAGATTTTTTCTTCCGAAATAGTCTACACTGCTCTTGTACCATTTATTTAATAATGTTGTTTTTACATTAAACAACACCAGTAGTTACGAATTAGTTACTATGTAATAAATAAACGAAGTAAAAAATACAATGTAACAAAAGTAATAAATGTGGGCTATGTAAAAGTCATAATAAGTAGGTAATAAAAGTTACATTAAGTTTTTTTTTTTACTTACAAATCTACCCCAAAATAATATATCTAACTTAATCTAATAACTCATTTTAAACCTCTTATAGAAAATACACGTAATTATACAAATCTGTTTTTGTTTTTAAAAAAAATATTTGCGAAATCTTTTTTTAATAGTAGTGATGGGTTGTTGACGATGTTACATATTTTTATCTTATATATTTTTAAAATAATCTTTCCACATTTCCCATCTGCGCAGCGCTGCCACGAGGCAGCCCTGGCAGGGTCGCCATGCAATGTGCAGGCTTGGGGAGATGTATTTTATCTGACTGTCGTTTAATAACTAACTTATATTACTAACATGCATACAATATATAGGGAGGTGACACATACACTACACTTTATTCACACATGGCATAGAGATAGCTGACATATATTTTGTATAGAAACTATTTCTCTTGGCGTGGCTTAGAGTTACATATCGTAAACAGATCTTCTTCAACTTTATTTGCTAACCAACGTTAAGACAACAAGAAAACAATTAAAATTTAGTAGTGTAGGTAACTAGTAATAATTTTACGACGTAACGAGTAGCTCAGTCTTTCTAGATTTCACTTTCACAGATAGATCAATTTATAAGTAACAATATTAATTATCAAGTAACTATAATATCTAATAGATACAATTAACCTTACGTAAGTAACTGAAATGAGATCAAAATCATTATTAAAGTAGGTATTTGAGAATGCTAACAAACAAGTCTTATAGGTCAGGTTAGGTATTTATGATTATGACAGATACCATCATGATTTGATGAATCTGTCGAACGAATGAATGGCAAAAATTATCACAATAATGAGTTTAGTTTTTTCAATTCTCTTTAGTTTAATCAACTTACCTACGATAAATAATAATTATTTTAAGTAACAATTATTGTAAAAAAATATAAATAAGTATTAAAAGAAAATCAATATTGATTTTGAAAATACGATCGTAGATCGTAGTTTCCCACAAACTGCTATCACCGGATCCGGTCTTCGGATCCGGTATATTGGTACCGGATCCGGTAACCATTAAATGATGCCGGATCCGCCGGATTACCGGATCCGTTTTTCCGGATTGCAATCCCTACATACAATATCTTAACACCCATACAATATTTGCATGTATAGCTCGTGATACTAGTAGTACAAGTATGAAGTAGTAGTTATCACGTGTCACGTACAAATAGTAGTTTTCCAATACTCCTCCATGCGAGTCAGGGCTCAGAAGCGCCAGCTCAAGTGCTCAATTATTTATTAGTTACGTAACCGCTTCTCGCCAGTTGCTCCTACATAGTGTTTGTTTGGCGTGTTTACTTATTGATGAAATATAGATCTAAAGTTGTTTGAACTGAATGCCAGCTGTTTGGCTTCGAGTCCAAAAACTTTAAGGCTTTACTTAATTTAAAGCACATATAGAATATTATAATGAAACAAATTAAGTGTTAACATTATTTTCTTAACTAGATGATAAGAGAACAGTGCGTTACTTGTCAGTTACTGTACATCCGAATCAGTTAGGTAAAAGTTTCAACTAGGTATATCCAGTTTGCATTACAAACTGGATATAGTTGAAACTTTTACAGGTGAATATACAGGTGCAAGGACTGAGTACGGCTGATGACATGGCTGAATATCTTACAGGCATATTTGATCCTGACAATTTGAACTATCTGTTGTAGAGTCTTTCCTGTGAAAGAAGTCCCCCAGACGCGGCGCTGTGATCTCGTCCATAGATTAGAGTAAAAAGAAGATCTCGTGTCGGAATGTTAAATCAACCCATCTCATGAGATCCCCTGGGGAAAAGAGTAAAAGCGAATATTTACTGAGATCGGGTGTTTTATTTACAACTTATTCCTCCAATAAGATTTAGCTCCACTGGTTGCCTCGCGGCTTATGGAAAATACTCTACATTGTTATTTGTCGCCGCGACACGTCACTCGCCACGCAGCCCGCACAACACGCCGCGTCATGCCGTGTACACGTTGCACATCCACGTGACGTCATAGCTTCAATGTCAACAGATTAGGCCACGCACGCACGCGCTTGGCCGCAAGCGGGCGAGGGATCGACTGTGTAATAATCGGAAGTCGGGAAGGATGCATTTTTCGCCATTTCCTCCAATTACACGCGCGCAACGCCAGCCGCTACTGGCTACTGGCTAGTGCACTAGAGAAAGCGAGCCGGCGCGGTCGGCGTGCGCTCGCCGACAGTGGTACCCGTGTAACCCAGCGGCTTACGCCATTAATGACCACTAACCACGGTTTAAATATTGGTGACCACTAAACCCGCGGTGACCCGAGCCAGTAGTGACCACCGATACCGGTGTGAGAAGCGGTGACCACCACGCGAGGACGTCGATGAGTCGCCACCATGGTGCGGACTAAGAAGAACATGCTCTACTACCGGAGTATCAATAAGTATGGTGCATGTGACACTTAGCTTATTTCTAACTATAATACTGGCCTACACCGATACGACAAAATCAGACCCTACTATTTAGATGCTGACACTGACACTGCTTGGCGGAATGAGAAGGATAGCTGCATGTGACTCGGCCGCCTCTATCGTTTTAGTGCTCATGTCGTATGAATGGTACACGTATTTCGTCACTTTATATAATTAATAATATTAACTAGCGACGCTGTCACACCACGTCAAGCTTGTCCCGTGTACCATGATATACACTTTGAACACCGTTGAACTTGTGTTACGGGTACCAGACGACGGAAATATACAGAAGGCATACTTACACTCGTACTATACATAATGCATAATGTGTTTAAGATACATAATATTTCATTACAAATATTTACAATATCCATGACCCACGAACCATTTTGTTTCTTCGACGAGATTCCAACCCGCGAGCCGGCTCGAGCACCCATGTGCTCAACCACTGCGCCACAGAGCACATGAAAATTAGTGCCTTTGTAGAGAAATAATAAAAATACCTTTCACCGTCTCGGTGATGTGAATAATAGTTTTATTAACAAAGTAAATCCTCGCTAGAGAACTCATGACAGACAAAGTACGATCTTATGTCATCTGTCGAGTGTCGTAGTTAGTAACTAATTGCATAATCGTTTGATCACATACTCGGCTACTTAGTAGTCAGTAGTTAGCTTCTGTTAGCCGGTAGTTAAGTCTTTAGCCGCCGACTGTCATTCTCTGCGCGACCTTCGTAGTTCAAACCTTATCAACTTGGATGGCAATGCAAAAAATAAATATCGCAATATTATTTTAAGCAAGTCTAATCAGTAGGCGAACTATTTATTTATTTACAAGAATCAGTTACATCAGTGAAAAAATATTGATTGCTAAAATCAAAATTACCGAATAGCTAATATATATTTGGTCAAAATAAGGTACAATGTAGATAAATTCTGTTCTTGCCTTATCTCTTATTACAAAAAAAAACCTATATTGAGAGGTACTAATGATTATTAGTGAATTTACAACACAAAATAAATGGAATATACCTACCTATACTACACGGTACATCATACATAGACTGTGATATAAACACATTACTGTATTTGCGTCGCGCAATCGGCAATCTGGTAAACACAGAATAGGTATAGCAAATAAAAAATAAACTACATTTAAAAACCGACTTCAACAACTGAAAAGCATAAAATAATACTTTTATCATGTAGTTACAATTAATATTTAATATTCTTTTTGGAGTCGGTGTCATCTAAAAGAACAACATCCTATACATGACAATTTGGAGTCCCTGAAGCAAACCATACGATTGGTAGTTAGGAATTTTCCCATTGAAAGAGTGCGTGCTTCTATTTATATCAATCTGGCCTCAACGTTTAAAGGACTGTATTGCAGCCAACGGCGGCCACTTTGAATAAACTTTTCATATTTTAAATACCTTTTTATTTATGAATAGAACTAACACACTGTAAAAGAAATAAATTTTATTTGCAATAGAAAAAAAATATTTTTCTTTGTATCAGTATTTATGGCAGGACTAGGTACCTACGTAAATCATCGACGTAAAATATAAAAAAGTGTCGTCAAGTTGGTATCTTTCGCCTCTGGAAATTGGTGAAATATTATGTTCATATAATAAAAAGTACATGTCCAAGCTATATAAAATTTTAACGGGACCAAAGGGCAGCTCTTTGCTTCGAATAAAAAAAATCACGCAAATCGGACCATTAACTTCAGAGTAATCGGTGTGCATACATAAAAAAACCCGGCCGAATTGAGAACCTACTCTTGGAAGTCGATTAATATAGAATGTATTAGGTAAGTATACATGTATGTACTATCATAGTATATTGTAGTAATTTATAAAATTTAATTTATTATTTTTATGTCATTATCTTATTTGAATCATAATTTACACAGTACGTCTACAGTTCCATAAATTACTTGCAATTGCGAGACACAAAAGGAAAACTTATGTACAGTAAATATTTTAAATGCCTTTAGTCATAATTATCTTCTGATTATATAAATTTGTAAGTTAATGTTAATTTTAAATATATAATGGCATTGTAATGTTGTATAATATATCAATTGTAATGGAAACAATCACTGATTTGTGCGTCATGGTCTTGGTATAGTATTATTGTCTACTTTGTGGAATAATCATCATGTCGGATGCTCACTGACGGACGCGCAACAGAACACTGAACGTTATCTTACACTATAATACACGTTCCGCAGATGGACAGCATCTCACCGCTAGTGGATGAGGCACATTTCAATTTTACCTGTAAAATGTAAACAAACCAAAAATACCGAAATTTTCACACACTTATTGTGCACATTTATCAACACTTTCTTAATAAAAGCTTCATTAAAATATATTGGATTTATTTTGTAACAATTAAACAATTAATTATATATATAATATACTAGCTGTTCCCGCGACTTCGTTCGCGTGGTTTTTGAGTAACTTTAACCGTTTATGCAGCGCACGCAATGAAAGTCCCCAAATGTAATTAATTTTACCCGTTTTTGCAACATTTCTCACTAACACTTCGCTCCTATTGGTCGCAGCGTAATGTTATATAGCCTAAAGCCTTCCTCTATAAATGGACTATCCAACAAAAAAAATATTTTTAGATCGGACCAGTAGTTCCTGAGATTAGCGCGTTTTAACAAACAAACTCTTCCGCTTTATAATATTAAGTATACATATAGATTTAAGCACCAACTTCGGTGCTTACGGAGGACACTCCGTCGTTGCGGCTGATTGCAATCCGCGAGTAAAACCACTTCCGTTACCGGCCGTCGAGAGCCGGGCGTCCCACACACCTCCGGGGGCCCTCCCCGAGCGTTTCCCTCGTGACTTAAAATAACGTGCAGAATGCGAGCTGTGATTCAGATTAAAGTGATATGCACATAAATGATACAACCCGATATCACCCCTATCGGAATCACACCCTCACATCATTAAATACTGTTTAATGTACTCAATACTTTACGACGTATTCTAAAATAGTTAGTGGAATCAGGCGTTACTTTGCGGAAATCCATAGCATAAAATTTTAATATATTATTATATCTAGCAATATCCCGCGAAACAATTATAACCACAACCTGCAAGCAGATGAGTGAGTGTACGCATAGGCATGCGTTTGTACACTCACTCATCTGCTTGCAGGTTGTGGTTATAATTGTTTCGCGGGATATTGCTAGATATATAGCATAGGCATTCGTTTGTACACTCACTCATCTGCTTGCAGGTTGTGGTTATAATTGTTTCGCGGGATATTGCTAGATATAATTATAAAAAAAATGTATTCTAAAATGTTTAAGTGACAATTTGAACTCAATTTTCTCAAAATCATAGTTTTGCTACTGTATATCACCTTTATCCATTCATGTCTTCAATTTTATATTAGTCCCTCTTTCCATCTTGCTAGTGGCTACATCTATTTAAGTTAGTAGCTACGTACCATAAAAAAGTCACTCTTCGTATTCAATGCTTCCACGACAGTAGCCAGTAGGTGTGTCAATTTGGTCGCCCCTATTCAGTGTGTGTTTTGACGTTGAGTGTCCCCCCCAGGGAGGAGCACGGCATCACGACGCGTATCTACGCCGGCGTGTCGTTCGCGCTGGAGGTGCTGGTGTTCGTGCTGCGCGTGTACGCCAGCTGGTTCTACGGCATGTACCGCTTCTTCGTGCCGCCCGAGCCCAAGAGCATGCGCGGCGAGATCATACTCGTGAGTACCCCGACCCAGCTGCACGGTCACACTCCTACCGCGGACCGTGGGCTGCTGGCTGCTGCTACTGCCGACCCCACTGCGTGGTTCGCAGAACTTCTTTTTACTTCATTTTAATGAATACTAGATGTACCTACATTTCGATGCGTGGACGTGGAGCGGCATTGCGCTCCAACCCCGTAGCAACATACCCTGGTCGCTAAGATGTTTACCGATCTAGTTATGCACAATTATTTCTTACAAAACTTGCCTTTTAAAATTTTAACACATTGTTAACCTTGGTAATAAAATATTCGAACAACTGTATGGCTGTTACAATAAATAGGTACCTAATTACTTGTTTTTAATAAGTAGGTACATTGAAATTCAGTCCACGTCATTTTAAAATTAAAACAGAATATTGCGTAAAGCAACATTAAATAATAAATTAATCTATACATTAAATAATTGCATGTTAAAGTTGTTTATCCGCACGGTGCATATCAGCAATCTTTATCCGGTATTTTTGTATCGTCCTTGAGTTGTACCGACCTATTTTGCTACACTTTGAAACGTAAAATTATAATAGTAACTTTCAAAGACAAGTTCACTGCAATTAAACTATTATTTAACTGTGATAATAATATTTATGTGTTATAAAAATATTATTAAAATGTCGATGCACTGCAATGATGCAATGTTTATAAATAAAGGCTCATAAAACTTGTTTTGTTGCGGAGTTACAACTCGTAAAAGAAAAAACAAACAGTTTCAAAACTTTACAAAACTAAAATGGACTACAGTTTTTTAGTTTGCTTTAGATGTTAATTATGTTTCGGACCTATGACTTTTCTTGCTTTAAAAAATTTGTTGCATGGCGTGATATTGTTTTAAGACCCTAAAGCGTACCTAGCTCTTTGATTCTTTGTATTCTTTATTTCACATGTCCTAGATGTGTTCCTAGATGTGTTCTATCGACCAAACGACTTGTAGAGGACTGAACTTTTTGCACAGCGACCGGTTGAAAATACGCGATCACACAAAACACTAAACGTGGGCGCATTTTCGTGCCTTGACAGGAACTGGTCACATCCAGTAGACCCATTTGGAAACAATATCTTCAACGTTTGACATTTTACTTAAATTACTATTAATAACTAAAGAATAAATAAATAAAATAAAAATATCTTTATTGAACACATAAAGGGACATAACACAGCCAAAGGTTAAAAAAAACACTAACTTACACATATAACAATACATATTAGGTAAGAAAAAAATAATAAAATAAATAGAAAGTTAAAGTTTTACATCACAATAATTAAGGCTATGCAATGCCCACGCCATGCGTTTAAAGTGAGACCGTTCGACCACGGCGAGCCATGGCGCCTGGTCTTCTCTTCTCTTCAAGAAGAAGAAAGTATAATTTTATTTTTCACATAGCTTCTGTTAACAATGATAAGAAATAAGAAACAGTAAATAAAGAGAAGTACATACGATTATAACATAATGACATGGTTATTTTTTAATTGATTCCTGGCTCCTGTACTACGCTCGGTCTGTCCTGCGTTCACCAACATCTTTATAACTCTGTATGATCATTGAAACTTGTTACTTCCTTCATTGTATAGCTACCGTACCAGTTTGTGTGGTATTTATTTTTATTATTACTTTTCTCGCACATTATCACTATAGTCACAAGCGTGATAATTTTCAGGTCCTTATTATTTAGAAACAATTATTCTGGACTCTTCAATGTCCACAGCAATCAGCATGATTTCGGCCAATTTGAAGCCGACACTTTCATTCTTTTGTTACCTTAATGTAATCTTAACTCCTTATTTAACACGAATTAATAAATTAGTAGGTAATCGATAATTACAATAATATGACTAGCTACTAACTAAGAAGTGAAACTTATGTAATATAATTACCTAAATATTGTTAAAAATAAAAATTATATGATTTCAGATAACGGGTTCCGGGCACGGCATGGGCCGGGAGATGTCGCTGCAGCTGGCGGCGCTGGGCGGTGTGCTGGTGTGCGTGGACATCAACGCCGGCACCAACGCCGACACCGTCGACCTCATCAAGGAGAACAACGGCAAAGCTTACGCGTACCAGTGAGTGACTTTGTGGTACAGGAGTAACAGCACCATTGTTCGAATTTGAATTTGGCCTCTATTCGTGAGGCCCGAACTTCGTTTCGAACGACAGTCTATTACGTACGCATGTCAAATCATGCTCGTGCGAGCGGGACAGACTGATAATAGAGACGATATTAGAGGCATGAGAATCAGGGCCCAGGCGTTGGACTTTTTTTAATCCCAAGAAATATGTTCCGTACGTCGGCATGTAACATATTCCGAGTCAGGCAATCAGGCCGTTGTCAATACTCTTGTTGTTCCAACGCCGGAATCGAACTCACGAACTCCGGTGTCGAGAGACAAGCACGTAAACTATAAATTAGTGGTCGAATCGACAGGGAGACTCGACGAGGCCCCGCGGTTGGATTTCTAAGTGCGAGCGGCGAGGGCCGTCCGGATTTCCGGAGCATGCGCGGTTCAAATTATATATTGAGGGTTTCTTGTGCGCACAATTACTGCACAATTAATGATAAGTGATCCAACGGCTATTATCTAATACTATTGACAGGTTTCTTTTGTTGTATGTTGTGTGCCAACCTGTTCTCTCAATACGCAGGCCCTAATTTGCGTGCAGTCCAAATTTTTGTTATAATGTTGTAAGGCCCAACGTAAGGTTTTTTTACAATGAGGCTGCTTAACAATTACTGAATTATAAACAAAACTTCATCTAACTACTTTGCTTTCCCAGGCTTTGTTATAAACTAAACTCAGCATAATAAGTAAACAATAATATCGTTATAGAAATGCTGGTCTGTATAATATTTATCATCTTGAAATAGTAGTAAATAAGTCTAGTCTAAACTTTATATTTACAAATACAAATCATTTATTTCCAAAAAAGTACATTAGCCAAATGTTACAGTAACATTCCCCCAAACTAGGCGACGCCTGTCCTATGGGGGACTCAAAAGAGTACAAATTTATAAGTGGCGGCTTAGAACACAACTGTATTTCTTTAAAATTTAAAACAAAGTGAAACAACAAGATACAATAATACTTTAAAATTTAAAACAAAGTGACACAACAAAATACTATAATAACGACATACTTTAAGAGAAAAAGAAAAAAGGGAAGACCATGACAATAGTGCTTTGGCAAGTGCCTTTTTTCCTTGTTGGACAGAGCAAAGCTTCAGGTGAAATAGATTTACCAGTTTGTTATAAATATGCGGAAAAAGGAAAGCTGCAAAACGATAGGCAAAAGAGGTGACTACAGGTACATTGTGGATTTTAAAGACCCTTCTACATAACATTTGTTCGTAGGTGACAATAGATTGTACGACTGATTTATGTACTATTTCAAATACTCTTATATAGTAAAGTTTTCTCACACTAAGCACCTCAGTGTCATTATAGAGGCTTCTAGTGGAATACCTTATGGGTTTCATAAATGCTACTTTCAGTACACCTCTTTGAGCTCTCTCTAGTGGAATGAGAGTAGATGAAGAAGAGCCACCCCAAGCCAGAATGCAGTAATTAATTACTGATTGGCATAGAGCATAATAAATAGTTCTTAGTGTTTGACCATCGACCGCGCTTCGTAAGTTCCTCATGACGCTCATTAATTTCCTTACGCGCTTGGACATCTCCATTATATGAAATTTGAAGGACATTCGCTCGTCTAGAATAACACCTAAGTAACGGATGGATTGACAGCGTTCGATGACTGAGGGACAATTGCAGGGATTGTTTTGGTCGGGAATAGAACAGTTTGTTGAGTGGATTTTTAGTTCGTTGACAGAAAAGGGGTTGGAAGCTGCAGTTTTATGGAAACATAGAAATTTAGTTTTGGATGTATTTAAGGATAGGAGATTAAAATTTAGCCAATCGAATACGGAAGTCATACCTTCCTCGGCCCTTTTACGAACTTGTTCCCAAGTTGTATCATGGAAGATGATAGCTGTATCATCTGCATAGCATACAACTTCTGCTTTTTTCAGTTTAAGATTTGCGATGTCAGAAAGGTACAAAAGAAAAAGCGAGGGGCCAAGAATACTCCCCTGAGGAATACCATATCTAACAGGACTCATCCTACTCGTAACACCACATATTTTAATACACTGAGTTCTGCCGGATAAATAACTATTGAACCAATTGAGCTGATTTCCTCTTATACCGTAAGTTTCAAGTTTTTTTTAAAAGTATGGGGATTGAAAGAGAATCAAAAGCTTTGGCCAAATCGAGGAAGACACCAATACTTTTTAGGCCTTTATCAAGATGATTAGCAACAGAGTTAGTAAGAAGAGAGACCGCATCCTCGGTGGACTTACCTTGTCTAAAACCAAATTGGTTTTCAGAGATGATATTATTCGATTCTAGAAAAGAGACAAACCTTTTATTCACTACACGCTCAAGGAGCTTAGAGATACTAGACAAGAGAGAGATGGGGCGGTAATTGCTGGGATCGTTCTTTGTGCCACCTTTATGTATCGGAACTATACCTATCTGCTTCCAAATTCTCGGGAATATTCCTGTTTCCATACTGAGGTTGAACTGAAAATACTTACCTAGAAATTTTAAGATTTTATTATTTATTTCATCAAGACCTGGTGACTTATTAGGATGAAGATTATTAATACTGTCCAGAATTTCGTATGGGTCAGTAGGAGATAAATTAAGAAAGAATAAGGGATTTATATTTATTTTTTACCATCGGGATGTGATTGAATGATGAGTTTCATTGAGACTATTAAGTATATTGCTCGCTAAAGACTGGCCCACAGAAGAGAAATAAGAGTTGAGTGACTCCAACGATTTATCCACTGTACCATCGATACCTGCAATATCCGTTAAAGCGTTGTTAGTGTTATTTCGCTTTCGGTGAGAGACACGATTAATTGCTTTCCATAGTTGTTTTGGATTATTCTTATTTCCAAGTATTAGGTCTTTATCATGTTCGTTTTTTCGTCTTCGTAAAATCTTTATGTAAAAATTTCGATACCTTGTGTATATTAGTTTTTTAGTTTCGTCGTTAGGGTTCATTCTACTATCTCGATGTAATTTATCTCTGTGTTTTCCACATCTTATTAATCCAGGAGTCATCCAGGGCTGAATAGCAAAATTTTTATGACTAAGAAGCTGTAATTTTTTACAGCACCATATATTTTTCCGACTTTCATTTATACTCGTAATTTTATGATAAACCTACTTCACCTTCCTAATGTGTCGCTATCGTTATTTACACAACTTAAACACAACTCGTAGAAAAGATCATGTAATATTTTGAATTTGAGAAAAATAGTGTGTTATACCTATAATAATTAAACTTTTTTTTCTGTTTTTCAACCATCGAACCAACCAACCTAACAAAAACTATCGGGCTCACGCTCCTAGAACGTGGCATAGTAGATTTGAAATCTATCTTCTTACAGCTGACTTACGGCCTTTCTCGATTAATTGAGAATGTTCTCAGCTATAATTCACCATCACCAGGGGGCTGATTCAAAATGCCATCGGTAATTAACGCTTGCAAAGTTCGATAACAAAATGTATGGGATTTGACATAAGGTACGCTAACTGACATACCAAATCGCGATCATTTAGTGTAGCTTATGTCAAATCCCATATATGTTATCGAACTTTGTAAGCGATAACTAGCGATGGCATTTCGGCGTGCGTGTACCGACCGTGGTTTCTCCGCAGGTGCGACGTGACGGACCGGACCAGCATCGAGGAGCTGGCCCGGCGCGTGCGGCGCGAGGTGGGCGAGGTGGACGTGCTGGTCAACAACGCCGGCGTGATGCCCTGCAAGCCCTTCCTGGAGCACAGCGAGCGCGACATCCGCGCCACCTTCGAGATCAACGTGCTCTCGCATCTCTGGGTATGACCACGCACTGTTGGAGCTGTCGGGCTTAACTATATGATCCGGAAACCGAAAGACCAAATTAAACTAATAGTTTACCGTTTTCGCCATTTTCCTTTATTTGTACGTTGCTAGTTGCTACTTACCAAGATTCTGAGTTCACGACAAGTAAGGTGCTTGTTGTAAGATACCTTTTAGAATTTATTCCCTTGCGAGTGTTGAAAATGTCGATAATTAGCGAATAGCGACGTAGGTATACGTTTAAATATCTTTTGATTGTGATTTGATTCAATGAAATTTTTTTACCAACATGTATATTTGATTCCCTTGCGAGTGTTAAAAAATGACGCTAATTAGCGGCATAAACGGTTGTATCTTTTGATTGCGTTTGCAATGAAGTCTGCTTTTTTCACATCTGCAAGGACTATTAGACCTTGGTATTTGATGATTTTAGCTTGATGCCTTCACGCTGAGACGGCGTCTTGACTAATAGCTTTTTCCTTAACAAAAGCCCCACTGAACTACTCCATCATCGCTGTAACTAACACTTTAACTTCCAGTTGCTCCAGGAGTTCCTGCCCTCCATGATGAAGAGGAACCACGGGCACATCGTGGCGCTGTCGTCGATGGCGGGGCTGGTGGGTCTGCGGAACCTGGTGCCCTACTGCGGCACCAAGTTCGCGGTGAAGGGCATGATGGAGGCGCTGCACGAGGAGCTTCGCGAGGACAAGACCACCGACTACAGCGGGGTGAGCGGGGTTTTTTTTTTATTTATTTATTTTATAGAGGCTTGTGACCTACAGGCCTCTATAAAACTCTCTGCACTATGGGCGACATATATTTATGGGTCTCTTAAAAGCGCGCAATCAAATTTCATCAACTCGAAATCACCGTGGGAGCTGATATCGACTCACACAGACGCAAAACGACACGCATGTGTGTGTTAGCGCTAGGTTGAGCATACAACGTACAAGTAATATTGATATTTTGATCCTAATGAATTTTAATATTACCTACCATTTCAACACTTCTATAAAATTAAAATGGTATTTAAGTTATAAAATACAAATTATACATACTCGAAATACTAGTAATCGCCCGCGGCTCAGTCCGCGTTATTTTCGAACCGCCGGGAACAACTTTCGCGCGATGTTTGTGTGAAAAGAGTTTCATGGTGGTTGGTTCAGGTGGTGGTGGACATTACATTGTTCTAAACCTAACAGCGACAGCATAAAATGTAACAACAAGTTGTATACGTGTTGGCGTTGCAGATAAAGTTCACGACGGTGTACCCGTACATCGTGGACACGGGGCTGTGCAAGAACCCCAAGATCAAGTTCCCGTCGTTCATGAGGATCGTCAGCGCGCGCGACGCCGCCGCCGCCATCGTCGACGCCGTGCGCCGCGACCGCACCGATGCCTCCATACCGCGCTTCCTGTTCTATACCAACAACGTGAGTACAACACTCAATCGTAACAATAAACTAATTGTATGGCAGACAAATATATAAATAAAATAAGCCTTTATTGCTGTACTACCTATACTTAAAACAAATTTAATTAAAAATTAATTTAACACAACATCAACAACCGGATTTTGTGTCGCAGCTTCTCCATCAACAAATGCCTCCTCTAAAGCTTTTTCTCGTGTTTTGGCAGTGCGTATCCACTCCGCCGTGCCGTCTGTTTCATATCGTCTTTCCAACGTTTGGTTTGTCATCCTCTGTTTCTATTTCCATCTCGGGGGTACCATTCCGTTATATTTCTTTCTGTTCTCTTATGAGAAATAACTAATGTTTTTCAAATCTTCCTGCGTACGTCTATTATTATCAGAAACTCTTACTTTTGAAACTAATTTCAATTCTTATACGATTCCCATGCTAAGTTTCTCATGTCATTTGCCACTCTTTAAAAAACATATTATTAGAAACAATTTCACTTAGTTCCAGAAAATTAATACTCAATTTTAAACCAATTTGGCGCTAGTGTCGTGTTCAAGATTAGCCAACTGTCAAATTTTAATTCTTGAATTGATTTCTAGAGTTGTCTGAATGTAATTAGCGATGACATCACGGCTTAGCCCTCCGTGCTAGTCTCCTGTAGACCTACTCTTGAATCTTATTTCAGTGGATCGGCATTTGGATTGGATAGGAATTTAATAGTTCTCTAATTTTATACGACGCTAGCGCCAAGTTGAATTGGAATTGAGTGTCGATTTATGGAACTAAATAGATTCTGATTTCATTAAGATTCGCTTCAAACGGTGATGCCAATAACCAATGGCTGTCTACGATCAAATCGTTACTAATTATCAGAAATTTTACAAATTGTACATTCCGTGTGGTGCTGGAGCAGGAATACAACCATTACTCCTGTGGGTGTCGTTAAAGGCGACAGTGGGAATTTATTATAATATTCGGAAATTAGCAGGTGCATGTTTATTGTTGTTATTTTAACACTGAGATATTACTGAGCTATATATTTTGTCGTTCATTCGTTATATTTAAGGGAATTAGATTTACGCCTAATGTAACTTACTTATTGTGATGATTATTGAATAAGGCGGACATAATCTTATGATGAATAGCCTTTAATAAAGAATAAAAAATAAAATAAAAATAAACAAGCTTGCCAGCCCGACTACCGAGCGTGGCGAGTATAGGCTATGAAATACTTTGGGGGAAGTAATATGTCCAGCAGTGGACATCGTAGTTGGCGAAGTATATAATAGAATGTTGTCCTGCAGCACTGCCGCATCTACCCGCGCGAGGTGGCGACGCACATCAAGGACTTCCTGGACTCCGGGCTGGAGGCGCAGTGAACCACGACCGGCTACTGGCAGTACATAGATACGTCGAGCGAATAGATACGGCTGTTTGGAACGAAAATATCATTTGAGCTAAGTATTACGAGCACTTCGGTTGTGTTCAGTTTTTACAGTCCATTATTAAATGTACTGTAGGTTCCTGGTGGAAATCATGTTACACGGTAAAAATAAAAATGTATGTAAAAAATCTAAACAAAGGGTGGTTGTAATGTTACGAATTTAAAGACATGAATGGAAGGTGATATGCAGCAAAATTGTAATTTCGAGAAAATTTAGTTCAAACTGCCACTTAAACATTTTAGAATACGTCGTAATAACGTATTAAGTATCGTAATAACGTATTGATCTAAATATCCATTTCTCGAATCCATGTACTTAATACGTACGTAAGTGACAGTTTAAAGTCAATATACTGGATGATTTTTTTTGCGACATAACACCTTTATCCATTAATGTCTTCATTTATTCCCTGCATCAGACTAAATTTCCATGTTTTGTTTACATTCACATTGAATCGAAACGGAGTACCTATACGAATGAAATATGATCAAAAATCACAATTAGCTCGCTAAAGTAAAATATATAGTACGTGCCGTTTAATTTTAACCCAAACGTAAAAAAACCCGTCTATGACACAACCATAAACGAATAATTAGTGATGCGTATACAATACAATGAATATTATTTGCGACTACGAATCCATAGACTATAGAATATATTCTACAGTCGGTAGAGTCAAAATGGCTCATTTTTACTGCGAAAGTTTTTCATTTTATGTATAATATTATATTAATTGTTGTTTAATTATTATAAAATGTATAGGATAACGAAGTAATATGAGCCTTTATAATTCCTGTGAAAGTGTTGTTAAGTGTGCACAATAAGTGAATATGTAAAACTTTCGGGGTTTTTAGTTTTTTTACGTTTAGGTTTAAATTTAAAAGTGACGTACTATATACTACCGATGTTTTGTAAGTTACAATACAATGTATAATTGTCTGCAACGAGCGCCATACAAGTCGTCGGTTGAACGAGGGGGATGTGGCTCTTTATCGCTTACGAAGTTCGAAAACAAAATGTATGGAATTTGACATAAGCTACGCTAATGACGAACGAATTCGTATGTCGTTTAGCGAACCTTGTGTCAAATTCCATACATTTTGTTTTCGAAGTATATAATTTAGTTGAATCGGGGCCCCGTTGTGTTCGGCGCCTCATTAAGGTGTCTGTAACAAGTTGCATATTCTTCAGAGTACAAGTTTAAGCGTGTGCCTTATCATTTGAGCAATAACTTTATAATTTATTATCTACTTTGTGACAATACGATAATATTATAACAATAATGTGATGGATATTTATCTAGTTTTAATGGGTGACAATAACATTAGGTATATGTACAGTCACAAACGTTACCGTAGGATATTAAGCATAAGCAGTAATAGATATAGCAATATTTATTTTTGTGTGACTGTACTACATGCTTTAGCATCGACCAAACTTTAAAACTAATTAAAGCTAATCTATTTAAAAACTACTTTAAATTATAAAACAAATAATGTTTATAGTAAGTTCTGATACCAATAATGTGATAACTTTTTATGTCTTATACCTGTATATATGACTTATACTGGATGTAATAAGATATATATGTGTGTGCCATTTTTATGTAAAATATTTATAAGTATTTTCCATATATTTGTAATATTTTTATCGGCGAAGATGTTAAATATTTTAAAAATATGAAGATGGAAGAATGATAATATTGTTTAAGTTGAGAATTGGGATAAAATAGAAAAAAAAACTTGTCTATGACGAGAAAGTAACGCCAAAATTTTGTAAATATTAAGTAACCACGTCATCCGACTTTTTAAATAAAACCATCTATTAAGCATTGTGTACACTATGGCGCGACATTTATCTTGCCTGAATTTTGATAGTAAGCAAGTCTTTTTTTTTTTTTGGCCAATAAATTTTAATATTAAGTAAAATATTTTGAACATGTGCAATTATGAATGTGATTAAATGATTAAGTAATTAAAAACCTTATCATATTATTTATGTGGCTTTACGTTGATAAAAACACAATTTCTTATATACTATTTTATTGATATTCGGGAATACAATTTTCTTATAATCATATTTTTTCTACAGTTCTTATTTTATCGTTTTCTATTTTATTTGAGGTTAAAGAACCGAGATCATTTATTCGATACTTATATTTAAGTTAAGCTCAATAAGTACACCGACATTGAGCGTTGATTACGTATTGTGTAACATACATGGTCGCTACTAATATTATTAATAATATGTTTGGGTTCAGGATTTTCCCTATAGGTACGTAATATATTGTATCGCTAACACTGCCAAAAGGATGCATAGATATAACAATACTTCACGTAAAAAAATATTTACTATACACTAATACATATATCACACTATATGTTTTTCATAATTTTGGCTACTTTTATACAAAAATTTCACTAACAGAAGTAACGGTGTCGAAAAATGTTAATTTTACAGCTTAACGTGACTTAAATCTTACTTTTTTTACT
This sequence comes from Celastrina argiolus, assembly GCA_905187575.2. Taxonomy (NCBI): domain Eukaryota; kingdom Metazoa; phylum Arthropoda; class Insecta; order Lepidoptera; family Lycaenidae; genus Celastrina; species Celastrina argiolus. Next base: position 157,221 of record LR994585.1, read on the forward strand.
ATTCAACAAAATTTTTTGCTAAAGTTTTTTAGAATAGTTAATAAATAGATACGTTTTAGAATTCAACGGCTCCATCAAAATTGTTGTATAGTTTTACATTTTCATTAATTTCACGGGTCGGCATCAATAGGTATAGGAGCAAAACAATGCATTTTGTACGTTTTTTACGTCGATATAATATTATCTGGAATTATAGGTCAAATATATTTATTCCTCAAAAGAAAATACAATTCACTTAACATAAGATTTTTTGTAACTTATTGTAAATTTTCTACAAAATACAAGTTAGATAATTTACAGATATTAAAAGATAAGTAATAACACTGTTACAAATCAACTTCACTTCACAAATAATAATCTCAAAAACAATTTGATAGGTATATGGATACATTTGTTTATTTATTTTTTATGTAACGTGTACAGTGTGCTCAGAGTAGATATTGAACGATAGAGGAATTTAATTGACTGTATGTTCTACTCTACCCGTATACTACCATTGTTTATTGTTTCGACAAGCTATACAATACTATACGACTACGGAGAAAAGAACTGACTTTATATTCATTTATTTGGGCATTTATCACAACTCTGATATTGAGAATGGCAAAAGTCTACCACAAAATTGCTACTAAAGAAAATCTACACAAGGTTCGATACATGTACGTTTGAATTGTCAAGTCATAGGTGAGTTTGCTAAATATATTACAGATCATATAAATATAGTAAGTAAATAAAATTTAAATTATTCTGAGGTTTTCGGATAGACAAGTGTTATTTAAATCTTAATTCTATTTATTATCTACACTCTATACCATAATACTATACATTAATTGGTTTTATATTGTATATAATATATAATTATTTTAACATTTTGTACGCAGAAACTTGTGTGAAAAATTACACCGAAGGTATTTTTTACATTGCTAGGGTAATATACAATTATTGTTTACATAACATATATCTTTGGCATTAATTATTATTATGTCGGTGCTCTATAAAATAAAAAATAACAGACTTACTCATAAATAAATATTAATATTATGTAGTTAATAAACATAAACTCTATACTACTATACTATATCGGTATTTTTACACATAGGTTCTGTGTAAAAATGCCGACATGGTATAGTATTTGAAGAGAATCTGAAATAATACATAATTATATGTATTATTTAAGATTCTCTTCAAGTACTGATGATGTTTACATCAAAAAACCATCGTGCGTACCAGGCTTAAGTCGGATCTTACTAATCAAAAAATTGCGCGATTTATATAAAGCTATAAGAAATACTTTATTTAAAGTGCTATCAGGTATACATTAGCTTGGCTGTGGTTCATTTTAATGCGTATTATTTGATCTCAAACGTCACATTAACTTTTTTTTCAATAAATATACGACGATATTATACATTTGACGAGAATTAAAATGCAACTGGTGTCTAAGCCAGGCTCATGGTTTTATGTGTTCCAGTACGACCATTTGCGGGTAGAACATTTAACTAACAAATGCGCATCCAGCGAGAGAGTTCCAAAGTTCAAGGCAGGCCACCGTCCCCCGCCCACGAGCCACCAACGAGAGCTGAGAGCATCAAAACTTCAACACGATATAAACTTTTAGAATAAATTAAACTTAATATTCATTAATGTAAATTACATTATTTTCTCATCAGTTGTATGTACATACATACAACTGATGAGAAAATAAACAATAATATGATAATATTTTACAGTAAACAAACAATATAATATCTATAATTATTATTTATCATGTTGATATTTAATAATGAAAGGCATATATAATACATTCAAATCAATCGAATATCTTTATTACACATGACTTTGACTTTATCAGTAAGCTGATAATATTATTCAATAATACATATAATATTATTAAAGTATAATAATAAAAGAGAAAATAATAATAATTGTAAGTACACACTTAAAGATTAACAAATTATGTTGGATCTTAATAGGTTTATTTTTTTATATTTAACATTTTTATAGCAAAATGCTCAGGCTTACTTCCATCGGGCTTATTTAAGCGGGCGAGTTACATAATACATAGATCGCTTGTTGTATAAAAAGCATAGAATTTCAGTTCGGGCTCGTGCGACACCGGCGTAAGGATCGCGCTTATTAAAGCTATTCGACAGGTAACATATACGTTTAACGATTTATGAATAATTTGTGAACTCCTACACCGCCGCTATCACACCGCGGCTCCGCGCACGCGACCGACTGCCGCTGTCGCGCGCTACCGCTACGCAATAGCCGCGACACGGACAAAATGTTTGAAAACACTACTGGCGGCGGTCGCTGCGCGCAAAGCTTTAGAAAGTTAACCTCACCGAAACCGAAGGTTACCCAGCCACCGCTACTGCCTCTACCTATGTACGAGGAATGTTCTAGAATATGTCGACGTCCTTCAGGTGCTGGTAGTTGCGGTCCCAGTAGCCGCCGCTGTACAGCCAGTCCTCCTGCTTGGTGTACGGGTTCGTGCCCTGGCTGAACCATCTGGAATTATAAGAGCACTTGTATTAAATGAATACACCGTAAAAAATACTTTCGTTCGTATACGAATTCAATGATAAAGAATCGAACATTCACTGTTTGTCTGCCTTTGAATTAATATAATGTATTTATTATTATTATAGGTAATAAGAGAATACGAAAAAGTTAGCGTTTGATGTTACCCTAACCAAAAAGAAGATAATAGTCCTAACTAATCTAACCTAACATAAATACAAAAAACCTTGAAATACTTCTATAATTCAGCTACATCGGCAATTAGATCTGTTTATTTTTTACTTTCTGCTCCACATTTTACAATTATGTCGTAACCTGCTGGAAAACTTACAAAATCACTGAGCCACGGATAGATGGCCTCAAGACATGAATGGATTGAGTATCTCTGATTTCGAGAAAATTGAGTTTCTTTATGTATTAAGTTTATAGATAAGAGTAATATATTAAGTTCATTAATTATATACCTACATAGATCCGTCCCTAGAATGAATGTGCTTAATACATATCCTAAAATGTTTTTATTTTATTTTATTAGAGATAACAACAGCCATAAAATTTTTACAATAAAAGGAAATGCTTATAACTATTAACATGCATTAGGCCAATAACAGCTATCCACAACACAATATATAACACTATTATAATAAATAATAATACATCTAAATTACAATTTTAAGTAAAATAGAAGAAATATATAATATTATAAGATCATCATGTAGGTAAGTAACAAATATGAATTCGTAAATATATATGTAATTATATTGTTACATACATACATATAATATATCAACTACGCTACAGGCTCATTTATTTTCTAGCAGTGATAATTAGATTTTTGCCTGAAATGACTTTTTGGAATTTATAAAAGGATCGATATGAGGATATTTTTTATTATAAATACGTACAATTCTAGTGAGAACACAGGACTTGAAATGGAATATAAAAACAGGGGCGTTTGACGTGTCCTACGGCGTGGAACATTAAATATGAGTTTTAACAGATCGAGACTATCCATTTGACCATTTAAAATGTCATGTAAAAGACCCATGTCAAATAAATCCCGACGATCGCTTAGTGGTAAAAGCTTGTAACGATGACACTGTTAATTATAATCTGGTAATGGAAGGGATGTATCAGATTTATAATTGAGAAATTTGATAAGTTTCTTTTGGATTCGTTAGTAAGTTAGTAATAGTTCACAGTCGTCCAATGAGCGAATTGCAAGGAAAATTTTGACCCTTTAAGAACCCGTGCTGTGTACTTTGTATACCTCACGATAAAAAAAGTTTGTGACAATTTAAACAAAATTTTCTGGGTAAAAAAAAAATTGAGACATATCACCTTAATCCATTCATGTCTTCAATAGTTCGTTGAATAATTCAAAGTTCACTTGAATGTGCGAACGTGAAGCGTTCATAGTTGATCATATATGGTGTACCTGGGCTGCCAGCCGTCCGCATTCTTCTTAAGCAGTTTCCTGGCGGTGCGCTGCTTGTCCTCCAGGCGCGTCTTCTCGGCGGCGGCGGCGTCGATGTCCCCGCGCTCCAGCAGCCGCACGTCGGGCCGGCGCCGGCTGTCCGTGGGACATAGCTGGCCCTGCATCTCCTTCTCCATCTCGTTCAGGGACATCGCGAACTCCGTGAACTGGTAATACTGGAAACACACGTTCCGTTTGAAAGAGAAATGAGAGTACAATCTAAGACTAATCTAAGTATATGCACCGTGGGACACACTGTATAAGTATAGTGTATAAGTACAAAAATACAATATTAAAAGTGGTTCTGGCCTCCTCTTCCTTCCTCGTAACACATCGTAACGTTTTATAAAACAACATTTTCCCCTTGATAAACCGTACACACAGCGCACACACCTGCGCGCTGTTGGCGGGGCGCGGGCGCGCCTCCCACAGCGTGGCGGAGTCCGGGATGTCGACGGTGTAGCTGTCGTCCGGCCGCGGCACCTCCTCAGACCCCTCCGCCTCGTCCGGCTGCGGAATTCAAATTCGTATATAGTAACAAAGATGTATGGGTTACGTGCACATCCAGCAATAGGATTTTTTTTAATTGCTCAAAGTCATTATCCGATCTCGCTCAAAATTATCCCTTGTGCATTTAACACGAGTCATCAGTATGGCAATCGTTTATAATTTAGAAATTCCAGTGGCGGTGATGGCTTTCAAACCATTTAATTACCGCAAAATAAAACTATGAAAAAAAACTTGTATCACTCTCTTTACTCTCTTTATTAAAAAATTCACAATGAGAAAGATTATGCACAAAATAGACGTGGACTTACATCCTGTATGGACATGGAGCGCAGCGCGCCCACCTTGAAGCTGTTGAGCTTGGCCAGCACCTTCTTGGGCGTGTGCGCGGGCGCGGGCGGGGCGGCGACGGCGGGCGCGTCCTGCTCGCGCGCCCAGCGCTCGTGCGCCGCGGCGCTGCAGCTACGGATGTACTCCGTCCACTTGCCGTACACGAACCGCAGCTTCTTCTTGCTGGAAATTTGTGTTACTTATAAGTTGCTGTTCTGTACTCACTGCGAAAAGTAATCTGTCTATCCCGGGCATTCGCATTGTTTGTAGAAAAAAAATAGGCCTTCTCATCCATTATTGGTATTCTACGCCAAGTAACCGCTCTTTAAACATTATTGTGTATAGGACAAGCGTTTATAAGCGTCGTATGATTACCCAGTACATATAGCATTCTCACAATACAGTCGGAATGTCGGATGGTCAATAGACGTATTGGGGCGAACTATATGTGGGTTTTCACACGATGTTTTCCTTCACCGTTAGATCATTCATTTGAGAGCTGACAAAGTCTTATGACACGCCACCTGGGAGTTCTACCATCCTTTCGACTGCGAATCAAATGTCTACCTATCAGGCCTATTTTTTAGATACATAAAGGTATGAGAATAAGATGTGCATATTTTATTATTTTCTTACACACTTTCATAAAACTGTCATGTCGTGGTACTTATTACGGGCATAAACAATGAAAACCCACCTGGCGTCGACGATGAACCCGTCGACCCTATGCAGGTCGCGGTTGTTGAAGCCGGCGGGCTTGAAGCTCAGGCAGGCGCGCAGGCCGGCGCCGCCGTGGCAGACCACCTCCATGTTGCCGTACTGCTCCATCCACAGCTTGCCCACGATCACGTTGTGCACGCAGCAGTTCACGTTCGACCACGTGTACGCCTCGCCCCACCTGCGCGCGCGGAACACGAAACATTTGTCAGTAATTCCTCCGTATCCGTCCATTCTGTGGGGTGTAAGAAAAGCACCTCACCATCAATCAGATTTCCCGCGGGTGTCGTACAAGGTGACGAATGAGTGATAATACTTTAGGGTGTGTACATGTGCCTCCTATGTAGAGTTAACCGTGAAAGTATCAGCGCTGAAAGACTTACTTTTAACTTTCATGCATATGTCCCAACATAATAAATTTGCCCATACAATAATTTACAAAATAAGTAACTCTTTCGCTAATATATCGCTAAAATTTCGCTATAAATAGCGATTAAATTAGATAGAGTGATTAAATTAAATATTCAACTTAATATCAAGCAACAATATTACGTCAGTAATAACAGTGTGTAATTTAGAAACAAAAAAAATATTTACAAGTGACATTTTCTCCACTCATACTACGCATCAAAAATATTAAATGTATGTCGTTCTGGTACTCGGAGACACCAGGGCCTAGATTCTCATTCCTCGAACTTCGTTTCTACTATCAATCTGTCCAGCTCATGCAAATGTGATTTAGCACGCGTGCGAGCGAGATTGACTGATATTCGAAACTAAGTTCGAGGCATGAGAATTAGGGCCCAGTTCTTCGAGAACTAGTCACAAGACCAGATGGACCGAGTGACTATCGATATATTGACCTGGGCAGCTCGACGGTGACGTGCCCCTTGGGCTGTATCTCGACGCTCTTGCCGCAGAACTTGAGCTTGGGAAGCACGGAGCCGTGGAACACGAAGTGCGGGCTGTCCGCGTGGAACGCCGACACCGGGGGGTGGTGCGACACCTGCAACGGACGGGGAGCCGTCAGCACCCACGACTTCGGTGTCAGTGAATAGGTTCGTTGCCATCATGCCAGCTACACAATTTTACAGCGCCCAAGTGTGTGCACAATGTCAATTTCTCTTTCTTTTACTTTCATAACCTAGAGGGACGGTTACACGACACGAATGAACAGAGAACAGGCGTAGGATCGTCTTTAAGGAAGAACCGAAAACAACAGATTTATAGTTCTTCCGAACCGACTTCGTCCGAGTCGAGAGACGAGCTCTTAATCAGAAAATTAATCAGATCATGATATCTTAATAAAAAAGAGAGAATCACAATAAGATATAGGTATTTAGTTAGGACAAGGTAAATATTAGGATAAAATTTAAATAGCTGATACTCAATAAATCATAGTTTCACATTTTAATTTTGCAGTTTGTAAAAATTCTAAACACTGTTTTTGAGTTTTATTACTTGTTGGTGAGTAATAAATAATTCTCAAGAGACGAGTTCGCAAGAATATTGACGAGGGAACTTGGTTTAAAACTTGAGCTACAAACAGAAGTGGCTCTTCAATATTGAAGGTGTACATTAAAAGTTTCATAATTGCGCCTCGCGAGATGTTTTAATGAATTACCAGGCAAAAGAAAGTCAAAACTTTTGTTAACTTCACCGTCGCATTAACGGATTATAATATTTATTATTTTACAAATCTACAATGAAAAGTGAGCAAAAAAAATGCGAATATCTCGCAAATGATCAAATATCGGTCATATAATATTTAAGAGTTTAAACTTGTCTTGACCCCCTGGATCAACATTTCTCTTGGATACGTTCGTGAACGCCCTGTACGACGGGCACTGCTGCCGCTGTACCTGCTCGCAGACGGCGCGGAACTCGGGCCGCTCCAGCTCGTAGGTCTCGCCCAGCAGCGGGTTGAAGGGCTTGCCCAGCCGCTCCCAGTTGGACGCCAGCGCGCTCACCGCGAACGCTAGAATGTAACACGACTCAGGTTTACTTTTGTGGCTCACACACACACACAGGTTGGCTAGTCGCCACTGATCATCTGCTTGCCTAGCGAGCAAATTTAGGGTTCAGTTTCACGAACGTAATTCGGAATACGTGACGTGGCTTGTAACATTTAGAACTCTGAACTTTGAAACTCAAAGTCTCTTCATCAAAAGGGCATTTGAGTTTCAGCCGACGGGCGGGACGATGAGCAAATACTCGTAGTAGGAAATTTTATTTCCGATTCTTATGTAATCTGGGTAATTTTTTTATTACTTAAAATCTCTCGTAGTTATTATCAAACTGGCATTTAAGCTCGCTTAATATCTTAATTCACATTAATTTAAAGTAGTTGATTGTAGCCCAGTACATGAATGGGCTCATTTCTGCAACAATAGCCCCGGCCAAATTGCTCCGTTAGCATCGGCTCATTTGTTCTATTGTTCGTTGTGGACATTAACGCAAGGCATAAAAGTATTTAATAACAGCTAATAGTCTACGATTAAGTAATCAATTATTATGTGATTACATTGGGGTAGCAAGTGGTCAATATATTTTACGAATTTTATGCTGTCCTGTACCGTAAAATGTAAGTATTTGAGAAAACCTATTTGTAAATGCCACACGTCTGTGCAGCATGCGCTGCAGGCTTCGGGCTGGACTCACCGGCGATGTACTCCATGCGCGCGACGGGGTCGGTCTGCTCGGAGGCGAGGCGCAGTAGGTGCGCGTACTCCAGGTACTCCAGCATGCGCTGGAGGAAGGACAGCGGCTCGTTGAACACCACCGGCATTGTGATCTTGGACAGCTCCTTGCCCACGCAGTTCTTCAGCACCGACCACAGCGAGAAGTCGCCGCGACTGAACTGGGCCACCGGTAGAGAGGTCCTGGGGACAGGAGTCAGAAGCTATAGCCACGTCCACGTAACCCGTGGAAATTACGCTGTGCTTGGCGAGTGCGTCGTGTAGACGACGGAAACCCGAGTGGGGTTCCTGAACTGTCTGGTCCAAAATAAGCCGCATTATGCAACATAAGACGATCAGGTTTGACGCCTAAACTTGGTTTATATAAATATCTACAGAAAGCGATATATCCCACGTACAACAAGCCAATAAAATGTAGTTAAAACCCTTAAAAAGTCCCAAATGCAAAAAGCAAAAATCCAATATGGTTTTTACATAATATAGTTCCTTTATAATAGAGTCCCCAATTTCGCTTGATATTCGTACTTATTATTCTAGTCGCGTCCTCAAAGGGAAAAGATTGATATTGGAAAAGGTATCCTAATACGTTTCCGATTTGCCGAGACATGTGGAAATTAGATGTCGTAAATATAAATCCGCTTCACAGATGATTTATTTCCAATTAAACTGAAGCAACAACATCGAGGTGAGAGGCTAAGCGGTAGTCGGTACTGTCAGAAAACATAATTTTACTTTTAATTTAACATACTGTTTTAAATTAAAAACTAAGTATCTACCCGTAAATTTATCTTCTTCTCTTCTTCTTTTAGGTATATAAAAAATTAAATGCTGTTCGTTAGTCTCGCTAATACTCGAGAACGGCTGAACCGATTCGGCTATTTTTGGTCTTGAAATGTTCGTGAAAATCCAGGGTAGGTTATTTATAATTATATATTCGGATTTTCTCACCGTAAACGGTGAGAAAATATTCCGCGGGTTCTAAGTTGCGAGTTCCGCGTTACTGGTTCCACGTTGCGAGTTCCGCGTTACTGGTTCCACGTTGCGAGTTCCGCGATGTAATTGAATTTCACCACAAACTTTTTGTATGCTCAACGAAGCGGGCACGGGTCAGCTAGTTCATTTATAATAGTCGTACGAGTACCTCAAATATTTTTGGTTTTCATATTTTTTTCTTACGGAAATCCTGTAAGCTATACAAAAATGAATAAACTTAGGCGTGTCGTATGTTTAAAGAACATGGTCCAAATTGAAACGCACCGGGTGTACTCCAAATGCAACTCACAGCTCCAAATGATACAGATGATATTGCCATCCGTACCTGCTCGCTCAAGGTCGCCGCGATCGATCCGGAGTCTGCGGACATTCATCACCCGCTGTACCCACACGTACACACGAACACACGTATACGCCGAGCGGGACAATCTGCCCAGATGCCGACAATCTCCCCAATATAGGGAAAAATTATTAGAATTAAAAATTAAAAAGTGATTACCGTCGTTCGCGCCGAGGCGAGATTATGACGTAATTAGGGAATTAATTTACAGAATCCGCTGCGAGCTTTCGACGTTAATTAACTGACCTATTTTTATAAACACCTTTGATAAAAAAACAGTACTATCATAATTTTAATTCTTATTTTGAAGAGATAATACCTACTCTATTTATTATTATGCAAACTACCTACATACCTCAACGAGAAGAAAATATAATTATAAGTATTAACGGTGGCAAATAATAAGATAACCCGAAGTTTTAAGGACACAATTTCAAGGATAAGCGGTTGGGGTATTTCGGGTCGGTCCCCTGTCGGTCCCCTGCTCAGATGGTGCTCGTTCAAGGTCGCCGGGGGACGATCGATACTCCGGGGGAAGATGAACAAACTTTGCTGTTCGTAAACTCCATTCTCAGGAAAAATGGGAAACGTTTTACTTGCGAGGTGACGAAATGAAATAAAGCTATTTATTTTGGTATAAATAAGTCTGCGTTTTTGATACGACCGTTTATATTATATTACTGCACGTCAGCGATGTTTTATTCGATGGATTACTTTGAAACTGACCAGGATGAAGAAAATCGTTAGATCGCATCTTTTTGTACTCCCGACCATATAAATTGACTGAGGATCAAAATAAACAAACGCCAATTTATTCCGGAGTAAGCAGTTTGGAGAGTAAGTCCCCTAGAATATTATTTATTCACTATTACTTGACTAAAAAAGAACGTAAATTATAAAAAGTAAAAAAAAAATCAGAATAATAAAAGAACAATATAACTTTTAAAAATACACTAATTCTTAAAGGAGAAAAGGTAGAATAATCATATCCCAAAGTTATAGTGACTTTTCTTGACACACCTGTAATATACTGTATATTATAATATTATATCTAGTTTAAGATCGCTACGCGTGCCTACGCTGTGCGCTACGGCGCTCTATGTAGATACGCCATGCGCTACGCAACACTACGGCGCGCTACGAAAAGAGAATATTATTATTATTTATTGTATACATTACAATATATTGTATACTATACATTAATATAAATAAATAAATAAAAATAAAATCCATTTATTTTAGGCTACATGGCCCATATTATAAATACCTTACAGACTAACATACATACAAAATATACTTAAAACTACACTTAAACTACTTAAACTACACGTGTTGTCGGCGACGTGTAGCGCGCTTCATTCCGGAGTCTCCCCCGGAACCTCCGGTAGACCACACCCGTCGGCCAGAACGCCTCCGCCTCGAAGGTGGAAATAAGATGAGTCGGTACTCTCACCACAAAGGAACTAAAGTTGACCTTGTGGCGAGACTCCAGACGCTCCACCCTCAAGGGGAGGGATGTCTTCTTACGGATGTAGTCCACTACATCCTTAACCTCCATGGACCAGTGCAGGCGGGACACGTACAGCGGCGTGGAGCGTACTTCACACCGCAGGCGCTGCTCGGGTCCGCAGGGTGCGGTGCCGCGATGGTTGCGGACGGCGGGCTTCTTCTTCCTTCTCTCCACCAGTATGAAGCCCTCCTCATCGCACCTCCTGCTCTCGTCCTTGCCAGATTGAGGAGGCTGAGCCTTGCGGCTTTCCGTAGCCTTGCGGCTATCCTTATCCCCCTTTTTCTTCGCCCGCTGGGGATGAGCGGGGTGAGCGGCGATGCTCGCGAAACTTTTCCGCTGAGTCGCTTGTTGACTCGGCGACGGCGCGACCCGGAGGGGAAGGCTAGCGGGGGCGGCGGCGGTTGCCGACTCTTCAGATTTCGCTGACACGCAAAACGATGTGTCAGCGCGCGCGCCGCCTCGACGTGTGTTGACGTAGGCAGTTGAATGATGATATACCCCTATTCATAGTCATACATGTGACGTTGTATTTACATGTGATGTAGTGCAGCGTATTTGCAGCATAGTACACAATACGCTGCGCTACATCCCTTCCATTATTATATTACAATAACTACATTCATTTGTTTGTGTGTTGTGTTTGTAATTATTTAGCTTAATATTGTAGGAACTTCGGACAATATGTTGAACGGTATGGCGATAGATAGCATAATCATTAATTATGTTTTCGTTTAATAGTTAACTACTTCTCATTAGTTTGATATTAGAACATTTTCGATAAAAGAGTTCCCTTGCGACCTTGTAGGTAAGCGGCGGGGTCACGCGACCTTCCGTCGCGTTTGGATCCCATCAGATTACAACATATCCACTTAGGGCGATTATTTCATAATCGATAGCATTACTTAAGGTACATTACAAAACCTAATGAAATTAATATAAGACAACCTGTTGTTCCTCGCAGCTAGCTGTACCGGGGCCAGTTGTGTTTGAGCTTTCGAATGCAAAAGCCTGGGGCGACCGTCTTATACAGGCTGTAAATAGCAGTGAATATAACGTTTGGATCTGATTATACTACCTTTTCTCATTCAAGAAATGATTTTTTACGAAGACTTTGTTAAACATTTTTTTTATTATTCTTGCGATTAAAAAAACTTAAATTGGAAAACGTTAAAGCTTTTTAAAAATAAAATAAATCTATAATGAGATAAGGTAGCGTAATTTATCCCAAAGCTATAGTGACTGCTCTTTTACACCGTGTATAGAGTTAATACTACCCATTATAGTAAGTTGTTAACGCCATTACAAGACCGGCAGTCTTAGATTTTATAGACTTTATAGACGTATACCGGCTATATTGTGTTGATTATTTTCCTGAATAAAATAAAATAATTACTATTAAACATCAATTTTCAAAAGAAACTGAAACTTTGTTAAGTTCAGGCATATTTACTAGTTTACATAATATTTTGGTAACTTCTCAGTAGTAAACTTATCCGTGAATGTATTAAGTAACATTAACAGCAATTGCCTCTCATAATATTATTTTATCATTACTTTTTACCAACTTAAATACTACTAATACCTACGTATTTGCATAGGTATATAAGTGTCAATGAAATACTTGTTATAGACAATATTAAGGAGCAAACTTTGTTAACTAGTTTTGTGTGGTGTTTTGCTTTCAATTTAAATAAAAGTTGTACACTGTAATAATAATTTAATAGTAACTCAATCATTTTACCACTTCCTACTAACTACTATTATTTAATATTCGATATCGGTGTGTGCAGAAAGACAGATACCAATTTTAACTGAATTCGAATTACGAACTCCGCCATACGTACAAAAGTGCTCGGTACAAAATGAAATTCACAAAAATATCTGCACGAAGCGCGGATAAGAGATTCAAAGGCCGTTTTATAAAATAGGCCACAGCCTCCGCAGGCCCAGCCTCTACAGGCCCTTTGCATAATCCCACTTTAAAGTAATAGTACAATTTTGTTTATAAGGATTTCCAAACGACGACTCAAAATAAAATGTATTGCGTTAATTTTTTATTATTCGTACGTGAGTGGCTTACGAGACATCGAATTAAACTACGCTTAGACCAGGGTCGTTAAAGTTTTATTTCTGTAACTACCCTTATGGTATAGAACGAAAGTGCTATAGAATATAGTTTAGCAGGCCACACTTCGAAATTTTAAATCATTTAATGCCGATAATCGACTTTACAGCGACGCTACATTATTCACCAAACTAGCAAACAAAAACGAGAAACAACAAACGATATAATAACGGAATATGAAAAGTTTCCGAACAGATTAAACAATATGTTATCGCTACGTGCTATCATGATGCAGTGTCAACATTTTCATTTCGCTGGAAACTTTATGAAAACATCCCACGCACTGAAACTCGCCCGTCCGGAGTCCGGATCGCGCGGCCGAGCGACCGGGCGCGGGCGGGCGAAACCGGGCGCGACCGGGCGAGGGCGGGACGCGGACGATCGCTCCGGAGCAAGTATTGACTATTGAGCCGTTTGCACAGCGGCATGTTATTTCTACAACCTAAAGATTATTTAATACGCGACAGACGTTAATTCATTTGAGACTAATTACATTGAACGTCTGCTGTGTAATAAGTAATTCACATTTGACTTATTACATAGCAGAAACTACGAGTATGTAATGAAGGCTGCGTGCGATTAGCTAAAGATCGGAGTAGGTACTTTGAAATATTTATTTATTGATTTTTAAAAAAATATGAGTAATACATACATTCTGTTGTTCTAGTGCTTAAATTAGGTCTAGTCTGGACCTTGAGAACTAGTTAGTAAAGAAATAATTTTTGTCAATACTAAAATTGTTGAAGAAACCTAAAAAATATATAATATATATAACGGAGTGCGGTATTTTGTGGGCGTGTTGATTGTTTTGTATCGTCAGGAAATAATAGGCCGCACATACAGTACTGGTATATTGTTTGTACAATAACATAGTTTCACTTTAAAATATTAACTCAGGTCGTGGATGCAAATGGATAACGATCAGAAACGCGGAGAGTTCTGCGCTCACGTCCGTTCCGTCTGACACCCCACTGTTATGTGTCATTTCAAACGAGCATAGACCACTCCCAAGCCATGACAGCTGTCCATGTCATAGCTTGACGTTTCGTAGACAGATGACAGCTACAGGTGACATGTTGCACGACTGAAGCGCCATCCCGCCGACACGGCCATCCTGCCGCATCACACGTCCTCGTGTGTGCCTGAAAGAGACACATACTACCAGTAGCCTTTGCCATCCCTCGGTCATCTCTGACCAATAAAACGTATTCACTTAACATCAAATTTATTACAACTCTTTTAACTTAGCACATTAATCACAAACTATGTTTACTGATTTCAAACTATGTCCACTAATTACATAGTGCTTTTGTAAATCAACAACATCGGAGGATATCTGAAGTTCAAACTTTAAATCAAATCATAATTACACACTGAACACATATCGCGATTCTATGCACTGCCAAGTGCACTTCAAAACACATAACACCTCCTTCGAGTGTTATACTATCAGTGCCTCCATCGAGCACGTCAAAAGAGAACAATGCCTCCATCGAGCATTTTCCCCCCAAGTGCAACCGAACATAATCACGCGATGTGCCAGAAACTTCAGATCATCACTTTGATCAGCTAACTCTTCTACAACCAACTGACCTTCAGAGCATCCTTCTCAGTCTATCATGAGCATACTTGTATGTCCTCATAGAATCTAACGCCTTTATATTGTATCGATCCCCATCTAGCGACTCAATGTTTATTCATCATCGAAATGAATATTTCGTAAATAGGCTTCAAACAAGACTGTACCAAATTTTCACACTACAGTCAAGAGATAAACAATTACGCTCACCAGATAAACTTTGTTTCAAATTTGATACTTCAACGAAGTACAGACTACAGAGCGGAAAGTCCTAGCCGTCGCGCCACCGCGCCGCACAGCACCGCTCGCCGCGCTCCGTCGCGTCGTCGCGTTGCGTTGCGTCGCGTCGCTAGCATTGCTCGAACACCCAACCTCCATCTGTACACAAAATTAAACAGCACAAAAAAATGTCCAGACTATGTAAAATTAAGTTCTTTTTGGGTTTCCTTATCGGTGAGGAGTCAGAGAAAGAATAGCAGCTTTCATCCATCCAGCAACCATTTTTCCCGTGCCGTTAAAGCGATAGAGGGAATACAACAAAATTGGAAATTGCGCCCGCGGACCCGCCTGCCAAGTGTAGCGAGTATAGGCAACTACTTCCCATGGAACACTATGAGGGATGCAAATGTCCAGAAGAGGACATCAAAAGCTATCGAGGTTTAAATATCGGGAATAACAATAAGATCAAAATCTAAAATCACTATGCAGTAAATTAATTTCATTTCCATTCAACGATCTATAATAACAAGTGATCAGATTGCACTGTCCTCACTAAACTTGACAAAAATAAACATTTTTAGTTGTACTATCGCGGGAATCGAACCCACAAAGTCGAGTGCTAGGTTCCGAACCACTGGACCCCAGAGTCGTTCATAATAATAATAATAGCTCCTCTCACTGATTTCGGCGTCGGTATCCAACTTCATTGAAACCAGGCCAGCTACGCAGGAGTTATTCTATAGTGCCCAAGTGTGTGCGCAATACACAGAAGCACTCTCTCTTCCTTTTACTTTCATAACCCAGCGGAACGGTAAGTCGACACGTCTGGCAAGAGAACAGGCACAGGACCGACCGACCGACCCTTTACATGCCCATCCGTCGCATGGATCATCTTTCCTGTCAGACAATCAGGTGATCAGTCTGCATTGTAGTAGTATTGCAGTAACCTAACCAATCTTAAAAACAACCTTTTTTGTTGTTTCAACGTGGGAATCGAACCCACGAATCCGGGTCAAGAGCTAAGCTCTGAACCACTAGACCATGGAGGCGTTCATAATACCAGAAGACTCTGAAGTGCGTTTACCACCTTTCGCATGATAACCAAGTTCGCCGAAGCTCACTGAAGTCCATTGGAGAACATTCTTATGCTCCTCTTCTTCAGCCACAGCCCACGGCCTCTGTGACTCTTGGACCGTTGAGTGTGTGATGCCTTGTTCACCATTAGTACCAGCTTACATACAGTAACTTCTGAAACATGAAATTAAAATGTGTTAATTCCATAAAACTCATATCACAAACAATATTATCATTTATCATGTTAGACGAGTTTTAAACTATTCCATATCGCATATTGTTCTATAAAGTAATAGTCTGATAAATCTGTAGGTAATATGTATTCCAAATTTACTTTAACAGTTTTTTTTTTTATAGCCAGCTTAGGAATAATTAACAATGTACTAAACATTATTTAAAGTTACTTTTTTTTTTGTTTTAAGCTCACCAATGAAAATTACATTTAAGTATGTAGTTTCAAACTACCTACTTACTATCATGTAAACAATATTTACAAAGAACATGTCAATTATTATTGTATAAGCCTGTTTGTTTACAACTTGCGCTCACCTGCAGAGATAAGACCTTTACTTGTTGTGTAATAATAATTATTATCATTAAAATCAAACTTTGATTTCTTCTTTATTAACTGTGTTGATTTCACTCTATTAATAAGAATATAGCTAGTATATTAACAAGTTTTAAAACTCACATAATTTAATTATCAAAATACTGTAAGATCTTTTACTTTGAATCTCTTTTCTGTTACTAATACTGTGATTATAAAACCAGACCAATTTTGAATTTTACAATGAAATAAGTAATGATACTCATACAACCAGTTCACATCTTTGCGAAGCAAATGGAGAAGTCCATAAGATACACAATGCTCATCTGCGTTGGTTGGTTACCCAGCAAAGCTCGTTCTATGCATCGGGCAAGCATGCAAGCTATGCAAGGCTATGCATCGTCCAGTCAAGCACTATCCCAGTGTATTGTCCATCTACAAATAAAACAAAACAGCAATACAAACGAACACTAAACTTTAAAGTTTATTTAGATTTTTGGGCAAGCAATTTCATGGAAACTTTGAAGGCTTCCAAATTATTACGGGGAATAAAAAGATTGCTACCACCTGTTACCAAAGCCACCAAGCTTATAACCAAGACCTGTCGTTGACTAGCCACGTCAATCTTGTCATAATATTGTGATTCTATTGTAAATCGTCACGTTCCCATTGTCAGCACGTTACCATCGTCAGCAGCGTTGTAATCCCATCATTCGTCTTTCTGCTATGCATATAGCATGCTGCCTTTGGTAGTGGAGGCTCCGTAATATACTCTGTTCCGTCTCAACGTGATCTGAATGTCAGCAAGGCCATATCCAATCCATCAATTTTATAATCTATCTTGATTTTCCGGGTTACATCTCGCTTCTGATAACGGAGTGCGGTATTTTGTGGGCGTGTTGATTGTTTTGTATCGTCAGGAAATAATAGGCCGCACATACAGTACTGGTATATTGTTTGTACAATAACATAGTTTCACTTTAAAATATTAACTCAGGTCGTGGATGCAAATGGATAACGATCAGAAACGCGGAGAGTTCTGCGCTCACGTCCGTTCCGTCTGACACCCCACTGTTATGTGTCATTTCAAACGAGCATAGACCACTCCCAAGCCATGACAGCTGTCCATGTCATAGCTTGACGTTTCGTAGACAGATGACAGCTACAGGTGACATGTTGCACGACTGAAGCGCCATCCCGCCGACATATATTTTTTAGGTTTTTTCAACAATTTTAGTATACCTACTCGTATTAATCTTTATTATATTTGCCATAGGATAATCGTTTTATGAATTGATATTGTTGTTTTAATACAGCTTAAATCAATATGCAAAGTACCCTTTTTTAATGTTATCGCATTGTTTCCCTCAGATATTAGAGACGCGAGTGTGGAAACTACAATATTTAAAGTGAGGCAAGACTCAGGGGACTATTATTTTAGTTTTTGCATGTTGTTATAACTAGTTTTTATACGAATTCAACACGCTCCGCTCAGCGGAATATCCCTTTCTCGCCATACAAATAGTTGTTCAAGGTCATTGGCGCTATACAAAGGCTGACATGTGAAAACAACCTGTCAGGCCAGTTTAAACTACGCCTCGCTTTGTAATTCTATAATGTAGTGAATATTATAACAATGTAAAGCCTCAGACTAAACACAAGATATATTAACTGTTAACAACAATATATACATACATAGATACTTATTTATAACGTCTCGCCAAAATCACGTCACACCATATTTCTACAGTAAACAACTAATCTTTATGCGTGTTGAAGAAGTATTTAGTACACGCTCACAATAATGAAACGTCAGACAAGATAATTATTCCATTAGTATCCCATTTTCGTAACAAAGGAGAATTTCATAAATCTGTGTGTCAATCACATTCCCGAATAAGGGCATTCCACAAATGCCGCGCAACCTTCAGTCGGCCTTGGCCTGATTTGGCACAAAACACCCCACCCGGTGTTATCCCCCCCACATTATACGTTCCTTAGTCCTTTGTCGCAGGCTCGAGTTGACGAGGACGACAGAGTCCGGATACACAGCCTGTGTAACGATGTCAGGTTGTGTTACAGTAATATTAAGTTCTGAATAAATACTTGACTAAATTCATTCCTACTAGATCACTGATCACGCTATATAATATACCGCAGCCCGATTACGAATTTTAACAGGCACTTAAAAATAAAGCTCATTCAGTTTTTAGAAACACATAGGTATATGATCGGGATGCTAGAGTTCTTTCTAAAAAATCATAGTTTAAAAGCACTAGAAAAATACGCTTCAAGTTCACTACGTGGCCTTACTCACAAGTGCGACTGTGATACGAACATCATCATGCAATGATAGTGCCTATTTTTCGGCTTCATTATCAACAGACCTCGAAAGCTAACGTTCGCAGTTCATCACAAGCTTTTCTAAGAAATCCAAAAACAGCTATGATATGATGTTCCATCATGAAGTTCCAGTTCAATTCTTCCGGTTCCATTATCAGACATCAGCTGCCAATTTATTTACGCTACAATCCTTGTACGATGGTTAAATTAGTTACGTTACGATTCTATTACATACAAGTCGACCTAATCCAGCGTGTTAAAATAGGGAACTGAATTTTATCTAGATACTAGCTGACCCGTGCCCACTTCGTTGAGCATAAAAGCAGTATTTTCTCACCGTTTAAACTCGCAATTAATTTTTATACAGGTAATTCGTTGAGCATAGAAACCGTTTAGACCTTCCCTGGACTTCCACGAATATTTCAAGACCAAAAATAGCCGAATTGGTTCAGCCGTTCTCGAGCGAGACTAACGAACAGCAATTCATTTTTATATATAAGAATATAGATATTGGAGATAGCTCCTCAGTATTTAACAATTTATAGGAATAGCCTGTAAATAAAAACCCGCTAGTATTAGCATTCATCCCGGCCCTCTGGGAATCTTATAGCCTTTATAGGTTAATTTAAAATTCTGTGCGATCGCAGCGCCGCGGCTAGGGGACTTCGTTCACGGAGAGCGCTCTACATAGCTTTAAATAAATAAGTAAGGCCTCAATTCTAAAGCCTGAATCACCTGATACATCGCAGTGCAATACGCAGGTCGATTTAGCTGGTATGAGTGCGTGGGAACAGTGGGAGCCCTATGGGGATATTTCGGATCGAGTGGCGTGGTATGCTCGGTTAGCCGAGGCCCGCTGATAAAGTTTTGAGATGTTGTATACAACGTGTAAATTAAGAATGACTATTTAAGAATATTTAAGCATTTAAGTGTACTGTGAAACAAAGAGCTTTTTTTTTCGCCTGCCGAGGGACCATCAAAATGTATGTCAGAGACCTGCCGCCCAAAAAACGGTCCAATATCTATTTATCAAATTTAAGTGGTAAATCATAATGACTACGAGCAAGGCGAATGAAAAAACAGTTGCAGAATCATCATAAATAGGACTGTATCAAATATTTTTCTCCAAAATCTTACAAATTACAAATATTTGCTACTACTTTTCGGATAAAACATAGATCGAGAATTACGCCAGTAAATTTTTATCACTTACTGTTCACGTTGTATAATGTAGCGCAGAACTTAACTATGGTTGCGCTGATGGTCACAAGTGTATTTTCCTTTCAAAAATGTATTATTTTTAATTATTGTTATATTATCAGGTATACTTTTGTTTACCTGATAATATAACAATAATGACAACATAATACATATCTGTCCTACAAGGTAAAGCCAGATTAACGTAAATGCCTTCCTTAGGGACGACCAGACGAGTAACTCAAAAGCCCCAAAAATGCGGGCCATATTTCAGCGAACCTTTTAGAAACCTTGAGCGGAATCCCGGTGATAAATATCATTCATCCTACTGCATTATAAATGTGAAAGTTTTGGGGATAGATAGAGGAACAGGTGGTTGATTACTTTTGCTGGTAATATACAAGGTGTAAAATAAACGAGTGATTTGGCGAAAGAGAAAGGAGAATAGAAGGCTTACTGCCAACACAATCGAGAATAGACTCAGTTCGATCTCGACGGTTTTTAGTATTTTATTTGGTGGATTACTTTGAATATAAAAAGGATAAAGAAAATCGTACGATCGTAACTTTTTGTACTCCCGACTATATCAATCGACTGAGAATCAAAATAAACAAGCGTCAATTTATTCGGGAGTACGCGACACGATCGAATCTGAATCAAAATCGAATCAGTCTGGAGAGTAAAGCCACACAGGTATGTCGTTTATACAATTTTCAGGTCCAAACAAAGAAACTAAACCGCCATATAATGGCTAATAATTTAAAAGTATACACAATTAGTTTGGTCAAATCTGCTCTTTTTGTTTGCATTTAGATTAAAATATATCTGACGAGCGTAATAGGTGCACTAACAGTGGTAGACGATTCTTCATCAGAGAGAAGCGTTAACCTGTATATTAGGTTGGCATTAGGGTGAGAAACAAAAGATTGGGAAACCCACGGGAGGACCAAATGAGATTTTAACTTGCTGTGCGGTTTCTATGGCAATTGCGCCCTGCATTTTGTCTATTGCGCTGTTATTCAATTTAAGCCCATAGCTCCGTTAATACTTTAATCATGAGACTTCATACATTTCCTATGAGGTTTCAGGAGGCGGCTGCCCTCCCCAGCTACTGCTTGGGTTACGTATAATACTCACTCACCTATGTTGCTGGCCGTTAGCATGAGCTTCCATTTTCCACCCGGCCGGGTATAGATCCAGCTTCTTCTTCCCCTGAGTCCAACTCAGAGATACTCACTACTCACAGATTGTATTTCACACACACATTGTCAATCAACTCTATTAGAATTTACTGAAAATAAAGGGTTACTTGGTTAAGTAGGTAAGTCGAGATTAATAAAATAAACAGTCACGCAAAAGAACTTATTTAAGTAAACAAAATGGCCGGGTTTCTAAGTCTACACTCAAATTAGCGCAGAGAGGAAGGGCTTTTCACCTATTTCGTCTCTATTGTAACAATATTAAGGTTCAAATTTGCAATTACGATATGATAGCGAGCCTCGGCCCGTCTTCATTTTGTGTTCGTATTTCGCATTTCTTGAAAAACTAGAATTTTTTCGACTCTACGCTAGTAATCTAGAGTGGTTTGTCGCCGTTGTTCACATAGTAATCGATTATTGTATTACGGGCCCTATATGACGGCAATGCCATCCTAGGAAACCAGAGCTAAACATTGTGAATTTGAAAGCCATGTAGGTCACCGCCCACCGGTGGCCGGAACTGCGTAGTTCTTTCAAATAGAGAAGTCTATAATAAAAATGTATAAATAAAAATGGATAAAAACTAGTATTTACTGAGATTGAATGCTTTTATTTGTTATTATTCCTACAAATAGTTCAATATTATTCTTTAATATCTATACAGGCTGTAGTAATCATTTATGAGTGATAATGTATGAGGGTGTGTATGGGTCCCGCATGTAGAGTTTACTGTGAAAGTACCAGCGCTGAAACCGTTACTTTTTTAAAATTATTGTATGATATTTTGGTATTTCTCATACAAATATTTAAAAAGTAAGTCATTCAGCGCTGGTACTTTCACAGTAAACTCTACATAGTAGGCACATACAGACCCTAAAGTACAGGTTTATTTTAAACCTTGTTTATGACCAGAATAGAATTAATATAGTTCTGATGATTCCCGCGGGACTTTTTGCATGGAAAGTACTGGCTGGATTTTTGCATGACGTTACAAGTATTAAGTAGACCTGTGAGTCACACGTCTGACGGTGAGGCTGGCGCGCGGCCAAGCACGATGTTTTCAATTTGTACTGTAGTAATCGATGGACCTGCTGCAGTAGCCTGTACGCGGAGCTACACGTTACTTTACGCAAGAAACTTCATAAACGAGGACTATATTACAATATTGACCTCTTTATACCATTTTTTTAAGTTTAGTGTTCATTCAATATTTTAAGAATCAAAGCTTATGAAAATGATGTTGAAAACAGGTACCTGATTCAAGATGCCATCGCCATAGCTGGGCACCGTTAATCACATAGTTAACTTCGTTAATCGTTAATCCGCTACTAAAAAAGTTAGCTTCGTTAAACGTTAAACCGTTACATTTGGGAAGAATTAACGCAAGTTAACGTTAATCGTTAATCCGTTAAAATTCGCTGACGGTTTAAGAAGTTAACAGGTTAGGAACAATAAAAGACGTGTATAGGTTATTGAAATGTATTCCCCTTCATGAATATATATTACATTTAATTTAATTAAAGTTTTCATCCGATGGTGATGCTCGTTTTGCGGTTATAATGTATTTACCTAAAGAAAAAATTTAACAATTGCAGCGCTTGACGGTATGGCACTATTGTATTTAATGATCAGATTAATGAATATTATGTTTTCAACGGGGAATGCAATTTGATTTTATGTCCAGCCACAGTTTAACGAGACTTTGCGTTTTACCCTTTAAAGAGTGGGAGCTTTTTGATTTGTTAGCTGCTTTTGTTTCACTCACAACAATTAGTTTTTCTTGCCGCGCCCTGGTGCCTTACGGTAAATAGTGGGCATTGGATTAACGATTAACGGACCTCTGGATATTAACGGAAGTTAACGAGTCCGTTAACATTTTAAGATGTTAACTTAAAAGTTAATCCGTTAATGAAAATGTTAACTTCGTTAATTAACGATTAACGGATTAACGAGTTAATGCCCAGCTATGGCCATCGCTATTTATCGCTTAAGAAGTTCGAAAACAAAATGTATGGAATTTGACATAAGCTTCGCTAAGTGACACATGAATTCGCTTGTCATTTAGCGAACCTTATGTCAAATCCCATACATTTTGTTTTAGAATAAATAGCAATGAAATCTTTTCTCTAGATTTCATTGCTATTTATCGCTTTCGAAAGTTTTCGCCAAAAGTCACACGTAACTTTTGGCGAAAACTTTTAGTTCGATTTTATGTATTCTGTTTTTATTTGTATTATACGGAGCTCTGTAAGTTTAACATGTATTTTAATAACAGCATAGCAAACCTTTTGTCCCGAATTTTACCATAATTGCGCGGGAGGATTATGATATTATTATGATCCACAATTATTTATTGAGTACTTGAGTACACACTAACACTACCATACTTGTATATATAATAACAGTAGGTGACACATTTGTTAATCTTTCTTTATTGCGTAATGTGTAATGTATAACGAGAGGTAAATGAAGTGTGAATGAGATAAAAATGTCTACTAAAAACTTGAAATATGGTCAAATTGCAACACCACTGTCTGTGACTATTTAGTTTCCAATTAGTAGATACTAACATGGAAACTACAAATTATAATTTAGCACAAGCCACACCGGCGACCGCATAACGTGTTTTGCCAAAAGCTCTGTAAATTAATATGTTTAGTCACGGAATCTAAAAGCTCTAGTTTTGTTAACGTGACGTTCACCTAACGGCTAACCGTGATTGCTTGGCAGTTGTTCGTCATCGTCAGGATCATACGTTGGCCATTTTACAACGCCAATATAACCATGGATAAATTACAGTATAATTCGACCATAGCATAACTAAGCTTTCATATGAAATAGGAATACACACTTAAATTAAAAGATAAGGACGTAACGAAAAAACTGCTTACCTATGTGAATTTGAATTGAAAACACTTGTACTTAATGAACTAATTGACAATTTTACGGTGTTACGCTATCCGTAGGTATCGTTTTATTCAGTCAAGCAGTGACAGTGTTATTCGACAGTTATATTAAAGAAAATAACCTATATTGGTATTAAAATACTTTCCTCATCTTAAATAGCACAGAACGTGAACTTTACCTTATTATGAATTCTAGATAAATTGTAAATGAAACGAGTCTCCTAGTCTATGTTTAATTCACTGAAATGCTATTCAGACCCGCCTGATCTTTCGAACGAGAGGTCTGACCTGAATTATGATGTGTTCGTGCGGGTCCACTGTAGAAAACAGCATATTTTTATCTTTTATATTAAATGTAACAGCACTCGAAACCTAGTTATTTATTATTAAGTGGTCGAAACGTGATCTTTTATGCCTCTTAGATATTTGCATAATGCATAATATTGCCTATGCAATGAAAATATAATGTTAATAGCATCTATGGAACGTGTGGTTGTTATTTGTATTGTATAAATGTGTGTATATTAACATTATTTTAAGAAATATGATAATTCTTTACCTCTATATATAAACTCTAACCCCCGGTTTCTGAGAGGCGGATCAAATCGCCGATCAGCTAACATCTTAGTTTTGTAAACTGAACACTTACTTGTTACATTCACCAATGTGTAATGTTTTTAAACAAGGTTAACTTAAATGTCAGCAGATCAACAATTTGATGAGCTTTTCGGAAATCGTGGGTCAGTGTGGGAAAATTTCATACTCCTCCACAACCAATTTAAAAAAGGCACGAAGCTTTTGCTTCACGTATTAATATATAGATAGTAGATACACTATCGGTTAGCTACACACACTCTAGTCAACGAAAGACCGTTCTTGATCCAGCTTATAATTTGTACACGAATTTGAAGTTCGTTACAAGTTGGTCTTGCCGGTGTCCGCCACGTTGCATTCATGATGCAAACTAAAGCAGGCTAAATGCATTACCCCAATTACAACTTCAGCATGCGAGGCCGTGACCGAAACTGAAATGAAAACGGACCATGGCCTCATAGAGAAATGGCGTGAAATAGTTGATTAGCTGTGAGTTGAGTTAGTAGGATAGGAATTCCATAAACATCGCAGATGTGACTCCTGAGTTCGATATACCTACGACTAACATTATAATTTATTTATGTCTGTTTATTGATAACCCATAAATAATATTGCTTCTTATAGGTTTTTCTCAGTTAAAAATGTAACAAAATATTATGTTATTAAACTGCATATTTTTCAAATTACTCTTATCAAATTACTTTACCATTTAAAAATATACTGACCACTAGATTGATATTTTGGTGCTTGAAAACTCGGAACCAGTTAATTGGTTCCGAGTTTTCTCTTACTTAGTTTATTTTAGAGTTTATAAAATCTGCAGAAACTCATGCCATTTACGCGCTATTCTTTTTTTAAATATTATTTTTTATGTTCCATTGGTAAAAACAAATGCCTGTCTACCTAAATTGCAATATTTCCATTATGGGTTCATGATTACGAATGAGGTTAATAGAGGGTTAACGATAATTGCTCAGCACACACAGGAGGGATACATAATAAAGCGAGTTAACTGCCTCCGACCTCTGTTTGCCGAACACTTCATAAAATCTTCAGGAACTTAAGTGCCTGTTATCCTATTTTAGCGCCGAGCACGCTAATGACTATATTATCTTCACATGAAAACTCATTTTCAACTCCCGACGCCGAAGGAGCTTCCGAAGAAATGGGCAGATTTTATGCGTTTTTTTACAATTGTTGGCAAAACAATATCACATTAGCTTTTAATTGTATTTAAAATTGGACGTTACGATGCCACAGGCTAAGACACACGTCGCGTAGAATGTTATGCAAAGTAAGTTATTTGGCATTTTGGTTATGTTTTGTACCTACTAATACATTTTAAACAGGATAAAAGATTCCGACCTATCGGAACTACCTATAGAACCCGTTTATTAGATTATCAATGAATCCACCCACTTTATAAGATGGGGTTTTCCATAAAAGGTTATCAGAACTATTCAGAACCAGACGTTGACCTATTCATTAGGTAGTGACATCATAATCCGCGAGTTATTGGGACCAACGGCGACCGCGACATTTCCGAACACGATCAATAACAACAACTAAACGGCATCTGAATGTTTGTCACTAATGGCTGTAATTTGGACGTAAAATAAATCATCGATAGCCAATAATTATAGACAGTTCGGACCGCCCTAAGACCAGTCCTTGCTGAAATAAAATCAACAAGTGCGCAGATACCTTCATATTAGCAACCCGGCCCTACCGGAATCTGCGTAGTATATACCGATTTACTTAACAACCTATGTCCATCATCGCAGGGATACTACATACTGCCACACATTAGTGGCCTATGTACACACACCAGCTCATCATTGGTAGATGTTGAAAGCGCGAGCGAACACCGTCGCGGTAGAAGGGGGAGGCTACTCGTGTAACCTTGACAAACAATTCAGCAGAATCAACTGAATTTTAGTTACATCTTAATGATATCAATATTTAATATATTGTGGTACTATATACGCAAAATTAAAAATATACGATGATTATAATGAATTATTTTCATCAAAATGACATTGCTTCAATTTCATCACCAACGTAAAAGGTATTTAAAAGTTAAAGTAAATAAAATATACATTATGAAATGTTTTCAATTACATAATACGTACGTCGCACACTCACGTTTCGTAAGACATAACGTAATCGCGCGCGCTGACGTGCGTTCGGTCCGAGCGCTGCGGCGCAACTGAGCAGTGAGCGCCGACCGGGCGAGGCGGGCGTCGGGCGCGCGAGCCGCGCGGCGCCGCCTACCCTCACACCGCCCGCTTGGCGCCCAACGGGGGGCCACTCGCCACAATATCATAAATCCGTCCACGTACACGAAACACACTAGTTTTTGTTGAGATTTGAGATTTGTATGCCTCCCCTGGTATTGTGTTATACAAAATTATTATCTCCGAGAGCGGTCGTAACATTTTATGCGTAACATTTATTTATTTATTTATTTATTTATTAACACACACACAAATATCTATCATTACAGGATAACCTAATGCAATAGATAATTGAACATAACAATATAATAGAACAAGATATAAACTTAAAAACATAAACATCAGACATAATATAAAAAAAATTAGGACAAAAAACAATATGCGGCTCTTGTAAATTCACTCAGTGTACACGAGAATAAATCAATGTGGTTAGACAGAATGTTGAGCGCTCGCAGCGCGCGGGTCAGCGGCGCTCGTTGCAGCAGATTGGTGCGCGCGCGCGGCACCAGCAGCAGCGGCGGCCGGCGCCGGCGTCGCGCGTACCCATCCGGAACACACAAAACAATCACTGCCTCGAGGACATGTGGATTGTACATTTTACCTCGCAAAACCTTAAATAAGTACGTGGCGGCACACACCTCCCTACGTAGTTCAAGTTTGTGGTAACCCGTCATACCCAGCACGAACAGAGACGGATACAACAACGGGTATCCAGGATAAACGCCATACAGTTTCAAATATACACAGCGAACAAATTTATTTTGAATTCGGTCTATCATTATTTTATACTTAGTTTCGTGTGGCGACCACACAATCGAGTTACATTCTAAGTAACTCTTTACAAGTGCTTCGTACAGTGTTTTTATGGCTACGATGTTAGTAAACTTGTTTGTAAGGCGTAACACCAACCCAAGATTACGAAACGCTCTATTGCACACAGTGGTAACATGTTTAGTAAAACTGACGTCTGAAGTGAAGTGCACTCCCAAGTCCCTAATCTCGGTGACCCGCTGCAGCGGCGTTCCCTCCATTAGGTATTGGTGGTGATAGGGTTTTCGCGCACGCGTGTACGACAGCACTGAACACTTGGCCACATTAAAATGTAACTTATTTTCGGTTCCCCACTGTACGACCCTATCTATATCATGTTGCAAAACCTGATGATCATTCTTTCCTCTAATTATGTGAGCTAATTTTAAATCGTCTGCGTACAGTAGTTTCTTTACTTTAGTAACGACACTCGGCAAATCGTTAATCGTCACTATAAACATGAAAGGTCCTAAGTTACTGCCTTGACTAACACCCGATCTAGTAAAATATATGTCTGAAAATTTCCCCCCACAATCAACAAACTGACAACGATCCCTCAAATAGCTAGCAAAAAAATCCAACGTACGCGGCTCATCATTGTCTACCGTATCAAACGCCTTTCTAAAATCGAAGTAGGCAACGTCCACCTGATGTCCAGCGTCCACGGAAGGCACAATCTGAGTCATTAGGTCCAGTAAGTTCCCCGTTGTCCCCCGCCCAGGACGAAATCCATGCTGCGCGTCGGACAACAGAGCGCTAATTTGTGGATATAAACTACTGTGAATTGCAGATTCGAAAACTTTAGCCGGGGAGCATAGCACCGCCACAGGTCTGTAATCGCTGACTGTAGATCCTCCTTTAACCTTAGGCACCGGCACGACCCTAGTCAGCTTCCAGCGGTCGGGATACTCCGCCCTGTCGATGCATACATTAAACAAATGCAACATCGGCTCCGTTAATGCCACCCGACAATCTTTAAAAATGAATGCAGGAATTCCGTCGGGCCCCGCCGAGCGCTTCGGCATCAGCTGAGCCAGCGCACGCCGGACATCGGCGGGGCGTAGGCGCGCGAGATGCGCCCGCGCACCCGCCGACGTGCCGCCTGCGTTCGCGCTCGCCGCCGCCACGCTCAGCTTGGGGGACTCCGGCCTGTACACGGTCTTAAAATAACTAGCAAATTCTTTGGCACATTCGGAATCAGTAAGAACCCGACCGTCTTTAAGTAGCCTCCTCGGGTTTGAATTTACCCTCTTAGATTTAATGTACCCCCAAAAGGCATTCGGATCACGGGCTAGATGTGCTTGTACACGGTCGCGATACATGTCATGAGCCAACTCAATTTCAGTCTTAACTTTCGCTCTGTACGATGAAAATTTCCTGTAATCTCTCTCCAAATTAGTCGATTTGAATTTTTTGTGCAATTTATACTTAATTTTAATATTATTTATAATTTCAGCCGTGTACCACACTGGGTAAAAATATCTATTGCAACTCATTGCATGCGATTTTAAAGGAACGGTTTTATCTAAAATTTCATAAAACTTACTATAAAATAAATCTAAAACTAAGTTCGGGTCATGTAAACAATAAATTTCAGCCCAGTCTACTTCACTTAATAAATTGTACATTTGTAAAAAGTCTGCTTTATTAAAATTCCACTGACTAGCCGATAGTAAGTGGTTTACTCTCTGCGGTGAGGCCGCAACCGGCGCGGCGGGCGGCGGCGGCGGCGGCGCGGACGGCGGCGCGCGCGTGGTGCGCTCGACGCTGACGGCGAGTGGCGGGTGGTAAGCGTCCACGGGCAGCACGGCCTCGTCCGCCGCACACACCGACACGCCGCCGCTCGCGCTCAACACTAGGTCTAACTGTCTATCGTTGCAGTTAGGTACATTATTATACTGAGTGAATTCACAAAACGCAATAAGATATTCATAGTAATTTTTGACATTGGCATTACACGAGTACATATTGAAATCCCCGAACAATATCAACTTGTCTTTATATTTTACACATAACTTTTCAAGTATGCTAAACATTAATGTATATTCCTTCTCGTCGGTCTGCGGCGGAATATAAACAACACAACAAGCTACCAAAAAATGATTTCTTACATAAACAGCCACACATGTTAATTCAAACTTTTGTATATCAATGTCAATATCGCCAGGCAAATACACTCTCCGCAACTCGAACCGCGGGGCGGCCGCCACGAGGACTCCTCCCTGCTTGCGACCGTCCGCCCTGTCGCATCTCACTATTTGAAACCCGTTGGGTACAAGTTCCACGTCTTGGATAGCCTCATTTAAACCAGTTTCAGTAAAAACAAATAAATCTGATCCAGACGACTCTAACAATGACAGCAGTTGTGTAGTCTTAGTTCTAAGACCTCTGACGTTCTGATACAAAAAAGAAATAAGTTTACTCGGTTTGTAACTTGTCTGGTTTGTTTGGGGAGCGAAATCAAATCCACTCACTATACTCTACATTTAATGGCCACACATCAGGATCACAAAGCTTTACAAAATTGCTCACCGTTACCCCGACCTTGAAAGAGGAGTAATCGCGGTCAGTCTTAGGTTTTATTTTTTCCACAAGAACCTCCGTGTCATTACCTAGCGCCTGTTGGATATGCTCCTTTAGCTGGTCCTCTGTTGTAGATTTGTCTAGCCTCCACACATGTAGAAACTTCCTACGTTCAACAGCTCTTAAGTTAGGAATAGCATTATTACCACCTCTGCTTACTAGCTTCCTCTGAGCTCTCTTACTCTTGACTTCTGTCCACTCGTTAACTTCTTTCTGGGCTGCTTTCCCGGTCACCGCTGCGTAGCTGGTCTCCCTGGAACCAGGCATTTCTAGTGCCTGTACGATACTATTGTTCTTGGGGGACGATTCGGCTACGTCAGAAGCGTACAATAGAGGTGTCGTCTCTGGGACACTGACTTGCATCGGAGGGACAGGATTGCCCTCACGACATATGACTTTCTCAGTAGTTACTATTCTCTCAGTCTCTAAAAGATTAATTTTATTTTCATAAGATCTACATTTTATATTAGATTCTTCCAACTGCTGTCTCAGTTTACTATTTTCCAACGCTAGAACAGCCACCGTGGCTTTAATCTCTTGTATAATACTCGATTCAAATGCGCTTATTCTTGCCATAATTACACTACTCATTTTTTCTACCATCTCATCCGATAACAAGTGCGCACTATGCCCAAGAGACTCATGAATTATCTCTACACCGGCGCGGGCGGCACTGACTCCGCGAACCGGCGTGTCATCGGTGACTCGAGTACGCCGGGTAACATTAGCGCAAGAATCACATTTATATGCGCGGTTTAGTTGTACCTGCTGCTCTCTGAATTGAGCAGAGGTTATATTCAAGCATTTGTAATGATATCCAGCATTGCATCCAATACATTTAATCAAATCTTCTAAAGCGGCTTTACGGTTACAAGTAGAACAATTCATTTTAATAGCATTAAAATAATATGACGCGATGTATTATTTAGTCCGTAGGAACAATAATAATAATTATTATTATTTTACAAAAACGCGCGAGGAATGCGAGGAATGCGAAAGCGATGCCACAACCCTAGTAAGCGCTTTTAGACGTTTCACAGCTTCAACCGTCTAGTGCACTCTTATTGCGCGCGACGCTGAAGCGCTTAAATCACTTTATGCACGGCCTTGTAAGTTTTTATATTTTCAGTCACACTATTTATCACTTAAATCTTTAGTTATTCATTAAGAAAAACATTGTCACTGCTTACTTGACACACTAATACTAATTTATACTACAATTACGACCTTAAATAACCATTTTCTAAGAAATACGAATTTAATTTCAGGAGCTCGAAAAAATACACATTGCGCGTCGGGCAAAAAAAAAACTTGGTGTCGAGTTTAAATATTATAACGACAGAATTTCTTTTGAGGCGTTTCCAGTACCTACTACCTGTATCTCGAGGAGGCAATTACGATCAGGCAGCTGGAAACGAGCACGCTCGAAGTGGCTTAACGTTGCGCAACTTTTTATACAAATGTAAAGAAAAAAAGACAGCAAAATAAGGAAAAATCAAACAAAATATCTAAATAATCGTTTAATAAAATAAACTTGTCCAAAGTAAATAAAATATATATTTTTATCACTATCATCACATACGAATCACAATTGAGTATTTTGCAACTTGATGAATATTTCGAAAGTTTACTCTAATATTTTCAAATTCTAATGAAAAGGCCAAAAATGTTAAAACAAACAATTTTCCCATTGTGCATAATTTACTTTGGCGGTACCCCGTCTTGTTAGTTCAATTAAAATACAACACACATATTTGTTTCTATAAAAATAACAGTCTTTTTACCTATAAATGCTTTTTCACCAAGTCAATCTGGCCCCGTACTGAGTTACTCTCTGGTACCGGACAACGGAAATATATTTTTATCCTACTTATACATAAACATTTAAGATTTTTATTATATTATAATTACATAATATCCATGAATTGGTAACATCGATTTTTTTTGGTCATTTTAAGTAAGTTAAAAATATAATATTTCAAATTGTAAAAAAATCTATTAAATCAGTCTTCAATTGTAGGAAAATTTAAGTTATCAATTATGACAAGTGTATATTTTTTATTTAAATTATAAAAGATAACCTGGACGTAACAATATTTTCAGGTCACTTTCCTCTGGCTTTGTAGCCTAATTGCTGAATAAAAAATATATTTCTTAAAATAAAGTCAATTATAAAGTTATTATAGTACGTCCCAGATAAATTTAACCTAAAAACCTAAAAAAAAAACAAACCTGTCTATGACATAACCATGGACTAGTCAGTGATGCCAATTGGTCAATATTAATACAATAATTATTGTTTGCTATGAATCCATAGACTATAAACTATATTCTACAGTCGGCAGTGTCAAAATGGCGTATTTTTACAGTGAAAGTTGTTCATTTCATGTTCAAACATATTAATTATTGTTTAATTGATATAAAATGTACTGGATAATGAAGTATGATCCTTTAATATTCTGGTGAAAATGTTGATAAGTGTGTACAATAAGTAAATAAGTATGTAAAAATTTCGATATTTTTGACTTGATTTCTTTTGGGTTTAAATTTATCTAGGACTTACTATACCAACCTATGTCACGTTTAATCTTAGATAAGCCGTAAGCGGCACACCCAATATTGTGAATACATCGTCGCCATTTTTAAATAATTTCTAGAACGTACTTGTAACATTAGTATACAGCTAAATAATGTTTGTAGTCTTTTGTTTCTTTACATTTTGCGCAAAATAACTATAGTACTGACCAGTCTACAGGGACCAATGAGAACTGAAACAAAATTAAAACAAATTAAAACAACAGCATGCGAGGACAAACTAAACATTTATAAAATAAAAGGGAATTAATCCAAACACCAATAAAACATTCAATGAAAATTAATATTTAAAAGCGTCAGAATTAAAAAATTAATGAGGCATGTCTGAAATGTCTTCCTGTGTAATATTTATGGGAGTAAACTTTTCGATGTTCTATCATTGACCTATTACACTGCACAACAGCGTTTCTGATGATTGGGTTAGGTTACATGATATTCGTTCAATTTTTGATAACGATTTCAAATCTGTGACTGAAATTTCTGTATCAGCGATAGTTAAAAAATATTTGCTGAAACATCCGATCCGGAGAACAGTCCGATAATTGTCGAACGAGCCATGTCCGATAATCATTTAATTTTGAATGGCGTTACAAGCGGAATCACTCCTAGGCGTCGACATCATAATTCCGCCAGGGGCTTATTAGACCAATCAAGACAAAAACCATTGAAATTTGTATCAATCATACAGTGATACAAATGCCATACCTATTCTTCTCGAACTTCGTTATCATTTCAAAAACGAGACGAAAACGTTTCTGTCCATTTCGAGCTGTGGATTCGCACTAGCGATTGTCATAAGCGATCGGCGATGCGATATCGCGACAAGCAGACAAGATCACCGTGATTTACTTATCGCTGCCACCCCGCGTCGCGTGCGTTTCGGGAGTTGGTAGCGTCGGTACCGGCTCTTGCATTCATATGGGGGCACAGTTACGGGAGCACGCCGCAAGCTCACGCGTGTTCGCCGCGATATCACATCGGCGAGAAATCTCTAGTGCGAGAGTTAGTGCATTAAGTGCACGCGTTGCGCGTCACGCGAGCGACATACCTGAGCCGCGTCTTGCGGTACGGGCGCGCGTTGCGGTACACGTGCCCGCCCGCCGACACCGGCGTGCCGCGCGAGCTGGCGCGTGTGACGCCAGCGACATACCTGAGCCGCGTCTTGCGGTACGGGCGCGCGTTGCGGTACACGTGCCCGCCCGCCGACACCGGCGTGCCGCGCGAGCTGGCGCGTGTGACGCCAGCGACATACCTGAGCCGCGTCTTGCGGTACGGGCGCGCGTTGCGGTACACGTGCCCGCCCGCCGACACCAGCGTGCCGCGGGAGCTGGCGCGGCTCAGCGCCGTGTGGAGGGAGGTGGGCGAGCCGCACTCGTCGGGAGACAGCTCCCGCTCGTTTGTCGGCGTCAGCTCGCCTGTGCGACAAAAATGATCAAAATCCGGTCAAAAGTGGCGAATTAATCGTCGAACGTTTTTATGCCTTCGATTATAGCAACAGTTTATCGACCCCTTTACTAATCTTATAAGTTTTTTAGGTCAGAACATTCAGCACAGTAACTTATTATTAAAGGTACGTTACCGTCGCTGCCGATGGGCGTCCGGCGCGCGAGGTCCGGGCTGGAGCCCCACGGCGACAGCGCGCCCAGCGGCGACGAGAGCCCCGCCGTCACCAGCGTGTCATCCTCGTCGCCAGAATCTAGACATATCATAATTATAAGCTCCCAGACCGATTTCGATTTGTTGACTGGTTTCATCCCAGCTAAAGCTACGCAGGAGTAATTTTCATAGCGCCCCCATGTATAACTCGTAACCCAGAGGGACGCTTGCAATGTCCTAACCAAACTTGAAAACATGTTCTTACGCGGTAATCGTACCCACTACCTCCGAGTTGAAAGGGAGAACAGACCAACAATCAGTGTGATGAGTACGGGTTCTTACCACTGCTCGCCGTGAACAAGTTAACTACAATTTGCATGACATCGTGAAGTCTCTATTATAATTGTTAGTGGAACGGTATAGAAATTAGTTACGAATGTAAGTTTTAAAAAGTGTTGGAGGAACAAATAAAAAAAATAAAAACCATTTATTTCAAGTGGCTTATTTCGTGAGGGGGGGGGGGGCGCACAGGAAGTCGCGTGTGAGATTTAAATGATATTTTAGATAATAGAGAAGGCGAGTCCGTCAGCGAATTTAAAATTTTAAATAATTGAGTGATGTCAAACATGGTGCGTCTGTTATGAAGAGTTGCTAAATTATGTCTACGTATGGCATCTACATAAGTTTCATTATGAATATTTAAATTAAGAATTTTTTTCTGGACGTTTTCAATGCGACTAATATGTGATTGAAAACATGGGCTCCAAACAGTGCTACAAAAATCTAAAATAGAACGCACAAAAGAGAAGTAAAGAATTTTTAAGGTTTTAACGTCTTTAAAGGGTTTACTTATACGAAGTATAAAACCTAGATTACGAAATGCGGTACTAACTATATGGTCAATATGATTATTAAAAGTTAATTTGGAATCCATTATCAAGCCGAGGTCTCGAATGGTTGAAACTCTTTTAAGGATAGAACCTTTTATCATGTAGTCAAAGTTGATCTGGTGAATTTTACGTGTGTATGACATAGTAAAACATTTGTCTATATTTAAGAATAATTGATTAGTTTCATAATATTGCTCTAAAGATAATAAATCATTTTGTAGTTTTGTACAATCAATTATGGACTTAATGACTATAAAAATTTTTGTATAATCAGCATAAAGTAGGTGTTTACTATGTCTGAATATTAATCCTATATCATTTATGTAGAGATTGAACAGTAGAGGCCCAAGATGTGATCCCTGGGGAACTCCGGAGGGGACAGGGAGGAATCGGGAAGAGTGACCTTTGAGGTAGACGGCCTGGCTACGATTTCTTATGTAAGAGTTAATCCATCTGAGGAGGTTGCCGTGCACACCGGCTCTCGCAAGTTTGTCGATCAACTTATCAAGATTTATTTTATCGAATGCTTTCGAGAAGTCGGTGTACACGACATCCACCTGTAAATTGTTATCCAAAGCTTTTATTAAAAAGTCAGAAAAATTTAACATATTACTATCTACGCTACGGTATTTAAAAAAGCCATGTTGATATTGAGTTATATGATTACCGATGAAATTTGTGAACTTACAATTTTTTCAAGTATCTTACCAAGAACGCACAATTTAGAAATAGGTTATATTCGGTTATTTTATCTTTTTTATTATTTTTGGGAATGGGAGTTATAACAGATTTTTTCCATATGTCAGGAAAAACTCCTGTTTCAATTGAAGTACAGAAAATTATGGTTACTGGTTTAGCAAGAACCTCAGCACATCTAGAGATGAAGATAGGATAAAGGTCATCTGATCCCGCACCCTTTTTAGTATTAACTTGTTTTAATTCATTTAATACAATATTAAAATTAATATTTACTGTACTTATATCTACACTTGATGAAGAATTGTCATTATTATTAGTAATTTGAGAAGTATTATTGATAAAAACGGAATTAAAATATTTATTAAAGGCATCGCAAATTTCACTACCAGTTGAGAGTACTTGACTAGACTCATTCTTAGACTTAACGAAAGACCAGAATAATTTAGGATTATTTTTGATGTTCTTTTCAGATAAATCAATAAAATTTTATAACAATCTTCAGACATTTTTTTAAATCGGCTTCGTACTGTTAAAATTCTTACCGTCGAAGACGTCGTAGAAGTTCTCTTTCGATTCGTTTCGCGATTGATTTATCGTTTTCTTCTTTCTCTTACTCTGAAATAGAGATATAATAATGTTTAAAATATTACTAAATATATTTTGTACTTTTAGGAACAACTAGCTGACTCGTGCACACTTAGTTGAGCATACAAACAGTATTTTCTCACCTTTTAAACCTCCCAGGCATAGCAATTCTATTCATTTATATATATAGATATTTTTAGGAGCCAAAATTATTTCTGCTATTCTTCTGGGGCTCAGCGTATTGACAATATATAACAATTAAACTATAATGGAGCTTTGAATAACCCAATATAATTATAATTAGCTGCACCCACCTTGGTGAGCTCCTCGGCGACGGACATCTCCAGCGCGTGGTGCGTGCGCGCCAGCGCCGCCAGCGCCTCCTCCAGCACGCGGTTGCGCTCGACCTGCAACACGTAGCACCAGCATTATTACGTCACACCAATAACCTATACGAATATTATAAAGCTAGATATTCTAATAAAACTCATTGGATATTCGCAAGACTAACTTTTTATTCAAAAAAGACAATGTCATAATATACGAGTACTTTTCAGTTGACGAACTTACTCGCTAGATAGCGTTAGTAGATGTCAAAATATATTTATTTATTATTTTTAATGCATACCTACTAACAATTACAAATTCAAAAGTTTGTGTTCGTATACTGTATGTATGTTTACCGCTATATCGCGCTGAAAAAACTAAGGTGTTTTTATAAATTTTGGCACAAAGGTAGGTAGTTATCTGGATTAATACATAGGTTTTGTTTTTTAAATAAAGGCTTTCGCTTCATTTCGTTTGTACGAATAAAGTCACCGACAATATACTTTATTATGCTAATTCACTTAGTCAATAAGGTGTTAACTCTTGCGCTTATAGGATTCTGAAAAGATAACTATTGTTTATATATGGAACCCGGGGAAGCGCGGGGGCGTACCTGCGTGGCGAGCGCGGCGGCGTCGCGGTCCCGCTGCTGCGCGACGAGCGCGGCGCAGTGCCGCAGCGCCGCCAGCGCCGCCGCGCCCGACCCGCACGCGTGCTGGAACCGCTGGAACAGCATTAAGTTATATTGGAGAACAATAGCAAAACATGTTAAGTGAAGCCTGTGTAGGTGCGTTAGCACTGAAATGTCGGGCGTCTCGCTAAATTATTTTAAAAATTTTAGAGCCATCGGACGGAGATATCAAATCAATTTATTCAAAATACATTTTTACAAAATGTTTTATGAACGATCTGTCTGTATGTGATGCCTACCACTGTATAATCAGTTATACTTCTTATAACATGTCAGATGTAAAGTGTTCTTCGGGTGTTTTAAGAGTATTTTTGGATATTCTTCTTTCTTCTGCCATGTGTACTATGTTACATACGTCTTGCTATTTCTGTGTATTGACACACCTGATCTACAGCTGAGCTTTTGTGATCTTGTCGAGCGCGGTGACCACCGGGCTCACACTGAGGGAGGGCTCACCACATGGTGAGTCCTGCTCACTGCACCACCCCGTAGTCGACGCAGTCACGCGACCGCCGGGCTGGCACAGAGGCAGGGCTCACCATGTAGGCGGAGTGGTGCAGCGAGTTGCCGACGTTGGCGGTCTCGTCCGCCGGGCTGGCTGGCACAGAGGCAGGGCTCACCATGTAGGCGGAGCGGTGCAGCGAGTTGCCGACGTTGGCGGTCTCGTCCGCCGGGCTGGCACAGAGGCAGGGCTCACCATGTAGGCGGAGTGGTGCAGCGAGTTGCCGACGTTGGCGGTCTCGTCCGCCGGGCTGGTACAGAGGCAGGGCTCACCATGTAGGCGGAGTGGTGCAGCGAGTTGCCGACGTTGGCGGTCTCGTCCGCCGGGCTGGTACAGAGGCAGGGCTCACCATGTAGGCGGAGTGGTGCAGCGAGTTGCCGACGTTGGCGGTCTCGTCCGCCGGGCTGGTACAGAGGCAGGGCTCACCATGTAGGCGGAGTGGTGCAGCGAGTTGCCGACGTTGGCGGTCTCGTCCGCCGGGCTGGTACAGAGGCAGGGCTCACCATGTAGGCGGAGTGGTGCAGCGAGTTGCCGACGTTGGCGGTCTCGTCCGCCGGGCTGGTACAGAGGCAGGGCTCACCATGTAGGCGGAGTGGTGCAGCGAGTTGCCGACGTTGGCGGTCTCGTCCGCCGGGCTGGTACAGAGGCAGGGCTCACCATGTAGGCGGAGTGGTGCAGCGAGTTGCCGACGTTGGCGGTCTCGTCCGCCGGGCTGGTACAGAGGCAGGGCTCACCATGTAGGCGGAGTGGTGCAGCGAGTTGCCGACGTTGGCGGTCTCGTCCGCCGGGCTGGTACAGAGGCAGGGCTCACCATGTAGGCGGAGTGGTGCAGCGAGTTGCCGACGTTGGCGGTCTCGTCCGCCGGGCTGGTACAGAGGCAGGGCTCACCATGTAGGCGGAGTGGTGCAGCGAGTTGCCGACGTTGGCGGTCTTGTCGAGCGCGGTGAGAATGGCGTTGCACTCGCGCAGTTGCGTGTCCAGCAGCGCGAGGTTGTTGGTGGCCGTCGTTAGAGCGTCCTGCATTGACCCTGAAACACATCCTTTACAACATCATTATGTAACACATAATGTTTTAAGAAAAATGTATGTATTCATATGTGTAAGATTTGGCTAATACTCGTAAAACCCAATTTGACCGAACAATACGAAACCGTCAGGGTCCAGTTGCCGGCCACCGAAAAAAATGCTAGCCTTGTAGATGAAGTCAAACTGAATAGTTTTCACTTCTTCTTCTTCTAACTTATAAGTTTCGTTCTTGTCGGCGAAGCTTCCTCCATTCCTCTATGCACTCCGTCCTTCTACAGCAACGATTTTTAGAATCACTGGTCCAAAAACTATACAGGATGAATGTTTTTAAGTGGACTTGTATAGTGAAAAATAATATTATGAGTTAGCGAAAAACGCTCCAGCAGTTTTCTCGCCAGTTGTGTCGACCATCCCTGACCCTGGGTAACTAGAGTAAAGGTCGTTCCATATTGCGCACTTACTTTGGCACACATTATCGTACAACCTACCCAGCGGCTTGCAGTCGTCGTCCAGGTCCTCCGTGGCCTCGCGCGCGACGTCGGCGGCGCCGGCCCACAGGTAGTGCCCCGAGTACGACACGTGCTCCCGTAGCGCCGTCAGCCACGCCTGGGGGGCAACGGCCAACGTTAACATGCAGAGATTGTGATGAACTAAAACAACACAACAGTGCCAACGACCCTAGCGCAGTGGTTGAGCGCGTTGGTGCTCAAACGAGAGGTCGCGGGTTCGATTCCCGCTGAGGGAACAAAAAGTTTTCAATGTTCCTGGGTCATGGATGTGTATTAAATTTGTGTATTAATATAATAAAAATCTTAAATATGTCCGGCGCCAGCAGCTCGGCGCCGTCCAGGTACTTGCGGTCGCGCCGCTTGTTCCACCCGCGTCAGTTCGGCGGCTCCTCACCTGTCTGTGCGCGGCGGCGGCGTCCTGCTGCGCGACGGCGAGGCGGTGCGTGTCGCCGTCGCTGTAGGCCACCACGAGCAGCGCGGGCTCGGCGTCCGGCGCCAGCAGCTTGGCGCCGTCCAGGTACTTGCGGTCGCGCCACTTGCCGCCGTCCCGCGCCGCCTCGGCCCGCGTCGCGTAGTACAGCAGCACGCCGCGCTGCAGCACCACCTGCCAGACAATTGAGTGGTTAAAAAAAAGCATAAACAACCTTACACACCTACCTTTTGCTAACATAATCGGAATTCATATTGTGACAAGCACCATCTTTTGTTAATTTCTGCAGATGACGTGTGTGCAGCGGATTTGAGACGGATCCGCGCCTCAATTTTCTATGATGGCGACACTTCTGAATCTGTATGATGTCTACGATTATGTGAGGCATAGACTATAAAGATTTGTTTCTAAGGGTGACATGAGACATGATGTTCTGACTATAGATTGCTCAATTTTTCTGTCATGCAGCCGCCGCACGGAACGCACGCTCAACACCGTGCGTCACCAGTCCATACCCAGACGGGCCGCCAGCCCAGGAACCGCGAGCGCTTGAGCAGCGGCCCCTCGAAGCGCGCCGCCGTCCGCTGCAGCCGCTGCACGGGCCGCACGCTTAGCACCTCGCGCATGTCCGTGTCTTTGGCTATGTCTATCGCGAGCTGACCTGAAAAGCATGTTATAGTGTAAGCACAAACTAAATATAAAATCACCATATGTGTCCATATAAATTCCGAGAAGTCCCTAGATTTCTCATGTATCACCACTTTCGTGACAACAGGATCAATTTCGAATTACCATACAAAACAAAATTTGAATATTGGTTCACAAACGGCGTCTCGTGTACGGGGCAGCCAGAACAGACTCCTGAGTGTACTGGGTAGTCGATGGGACTCCAGGCTGTTAAGGCATTGGATGCAGCTCCATGCCCCAGCAGCTCGTTTCCCTTATGTTTAAATTGTAAATGTTTTTAAATCTGCTATTATAAATTTGTTATACTAACACTACACTTAAGACCTTTGTTACTAACACTATTATATGGATTTCTTAATCTGAAATAAATTATTTGATTGATTGATTGATTGATTATGAGAGATTTAAGTTCAAGATTAGAGACAATAGAAGACCGATATAAAGATTTCGAGGGTAGATTATTTCTGGTCGAAGAGAAACTGCTCGCAATGTCAGCCGTTCACAAGGAACTTAATGAAGCCCGAGAAATTATTAAAGATCTGGAATTTTAAAATAACGCACAAGACCAGTTTTCGCGACAAAATAATGTCGAAATATCCGGCGTTCCAGCGAAGAAGGGGGAAAATATACTTTCTATTATTAACACTCTTTGCGCTGTCGTGGGATTCACAATTTATGATTTCGATATAGATACCTCGCATCGAGTACGTTCTTATCCGACAAATTCTAAAAACTCGGAAGGTAATCAGCAAAATCGTCCGCCATCGATAATCGTACGTTTCACACAAAGACGTCGTAAGGATCAGCTGATCGCCGCAGTGCGCGCTTGCCGCGGGCTCACCAGCGTCGACGCCGGGCTGCCCGGACCGGCCACTAATGTCTACGTCAGTGATCACCTTACACCTACTAATAAACTGTTATTGAAACGCGCAAGATATCTTAAATGAATAAATTTATTCCGAAAAGATTAGTTAAATCACAATCGAGTCACCCGCCTTGGTATTCTCGTTGTCTTATAAAATTAAACAGACAAAAAATGAAGGTTCATTCCAAATGGAAAAGATATAATAACTCTCGAGACTACCAGTTGTTCTCAGATTTACGACAGCGAGCTAAGGCCCTTGAGCGAGAATGTTACAATAACTATATTAGATATAGCGAAGACAAAATTTCCTCATCGCCTAAACATTTTTGGACTTTCATTAAATCCAAATCAGGTTCTGGTAATATTCCCGCTCAAATGAGATTACATGACCTTTCATCGAGTGATGTCGTTGAGATTACAAACATGTTTAGCGAGTATTTCAAATCCGTTTTCATGCCCGATGTAGGTTTCAGCACAACGAACATGGACGCAGTCGTCGACTCCTCTTCCCTAGTCAATATAACGTCAGTAGAAATTACACAAAAAATTGTACTAACCCAATTTCAACAGTTAGATGCCAATAAAGGCGCTGGTTGTGATACCACCCAATTTTGATTAAAAAATTAAGTAAAGAACTTTCTATTCCGTTAACAATAATTTATAAAAAATCTATCGCCGAAGGTTGCTTTCCGAAGATCTGGAAACAAGCGATTATCACACCCATACCAAAAGGGGGCGACAGGCACGATATTACTCAATACAGACCCATATCTAAATTAAATATTTTTGGTAACGTTTTAGAAAAAATTGTAACTGAGTCACTTACATTAGAAACGCTTCATGTCATACCTCCCGAACAACATGGATTCATTCGCGGGCGGCGTGTTAACACGAATCTTGTGCAATACACCGACTTCCTGCTTAATGCTCTGGATGCCGGCCATCAGGTAGATGCCGTATACAGATTTCTCGAAGGCGTTTGATAAAATAAACCATTCTATCCTCTTAAAGAAGCTTGCCAGAATCGGTATACACGGCGATCTATGGAGATGGATTTGTTCCTATATCGGTAATCGCAGCCAGGCAGTTGCATTACTGGGTTGTATTTCCGACTTTATTAGCATAACGTCTGGCATTCCCCAGGGTTCGCATCTCGGTCCGTTCCTGTTCAATTTGTACCTATACGATTTAAGGACTTGTTTCAGAAATTCCCAACATTTACTATACGCAGACGATACTAAAATTTACAAAATAATCGATTCCTTGGATGATTGCGAACATCTACAGGAAGATTTAAAGTTATTTGAATTATACTGTGCAAATAACCAACTATATCTAAACACCGATAAATGTTGCTATATAACTTTTACAAGGAAGCATAATCCGGTGTCTCATAGTTACCAAGTTTTGGGAAATTCAATTAAGAGAGTTACGGAGGTGCGAGACCTCGGCGTCTATTTGGATTCTAAGCTTAATTTTAATCTACACATAGATAAGATTGTGACGAAATCTCTTAAAACTCTAGGCCTTATTATGCGCCTCAGTAAGCCTTTCCGTAGGGGTGACACTTTGAAGACGCTATACACTTCTTACGTGCGTAGCATCCTCGAATTTGGTAGTGTAGTCTGGAGTCCCAAATATGCTGTTCACGTTCAGAGGTTAGAAAAGGTACAGAAGTTCATAAAATACCTCGACTATCATTCTGGACACAGATACACAGAGTACACCGAAAGCACTAAGCGGTATCGTATGCTCTCTCTGTATTCCAGACGTGACTACCTAGACGCTACTTTTCTATACAAAATAGTTAGGAATGAAATCAACTGCCCCGACTTATTACAAATGCTAAATCTTAAGGTTCCCCGTTCTACCTCCTCACGTTCCAAGGACACCTTCCATATTCCATTCTGCCACACTAATTACGCAAAAAATACGTTTCTCAGGCGCTCTTGCTCACATTACAATAAAAAATTGAACGATGTTGACATATTCCTTACAAAGCTACCCAAATATAAGAAACAAGTGCTAGAATTGCTTTAATTTATAAATCTATATTTGACTTTAAGTTAGGTATCAATTTAAGTGTATAGTCATATTATATTGTTTCTGATGGAGACTGTTACTTGACGATGTTTTTCAAAGTACTTAATTACATGTAGCAATTAATGGTAAAGTAGGTTATGTTATAACTTAATCTTAGTTTTAAATTTTGTAAAAAACTATTTTTACCTTAATAAATAAATATAAAAAAAAAAAAAGTTAATAATAATGAACAGCCGAACTTAACATAATTGCCAAAAGTACGCGCTCGAGTCTCGTGTACCTCTGCTGTTCCTCAGCGACGTGTCCACGCCGTTCTGCAGCAGCAGCACGGCGATGTGCGCGTGTCCGCGGTACGCGGCGCAGTGCAGGCACGTGTTGCCCTGCGCGTCCACGCAGTTGATGCTCGGCGAGTTGGACCCGCTCAGCTGGAGGAGGTTGCATGGTGTTAGGTCACACATACCAGCTCAGATCCTCATTAAATATCTTTCCCGAGGGTGTCGTAAAAAGCGACACACGGAATATATAAACATCTGCCAAGTGTGGCTAGCCGAGTATAGACTACTGCAAGAAATAATTTGTGCGAGTCTTATGTCACAGCCTCACAGAAATCAATGTAAAATGTTTGTGTTGTGTTTTACAGAGTTTGAGAAGCCAGAGACATGAGGTATGTACGTACAGACAGATCAGATAATTGATAATTTAAAAAAATCTTGTGCATTTCGGGACGTCCAAAGTGATAACTTATTCCAGATGTCATAACCCATTATGTTACAATATGTATAACCCTCCCATAAGAAGTTATAACTTTAAAACTGCACCAGATTGTAACTCGATTGTTTTATAAATATTGTGAACATAACTATTAGATAT
Source organism: Celastrina argiolus (assembly GCA_905187575.2). Classification (NCBI taxonomy): domain Eukaryota; kingdom Metazoa; phylum Arthropoda; class Insecta; order Lepidoptera; family Lycaenidae; genus Celastrina; species Celastrina argiolus. Next base: position 202,048 of record LR994585.1, read on the forward strand.
AAAAAGTCATAGTCAAGACACAAAACGTACTAGCTCCTGTACAATCTCTATCTGTCCCTCTTTGGCTGCATTCAACAGTTTCCTCTCCCTGTCTCGCCGCTCGGCCATCTCGGCCGCCTCCAGCAGCCTCTGGACGTCATGAGTCTTGCACATGTCCAGTGCGGTCCGTCCCTCACCATTCATAATATTGACATCGGCCTTGTAGCTTAAGAGGAGTATAAGTATTTCCTGTAAGACACAAATGTAAGTCAATATGTGTTCGTACCATACATTCTCTACAGTAAATAATAGCTTATGTCAGTCCCCAAAGTCTACACATAGATCTGTGACCATTCTTATCACATTGATTATTTATTGTTGGAGTCATTTAGTTGCAAAGAAACAAACCAATGTTTTCTTTTTATTGTATACTTTTTAGTAATATCTACTAAAACAAGTTGTCACTGTTGCATATGTTCTTTGTAAATAAAAAGTAATATCATATGCCAAAGGTCATGGAAGCTTATCTGAACATAGTAGTAAAACTTATGTATCTTATGGATGTTTTAATGCTTTAAACATATTTGTTATTTATTGGCTTTCGAATAGATTTACACAGTTAAAATGCTAAGTATATGCTAGCTAAATCTCTGCCTTGGAGTAGAGGTTCCATAATTTCCTTTATTTCTCCCAGTTGTACTCCATCCATCCATGCTCTTGTAACATCAACTATTATTTCAATAAAATAATAATATTATGATTGCAATATTGTCTATAACTTCAAATTCAACTAAAAAATGCACTAAATAAGTGCAGAATTAATACTTTTAAGCTACAATATTTTTCTATGGTAATGATAAAATAATCTTATGATAATTACCTCATTTCCAATAAATGAGGCCTTATGCAAAGCCGTGTCTCCCGACTCATTTACTTCATCCACATTGGCTCCAGCATCCAACAGGACTTCTACAACATCTTTGTTGCCAAAATATGTTGCCAAATGTAAGGGAGTCCATCCTAGATTACTTTTGTTTTTACCTTAAATGCCAAGCATAAAACTAATTGGGGGCTAATAACAATGAAATTATGTAAGTATATTTTCTATCTCAAAAGCTACCAATTACATATTATATTTATTTCGAGCGAGATTATAACTAGCGTAAAAATATTAAATAGAAATCCTCAAACCTGTTCCTGAAAGCATTTGTTTTAGCACTCAATAGCAGTTCTAATCAAAGGAACATTTTAGTTATTATAAAAATATTTTCTTTGTATTTCTGTACTTACCTACTACAATTCACTAGCAATTTACTTACCTTTACAATTTATATCTAATGTAAGCTGCCCTTTTATTCTAGCTTCCAACAGAGCTTTAACTACAGACACTTCACCATGCCTAGCAGAATATAACAAGGATTCCTCTGTCTCCATTGCCGACTTTTCATCTTTATTCGACATTTTTTGTATTTTACGGTACTTTACTTAGCTCAAACTACCTACACGAAACATTATATTTATGAGCTAAATCGCCGAGAAAACCTTGATTCTACCGCAACTCGACCTTGCCAATGAATTGTATATTCTGCACTCTGCACCAACACGGGTATGATATTATTATACAACAAAGTTAAACTTGTTTTATTTCGTATCATAAGTTAGCGCATCTAATTTACAGGCGATTATTATGCAAATGTTTTGAATTATTTTGCCATTGAAGATAACAAATTAATCAATGCAACTTGACACTGACGTTGCGCTGATAAGACATAAAACTGTCTTCCGTTTTGACCACCAGTAAACTAGCCCAACGAAATCTCTTAAATTATAATATTATCGAAATGGATTAGATAATAATTTAAGGAGATATTTAATGTTGATAGTATATTAATGTAGATTAGGTACCTAAAATATTATTTAGACTACAACGTTAATCAAATATAATAAAATATGTTTTATTTATGTACATACGTAAAAAAAAACTGTTTGCTGTTTGACATTGACAGTTAAATAACAATAACAAAACCTCAAAACAAGCAAAATTAGAATTTTGAACTCGATTTTATATTTTTGAAAACTTTATTGTATTGAGCCTTGGATAAAATAATTTTTATGTATTTAATAGATAAAACTAATTAAATGATTAAAAATACTAGGTACTTAGGTACTTACTGGTGCATTCACTTTGTAATCTATTTACTTGTAAGCGAGTAAGACAGAGTTTAAAGGCTTTTAATTAAAATGGAAGATATTCAGGATTGTTGCAGAATTTGTTTGGATGTGGAGACAAGACACGTATCAATATTCGAAGATTCCCTATTGCAACTGCAAATTAAATCGTGCCTTCCTATAAGTGTCCACGAAACTGATAAATTACCAAAAACTATTTGCGACTCGTGCGTCTCACAATTGAGTGATTTCTACAACTTTCAATTGAATGCGCGAAGTTCAGAGGATTGGCTCGAGTCGTCGATACAAAAATCGGCCAAAAATACTCCAGAGAAACCCGTCATACAGCCCCTCCCGGACTCCGAGTACAACTCAGACTCTCTTTTAGAATTCTTAAACAACACCGCCAATATTGAGGAATATCTTAATAATCTGGGAAAGGAAGATATCCCTTGTATTGTGAATATGTTGGACAAGACCGAATCCAGTGATGTCAGTAGATTAAATAATATTAAAGCAAAACTGTTGAGTCCCAAGAAGAAAACAATGTGTAGTGCAAAAACAGTGCCCATGGACATTGATGTTTTAGATACCGACAAGCACATAGTCAAGGAGCTCCTAATAAAGGAACCAAAAAACACCAACGATAGGTTGACATGTTACGGATGTAAAATAAAATTTGAGAATGTCAAGAAATTATCAAAACACATTGGAACTTGTGATATTGCTATTAGAACATGTATAGAGTGTAATAAGGTTTTCGATTCTAAAATTAAGATGAAGCAACATTCAACTGTACATTCTAAATCGTCAGACACAACAGCATCCGTATCGGGATGTGTATTTCTATGTAAGCAGTGTGGTGTGACTTTTGGAAGTCATTTTGAATTGCTGAAACATGCTAAACAACACATAGTGAAGTCTGATGAGAGGGTCTGCGACATCTGTAGCCACATGTTCATGGGTGATGAGGCACTGGCTAAACATAGAAAGGAGGAACATGATAAACCTGCAAAAGTACTTTACAGGTAACCACATGTTCATTCTCATCATCTTAACAATATAAAGGATTGTCCTCTTCAATACATAGTATAAAACAAAGTCGCTTTCGCTGTATGTCTGTCCGTATGTATGCTTAGATCTTTAAAACTACGCAACGGATTTTGATGCGGTTTTTTTTTAATAGATAGAGTGATTCTTAAGGAAGGTTTGTATGTATAATAAATGCATAATATAGTAGAGAAACACTGATAAATTTAAAATAAGCACGTTTATTTGCGCTTATATTGCAAACGCTGGCTGAACCCTACGAGATAGACCAAAATAATGTACTATAGTATTGTTCACCTTAAAAAGTTCAACAATAAAGTCCGCGATGGTATATGTCTATCTCTTAGGGATAACCCACCATAACCATTTTTATCCTTTAATTTTTTTTTTTTTTTAATTTAAGCGAATATTACCGAAGATATTACAAATTTAAAATGCAGGGTCTTAGTTGTTTGCACCGCGGCGGTACCGACCCGCGGCCGGCCGGGGGTCGGGCGGCGCGTGCCTAACTTTTAACGTTGCAGGATTAGACTTGAGCGTTGAGTGTTTTTCACATGGCCAATTATATGTCGCGCTGTCAAGAGTAACGTCTAAGCAAAACATGTTTGTATTGGCTAATGACAAAAAAGCTGTGAACGTTGTGTATATTGACATTCTGTAGTAGGTATATTTTGCATTGCACCCGTGCGAAGCCGGTCGTTAGTTCTTGATAAAATTCTAACAGTCATATTTGTTATAGATTTTAATTCACATCAGGTCGATTTGTATGTAATTTTTCAGTTAAACTTTTCAGATGCAAGGTTTGCTGTTTTACATCTGAGGACCGTAGACAAATGTACCTGCATGTATCCAGACATGCACAAGTGAGAGAGCCAAACCGCCATCTTTGCGAGTCATGTGGCCAAAGTTTTGCAACTCAAGCAACATTGCTCCGTCATTCTCAGCAACACAGTAACAAGGGACATAAGTGTAGTGTGTGCAGCAAAGTGTTTGGAAACAAAGAAACTTATCATAAACACTTGATAGAACATATTGAAATGACCATGTGTGAGAAATGTGGTCTGAATATCACAAGTTCAGAGTTGTCTGAACATATTTGTGTCTAACAGCCAAATACTCAAATGATAGTTACATTAAAGGCCTTAAGTAAATCCTGTCCTTGTCTGCCAAGCAGTGACAGCGAAAGCCTGTAAATAGAAGGGCATTTAACTTTTAATGAACTTTAATTTATGTTTCAGAATTTGGCTGTGGATATTTGTAATTGTGGGACATTTTTCATTAAGTAATTGTTTAATTATTGTAAGTACTAAGTTGTTAAATTATAATAAGCAACCTATTTCAAAAAGGATGTTCTACTGTGTTAAATATATTTTTTTATATACTTACTCAATATAAACAAAAGCAATGTTAATCTAGATTCTTCACATGTACTGGTGTATCAAGTCAGGTCAATAAATATAAACAACATATTAAGTCCTTTATATAATTTGATTTCAATAATATTATACATAGCATTACTAACCAATTTTTCAAAAGTCAGACAACCAACATAGATAAAAACTTTATTTAAACACAAAACATAATCTTAAACAACATTTAATCTAAAATTCTTTAATAAAAACAACTGTGCTAAAATTATACATAACAGGTAAATGACAGAAAACATTTTAACAGTAACAGAACCAACCACGATGGTTGAAGTTGAAGAAATCTGTGAAAATGATCCTTATCCTCTGAGGCAGAAGGTTGTTCAGGTCATTGAGAATCTTTAAAAACTTGGGTATGCAGATACACATGTGATTCTTCCGGACACCTGTAATTAATAATTATCAAATATAGTTTTCTTGCATGTGACATTACGTGTAGGACATTCAGCAAAACATAAAAGCACCCATACTAGTAAAAATGTTAATCCCACCAAAAATATTTTTATTTAATAATTGTTGTCAAGACAGTATACATAGCTTACACTGTGAAAAAGATATCAGATATCGTATATATTTCACATACGATGAATGAATTTTCAACTATTTAGCATCATCCAGCAAAGTTATAACCAAGAAAACGACGAATGAAACGTTTCGAGAAAAGATATGTAGTGCTCCGCTCGGCTCGTCTTGGCGGGGGCGCTCCCGTGCCCCCAGATTATAATACAACTTATTTAATGTTGCTGAGTCAGCCAAGTAAGTTTTCCAACAAATGTGTGTAAAATATGTATTCAAAAGTTATGCCTAATTTAATGTAACTTAAACTTCATGTATATTGCTGTTCGTTTGTATTTGCGAGCATTGAATAGGTTCCGAAACTACTGGACTGACTTTAATAAAATTAAGAAATTAGCGTTAGGACATAAGCCATGTTTTGTTGCGGCAAAACGTACGGTTTATTTTGCGCTCTTTATAAATAAAATAAATAAAAAATAAAAAAGCTTTTATTCAAAATTAAAACGTAAAGTTTGTTTTTTGAAGGTCAATTTTGAAAATAAATCTGGGGGCACGGGAGTGCCCCCCTCAAGACGAGCCAAGCGAAGCGCAAGGGCACTACCTACCTTTTCTCGAAAGGTTTCGTCGTTTTTTTGAACTCTCATAACTTTGCTTTGGATGATGCTACATAGTTGAAAATTTCAACATATAATGACACCAGTAAAAATATGAAACATACAAAGTTTGAATGTTGTAGCTATTATACTTTAGATTTTATCAATGTCTAAAAACCACAGATTTCGTCACTGACTCATTTATAGATCATCAAAATTCATATGGTACTTCCTGACGTCCTAGTAAGCTGATATTATTTATGTAAGCTGTTTTTGCTACAAAACCAACAAAAAAATTATTAAAATATAAATGCCGCCATTTTGAATTCAATATGGTGGACGGTACAAAATGGATATTTAATATGTTTATTATACGGATATGATCTTTAATACATAAAAGAAATATTATATTATACAACAACAAATAACAATTATACAAGCACATAAAAAAATAAGACCTACTTTTTGTAGGACCGATAATCGGTCAGATTTTTGCTCCATATTATTTCTATCCGACTTTATTTATTTGAGTGCGTTGCACTACTGCAATCAGTATGTTCTATTTTATTCCGATTATTAATCGGTGACCGACTTTTTGTAAATGAAAAATATATCAATGAGAAAATCAGGTTTTTATCCACTTAGTTAAAATTAGGTATTATAATATATTTGGTAAGTAAAAATTAGGTAAGAATTATCAGGCAGCAAGTAGTAATTTGTTGTCAGTGTATATAAACAAAATATTACGATCACTTGAAATCGGTCCGGGCATATGCTCCCGCTGATTTGATAATAACGTGAGCAATGAGTTTAGAGGGAATCTTATGTAAAAACTGTTCGACACTTTGATAGCGCGATGTAGGTAGCTAACAGCGCAATCTATGTTTGGAACTGTGAAATATCTAAACACACTTTTATCAACACATATAACAGTCGGACGTCGGTAACGTTATAATGATAAGAATAATGAATAAACGAAAATATTACACGATCAATGTATAAATAATTTTAGTGTTTAATCTTATGACTATTAACATAATAATAATATGATTTTTAACACGTCACGTCATGACGTTTAAAGAGGCCATAATGAAAATAAAACCTTAAAGCTATTTTAAAAAAATAAAAATAAGTACATTTTTTTTTCTTCAAAAATGCTAAGTTGCACTTAGCATAAGTTTATAAGAGCGGTACAAGAATTAGTACCTCTAGTGACCAACAGATGGCGCTGACCGTCGTCTACATCACGATATTATTATAGACTTACTGTATTATTTTAATAAGTATCAACATGCTTTATAAAAGGCAATCTCCCTCGTATATATAAGTAATTCTCAAATTATTAGTGTTGAATTTATACTAGTGGCATCCTAGGATATCCAAAGAAGTTTCACTCCAGCAATAAAATAATGTATATTTTATAACTTATATTTATATATAATATAATTATAATAAAATAATATAACAAATAAAGAAATATGGACGAGAAATTTATTTGAAAATCCGCCTCTACCTCTTAAAAATTGCGGTGAAAGTTTATACACGGTATAATATTGACGGTGACATCAGTCGACGTCACTAGGCGCCACTAGGCTTAGGCGCTGACTGTTCTATTTTTCGTTAGTAAAGGCCCGGGGTCAAAATAGGTTATCTTTAAATTAAAAAAAAGTCCATTAACCAGTTTACAAAAATAAATGAAATCCCACCAAAAACATTTTCATGTAAAAATGTTGTCAACACGAGCCTACACAGCTTACCCTGTGAAAAAGTTATCAGATATCGTATAAAGCCAAGCTCTACACTACACCTTAATCAAAATCTATCAAAAAGTGGTTAGATCTCATGTAGAACCAAAATTCTTGATCTATGCGCCCTTACTTCACCAGGCTTAACTTCACTTACGCTATATTGCAGTTAAAACGTGATACTTGACCGTTTTGCTACCATTACGAACATTTCATACGAATTCATTAATCGTGTGCGAAATAAAACGGCCAAGCATCACGTTTTAACTGCAATATAGCGTAAGTGAAGTTAAGCCTGGTGAAGTAAGGGCGCATAGATCAAGAATTTTGGTTCTACGTGAGATCTAACCACTTTTTGATAGATTTTGATTAAGGTGTAGTGTAGAGCTTGGCTTTATACGATATCTGATAACTTTTTCACAGGGTAAGCTGTGTAGGCTCGTGTTGACAACATTTTTACATGAAAATGTTTTTGGTGGGATTACAGTTACAGTTACCAGTTCCCACCGGTTCGGAACCCTAACCTTTGAAGTGGCGAGCAATAGCTTAGAACATTTTTTCACTGTAATACTCAATAAATGTACCATGTTTATTCACATTTTGTTTGCGGTGTGGTCTTACAAAACATATTTCATACCTTCTATGATGATCCTAGCAGCCTCTTTCGGGGTGACCTCCGAGTAGAGCGACGTGAAGCGATGCGCGGGGGCCGGGTACAGGCCGGTGGAGACCGTGGCCAGGTACACCGACGTGGTGTGGATCTGCTGCGTCCAGGTGTTGAGCCGCAGCTCCTCGCTTATGGACTCCATCAGCCCTGGAATGAGCCATCGATGCGGGTAGATTGAAACAAGTTCATTGACAAGGCAAAACTGTCACGGTTTTACTAACGGCCGAATATGGAAACGCTAATTAAGAGGAAACACCACAGGCTAGAGAAATACAAAATATGTATTTTTGAAAAACTATTGCTGTCTCGCGGTGCCCTAGCTAGCACTAGCACTAGCGCTATAGAGACAGCAGCAGCTTGAACTTAAATTACTGATTAAAAGTAGAAATCATTCCCCTACTCACAGGTTGGCACTTTTACTATTTGGCGGAATGACAAAGGCATAAAGTGATTTCAGCGCCACTAAATTTAATTATCCTTTCAGTTTTCGGTTAGTACTTATGTTAGTTTTTGATGCGAAACCTTAAAACTATTTAGTCGTGATGCAGGATGGTCACCTCCGACCACTATTAACTACTCCTATTCAATGTTTTCCATCTGCAAGTCTCTGTTGAGTGCCGGCGGCGTAGGTACGTATTGGTTAAGTTGTTAAGGACTTACCCCTGAGGCCATACTTGGCGGCGCAGTAGGGCACGCACTCGGCCCGCGGCGCGAGGCCGGCGCTGGAGTTGACGGCCACGAGGTGCCCGCGCCGTCGCTCGATCATGCCCGGCAGGAACGCTTGTATCACCTTCGACAATGCATTAATAGTGATAAGCATAATAATATTGTAGCTACCTGACTATTTTTAGGTAGTTTTGAAGTGGTAGGAAGTGTAAATGTCGGTGAACAGAAGTCACCAATATTAACACTTCCACAGTTCGTTAGCGATATGCTGTTGAGAGATAGTATGTTTAAAAAAAGAATTTTCTATCAGAAGGACCTATCCTTAAAGAAAGTTGGAAATCTATTTTCAAGGATAGGTCCTTCAGTACCTACATATATCTCTCTCCAGTATCTACATATAGGCACAAATAAGGTAATAAACGATAGGTAATAATAATGCTCAATAAACAACTATCAACCTGTATCCAGTATTAGAAATGGAGTTGTAGGAACGGTGGTATTTACTACTGATACTTACCCAAAAATGCGCCATGAAATTCACTTCAACGAGTTTGGCGACGGCGTCGGGCTTGAGTTGCATGAGAGGCGCGTGGACGATGGTACCGGCGTTGCTCACCACCAGGGAGACCTCCAGTTGCCGCCGCAAGCTCGCCGCCGCTGCCAGCACCTGCTCCCGCGACGTCACGTCCACGGTGAAGCCATAGCACTGAAAAAGTTGCAAGTTTCTAGTTTGGTCCAACAAAGATATACGAAACTGTTTCCCCGTAAAATTTAACGCCGGTTTGATGGTGCCGTTTAAAGCAGTATTTAGTAAGTAGTAAGGTAATAAAAGAGTCAGCATTGATTAACAGTACCCTGAATTGCTTGGAGAACAGTTATGTTTTTAAGGTTTTGTTTAGGTAATAACTTAAAGAAAATGCTACTTCGACAATCAAAGCATAATGACCTGGGGCCTTACTCTCCAAACTGATTTGATTTTGATTACGATCATGCCGCGTACAACCTAATAAATTGACATTTGTTTATTTTGATTCTCAGTCAATTGATATGGTCGGCAGTACAAAAAGTTACGATCTAATAACTTTCTTTATCCTGATTAGTTTCAAAGTAATTCACCAAATAAAGTAGGAAAAACCACTGATATCAAACGGATTCGGTTCTCGATTGTGTCGGGAGTAAGCCCCCTGGTATCAAACTATAAAGTTTCCTAGTAGAAACTGGGAATCAGTTGTGTCGAAATACTGTAACACCATTCCTATCAGCTTTTGACCCTCATTCAGTATACCTATAGTAAAACTAGCCATCACCATTTCCTATCCAAAACTTTAGTACACGACAATACAATACTCACATCGCCATCCCTCTTCCTGATCTCATCGACGACAGCGCAGTTCCGTCTGCCGTCACTGTCCCAGCACACCACGGTTGCACCCAGCTCCGCGCATTGCAGCGCCAGCTCCCTGCCTATACCGCCGCCAGCGCCAGTTATCTGGATGATGTAAGAGGTAGAGAAGTAGAGAGATATTTTAATTACTTACATTGTATAAATCAGTAGAATCAGGCTGATGGTCAGAGATTTCTGCCGTCTATGGAGTCCAAAAAGTCACAGTGTTTGTAATACGTGCTTATTTAGTTTAGGTTTTGTTTGGTTTAAAATTAAACGTGGTTGAATGTATGTAAATAAGTAAATAATTAATATTGAAAACCATTTGAATGTGCTAGGTTTACTCAAAAGATGCTGAAAAATAATTACTAAGACAGTTTCTCCGTACAAGCTCTTCATGGCCGGCGGTACGAGCACCCTGAACACCGCCGCCAGCCCCGCGGAGCACAGCTTCACCAGCAGCACCGCGGTGTCCAGCGCCCACAGGGGGGCGGCCACCACCCTCCCCTCTCCCCACAGCGGCAGCAGCCATACCTCCTGAAAGATCCGAAACTTTCTCGCAACGAAACCTAACGATCGACGAAATATATTTCTCCTGCTCATAGGTATAAAAATAATAACGAAATTAGCAAACAGTTTTTGACATCACAATATGTCACAGTACAATATTGTCGGATGTCGATGGAAAAGGTTTGTCGCTGGTTTTGTGGCAGTTATAAAATTTTATAGTTACGTGTAAACGTCACAAATCTTGATAAAATCAGCATATTATTGACCACTTAATATAAAACAACAAACAAAGCTTCACAATGATTAAATCCAACCGATCGAATCGATCTAGGGACTCACACAAGGCGACGTCGAAGAAAGAGTTGGAGTTCGATGCTTACGACATAACCGCGGAGACGGCCGAAACTGCCATACTTCTGCTGGAGTCACAGGAGACAGAGATTTTGTGTCGGGTGAGTTAAAAACTGTTTACTTCTTATATAAGAGATACATCAGACCAGCCGCGTCTCCGCGTGCGGGTTTTGACCTGTTTTCATTTAAAGCAATTTGAGATTTTTTGACTAGGCCATAACAAAAATAACACCATTCTATCACATCGACCGCGTAGTCGGTATAGGTTATCAAAGGTCACCGCATTAAGATTCCTGTGGTCATCAAAGCGCTTCCTTTGCATTGCATAAAGTAATTATTTGAGTTATTGATGATGATTTTTTAGATTTTAGAAAAAGGCGTTCATAACTCTTCTTTATGTTAGCTTTAATAAAATGTAAAACGATCTACGTATTGTGTCTCAGACCCTTCGGGCGATCACCAAGTTTACGGAACATGAGGTCCAGAACCGTCAAGCCCTTTTCAACTTGAAGGTACTGAAGTACTTGCTGCCGCATGTCGACCACGGCGAGCTGAACGTGAGGAGGTTTGCCCTCAAAGCCCTGGCGCTGATCTGCCAACTGCCCCATAGCCCTTATCAGGTCTTAACGAATGTGAGGAATCTTAAAAAGATTGCGAATATGCTTGTGCAGGTAAGGAAAAGTATGATGCACGTGGGTAACCTACAAGCATATCAATTATGATCACTTACATGGGCACTTTGTAATATGTTTCAGGATGAAGATGTGTTCGTTTTGGAGTTCGCTTCGCTAGTCCTCGCGGAGCTGACGCGAGAACCGCTGGGCTGCGACCAGCTGATTTCAGCTGATGTATTGGACACCATCTTCTACAGGATGAGAACTTGCGATGATCCTGACGTGCAACACAATTGCACGCAGGTGACAATCATATTTATACATCTTAAACACTAGCCCTTAATACCAATATTGACACCACGAATATGATAATCCATAATATAGCTGTTTCTGTATCTTTGTCTCTAATATGGCGATTACTAACCTATCAGACAACGATCGCAACTTGAATTAGCGTAGGTACATGTAGAATTGAGAGAAAAATAGAAAATAAGCAAATCAAGCTAACAACTTAGGGTTATAAGTTATAACAGCTCGATATAAAGTAACTATAAGAAGATTGTGAAAATAGGTAATCGTTCTAACGATCATTTCTATTATTATAGATCTTGAGCAATCTCATCTCCGATCCGGCTACTGCGAGCGAGGTAACGGGCAGCCCGCACTTCAGTTGGCCGTCGCTGCTGGCCTTGTTGAGGAGCAGGTATACTGTCTTAAATACAGGTCTTAGAGACCAAACAGGAACATAATGTTTTGACATAACCTAACATAAAAGTAATTTTATTTAAATAAAATTTAAATAAAATTACTTTTATGTAAAATGTATAGGCGCCGTTATGCTTGGCATGCAATTATCATTCGACAACGTTACTTTTACTGACCTATCATCACCATTCAATATTTCTGATTTGCCTATTGGAATCTGGAGTACCGGAGCTATTTCAGAGCACTGAGAATAGAACTCTGAGCGAAAACAATAGAGTTGTAAAACGAAAACGTCGATCAAATGTCTATGAAAAAATAAATAAATACGGAAATAAATAAATTACGTAAAATAAATAAATACGGAAATAATAAATAAAGTAAAGCTTAAATTCCGAGCACCACAACGGCCGTTTTTCCATACAGAAACAGCGTTCTACGCGACCCCTGTCCTAACCTACCTAATGTATCATTCTTCATCATCATTTCAGAAGTCCACTTGTGGACATGAGTCGGGGAGGCAAAATATTACATGGAGGGTAGTTATTATATAGCCTATAGTCGCCACGGGTAGATATATGATGGGGAGGTGTAATTCTTTCTCCGGGACCCCACGGAACATTTTTGTGAAGATCTGAGTAGGTAATCCTTACTTTTGTAATTATTGGCAGGTACATACAGATTCAGAAGCTAGCGCTGAACACGGTCGAGCAGCTGGTGAGCAGACACAGGGATCAGCTGGTGCAGGAGACTTTTAGGGCATCCACGGGAATACAGGATCTATGCGATCTGTTTGAGGTAACTTTATTCCCTTACAAGCAATAATTAAAATATAAAGTGTATTTATTCGCTTATATAATTAAACATTTCTTTGAAAAGCCTTTATAAAAGCTGTCATATTATTGCCGTCGTTATACAGCGGTGAATAAACAAATTTATATAGTATATTTATATAGATTGTCAATGGTGAGTACATAGAAAATGTAATTCACATACCGGCCACGGAGAGAGAAAACCAAAGCTTTGAAACCTCACCACTTTGAAAACAAACCTCACTGTTACATCGTAGTACGATAAATTCTCAACAGATGGCGTCATTTGTATGAAGAATTACGCTAAATATTTAAAGTGACCTTTATGTACAAGTATGTCCTGCGATTGCAAAATATTTCATATATTGCCTACCTACCATTAAACGTTTTTACGTTTGTTACAATATTTTCTCATCTATATATCCTCGAGGCCTACGAGTTCCGCGACATCCATATCGACGTGCTACAAGTGCTGAAGCACTACTCAGACACCGAGGAGAGCGCTGCCCACGTGTACCGGAGCGGCTGTCTCCAACGCCTTCTGAAGTACCTGGACGAGGCGCTGCCGGCCACCAAGCCTCACTGCCTGGCCGTCCTGACGAGGTTGGCACAAACAGCGAAAGGGAGAGATGTATGTTGTATTAATTAGTATTGTGCATACGTGTAGCTAGTAGTTGATGTGTATGAATAAAGTTTGTAATGTCTGAGATTGTGAGTTAGTAATAAATCATATTATTTATTCAAATGGATCCAGTTGTCTGATAATATCTTCATTTCAGCGCTGGTATTTTCACAGAAAACTCTAAATACGAGACCCATACACAGCCTAAATTATTACTCTCATTAATATTATAGCCTGTATACTGTAAGGTCACAACTTTACAGTATGTAAGCCTGTATACTGTAAGTTCACAACTTTACAGTATGTAAGCCTGTATACTGTAAGGTCACAACTTTACAGTATGTAAGCCTGTATACTGTAAGGTCACAACTTTACAGTATGTAAGCCTGTATACTGTAAGGTCACAACTTTACAGTATGTAAGCCTGTATACTGTAAGGTCACAACTTTACAGTATGTAAGCCTGTATACTGTAAGGTCACAACTTTACAGTATGTAAGCCTGTATACTGTAAGGTCACAACTTTACAGTATGTAAGCCTGTATACTGTAAGGTCACAACTTTACAGTATGTAAGCCTGTATACTGTAAGGTCACAACTTTACAGTATGTAAGCCTGTATACTGTAAGGTCCTTACAGTATACAGGCTATAATATGAATGAGTGAAATACTTTAGGGTGTGTATGGGTCTCGTATTTAGAGTTTACTGTGAAAGTACCAGCACTGAAAGAGGTACTTTATTTTTAATTATTGTAATAAGGGAAATTTTATGATGTTGGGGCGTTTCTCATACTAACATGAAAGTCAAAAGTAAGTCTTTAAGCGCTGATACTTTTACAATATACTTTACCTTAAGGGGAAATACACACCTTGAAGTGATATCACTTATTTATTTTACACCTTGTATATACGTCAAGAACAAACAAAGAAGAACGTAGTCAAGTGGTTTAAAAGTTTTATACTCGGGACGGAACAACAATGTTATTTAAATGCAGGCTGACCAGTGACCACCTGATGTTGTCAGGTGCGCGTCTCAGATAGGGGAACAACTATATTCTGTGGCACGTCTTCAAGAGTCAAATCTTTACATGTTTTCAAGTTTTGTTTCGTTTACCATGTCAGCGAATCATTTCAATAAAGAAAACAAAGTGTTTTGATGTGTCTTGTCTTCCAGGCGCTGCACGCGACCGGCACGGACCTGGTGTTCTGCGCGCAGCTGGCGAGCAACGACGCGACGCTGCTAGCGGACGCCGCGGCGGGCGTCGCCGGCATGGCGCAGCTGCTGCCGGCCGCCGCCGCCATGATGACCGCCGACGTCATGGAGACACTGTTCGGTAAACATCTGTGTACCGTATATGAAGACAAACGGAATTGTCTAAACGTAAACAAAAAATCAAGTATGGCCAATACTATGTTTATTTTATATTTATCAATTTATTGTAGGTATTTCATACTGCAAATTTATTATTAGCATTATGTACTCCTTCTTTATGACTAGACTATGGAAAATTACATATCCCTCCGTCTGCACATTATAAAAACATCTTTGTAAGGAGCGGTGGGCACACGCGGTTTGCTTCATGTATTAATCTGTGAATCAGCCATACTGTACGACGAGGCGGTCGAGTGGTTCGACGCCCGCATGAGCTGCCTGCGGGCGGCGTGCGCGCTGTGCCGGGCGCTGCCGGCGGCCGCGGAGGGCGTGCTGGAGCCGACCCTGTTCACCGTACTGAGGAATATCAGTAGACCCTGTGAGTAGACGTACAAATATTACGTCTAATTATATCATTAGGAATTCGCTCCAGTTTACTACTAGGTAATTTTTACCTCTGTAAAATGTACCGAATGTGTGGAATTATTCTCCTTTGCGCGTTTTCACCAAGTTTCAACTAATCTCTATACACAAAAATACTTGCACAAATCTTGCCTTAGCTCGCTAGCCCAGGTTCATCAAAGGATTGAACTATATTGATCCTAAATTAATATAGTTAAAAAAACGCGCAATTCGACGTTAACTAAATTGAATTACAGTCGAACATAATCCGATCGAGGCGCAGCGGCTCGCGCTGGAGTGTTGCGACAGTGTGCTGGGCTACGACTGCGGGCTGCGGGCGATGCTGAGCGCGGACTTTATGCGACAGATGTTGGATGTATTGAATGTTAGCGTCACTTTATTAATGGAAAATATTTGTCAGATCAGGTCGTGTGTGGCAGCGTATGGGTAAACCTGGCCATACCAAAAAAGTCTAGAGCTAGCTTTAGACATTTCTAAACGTCACATTCGCAGAGACTTCTGTATGTTTTTACAAAAACTATACACAGTTTCTTTAAATCTATTTATGGGCTATACTCGGAATCAGAAATGAGAAAATTCGTAGCAGAACCAAGGCAACCGACGAAACCCAATGTATTAGCAAGTTGAAGTGGCAGTGAGCTGGGCTTGCAGAGCCGATGGCCGCTGGAGCAGAACGTGGAGACCGCAGGCGGGACGGGACTTAGAAGCGTTGGACGACCAGGTGAACGGATGACCTGAAGATGGTCGCAGGGAGTCGGTGGATGCAGGCCGACCTGTCTCACTGGAAGACTTTGGGGGAGGCTTACGTTCTAGCTGAAACGACGACACAGAATTATTATAAACGTATGTACTACTTCATGACTAAAATGTTATGTTTCAGCGAATCGACATCCCCCTGAAGATCAGGGCGTGCTCTGTTCTCACCAGCTTGATGCGAGACCACGTCGGCAGAGAATTGTTCACCGACTGTCACGGAGAAGAGGTATGAACCATCTATCGAATAGCTCAGGCATCACAAACGGTTTGACTTTGACTTTGTCAAGTGACTTCTCTAACGTATCAGACAAGGAGAAAATAGTGTGAAGCTTATTCAGTAGGTATTATATTTTTGTTATGATATGCTTGTCTGTGACACCTATAACTTTTAAGTGGATTCTGTTTCTGAAAAGCGTGTTAGCGTCGTGTTCAAGATTAGAGAACTCTGAATGTCCAGTGTCGATCTGTTAATCTTAAATTTAAGTGTAGGCTTACTGAACGAGTTGTTAGGTTACAAATTACAATAAATATTGTCGGGCCCCCTTACGAGGTAAAGAGGTTGGTTGTGGGCGGCGACAGGACGGGACATTCCCTATTCATAACGGCTGATGGCAATCCGCAGGTGTGGGTAACCGGCATACCCCCAGGATACTATGTCCTGAAGGAGGCGTAATGACTTTCCACTAAAGAAAAAAGGGTATAAGTATAAGTGATGTTATATTCAGGTGGTATCCTCTGCCCTGCGCTGCTCGCACCTGGGTCTCCGCGCGGCGCTGTGCACGCTCATCAGCGCCGGCGTCACCCGCCGGGGGGCTGATGTGTACCTCGGCCTGGGGACCATACACTAGTAAGTAGGGATTGAGATATATGACACCTCTGCGGTTTTGAGCTTGGCTTTCGACTCCATAAACTTGTGATTCTCGAGTCTGCTTGCATTGCCAAAATTTGAGGAACAACAAATTTTGGCAATGCAAGCAGATCACCCGATTGTTTGTCAAAGATGATTATGTAACCGTCAGTCTTGTCCTATTCTCCCCGCAACCTGGTCGCTCATCCGTCTCACATGGTTACGAGAGTAATGGATTGTAGTTGTGTATTGAGCTCACTTGTCACTATAGAATAACTCCAGCCTGTCTGATCATGGACGTATTGAGTACCTCAAAAGTTCTCCTACCTATACTTCAGCGAAACCTTGTAAACTTGTATAAATATAATATATTGATGTGAACAATTATTTAGGAGAAAGAACATAAAAAACGTTTGCTATTTATAACCTTGTAATTACATTTTATCAGAAAACACCAGACTAAAACCAACCTGCAGTAAAACTGCACAAGTTTGCGGGGAATATTAAAAAAAGAAACAATTTACTTCACATGTGTTAAATAATAATGTGATATCAATTAGTATGCTCAGTAACAAGAAGGCGCGGTATGTTCTGCCCGCGTGGGAGACGGCGCTGGAGGCGATACTCCATCATCACCCGTCAGCCAAGTTCGCGGCAACCAACAAGTTGGATATTAACGACAACACGGGGGTATGTCAACAAAAATAATGTCATGTAAAACGATACCAAGGTGCGATAATTTTTTAAATGACCTTCCATACATTACCACCCAGTAACACAAGTTCTTCGGATACTTACGTGGTGTGGTCTTGACGTGGTGTGAAGCGTCCAAAAATATTATTATTAAAGTTAACCTTATTTGCTACAGTAAAAGGTACAAGTTTCTTTGCAATTGTCGCCAGGACTGCTTCTACGTCCAGACCCGTCCGACCTTCTGTTTCCCCACGCTGTCTAGTCTGCTGGGCGCCGCACCGCCGTCACCGCCCGCGCCTCTACCGGTGCTCGTGGCGAATTTCGTGAAGGAGGACGGTAAAATATCGTTATAGGATTTGACTCTCGAGACGAACAACAAGTTTAAGCCTCATACTACGTCGACCAGAATCTCTCCAGCCGGAAATAAAGCCGTGCTATAAATAGAGCGCAAATGCAATAGGGCTGAAAATCGCAAGTCTGACATACAGAACTCTTTTGTATTAACCGATATGGATCTTGTTTATTTTCTATAATTCATCATCAGCTCGTTTACTGCTAGACTACGTCACGGGATATTTTTTAGATGCACAAGAAGTCGGTCTGCCGCGCGACGCCAGCCTCACGAACTACTTACGCCGCCTGCGCACCATGTTCGCCATGTGCCGGGATCCGTATGTGTCTATACTCGAATCTATAGTTTATGTTCCAACGATTGTCATATAAAAAAAACTATCAGCCCGAAACCTGTTAGAATATTTACGGCCGCTTTCTGAAAGACCAAGTGCGAGCGTGACGTAATTATATGATATCTGTCCTTCTCTTTCTCTTTGATAAATGATTCACCAATCAGCGTTCAATATGGGTTGTTAACTTGAATGCCATGTTAGTTGTTCACACATTTGATTAGCCTTTCAGAAACTACAATTAGATTGATATAAAACAGTAACCTAGAACTGAATTTTGAATACTTGGCCTACATCCGTTATTAAAATAACAGTTGGCATTTTATGAGAGCTCCCTTTCTTGTCAGTCAGTAGAGATAGAAGCATTTCTTAATGTAATTTTACTGATGGAGATTTAAAATGTTGAGTTTTATATTACAGTTCCATACGTGTAGAGGTCTTCCAGTTTAACGAGGGCTATGACCAGAAATCAGCTCATAGCCCTCGTTAAACTGGAGAGAAGATATGCAAGTTTAAGGATGTAAGCCTGAACCAGAATTCTCAGCACTGAATTAAAAAAAAACTGTAATCTATCGAAATATTCCATAGTTTATTTACATTTAAAGCATAGTGCAGAATTACCTGTTTGGAATTCCAATTATTTTGGTTCTACGTCGCCACATTGTAATATTATGATTATTGTTTCGTGTGGTACATACCACTAGTATATTTAACTTATGCACAAAATATTGGCAGTAAATTTACTATTTGTTAAAATAAAAACCACATGTTTTATGAAAACATCAGGGGATTTTGTGGAGAGAAAGGGAGGGACAGGGAGGGACAGGTCGTGATCACGCAGTGGCATTGTCAGGCATTAACATTTCTTTTATTGTACTACTTTTAATGCAATTAAATGATTGATTGATCACCGCCAGCAACACTCGCTCCCGCGGCGCACATAGGGACTGCTCGGCGGTGTCCTCGTCGCTGCTGCTGCGCGCGCGCACTCTGGGCGAGTACGTCGCGGCGCAGATGTGCGGCCTCACGCAGGACGAGGACTGCGCCGCGCCCAGCGTCCACCTGCACCTCGCCGAGCTGATGGTACGTCTATACGGGTACCTCCTTCGTGCGAAGTAATGTGTTATTTTAAAATCGCTCGAGCGGATTCATTTTAAGAGGGATTCACTTCAAGTACGAGAATGTTGAGGTTACGTCACGCAATACACGTAAGGTGGAGTTATAGCTCTCGATTCTCATTTTAGCCCGTTGTTATTGTGGTGTAAACGCTGAAATAAGCTTTCGTTTAAAGTGCAAGAAACAATACTCTTGTTTTAGCTCTTTGTTCTTTTGATGTCATCAATTTTCGTCGTCAATCGAGGACGTTATAGATGTTCAACGCCATAACACTTGTTCCATAGACTGCGCTGAACTCGTGCGTCGTCGGGCTCGGGCTGGTGAAGCGCGGCGGTGCGCTGGAGCGCGCGCTGCTGTACAAAGTGCTGGCGGACCGGGTCGCGCTGCCGTGCGCGCTGCGGCGCAGCACGACGCACGCGTGGTGCGAGGTCGCCGTGCCCGACGTGGACCCGGTGAGCGTTGAACGTGCGACCTCCCGCTTGAGCAGCAACGGGCTAAACAATTGCGCTACGGACGTCGTTTTTGACGTGATAACCTCTTATAAATCGTTCAACGCGCTTCACGCACGAGAAAGCATGACTCATTGTCAAGTTCCGCCTGAGCTTCTGTTGTTCTAATAATTCATAACTAATCTTTTAAATGTGCTGTTTTGTTTGAAAATAAATGATTTTATATATTATTATAAAATTAAGTGACAAGTTTACGTTGTTACCTTTGTCTTCAAATTTTCGTTCGAAAACCAACTTTACGACTACTCTTTCTAGAATGATTCGCACAAGGAGTACCAGTTCCTTGGGCACCTGCTCCGCGCCAACTACGTGGTGGACCTCATGGAGAACCCTGGGTCTCTGCACTCCCGCTACTCCGAGGAGGCGCGACGTATACGTGGATACTAGTGCAGTATTCGAAAGTCAGGGCATATTTGAAACTGCGACAAATTATGACAATATAATTCACTAAATTATTTTATGTAATTGTCGTTCGAGTATGTCTCCTTGAAACGAGTTGCAAAGTAATAGAATGAATGTGTTATTTTTGAATAATAAATTCTTGTTATAGTTTTACAATAAAGTGGCAAAAAGGTAGAAGGTCACTTTTTTATGCCTGGTACTTAAACTAATATTTTATCCAATAAAATTTCAATATATTGTATCATAAATTCGTATATATACTAAAATTACTTAGGGTGGAGTGCACCGACAGTAAATAATCAGTTGATTTTGTAATCGGCCGTTTAGTCAAAAATGTAATACAAAGAATAATTCCATTAACTATCTTATTTTAATATTCGGATAAAGTTGCCGCCGTTTTTACTAATTAATTGAAGTATGCACTAACTACAAGCTTTAACAAGTAGCAAATAGAGTTAAACAAAACATTTTTTTTTATAACTTCAGCAGTTTTATTAGCGTGAGATTAAAAGAAGCAAAAAAAACAGTGAAATTAACACAGTTAACGTCCATCAGACCGCGGTACGAACAAATGGACCGTAATATTCCTTTCATCAACAAAGTAAAGGGAGAGATAAAACAATATTTTATGTGGTCGATCACACCGTGATGGCGCAATGTGATTCTGCTGCTCTCGGGAGCCTCCGTCGTATTGCCTTTATTAATTCACCTTGTTCAATTCACACTACCACTTATACTTCAGACTACCAAAGGAAATTTTGCGTTTATAGATACCACTCGGACATTAGGTATTCAATTGAATGAGTATATTTTATTGCACTTTAATATTATTATCTGCTAGAATGTTCATATAACAGTAGACATTTTATAAACACGTTCAAACACGTTCATCGAACATCGTAAATAACACAATGACAAAGATCGAGTGTAAAGTGTAAACATCAAAGGCTGGTGATAAATTTCGTCGATACATTACCACACAATATTATATTTATACCGTATAAATATAATTTTTTAGATCTATACGTATAAATTATACCTATATGGTAAACTTT
The DNA here is from genome assembly GCA_905187575.2 of Celastrina argiolus. Classification (NCBI taxonomy): domain Eukaryota; kingdom Metazoa; phylum Arthropoda; class Insecta; order Lepidoptera; family Lycaenidae; genus Celastrina; species Celastrina argiolus. Next base: position 223,710 of record LR994585.1, read on the forward strand.
TTCTTTTTTCTAGTTCTATTTTTATCTTTTATCTTGTCCTGTTTTTAAACACTTTGTAACGTGAGTAGTTGGTACATATTATTATGTATTAAGTAGATGAGATGAGACGAAGTGGACACAATATATGGAGCGCGCTACCCTTAGTTGATGATGATGAAACTGCTACTTGATGATAATGCTGTTGCTGTTGCTGATGCTGTTCTGATAGGTTGATGATGATAGATGATATGGTTAGGGTATAAATGATGAAATAATGACTGAATGTAACTCTATCTCTTTATATTTGTTACAAAAATGCTTAGCTAAGATGCACACGCGGCTTTACGTGAGGCGCGTGTGTACTGACACACTAACTTATTGGCCAGTATGCCAAAAATATATATTGTACACGCCAGTGCGTGTACAATATATTTTTTAACATTGCAATGGTACCAATTTACTAACCGTGGAAATTTGGTTGAATTTCAGCTTTTAGTTTACTTTTAGAACATTGTACAAAGCTTATCAATTCGAAACGTGTTGCTACTGTTCGTACGTATCAGCAGCTCAATATCTCCTGAATATCGGCAGATCTATTCAGTGTGTTGGCGTCAGATGTTACCTACACCACGAACAGTACGTAGGTGTAGACGTAGGTGTAGAACATTTTTCATTCTTGATTAAGGGCATGGTACGCGATATCGGAAAATGAGGTCTTAGTATCCAAACTGATTAGATTTTGATTCAGATTCGATCGTGCCGTGTACTGCCGAATAAATTGACGTTTGTTTATTTTGATTATTATCAGTCGATTGATATGGTCGGGTAGGTACAAAAAGTTACGACCTAACGATTATCTTTATCCTGGTTAGTTTCAAAGTAATGTTAAATAAAATACCAAAAGCCTTTCGAACTGATTCGATTCTCGTTTGTGACGGGAGTAAGCCTGCTGTAGGATATAAATATTTGTTTAAAATGAGCACTTTCCTTTAGTTTGCGGTATGTCATTGGTTTCTAGGATTTGAGCATCATCAGCAACACTATCACGTAATAATGTAAGGTATGATTTTTTTTTAATCACTCGGTGTCATTCCCGGCAAATTGATATATTAAAAATCTAATGTAGGTTACTGTTTTGTAACTGTTTTAGTTTTATCTAAATAGCAATTGCTTTCAGCATTTTTCGATATCTTTACTTTCGGAGATCACCTACCATGCCCTTTTCAAGGTTAATTGTCTATGTCTTTTTTCGCAGATACTTTATTACGGTATAGTTGGTAGTCTGTGATAACATCTTCAGCATCTTACCCGGTAGTATAATATATCGCACCATTTACTCTGCAAACACATCGACAATAGCTGATACATCGTCGCTTATCTTGTATCGTCATTGTGTATTGGATTAACGCCGGACACAATCACGCCGGGATCGATGGGGGGTGGCCTCCCCCCATAGCGGAGGGGGGGGGGGTATAAACAAGCAATCAAGACGCACAATTAAGTCCAATTACCGCCGCCCGGGTAATGTTAGACGAAGATATCGGATTGCCGACAGATAAATCATCCTCTAGCACGAGCGAGACGACGCATTCGTAATGTTACTTATGAGAAGTCGTTATTTTCAGAGCGTAGGCTGACTTTACAAACGGCTGCTTTTTAATCTAAAAAATTTTTTTTGCGTTTTGCGGAAAAATAAGAAATGAGGAAAGGTAGTGTAATCGTATCTCAAAGTTTGACTGCTCTTTTTACACCCAGTATATGGTATCTCTTGTATACCTGTGAATTTTCTACACTTAAATCATACTTCATTTTAATAATATATTTGTGAAGCTTCTAGCGCTAAAAGACTGTAGGTACAATATAATAAAACAAACAATTTAACAAAATCCTGAAACAAAATTATAAAAAAATGTATACCTATATAATTTTCTTTTATAAATATAAACAACATAAAAAATATAGCAATATTATAAAAAACATGAAATTTTACCAGATTAGGGCAAACACAGCATATTCTGCTGCAAACATATATAAGTAACTTGCAACGCTGATTTTCAATCAGAATCGTAAATAAAAAAAATAACAGGTATATTGAACATAGTACCTGTTCCATATATGTAGAGCGTGATACCCCTAAAAAAATGCAAAATAACTGTTATATTGAACATAGAACCTGTTCCATGTACGATAATATTACAACATATTGTATGATATAGAGTTGTAACTTTACACCGCAGTCGCGCCCGCCGACCGTACATTAGTTTTAGTTACGAGCAGGTACAGCTGGGGGCAAACTGAAACTAATATACGTGCTGATATTTGACGTACAATATACAAATAGTTAAGTATCTACTTAACTTACATCTGTAGTATAATATTATCGGAAAATTTTCTTCTCTACGAGTTGTTGCTGTTGTTCCTTTGAAATAGAACTGCAAAATATTTAAAAACAAATTGCTGTTCTGGTAAGTCCATCAGGTCACACCGGTAGCCGGCTTTAAGGTACACATGGCATAATTTTTGAGACCGAATTTTTGAGGAAACTAGAACCTCCGACAAAAAGACGGTAAAAAAATCAGTCATATTAGTATGGAACAATCTGCGGTAGTCGGTGGAAAAATTTACTTACAGAAGTACACCGTGAGCGGGCACGCTCATTGAAACCGATATACATGGTGTAAAAAGAGCAGTCACTATAACTTTGTGATACGATTATACTACCATTCCTCATTTTGGAAATGTGTTTTTTTATATATTTTTTTCAAAAACTACAAAAAATATTTTTTTACTTTTTATTTACCATTTCTTATGTTTGTGTCACAAAAATAACAATAAAGCAAATAAAAAATTATTTTTTAAATTAAAAAAAAAAAGAAATAATATATACATTTCTAGAATGAGAAAAGGTAGTGTAATCATATCCCAAAGTTGTAGTGACTGCTCTTTTTAGACCCGTTATATTATATGCTATGCAGGAGTTATTTTATACTGCACATGTGTGCGCTCACAATAGCACTATTCCTATACTTTCGTAATTCAGTGTGACGGATGACCGACTCGACTAGCGAGAGGCGAAAGGACCGATTACGCTCATCCGATACATGGATCATCTTTCTTGTCGGACAAGCTGGTTATCAGCCTTCATTGGCTAATCACATGCTTGTCTAATAATAGTAATAGTCCACTCACCGATTTCGGTGTCGGTAGCCGATTTAATTAAAACTAGGCCAGCTAAGCAGGAGTTATTTTATAGCGCCCAAGTGTATGCGCAATACACAAAGACACTCTGTCTTCTTTTTACTCTTATAACCCAGTGGGACGGTAAACCGACACGACTGGCGAAAGAACAGGCGCAGGGCCGACTTTTTACATGCCCATCTTCATCTTCGACGCATGGATCATCTTTCTTGTCAAACAATCAGGTGATCAGCCTGCATTGTAATAACCAAACTTGAAAACAAAATTTTTTGTTGTTGTGCCATCGCGGGAATCGAACCCACGACCTCCGGAGCGAAACTCAGAACCACTAGCTTGCTTGTCTGATCAGACATCGTGGGCCAAGTAAGTGTAGGTCTATCAGGTAGGTACTTGATGTTAATACTCTCGTCAGTGTCCATTTCGAATTAACGATAAAGGAACGTTGTCGTTAGCCCTTCGCCCTGTCAATTAGGCAAACGCCCCCGGCGCCCCGCGGGTCACCACTCACCGGCGACCGATCGGATTGTACGACCTTGGCGGGTCCCTTTCGCTTCAATTATACACAAAAATTAAATAAAGCTCCGCCCGTGATGGGTCCACGGTCCCCCGGCCGGGACCCCTCGTCGGCTAATTTGAGTTTCACGGAATTTTCCCGTTAAAAGCCCCCCCTGATTGTATTTGCAGGTTTACGGCGTGTTGTGTAGCATGTATTAACTCGTAGATGACTCAAAATGGAAATATAAGGGTCGCTCTTCGCGTACCTTTCAAAAGCGATACAAAATACTGATCACGCCACGGTGATACCCCTTATAGTTATCTTTTCAGCGATTTAGGCATTACAGCTGTACCAGTATTTTTTTTTGTTTTGATAATGGAGTAGTGTTTTTATATAATTTTTTCTTTAGGTGTCTGTGTTTTGAGTATAGCTAGTTGTATGTAGGACGTGAGTATTGTAATGTCAACATTTTTTTAATAATTTTTATTTATTTATTAATTTTCAAAGTCAAAAACACATGTCGCTGCGATATGCCTAATATTATTATCATCTTCAGACGTCGTGACTCGTTGAGTACTGACCCTTATTCAATATATTATATTTCAGGTAGATATTTGTTGCGACTTGCCCAATGTATTTATTTCATTAAACAAGCTATAATATTAATGAGTGATGATACTTTAGGGTGTGCATGGGTCCGGTATATTATAGAGTTCACTGTCAAAGTACCAGCGCTGAAAGAATGAACTTTTTTTAATAATAATAATTAATTAAACGTTTATTCACAAACACATTTGGACGTTACACTTAAATCAAATTACAATAAAGCAATACAAACACACATTTTAACAAAAAAAAAAATAATAATAATAAAAATAAAATAAAAAGTTTACACAGACAATCATGTGAACAAGGATCACAATACAAAAAAACGGTAAACATCTAAATATAAACAATAAAAAAATATAAATATAAAATGCTAAGGGATAGGTAGGTAGTGTAATGCTCAAATCGCTGAATAGGAGTCCACTCAGGTTAATGACTGAGGGTAACCACCACAGAAGAGTAAAAGAGATTAGAATGGCATTGTAGGCGGGGCAGACGCGCCGTACATATGATCAAATGATCATATGTCAGCCGAAACACGTTTTATCGGTCAACAGTCACAATCTTACTGTGACAGCGTACGGAGCTCCATAAAAAGTCGTTAAAAATGCCGTGTTGCGCTGTTTTAACGTGTCGGAAAAGAAGCCAAGTGTGTAGTGTAGCCCGAGAAGGAATTTCTTTCCACCGGTAAGTCCAAAAACTTTAAATTTTATGTGATATTAGTAATTATTTCCATAGCATTATGTAGTTCGTGATCGAAAACGATACATTCGTATTTAGGCGCAAAATTATCCATTGCTGCAATACGTGGGTACCATTTTGTGTAATGTCTTTGCGAGTGAGCAATGTATTGCATTCGCAGCGATTGTTCGCTCGCCGAATGACAGCTTCAATTCTAGGTACTTCGTGCGTATCGATAGTGTTGTACCAAGATGTAAACAATGTCGACCTAAGAAAATGATATTATAATTTAAGCAACTCTCTTTATTGATAATTACCATCATATTATTGTTTATTTAATTTAGCTTTCTATTAAGAAATAAAAGATAATTTCATACGGACATTATTATAATTATATTGTTATATCTGTGATTAATGTATGTTTTTTTGCCTAGTAAATAAATAAATAGATTATTAAGGACCGATTTTTCCATCCTCAGATAAACAACCAGATAGCGTTTATTCGACGAATAGCAATATTTTGAGTTTTTCAAAACTCAGATAGTTGTTAACTGTCTAATAAGACACCTATTAAAGGAATAAAATTATCTGCTGCTTGAAGAGCCTGACAAGGCTTTATTTCCCCGATAAGTTCGTGTCTGCATTTATATTTAACAGTTTCGTCAATTTCTTTGGGTATCAGAATCTAATAAAATTGATGTTTTTGAAGCAATGGACGACTTAGCAATCGAGGAGGTACCTGAATTCCTCAATTATTTACATCTGTCTGGTAGAAAACCCCGACCAGCTAGTATTTTCAACAGTACCTTATGCCTAATAGTAGTAGTGATGATTGTAACTAGCACAAGGAATATTTTGAGTCACTGACAAGCTAGTTTCTTACAAATCACATTAAATATCTATGGACGTTGTGAACACCACTTCAATCTGGCCCTGTGCTAAGCATACAAAGAACTTTACGAACGATAACGGAAATATATTTAATACTTTTTATACGATATACAAATTATTTTTATTAGATTATACACACATTTAATACACATCAATGACCCAGGAACATTGGATTTTTTTTTCTCTCGGTGGGATTTGAATGTGCAACCTCTCGGTTGAGCACCAACAACAATGCAGTCGACTATTGTACTATGGAGGCAGCGTAGTGGTTGAGTGCATTGGTGCTCAAGTATTGACATTGAATAGGCTATTACTAACAAGTAACAAATATAAAACAACATATAATGTAACTCTTTAATATTTAATTAATAGGATTTCTTATTTATAGAATTGATTATCTATACATATAATAAATCTGTAGAGGGGTCATGTCTGTACATTAAGAATATTTAAGTGAAAATTAAAAAAAGGGGGTCTATAAAACCCACAGAACCTAAAAATAACATTAAAAAAAAATGTCTGTCTGTCTGTCTATCTGTGTGTGTAAAGTCCATATAAATCTCAGTACAGAGATCTTCGTCGCGTATATGAGCGTACTATCAAGTAGTCCCGTTCGCATAAAAGAAAAAAAAATATTATACATACAGACGAATTGAGAACCTCCTCCTTTTTTTGAAGTCGGCTTATAAAACACGGTCATTTTTTGAGCTGGTAGTAGGAATTGTTAGCATTTTCATAGAAAAAATACCTCAAAACATTCACGACAAAAACGGCCATTATTTGACAGTAAACTATTATTATCTATCTATACATATAATAAATCTGTAGAGGGGTCATGTCTGTACATTAAGAATATTTAAGTGAAAACATATAATAAATCTGTAGAGGGGTCATGTCTGTACATTAAGAATATTTAAGTGAAAATTAAAAAAAGGGGGTCTATATAAGCCACAGAACCTAAAAATAACATTTTTGAAAAAAATGTCTGTCTGTCTGTCTGTCTGTCTGTCTGTCTGTCTGTCTGTCTGTCTGTCTGTCTGTCTGTCCATATGGGAATGTTTGTCGTCGCATCACGCTAAAACCACTGTATGGAATGAAATGAAATTTGGCAGGCAGGTAGCTTATGACCTGAAGAGCATTATTGGAAATTATTATCCCGAAAAACGAAAGGGTTCCCGAGGGATCTTCAAAAAATTGTAGCTACCTATTTGACGGTATTTCAGCCAAACTACTCAACGTATTTAAATGAAATTTGGCAGGCTGGTAGCTTATGATCTGAAAAGCATTACTAGAAAATTATTATCCCGAAAAACGAAAGGGTTCCCATGGGATCTCCAAAAAATTGTAGCTACCTATTTGAAGGTATTTCAGCCATACTACTCAACGTATTTAAATGAAATTTGGCAGGCAGGTAGCTTATGATCTGAAAAGGATTACTGGAAATTATTATCCCGAAAAACGAAAGGGTTCCCGTGGGATCATCAAAAAATTGTAGCTACCTATTTGACGGTATTTCAGCCAAACTACTCAACGTATTTAAATCAAATTTGGCGGGCAGGTAGCTTATGTCTTGAAGAGCATTATTGAAAATTATTATCCCGAAATACGAAAGGGTTCCCATGGGATCTTCAAAAAATTGTAGCTACCTATTTGAAGGTATTTCAGCCAAACTACTCAACGTATTGAAATGAAATTTGGCAGGCAGGTAGCTTATGACCTGAAGAGCATTACTGGAAATTATTATCCCGAAAAACGAAAGGGTTCCCGTGGGATCTTCAAAAAATTGTAGCTACCTATTTGACGGTATTTCAGCCAAACTACTCAACGTATTTAAATGAAATTTGGCAGGCAGGTAGCTTATGATCTGAAGAGCATTATTGGAAATTGTTATCCCGAAAAACGAAAGGGTTCCCGTAGGATCTTCAAAAAATTGTAGCTACCTATTTGACGGTATTTCAGCCATACTACTCAACGTATTTAAATGCAATTTGGCAGGCAGGTAGCTTATAATCTGAAGAGCATTATTAGAAATTGTTATCCCGAAAAACGACAGGGTTCCCGTGGGATCTTCAAAAAATTGTAGCTACCTATTGGACGGTATTACAGCCAAACTACTCAACGTATTTAAATGAAATTCGGCAGGCAGGTAGCTTATGACTTGAAGAGCATTATTGGAAATTGTTATCCCGAAAAACGAAAGGGTTCCCGTGGGATCTTCAAAAAATTGTAGCTACCTATTGGACGGTATTACAGCCAAACTACTCAACGTATTTAAATGAAATTCGGCAGGCAGGTAGCTTATGACTTGAAGAGCATTATTGAAAATTGTTATCCCGAAAAACGTAAGGGTTCCCGTGGGATCTTCAAAAAATTGTAGCTACCTATTTGACGGTTTTACAGCCAAACTACTCAACGTATTTAAATGAAATTCGGCAGGCAGGTAGCTTATGACCTGAAGAGCATTATTGGAAATTGTTATCCCGAAAAACGTAAGAGTTCCCGTGGGATCTTCAAAAAATTGTAGCTACCTATTTGACGGTATTTCAGCCAAACTACTCAATGTATTTAAATGAAACTTGGCACAAAGGTAGATTGTAACATGAAATAACCAACATAATATTTTTAACCGACTTACAAAAAAGGAGGAGGTTTCTCAATTCGTAAATATATGTTTGTTTTTTATGTTTCTTCGCGGATATCTTCATCGTTTCTGAAACGATTTTAATTTTTTTTTATGTTGTGTAGGGTATAATTTAAATTTGGTCCCATTGTCACCAAAATGGTGAACTGCTGATGGGATCCGTGAAGAATCGAAGGAAATCCTCAAAATTTATGTGGAATAATATATTGATTTTGATTTTTTCTGAAGTAGTCTAAGCATATGTTACCAAACAGTAAGGTTCTGCACCATATCCTGGATCTATAATATCAAAAAATTTCGCGTTTCAGTATAACTATATATATATATATTGAAAAATTTCGCGCTGCTCTGGCTTATGCCAAAGCAGCGGTAAACTATATATATAATATACATATATATTTAAAAAATTGCGCCGCCCTGGCTTACGCCAGGCTAGGCTAGGTAGACTTTTTCTCTTTCTACTATTTTTTTTTATCTAATCAAAATAAATAAAATAAAAAAAGTTTTTGTTTTTCATTTTCCGTCCTCAAATAATCGTCGTCTGATCATTCGAGAATTATCCCTACTCAGTCTATACCCATCACTAAAAATCTGAAAATTAAATAATTTTAAACAAAAAAATACGACTTCAAAAGGTAAACTAAAAGGAACAATTAAATTTACTTCGCACAAAGTAATACTTATTTTCCAGTACAAGTGAAAATAATTATTACTTTGTGCGAAGTAATTTATTATTATACTTAGGTTTTGCAAATACGATTAATAAAGTATAGGCGTAGGATAGTTTGTTTTCAAGATATGAATGAGATGTTATAGGTACATTTAAATTAGAAAAGTTATGTCAATATAAGTAAGATTTATGTTTTTCATGATATTTTCATTTATTAGTTTTCATGCTAGGGTATGGCTTGGGTTTTTTCTTTCTTTTGGACTTTTGTTATTTTGTTGTCTAAAGGAAGTTAGTACTTTAACCGTAAAGTCCCTAAGTAGGCTACATGTTTGTTAGCGTAGGTAATTAATAAATAAAAAACCGGGCAAGTCCGAGTTGGAATTGCGCACCGAGAGTAGACTTTTAAAAAATTTGGCGCTCGGCGCCAGCAGCGCAGCGTCGGTGTTAAAACGATCATCGTCTGCAGTCGCTGCGGCGTAAAGTCCATACAAATCTCAGTACAGTAGATCTTCGTCGCGTATATCAGCGTACTATCAAGTAGTCCCGTTCGCATAAAAGAAAAAAAAATATTATACATACAGACGAATTGAGAAACTCCTCCTTTTTTTGAAGTCGGTTAATAATACACGGTCATTTTTCGAGCTGGAAGCATTTTCTTAGAAAAAATACCTCAAAACATTTACGTCAAAAACGGCCATTATTTGACAGTAAACTATTATTATTACTCCATCGGCCTACTTCTTTTGCCTATGCACGTCTAATACCGTGTATAAAGAAGCATTACTTTAAATTAGTGATTTTAAATATCCAAACGACAGTGTTCATAAACTAAAAATGTATTTGAACTGCTGCCCTAAATCACTTTTCCACGCGTACGAAGTCGTGGGCACAGCTAGTTAAAAATAAATAAAGAAGCATTACTATAAATTAGTGATTTTAAATATCCAAACGACAGTGTTCATAAACTAAAAATGTATTTGAACTGCTGCCCTAAATCACTTTTCCACGCGTACGAAGTCGCGGGCACAGCTAGTTATTGAATAAAGAAATCACAGCCATAAACTATGTGCGCTAAACTATTGAAATGTTACTCTTTAAACATTAAGGAGAAACAAAAAACATAATATTATAAAGTTTCACATTTTTATTACAAATAAGATGATATTGTCAGTAACACAGTAATTGTTTGCTGCATTTTGCTCTATTTATATATATTTTGTTCTTTCCTCATATCATAATTCTCAAGACATAACATCTTTTATGCTCCTTTTCTAGAAAATAATGCCATCTTTGCTATTGTAGTTTTATCAGCTGTCCATCAACTCTGAATCTGCAAAAAATTTATGATTAGATGTATCAGTAATTTCCGGTATAAAATGGCAAACCAAAAAGATATTAATCTTTAAATTTCAAGCAATGTTCCAACCTAATTCATGCATTAATACATGAATTTATTTTTGCATATACCTATATTTTGTTTGCAACGAAGAAACCTATATAATAGTTTCGGTTCAATTTTCTTTTTCTCCTTTGAAAAGTAAGCGGTTTTGATTAGCAATATGTTAGATAATAAAATAATAAATACCTTTGGCAATAATTTTCTATACAAGAAAATTACTATTTTGTAGTTTGATATTTTGTCACGAGTTCTATTACAACTAACAAGTTCGGAGTTGGTAAAGTTGCAGAATGTCCTCGCATCCTTTTTTGTTCCAAATGGAACATAGATGTAAATAATAAGGGTTTTATAAAATTATAAAACCCTTATTATTTACATCTATGTTACACAACAAAAATACATAATAATTATTTGTAAGCTTGAATTTTCGAAAGACAATATTGACAACTGACAAGTGACAACTGAAAAAGTTATACCTACCGAACATGTTGCTGTTCTTTTTTAACATATTGAATGCAATAACTGTGCATCTCACTTGCACACAAATAGTGTGAAGTTGTCTGGTTAAATACCACTAATAGCTATTCTGTAGCTATAAGACGATTGAAAAATCGAAAATATTTATTGGCTTGACAACTAGGCAAATAATTTTATTTGTCAGGCTACTATTTGACGATTTATCTGAGTATTGAAAAATCGGCCCTAAGAACAATACATTAGTCGTACGGTACCCTGTCACCCCTCAAAAATTTAACCGAACTATTGCAAAAAATGTGACAATTATTTTATCGATATCAATTATCGACCTTCGGTCGCCCTAGCGTGTATGAGAAAAGTGCGCGTGTGTAAGTGTACATCTAATGCATTGTTTACGTTAGTGTGACAACCAATTACAAATTAGCGATCTAAGTGCGTGAGGTTTATTTGTGTGCGTAACGCTCGTACGTATTGGGTTACTTCCATGTAGTGGAATTAAGAGCGGCGACACGCGTTCTGATACAAATTTGAAACTATTTCCATTCTAACCTCTTTATCTGTTCTGTGGTAACCACAGTCCCTGATATTCTGTGGATCCGATTTTGTTGTCAGGCCTGAGACAGACTACTCAAGGCAACAGCGAAAGGAATATAAAAAAGTACTTATATTATATTATTATATGTTCTTGTAAAATATTAAATAAATAAAGAGATGCATTAAAACATACATAAAAATTATTCGATAAATATTAAATATATAATTAGTCTCGTGCCTGTCAAAAATATGCAAGGCGTCCATGTTATTACCGCGCTATTATTATTAATTTGACATTTCACAAATCACAACATTCGGCTGTGACTTGTGAGCATCGAATACGGACTACCAGCGGTAGGCGGAAGGGGGCACCGGGCAAGGGGCAAAGTGTATGTGCAAGCCCTGAGCCGCGCGCGACGCTGGAGCACTAGCACTCCACGCGTTTGTAACTTATATTTATATGAACATAAATAATCATTATAACGCGTAATACATAAACAACGACATACAGATAAACAAGATAAATAATTATTGTGATATACAGTTTGTGTAGATTACAGGATAGATTATAACCAATATCAAGTGAGTGTTTACATGTATAATATATTGCATAAATAGATACCTAGATAAATAAAATAGTTTGTTTACGTCGATTGTAAAACCTATAGAATAAAATTTAAGCAGTGGGTTTTACTTCTTGTATGGACAAATATGCTATATTAAATTGCAAATTAATTTTTTTTTATGACGTATTATTAATATCAATTCTTATTACAATTTTTGACATTTGTAAAATAATTATTATAAAATAGTATGAATGTGAACTTATTGCAAATAATTAATAAAAATTTGAAATTGACAAATTCATCAAAATAAAAAGTTTGTTAACTATTTTAAATGCATTAATTGTAAATCTTAACTGTAAAAGCAAGAAATAAAATGCTTTTTTATTTTTTATTTATTTATGGGCAAATTTATGATGTTGAGTCATATCTCATAGAAACATGATGAAAGTCAAAAGTAAGTCTTTCACCGCTGGTACTTTCACAGTATACTCTACATAGGAGGCACCATAAAGTATTATCACTCATTTATTTTACACTTATTTATTTAGTTTGTGGGATTTTTACATTCAAAAACTATATTATAATGTTAACTGCATAAATAAAATAATAACTAAGTAATACCAGTAATACTAACTTACTCGTATATAATAAAAAATATTAGTATAGCTTTCGAATATCTTCAAACAGCCATCATAACAAATTCGTGGGAAATGTATAATCAACGACAAGCTCCGGAATAGAAAGCACTTAACGCATGAATAATACAGCGGAGAGGCGTTTCTTCACCACGCCGTGTATAACAGTATGTGATAATATGATTAAGTGTATAACAGTATGAGTAGGTAATGAATAAGTGTATAATATTATGTACCTATATAATGAGTGTTGTAATGTCACTGGATTTGGTTAGACTCCAGGAACGCGTCCAATAATAAAGACTTTTACTCATACAATTTAAATTTAACCGCGAAACAATTATAACCACAACCTGCAAGCAGATGAGTGAGTGTACGCATAGGCATGCGTTTGATGCACCTCCCTCCTCCCACACTGCTTATGCGTACACTCGCAAGCAAAAAACATGAAAACACCACCACCACACAAGCAATAATGTTAACACGATCATGCAAAGTCCCACCACCATGCAGGTTGCAAAACTCTACGCGCGTTTCGCTCCGACCCCGGAGCATCCTCAGGATGTTGTCTCTGCGAACAATGTTCGTTAAGTGATCACGCATGCCTATGCGTACACTCACTCATCTGCTTGCAGGTTGTGGTTATAATTGTTTCGCGGGATATTGCTAGATATAATATATTTAAATTGTATGCTATGGATTTCCGCAAAGTAACGCCTGATTCCATTAACTGACTTTTACTCACTTATTATATTTATTGAATACCACATAAGATACATCTTATGACTAGGTGCATAAATCCTTCTCTCATATATACTCTCTTGGACGACTGATGTAAACTATCTTAGGCCCGTTTAAATAAAACAAACCTAACCTCACATGAGAACCTGTTTGACACATAAAATAACGTTCTTCTTCTTTTTTTTGCATATGCCTCCCCCTCAATAGGAGTTGCCAACGTCAGAGTATTAAAAGTTAGCAGTACCTCAGCAGTACAGTGGGATGTTATGAACAACTTCACGCGAGTCTCGTGTAGATACAAGTTAAATAAAAATTACAGGCTGGTATTTTACTTAAAAGACGTTTAATAACGTTTCGTTTCACTTTTAAAAGTATGACATTACATTGTTTTAAACCTAATTCACAACAGTATACTATTACATACAGTATAGTATTGAAATAAAACAGACTAATGTAACTAATTGATCCTTTTATTAATTAGTTACTACACGAGGGAGCGGCAAGAGCGAACAGGATGTGAAACAGAGACTAAAACAAGCGTCATAAAGTCAACAATAACTTCCTATTGCGCGGCAAAATTTAAATTAGATTTTACATTAATGAAATTAAAAAAATATGACAGTGGTTTCAAATAAACATTAAAATTAGAGATATTCCAAAAATGTGTATACTGTAATAACTCAAAACTAAATTTGCATTATTTAAATTACTATTTTCATAACGATAAATAATGACAAAAAGAGCTGATATATTGACATCACAATATATACAGATTATCACGGAACATCCTGTATCATCAGTTACATTAGCGCCTGGTCACACCTAGATACGACACGGCGCGCTTTTTTAGTTATATAGCAATAAAGCTATATAACTAAAAATGCGTAATACATAACGATACAAAATCGAACTTTATTTACTACACAAAAAGATTTTCAAAATCGAACTTTATTTACTACACAGAAGTTTCATTTCTATAGTTCGAAGTAATTCCTCCCTGTGTGTAAAATGTTTAGTAAAATGTCTTGCGATTGATCGCAGTCGATCGAAAATTATAGATACGACCAAATATTTATTGATAAGTTTTCTCCTGCATTACTAGACATTTACATTTTTTCATAATCCTCTCATTAGCATTAAATATTTATTTATCTTCTATTTGCTATGATATACAAAGCTACCATGGCAACCGTGTTTTACAGTCCTGAGCCTGCGAACGATCGCGAGGCACGGAATTGTACCTCAAAGAGTGAACCAATACAGAACAAATAAACTTTGTTATGTAAAGTTCAGGCATTCGAGACTGAACACAATTTGACTACATTATGTACACGTATATTTTATGATACATGGGAAACTTGCAGCTAGATAATTAGAAGAAGAAAACATAATAAATATATTATGTATATTCAAAGTGTAACAATGGGCATATACCGACTATATACATACCATGGTTAATGCCAGGAATATGCCTATACGATTCGTGGGGTTCTGAAGACAGAATAGCACCTCCCCACCATCCATTTTTCCCGTGGGTTTCGTAAAAGGCGACAGGGGAATATTATTTGGATCTGAGCACCAGCATTTCCGCGAACATCTGAAAACTGCGCTCACCAACCCGCCTGCCAAGCTTGGCGAGTATAGGAACCCCCATGAAACACTTGGGGGGGGGGGGGGGACTTATGTCAGTAGGACGCCATTGCTGAAATGATGATGATGATAGACATCATTATACATACCTGACCCGACGGTACCTGCGACCGTATGTCATAACAGTCCGGGAACAAATGGCGTACATTCGTCACGCGGCGCGGCAATTACAGTAATTAATTCGCCCAAGACGCCGTCAGCCGTCTCATTACTCACACAGATCAGCTTTTTACACCTCGTCTGTATTTTTCAACGGAGATTTTATTTCGGTCAGGGTACATTAATCCTGGTGATTTGTAATTAGTTATTACGTATGGCAAGTTTCGAATAATAGTAAGTAGTACTATTTTGGGTAGTACGAAGTGCTAACTCCGTTAGTTGTACCATGTAGTGTAGTTGGTACCATGTTCTCAGCAATCGTCGCTTTTCGTACATCCTCTGTTCGTTTAAAGTAAAAGTAGCCGAGGAGCCACGCGAACGTTCTGTGGTCTACTACGCTTTGTAGCGCGCTATGACATGTACCATACAACGCCGCATAGCACATTACGTGGTGTATGCTACACTACGTAGCCCGATAATATAAGTATAGTACGTCCGTGATAAATTTAACCAAAACGTAAACAAACCAAAACTACCGAAATTTTCACATATTTACTTATTGTGCACACTTATCAAAACTTTCACAGGAATGTTAAAGAATTACACTTCACTAATCAATACAGTTTATAACAACTAAACAATAATTAATGTTTAAATATCAAATGAAAATCTTTCACATAAAAATACGCCATTTTGACACTGCCGATTGTAGAATATGTCTATAGTCTATGGATTCATAGCAAACAATAATCATTGTATTAATATTGGCCAATTGGCATCACTGAATAGTCTATGGTTGTGTCATAGACAGATATGTTTACGTTTGGGTTAAATTTATCTCGGACGTACTATTGTAAGCTTGCCGCGTAGCGCTCTACAATTAGTAGTAAGCTACGCTGCGTAGCCCGTGTAGTATGCTAGCAAAAATGCTACGACTCACATATATGCAACATTATATTGCCGTGAACGTGATCTGATGATGCAGCTGGAAAGTTGCCAGGAACTCCGCAATAAAACGACGCGAACCCCATCGAGTTCGAGCTCGTAAGTTTGATCTTGACGAGAACTCTGTCTCTATATAGTATTTAAAGTCTAATAATAAAGCTGGAAAGTGATCATATGAACTCCGTTACAAGTTTTATATTTTTAAAATATTTTTTACTAAATATCTTATTAATTTGAATTCGTGGAACCCGTGCTAAGATTATAGTGAAAAAAAAACCCACGTGTTTGCACAAGACTTAAAGTTATCAATCTTTCAAGTTAAAACGGTTATATATAACTTACAATCGTGTCGGAGCACATACGAAAAGGCTTACCAAGTTTAATTTTCCATGAAACGCGGCAAGCACACAGGATGATGAAACAAAACAAACGCGGGCTTTAGAAAACATTATATGTTTATTAAACATTCAGTCACCGAGAAAACTTGACGTAATAAAGAACAGATTTATTTACAAGTGGCGGAGCTCTTCCCGCAGCGAGCGGCGCGGCGAGTACCTGCGGGGAACAGTTGCGTGAGTCGCTGTAGTACATGTTGCTCAGATAGCATTTGTTGTACTTAGTGTTGCTCAAATAGCCGTGCACAATGTTGCTAACTTGCGGCTAGAACTATTGGGTAACTGAAAACTATTGGATTGGTCACAGCGTTGTTTATTTTAATAGTCTGCGGGATTTTAGCTGTAAGGCAGGTATATTCTATGGTCTATTTGCAAAAGGCTGTATCTAAAGGTAGCCTTCCGATCTATGCGAACGCTACCGGGTTGCGCAACCGGATCGCGCGACCAACGGATTGCGAAACAGTGGCTTAGAATGAATTTATAATGTTATAGTCACAAACAACAAAAGTATTTGATAATAATGCCGCGACCGCGTCGCGCGAGCAACGGTAGCCACATAGCCACTAGCCAGCTCCGCTGTTTACTGTTCGAGCTAAGATCGGAAAGTTCCTTCAGGGTAATCTATTAAGCGTTATATTTTAATTTACTCTTCCGCATTTCTGATAAGGTAACTACGGCTACATGCGAGAGTTGAGCCAACTAAAAACTAGTTGTGCATAGCTTTGTTTGCGCCATGTTCAAAGCCAAACATTTATTTATATTGCATTACATTTTTATTTTATTGTAATTTATTTAAGTTATAATGATTATTTTGAATTATTGTAACACGTCAACAGGAGCACTACAAACTAATCGTGCTGCCTACTTAAAAGTTTAATTTAAATTGGGTTCCATCTAATAGCTTTAAGATAAATCATGATTATTGAATAAGGCTGACATAATCTTAGGATGAATAGCCTTTAAATAAAGAAAAAAAAAAAAAAAAAAAAAAAGTGTTTTGATTTCTTTACTTATTTTTTCTTAGTAGATAGTTGACGGCCGAATACTCAAACTTAAGAGGAAACACCACAAAATTTCTTCCATACAAAAATAGGGGTCTAGGGGATTTGTATTTCCTCCCTGGATAACACCTCTAGAGTAACAATTTTTTTCCTGAATATTTACGGATATTGTTTGTACGTCCCTATTTTTTCCTTTTTTTAATAAATTAATTATTTAAAGAGATATGGACGTTCAAAAACCTAAAAAAAATGGCCAGACTCTCCTCTATGTTTAAACATCTAGGAAACAGATTTGACTACAATAAACAACAAAAGCAAAAAATAGGAACCTAGCTCAATTCTTTTTTTAGCTAATACAGAAAAAAATATTAAAATCGGTTAAGTTTTGGAGGAGGAAACAGGAATCCCCTAAACGTCGATTTCTGGTACTTTTAATAGGTAATTTCAGTCCAAGTTGCAGTTGTCTCTATCGCGCTAGTGTTGGCTAGCTAAGGCACTGCGAGACAGCAATAGATTTTATAAATACCTATTTTGTATTTCTCTTAACCGTGGTGTTTCCTCTTAAGTGGCACTCAATTCATACGCTGTCGTTGGATTCTACTGAGCGGCGACGGTTACCTCGTGATTCAAGCGACTCCTCACTTTGAGTAGCGGCTGAGATGCCGAATTTTAATTAAACGTATCATGCTTGCATCTGAACGGTTGCATCTTTTGTTCGCTAAAGCTGAAGCCATGCTGGGTGGTGGTGGTGGGAGGTGGAATACGAGTAGTGTAATATCTCATCGAGTCCCGACCTTATCGTATGGCGGTTCCGTTAGAAGCGGTGGCTTCAAAGGAAACAAAGTTTGTTAATCTTGATATCATATTGATTAGAATAGGATAGGGAAATATTTTCGCGACGAATATATTATTATTGTTGTTCGGTATCGAAAAAAAGTGTTTAATTTTTGGTGTATTTTTATTTACCATCTATACAGATGTAATAATTTATTATTTTTTAGGTATTTATTTAATCAATAAAAGAAATACATAAAAAAAACTTAATCTACACAGTGTAATTTAGTGTTAATGTTGTAATAAATTAAAAATATCACTCACTCCTTTTAATCTTATTGTAACCCACAAATACATAAATACATAATCTATGTACTTGAAGGTGGGAAGGAGGTGTGTTGTTTGTCTCTTTGTAGTCTGAATTGATGTGAACACTGTGATACCAACATTGGAATTCAGACATTTATAAATTCCAAAATTAATATTTTTTAAAATCCTAATAATAATTACTAATAAGTTTGTCTCTGCTACATTATGCTAATATTTCAAACACGCATACTCGTAAGCCGACGATTAGCGGTGTTTATGGCGGGCTCAGCGGCTGTCGATCGGCAGTAAGCCTTATAAATTAGCTGCTCGTTGTAATTATTATAACGCCCGTCGACTAATAATGTAGGTATTCAATTTTGACATTGATTTCATTATCAAAACATACCTGTACAAAATTACATTTAAATACCTAATAGATTTAAAAAAAATATTTCTGTCACCGTAAAATTGTAAGCACAGTCAGTTAATAATCTCTCTAGCGATATTATAACTATCTAGAAAGTGTAAAGTGTCGGAACATACTACTTACATTTTTGATAAACTATCGAAGTGAAACCGTAATATTACAATCTGTCGGGCGTTTAATTGACAACTGTCCGAAGGCAGTCCCTGAGTGGTCGGTCTAACAGCAAACGAATTAGCAAAAAAAAATGGCAGCGCGAGGAATATGCCGTTCACGGTTCAACCAATCAGTGCGCGAGGTAAGTTCCGTCAAATGTCAGTTCATGATTTGACGGATTCACTTCGATATTTTACAATCTAACGAAAAATAATGCATTTAATTGTAAGTAGTATGTTCCGTTTTTCAATTGCAAGATATTTTGAAAAATCGCTAGAGGATTATAAACTAACGGTGCTCTATACGGTAACATATCCATTACAAAACTCAAGTATTTAGTTGCGGGCATTTTATTATGTTGCGATTTATTTGAAATTTAATTAAAATGTTCATGTACCCATGATTAACCTACGTTAAAAAAACACACTAATAAAAATATTCATACACTGCACAAGTTATGTAATATTTTGTTCTTGTCTGTCAAGTGACTTTTCAAATGTATCAGACAAGGAGAAAACACTAAATACGAGTAGCTTAAATACCCAGTTGTCAAATTCAGTACCAACTTTAAACCTGACAAAAGATTTGAACACTGATTAAAATGATTTGTCTTTCAGAAACCGGGGGATGGTGTGTAAATATTTTTATTGGTTTTTCGTCATTCATTTTCAACTCTATCCCCCAGTTTCCCGTACGCTTTTCAAATAAATGATCAACTAACGTAGCATTCAAATCAACCATCCATATTGAACGCTGATGGTGGAATATTATCAGACAGAAAGAAACGGACAAATATTTTATAATTACACTCGCTCGCTGATTCAAATCGTATGTCAACTAATCGGTGTCTTAGTTGAATTAAGTGTAAAAGTGGTGTAATTAAAAAATATCTGTCTGTTCCTTTCTGATAATGTTCTACCAATCAGCGTTCAATATGGGTTGTTGATTTGAATGCCATGTCAGTTGATCATTCATTTGAATAGCGTTCGGGAAACCGGGGGAAATCTATAGGCATTAGGTTGTAAGCACAAGTGTTCACCTGACAGTCGGCGAGGGTCGCGTGTGCTCGCGTCTGCGCGCGCGCGGCCGCCCGCCGTCCCGCCGCCGCGCCGCTCCCCCCGCGCCGCCCCCCGCGCCGCCACACCCCGCGGCGTACGAGCCGTCCTCCGTGCTGGACTCCGCCGCTCCCACCGGCAACGTTTCTACCAACAGATTAGAACTTGAAGGATTCAGAACTTCTGCTTCAAGGCGGATTTTTTGGTACATCAGCTGCTGTCGTGAAAATTCCACCCCATTTGTTTTAATCAATTTTTTTTTGAGAAAAAACTCGTGGGCAATGGCCGCGATTAGTCGCCACCTATATTTTCTAAGTATAGGTGGCGCCACCTATATTTCCACATAATTTCTAAGCTCAAACGCGTGTAATAACTATAGCAGTAGCGCGCGTCAGTTGTGCGTATGCGCCAAGCCTAAAGTAGAGTACGCTCTACAATCTATCAGTATGGACTCCGACGAATCAGTATGAGTTATAGTAGAAAATGTTAATCTGCTTCAGCAATTCAGCTTCAGCTGTGTACGTACCCGACATGTGCGCGGCGGGCAGGCGGTACAGCTCGGCGGCGCACGCGGCGCACGGCGAGCCGCTGGACTCCGAGTCGCTGTCGCGCGCGCACCCGTAGTCTGCACATAACACAACCGGTACATGGTATAGAAGTCTCTGGAGAGGACCTACTACTATGACCTCGATCAGGTAACTTCGTACTAACAGAATAGGAAGTAGTGTGGAGAGAAGCTTGAATGGTGTTTACATTAGTAGTACCATGGCCATCCCATACAATCTATATTTAATTAAAAAAAAACAATAGATGTCACTACTATTAACGTTTGTAAATATACCGAATTAAGTACAAATATTGACATTAAAATAAAGATAAGCATATTTTTTAAGCATAACATCACATTATAATTAATTCAACTCCTTAATTAGGATGAAGATACGAAATGAAATAAGTAATTAATATTTTCCAATAGTGGCGCTAGATGGCGATTTATGGAATCTGCATGGACTTCACCCTTTATCTATAGGAAATCGAAGAAAACAAAAATAGCCAGTCGAATTGCCAGTATTATGGTGATACCATTTTCTAGTACTAGTCTCTGTTATGTATCTACTTTGTGGTAGTACGTAGGACAAGAACTATAATAGAACCAGGACTAACTATCGGAAGACATCGAAGTCGTAACTGTGTCCTCCGACCCAGAAAGGGGTGAAGAACTTAGGGACAAATAGAAAGAGATTAAGTAACTTGTAGGGAATCAAGAATTGCGCACTTGAAGTGAAACACCCGAGACAGTAGGAAACGTATGGCAAGTGGCAACGATAAGTTGATGAGACCTGGGTTGGTGGAAGGATTGGATAAAGCTGAAAAATTGAGTATTTTTCCTAATATTGATCTAATTGAAATATCATTAAAATGATGTATTAATCTTCTTTATTTTAAGCAGAGTCTTTTTTTAAGACATAATTTTTTAATTTAAATATTGATTAAAAAAGATATGTAACTCCACCCAATTTTAACCGACTTCCAAAAAAAGGAGGAGGTTCTCAATTCGTCTGTATGTTTTTTTTTTTAGAAGTTCTAACCTTTTCTCTCATACAAGTCACGCGAATATGAATTAGGTTAGTATTTGTGAGGCAAAACTTGTGGTATCGTCGTTTCAGTTTTTGCAAATTTTGTCTCCAATATTTTTTACCCCTCTGTTCTGTTGTGGATAGACAGACCGACGAACTACGGTGAAAACTATTTATATTACAAATAATGGATTTAGCGGGAACAATTATTATTAAAAACAAATGATGCGTAAAGTTATCGAGCGAGAATGGTTATTGTCAAAAAAAACACAATATTTTATGAATACAAATTCAATATTTTTGAAATTCATTGGCTATTTTTTTTTTAAATATTTTTTTAAAGTAAAGTCTATGACGTCATCATCGGCTGGCAAGACGCATTAAATACATAACAATTTAAAAAATAGACCTATGTGAAATGTCAACAAAAAAAACACAATATTTTATGAATTCAAATTCAATATTTTTGAAATTCATTAGCTAGTTTTTTTTTAATATTTTTTTAAAGTAAAGTCTATGACGTCATCATCGGCCGGCAAGACGCATTAAATACATAACAATTTAAAAAATAGACCTATGTCAAATGTCAACAAAAAAAAACACAATATTTTATGAATACAAATTCAGTAATTTTGAAATTCATTGGCTATTTTTTTTTTATATTTTTTTAAAGTAAAGTCTATGACGTCATCATCGGCCGGCAAGACGCATTAAATACATAACAATTTAAAAAATAGACCTATGTCAAATGTCATAAAAAAAACAATATTTTATGAATACAAATTCAATATTTTTGAAATTCATTGGCTAGTTTTTTTTAAATATTTTTTTAAAGTAAAGTCTATGATGTCATCATCGGCCAGCAAGACGCATTAAATACATAACAATATAAAAAATAGACCTATGTCAAATGTCATAAAAAAAAACAATATTTTATGAATACAAATTCAATATTTTTGAAATTCATTGGCTAGTTTTTTTTAAATATTTTTTTAAAGTAAAGTCTATGATGTCATCATCGGCCAGCAAAACGCATTAAATACATAACAATTTAAAAAATATACCTATGTCAAATGTCAACAAAAAAAACACAATATTTTATGAATACTATACTCAAGTCCCTGCGTCTCCTCGTGTTTTTGTTTTTTTGTAAATTTTCCTTTCAATTGTACGTACGTACCTATTTGTAATGGCTGGTTCGCCGAATGCAAGTTCTCCTATTTATATGAGTGAAAGCTTATTTGAGAAACTTACCAAAAGTTCAAAATGTAATTATATTTTTGACATTACTCGCACATTTTTTTTTAATACGGAATGAAGTAAAGATAGTTAATATGCCTTCCAGTGATGACGTCATTGAAGGTCAAACAAAGGTTAAACATATTTGTTTAAAAATATAAGTAACTAATGGGTATATTTTTACTTAATAGACAGAAAAACAATCACTGACTTTATTCCTCGAAATGTTTTGTAATGGGCACAATTTACAAAATGGACAATCCCCATTGTACGAAAATTGTGGTAGCGCCTAATAACTTTTATTCGACGTTCCAAATTGTTAGTGTTAATAAGAATAAATCATTCCTTCTTGTTATGAAAAGTCTGGAACGTCGCTTCTAAAGCTTCTTTAAATCCTGTTAAATATAAACTCGTTGTTCACATAAAAGATAAAACAAGAACAAAGTAAACGCGCCATATTTAGTTATCTGTTAAAAGGCTCGGCCGAATTTCCTCTGTTACGACACTCACGGGTCTTTGTGTTTTCACAATATCGTTAGGGTCAATCCATACCAGCGCAGAGTCGAAGAGAAGCGAAATTCTGATGTTTAATACATCAAAGTTACCCTCATGTCCTTTTAAATAGAATAATTTGCCCGTCTGTTCAATATCATCCGTTCTTTTATCAAGTAGAAATATGTTCTGGACACGACATAAGAGTCAAAATGTTAACGTATTGTATTTCACATTTCAGAATGTCGCTTCTTTTTTATACAATTTTTAACTGTTACCCGCGATTTGGTTTGGCTAACAATGTTTATAATATTATATAGTTTATAAAATGGCAAGCACTAATTTCACAATACAGTACGACCTATACCTACATAATTGTTCGCATTTATAGTCAGAAAAAATACGCTTAGTAATAAAATATGTTATTTCAAAACAATAAATTATTTGCAGTTCAATAACTGCGGCTCTCGTCATCTGGGTTTTCTTATGTTATTCAGATCGGCTTTTGGCCATAATAATAGTGTAAGGACTTGGTTGGATATTATGTACCAGGTTTATAACATGTTTATGTAATATCCAAGACCTTACAAATATATTCTTGCAACATAATATCAAATAGCCAATAAATATTTTCTTCAAAGCTGACATTAATGTTGGATGAAGTACAGAATTGATCTTCTTCGAGTAACTGTCTATACGAGGAAATAATATTTCCCTGCAAATAATTAAATATATCAACTATCGCCGGCGTGAGTGCCAGTAATAAAGTTACGGCGGGGCCACGGACGTGAGAGGTCGCGATCGCTGAGTCTAGCGGAGGATACAGTAGTTATAAAAAAAACGTTTTATTTCCAAATAAAACTTAACAAGCTATTTTCGGAAAGTCAACAAGAAAAACAAGGTACCACCGGCATTAATTTCAAAGACACATCTACAGAGTAAACACTACCAATACAATTAGGTACATTATAATGAGACGAGTTGTGATTATGTCAATCACAGATATGCACAGCATTATTTTACAAAGTAGAGTAACTAAATAGTTAAAAAATAGAGTTATTATTATAATATTCTGATGTCACTTATCTACTATAATTGATTAGTTTATTAATTCGAACAAAATATGTACCTATTCGACGAGATCAGATTCTTTTGAATTCACTCAACAGAGTGTGGACAGATTGTGGGTATACACCGACTGTTTTTAAAAAATTTAATTTAAAATAACAAATAAAATTAAATTAAAAAAAAAACCAGTTACTTGTACGTGTAAGTTTTTAATAAGTATTTTGCACTCCTATGTGAAATTGATAAAGTTTTTTAAAAAGGCAGAAAGTCTAAAACTTATAATATCATTTATCCCGATCGCGCTCGCTCGAGTTCGTGGCCAAGTAATGTTTATCACGGCTGCTTTAAGCAGGTGTGTGCATAAACTCGGCTAAGGAAGCAGCCTGCTTCCCCACCCGAGTTTATGCCCTGACGGAATGGGCTTCACTGGTAATGTTCCTCGATAGGAGCACGGCGGAAATGGCGCCCGCCCTGCGCCGCTCGTGGCCCCCGCGGTCTCGTGGCCGCTCAGACAACTATTATTTAACAGCTCTTTAATATCCTGTTCACTTCTACTCCTGCCTTCGTTTTGTTCCACTTGAAAAATTCTATTTATTAGGGCGTGTTAAAGTAGAGCCTCATGGCTGTACGAGTTGTTTTAGTACATGAAAATAACCTTAGCAAAGTAAGCATTTTCTATACATGACGCCGTGTTTTATACGGTTTTTTTAATGTTTTTTATTGATGTTCACCCCCTTGGAAACAAATAATTTAAAACTAAAATAATTTAAGTACCATCAAAATAATTAAGATATTAAACTAGTAAAAAATGTAAAGTGTGAACGAGAAGGGAACAACCGATTGTAAAGTCACGTTGTTAACCCTACATAGACATTACACCAACCTGCGTACAAATTTAATATGGCGAAAAGGGGATAGACTCACAATAATAACACACAACTTTTTTACACTTTTCCACATTTTATTACGTTTTAATAAGGTTCTACAAAAACACAACTCGTTTCGATTAAATCTTCATCAACTTATTAAAACGTAATAAAACGTGGAAAAGTTTAAAAAAGTTGTGTGTTATTATTGTGAACATGAATTTCCATCAAGAACCAACAGTACATTCAATCAGGGGATAGATTATTTAATTCAATTGCTGAAAACTTAAGTGTTTTAAAACTTAGCCTAATTCTTATTATAGACTTTGCTCTTCTTTTTGATTTCCTGAGTAATGAGTCCAAGAGTAAATAAATTTAATATTCATTCAATGACCTAATTGTATCACAATTTTCATTCAATAATAATTATTATCGTTCAACATTCAACCGGGACGGTTATATTTGTCATCCCCAATCGCTCTGACGTATCAATTATATTATAATTTTTGTAATAATTGTACTAATGTACTGGAGGCTGTAGTAGCCCCTAATATTATACAGAGTTTCAAAAGTAAATGAATCGTTTCTGTTTTTGTAAAACAGGCTATACTATAAACCTACGGTTGCGATTCCAAAATAGCTAGTAGAGATTTTGACGATGAACCGCTGTGAACGTCTTGTATTTAAATGAGTCCGGAAATTACTCCTCAAGAATCCCGAATGCAATATTCAGCCGTAAGTTCGAAGATACTCTAACCGGCTCGCTAGTCTGGCTGTATACCCGGGCAGAACAATATCCGGCTTATCGCATTGTTCCGGAACTCCGGCTGATGAAACTTTGATCGGAGATTGATTTTACGGTCAGCAGTTAGCGAGAAGATTTGCTACGAAACGATTCGCCTCGAGATGGAAATTGCGCTGCTTAAATATGTATTACTAGCTATAGAGGTATAACAAGGGGACGAGTCGTGAATTAATGTTAACCGAAATATAGTCAGTTTTCACTTTACGCGTGACTTGTTTCCAAGAAGGGGAGTCTAAAATTTTTGGGCCTGAGGATTTGGTCAGGTAGTCAACATAAGTAAATATTATTAAACTGTATACACAAGGGGAGGGGGGGGGGGGGGAGCCTTGGAATATACTTCGGATGGTCACCGAACGGGGAAAATAAATAGTGAAATGCAAATGATTGAAGTCTATAACTTAAAACATAGCTCACCGTTGGGGTGCGCGAGCAGGCGCGGGCGCGGCGGCGGCGCGGCCAGCGGCAACTCCCGCGCGGCGCGCACGTGCAGCCCGCACGCGCGCTCGCCCTCCGCCTCCGACATGCTGAACGTCGCGTACGGGCTGATCTCGTGCAGGGAACCTGGAATGTGGTGCTCAATAAGACTTATCTTAGGCCCGTATAAATAAAACAATCTCAAACCCAACCTCACCTTGAGAACCTATTTGACAGATAAACAAATTCGTTTCACTTTTAAAAGTGAATAACTTTATTAATGTTACATAGTAGGTACTTTCAATTATTTTCTTTTCATACCGTTACATTCATATTATATATTACAGGAAACAATAAAATAAGTATAATGTATATTTTTATAATCTTTATTTTTACGTTTTAAGAAAGAAAAAATTAAAGTATGTATCATAAGTAAAATTCTTCATTTTTATAAGTGAAACGAAACGTTGTTTTATCTGTCAAATAGGTTCTCAAGGTGAGGTTGGGTTTGAGATTGTTCATTTATACGGGCCTTAGACATACAATCGTAATAGGTCAATAATCATTTCTCGCCGAACGCGCAGTTGACGTGCGTGATACGCGCTTCAAAGAAGATTCGAATCTGAATTTACGGCACCGTAAGCGCGTCCTCTGTGTGTTTAAAAAGTGCTAACACAAACCACCACGTTACCGTGACAACCATGTATGTATGGCGTTTAACCACTTACCGTCAGGAGGGCTGACAGTTTTCCCGTTATGCGTCGCCTGCGCCACGTACAGCGGGTGCGCGCACGTGGGCGGCGTCACGGTGCGTCGCCGCGCCGCCAGCGTCGCCACCGCCGCGCCCAGCGCCAAAGCCAGCCCGGCCAGCGCCGCCGCGCCGCCGCGCCACCACACCGCGTAGCCGCTATCACCCAGGTCGTCTTCAGCACTCAACCGCGCCTCCAGCGGCAGGTCGATTGGCTCACCGATTCGTTCTATCACAGTCAAAAATATCTGCTGTTTTAGCATAATACAGTAATAGATTATGATTTGGGCAAGCTATGAACAGTTAGTTTGTATTGGTCATTGATCCGATTTAGTTTGTTGTTTACCTCCGTTGAGCGTGTGTGTGGCCGCCTTGTACAGCGCGGGCGTGTCGCCGGCGGGCGCGTGTGCCTCCACGCGGATCTCGTACCACGTGCCCGGCTCCAGGCTGCTCACCTAATACATAATCAGATGCTGGGTAACTGTCACATAATTGGATTTTTTAATTTGTTTATATTCACGAAATTTTTTCCTCGAATAAGTGTTTTTTCCGGTTCTTTGTTGATAATATCGTTAATATAAGCATACTTAATTCAAATAGATGTGTAGCGTTATAACGTTGGTATCTTTTTCCATGTCAATTGAAGTGCCAGTTAGCTACTCACCTCCGCCACGTCGCCGTCGGCGTGCAGGTGCGTCCAGGGCGCGGCGCCGGCGGGCCGCAGCGCGACGCTCCAGCGCGCGACCGGGCAGCGCCCGCCCCACGCCAGCAGCGACACGCGCAGCGCCGTCGCGTTCGCCCAGATACAGTCCTTGCCCATAGGCGCTTTTGCTTCTACGAGAAAAAAGTATGTAAATTAAAAAATTAAATATTACAAGGTTTGACGTTACAAAGATAAAATGTCAAAAATTATAATTACAGCTATAAACTTATTTTTGTTAATTAAATATAAAAACACTATTAAATAACATGAGCGACCAACCAAAATGAAAGTAACTAAAAAGAATGCGTATACTGACTGTCGCCGCGCGTTCGCAGCGTGAGTGCGGGCGACAGCGGCGAGGCGCCGAGCGCGTTGTGAGCGCGCACGGCCACGCGGTACGGCGCGCCGCACGCCAGCCCGCGCAGCGCCGCGCCGCGCGCTGCGCCCGCCACGCGCCGCTGCCGCCCCGCGTCCGTCTCCCCGCTCAGCATCTCCTTGCTCTGCGATGGTAGCTCCCATGCCCGCCACCACCACACCGTGTAACCTAGATTAAAGGTTTAGCTCAGACATCTTTTCTGTTTTTTCCGACGAAAACAGTTTGATAACTAACGTGATCGAGAGTACTTTTCTCTCTTTCATGATCAGCACTATGCTTGAGAAACATACTGGAAAATTGTTTATAGCTGCACTTTTTCATTAATAGAGTGAAAAAGTGCAGAATGTCCAAAGTTTTGTAAATTACCTAACAGCGGTGCGCCACCGTCGTGCGGAGGGTCCCAGGCGAGGTGTAGCGCGGTGGCGTCGGCTCGCGCGAGGCGGGGCGCCGGCGCAGCGGGCGGCCGCAGCGCGCGCACGGCCCACTGCGTCACGTCCGCGCCCGCGCCGTTGCGCACCGCGCACGTGTAGTTCATCGCCCATTGTGCGTCAAGCTCTAGGGGAAATTAGTTTTTATTGGATCTCAATTCGGAGGACGTCGAATCAGTGTTTGCGATGGAACTACTAAAAATGTCAACTTTGGTTAGGTTAATGCAGGCTGATCACCTGACTGTGTGTATGTATCGGTGTACACACACACTTGTGAACTATCAAAACTACGTCTGATTCAACGAAATCAGCTACTGACACTGAAATCAGTGTAGAGCTTAATAAAAAATACAATTTGATTAATAAAAAGATTATTAAAATAAAAACAATGCTCCAGTATTACACGTAAGTAGTAAAACTGTTTGTCTTACTATGAATGATGAAGTCTCCGGCATCAGTGACGGTGTGCGCCTGCGGCAGCGGCGTCCACACGCGCGCGAGCGGCGGCAGGCCCAGCGCGGCGCAGCGCAGCCGCACGCGCGCGCCCAGCGCCGCCGTCACCAGCCGCCCGATAGACGATATGCGCGCGGCAACTACAGGGTTATACGTCTTTGTTGCACGTGTCGCTGACAGCAATAGCATAGCACAGTATCTGACGTTGCGGCAAATACAGAGAAACAACCACATTTTTTAGACAAATCTTCAACTCAACTACGTAAATGTTCTATGCATGTAAGTAGCTAATAATATTACAAATGTTACTCGTTATGGTAAGTAACCTCATGTTACTATACCATAACAAACATGATACCA
The DNA here is from genome assembly GCA_905187575.2 of Celastrina argiolus. NCBI lineage: Eukaryota > Metazoa > Arthropoda > Insecta > Lepidoptera > Lycaenidae > Celastrina > Celastrina argiolus. The sequence continues at coordinate 253,561 of LR994585.1, forward strand.
TAACCCAGAATATCGTGATTAAAGATCTCCATATAAGTCACAAAACAGATGAGATTCAATCCTGGTAAGGTCTTAGGTCAACTAGTGGGTTCGTGTGTATTAATTATATTGGAGACTTCGAGCCACAGCATAGTAATTCACTCCTTGTGGTCACTTTAGACATTCGATTTTTTTTTGTAAAAAAAAAACAAACAATTAAATATATGCTCGATGCGTCATTCTCTTCACACTACCTATATATACGGCTTGATATATCCCCATGTATACAAAGACTGCCAAAATCTTCTTCTTCGCCGTTGTTGGGTAAGTATAGTCAGACACGACTAATTAGTACTCACTGGGCGCGGCGGGTGCGGCGCTGACCGCGCGGCTCGGCGGCCCCTCGCCGGCGGCGCTGGCGGCGCGCACCCACAGCTCGTACGCCGCGTGCTCGCGCAGCCCGCGCACGTCGCGCCACACCTCGCCCCCCTCCGCGCCGCCCGGACCCCCTCCCACCTCCACCCGCTGCGTCCACTCGCCGCCCACCCTTTACGAACACTTTAAAAATTAAATGTATAAAAAAATACCTAACTACGTCTATCTAGTATAGACTCATTAGGCTGAGAATCCGAAGAACACTCCTGTGTTAGAGCAACATTGCTGGTGATATTATCATGATAATTCATATTTCATCTATGACGTCCACTTATGCCTACTTATGAGACATAAGCCTCCCCCAGTTGCCCATACGCCACGGATGATAATACAAAAAAAAATCTGATAAGCAACAGGCTTGCATCAAGCGTGTTCATGTGGGAATCATGCTAACGGCAAGAAGGTGGCATGCGTATTAGATTAGGAATACTGCATAAACACTTGATTTTTAATTACTAATTTCAGCAGAAAATTCAACGATCCAAGGGTTTATATTAATATATAGGAGGAGGGTCTCGTACTTCCCCAGCTCCCTGGTGTACACGGTGTAGTGGGTCAGCTGCCCCCCCGTGTCGGCGGGCGGCAGCCAGGTCACCCTCACGGAGTCCACCCCTGCAGGCAGGGCGCGGATCGCCTCTGGGGCTCCGGGAACTGCACCAAATAATACAGGTCCTGCTGTAGCTGTAGCTTTAATTAGGCGTGTAGGGACCGTGTATGTGTGAATGTGCGAATGTCAGCGGTTTTGAGTCTGGAAGGTAAGTATGTTTGCGACGACGGCCAGTCACTGCGTGGGGCCTAGTCGGTATGAACGAGAGTTTAGTTTCGGGATAATAAAAGGCCATATAAATCGACTGATGTGTTTTAATTGAGTGACCAGTAAAAGGTTTAGTGAACATTAAATAAAGTGGAATAGTGAGACTCCTACAGTGGTGACCCCGACGTGATTTGTCTTAAAAAAACATAACATTTTTTTTCTACAAATTACGAAAAGTTAGCTGTCGTGACGTTAAAAATAAATCATAATGGAAGGTTCGGCTGAAATAAAACAGAAGGAAGGTGCGACGGAAAATTTTTCTCAATTGGCTGCTATATCTGTAACTTCTCGAATACCGGATTTTTGGACAGAGATGCCGAGATTGTGGTTTGTACAAGTTGAGAGCATGCTTGCACCGCAAAAAATGGGGGATCAGGCTAAATATGATCTTATAGTGACCAAATTGCAACGTGAGGTACTTCGTCAAGTAAGTGACATTCTTATGGCGCCTCCAGAAACTAATAAGTGCGAAGTATTAAAAAAGCGTTTACTGGAAGTATATGAAGAAAGTGCCATGAAACAATTTCAAAAACTGGTCGGTGGCATGGAATTGGGCAGCCAAAAACCGTCGCAATTATTGCGACGAATGCGTGAATTGGGTATTAATGCCAAAATATCAGAGGAAACATTACGGAATTTATGGTTAACGAGACTTCCAACTTCTGTCAGAGCTGTGCTCACGGTTAGTCAGGACCAAAACCTAGAGAATTTAGCTAATATAGCGGATAAGGTAGTGGAAAATACACGAGGAAACGAGGTCGATGAAATAACTTCAAGTTCGACTCCCGGGAGCAGCATGCAGCCACCGCTGAATGATTTAATAACAGAAGTGCAACGGCTTAACTTAGAAGTAGCGGCACTTAGAGTAGAGGTTAATCGTCGAAGCCCAAGCAGGAGAGGTCGCGGTGGAAACGGGTTCAGGACAAGGTCAAGGTCACGAACACCGAATGACCCGGACTGGTTATGTCGATGGCATTTTAGATACCGTAATAGAGCGCGTAATTGCGAAAGTCCCTGTGCATGGAAAAATCAGTCGGAAAACTAGGACAGGTGCAATCGGCGACGGTGGGCGGCTGCATCCCTATGAAAAATCACCGTCTCAGTGTTTTTGATAGAGAAAGTGGACAAAAATTTTTAGTTGATACAGGAGCTAATGTGTCAGTGGTTCCAGTTACATGTAAGCAGAAATTAAGTGGTGAGTGTTCTGACTATAGATTGTTTGCAGCAAATAATACCGAAATTAAAACATACGGAACCAAAACTATTAATTTGAATTTAGGGTTGCGCAGACCGTATCGGTGGACATTTGTTATTGCAGATGTGAATCAAGCAATATTGGGTGCGGATAGATATCATAAAGTAAAAAATGAATTTCGGCTGATGCAGGAAATGGGCATATGCAGGCCATCAAAAAGTGAATGGGCCAGTCCCCTGCATGTAGTTGCTAAAAAAAATGGAGACATACGACCTGTAGGCGATTACCGGCGTCTCAACGCCATCACTAAACCGGACCGGTATCCGGTACCGAGACTGCATGATTTCACGTTTATTTTGTCTGGTAAAAAGATTTTCACGAAAATTGATATTAACAAAGCATATCATTTCGTCAAAATTGCCCCCGAGGATGTTGAGAAAACGGCAGTAATTACGCCTTTTGGACTTTACGAATTTACACGAATGAATTTTGGCCTAAAAAATGCTAGTCAAACGTTTCAAAGATTTATGAATAACGACGTATTGAAAAACTTAGATTTTTTATTTAATTTTATTGATGACGTAATAGTTGCCAGCGAGAATTTGGAAATGCACAGGATTCATCTTAAAAAGGTATTTGAACGTTTTAGGAATTACGGGATAACAATAAATTTATCTAAGTGTGATTTTGGTAGAAGCGAAATAGAATTTTTAGGTTACAGGGTTTCATCAGAGGGATTTCAACCCCTGGAAAGTAAAATTAAGGTCATAACAGAATATCCGAGGCCAGAAACGATTGATCAACTTAGAACATTTTTAGGTATGATTAACTTTTACAGAGCTAATATACCTAACGCTACAGAGCACCAAATAATATTAAATTCATTTTTAAAAGGAGCAAAAAAGAAAGATCAAACAAAAATATTATGGAATGATGTTTCAATAGATGCCTTTGAGCAATGTAAAAATAATCTGAAAAAAGCAGTTTTGTTGAGTCATCCTATGCCAAATGTACCTGTGTCTTTAATGACAGATGCCTCAGATAAATGTGCAGGCGGTGTATTACAGCAGTGGGTAAATAACGCGTGGGCACCGTTAGGATATTTTTCAAAAAAGTTTTCTACTGCGCAACAAAAATATTCCACCTACGACAGGGAGTTGACAGCAATTTTTATGGCTATAAAACATTTTAGGCCGCTTTTCGAAGGTCGCGAATTAATTATTTATACTGACCATAAGCCATTAATTTATGCAATGAAAAAAGTTGAAAGTAATTCGGAAACGCCTAGACGCACCAGGCAATTGTTATTCATAAGTGAGTTCTCAACTGATATTAGATACGTCAAGGCCGACAGCAACAAAGTAGCTGACGCCTTGTCCAGGATAGAAACAATTCAATGTCCCACGGTTGTCGAGTACCCGGAATTAGCCAAAGCGCAAGAATGCGACTCGGAATTATCGCGGTTAATTAACGATCATAATGATAATATTTCTTTACAGAAAATTCTCATTCCTAACTGCAAAAATTTTATATTTTGTGAAAATTCAACCGGTATTTGTAGACCTTATGTGCCTGAAAGTTATAGAAAAATTGTATTTCAATCATTACATTCCAATAGCCATCCTGGAATTAGAGCGACACGTAAGCTAGTGGCACAGCGTTTTTTTTGGCCAGGGTTAAATAAGGATGTCGGGAGATGGGCTAAGACATGTATATCTTGCCAAAAAGCAAAGATTGGCAGACATACAGTTTCAGAACTCGAACATTTTGCACATGCCGAGCGTTTTGCACACGTGCATATAGATATAGTAGGCCCACTGCCACCAACTAAGGAGGGGTATAGGTACCTTATAACGATGATAGATAGGTTCTCACGATGGGCAGAGGCTGTGCCAAGTTATGAAGTTACAGCGGAAGTAGTTGCTAAGGCGTTTTACGATAATTGGATAACGCGTTTTGGTGCCCCGGAGCTTATTACCAGCGACCAAGGACGCCAATTTGAGAGCAATTTATTTCAAGAATTATTAAAAATTTTTGGAGTTAAAAAATGTCGAAGTAGTCCATATAGACCGCAAGGTAACGGCGTAGTTGAAAGATGGCACAGGAGCATGAAACAAGCGCTGACTGCGCGTCTCACTGATAACGCGTCTTGGTATGACGAACTTCCTACTGTACTTTTAGGCTTGCGCACAATTAGTAGGAGTGATAACGGGGTAAGCCCCGCTGAATATGTCTACGGGCAAACGATTCGTTTACCCGGAGAGTTTTATGACGTATTAAATGAGAAAAATTTAAACGAACACGCATTTTTGGATCAATTAAAAATAAATTTACGGAATTTAAAACCGGTGCCACGGCAGTTACGAGACTCGCGCACTATATTCGTTCACAAAGAATTAAATAATTGTGATTACGTATTTTTAAGAAATGATGCAGTTCGTCGGCCGCTAACACCGCCATACGACGGGCCGTATAGAGTTATAAGTAGGAAAGGGAAGATATTTTAGCTACAACTGCCCAAAAGGACAATGGTTGTTTCTATAGATAGATTGAAACCGGCATTTATTTTGAATGAGTTTGATAACGAACAATTGGAAGATAATAATAGTAAAACCATTGGCGATAAAAACGTTAATAAGCTAGTTCAAGAAAGTGAAAATGTAAGTTCTAATGTAAAGAAAGTAACAAGAAGTGGTCGTACTGTAAAATTGCCTGTACGTTTTAATTGTTAAATTATGTATTAGTATGGGTATTCACTATTTATGTCATATAAAATGTTATAAGAAAGAATATAAATGATGTGTGTAGAAGCCCTTATGGATGGTAACTCAACTCGTTACTATTAAGTTTCTGCAAAGTAGCATTTTCGCAATAAGCATTGTTCACTGCTAGTATACGGCTTTAACTTTTAACTTTTTCGTGTGCATTATAACTGCTTCCTTTTATACGAACGGACGAAGTATTCGAATTTAAGCAACATGGGTAAAGCATACAGTAAGGAAGAAGTTGTCGTTGCCCAAAATGTCTCTGTGCAGGCAGAGTTGGAGAAACAGAATGTTACTACCACAATTTTATGTGTGGTCATGGGAATTTTGATATTTTTGGCACTGGTGATGTATTTTCGCTATCGTATAAAGAATTGGATGACGAAAATGTTCACAAGATTTGTGGCGGGTGGCAATAGCCCAGCGTCCACGTCGCAGGTGCGAGTCTAGCCACCGCCCACCGCCGGATGTTGTGACGGGTAACGCGATACGCAAGATAGTGTGCTGTGTTATAGTGAACAGTGCTTAGTGCTTACCCATAGTTATAAGAATGTTAGAATAAGATATTAAATAGCATTGTCAAATTTGTTATCATGTCATGTCTGAAATTTTTATTTTTTTTGATGTATTTGTAAAAATTTGGGGGATGTAGTGTAGGGACCGTGTATGTGTGAATGTGCGAATGTCAGCGGTTTTGAGTCTGGAAGGTAAGTATGTTTGCGACGACGGCCAGTCACTGCGTGGGGCCTAGTCGGTATGAACGAGAGTTTAGTTTCGGGATAATAAAAGGCCATATAAATCGACTGATGTGTTTTAATTGAGTGACCAGTAAAAGGTTTAGTGAACATTAAATAAAGTGGAATAGTGAGACTCCTACAGGCGTCGACCATTTTTAGTGAACAATTACTAGTTCTTATAATGTCGTTTTTATTGTAATTAATGATTGCGGTGTACCTTATACTAAAGCATACTTATACTATAATAACCCTAAATTAAAGCATGCAGTGTTCACTTCAAGGCAAAACTCGACGCGCGTTTCGCTCCAATCCCGACAACAATGTTCGTCAAGAGACTTAACGAACATTGTTCGCAGGGACTACATCCTGAGGATGCTCCGGGGACGGAGCGAAACGCGCGTCGAGTTTTGCAACCTGCATGGTGGTGTGGGGCTTTGCACGATCGAGTTAACATTAGTGCTTGTGTTTTCACGTTTTTGCTTGCGAATGTACGCATAAGCAGTGTGGGAAGGAGGGAGGTGCTTTAAACGCATGGCTATGCGTACACTCACCCATTTTGCTTGCAGGCTGTGGTTATAATTTTTCGCGGGATATTGCTATATATAGGTATAATATATTTAAAATTTATATAATTTATTATGTTGCTGCGGTACCGTCGTGCGGCGTGGCGCAGTAAGCCGGCGTGGAGGGCGGGCCGGCGCCGGCGGCGGAGCGCGCCCGCACGCGCACGCTGTAGTTGGCGGCGGCCCGCAGGCCCTGCAGCAGCGCCTCGCCCGCCGCGCCGCCCGTCACCCGCGCCGCCGCGCCGCCGCCCTCCCCGCTCCACGCTAAGGAGAGAGACAGGAGTATATTTAGAGAAGGTTAGGTTATGAGCGATGGAAAAGGTAGATTGCAGTCGTTCCACACCGAGTAGGTGTTCTTACTAGGTTAACACTGGACAGAGTCCGCCACCGTCCTCCCTGTTCGACGCCGATCAGAGGGATAGATGTCGGATACGTTCAAGGAAGACCAGGGCCCTAATTGAAGATGCCATCGCTATTTATCGCTTACAAAGTTCGAAAATTAAATCTTCACTAAATGACATATTATGAATTTGCTCGTCATTTAGCCAATCCCATACATTTTGTTGCTGAGGTGTTCTTATAGAGTTTACATCGGGCTAGCTGGTCCCGAAAGATCAGCTAGAATAAGATTTTTTATACGTCAAGTCAAAGCTCAACTCGTTTGTATAATTACGTGTCTGTTTGTACAGTATTATGGTACACATTTTATTATGAAAATTGGGAGTTAGAGAGCACTGGCGAGTCGACGTTTGTACTAAAATAAAGTTAATTAGTTACTCACAGGGCGCCTCGTGTACCGGGGCGTAGTGCACGTCGTAGCCGCGTAGATGCGCTAGCGCCGGCGACCGCCATCGCACGCGCAGCGAGCGCGCGGTCGCCGCCGCGCACGACACGCCGCTGGGCGCCTCCGATGGCACTAAACGACAATACTATTACGTAATTCTAGTGCCCCCAGCCTTTTTTTTTCGACGAGAAAATGCTTTTGAGCATACCACAGGGGATAGGGATCCTATCTGTGAGTATGTGAGTCTCTGCTGCTCCCTAACGATGGGCGAAGCTCCTACGCACTAAAAACTTGGCGGTACACTTTGTACCAGCCTTGCGGTCCACAGGATCACGTGAGCATACACCGCGACTCCGCCGGCGAGTGCCTGCTATAGTGCAGACTCTTCCAGGTAAGGGGGTTTTTGAGTGCCCCCAGCAGCCTAAGGCATCCGAAGATCAATCTTGTGTTAAAGCACAGTTGTTGCTGTTTTTGGGTTTTGATATAATATAATTCTTAGTTCTTATTACTTTACCTTCTGGTAGCTATCCGCTCTGTAAATGACTTGATATAATAAAAGATGTAATTCCCAAACTTGGTCTATATTCACTCAAACTTATCCTAGTGCGTGTTCCCTACTGCCCTGTCACTACGCAACTGGCGAGCCGTGTTCTAACACCACGTCGCGTCGCCTTATTATATTCGTGTTTGAACATCATAGTATGTACAATTGCAACATTATTGTAATGTTCAACTAGTCAATTATTCCTCTTCTGATGTTCTGCTTCAGCCTGATGGCAAGATACTCAGTAATTACTGCTAAATGAAAATACTTGTGTTTGAATTTGGTAATGTTTAAACTCACCTCCGTCTGCCGTGGTAGCGTACGCCGTTGGTGAATTCGGACCCGGGCCAGCTCGGTTGAACGCCCTCACAGACAGCGCGTACCGAGCCCAGGGTCTGAGCCCGGCCACCGTCATCTCGGCGCTGCTCCAGCCGCGAGCCACGGCGGTGCCCACCCGAGGTTCCCCTGGGCTCTCCTCGTCGATCTCCTCGGGCGGGGGCCCCATCTCCCGCCACGATATCGCGTAACCCAGCAGCTCTCCGTTCCAGGTGTCTCGCGATGGCGCCTAAGAGATCATAGATTCCATTAATAATATAGAAGTAAAATTCTTTTCCTATCCAACTACTCTTACGGTCTCTTGTAAATGAACCTGAACAAAATTTGCAGATGGCATTAAATATTATTTTGCAATGGCATGGCGTTATTTTGCCTTCTTTTTCATTGCCATTTTTTATCTGTGGATTCAGATTCAGCTTATTTAGACTGTATCCAAAAGTACCGCTAAATTATACGTGCCCCCATATTATATTGCGTCCAAAAGCTACGCGCGTATTTTTCTAATAACGTAACGTAAAATGTATGATCATCAATGTCATTCAAATTATCAACTTATAATAAACGCTGATTGGTCGAACATTATCAGAGAGAAAGAAAGGTACAGATATTTTATAATAACGCTTGCACTTGCAAGGCTAGTTACATTTGAGTAGAAACTGAGTGTAAGAGGGTCATACGTTCCATCTACATTCCTAGAAGCTATACGTAAGTAAACGCACAATTCGTGTTATGGAGGATCTATACAAGTTTCGATGATCATGATTAAACATAAATATATTTCATTCCTGATAAATTGAACGTAAAGATAAACAAACCGAAAATATCGAAATTTTCACATGTTTACTTATTGTGCACACTTTCACCGGAATATTAAAGCATCATACTTCAGTATCCAATACATTTTTTAACAATTAAACAATAATTAACATATTTAAACATCAAATTAAAAACTTTCACAGTAAAAATATGATATACTGACACTGCCGACTGTAGAATAAAGTCTACAGTCTATGGATTCATGTAGCCAACAATAACAATTGCAATAATATTGGCCAATTGGCATCACTGACTAATCTATGGTTGAGTTGAGTCATAAAGGCTTTGTTTACGTATGGATTAAATTTATCTTGGACGTACTATACACGTAGTGATTATATTCTCTTTGGTACTATAGCGAGACCTTTACGAGTGTACACTCAACACCGCGCTCCTCGCAAATTGCTACTTACCGACCACGAAATGTGCAGCTCCTCGGAATTGATGGGCCGCACTCGAACGCCCTGCGGCGACGCGGACGGCGCTGCAATACACAACACGGTCAAGCGCTCACTTCCAATAAAACGAAAACTACAAGCAATTCACAGACTTCAGCGGGAATTTCTTGAGTTGCTTCGCTTCGAGATTTATGTCTGTCTGGCTGATGGATCGAGTGAGAAGTGGCCATTATATCGGGGGAAATATATATGGACGCTTCACACCACTTTATATGGTCCCGTGCTAAGTATCAGAAGAACTTGTGTTACAGGTACCAGACAACAGAAACATATTTAATACTTTTATACTACACATAATATATTTAATATTAGTAATATATTATACACATCTATACTAATATTATAAAGCGGAAGAGTTTGTTTGTTTGTTTAAACGCGCTTATCTCAGGAACTACTGGTCCGAATTGAAAAATTATTTTTTTGTTGGAGGCTTTAGGCTATATAACATTACGCTGCGACCAATAGGAGCGAAGAGTCAGTGAGAAATGTTGGAAAAACGGGGAAAATTAATTACATTTGGGGACTTTCATTGCGTGCGCTGCATAAAAATAAGGCTTAAGCCACTCAAAAACCACGCGAACGAAATCGACGGAACAGCTAGTATTTAATAAACATCCATGACCGAGGAACACAGAAAACTTTCTTTTTCCTTCCGCGGTATTCGAACCCACAACCTCCGGTTCGAGCACCGTACCGATGTGCTCAACCACAGCGCTACGGAGTTCGCCAAAACCTATGTACGATTGTTCCGCTGTAGCTCATTAATTATTGATCCGATTTTAGTGTAAGATTCAAAAAAGGTTTTAAGTATATTCGTAACAGCCCGGATAACCAAGGTATATACCATTTGAGCGCGAGTAGCTTTTTTTATGTAACCACTTTTTATGAAAATGTTATATCCGCAATTTTGTAATCCAGGCTATAAAATATGTAACACGAAACTAGACCAAATATTCAAATCCGTTTAGTGGTTTTTGCTGGAAATATCTTCAAAGTTCGCAGACACAGAAACCTTCGTATTTATTATTGAAGTGAGACAAAAGGCACAATGCTGTACATGCTGTAATGCATGGGTGTAAAAATAACAGTTATACTAACTTTCGGATATGAATTTACTTTTCTTATTCTGGAAATGTATTTTTTTTGCTTTGCGTTTTTGTTATTTTTGCGAATTTTTTAGTTTTTGATGAAATTAAATCATTTCTAGAGTGAGAAAAGGTATAAAAAGACCAGTCACTATAACTATGGAATATTATTATATTCTAAAGTTATAGTGTATACAGTGTTCATCTGAAACGTCTTCAGTTATTTCACACTAGTGATTCAATATTCAATTTCAACCGGCATAATTTACACTTGGATTCACTTGCGCCAGGCTGGTTACAATAATAGACACAGAAATTAACCTCTTCAGACGAATTAACATTTTAAGCTATATATAGGTTCGTTAACAATCCTGGCGCATGTGGACTTAAGAAAATGTAATATTAAGCAACTCCGAACCTCTTTAAAAACAATATGATTTCATCACTTTTTTTATTAAATTATTCCAGCACTTCCTTACCTTCCTCTAGAGTCGTGAAGAGCAACGCTTCAGAATGTGGGGACTCTCCCACATGGTTGGTAGCCACTATCCTGAGGGTATACGCTGAAGCCGGCTTCAGACCGTCCAGCCGCGCGCTCAGCAGCTCCAGTTCCTCCGAGTCAGATCTGAGGACGGTTTTACTTTTTATAGAACTCTAGCAAACAAACTATTGAAGAGATGGAGTAAATTAAAAGTCCCATACGTATAAGATTTTGATGTAAAATATTTTAAATAATCGCTATTAAATGATATGTTCACATGTAAAATAATTAAAATCGATGGTGTAATCAGAACAAATGTTGTAGAAATCAAATTCTTATTCGTAAATTATTATAATATTCAGTGTTGAATGAATTTTACACAAGTGTTTTCTGAACGTCGCGTCGTGTCTATAATACTATAACTAAATTATATTCCTTACCACCGCGCTGGTTCGGGAATTAGCTCGAAAATGGCGAGGCTCTAATTTTTTTACCAAAATATATTATCTACTTTGTGCCAAAATGATGACAAATTGGTATTGAAAATAATATACAACTTATAATATTAATGAGTGATAATACTTTACGGTGTGTATGTATATATGATTTTATGTGAAATTACCAACGCTAAAAGAAATATAAAAAAAAAAATTGTATGTGAAAATTTATGATGTTGGGGCATTTCTCATACAAACATGGAAGTCAAAAGTAAGTAATTTGGCGGTGCTGGTACTTTCACAGTATACTCTATACATAGGAGGCACATACACACCCTAAAGTTTTATCACTCATTTATTATATACCTAAAATTGGCGAAGCTATTATTCACATTACAATCGTCAACTTTATAGTAAGCTTTGACAAAACAAAGGTTATTTAATTGAATACTTTCTTAAAATGAAGGAAACGAAAGTGTACCTCCTCCCCGGCGCCGTGTCGAGCGTCAGGTTGTACGTGTGCAGCGCGGCGGGCGCGGGCGCGTCGGCCGGCGCGCACAGCGCCGCGTAGTGCGCGTGCGGCGCCGCGCGGCCGCGCCACGACACGCGCACCCAGCGGGCGCCGGCGCCGCCGAGACGCGGTCGCTGGGGGGCTTCGGGCGGTTCTGCGTACGACAAGTTTCATACTTACTTTAGATTAGATAATATTTATCTACTACTGTAACTGAAATCCAATATCGATATATTCAAGATTCAAGAGTCAGACTATCAGACTACACTTTTCATAAATCAATGCATATTATATCGGCCATACAAACCATTTGTTAACACCGGATTTGTTAACGCCGGATCTTCTTCGACTGATTGACTACTGAACACCGGGCCCTGATTCAAGATGCCATCTCTATTTATCGCCTACGAAGTTTTAAAACAAAATTTATGGTAATATTAGTATTTGACATAAACATCGCTAAATGACAAGCGATTTCATTTAGCGAAGCTTACGCCCATTCATTTTGTTTTCGAACTTCGTAAGCGATTAATAGCATTGGCATCTTGAATCAGGGTCCTGTGTAGAGTATATCGGGACGTCACCTTCGACGTGCAGCAGCACGAGGCGGTCGGCGCGGCCGTAGTGGTTGCGCGCGTGGCAGCGGTACTCGCCCGCGTCGCCGCGCTCCGCCGCCGCCAGCCGCAGCGACGACCGCGTGCCGGCGCCCGCGCGCAGCTCCGACACCGACCATCTGAACCGATCACTGTGTTGACTACTATTTCATCACTACCAAACGTGGAGATGTTGAATACAATTTCTATAGCATCAAAACAACGCCAATGATTTTATTTGAATGGGAATTCTTTAATCTACGAGTGATACGAGTGGCCGGTTTCATTGAAACCGGGCCAGCTAAGTAGGAGTAATTTTAAAGTGCCCAAGTGTGTCCTCAATACACAGAGGCATTCTCTCTTCCTACACTCTCGTAGCCTAGTGGGACGGATAACCGACATGCGCAGCGCCGACTTTTTACATGCCCATTCGACGCATGGATCATCTTTCTTGTCAGACAATCAGTTTATCGGCCTGCATTGTCCTAACCAAACTAGAAAATATTTTTTTTTGTTGTTCCAACTTGGGAATCGAACCCACGACCTCCGGGTCCACGAGCTCCGGTAAAGCGAAGCACTGAACCACTCAAAACGGAGGCTATACAAGTAAATCTAAGTTTACAATGACATTGATGGCGTTGTGTGAACTTTAAATCACGCTAAGTCGGAGTTCTAGTATACTCGTGAGCACCTGAAGGAGTCCAGGTCGAGCTTGTTCCCCCGGTGCGTCCAGTGCACCGTCAGCGGCGGGTCGCCCAGCGCCAGGCAGGACAACACCACGCTCTGGCCGCGCACGCTGGACACGTTGCGCACCGCGTCGCTCGGCGGCTCGAAGTGGGCGGGCTCTGTTCGTAGACAAAATAAAAACGTGTCGATATACTGTAGGCTGTGTCACCTCCCTCCATATTGTAAGAAAGGTTATAACATCTCTAATTAGACTCCCCTGCACATTGTAATACCACTAGCCGAGCAGGTTGCTGAATGCTCATCACAACTACATAAAGAATACCGTAAAGACGGAGGCGATAGTTTGTAAATTTATTATTTTTTATGACGTGTTTGTTGTTTAAATTGATAATCTTGTAGCTTAATCAGATCAGAGATGAAATCTCACGCCGCTGTCAATAAACAGGATGTAAAGAGATCAGTTACTATAACTTTGAGATTATACCTTTCTTCATTTTGGAAATATTTTAACTTTTTACAATTTCTTAATTTTTGTCGCAAGAATAACGAAAAAGCAAAAAAATAAATTTATTAGTGTTAAATACAATTCTGTTCTAGAATGAGAAAAGGTAGTATAATCATATCCCAAAGTTATAGTGACTGTTCATATTACACTCGTTGTACAAGTAATGTAATCACACTACATTGCAAACTACAGGTACTAACTACTTTGTACGAAACAAACGAAAAAATGAAGTTGTTAAAATACCATGCCATCTCATTCATTGACAGTAAGTACGAGAGGGATAACATGATATTTAACATGACGTTAACTTTAACATTGCTTGGTGAAACTTAAAGCACAGGCATCTCTTACCATGTACCGAGACATTGACATGCTTCACCAGCGCCGCCCCCACGCCGTTGTCGGCCGAGCAGCGGTACCGGCCCTGCAGCGCGCGCGCGGCGGCCGGCGCGCTCAGCACGCTGCTCCCCGCCCCGCTCCCCGCGCCGCCGGCCAGCGCCAGGCCCTCCCCGCTCGATCCCCACTCTGAGGAGAAGGAGGCCACCTCCCACTTCTCCGAATTCTCCATGCCATCCAGTCCGTCGCCCTCTGAACCATATTGGAATATTGCATCAAAAGCGATTCTTCTCGGCAGGTATGAGTCCCAAACGGGGGAATATGTTAATATTTTTTAATATACGTTTTCCTTACAATATACCTTCTAAAAATTCTGTAAAATCATTTAATTTTTGTCAATGTTGGTTCTACTATCTACCCTGCTGGTCGAAAGTCACACGGGGCGCTTGATGGGTTAGACCCAAAGTTTTGAACCATATATAATATTTTACATCATAGACTAGACTTGGACAGCCAAGAGCTCACGGGCAGAATATGAATAACTTTAACTCTCTTATACAAACTAACCAGTCTTCCGATACCACGTGACGGTGGGAGGGGGGTGGCCGCGCGCCGCGCATGTCAGCCGCAGCGGCGCGCCCACCAGCACCGCAGCGTCCAGCGGCTCCGTCGCCCACGAGGGTGCAACTGTAGCACGTCACTCCATTAGTGTCAGGAAGATATAGTGACGTATTTAAACTGTGGGAGTACGAGTGGAAGCCCCAAAAGATTTCCCTTTGGGGCTTCCACTCGTACTCCGACCGAGCGTGATGGTATGCTCGGATTGCTCGGTCAGTCCAAAGCCCACTGTACTAGTTTTCAGATGTCGTATATACTTCGCCGGACTTGGAAAACTTCGATAGCGCGATGTAGGATTGTGGCGCTATATAGGTAGTAGTACCGCCACAAAACTAACACATGGGACATATTAAAACTAACGGTAGGGTTTACTACAACTTAAGCAATTATAATAATAGTAATATAATATCTATGCACGCGTCACATCACGTCAATCTGGTCCCGTGCTAAGTATCCGAAGAACTTGTGTTACAGGTACCAGACAACGGAAATATATTTAATACTTTTATACTATACACATATTTAATATATTTATTATATTATACACAAATTTAATACACATCCATGACCCAGGAACATTGAAACTTTTTGCTCCCTCGACGGGATTCGAACCCGCGGCCTCTCGCTCGAGCACCAAGGCGCTCAACCGCTGCGCAGCGGGGACTTAATGTGTTGTGGTGGAATGACACTCACCCTTGACGCTCAGCGTGGCGGTGTAGTCGACGGCGGCGGCGTGGTTGGCGACGCGGCAGGTGTAGGCGCCGCTGTGGCGCGCGGACAGCTCCGGGAACATCAGCAGCGAGAACTCGTTCAGGCTCTTCTCTTCTATCTGTTTTGGAGAGAGAAAGAGTAAAGTAACGATCATCTCTCATAATTATGTCAAAGCGAAATTTATTCTTAAATTAATCCCCTTAGGTTATTTTTAATTACACAATATTATGTATGTATCATTCTAAACTAAAAAGGATTTAGTTTTGTCCGATAATAATAAAAATACATGAAATTTCGATCATGGAGCAAGTATTTTTTAATATTTATTTATATTCGATATATTGCATTATGTAAATGAAAACTCTTAAAATATTTAAAAACACAATATTAGGTATCTACTTGAATAATTTTTAATTTAATCAGTACTGTAATGGACATTTTGTATTAAGATGATATTTTATTTATTTATTTTAATACTGACATTTAATTATTATTGTAAGGGCCGATTTTCCAATCGTCAAATAACTTTTATCTAAGGAATAAATATGTGACTTTGACAGATTTTGTATGGAACAAATGTCAAAGTCAGATGTTTATTCAACAGATAAAAGTTATCTGACGATTGAAAAATCGGGCCTAAGACATTCAATGTATACTTGTGATGATATTGTTTTGATAGTTAAACACTATAATTAACATTTTATTGTAACAAAATGTATATTATCAAGTAAATTTAACATGTATAGGTAGTTATGTAATTGTATGTGACTATGAGTATTGGATTATGTGACTTAAGAAATATTAAACTATGGTATGTAGGTATTAAAGGGTACAAAGTAGTAAGTAGTTAAGACGGTACTATAATATGACATAAGAAATTATTATGCTATTTTGCTAGATATGATAAACATTCCTTTGGGGGGGGGGACTAGAAGCTTGTAAAAGTAATGTACGTCAAGCTTCCATTTGAACTATTTGAACTAAAATAGTATGTATTTAAAAAAGATTAGTCCTGGACACAATGAATTTGTAATATTTTTAAGTGATTATGAAATATGCATGTACCTAACATTAACTGATAATTTAGCACAATTTTGTAACAATATTTCCACGCCCAAGAGGCAGAAATTTAGAGCTCAACTAAATAATTTTAAGACCTGATTGTACAAATTCCTTGGAAATAAATGAATTCTATTCTATTCTATTCTAATCCATTAGCAAGCAAAAAGAAAATTTTGGACCTTAGTACTTATAATGTAAAAAATAAGATAAAAAATTTACATGTTGTTGAAGACTCTGATGAGTGACGAAGAAACGCAACTGTTTTGCAAAATATTGATTTCGTACAAGTATGTTTACTCGAACATTAGGTACTCGTTGTAAATTTAAGCGTTTATCATGTACAGTTGTATAGTGTGTATGGGCTTCAGGAAAAAGAAAAAACACAATTCATTACTGTTTAAATTTACTATTATTAATCTTATACAAAATGTAAAATAAATGAGTGATAATACTTTAGGGTGTGTATCGGTTCCGTATATTACGTATATAGAGTTTACTGTGAAAGCATTGAAAGACGTACTTTTTTTTTATTATTGTATGGGCAAATTTATGATGTTGGGGAATTTCTCATAGAAAGTCAAAGATAAGTCTTTCATCTCACAGTATACTATATACATACACACCCTAAAGTATTATCACTCATTTATTTTACACCTTGTATAAAAATATACTTTAAATGTTTGTTTACATGCCGTGTCTCGTGAACTCGACGATAGAAGGATTGTTCAACGGGAAGGTATCAAGTGTCACCGTGAAGGAGCTTAAGGCAGTAAGCTAGACTTAAGTCAATAAGGGTGAAGTCTGTTGGCGCAGGTCAAACGTTTTAGTATTCATATGATTTCCCAGCGTCCACTTGTCGAGCTGGACGGGCCGGATTTTACTTTCAAATGATCCTTTTGTTTGCCCAAGGTCAGCATTTGCAATGCTAATGTAACTTCTCGTTATTGCTTAGTGGTCATAGTTCACTTTGCGTGAAAGAGAAGGTATGATTGTATCATCACTCGTGACAGATATTTGTATAAATAAACCGTATATAATTTTGATTTTGTCCTTTTCTTTGGGGAAGTTATAGGATATATTGATTTAACATTCCGTCGCGGGATCGCAGTGTTGCGTCTAAGGCTCAACTCACATTGGGACAGAGTCGAAGCGTCGCGAAGCGCAGCGATTCGTCTATATACCTTTATAGTCGTATTTGTCTCCATAGAATATTTGACTGTTTTCTAATTATTAAGGTACGATTTAATATTATTTTATTAAATATAAAATAATAATAAATAATATTAATAATTTTAAGTCCTTCCGTCTCACCCGGCTGGTGACCAGCACCTGCACCGCCCTGCCCTCCGTCAGCTCCAAAGAGAGCATGAGCAGAGTATACATCACTCGCCTGCAAGTTGGGCGGCAGCGGGGCGCCGTCCTTCAGCCAGGAGAAGTACATGGGCTTGTCTCCGGAGGACACGCCGCACAGTACCTGCACCGCACTGCCCTCCGTCAGCTCCGAAGAAAACATGAAGGGCGAGATCTTGGGGGGATCTGGAAATAGGACCGAGTTGTAGCTTCTGCTAAAAATCCAAAACGTTATTACATTTACCCTCCTACCAATAAAATATTTACGAGTCCTGTAACCAGCATTATGCTGGTTACAGGAATCGTACCGAAAATTTTATCTAAATCCTGAAACTCCTTCGCAGTGCAGAGCTGTATGCCAAGTAGCCATTTGTAATTGTGACAAGGAAGTTCGACAAACAAAAAAAGGTACATGGGAATTGACTTGGGAGTGACATGTCTGGACGTTTTTCTTATGTTTTCTATGAAATTCTTATCTTTTGAACTTCTTTGTCGTAAGCTACGGCATGTAGGCTTTAACAATGTGACGACTCACTTCGCACTTGTATCTCGACGTCGCGGTGCGCGGTGGGGTGCGCGGGCGCGGCGGCGCTGCACGTGTAGTGGCCCGCGTCGT
The DNA here is from genome assembly GCA_905187575.2 of Celastrina argiolus. Taxonomy (NCBI): domain Eukaryota; kingdom Metazoa; phylum Arthropoda; class Insecta; order Lepidoptera; family Lycaenidae; genus Celastrina; species Celastrina argiolus. The sequence continues at coordinate 271,979 of LR994585.1, forward strand.
GCGCGCGCGCCGGCCACAGCCGCAGCTCGGCGCCGCGCACGCCGGCGCGCGCGTCCTCGCCGCCCAGCGCCGCGCCGCCGCGACGACGCCACGTCACCGAGCTGGTGTGAGTACAATTAAATAAATATCTTAGTATATATAGTTCGGTTTATCCTAGATCGTAAGCATGCGACGACGCCCAGATGACTCGTCACACGCGCTTGCGATGCGAATTAAATGATATAAAGCAAACACTCCGTGTGCCTACAGCCTTACTGATTCAAAATCTTTTTAGCTCTGGGTGCACTCAGAAGCATTCAGAGTTCCATTAAAATGTTAAATTACCTTTTTTTGTACTTTGTTTTTGCCTTGCTATTGCTATGCCCAATTTCAACCTCTGTTTCTTATAGATCATTATAGAATTTAAATAGAACTAGGTTGAAATATAGTCCTTGTCATAGTACTCAATAATTTTTCAGTATCGCTGTTAGTAAATGCATACAATATACTCCATTGTGGTCGTGCAAAACATCCCAATTACGCTTCTGCGACAAAGGCCATCACCATAAAACTTGTGTCAAGTAATGTTAAGTTTCATGTAAGTGGAATAGGAATTATACTATCAAATGCACCTCTATGGACCTGATCGGATATCCGGCGTAGGGGCAGTGCAGCGTGAAGTTGTCGCCGGCGACCGCGCGCGCGACGCCCATCGGCCGGATCGACGGGGGCCCTGCGCAGAACAAGTTATAACATACTATTAATGGGGACCAGAAAACGCCCTATTGAAATATGGAGTCCTGTCCAGAACATGCTCAACAATTTACAGACAGACACTGTCACATTAAACAACTCCTTGCTGATGCTGGACCACCACTGACCGTAGATGTTGAGCCTGGCGGAGTGCTCGACGGCGCCCAGGGGGTTGGCGGCGCGGCAGGTGTAGAGGCCGCCGTCGCCCGCGGCCGCGCCGGTCACGTTCAGCACCGACACCGCCTCGCCCTGCGGGGACGACTCCTCGCTGATGCTGAACCTGCGCACGCACAGGGGAACACATATCCATTAAGTTTCTTACCACACCAGGCGAAATTCTGCGGCGGATTTATATCCGCTGCAGAATTTCTTTGATCTTATGATCTAACTCAATCTAAACAAAAATGTGGGACATAACTATGGCTTCCCCACAATTATTTTCCACATGTTTGTGTGAGCCATAAGAAGTACTATCTGCGGTCTGGCTGAAACGCTGTAGCAGTTTTCAGATGTTGTATAATATTCACTAAAAATACCAGTTATAAAAACTTTTAGATAATATGATTACACTAGATCATTCTAGATATGTATTTTTTTTCAAAAACGAAATTAACCTTTGTATAGTTTTTATTGAGGGCTTTGAGCTCGGCGAAGAATTGAAAGAGTTACTTTTTTAAATTATAGTATAAGCAATGTGGGATTTCTCATACAAACATGAAAGTCAAAGTTAGTCTTTCAGCGCTGGTACAATTCACAGTATACTCTACTGAGGCACATATACACCCTTAAGTATTATCACTCATCTATTTTACACCATGTTACATAGGATTTAGTTTACTAATTGCGTAACTTTCACAGAAAGAACACCACATTAAGTTGAAAGGAACAAAGATTTATTTAACACTTGAATGTTCTCCGCTCAACGGCGTGTTAAGAGTTTTGATAGCGGCCCGAGAGCTGTCCATTAACTTTTACTGGATCGCTAATGCACGTCTTCAGTCTTCACTAGAAGTGGATAAGAAATCATTACGGTAGGTCTCCCGGCTGTAAAGTGGTTCAACAACTACTTTTGACTTTTAGTTTCTAGCCTTCAAGTTGAGAAACCATTAATTCTAAATGTAGATTTAGATGATTGTGTCTCTTTTAAGTAAAAAATATTAATAAAATTTGGTATTGTAGTTGTTTAAGCCCCTTATTAAGTACTAGCTGTTCCCGCGACTTCGTTCGCGTAGTTTTTGAGTGACTTAAGCCGTAACATCTTCCATGCGCTATGAAAATGAGTTAGCAACTACAGGTGACTCAATTTGTGACTTATTCGCGACATACTTTCAGGCAAACTTTCTTAGTTCCAGTACCCCTCTCGGCAGTTCTAATGTCCCTAATAATCTTAACGAACAAAAAATAAATCACAATTATATTGGGGACGTTATCATAAATCCTGATAGGGTACTTGAGCTACTGAAATCAGATCACTTGAATAAGGGTGCTGGAACTGATGAGGTTTCTCCAATACTTGTCGTTGAATGTGCCTCAGCCTTGGTGACTCCTTTATCCATTTTATATACCAGATCGATGAAAGAAGGGTATGTTCCGAGCATCTGGAAGTCGGCATTTGTTACACCTGTACATAAAGGTGGAAAGAAAGTCAATGTTCAAAACTATAGGCCTATATCTAAATTGTGTATATTTGCTAAACTTTTTGAGAGCATAGTATACAATCAAGTTTATGACGCTCTTAAATGTTGGTTTGTCCCTGAGCAACATGGGTTTTTGAGAGCGCGTTCAACGACATCTAATCTTCTGCTTGCTTATGACTATGTCGCATCAGGTATGGATTCAGGTAAGCAGGTGGACATGATATTTACTGATTTCAGCAAGGCATTTGATCGGATAGACCATTGTATCTTGCTGGAAAAGTTATCTACTGCGGGTATACACGGCAATCTGCTTCGTTGGTTTACTTCTTATATCCACAACCGGTCCCAAGCAGTTGCTATTAACGGTTTCACCTCCAGATGGGTATTTATACCCTCTGGCGTCCCACAAGGCTCTCTGCTTGGACCATTACTTTTCGCCATTTTCGTTAATGACATTACCCATTGCTTTCATCATTCTAAAGTCTTACTGTATGCTGATGACATGAAAATAATGAAAAAGATTTCTACACACGATGATTGTCGCCTCTTACAGGAGGATCTGGATAGATTCAGTAACTACTGCTTAGTAAATAAACTTGATTTAAATGTTTCCAAATGTTCTGCTCTTATTTTTACCCGTAAATTTAAATTAATAAATTATCAATATAAACTAAAAAATGAAGAATTAGTTCTTAAAAAGTCAATTAAAGATCTTGGAGTCATTGTTGACAGTAAGTTAATTTTTGACGAGCACGTTGATTTCATTATAGGCAAAGCCTCAAAAGCTTTAGGTTTTATTATTAGGTCTTGTAATATTTTCAAGTCTGTTAAAGTCATAAAAGTCTTATACTGTGCGTATGTTCGTAGTCTTTTAGAGTACTGTTCAGAGCTCTGGAACCCAGCATATGACATCTATATAAACAGGCTTAAGTCTATACAAAAACGTTTTCTTCGGTTTATAGAATTTAAATGTCACCTTAGCCTACCAGACTATTTTACCAGATGCAAAAGATTTCACTTTCTTCCACTACACCATCGTAGGAACATTTCAGATTTAGTTTACTTATGTAAAATTATTAACAACTAGCTGTTCCCGCGACTTCGTTCGCGTGGTTTTTGAGTGATTTAAACCGTTTATGCAGCGCACGCAACGAAAGTCCCCAAATGTAATTAATTTTCCCCGTTTTTGCAACATTTCTCACTGACGCTTCGCTCCTATTGGTCGCAGCGTAATGTTATATAGCCTAAAGCCTTCCTCTATAAATGGACTATCCAACAAAACATATTTTTTATAAACCAGTAGTTCCTGAGATTAGCGCGTTTAAACAAACAAACAAACATATAATATTAGTACCTATAGATTGTTTGATTGTTATATTGATGATTATTTAATTGTTATTAAATTTATTGGATAATAACTAGCTGTGCCCGCGACTTCGTACGCGTGGAAAAGTGATTTAGGGCAGCAGTTCAAATACATTTTTAGTTTATGATCACTGTCGTTTGGATATTTAAAATCACTAATTTATAGTAATGCTTCTTTATACACGGTATTAGACGTGCATAGACAAAAGAAGTAGGCCGATGGAGTAATAATAATAGTTTACTGTCAAATAATGGCCGTTTTTGTCGTAAATGTTTTGAGGTATTTTTTCTATGAAAATGCTAACAATTCCTACTACCAGCTCGAAAAATGACCGTGTATTATTAACCGACTTCAAAAAAAGGAGAAGGTTCTCAATTCGTCTGTATGTATAAAATTTTTTTTTCTTTTATGCGAACGGGACTACTTGATAGTACGCTCATAAACGCGACGAAGATCTCTGTACTGAGACTTGACGCCGCAGCGACTGCTTGACGATGATCGTTTTCACACCGACGACGCTGCGCTGCTGGCGCCGAGCGCCAAATTTTTTTAAAGTCTACTCTCGGTGCGCAATTCCAACTCGGACTTGCCCGGTTTTTTATTTATTAATTACCTACGCTAACAAACATGTAGCCTACTTAGGGACTTTACGGTTAAAGTACGTTAGTACTTTTAGACGACAAAATAACAAAAGTCCAAAGGAAAGAAAAAACCCAAGTCGTAGCATTAAAACTAATAAATTAAAATATCATGAAAAACATAAATCTTACTTATATTGACATAACTTTTCTAATTTAAATGTACCTATGACATCTCATATATTGAAAACAATCTATCCTACGCCTATACTTTATTTATCGTATTTGCAAAACCTAAGTATAATAATAAATTACTTCGCACAAAGTAATAATTATTTTCACTTGTACTGGAAAATAAGTATTACTTTGTGCGAAGTAAATTTAATTGTTCCTTTTAGTTTACCTTTTGAAGTCGTTTTTTTTTTGTTTAAAATTATTTAATTTTTAGATTTTTTGTGACGGATATAGTATGAGTAGGGATAATTATCGAATGATCAGACGACGATTATTTGAGGACGGAAAATGAAAAACAAAAACGATTAGATAAAAAAAAAATAGTAGAAAGAGAAAAAGTCTACCTAGCCTAGCCTCGCAAGCCAGAGCAGCGTGAAATTTTTTTTTTATATATATATATAGTTTACTGAAACGTGAAATTTTTTGATATTATAGATCCAAGATATGGTGCAAAACCTTACTGTTTGGTAACATATGCTTAGACTACTTCAGAAAAAATCAAAATCAATATATTATTCCACATAAATTTTGAGGATTTCCTTCGATTCCTCACGGATCCCATCATCAGGTCACCATTTTGGTGACAGTGGGACCAAATATAAATTATTCCCTACACAACATAAAAAAATATTAAAATCGTTTCAGAAACGATGAAGATATCCGCGAAGAAACATAAAAAACAAACATATATTTACGAATTGAGAAACCACCTCCTTTTTTGTAAGTCGGTTAAAAATATTATGTTGGTTATTTCATGTTACAATCTACCTTTGTGCCAAGTTTCATTTAAATACGTTGAGTAGTTTGGCTGAAATACCGTCAAATAGGTAGCTACAATTTTTTGAAGATCCCACGGGAACCGTTTCATTTAAATACGTTGAGTAGTTTGGCTGAAATACCGTCAAATAGGTAGCTACAATTTTTTGAAGATCCCACGGGAACCCTTACGTTTTTCGGGATAACAATTTTCAATAATGCTCTTGAAGTCATAAGCTACCTGCCTGCCGAATTTCATTTAAATACGTTGAGTAGTTTGGCTGAAATACCGTCAAATAGGTAGCTACAATTTTTTGAAGATCCCACGGGAACCCTTTCGTTTTTCGGGATAACAATTTCCAATAATGCTCTTCAGATTATAAGCTACCTGCCTGCCAAATTGCATTTAAATACGTTGAGTAGTATGGCTGAAATACCGTCAAATAGGTAGCTACAATTTTTTGAAGATCCCACGGGAACCCTTTCGTTTTTCGGGATAAAAATTTATAATAATGTTCTTCAGATTATAAGCTACCTGCCTGCCAAATTGCATTTAAATACGTTGAGTAGTATGGCTGAAATACCGTCAAATAGGTAGCTACAATTTTTTGAAGATCCTACGGGAACCCTTTCGTTTTTCGGGATAACAATTTCCAATAATGCTCTTCAGATCATAAGCTACCTGCCTGCCAAATTTCATTTAAATACGTTGAGTAGTTTGGCTGAAATACCGTCAAATAGGTAGCTACAATTTTTTGAAGATCCCACGGGAACCCTTTCGTTTTTCGGGATAATAATTTCCTATAATGCTCTTCAGGTCGTAAGCTACCTGCCTGCCAAATTTCGTTTCATTCCATACAGTGGTTTTAGCGTGATGCGACGACAAACATTCCCATATGGACAGACAGACAGACAGACAGACATTTTTTTCAAAAATGTTATTTTTAGGTTCTGTGGCATATATAGACCCCCTTTTTTTAATTTTCACTTAAATATTCTTAATGTACAGACATGACCCCTCTACAGATTTATTATATGTATAGATTTCCAATAATGCTCTTCAGATCATAAGCTACCTGCCTGCCAAATTTCATTTAAATACGTTGAGTAGTTTGGCTGAAATACCGTCAAATAGGTAGCTACAATTTTTTGAAGATCCCACGGGAACCCTTTCGTTTTTCGGGATAATAATTTCCTATAATGCTCTTCAGGTCGTAAGCTACCTGCCTGCCAAATGTCGTTTCATTCCATACAGTGGTTTTAGCGTGATGCGACGACAAACATTCCCATATGGACAGACAAACAGACAGACAGACAGACAGACAGACAGACAGACAGACATTTTTTTCAAAAATGTTATTTTTAGGTTCTGTGGCTTATATAGACCCCCTTTTTTTAATTTTCACTTAAATATTCTTAATGTACAGACATGACCCCTCTACAGATTTATTATATGTATAGATAAAATAGATGCTCCTGATTTATTAATGAAATATAATTTCAATGTTCCCACTAGAAGTGTTCGTTGTTTCATGCCCTTTTATGTCCCACCATTTAACACCTATTATCGTCGAAACTCATTCATCCTTAGGTCAAGCGCTCAGATGAATCAATTCCGTAATGAAAATCTACTCGAGGGTGTTTTTTCATTGAATCCACCTAAAATTAAGAGAATTTTGTCTGATACCTTCTTTAAATTGAATGTATGAATAATAAAGTGTTGCCATGTCTGATCATTTGTTATGCGTGTTGTTATTTATTTATTTTTTGAATTTATAGAATATTTTATTTTACTACGTATTATGTACTTATTTGATTTAATTGGTTCGCCTTTTTGTGTGGTTTAAAACTTTATTGTTAAACTGAGGTTTTGCATGTTGTAATATTCTTTTTATTTAAATTTTATTTGATACAACCATCTAGTATACTTTTATTGTGTAATTAGTTTTTATATTTAAAAAAGTGCTCAGGTGCATAGTTTGAGCTTTAGTAGTTTTGTTTTGTACTAGTGAAAACTTGTAATTGGCATGTTGTTTTTTATTATGTATGTTATGTTGTTATTGCTGTAAGTTTTCCCAATAAAATAAAATAAAATAAAATATCTTGCGCACGCAATGAAAGTCCCCAATTTTCCCCGTTTTTGCAACATTTCGCACTGACGCTTCGCTCCTATTCGTCGCAGCGTAATGTTATATAGCTTTCTAAGCCTTCCTCTATAAATGGACTATCCAACAAAATAAATATTTTTCAAATCGGGCCAGTAGTTCCTGAGATTAGCGCGTTTAAACAAACAAACAAACTCTTCCGCTTTATAATATTAAGTGCAGATTACATGTTACACCGTACACATCGTGTAATGATTTGCTCACTTTACGCAGGATAGTAATCAGCAGCCACTAGACGTGCCTGATATCAATTCAGTAGCGGCGCTTAGGGGGGCAACTCAGGGGCGTACTCACCTGTGGTGCGCGAGGTAGTGGTCGACGGGCTGCGCGTCCAGCAGCCACTTGACGTGCGGCGGCGGCGACGCGAGCGCGGCGCAGCGCAGAGCCACGGACGCGCCCGCGCGCAGCGCCTGCTCGATGAACGTGTACTGCAGCTCCGGGGGTGAATCTATATAAACAAAATCGATTAATTTATAATGCTAATACGTCTTTTGATTTTATATTGACGCAATAACAAAATAAATGATAGTAATGATAATGCCTCCCACATCGATTTCGGTGACGGAGGTTAGTTTCATTACAACACAGGAGTTATTTTGTAGTGCCCAAGTGTGTGCGCACAGAAAGACTTAGAGAGAGTGCTTCACTCGCGTAGCCCAGTGGGACGGATTACCGACACTACCGGCAACAAATCATGGGATACAGTAGTGTTACGCTTGACATATCTGTCCCATCTAAATTTCAATTACACCACTCGATAATACATAAAGAATCAAAGTATTTATTATGCTACGTACGGACCGTATTCATGGACAACAGATCACCGTCCACAATATCACCATGCCCATTTCGTTCACGAAAAGAAGCAAAGGTAAAACACATGGGTTTATAAGCGTTAGTCAGAAATTGGGACTGATAAACTGAAATAACTTCGATTCGATTCAGGTGTATGAGCTAATAATTAGTCTGTCACGTATTTTTCTTACATCGCTTTTGTTTAGTCTCCGTGATGTTATTATAAAAAAATAAAATATGAGATAGGTACCTAACTATAAATATTGCAAATAAAAGATCCTGCAATCAACGAAGTTAGACGTAGCGTTTTACATCTCCACTAATTACTGGAATAAACTTCCATCGTAAATAAAGCATAATAAAGAAACGCAAAAAATGTTTCCATAAAATATCATACGAAATGTTTAATTAAAAGCGGAAAACCCAAAATCATTAATTCCGAAGGCCAAATTGTTTTCGCTCGCGTACATTAAAATATTAAAAATGCATGTTCGATAGTGGTCTTTGAGTTCGTCGGCCCCGTGTGCCGGCAGTCGTGGCGTTTACTCTCATCGGTGAGCTCGATGGAGTCGTGTTAAATTTAATTGGCAAATAGCTTCCGGCTGCGTACGTGACGTATGTGTACAATCGCAACCAATCACACACGCGGCGTAAGGCTCATCTCACATTGGGGCAGAGTTGATGCGTCATTTTTCCACCAAAACAAACCGCACGTTGACGCGACGTCACGTTTGCTTCATAATTTGTACCTTAGTAAAAAAATAGAAATATGCTTTGTCGTGAACAAATTCACAAATCACACGCGACGTACCTGCGCGTACAACATATCAATAAATCCACACGGGCATTTGGGAAGAGTCGGCTAGTATCGAATTTTTGAGCAGAGACAAACTTTTTTTAAGAAACTAATTAAATTATGAAAATATGTATATTTGGGTCACCATTTAATTTAAATTTGAAAGTTCAAAAGAGAATTTATAAAGTTAGACGACGACAGTCGCTCGATAGATGGCGTTGTGTGATGTTTGAATCGCGGTAACCTATTTTAACAAACCCTCCATGTACTGATAACATGCTCTTGGTTAGGTTACATCTACTGGTAATGATAAACTAACTATCTATATTTTGACAACCTCTGTAGCGCAATGGTTGAGAACATTCTTGTTCGAGCGGGAGGACGCGGGTTGGAATCCCACCGAAGGTTTCTGTGTGGAAAAGTTTTCTGCGTTCCTTATTAATTATTTAATACACATCCATGACGGATGTGTATTAAATAATTTTAAATTTCTGTATAACATAACAATAATAATAAATATAATTAAGTATAGTATAAAAGTATAAAATATATTTCCGTTGTCTGGTTCCTGTAACATAAGTATCTCGGATAGCACGGGGCTAGATTGACGTGGTAAGCGTCAATGGATATCATTATTATTATTTAAATTTCGATGTTGTGATATTTCCCCGAAACTATAAGCAATATTTACCAGTACAATCGCAAAGAATGGGCCCGTAAAGTATGACGTATGAGTATAATCGCGGAGAACAATCCCTCGCGATAAGCGCTTTTCGCTGATTGATTTTCGGCCGACAGGCCGCCGGGATTGATGTGCGACCGGTACAGTCGATAACAGATCGCATTTAGCGGTACGAGTGCTAGCCGGCGCTTCTGTATCTCCGAGACCCGGGCAGCATTGTGCTGTTGGACTTTAATGTTAATTATTACAAAAACACATTTATAAGGTATTTCACATTATACCATATTGAATCCCAAGTAAGTATACATGTTGATTCATGGTTTACATAATATGCCGAATATAGTGTGAAAAGAAGAACGAGTAGAGTATTTTTTGTTTTGGCTTCTCATATAAATTACGTTCTATAACGCGACAATTCACGATTAAAGATTTCCGTAAAAATCACAAAAGAGATATGTTTTAATCCTGGACCAGTGCGTTCGCCAAAACAAAAAAAAACTCTACGCGTCATTCTCTTCACACTATATTCGGCTTAATATAATATGAACTACGAATCATGTATGTATAATACCTAAAGAGGTAAAGAAGAGTATGCTAAACGACAAGATCATCAGATTTTTTTCATACAAATGCGTCTAAACAAGCAAACTCTTCCGCTTTATAATCTTATATATAAAAATTAATTGCTGTTCGTTAGTCTCGCTAAAACTCGAGAACGGCTGAAGCGATTTGGCTATTTTTAGTCATGAAATATTCGTGGAAGTCCAGGGAAGGTTTAAACGGTTTGTATGCTCAACAAAGTGTGCACGGGTCAGCTAGTATTAGTATAGATAAAGCTTTTAAGTAATAAAATAATGTTGCTAATTTATTTATTCACAATAACATGGTCGCGAGTGTACCTCGGACATCGCTTGTGTCGCCCGTTTCATTTAATAAATTATAAAAAATTCATGAAATTGATATTTCCGATGACGTCCATTTAAATTCATTGAGCTGCCTCGCCCCGGGCGCCGGGCGCCGAGAAGACCCGGTAGAGCGCCTCATCCGCTTGATGATCAATTAACTGTCATCATCATCTACGACTTATCTACTTTTTAGCTTTGATGGGTAATTGTAAACTCATGTTCAAACTTGCCTTACTGCTTAACCCTTTATAATTTCCTACTTAGTAGGAGATGAAGGCCATGTTTCACCAAGCAATGTTAAAGTTAACGCCATGTTAAATCATAAATAATGAGATGCCACGGTATTTTAACATGGCGTTAACTTTAACATTGCTTGGTGAAACACGGCCTAAAATTAGTAGTCGGTTCTATTACGTGTCGGATACTTTATTTAGAAGTTTCATCACTTTGTTACTGTATGTGAAATGAAATGCTACGAAATTGAGGTTCTATTTTTTCAGCAATCTTTTATTGACGATTGGACACTTTGGGAATAAGGTAGCTGCCAGCAAAATTTATTTAAGTACTCAATGTATTTTAAGTATTGTTGAAATATAGATTAAATACCTAATTTATAGTAAAAGATGGCCCCATGCGAGTTCCTTACTCCGCGCCGGTTCTTCTCGCGCCGGGTTAGTTCCCGAACCGGTGGTAGGCATCACATATTATATATGTCGCAGTCATCTGATTGAATCCGCTATTTAATTGAATGACTAGCGCTTTCATTGAATCCTGTTTCTACCAACAAATTTTAGAATCCGAGACTAGAACAGCCATTTAACATTTTAGTTTTAAACTTCGAAATTTCCGAATGAGTACTAATAAAACGAACATTATAGTAAATTAATCAAAAAATATATCAACACATTGCTATCTGTACGAGCTGTTTGACGCCATTATATAACCGCCTAGTGATTCAATTAAATAACTAGATTCAATAAGATGACTGCGACATATACACGACGTTCATTTTCTATAAATTTATTCTGAATAAAATGTTTTGATTTTAATCTATACGAATTGTTGTTAAACTCACGTCCAGAGTTACCAAACTGCCAGTTCACCAGGTCAAAAACAAGCAATAATCACGTTGCATTCAATTAGGACAACGTAGATGGAGTGCGAAGCGCGCGGTGCTGGCGATAAATCTGGAGGGGTCTTACGGCTAGTCCCCCCGGGTGTCCCGGCGGGGGGTCATTTGTAACGGGCCGGGGGACATTACTTACACTGTTACTAATGCCCGCGCCGCCGCGCCGCCGACGTGTGACCGGGAAAAATGCCGGGCGGTACTCGTGTAACGGTGTGCTGTAGCTCGGAGGGACGACAACAATATGTATCTCAAGCAGGGACATCTTCACAGAATGTTTCGGGAATGGATGAAGGTGGGCAAAATTCTGATTTCGATAAAATTTAGTTCAAACAGTCCCTTTAACATTTGAGAATACGTCGTAACGTATTAAATACATTAATCTAAAGATACGTCTCTAGAATCAATGTAAGTACTTAATACGTTACTACATATCCTAATATGTGTGACAGTTTAGGGAGCTATCAAATGTTCTTCCTAGGCGTACTGAAGGCCTATTCGCATTATTGGTATATTCACATTGGGGTACCAGTGTAAACGCATCATGTCTGGTACTCGCACAAAACATCAAGATGAACTTGTTATTTATAGAAACGAACGTATATAATCGTAAAACTTGGCGAATTTTAGGCCATTTGACATTATTTATTATTAAAGTAAAATATAATTGTTTTATTTTCAAATGAAACTTAACAAGCTATTTTCGGAAAGTCAACAAAAAAAAACAAGCTACCACCGGTTCAACCCTAACCCGCCGAGAAGAACCGGCATAAGAAAGTATTAAAAAAACAAATCACACCGTACAATATTACGTCCATCATAGAAGCCAAACGACTTATTAAGTTTACGTGTCTTGTGTTATTCCTGAAAGCTTTACAGTTTTCAACCCAAGTAGCAATAGGGTCAGGTGCCGTGCGACGTGTCAGCGGTCAAGTGCAGCTCTCAAATGTGTCCCCACGCGACCCTACGTTTCCCCACTTGTCCCCACGTGTCCCCACGTGTCGCACACGTCACGCGGTGGAGAAGGAGTGGGCTCAATCAACGCCGCGATCGGCCCTCGTCTAATTAACTCCATAATGAAGCGCTGTCAAACAACAGGAGCTCATCACACATCGGTGAGGCGGCTATGTAAGCAGCTCATGTTGTGATCCGCAATTTCATTTAGTAGTCTTCTGCATAAACGCTTACTAACATCATGGACCAATGTAATTGGTCTATGCTAACATGTACCTATTAAGTGCGCAGTTAAGACCTGTGAACGTATTGTGCAGATGTCACTTACATTCATTTTGATTTATAATTATTATGATAGTCAGCAAAATTATGTTTTGTCTACTTTTGTTGTCAGAATCTGTGTATTGCCTTTAAAATATATATCCCAAAGTTGAGTTTCCTAAAGTATGTCCTGTTTTAGAGTTAAATATCTACAGTTTAACCCAGAGTTCATAGCGCGAGTTAACGATGGGCGTTAGTAAGTCAAAGTCCAGTTTATATTTAGTAATAAACGAAAAGGTAACATAAAGTATTATATTTTACACTCTCTAAAGTAGGCCTTTAGGCATCAACGTCTAATGACGTGTGACATAACATTCTAGCTTTCTAACCTATTTGGATACAAAACATTTTTATTTTCATTAACCCTAGATAACTAATCATTCGTCTACACGACTACGCTACTATCCACGATAGTCGAGTACACCTAGTTCCTCGTACCCCCCGCTCAAGAATCTTTTTCTACCTTCCTAAATAGTCAATTTAGTACATCCTGTGAGGAAATTTCAATCATACGATACTTAGAAATTGAATTACGGTCATATCGTCGTCCAGTCGACGAAAGTTTAGTAATTACGTGGTATGTTTTGCAAAGGTATATACATTACTTTTTTGTTATTTTTTTCTATTTAACATGAGAAACACACAATATTTTTTATAATAAATATAGTTTATCTATATTTTACCAAAAACATACATAAAAGAACTATATAAAGATATACTTTGTGTACTTCAATTAGAAAACCTATGTAGTTTTCTTAGTTTGTTCATAGGAAACTAAGTTATTAGCCATTTTTTTATACATTATTATAATTTTTATAAACGGATATGAGGAACTGAGCATCAGAGAGAAAAACCGCAGAAACAGAAGATGTGGTCGACAAGCGGTCTGACAATTCGGGAGACTGAGGAAATTTTGAGGGTTAAAGTTCATCACGACACTAACAGAGCTTTAGATTGCCCTAGTGAATTTTCAGAGTCGGAAAACGTTATTATACAACCAAGCGAGAGTCAATAACATCAAATTATAGATTCTGAATCAGAAATAATCTAGTTTTATCATAATAACAATGGTGCATCTCAGTCTCAGTTTATCAGATGTGCCCGAATACATGTCATGTACTAACAGACAAACTTAAAGATGGTCTCTATACATTTTTATAATATAATAATATGCTAAATCTGTTTATTATTAATTATAATATTCATAAATAACACAATAAACATGAAAAAAACCAATGTCAGGGCGCGATTTTTTAATGAATGTGAGAGATCAACTGATGGAGCACTGGCTGCGGCAACGCATTCAGACGGTGACTTTGTGGAGTGATATTAAAGTCATAATACAAGAATTTTTTTGGCGATTGTTTCAACATAGAAGTTCATTTTCCTACTGTTTCAATCGTGCGCAAAATCTGAATGTCATGTCCATCGAAAGCTCGTAGAGTGACAAAACATCGCTACATAAAATCTAAAAGAGTTATTCGAGGCTCCCACAATATTATCATATGTAGTAGCTGTATGATGAATTAAATAAATATTATCACTCTTATTTTTAGTTCGTATTAAACCAAACATAAGTGACATGTAACAATTTCCTGGTTTTATTAAACATTTTTGATAATATTCACGTTTTTTACCGCGTAGTCCGCTCGACGAATGTTTAGTTACTATGTAACTGTAAATATAGTTTAGTTATCTAGGGTTAAAAACCCTACGTTAAAGCAACAGAAACACACGGAAATAAACTGGCCGCGTTTAAACAGCAGTTTAAACGCTGATGCGACCGTTACTTTTTACTCGGGGATGCGCCATTGGTTTGATAAAACGTGGTTTTGTAGGAAGTTTTATTTTACAGTGTTTTATGTCGAGTCAAATATAGTGCTTGGGGCTTGAGCTACAAAAAGCGGACACACTGTTTCATGTAACTTATTTGATGATACATTTATGTACTATTTCCTTTTGTACAGTATTATTGTTGTTGATAAGCTGTTCTACGAGCGAGTTTTTCCAGTAGCTGGTGCTTGATAGAGGAGTAGACTGCCTACCAGCTGTCGTGTGCGTTAGTTATAGAGAAACGACGACCTCCGTAGCGCAGCGGTTGAGCGCGTTAGTGTTCGAGCGAGAGGTCGCGGGTTCGAATCCCACCGAGGGAAAAAAAGTTTTCAATGTTCCTGGGTCATGCATATGTATGAAATTTGTATATATTATAATAAAAATCTTAAATATGTGTATAATAAAAAAATATTAAATTGTCTGGTACCTGTAGGCTACAGGCTGTAGCACAAGTTCTAAGGATAATTAGCACGGGGCCAGATTGACGTCGGACCTGACAGACTGGCGCCGTAACGCGTTACGTAACAATAGCTTTTATGCTCCTATACCTTATACCCTTTATGTTTTGTATGTGTGTGTGTGTGTGTGTGTGTGTGTGAGTGTGTGTGTGAGTGTGTGTGTGTGTGTGTGTAACCCACCTCCCAGCCTCAGCTCCGCGGAGGCCTGCTCCTGCCGCCGCCCCCGCCGCGCCACACACTGGTACACGCCGGCGTGCGCGCGCGACACCCGCCGCAGCTGCAGTGCGTCGCCCGCCGACAGCGGCGTGCCGTCGTGCAGCCAGCGCAGCGCGGCCGCGGCGCTGCTGCTGCAGTTGAACTGCACGGTGCTGCCCGCCTCCGCCACCTGGTAGCCAAGGTAAATAGTGGGGAGATTATTACGTTTCTACACTGTTATTTATAAGGCAGTGACAAACCAAAAGGGTATTTCTTAAACGCACGCGACAGAAACAAAATATTAAGATTATTCGAACCAATAGATATTTCAATACAAAACCTAATCTCCGAATGGCAGACGCGATGGGAAAACTCCACAAAAGGGCGCCACCTGTACAACTTTTTCCCATGTGTACGCGAACGGCTCTCCATGCACTGGCTAAATATTGATCACTGCGTTTCACAATTCCTGACCGGTCATGGTAATTTTAAAGCGAAACTATACGGATTCAAATTGGTGGAATCTCCTCTATGCGAGTGTTCGACCGAAGGCAACATTTCCGAACAAACGGCGCATCTCATTCTATGGGAGTGTGATCTCTGGCGAGATGAAAGAACTACAATGCTTAACAGCCTAATTTGTAAATCTGGAGTCGTATATTACGGTGACCTCGTGGACAGCGCTAGGAATTTCCGTGCTTTCAAGCGTTTCTGCCATAATTATTATTGGAAACATTTATCAACATCATAATAAATCCCCAATAATGGCATAAACTCATATATAGATTACAATGACATAATAATATAATAATATATATTCCCGTGGTGCTTTCCCTTAATTTTTGGCCTTGTGTCATTACAATTTTGTACTGTCTCCCACTTTTCTTGGGGAGGGAAACTGGAATACTTCCTACTCCTCCTTTTTTTTCTTCTGATTAATTTCGTTGTGGGTCCCAAGACAGATTTAGCTTGTCCCTCGGGCTCCCTGAGATCATATCAAAGGGTTTATCGTGGTTGGTTACCGCTGTCGATCCTGGCTCACAGGAGTTGCAGTGGTGGGAATGTGAGGTGGGCCAATGCCCGTTTAAAAAAAAAAAAACCAAAAGGGTAAAAAAAGGGCGCGTCAAATTTGTAAGCATGCGTGGTAGACTCCAGGCTTAGATGCAGTAAAATCATGAAGTTAAGAATAATGTCACAATTACCACGACAGTGGGGCTGACGCTGACGGAGAAGGTGTCCTCGACGTCGATCCGCAGCTGCGCGGTCGCGTCGCCGTACACGTTGTATGCCTTGCACAGCCACGCGCCGCCCACGCCGCCCACGCCGCCCACGCCGCCCACGTCACCGCGGGTGAAGCACAGCGCCGCGCCGCCCGCCCACAGCCACGTGCTCGGCGACGGCTCCACCGGCTGCAGGCGCCCATCCTTCTCGCGATACCAGCTGCATAGAAGATCAATTGATTATTTTCAAATATCAGCCATAAACTATAATAAAAAATTCAACGATCTATCCTGCGAATAGTTCGTAGCTAAGCTTCAAGGCCACAATATAACCTCTCTAGTCCCTTGTGAATGGACTGCCTGTTATGTAATATCTTGGTCTTGCATGCCATAATGCTGAACGCTCCAAAAACACTTTGGGCAGCTCGTGGTCTACCGGCGAGGAGTGAGGAGTACAATACTCACGTGTACTGCGGCGCCGGGTAGTCGGGCGCGACGCACGGCACGCAGAACTGCGCGCCCGCCGCCACCGTCAGCTCGCCTGCGGTCGCCACCAGCCGCGGCGCTGAGCTCATCGAGCTTGCTGTGTGGACACCAAAAGACAATTTATTAATCACATTAGAACTTTCATTAACTGCTTCGTGTACATATTTACTTGACTAGATCTTTAAAATAGATTTCATAGGGATGAAAAACGGAAAAAAGTTAAAATCGGGGGCGGTGCCGCGCGAGGCAGCCGTAGGCGCCTACGTCCGACGCGGATACTTACGCAACACGGTGAGGTGCGCGGGCGGCGAGCGCTTGGTGAGGCCGGTGAGGCGATGCCGCGCGAGGCAGCCGTAGGCGCCTGCGTCCGACGCGGATACTCACGCAACACGGTGAGGTGCGCGGGCGGCGAGCGCTTGGTGAGCGCGGTGAGGCGGTGCCGCGCGAGGCAGCCGTAGGCGCCTGCGTCCGACGCGGATACTTACGCAACACGGTGAGGTGCGCGGGCGGCGAGCGCTTGGTGAGGCCGGTGAGGCGGTGCCGCGCGAGGCAGCCGTAGGCGCCTGCGTCCGACGCGGATACTCACGCAACACGGTGAGGTGCGCGGGCGGCGAGCGCTTGGTGAGCGCGGTGAGGCGGTGCCGCGCTAGGCAGCTGTAGGCGCCTGCGTCTGTCGCAGACACGTCGCGGATCAGCAGCGTGTCGCCCGCGACCAGGTAGCGCGACTCTGTGATAAAGACGATATGTTATAAAAATGAGAAAATAATGTATTTTAAAAAGAAGATTCTTATAGAAGAGTATCCACTTATAGTAAAGTCCAGTTGCTACAATAAGCCGGTGTATCACTTGTGTATCAAATCGTGTAGAGTTGTAGACAGTACACCGGTATGACACACCACATTTGGTCTCCTGTATCAATTTTATGTATTCTGTCGTTCATCTAAACCAAAACTATGTAGTACCAGCTGACCCGTGCCCACTTCGTTGAGTATACAAACTGTTTAAACCTTCCCTGGACTTCCACGGATATTTCAAGATTTAAAAAAGCCGAATCGGTTCAGCCGTTCTCGAGTTTCAGCGAGACTAACGAACAGCAACTAATTTTACATTTTCTGATTAGTTTTTTAGATTGTGTTATAACAATAAAATAGTCAACTACTTATGTATTAACGACTCATGATCTTCTACTTTACTGTCAATAGTCGATACCCTCTCTCTATTGGTAACATAAACGATATAAATACTACATCATAATATTTATAGCGTAGGCATTAACGACGTAATAGCATTAACCACTAAGATGATTTGGTCCGGTTATTGTGTTGAGGGTATTAACTGTTAAGTAGGATTAGCTCAAGGATGAGATGGATCTAACGTACTTGTGGCCTTAGATTTAACAGTTTCGTTTGTAACGGTACTTAGTTTTCATTGGCACTCGGACAGTACAATAATTGTACCTTCACGAACTTTCATGGATTAGTGTGTGTGTGTGTGTTGTTTTTCAGTGGAGTAGTGAAACTCATGGTTTAGTCGGTAGTGAAACTCATGGTTTAGTCGGTAGTGAAACTCATGGTTTAGTCGGTAGTGAAACTCATGGTTTAGTCGGTAGTGAAACTCATGGTTTAGTGGGTAGTGAAACTCATGGTTTAAGCTCATGTTAGGCTCTGACGACTTTTTTTCTACATGGCCGGACGCGTACCGCTACACAACTTGACTATAATTTTTTATTACATTAATGGAAAGATGATAATATTTTTTTACATACAAATAATTGAAGACAAACAAAAGCGACAAATAAGTGAAGCGTCCATAGATATTTAAAAAAGACACGAATGAATGGTGTTAATAGCAAAATTCTGATTCGATAAAATTGAGTTCAAACTGTCCCTTAAACATTTTAGAATACGTGGTAAAGTATCAAGTGCGTTAATCGAAAGATCAGTCTCTAGAATCAATGTACGTAATACGTTACCACTTATCCTAAAATGTTTAAGTGACAGTTTAAACCCAATTTTCTGAGATTTTTTTGCGACCCTGTCATGTCTTTAATTATGTACAAAAAAAATGTGTGAAAAAGCCGCTACAGGGTTTATAAATCTTATGCATCATTTGCGTATTCTGTCAGTATTTAAGTAATCTTGGACAAATTAAAAAGGTTCGTTAATTTTTAAAGGACCAAGTCCTAATGAGTGAAAAAAGTTTATTCAGGGCAAGATGAAGAGAGCAATTCATCAGCGCGCGTCGTCAATAAAGGATGCCTTTAATTAATACTGCCTCCCTGGAGCCGGGAGCCGGGAGCAATAAGGCCTCTTCACACAACTTGAAGTCCCGCTGTGTTAGCCGTATGCATTTCCATTTTGAATGGTCATTTCAACTGCACTTATTAGCCCTTACACTCACAGTATTACGAAACGCAATAGAAGTTTGAGTGATGTTTTTAAACTAAAATTTAATAAATAAACTATGACCTTCATGGCTCAGTGGACCCGACTTCGAGCTGGAGGTCCAATTCCCGTCGCAGTAACAAATAGTTGTATGTTAATTGTTAGACGTGTGTACTTGTTCAAAAAACTACAAAAATGTTAAATACACATTGAACATTATAAATCTATCTATACTAATATTATAAAGCGGAAGAGTTTGTTTGTTTCTTTGTTTATTTAAACGCGCTCATCTCAGGAACTACTGGTCCGATTTGAAAAAATCTTTTTTTGTTGGATAGTTAATTTATAGAGGAAGGCTTTGGGCTATATAACATTACGCTAAGAGTAATAGGAGCGAAGCGTCAGTGAGAAATGTTGCAAAAACGGGGTAAATTAATTAAATTTGGGGACTTTTATTTCGTGCGCTGCATAAGTCACTCAAAAACTACGCGAATAAAGTCGCGGGAACAGCTAGTTAAATATATTTCTGTTAACAATTTCTTCGAGAACTTATCACGGGACTGTATTAACGTTGTGTTCCTCCATAGATTATGCATGGTGATTCATGGTTCATATTAACATGAACCACTAATCACCCACCAGAGAATGACGCGTAGAGCATTTTTTGTTTTGGCACCTCATATAAATTACTAAATATAACTGCAAAAGGTCTAAAATGACCACAAGGAGGTTTGGGCTCGCTGGCTCCTTGTCTATACACATGAATGCACTGGTCGTTGACCTAACACCTGTACATGATTGAAACTTATCTGTTCTGTGACTTTTATGGAGATCTTTAATCGTGATTATGTATATATATTTATATGAGGTGCCAAAACAAAAAAACCTCTACGCGTCCTTCTCTTCACACTATGTTCGGCTTAATATAAAATGAATCATTCTGTATACTCGTAAGTATTATAAACCGGAGGAAACGCACTATGTAGGATTGATTTAATGAATTACAATTTAGTAGAATCGACAAAAGTATTTAATACACTTGACAAATTCACACGAGCTGCAGCTGTTCTGTTATTAGAAAACTTAAAACATATTAAATGTTTATCGCTCAAAGCGAAGTATTCATACGAACGATGGTACATACTGAACGTATTTACTGTAACAACCTTCGGCGCAATTCGCTAACTTTATCGCCGAACTTATGTATTGGAATATCGTGAAATAAATTTCTGTATTGTTCCAGATGGGCCGAGCCCCAAATTTGATTAAAGCTCTTTACTCTTTGAACCTTTGTAATTGATTTATACTTTGCCCGATGTGTTCTAATATGTGACGGGCGGGTGGTTTAGTGCTTTGTAACAAATTAAAATATTAATGAAAGTGTTCTCAATCTTTAAAGACATGACTGTGGTAAGCTTCGCTTCGTTGGAATTTGATATTTCTATGCGAATCTGTAAGAACGAATACAACAGAAAACAAAAGAAAATTACTAAAATATTTATACAACTATGTATGATGAAAAAAAGTTATGATTTTAAAGAAAATCGCAAGCGTAGTAAGTAAGTTCTTCAAAATTTGCATGAACAAACAAGAAGAAAGAAAGGAGAGTAAAATAAAAAAACGAACGTAAACTGCAGTTAGGTTATTACTATTTACATTGATGATGAAAATAAAGGTTCATAGAAATGTCTTATTTTTTCATGGCTCAGTTTCAGCCGCAGCTCCAAAGCCTCTCTCCAGCCTTTGAGCACAAACTTTGTCGGATGTTTTTGGCTAAGTTCACCCGCAGGCGCGCTGCCGGGAAGTTTGTTTACTTTACTTCTTAGGGTCAGTCACCGAGACGACGTCGCGCGACGCAGTGCTTCAAATTATTTTAAATATCACGATGTGAACCGAAGGACATAGTCTCAATATTATATTTTAAAACAATTCCTTATAAATTTGAGAATAGCACTCTGAATCCATCCACATTAAAACTACAAAATACCTATATTAAGATCATATTAATATAGGTACCAAAGCTTAAAGTAGCGTACATAGTAAACACCAGTAAGTACTGCATTTATGCTGTGTAAGTTACATCCGTAAAATAAAACTCATCAGGTTTATCTCGGCACCATAAAATCTTCACGACGGAGATATAAATCGCCGCGGAGAGCGAGCGGACGTTTTCATCAACAAATAAAAGATGGCGGGCTCCGGCGCAAGATGTTCGGTGCAATCAATTAGAAGCCGCACGGCGGAGGCGACATTTATTCACCTCCGGAGATTTATACGTGAACCTCGAGTGCCGGGCTCGGAGACGCTCGGACACGTTCGGTGATGCTCGGTGCCGCTCGGAACCTCCGAGAACCACTCCCAACAGGTCAGAAGTGCTGCAGTGCTATTCTCTAAGAATGTTTTGCGCATCTCGACAGCTGAATTCGCGGTGAGTGTCTTTTCCATGAACTTCGAAATTTGACACTCACCATCAGCTGTCGACATACGCAAAACATTCTTGGAGAATAGCATTGCAGTTCGGAGCCGATCACATATTTTCGGACTGAAGAGTATACCTACCTACTGTTGATCTTGTCACGATGCTAGCGTCAAGTTTGGAATTGACAGACGATTATAATATATTATACAGACCTAAATGAAATAAGTCCCTTACTTTAAATTAATTCTAATCGATCGGAATTGGATTTTGACTAATCTTAAGCACGACGATAGCGCTCAAATTAGTTTAACAGTAAAGCAGGAATTGTGGCGGGACTGAGTTAAACGCTACTCTTGACTTGATTTGAGCTGTATATTGTTGAATTCGCATTGGAATTTTTTCATTAGCAATTTTTTAAATAATTGTATAATCGAATGCAGCCGTAGTAATCAGTTACGTAGTATATTTTAATCCGAAAAAATCACGCAGCAATACCAATTATAAACCAATGCTAATATTGGTTTGTTGTCCGGTCATGTACAGACTTGACAGCAAATTTGCATTTGAACCAGATTGGTTTTCTGTCGCCATAACATTCGTCAAGATTTGCTCGAAACCACTCAACATTGCTCAAAGCCGTTCGGTGCCGCTCGGAACTGCCCCCTGATTTGTACTTTGGTGGTTTTCCAGTTTATGAAAATCGATTGTCATTCGTTTGAAGTTTTTAAAATACGATTTAAGAAGTTTAAACTTCAAATCATGTTCATCGAAGGAAGGGTACCGGAAGTAAAGTATAGAAACCACTAGAAGACGTTTGGAGCCGCTTGGAGGTGCTTCAAACCGCTCGACATTGCTCAAAGACGTTCGGAGTCGCTCATAGCTGCTCGGAACCGCTCGAAATTGCTCGAAGACGTTCGGAGCCGCTCGGATATGCTCGCATCCGCTCGGAGCCTCTCCGAGCTGGCGATTTATGGGCAGCGATAACTCAGCGGACCTTTATTAAAGAAATTCCGTCGTCGCTTATCGCCCCAAGTCCTGACGGTCTTATATAATTATACTTGCAACAAATGGCGCTCGTGATTGCTATAATTTGGATTGCGCAAACGATAACAAATGGTATTCAGCTAAGATTATAGGTACGAATGCCAATTTATTGAATGCGATTATCTCAACGGTGCGAGAATGGGAAACGGAAAAATGTACTTAAAATTTAAATAAAATCTATGTCGATCTTAAGAGGACACTAGGGCCGTTTTCTACACAAACGTAGATCATGGTTTCCACTCTGGATGGAATCTGGATGCCGCTAGAGTATTTTTTTTTCCTGGATATTTATTTTCAATTACAACTTAACAATCAACTAACATTAAACTTAAGTTGCCTTTCAGCACCTACATATTATGTGAGCGCGTCAATTTCAAGGTAAATAAAATATGTTAAAAGACAACTCGGACTACCGAGACACAGGCTCCGCCTAGTTTGGGGTCCACTGCCACATTACGTACGAACAAAATACACAATACTATGAATCTACATCTAATCACAATTAAATTATTCATAATTATTATTATATTGCATGAAAAATGCTTGTATAAATTAACTTGTTATGGAATGGTTAATAAATAAGTACATTTAAATTTCATATCTATTTGTATATAGTATAAGGCCTATTATTTCGCGAAGTAGTGGTGACCACATTACCATTACCATTGCAAATCATAGAAAGGACGACCTCCGTAGCGCTGTGGTTAAGCGTGTTTGTGCTTGAGTGAGTGGTCGCGGGTTCGAATCCCACCGAGGAAACAAAAAGTTTTCAATATTCCTGGGTCATGGATGTGTATTAAATTTGTGTATCTTCTTATAATATATATATATATATATATATATATATATATATATGTGTATATAAAAATGAATTGCTGTTCGTTAGTCTCGCTAAAAACGGCTGAACCGATTCGGCTATTTTAGACTTTGAAATATTCGTGGAAGTCCCGGGAATGTTTAAACGGTTCATATGCTCAACGAAGTGGGCATGGGTCAGCTAGTAATATAATAAAAATCTTGTGTACGGTATAGAAGTATTAATTAATATATTTCCGCTGTCCGGTACCTGTAACACAAGTTCTTCGGATACTTATTTTTATTTTATTTATTTAATAACTAGCTGACCCTTGCCCACTTCGTTGAGCATAAAAAGAGTTTATGATGAAATTCAACTAAAAAAAACAACGCGGGAACCCGAAACCCGCAACGCGGGAACCCGGAACCCGCAACGCGGGAACACGGGAACCCTGAACCCGCAACGCGGGAACCCTGAACCCGCAACGCGGGAACCCTGAACCCGCAACGCGGGAACCCTGATTTCGCAACGCGGGAACCCGAAACCCGCAACGCGGGAACCCGGAACCCGCAACGTGGGAACCCGGAACCCGCAACGCGGGAACCCGGAACCCGCAACGCGGGAACCCTGAACCCGCAACGCGGGAACCCTGAACCCGCAACGCGGGAACCCGGAACCCGCAACGCGGGAACCCGGAACCCGCAACGCGGGAACCCGGAACCCGCAACGCGGGAACCCTGAACCCGCAACGCGGGAACCCGAAACCCGCAACGCGGAACCCGCAACGCGAGAACGCGGAACCCGCAACGCGAGAACCCTGAACCCGCAACGCGGAACCCGCAACGCGGGAACCCTGAACCCGCAACGCGGGAACCCGGAACCCGCAACGCGGAACCCGGAACCCGCAACGCGGGAACCCGGAACCCGCAACGCGGGAACCCGGAACCCGCAACGCGGAACCCGGAACCCGCAACGGTTTCATTCACGACAACGCTGACAAAATATGGAATAAATAGTATCCTATGTCCGTCTACTTGCTCTAAGCTACTTCCTCACCAATTTTCAGCCATATCGATAAAGCCGTTCTTGAGTTATAAATAATTTAACTAACACGACTTACTTTTATACATATAGATGTATAGATTACTCCTACTAACATAAGCTAAGCCCGGTGAATGCTCCCGTCACAGTCGGTCCAGCCAATTCGGTGATCATTAGTTAGATGACGACGATGATGATGATGAAAAGTAGCCTAAATTAATCCTTATAACTTTAGCTATCTACCAGTGAAAGTCTCGTTAAAATCTGTCCAGCCGTTCCAGAGATTAGCCGGAGCAAAGAGACACGCTGACAGACATTTTTTTTTTAAATTACATTTTCGTTTTCAGTAAATATCGTTGCCAATGCAAAAAAAAGCAGAAGATATCGTTTAAAATGTCATATGCATTTAGAAAAACGTCGCTAATTGAAAGTTACATACTGACACTTCAATTTTATTTATTAGTATAGATGTATAGATTTGGAAAACTTCCCCAATCTTGGCGTTTTCACTGACGCGGAGCGGGGCGCATAGGAACTTAGTGGTTCCCAAGCGGAGTGGAGCAGAGATTTCGAGCATAGTGATTGGTCAATTCGGGTACCGCAAGCTCCTGTCCGCCTCGTCCCGCGTCAATGGAAACGCAGCCAAACGTCTTTAACGTCTAATGGTCGTCATGGTAACCACGTTGTTTACAAATGAAAACAAAAATTATGAAATGCTATACATACCGTATTTATATCAGCTTAAACTATTTGGATTCATGTTTTTGTTAATCCTAATAATTTTATTAATCCAAATAGTTTAAGCTGATATAAAAACGGTATTTATAGCATTTCATAATTTTTATTTTCCATTTGTAAATAATGATGTTGCCATGACAGCCGTGTCATATAAAATGCCAACGACGTGAATCGATCGAGCCCAGGTTCAAACCCCGCGTGACCATCACGTATTTTCTTCTTTTTTCTAATTTTCTGCTTATTTTTTTCAACATTTTTTTTCATAATAACCTTTTCGTAACAATAACGAACATACCGTAAAAAAATTTGCGAAATTAGTCAAGCCGTTGTCGAAGCGCACACGATGTAAGAAATTTTGGAGGTCGTTTTTTTACACTTTGGGCTACATTTTTGGGGTTTTAGTAAGGAACCCTACTTTTTTAAAACATATAATATAGCCTATGTTCAGCGCTAGGAATGTAGCTTTCCAACGGTGAAAGAATTTTTCATATTGGTTCAGTGGTTTCAGAGCCTATTCCATTCAAACAAACAAACAAACAAACAAACAAACAATCAAATGTTACCTCTTTATAATATTAGTATAGATTTATTGCACACAAGAACATTTTACAATAATACAGTTTACAAAGAAAGACGACACAAAGGTACTGCTTATTTCTAAAGAAATTTCTTCCAGCAGCCCTACGGAGAGAGATGGTATAAAAGATAGCGGATAGGACGTGCACAATTATAAATATAATATTACCTTTAATATAACCATAAAATATTATAATAATATATAAGTTTAATATCATAATACTAATCATAAATAATATATTTATACTTAATGCAATAAATATAATTATAGGTATAATACATACATATATACATACATAAATTAATGGCGGTATTTATATGGACTGAGATTTGAAAAAGTGCTCTTTCAAGCGTCTTTTAAACACAGTAATGGTGGGACTGTCACGAATGGTGTGGGGAAGCGAGTTCCACAATCTGACTGCATGAACAGTGAAAGAGTAGGAATAGAAGTTGGAGCGATTAGCACGAGGCCAGATCGACGTGGTGTGAAACGTCCATAGATATTATTATTATTATTACAGAAACCAGGCGTTTGGTCTGTATCTATATTAGTGCTACTGTATATTGATAAACATATCAACGCAACTTTTTGGTTTCGGTGCAACTACTGTATAGTTTATCCAACATACCCGGTGTCGGCGGGTCGACGTGCAGCACCCGGTCGCCGCGGTACCACAGCGCCGGCGCGGCGGGCGCGGCGCCGGCGCGGCACTGCAGCGCCGCCACGCCGCCCGCCACCGCCGCCTCCGCCGTCAGGGACACCTCCCAGTTCACGTCCGCCACTGTGGAAGAAGTAATGTAAGCTGGCGCTGCACTACGGTAGAACCAGAAGCTAAAGTATCTTAACTATATACGACGTAAGCTCGTCTCGGACTACGTACGTGATTAAGTCAAAATCTGCGCGCGGGATAACCTAAACATCTAAAATTCACGATAATATTTACAAGATTGTTTGTGGGATGCTGGAGTAGGAATAGAACCTCCCTATCAACCATCTTCTCCGTGGGTGACGTGAAAGGCGACACAGGGATATTAAAATATCTACCCCGCCTGCCAAGCGTGACAAGTCTTAGTATAGGCAACTAATCGCCATGAAATACTTTGGGGGTAGATTTATGTCAAGCTGCTTGGTATTTAGACTTGCTCTCCAGGTGCGCAACACTGATAGTCTATGCCGACTTCTATTGCCGGTTGCAATATGCTCGAGTTATTATGGTATACAGGACTGTGTTTATGGTAACTTACAAAAGAAATTCCAAGAAATTACCGCTGTCTTTGGAATAACAAGATGTCAGCGTCAATGCGATTGCCAATATATTAACATCGCTCTTCGTTCATTTTCGTCAATAGGAGGTAACATATTTCTTCATCTACTTAAGTGATGATGGATTACGATTGTCGAGTAAACAACAACGATTAATACGTTTAGATATTTTAGGACTGCGTGCTTATTGAAGGGCTGCTTATAAAAAATCTCAAAAAAATATGCTTATAATATCTAATAAAAGATTATAGTTGTATAAATTTATATTTTTGTTTTAACACAGATTTAACAATTTTCAAAATACATCCTTTTTAGCGTTGAAAATTACTTAACACTAGTTTAAGTGATATAGTAAAAAACACAAACTACTTGCACTTCTTTCCACTTTATTTATTATTTGACATTAATAAAGTGCAAATAGTTTGTGTTTTACTATATAACATGAATTTCCACCAAAAACCTACAGTACATTCAATAACATAGTTTAAGTGACTCAAGACTCAAGGGACAATCGTTTTAGATTTTGCAAATGTAGTTTATTTTTATTAAAAGATTTCAATTATACATTTTTGCTATGCCTTAACGAAAATTTAATTAAGATGATGCGAGCTTTGAAACGTATTAGTCATAGATATTTACTCGTAATAAGTAAGACATACTACAAGGATACCAAAAGATGTCACAAGAAGTTGTTAACTTACTTGCATGAGTCAAGAACTAAAAATATGAAACATACTGTACAAAGATAAAAGTTAGGTCAAAATATCATAATAATACGGGCATAGTTATTGGAGTCTGGACAAAATATTATCAACCCAAAATAGGCTAATACTAGGTAGTAGAATGCTATTCGAAAGCATCATTGCAGAAAATGAACTTACCTGCATCAGCACGTCCCTGGACACCAGGGTGCCGTGGGGGTTGGAGGCTCGGCAGCGGATCAGCGCGCTCTCGTCCCGGTACGACGACGACGGGAACACCTCCAGGGTCCCGTTGCTGTATATCCTCCTGGAGATGAACTCACCAGGTTGCAGCAGCACGTCCCTGGACACCAGGGTGCCGTGGGGGTTGAGGCTCGGCAGCGGATCAGCGCGCTCTCGTCCCGGTACGACGACGACGGGAACACCTCCAGGGTCCCGTTGCTGTATATCCTCCTGGAGATGAACTCACCAGGTTGCAGCAGCACGTCCCTGGACACCAGGGTGCCGTGGGGGTTGGAGGCTCGGCAGCGGATCAGCGCGCTCTCGTCCCGGTGCGACGACGACGGGAACACCTCCAGGGTCCCGTTGCTGTATATCCTCCTGGAAAAACACTTCTGGATAAACAAGCGTAATAGTCAGGGTTTCCCCACACACTGTTTTCACTTGATTAGTATCAAGCTAATTTTTCTAGAGTAGCTTCATTGTGATGAGACGTCCAATAATTTCTTGGACGGAACTCTCAATTGTGGTAGCTAACAGAGTTAGCAAACATAAAAAAAAACTTTCGACCGTAGGACCGAGATAACATACCACTCAATTTGTAAGACAATAATTATGTCTGTTGAATTACATTAATATTAACTAAGTACTAATCAGCTGGTTACTAATAATTTAGGGGATCAATTAGGGGGGCAATCCGGAATCGGGCTATTGAAAACTTTTCATTGGTTCGATTTTTTATGGGTGTACACTATTATTGATGACATCATCTAAAAACTACTACCGCGGACTTCACCTGGCCAAGCAAAGCACTCGCTTGGTCGGAGATCTTTTGGGGCTTCTACTATTGTACACGCAACTGCCGGATTGTACATCAACACGCTAAACCTCTCACCCGAAAATAGGTTCAAAATAAATTGCTGGTAAACAGTTATGCATCAAACGATCCCATTACACCAATCCAGTGATTAATCAACGATTAAGATTTAAGACACCCGAACACAAACAAATCGGGTAGGTCAAAAGTAAAGAAAGTAAAAACCGATTCCTGAGCTAAGTGAGTCCGTTTCAATGGACTTTCTCTTTGATAAATGGCCCTTCTTTAAAAGCTTTTGAAGATAAGAAAAAGAAAAAGCTCCGGCGAAAAAACTCATTATGTCGGGAACAGCGCACTGCCAGACCTGAGGAGCTTCGGCAATTAAACATCACCTAATTATTATTACTGCCATTTGATACCCGACTTTTGGGGATAAGATTTTTAATTTATTCGCATAATTCCCTCGTAATGAATTTTCCTCGGGACGAAGGTAACAGATGGCTCGCTATTCATTCTCAGACGTTCTATTTTTAACCCTGGAAGAAAACAGAGGAGCGTTATTAGATATTGACGACCGCATTGGTTGAGCGCATTGGTACTCGATAGATTGATCGCGGGTTCGAATCCCGCCGAGGGAACTAGTAAAGACCATTTTTAATGTTCCTGGGTAAATATGTATTAAATTTATGTATAATGAAGTATGGATGGCCAAAGACGGTCACGAGAGTGAGAAGCAACAAGGGCGAGAGCCAGGAACTGCCTGACAGTAACACATAAGTAAACCCCGGCGTTGTCAAGTAGTTAATGAACTGATGATGGTGAATTATCACAATATCGCATAGGGCCTTATGTTTTACCCGTTAGCACAACCTTTGGGTACGTTAAAGATACTTTCATCTGCTTGGAAGGTACGATAGACAGACACGAGTCTATTACGAATCTGCTACGAATCAATTCACACCTTTTTAATTAAATACCAGTAGTTTACCCGAACAAACATACTTAGACTGCCAAAATGATCACTTTTAGCTCTGTCGTTGGCGGGTCTTCTAAATTAGCTTAGTAAAAAATGTAATAACAAAATTGATAGTGCCTTGTCAGCAACGTATATTCTGCGCGACAAGCTACATAGTTTATAGATACAGTCGAAATTTTGCACAGAAATTCTTGTTACAGCGAGTAGCGAATGTAAAGAATGCTTTGTTGCCAGCGCCGCAGAAATTCAATGCGATATTGTAACAACTTACTGCGTTTATTTTCAATATAACATTGTTAACAGCGTCATCTGGGAGCACGGCAGTTCCCCCGCCAAGTTCAGCACGGCCGTACCATCCTTTTCTCGAAACAGTACAGGGGATTTTCAACAAACTTCGTTGTGGTTAAAACTTGAACTTAACTTAACTTCTTATAATTTTGACGTTCATAAGTGTTACTGTGTGACCTAAGTGAATAAATGATTTTGATTTGATTTGATTTGATTCTACTTAGTAACCTAAGTAGCCATTGTATAATAACGGTATATTAAAAAAAAAATATTAAATTTTAAACAGAAGTATATTAATTATAACTTGTAAAATTCTCTTTATTTTGTCACTTATTCACTCAGTCACTGACCGATCAGTAAAAATATAAAGCACTTCCACTTAATTTTCTACAAAAAAAACTGAGGTACCATCAAAAGTATAACTTGTAAAAAATGTCAGGAGAAAGTTGTGATATCCATGTGATGCCAAGACGGGGTAAGTCGGTCAGTCTAGCAATATAATGATCATATCAATACTACAGGCCTGGTAAAGTAAGGGCGCATAGATTAAGAATCTTGGCTCTACGTGAGATCTGACGACTCTATAGAGCTTGTAGGTTTAGAGCGTGTAGGCTTTAGAGCTTGGCTTTATACGTTATCTGATAAATTTTTCAAGCTATGTAGACTCGTCTTGGCAACTTATGGTTTTGGTTGTATTTGTGGCGAATTGTTCCAAAATTCAAATTTGAAAGGTGACGGACGTTTTGTATCACACTATTGCAGTCAGTGTGAACTATTTTTCACCTACAAAAAGTGCCGTACTCTAACTCTGGGTTTCTGGACCGACAGTTTATATGCGTGCGCGTCGAACCACGTTATTGTAGCAAAAACGACTGAAGCAAGCAAAGAAGAACAGCAAACTCAAGCAGTGAGTGCCCCACTTTCCGTGCACTCGGGAGATAAGTTTTTTATATTTTAAAATATTGGTTCACGCCGAGTAAACTTCCACAATGCCGTCACTTTGCACTTTAAGCAGGCCGGCAATTTCCCGCCGGTCTCACGACCTATTTAAATGAATATTTTAACCGAACTTGTGGACAATTCGGTGGCGGCCATGTTTTATGGCGCTAGTAAAATGCAACAGCGAGTGTTTCTGAATACAGGAGTACCAGGAGAAGCACTTATCAGTCTATCCTACATTCTACTTATATTATAAACGTAAAAGTATGGTTATAGGTAATTACTATTTCAGGCAAAAACTACTAGAAGTTTCCATGCTAGATTTACATATAGAGCGCAGGGCCTTTGCCGTCCGAGCTAACATGCTCGCACGACGTTTTGCTAACTGCAGCCAGGATGTTAAGAACACACTTTTTAAGGCATACTGCTTAAGCATTTACACCTGCCAGCTGTGCATAAGGTTCAAGCAAAAGTCGATGGGTCGTATAAGAGTCCAGTATAATGATGCATATCGGGCTCTCATGCGACTTCCACGGAATTGCAGTGCGTCGAGTATGTTCGCGGAGGCAGGAGTCCCTGACTGCTTTGCCATCATAAGGTATCGGGTGGCGGCATTCTGGCACAGCCTGCGCCGCTCCAACAATAGAATACTCACGGCCATCTCTGACGATTTTTATGAAAATCCAATGCTCAAGCAGTAGATCTATGTTCACATGAACTCGAACAGGAAATAAAATGTTATTTAAATATAAATTTTAAGACTGGACACATAAATGTCGACAATTTATTTTATTTTATTAGTTTTATATATACAATGTTTTATAAAATTATGGGTGAACTTCTGATGCCTGAAATAAATTTTACAGCAGAATGTACGGTACGGGAGTTTGCGCTGCTGTCAGTGCTTTAAGAAACTCAATTCTAAGTCGGTACGAAGTTCGCCGGGACAGCTCTCATAGTAGTATGAAGCAATTAAAGTTGTAGTCTGCTACTCATAGGCCCATATAAATAAAACAATCTCGAACCCAACTTCACTTTAGAACATATTTGACAGATGAATCAACGTTTTGTCTCACTTTTAAAAATGAAGGAACATTAGCCCCTGGTTTTTAAAAGGCTGATCAAGTTTTAGATCAGCTAAAATTTTAGTTAATAAGCCTGAACGCTCATTGGTGAACATCACTCGCAACTACTTCGCTCACTCGCTACGTTCACCAATGAGCGTTAAGAATGGCTTGTTAACTCAAATTTTAGCTGTTTACGATTTGATTAGCCTTTCAGAAACTGACAGTTATAGTCCTTTCCGTGAAAAAAGATATCCTTCATGGATAAGAGTCTAGCTATCACCTCATTCACTAATTTTCGGGACTAGGAAGTTGGAGGTAACATCTTACCTAATTCCAGGCACATCCACTATGGGTGTTCCATCGTCGGCGAACCAGGCGACGCGAGGGGGCGGCTTCCCGCGCGCCGTGCAGTGCACCCTCCCCCCTGAGGAGGCAGCGAACCGCACCAGAGCGGGGGGCTCCTCCACGAACACCGGACCCAGGCGCACCGGCTCCTCGGATGTTACTCCTAAACAAAGATTCATAATCAAAAAAAAAGTCGTGTGGCACTCGGAGACTGCCGCGGTAAAGCAATTTTTAGTATATAACTTTTAGTTCACAATGTTAAACCTAGATGGCGTTGTTACTTTTCTGCAGTTTTCTACATCGCGCTATCGTAAACATTAGTGAAATATATAAGTATTGTGAAGGATTTTTATTGTTGTGTGGGACTATGTTCGGAAATATTATAATAATTCTTATTAGTAACGAGTTTGAGCTATTATTCGAAGATTCGAACCCCACCACCCAAAGGGCCAAGTGGGTGTTATATAGGGGGTGTTAGGTTTTTTTCGTTACGGAATTTCTGGATCCTCCTCACGCTCAAAGCCCGCGATAGAAGCTATGCAATAGCTTAAAAAAAATCTGAAGCAACTACCCTTCATGATATACTTTGTGGAAGGCTTTTATCAAGCAGTGGTTGCCATAGAAATGATGATACCGACGAGGTTTTTTGGAAATGCATCTCTAATAAACTAATTTTAAAGACAAAACCTATAATTACGTCAAATAATTGTTGTTAGAAATGCAAAACCTCTTGAAGCATTAACTTCTGAACCGATTTTAATAAAATTGCGCACAGCAATGCTCCGAGTTCCAAAGGGCATAGTTTTTATCGGCAAAAAAGTGCAGAGTTCTCGTAGTTCTCTGTTTTATACGGACAGAGCCGCGGGTAAACGCTAGTAAACTATACACTTGAGTCTGCTTATAAGATTAAAAAGCCTGTCCGTAAAACTCCAACAGAAATTAAGGGGAACATCGTAAAAAAGTTACCAACTCAAATGTTTGATGATCCCAGAGGGGGAACTGTCCGCGATGGACCATTTTTGTTTTGGCAAAGTGGCACTGATACTGCCGAACTTTTGTCACTTTGCGCCGCTCGGCAAAGTGTTGTCTGGCGAACTTTTCTCTGGAATTGTCGTGGTGTATTAAATTCCAAATTTTTTATAACAATTGTTATCGTAAAACTTGTTGTTTTCTAAAATTGAGTTACATAAATATTATTGCGCCGTCTATCAGCACTAATAGTCTGGTTCAACGAGAGATGTTGTTGCCTCACAGAAAACGACAGACAATCAGGTGATCAGCCTGTATTGTCAGAAACAAGACTTGAAAGCAAAATATTGCTCAACGTGGGATCCCACGATCTTTCAGTCGAAAGACAAGCTCTAACCACTGTTCCACGGAGGCGATTATAAATACATCATATATCAACGCTGGCTGATCATGATCAACATCATATTTTTTTGTGTGTGTGTGTGTGCGGTCAGCAAACCCAATCCAAGCCACGCTCGACTACTGGACCACTGGGTCGTAATTATATTTAACCTCGCTGGCTGATCATGAAGTTCAGCATATAATATTATAATTGTTCCAACGTGGGTATCGAACCTACTCTTAATCGAGAGAGAACTGGTCCACTGAGGCGTAATCATATTTAGCCGCGCTGGCTGATCATGCTGACTGCAGCATGCTATATTATGTAACGCTCACAACAGTTGCGCGGGCAATGAACGAACTTATTACGGAGCTCGAAACGCTTATAATTAAGTTAAACTCCGGTTGATCATAAACTCTGAACTCTGCTTACATAAATTACGCCCCCTTAAGGCGGTACACACGGAGCTACCGACAAGAAGCGAGCGACATGTCGCAAGCGACTATGTGGTGGTAAGTTTGGGCCCAAATCGGTAGGCCAAGCAAAAACAGTGACGTTTCGAATGATTACTGTATGAAGAGCACGACAGCGCCAATACAATTGACATTCGATAGCGTTACTTTCACGGAGTCATAATATATTCCTGCTTGATATATATGCCTTGTAAGGTTCGACTCACATTGGACAGATGATAACGGGCGTCGGCATGTTCAAACATCACGCGTGGACCCATGTAACCATATTTCGATGATACTGGGGCTTTAATCTTCAAACTGATTCGATATTTATTCAGATTCAAACGTGCGCGTTATCCTGAATAAATTGAAATAAACAAATGCCAATTCAGAAAAATAAGAAAAATTTATTCGCGCCACGATCGAATCTGAATCAAAATCGAATCAGTTTAGAGAGTGAGTACTGGTCTCACATCAGCGACGGCACATCACAGCAGTGTCTCTAGTGTGAAAGCGTCCTAGGTGTACACACCTTTACTTCAATTTAAACGGATCTATGTAAATCGTGCGCCACTTTACACGTGATGTAATATTAACATCTGGATTGGGGAATAATTTTCGCTAATTGAGGCAAATAATTTGCAATCCAACCAGTGCGGTGTACACATTAATGATTCGCGACGATATGAATTTTCATTAACATCACGAATAAGTACATATATTTTCTGATAATATACATTAGTATTACCGATACTATCCGACGATACCAGTAGACCGTTCAACAAAATATATTTTTATATTTTATAGAGCTGCAGCTCACTACAAGTAACGTCACCGAATGTCAATTGTCAAAACAGAGCGCGGATCCCAGTTATGTGGATGTATAGGTATATGTGTGGTGCAAAGTTTGGAGTAAACTCTTAAGTAAAGCGCAGAGAGGCGTGCTTTTCTTTAATTTTTATCCTACTTCAGCGAAGCCAATAGGAAGGGTTTTGGCACTCTATGTATGTATTTATGTTTGTTCGTTCCCTCGCAGTGGCTAAACTGCTAGTCCGATTTTAATAATTGAGGTGTCTGTATTCATCATCATTCCTAGATATTCAAAAGGCAATAGGCTGTGAGACGCTTGATGTGAAATGCCCCGTATATTCATTTTTTGATTTGTAAACAATGTTGCTACCATGAGAATCGCGTCAATGTGTAACACCACCTGTACACAATACACGTAGCTTCATGATGTATTTTCATTCGCAGCCGGCGACTCGTCCGCTCTCACGTATGCAAATGTTACATTACACTTGCATGCAATTTGGTTTTGAATAATTATAAAGTCAATCTCGTTCTGACCTTTAGCCATAGATAGGTAATACAAACTAGTATTTTGCCTCTATTCTATCATCCGGTTCTTCTTGCCAGGTTCCATCTTTCCACGGTGATCCTGAATTGTCCTAACCAAACTTGAAAACTATTTTTTTTGTTGTTTCATTAACTTACCCATCTGAGTGCTCGAACTGAACTCAATCGAACCCACGACCTCCGAGACGAGAGCTAGGCTCTGAACTACTTACTAGACCACGGCGGCAATTTTTTTTTTGAGTTTCTACGTTACATATTTTTTTTTTACACCATAGTGGAATACTTACTCGTTAGTAAAGTGGTCATCGAAAACAAAATGAGGCCAAACATCGTCTGCTGAGCGGGGACGCCTGTGGACAAACAAAACAAACTTAATCAGTCAGGCCAATGTAGCAGTGGCGGAGGTCGGTGCTCCTTCCGAGAGAAGCCTAACCCTGTACGTGGTGTACCAACTAGCTCCACAATCCTGCATCGCGCCGTCTACCCATCTTCTGTCTTTTTGTCATTTTTACCAATATATCCACAACGTAGTGTTTAACTAGTGATGTTCCGAATATCCGTCTCCATATTCGCGGATATCCGAGGTAAAAGAAAAATCCGTATCCGTATGAGTTACTTTTCACGCGGATCTTTTACGGATCTTTTTCAAGTAGAATTATTTGGCACCTTTAAATTGCAAACATTTAGGTAGATAGATCTTTATAATGAAAGCAAGATAAATTATAACAATGAAATAACTAAAACTTAAATCAATTTTTCATAATATCGGATAAGAAAATTAAGATCCGTATCCGCGGATCTTAACACTAAATATCCGTATTCAGATCCGTATCCACAGATATATATATTTTTCATCACTATATATTATGTATAATAGTCAATTCATCATATTGGATTAACAAAATAAAAAAAACTTGAGAATTACTTTCTCCACTTGCCATGAGAATAAACTTAGATGAAACAACTTGAAGACGTGGCATAAGATCTAGTTCTAAATCTTCTCTCTACATAGCAGTTTTCGTCGCCTACACAATACATTATTTTGTTTCGCTGTGGCGCCGAGCTCTACGTGGCTCTACGGCGTACAAATTAGGTCGTGTGATTTCGGTTAAAGCATTCTAAAAGTTTGCCTAAACCCGTATCTCATATATAAACTCTGTTTAGTCTTTTAAATTTACTTTCTTTAATTTACATTTACTGCTGTTAAATAAGGTGGTTTTTCTCTAAAAACATTATAGTCAGGGTACCCCCATACATTGTATTCACTTGAGTATCAAGCTAATTTTTCGTGAGTATCGAGATCGATCGAGAGTTCCGTCCAAGAAATTATTGGACGTCTCATCAAAATAAAGCTACTCAAGAAAAATTAGCTTGATACTAATCAAGTGAAAACAATGTATGGCGGAACCCTGACTATGAGAGTAATTCCATTATGATCCAACAGTGAATTTGCAAATCAATTCTGTACAAGCGGCTAATGTAATAATGCTACTTATGGAGTTTAAATCCGGAGCCGTACATTTTACCGCGATAAAAAGTAGCCCATGCACTTAATTAAGATCTGATTGATAATGTAATAAAAAAATTGTTGACAAAAATCATCATCATCATCAGCCTGAAGACGTCCACTGCTGAACATAGGCCTCCCCCAAGTTGTTTTAGGGGTTTTTCCATAGTCAGCACGCTGGGCATGCGGGTTGGTGACCGCAGTAAGATGGTCGTAATCGTAATACTCAGGCCGCGCTGCTGCCCGCGAACCTGGTGTATCTCCTAGTCGCCTTCTACGACCCCCACGGGATGGTATGGGGGGGGGGGTCCAATTCTTTGCGTCCGGAACCACAAGGCATATGAAAACCAGATGATAGATGACAATCCGTGATTTAATATTTAAAAGAAAAAAAAAATACTCTCATGTAAAATGTCATAATTACCGGATTACCAAATAGAAAAATAATGACAGCAACCTCGGCAAACGTGTCTCGCGGCGTAAATATAAAATGTTCGTCGTGAAAATGGCCAAGTATCAGATGTAGAGTATCAGCGACGAGGGCACTCGAGCCGCAGGTGCGATCCGGCTCGAAGGACCGAGCCGCCGTGAGGTAGAGTACATTTACAAATTAGTAGAGTTCAAAGTAGCATGTTTTTAATGTGGAGCGAAAATGTGAACTAGGTAGTAGGTAGAGCGTATATTTTTTAATTAGTGAATACCGGCGCCAGCCACGTTCCAGTGTGTCCGAATTGAGTATTCCAGATGTACATTTATTTGGCATGTTAACTGGCAACTTTTTAATTGAAAACATGGTTATTAAAATCATGTTAACGGATATCTTTAAACATGGTTGATTAAATTATCAATTTCTGAGAATCGGAAACTTTTAATAAATGTATTAGGTTAAAAAAAAAATTATTATGATTCACAAAAGTTACGTTTTAGATAGTTAATCGGCGACCGACTCTTTGTAGGTGGAAAAAGAACACACTGATCACAATAAAGCACGTCATACAAAAAGTAATATGGATGAAAAATCGGCCCGATTATCGGCCCTACAAATAGTAGGCCGTGAGAGGGAATTAACATAGCATTAACATACAGCAGACGACCTCCGTAGCGCAGTGGTTCAGCGCGTTGGTGCTTGACTGAGGTTGCGGGTTCGAATCCCGCCGAGGGAACAAAAAATGTTCAATGTTCCTGGGTCATGGATGTGTATTAAATTTGTGTATTAATATAGTAAAAATCTTAAATATGTTTATAGTATAAAAGTATTAAATATACATTTCCGTTATCTGGTACCTATAACACAAGTTCTTCGGATACTTAGCACAGGGTCAGATTGACGTGTTGTAAAGCGTCTATAGATATTATTATATTATTATTATTATTAACATCAATCGCGCTTAAGTTATCCTGGAAAACTGACGGCTTCATATCGCTAATCGTGCTTAAATTTTTTGGCAGTACCTAGTTGTCCTTAAAAATATGTCTATCTCACAAGTGATACATATTAAATCAAATTGTTTAGTAAGATTGCCAAGTCAATCTACTTATTTACTTAAAACATTAAATATTTTTAATTATATTGATATAATCGCTTGGTATCACATGGATCTCACAATATTTTTCGGCAAAAGAACAAGTAACTTGGCATTTTTTACAAGTCGTGTTTTTGATGGGATTGTTTTTATTAGAAACTAATAGTATAAATACCATGACTGATAGTTATTATTTTATTTATCTAATATACTAAGAAAAACCAACACGTTTTAACCCATCACAAGTTTTTCCACACGCTTTTCCTAAACTTGAGTAAGTATTTACTCAAGTTAATTACAAATATAACAGTTTTCGTAACTATCTCAACATAAAACAGTTTCACGCTGAACTGCAAAACTAATTCGTATTTGTGAATTTAAGATCTAAATTATAGTGCATAGGAGTTTATGAATTCTCGGAAGTACTGCTCGGGGGCGCTCGGCGGCACTCGGGCATCTCCGGCGAAAAGAGGGCACATACTTGGCGACCCTATTCTGAGAAATTGTACTTAGGTGCACTATTGACTATTATGCTTCGCTGCTCAATTCTCGCGATTAATATTTTACTTGTAGTACTGTCTCCATTTTACGGCCTTAACACGAAGAGTTTAAATCCTATTTCAAATCTGCAGCTGAAAAATAAGCTAGAAAAAACAAGTTTCACTACATCCCCACAATTCCCTCTCCTCATCGGTCGGAGTAGGGAGAGTAGGGATCGTCGCCTCAGTGGCACTAGGACTTCATTATCTGTTTTCGTGCAGCGGCCGCAACACGTATTTTACAGAATATTGTCCAGTGAGGGACGTTTAAGCTTTGAACATGGGAAAAAGGAATCGTGATTCGGATGCATATTATTACTGGAAATATTCGTAAATTGGAAAGTTAAATACTAAAAAGACGTAGATCATTTATTTGATTCAAACCAAAGTCCTGGTAAGTCTTTTTATAATTCTTTGTTTAATGTTGCAGATATGTTCTTATTTTTAGGAATATTTTAACGAACTATTTAAGATGATTTAAATGTATAAGTAAGAAGTGATGCGAACAGTACGTTATTATTTATATAATACAGGGACTGTTACCTTCACACATCATTGATGCGAACGGTTTATTACTTGGGACCACTACCTTCATTTTTTTATTTTTATTTTAATAATACTGATAATATATACTTTCACAGTCATGTATATGACATAATTTAAGGAAAATTTTAACGAACTATTTCAGAGGATTTAAATGTATCAGTAAGAAGTGATGCGAACAGTACGTTATTATTTATTTAATATAGGGACTGTTGCCTTCACAGATCATTGATGCGAATGGTTTATTACTTGGGACCATTACCTTCATTTTTATTTTAATAATACTGATATATACTTTCATAGTCATGTATATGATATAATTTAAGGAAAATTTTAACGAACCATTTCAGAGGATTTAAATGTATCAGTAAAAAGTGATGCGAACAGTACGTTATTATTTATTTAATATAGGGACTGTTGCCTTCACAGATCATTGATGCGAATGGTTTATTACTTGGGACCATTACCTTCATTTTATTATTACTGATATATAGGTACTTTCACAGTCATGTATATGATTTTAAAAATCATTTTATGCTTACATAATATTAAAAGGGGTTTCAATCTGACTGTGAAATATTTGATACCGAATCAATTCCGAATGAAGTATCAGTTCGGGTTTCGACAGAAAATGAAAATAATATAACGAAACCGGAAATAAGCCTTGACTGAAAGTATTCTGGCTTTGTTAAAAGATTTTCAAAGGGATGATTAGAAAAGAATAAAGAATAAAAAACTGCAAGATTTCAGCACATATTACAGATCGGACTAAAAAAAAAAAAAAAGGAAGATAAACAAAAAATCAAAGATGATTATCCAATTCCTGGAAATTGCTTGTTATTTAAGGCGCCTATTTTAAATGCGGAAATAGAGGCCGCAGTATCCAAATACATTATAAATTATTCTTCCCTATGACGTCGCCGAAGTCGGTTAAAAGGATCAATTTTCAGAACGTCAATTACAGGTTGGTGTTGCACTTTTAGTATTGACCAACGTTATACAGACTCTAATACGTGAGACACTATACGGATACAAAATTAAGGCGAAATTTTGATATCAACCAGCCTTCTACAAGCAATTTAACCTGGAGGCACCCGCAGTCCAAACCCCAAGTAAAGAACGGGAAACTGCGGGCCAGACAACATTGCCTCCACATCAGAAATACATACACTGGCACTCTTCGAGGAATGTCAATCGGAACAATGTTCCTTACAAAACCAGGTAGTCCTCGTGTCACAGGTAAATACTATATCTGGTATATCTGGTAGATTAGAATATTTTTCTACAGTTTGGCACAAGCTTACAAAAGACTCTAATACGTTTTATTGTACTGTAATACGTTTTACAAGTGCCCCTTTCCAGGTACCCAACAAACAATGTTAATCAATATGAAAAAAAAAAAAAAAATATTAAAAATGAAATTCATAATTTGATGAATGCGGGAGCTGTATCACCACGTCAATAGGTGACTTTTTATCCAAAAATGTTTTATTTTATTTTTGGTTTCTAAGCGAAATAGCGAGTACAGATTAATTATTGTAATTTAAAGAAGTTGAATTACTTCATAAATCCACCTTATTTTAAGATTGAGGATTTACATACAGCTATGTAATTAATAAATCTTAAGTTTTTAGCATCTGTTGATTTAAAAGATGTTTTGTTTAAATTGGAATTTATCTTCTGTACACAAAATATTTATATTTGATTTTTAAAAAATATGTTAAGTATATTTTTTACCATGCCTATGAAACCGGTTATGGTACACTTACATCTTCATGGTTTATTTTTTTTTAGGTAACATATTACTAATTAGTAATTTTATTTCTATAAAGAATGTAAACAAAACTTACATTACCTGTTACTACCCTTACACTACCCTGTTACTAAATAATCTGGGATTTATCCTTAATTACAATAAGTAATTTAATACCTTATTCTGCCTGTAGATTTTAGGTTTTATTATAGATACAAAAAACTTTTGTGTGAAACTACCACAGGACAAAATAGAGAATGTTAAACATCAAAATTAAATAAAAACATTTAATTCTAAAGAGAAATGTAGCCTGAGACAGTTTGCAAAGTTATTTTAGATATAATATTAACAAACCAATAGTTTGTTAATATGTGTATGTCCTGGCATAATATAATATTGATAAAAACTTTTCAGAGACAGAAATATTTACACTTATTAGGTCATAATAATTATGACACTATTATTAAGATAAACAAATCTCTACTAATACAAGATGGAAAAATGGAATAAAAAAAAAAAATGGTGGAAAAATAGAATTGATTATTCTGTTAATTTTTTGTAAAACTTTCTATGATTTAGAGATATTTTCTGATGCATCCATCAGAAATTCATCCATGCAATACGCACCCCATCGTCTAACGGTATCAGGGATAGTAGATTTTAGAAAAGTGAAGAAAAACATTTTCATATTAATTTAAAAACTCTATTATTGACATTTTTTTTTTTTTTTTGCTTTGAAAATTTTATCAAAATCAAGTCAAATTGTATTAAATTTATTGATAATTGTGTCACGTAAATGCAGATGACGAGTCACGTAAATCAAAACTGATACTGCGTGGGAATTGTCAAATTTTGTTTTTTTCTCATAATGACAAGTTTTTTGGTAGACCCCGAAAATTGCCAGTCGCTCTAATACTAATAGAGACAAATACGTGTCCTGGAAACCGGACCCCTACATTTTCTGCATTGATGCTTTTACTATTGACTGGAGTGAATATTTTTTCTATGCTTTTCTGCCCATTACTGTAAGTAATT
Source organism: Celastrina argiolus (assembly GCA_905187575.2). Lineage (NCBI taxonomy): Eukaryota > Metazoa > Arthropoda > Insecta > Lepidoptera > Lycaenidae > Celastrina > Celastrina argiolus. The sequence continues at coordinate 314,894 of LR994585.1, forward strand.
CTAAAAATGATTAATAAAATCATCACGGATCAAGCGACCGGGACTTTAATAGTCCTACTCAGCCTTGGTATCCACACAGTTTACATAAAAACCTTACCCTGGCTACAGGAATATTGTCAGGGAAACATTATTGAGAAGTGTACCACCTTCTTCAATATTATGGATATCATAATAAATTATTAAGCCCTTAATACTCGGAAGCAATACAATTGTTATTTTAAGGAATAGCTTGACTTCTGTAATTCACAGAATTTAGATTTTTTATTGCGCTTTGGTACCTAATGTTTTATGTTTTTAACTAACCTGTAAATTCTGGTTACAGCTATGGCGGTCTAAATTGTTGTAAATCCGCTTTATCTTATATATTTTGTTCAAGTATAATGATGATCGCATTTTAAGGTTTATGAAAGAAACTTTTTAGATCCAGGCCCCCAAAGCCAAAATATGTATTTACATGAGATACCTCTGTTGTGCTAAATTACCTGTCGGCTTTATATCCCAATGATGACCTAAATTTAGAAATACTATCAAAAGTAATAAGTTTGTTAGCTCTTGTCACTGGTCACAGAATTCAAACGATGTCAAACATTAAATTAAGTAACATGTTACATAAAACTGATCACAATATCATTCATATAGGTATCAGATACTAGCGACCCGCCCCGGCTTCGCACGGGTGCAATGCTGATGCTAAATTAAATACACTACAGAAAATTATCTTGCTATCATTCAAAAACTAATACAATTCGAAATTCTTGTGATTATTTATTTATAAGTTACAGAAAGCCATACAAGAAATTCGGTAGTCAAACCTTAAGTCATTTGATAAGAGACTTGCTCCAAAGGAGTAGAGTTGATTAATATCTAAAGTTAATACATATTCAGCTCTCACAGTATTCGCCAAGCCTCTACCTCGAAGGCGAAATATTTAGGAGTAAGCGTGGACGTTATCAGGAAAACTGCCGGTTGGAGCACGTCATCTTCGATTTTTTCGCAAGGTTTTATAGTAGAGAGATTTTTTATTTTATTTTATTACCTATAGAAAATTATTCTTTTGCTATCTATACTTCTATACTTAAATCTCAAACTAATTAAGGTGTATACAAAAACAGTGTAACACATTATATACTCCTGTAATTGAAATATTGTATAAAAAATAATAATAATATGATTGATTTCATACTTTAACTCTTAATTTATAGGATACAGACTTATATATAAAATCTTTAAACATCTACAAGTAAAATATTAATCGCGAGAATTGAGCAGCGAAGCATAATTAATGATAAAACGAACTTACCTGTACGTGAAGTTCTATCATAATTATGCGAGCTGCTCAATTCGAAGCGATTAATATTAGATTCCCTCCACAGCATTACCCACCCTTTAAAAAGTCTGTATCCTATTTTTGTACTTTAAACTATATGAAGTCCTAGTGCCACTGAGGCGACGATCCCTACTCTCCCTACTCCGACCGATGAGGAGAGGGAATTGTGGGGATGTAGTGAAACTTGTTTTTTCTAGCTTATTTTTCAGCTGCAGATTTGAAATAGGATTTAAACTCTTCGTGTTAAGGCCGTAAAATGGAGACAGTACTACAAGTAAAATATTAATCGCTTCGAATTGAGCAGCTCGCATAATTATGATAGAACTTCACGTACAGGTAAGTTCGTTTTATCATTAATTATACAGATGTTAGGTCTTCTAATGTTACGGTTATTCTATGTATATGAGATAATACTACCATTCCTCATTTTGGAAATGTATTTTTATTATAATTTATTTGTCAAAAACTTTAAAAAAAAATTTACTTTTTACCATTTCTTATTTTTTCGTCGCAAGAATAACGAAAAAGCAAGAAAAAAAATTGAAATTGTTTTTTTTTTAATACATAAAATGAGAAAATGTAGTAGTATAATCATATCCCAAAGTTGTAATAACTGTTCTATTTACACCCGTTACTTGTATATAAGAAACCGTATAGAATATTGCGACGCACAATACTTCATAATATCAGCTATTTGTTAGCGCGACTATCACTGGTCGCGCTCGTCAGCAGTCGCCTGTCGCGGTCGCGTGTAGTCTGCACTTCGCTCTAACATTAGCGCGGCGTGCCTTACCCGGGGATTTACGACGTACGATCTGATCACCTGAAGCCATTATATTACTTTGTCAGGTTCCATATTTGTTCTTCTATTTTTTTTTAACTGACCCATGGGGTGACGGAGAAAGAACAGTCCCAATAACCCCATGATACGTAGGCGAGTATCGTACACCTCCGTGGTCTAGTGGTTCAGAGCTTCGCTCTCAACCCGAAGGTCGTGGGTTCGATTTCCGCGTTGGAACAACAGAAAATGTTGTTTTCAAGTTTGGTTAGGACAATGCATGCTTATCACTTGATTGTCTGACAAGAAAGATGATCCATGCGTCGGATTGGCATGTAAAAAGTCGGACCTTCGTCTGTTCTCTCGCCAGTCGTGTCGGTTTACCGTCCCACTGGGTTATGAGAGTAAAAGGAAGAGAGAGTGTCTTTGTTTATTGTACACACACTTGGGCAGTATAAAATAACTCGTAGCTGGCCTGGTATCATTCAAACCGGGCACCGTCACCGAAATCAGTGTGGGATTATTAGAACTTTCAAATTTATTTGCCTTCGAATTCATTGAAGTGTGAAGTGTGATAGTGTGGGGTTTTATAGTGTCATTGCACGAAAAATTGGCAAATAACTTCCCACAAAATACTTTGCTGCATGTAATATAAAAAATCCTCTAGCAATTTTATTGGCAGTAATTCTGTGGAGTGCTGACGGTGCCACTGTATCGTGACTCGGCAGTAGTCGGCAGTAGTCGGCAGTAGTCGGGAGTAGTCGGATGTCACGTCGCCCAGAGATTTGGTTACCGACTTCAGACTTAAGTCGCTATAAGTTTATAGTCTAGGACACGGCGGACGGATTAACGTAACTTCTTATCTTTAATCTGTTTCGATCCGATTTAATCCAATCGTAAGCAAAGAGTTATATTGTATTAAGTGTTTATTTAATACTACTAATTTAAACATCATTTATTTACTATACAATGACAAAAAGTCTTAGTAGTGTAGATTGTAGATTGAAGGTAGGCAGACGGTGTGGATTGTAAAAAAACCGACTTCAACAATTAAAAGTATATAATAATAATCTTTTTTTTTAATGTACTTACAATAAATATTCTTTTTGGACTCGGTGTCAGCTAAAGAAAAACATGGTAAAATTGCTGACCTATAAGTAAGGTTGTTACAAACTTACCTTTGCTAACACCGACTTAAAAAAAACTTTAATTGTAAGTACATTATAAAAAAATATAATATTATTTTATATTTTTTAAATGTTTTTTATGTAAGCCAACCTACAATCTACACTACTCCTACGGGGCCTCTGTAGCTATTACCGCGATAAAAAGTAGCATTTATCCTTCCTTGTTCTACTTTGTTAAAATTTCATAATTAATAGCACTAATGTTTGACAGAAATGTAACTACTATTTAAATAGATATTAAACATTTTAATTTTATGACGGAGTAATAATATAAATTGTACAAAAATCAGCCGTCTCCTAGACTATACCGCGTCAGCACTTACAATCAGATGTGCTGAAAGTTGGCGCAACCGCCGGAATAACTTAATTCGTCCCGCGGCGACACAACAACATCATCAGCCCGCTGCCGACCATGAGGCTACATATTTAGCCACTTGCTAATAAAATATCCACACACTGTATGATTTTCATGTCTGTCAAGTGACTCTCTAACGTAGTTGACAAGGGCTGCACGAATTCGCTTGTCATTTAGTGAACCTTATGTCATCCCATACATTTTGTTTTCGAACTTCGTAAGTGAAAATAGCGATGGCAACTTAGATAATTAGTGAGAAGGTTATAGTCTACAAAACCTTTAAGTTCGTACGTGTACGTTCCTAAAACAGATAGACAATGGGCTTCTCGAACCCCCTAATTTTTGAAAAACCTCATCCAAATTTCCACCACACAGGCTAGGGCTTCCTTTTGGTGGAGAACCAGCGTTTTCCACTGTTAACTACTACTAGTAAGTAGAACATCTACTACTAGCTCGCTAACATAGGAAGCTAGTCCAAGGAGATATAGGAATAAGCTTTCCTTATTATTATATAGGTACAATGCGCAGAATTAGTTTGTGATGTTTCACTGACTAGCGCGGTTACTTAATGGCGTCAAACAGCTCGTAAAGATAGCAATATGTTGATGTATTTTTTTATTAAGTTACCTTAATGTGTGTTATAATAGTGCACATTCGGAAATTATGAAATTTAAAAATAAAATATAAAATGGCTGTCCTAGTCTCGGATTCATTGAATTTGTTGGTAAAAACCGGAATACAATGAACGCGCTAGTCATTTAATTAAATAGCAGATTCAACAAGATGACTGCGACATATACACCACATCAATCTGATCCCGTGTAAGTTCTTAAAATTTTTGTTACTGGTTATTTCTCGTTGTCGACTCTACGGCACTCATTAAAATCGATCCAGTAATTTCGGAGCCTAACAGAAACAGAATAAAATCGAATAAATCTAAACTTATCTAATCTGATCTTACTTATTTAACCTAAGAAACAGAATCTGAATATTTATTTATTTATTTATTTATTATTATTTATCTCGTATGTTACGTATAAAAATTATTACGTAATGAACAATGAACATATTATTATGGCGTCTAGCCATGCGCGCGTCTGCCCTTTGCGACTTGTCGGCACTTACGGAGGCGCGCGAGCCGCGGGGGGTGCGGAGCGCGCGAGTGGCTTGTTCGCGCATTGTTATGTAGTCCGAATAAGTCACATCCAACTTTGTTTTTGTCCCATGATAGGTATATTATATTGTAAAGTATTGTGTATTTATATTTTATGTATTTGTCTATTACCGAGCTGTTGCCGAGTGTTTTAATCCTGTCCTTCAAAGGACTTCTAGGAACCACATAATACCAGGCACTGTGGTGTTCCCGCTGCAGTATAACGCCTGAGTGGTCTCCTTTTTGACGGTTAGGCATTACACTACCTACCATCCGATCCATACAATGCGCCTATTACTAAGTTCCTTATCTTTTTAAAATTATAAATATTGTTTTTCTGTCTACATACCTATATTGTGTAATTTTGCTGTCCTGTCATTGTAATGTATTGTATTATGTAAGTTTCTTGTGTAGTGTAATGTTTGTAATGTGTCAAATAAATGTTCTTATTATTATTATTATTAATCTCTCGTCTTTATATTATTATTATATTATGGTTAGTATAGACATTTTACCTGCTACGATTTTGCTACGCGGCTGCTACGGTATTGTTACGAGTCTGCTACGAAATTGCTACGTCGCTGCTACGAACTGTATAACAGTACAAATCAAATCTTTTACAAAATAATATTGAGATATTTGACATCGAAAAGTCACGAACAAGGTATGGTATTAAAAAATCCCAGAAATCGTACATTTGGCCAAATGCAGAGCACTTTTTTTTTCAATGTAATAAATTTTACAAAAATGTTTTCTGAGCGTCGTATCCATACGGTGCCTACCGTATCGGGAATTATCCCATTGAGAGGAACCGGCGTAAGTAACGTTACATGCTATAGGAAACTGTACCAAATTAAATAAAAACTAGCTGACCCGTGCCCACTTCGTTGAGCATGGAAACCATGCAAACCTTTCCAGGACTTCCACGAATATTTCAAGACCAAAAATAGACGAATCAGTTCAGCTGATCTCGAGTTTTAGCGAAAGTAACGAACAGAAATTGATTTTTATATAGCCTATGTTATTCAGTGATAATGTAGCTTTCTAATGAAAAAATAATTATTAAAATCGGTCCAGTACTTTTCGAGTTAAGTCGTTATATACAAAATACAAATCTTTCCTCTTTATAATAATAGTGTAGACGAGTCCAGTGGTCTCGGAGTGTATATTAGAAATCAAATCTTCAACAAAATAATATCTAGCTATTTGACATGGAAAGTCGCGAAACTTTAGGATATTAAAGTATCAAACCGAAAGTTTCGGAAAGCGTTAGAGAGTGATGGATGTTCTCCGGCGAATAAAATTAGCTCAAGTTTTTCGCTTCGAGACTTTTGTCGCCAGTTTTTATAAGTTTCGGCAATTTTAGTCTCAGTTTCGTCATGGTTTAGATCTGTTGATGTTGAACTGAAAAATTCACAAACACTTAATCAAAGGAAGCTTAATTAATAATATCTATAATATCTATAAACGCTTGACACCACGACAATCTGGCCCTGTGCTAAGTATCCGAAGAACTAGTGTTACAGGTACCAGACAAGCGAAATATATATTTAAGATTTTTATTACACAAATTTAATACACATCCATTGAAACCCACCCACCCTCCGACCCAGGAACATTGAAAACTTTTATTTGTTCTCATGAGTTTCGAACCTGCAACCTCTCGGCCGAGCACCAACGCGCTGAACCACTGATTAATCGTTTTCAGCACCTCAGTGATCGAATGGTTCCTAACTTCGCTCACGACCCGGTGGTCGTGGGCTCGATTCCCGCTTTGGATCAACAAAAAATGCTGTTCTCAAGTTTGGTTAGGACAATGCAGGCCGATCACCTGATTGCCTGACAAGAAAGATTCATGCGTCGGACGGACATGTTAAAAGTCGGTCCTGCGCCTGTTCTCTCGCCAGTCGTGTCGGTTTACCGTCCCACTGGGTTATGAGAGTAAAAGGAAGAGAGAGTGTATTTGTATTGCGCACACACTTGGGCACTATAAAATAACTCCTGCGTAGCTGGCCTGGTTACAATGAAATCGGCTACCGTCACCGAAATCGGTGAGGGGAGCTATTTTTATAGTACTGGTATTTGTACTGAAATCTAAGTAACTCACCAGTTGTTGAACACATCAACACAAGCGCCTCGCTCTGTGCTCTCAGGACGACGATCAAAGACATCATATTCCACGGTAATTAAGATAAGCTTTGAAGCTTAATGACTTCATATATCTCATTACGAAAACGTTATGACTTTACTAAGCGTTAAATCCTTATATGAACAAAGTCCTACAACCCGTACCTATGTCTGCCTGTTCGCGATAAACTCAAAGACTACTGCGCGGATCTTCATGCTTCCAACCAATGGATGGAGTGGTTCTCGAGGAAGGTTTCAGTGTAAAAGTTCTAATACGCCTGCCACACTATGAATTCGGAATACTTTGCCGCGAAAAAAAATCTACCCCAACGTAACCTATGTACCTACAAACAATTTTTATAGTACTCAAACTTTTTAAGAATTTTTATCGACCCTATGTTGTATGTACATTGCTGTTGTAAACTTAATCGTTAACTGTAGTTTATGAAATATCATGCTAATGTGACTTACTGTCTACGTGAATGGAGTGTTAATTTTTATTCAGTCGGTAAAACATTAAAAGTGAAATACTAAAGAAAAATATGCGTAGTTTTAAACACATAAATTGTTATTGCGTACCTATTTAGTCCGATTTCACCAACGCTTGAAAGTGTTAACGGTTTGTTAAAATATCATGCTTTCTCATTCATTGACAGGAAATACGAGAGGGATAACATGTTATTAAATGAAGGATTAACTTTAACACGTGTTGGTGAAATTGACACTTATTAATCTGTTAATTAATCTAATTTTATTTTTTAAGTTTTTGGTTACTTATTAATTTATATTAATCATAAAAAATCCAATGTAGTTAACATTTACTGAGCATTAAAAGCTTTTATTAAAAACTTTTGAAAATGTAAAACATACGATACTTTAAGCATGACCAATATCTATTAAATAACTCCTCAACATATCTTAGAGAGTACTTACCGTCAATCACAAAAAGTCCATGTTTTAACACAACCACACGCACTAGCACCGAAAGTTACACGACAAAGTTCCGACCGCGAGACGTCCGACCGCGCGCTCCCGACCGCAACACGACCGCCGCGCGCCGCTGCTGTCGGCGGAGTGAGGCTAAGCGGCATCGGCCCGCCCAGCGCACAGCTCTGGTCCTTCGCATTCAGAACATGAAAAACCCCTGAAATTAGATACTGAAAAAAATCCTTTCTAATTGGTCGTAAATATATTTAATATGAATAATTTGCGATGAACTGATGGCAGTTGAAAAAATCAAACCAGAGCAAAACTTAAACAAGTGCACAACTAATGCTGAGTACTTAACTTATATGATTATCTCGGTTCACAGAGGTAAAAAAACTTTACTTTCAGACAAAAAAAAGAAATAAATTTCCAAAACGAGGAAAGGTAGTATAATAAAGGTAGTAAAAATTTACACACTGTAAAAGAGAAGAAGAAGATAGATGAGAATATTAGTTAAGTTTGTAATGAGACATGACGCAAATATCAAAATGGCGTGCTACTCCGAACACCACGGCAATATTCCAGTGAAGGCGGAATACCGTACGTGCTAAACTCCGGTTTCCCGAACGCTATTCAAATGAATGATCAACTAACATGGCATGGCAATTCAACAACCCATATTGAACACTGATTGGTGGAACATTATCAGACAGAAAGGAACGGACATATATGACGCCTCCGTGGTCTAGTGGTTCAGAGCTAGGCTCTTGACCCGGAGGTCGCGGGTTCGAATCCCGCTGAGGGAACAAAAAGTTTTAAATGTTCCTGAGTCGTGGATGTGTATTAAATTTGTGTATTAATATAATAAAAATCTTAAATATGTTTATAGTGTAAAAGTATTAAATATAATATATTTCCGTTGTTTGGTACCTGTATGGGAATTGTAACACAAGTTCTTCGGATACTTAGCACGGGGCCAGATTGACGTGGTGTGAAGCGTCCATAGATATTATTATTATATATTTATTATCACGCTTGCACTTGCAAGATTTGTTAAAATTCCACAGAAAAGGTTAATTCACTAAAGACACCGATTAGTTGACATACGATTTGAACGTGATATAATTATAAAATATCTGTCCGTTCCATTCTGTGTGATAATATTCCACCAATCACCGTTCAATACGGGTTGATTTGAATGCCATGTTAGTTGATCATTCATTTGAATAGCGTTCGGGAAACTGGGGGTAAGTATTCTATTTTGACCGTGCGCCGTATTAATATTCCTTCCGTAGTCATTTTATTAATCTCGAAGCGATAGAGTTCCGAATGAAATTCCCGCAAAGTTGGTACTCGTAATACCCGCGAGCTCCAGCGAGCTCGGGTACGCCGGGAATTGTTTACAAATACCACACCTCATCATCATCATCCGCTTTTGAGCATATAATAGCTCCCCTCACGGTAGCCGATTCCATTGAAATCGGGCCAGCTACGCAGGAGTTATTTATAGTGCCCAAGTGTGTGCGTAATACACAAAGACACTCTCTCTTCCTTTTCCTCTAATAACCCAGTGGGACGCTAAACCGACACGACTGGCGAGAGGACCAACTCTTTACATGCCAATCCGACGCATGGATCATCTTTCTTGTCAGACAATCAGGTGATCAGCCTGCATTGTCCTAACCAAACTTGAAAACAACATTTTTTGTTGTTCCAACGCGGGAATCGAACCCACGACCTCCGGGTCGAGAGCGAAGCTCAGAACCACTAGACCACGGAGGCGCATATACCATGCAACATCACGCTATGATGATGCCATATTATTTCGATGACCTCCATAGCGCAGTGGTTGATCGCGTTGGTGCTCGAGCGAGAGGCCGCAGGTTCAAATCCTGGCGAAGGAACAAAGAGTTTTCTGTGTTCTTGGGTCATGGATGTGTATTAAATTTGTGTATTAATATAATAAAAATCTTACGCTGGTTCTTTTCGGCGGGCTAGGGTTGAATCGGTGGTAGCCTTTTTGTTCACTTTCCGAAAATAGCTTGTTAAGTTTCATTTGGAAATAAAATATTTTGATTTGATTTGATTTCTGGTACTTGTAGTTCTTCGGATAATTAGCACAGGTCCAGATTGAAGTGGTGTGAAGCGGATATAGATATGATATATTATTATATCTATAATATATCAATGATTGTGCATGTATCTATAATACAGGGTGTCTCATGGTTCATATGTAACAAGCAGAATACAGTGTGCCGGAGTAAAAAATCTTTCACCCATTGAGTCCCTGATCGGTAGAAGAGCGTCCAGTGCTACGGACTGCTCTCCAGGAAGAAAAACAGCTGTCGTCGACAGGATGCTGCGGTGGTCCGGCAGATGAAAGAAGCCGATCACTACTGATACACAATCTAGGCGGGTCCGGTGACCAAGTAAAGGAGATGGCACCTCGAGAGTATCCCTTACCTCGCACTCAGGAGAAGTCCCATATGGGACTATGGGATATGCCTCATGACGTCACTAATCAGTCGACAATGCCTAAAGGATTTCTCCAAGTAAAAAAAATATTAAAAGGTTCAGGAGAGTTGTCTATTAAAATGAGTCTTTGTAACTCTAGCTAAATAGTACTAAACCTAAATACTTTATTATTATTGCATGCCATTAAGTACTAACAGTTTTCAAACTTTAAGCCGTAAAATAGACTGAAAGTTTATTTAAGCTGAGAGCTGAGTGCTAGTGAGGTTTGACGGGGGCTCTGGGAGGGCAGAGGGCAGAGAACCACATAGTCAGGTCTAAACTACGCCTCGTCGTGTCACGAAACTACACTTACTTTTAAGACCTCGGCCTCGTATTTTGCGGGCAGCGGGGCGGGAGCGGCGGCGGCGAGGGTGCGGTACTCGTTACCCGCTCCCGCGCCGCTGATTTCGAGAACCGGTCCATTTGATTTTAAGGAAAAGAACCTGCCGCTCGCCGCCGCCGCCGCTCCCGCCTCGCTGCCGGCAAAATTTGAGGCTGAGTGAGGCCTAAAGGCGAGCTGTTGCGGAGTGGTTTTTAACGTTTAAAAACAGAGGGAAACGGTTGACGTGTCTATGTGTCTGTGCCTGGCTTCCAAGCGGATGAACCGATTTTGATGTTTCAAAGTTGACGAGATTGAGAGTATTCTTAGCTATAGTATTTATAACTATAAATTAACTAATAAGTTCGCTCGATTTGGGGGTCACTTAATTGTTTTTAGTTTTGTAAATATAGTAATTACTTATTTATGTACTGCGTGACTCAAACATAAAATCCTCAGTTTTTGTTTGACAAAGCGTTGTCTTTTTTATTTGATCGAAGGTACTGGGAGGAAGGAACTGGTGCACCATCCGTGTAGGACGTAGTCGTAAGGACCTCCGTGTCTACCACCTTCCCAGGGGGTGGCGTAAATGGAAATATCCGGAAATGATCAGCAGCGTTTTCATTGTTATTATTTGGACACTGACGCCAAACCCCCCATGAAATACTTTGGGGACACTTATCCAGTGGACGCCAAACCCCTCATGAAATACTTTAGGGGACACTTATTCAGTGGACGCCAAACCCTCATGAAATACTTTGGGGGGACACTTATTCAGTAGACGCCAAACCCCCATGAAATTATTTGGGGGACACTTATCCAATGGACGTCATATCAGAAATGAACTACATGTTAACTACAATGAGACTAGTAAATATTTTTCACAACTCTCCTATTCAAACATATTCTCGTCTTGGCTAATTAGCAATATTGAGCAGAATTCATTGCGCTGTGAGAATATATATTCAAATCTCAATTTATCTCGCTCATGCGCGTGTCATCTGAGCAGGAGAGACTGAATCGAAACGAAGTTCAGGCCACGAGAATCGAGCCCAAGTAATATACATATTGCTATCGTATGCACCCTTACTAATAAAAACAAACTGTTGATTAGTTATTCACTATTGATAATAATGATCTATACTAATGTGGAGGTGGTGGATAAGGTGAAGAGTTAGTTCGTTTGACCGGGCCAATCTCCTATTGGTCTATGCGTGATATAGGCTATATTAGGGGGAGACTCCGGAGCGAGGAGCACATAACGTCTCCGATCATAATACATCACGTAAGCTTAGTTATAATTATAATAATATGTATGTTAGTCTGTAAGGTATTTATAATATGGACCTATGCCGTCAGAAATAAAGATTATATTATTATATTATATATTATTATAGGAGCAGATCAATAAAAAAAAGTTTTAAAATCGGGGTTTCCACGAGAACGAAGTCACGGGCTTGTTTAATATCTAATAGCTGTGGAGGCTTTCACTAAAATTGGTTACAATTCCTTGAACATTTGGAGCGTAAATAATATCTGTAGTTGTGATATAAAAATATACACAAATAGACAAACCTTTTTCTTATAATATTAACATGTCTCAAGAACATGAGCCCTGAATTATAAAAAATGCACTGTGTAAAGGCTTCCAGCATTGGTTACATTTCTTTGAACATTTGGTGCGTACATCTACGTCGGCGTTCGCGATATTAAAATGCTCACTGTCTCACGGTGACGTCTGGTGGCCGACAGGCTTTATATTATTTTCATTTTGCGTGAAAATCCACCGACCAGCGACGGCTGAGGCTTTCTTTGAAATGGAGACAGCGAAAAATTAAAACATTTTAAAATTGTGAGGAGGGGGAATGGGAGGGCTAGACCCACAGACACGAGGCGAGTAGATCCCGCAACTACACTGTATATACAAATAAATAGTATTTTCCTAATCTACTAGGCACTGCAAAACATGTTTTCATTGTTAACAAGTTTGATAACCTCAGTGGTGAAACCTGCGACCTCTCGCGCGAGCATCAGCGTTGATGCTCGGGTGAGATGCCTTGGGTTCGAATTCCGTCCGGAACACAAAGTTTTCAATGTTCCTGATTCATGGATGTGTATTAAATTTGTGTATAATGTAAAAAAATTTTTAAATATGTGTATATTATAAAAGTATTAAATATTTTTCCGTTGTCTGGTGCCTGTAACACAGGATACATCTTCGGATACTAAGCATAGATATTATATTGTTTATCATATTCCACTGAAAATACGATTAGCTAAAACATAATATTCAGCAGGCAAGCTTAATTCACTTCCCATGCTGCATAACTAATTTTCAAATTGCTTTTACAAAACCACTGAAAAAAAATACGTTTATCTACGACTTTTTTTTTTTTTTTTTATTTATTTAAAGTCGCTCAAACATATCTACGACTTTAATAGTTAAAAAGCGTAAAATAGTAGTTTTATAATGTAGTCACTAGTCACAAAATGTTCTTTTTTAAGGTAAATAAAAAGAAAACCTATCGTGGGTTCGATTCCCGAGTTGGAACAACAAAAAATGTTGTTTTCAAGTTTGGTTAGGACAATGCAGGCTCATCACCTGATTGTCTTACAAGAAAGATGATCCATGGGTCGGATGGGCATGTAAAAAGTCGGTCCTGCGCCTGTTCTCTCGCCAGTTGTGTCGATTCACCGTCCCACTGGGTTATGAGAGTAAGAGGAAGTGAGAGTGCTTCTGTATATTGCGCACACACTTGGGCACTATAAAATAACTCCTGCGTAGCTGGACTGGTTTCGATGAAACCGACGCCGAAATCAGTGAGGGGAGCTATTACTATTATTACCCACACGTTGTCTTTTCACAGGTTTCCCACACAACGTACAGATGCCGTGTCTCATGGTACCCAAGTCTGTGGAGGCCCCCGGCCTGCAGGAGGTCGCGGAGACGCCGTCCGTGGAGCGTGAAGATACCTTGATGAAAAGAAAATGAAACCTGCAGCGGCTGTAGCACCGCCACAGAGCACGGCCATCTTGATTTTCGGCTCAAATTAAAATTCGAATGCTTTTTGAGAGCCGCAAAAAATACATGAATATAGTTTAACATTATGTGATTATGAAATGGTAATAATGTAAGGTCCTACTCTTTTGATTATATTCCGCATCACATGTGTTATCTGCTGTTTTTTTTTCTGTTATACATAGCGGATACTTTCAATGTGTTAGTCATATTGCATTCCTAACAAACAAAAGGAAAAATCACACCAAACATAATATTTTGTATAAATCAAATTCAAAAACAAAAGCTAAATACAACAAGGAAAAACGACTATTCCTGTAGCTTTACAATCATCTATTTCTATTTTAAACTAGCTTATCCGTACCCACTTCGTTAAGCATACAAACAGTTTGTGATGAAATTAAATTACATCACGGAACCAGTATAATATTATATATTATGTATACTAATTTTATTAAACGGAAGAGTTTGTTTGTTTATACGCTCTTATCTCAGGAACTAAGGTCCAATTTGAAAAATTATTTTTTTGTTGGATTGTCCATTTATAGAGGAAGGGTTTAAGCTATAAAACATTACGCTGCAACCAATAGGAGCGAAGCGTCAGTGAGAAATGTTGCAAAACGGGGAAAATTATTAACATTAGGGGATTACGTTGCGTGCGCTGCTTATACGGTTTAAGTCACTCAAAAACCACGCGAACGAAGTCGCGGGCACAGCTAGTTTTCCATATTTTCTTACCGTTTAAATCTTCCTTGGACTTCCACGAATTGCAAGAAAGCCGCTCTCGAGTTTTAGCGAGACTAATAAACAACCATTCATTTTCATATATTATATAGATATCCTTAATGTAATCGACAATAATCGTTTTTCATTGCGATATTGTATCTGTTTGATCTTCCCTCAGAACATTGTTTGGTGCGCTCTACCTGTTGTATAACAACCTGCGGCGCAACGCATTAGCATATCTTACAAGTTCAGAGTGTCCTCGTATCTTACGCACTGAAGTTCATTCATTATTCAGTGGGAATTGAAAAAAGTGTAGTCAGCGTCTGTGCGGCGCTGCTCTGTGGCGTCTGGCGCGAGATTGGTGCGGCGACCTGGGATGGGGACTCAAACAAATTCGCTACTTAATTGCACGATTATTGCGCGAACAGTAACTTCACTAAAATAACATAGAATATAAAGAAATACTAAATTTTATTCACTTCTATATTATTATCACTACGGGAGATTGTGAATTGTAAAATTTGTATAACTGATTTATGATAATTGAAGATATGAAATGAATGAAGAGAGAGATGTGATTTCGAGAAAATTGAGTGCAAACTGTCACGTGAATGTTTTAGAATACGTCGTAACTCGTAATAAAGTGGCCCCCTACAAGTATATATAAGTACATTCTATGTTATTTAGCTTTAGTATTGACATACTTATATGTAAATTTATACTTTTTTTAAAAAAGAGAAATTTTCCATCTTTTTGGTAAAAGATGGCCCCATGCGAGTTCCTTACGCCGGTTCTTCTTGCTGGGCTAGTTCCCGAACCGGTGGTAGGCATCATATAGAAACGACGTTCAGAAAACATTTTTTTGTAAAAATATTTGATTTGATTTGATTTGTAACGTATTAATTCCATTAATCAATCTCTAGAATACGTTACTACATATTCTAAAATGTTTAAGAGACAGTTTAAGACTCAATTTTCTGGGTATTTTTGCGACATAATATCACCTTCATCCATTCATGTCTTCAATTATAATGTACACAATAGGTAATCCAGCAACTACTAATATAACAAATTACATCAAAATCTGGTATTTATTTATTTAGTAGGACTTGCGATAAGAAGTTTCAATATCGTTTTAATAATATTAGTGAGAAGTGTGATGTGTTAGTGTGATAATGATTATTGTGATTTTGTATTTTGCGACTAAAATATCAGGTGGTACTTAACTGAGGTGAGTTTAAGAGTACATTAGATACCGCGCAGGTTCCGAAGCGAATAGCGCCTTACTCTCCAAACTGATTCGATTCCAATTCATTAGTGCCGCATATCTACTCCCGAATAAATTGACGTTTGTTTATTTTCATTCTTTATGTGATATTGATATGGTCGAGAGCAAAAAAAGTGTCGATCTAACGATTTTCTTGATCCTGGTTAGTTTCCAATCCAAATCCTTAGTTTCCAAATCGAACTGATTCTCGATTGTGTCGGGAGTAAGCCTGCTGTTTGCTTGTGCGACCGCGGCGCGACCCAGTTGAGTAAACTTGCAAGAGTTTTGTTAAAACTTCCGCGGGGCAGCCTCGCTGCAATACAAACAAGTGTACATTATTGTTGTGAATAAAGTTGTAACGACTTAACATTTAGTGCAGGGTAGGAAAATACATTATTTGTGTGTGAGGGGCGGAATCCTACCCTTAAATATTTAATATATTTCTTTTTTTTTAATTTTGTTATAGCGGCAACATTAACACATCATTGAAATTTAAACTATGGTGGCTCTTGAGATGCAGCCAAGTTATAGAGTACCATTTTGACCATCCGGATAAGAGTCCTAAGATGGATGAGCAAATATATGTAGATGTTACTTACTATCTGTTTGTTTTATATTATGTTAAGAAAACTATAATATTTCGGATATGTTATGCGCAACACCAAAAAATATGAACACCTTCAACTAATAATGCAAGGCAAGTAAAGAAGGAGGCTGAAGAACCAGGCTGCAGAAGGATATCTTGGCTCAAAAATCTTCGACAAAAGCACCAAATCACTTTTTAGAACAGCAGTTTCCAAAATATAAATGGCCATAATAATCGCCAACCTCCCAAAGGAGACGGCACAATAAGAAGAAGATTGTTTTATGTAATCAACACCTACGAGAGGATAGAAGTAGGAGTGAAATTAGAGGCTCCTCACAATAATGATTAAACCTTTATTTTAATTAAGTTGCCATCTCTCTAAATCCACTTAAAGTCTTTGATAAAACCAACTCCTTTCAGTAATAATCTCAGGTCGCGGCGCACAAAAATTCTTAAAAATTCATTATAGAGCGGAAGGTAAATAATATTTAAGTTAGAAAACTCTTTATGTCTGTACTTCTGTAGCCAGTTCTTTTGTGAGCCGAGTTCATTCACCGTCCATCTCTTCCCAGTTTATTTGCGACTTATTCAGTTAGGCGCTATAGAATCCGGTGAAAAGTGTTTCGGCTTTACGTGTCTTTTTATAGAGGCTTTTGTCCGTAAATGGATGAGGTGTCGTGAATGGCGCTACGTAATGATGTACGGTTTTGTGTGGAAATGTAATGGGAATTACATGGGTGAATCGGCTGTGAGATAATATTATATGTGCCTACTATCATCTGTCCAGCTCGCACGCGCCTGAAAACACACTTGCTTGAGTGGGATAGACTGAGATTCGAATTTTGAAGCTAAGCTTGAGAATTGATTCTCTGTTCTATGTCCTCTCCAACCTCTACTGAAGGGGTTTATTAAGACGGTGGTAAAGTTTATTAATTGTGTTGCACGTTGGCCGTGAGTCGTTTCAGCTGATAGATATGTCCATTATTTTTAATTCATAAGAGCCGCCTTAAATTTTTTCCAATGCACAACTTACTGCAACATTCTTTAGGTCGTCTGTCTATCTAACAGGAGGGCTATATCGGATACTTTCACAGTGACTTAAAATAAATTTAGCTTCCGGTTCATCTATCGTACTCAAATTTTAATTTCACTGGATAGTCGGAGAATCAAATACGCTACGCAAGTTACAATCCAAGTCCATGTCCTCAACTCAACTACACAGCAGCTAACCCCCCCCCCCCCCATAATGTGTTCTCTCCTCTTTTTACCAACGAACATTTATTAGCTTTTGTAGTGTGTAACTATGGAACTTGGCTGTACGAGTGAAGTCATACAAAACATCCGTAGTTGCTTCATCACACCATCAAAATCAAATCTTTACTACACCATAAACTATGTTGAATATAAATAATATCACTGAAAAAAAAAATTACGGTACAACGCGTAGTTTCCGAGATATACTTATTTTAAAAACTCAACGTAAAGTCGTCATTTTCAAACACTTTAAATTAAAAAGAATTCGAGTGGTATTTTTCAATGAAACAAAAACTAGTGTATTCGTATATATATGTAGATACAAGCTCTTCTAGGAAAATAGTTTTAATGATTTTGTATATCTAGTAACATTCTCCACGTATATCGTTCTTCAGAAATCCCTCCGCAATATTTTTCATTAGTAAAGTTTTAGCGATAACACATAACTCGGCCGGCGCGGGCCGTTCTGTACCGGAGCGGGGAAACTCCGAGAGGGTTAACAATACCGGGGCTGTTATCAAACGCGCCGCTTCACTGAAATTACATCACTGTTGCCTATCTCTCTGTATCACTGTAGCCTATCTGTGTGGAGATACTCTGTAGGCTTCACTCTATATAAACTTGCACTGTGTCATATGCCGTACTCCTCTGTTCGGTTATCGTAAAAAGGTGTACAAAGTTTTGCTTCTCGTTTTATTAAACTTAAAGGAGTGTGGTCCAAATCCGACCACAATTCGAATTTTAAATATGTTTAAAACTGTTTCAAGGGCTATTAGGTAAGCAATAACAAATGTTTGCTTATGTACATGGGATGAGAAATAAAATACGACTAAATGTGTATCAAACCTATTGCTGTTATTACGGATATGTGTTGTTATTTTTATTAACCGACTTCCAAAAAAGGGGGAGTTCTCAATTCGGCTGGTTTTTGTATGTACATCGATTACTCTGATTTTAATGATCCGATTTGCGTGTTTTGTTTATATATGTTATTGAATGTACTGTAGGTTCTTGATGAAAATACATTGTACACAGTAATAATACACAAATTAATTGCACTTTCTCGTGTACTTCAATAAACCTTATGTTTAACAACTAATAAAGTGGAGAAAGTGCAAGTAATTTGTGTATTATTACTGTGTTTTGTTTATATTGGAAGCAGAATTGCTGTCATTAAGTCCCATAAAAGTTTTACATTGTTTGGCCTTATACTTTTTATTTTATGAACATAAAAATATTAACATTAAGCACACTTCAATCAAAACATAATTGTGACCAGTTTTACAATCCTCAGTTCGCACAGTAGGCTCACCCCCGACACAAACGAGAATCGAATCAGTTCGATCTCAATGGATTTTGGTATTTTCTTTTATGGATATCTTTGAAACCTACCAGGATAAAGAAAATCGTTAGATCGTATTTTTTGTAGTCCGGGCTATATTATCTACTTTGCGACTCCGGGCCATTTCAATCGACAGAGATTCAAAATAAACAAATGGCAATTTATTAGGAAGTACGCGGCATTATCGTATCTGAATGAAAATCAAATCAGTTTGGAGAGTAATAAGGCCCCTGAATCAAAATCGAATTAGTTTGGAAAGTCCTCAGTTCTCGCATAACCGAACCTATAGTAATTGCTTCACGTGTATATGACAATACACCTCAGTTACCCCTAATTCGATTATCTCAACAACACAACGGTGTTACTGCACAGCGAAGTGGCAAGCAGTTTGATTGTCCCCCCCCCCCCCTGCTTGCCACTTCGCTGTGCAGTAACACCGTTTGGGTTGTTGAGATAATCGAATTAGGGGTAACTGAGGTGTATTGTCATATACACGTGAAGCCAATTACTATAGGTTCGGTTTATGCGAGAACTGAGGACTTTCCAAACTAATTCGATTTTGATTCAGGGGCCTTATTACTCTCCAAACTGATTTGATTTTCATTCAGATACGATAATGCCGCGTACTTCCTAATAAATTGCCATTTGTTTATTTTGAATCTCTGTCGATTGAAATGGCCCGGAGTCGCAAAGTAGATAATATAGCCCGGACTACAAAAAATACGATCTAACGATTTTCTTTTTCCTGGTAGGTTTCAAAGATATCCATAAAGAATACAAAAGCCGTTGAGATCGAACTGATTCGAGTCTCAATTGTGTCGGGAGTAACCCTGCATTACGCGTACGCAATACGACACGATTAGTTACTCTAGCATAACATACATAACTAGAATGTTGTGCGGTATCAGAAGTAACGAGTAACGATACGAAAGTAACGAGTATTGATTATTACAGTAACGAGTACAATACATGCGGGTAGATTTTTTTCGTTACTTTTACACCTCTATATTTGTTGCGTTATGTGTGTACTCGCACTTGGCCGGTATAATTTATATTGAAATTTCAATACACATTCATAACTAAGCCAACTAAATAACTAAAATATCTCCTAATGGAATTTGCGTGAGAGTCTAAATCAAATGGAATCATTGTGATTTGAAATAGAGTTTTCAATTTGATATCTCGACGTCGCGTCGCTGTATTTTCTTTCAATTGCCTCTAGATTGATATCAATGTAATTTGTAGCGAGCGAGCTTCTACTAGCGAGTATACATTTTGTAAGGTATCCACTATCTAGTCTAGCATCGATGCTCATGCTATTGAGCATGTTCATTTAGAATTTGGGACAGGCCAAAATAAGAATACCTCCGCTCTTGTGCAGTGACACGTCGAGTGGTTTGAGACGTGACAGCAAAAACATTGGTTCGGATTGGAATTTAATTTAATAGTAAGAGCAAGGGGGCTGGCCTATGCCAAGTTACCATCGCCATTATTGATTATGAAGTTCGATCGAGACACTTTAAACATAATTATGTATGTTTTGTCATGATTTTATTTTATTTATCTGGCAACACCGCTCCTACGCTCCTAGCCTCATAGGTAGTGGTGGGCAGTCGGGGCGCCGGCATTCTGGTGGAGGCGCTAAAGACGAAAGTACTGGTCTTGTAGATATGGTTACTCTACAGGATATTACTGCCCTTATTAGTCTAGTGTAAAACATTACTAAATTATTGATTATTAGATATTCAAGAATGAAGTTTTATCAAAGTTAAAGTGTCTCGATCTCGATAGTATGTACTATTGCAACCACTATATCGTCATACCAAACAATAATATGTATCGTGGCAATGTCTGTCCCACAATAGTTTACAGCTGCAATATGTACTCGTATTTAGTAGTTATGTACAGGTTTATTGTACTGTGGAGTGGAAATTCTAAGCGTTCTCTCGCACCGTTACTAAACTAGTACAGCTTTACGGCTTTGTTCGTCTTTTACTTCAACTTTGTTTAATTAAGAGCACCGGCAAGTTCAGAAACCTGCAGCCATATTGTATAAATTAAACTATAAATAAATAAAAAATAATAATAAGCTATAGTCTCGACAAGTTGCCGAATGACTGACTCACACAGGAAAATTTTAAAGGGAGATCTTTGACCCAGCGAAGTGCTAAGCTCAGTCAGGCCGAAACAATTGTACAATATTGTAGAGTATTTGGGTAAGTTAATATTAAATTTGTTTACTGTGGAAAATAAAAATGTGTGTAGAAAATAAAAAAAGATACATACGTAAGTAGATTGACTTGGCAATCTCAAAGCCCCACTCCACCAAGCAGATTGTAAATTAAACAATCTGATTTAATATAATATTTCACTTGTAATATTATATTATATTAAACCATATTGTATTGATATGATCAGTATAAGATGTTGTTAGAACGAATTACCCAAGCTTGGCATCACATGGATCTCACAACTTTATACGGCAAAGAACTAAATAGCGAGACTTGGCACTTTTTACAAGTTATGTCTTTGATGGGATATTTGTTTTCTGTCTTATATTTTTTCTGCTATAAAACGTCCGCTTCTCATTTATAGAGAACTATATAAACTACTTACCAGTAGTGGCATTAATGGCGTAGTACCGACAGACATTAAGGACAACTCGTAAATACTTCACAGTATTAAGTTCCCAATCCTCGGGTCCTGCAGGAACGCAATCACCTTACGTAATAAAAGTTCAGTTTTTTACGATGCCAGTATCGGCTGGCAGCGCGCCAGGGCGACGCGATTTAGGACTATAACAGAATCGATATTAGCCTTCCCGAATTCAAATTCTTCTAATAAAAACATCTAGATTCTAGATCTAACATCGAATAGACTATAAATTTGCAATTTTCATCGCACGAGCGAGTATTTTGGTCACAGTTGAAATGGTTTATTCACTGCGCTTTCGGTGAATTTAAAAAATGGCTGGAGCATTTGTGTGCTAAATCTTTTAAGATTTTGTTAATGACTGCTGACCCTGGGAGGGGCACTAAGGCTGCTTCCATATTAGGGCGCCAGGGGCAATAATCGGTGACCGACTTTTCAAAGATGAATACAATAGTGCAACGAAACATGTGATAGGAAAAATCGGTCATAGATAATATCGAGGAAAAATCTGCCCGATCCTACTAAGAGTAGGTCCGGGGGCTGGTACTGATATACTCCTGTGACTTGTGTTTAGTTATACCTATTTTAACATTTGTAGGCTTAATGCATAAATGCATATTATACCTAATTAGTAATTTTCTTACGTTCGTTTTTTTCGTTCGATTAGTTGAGCCATTGAGATCATCAAGTAGAAAAATAATATGAGATTTTTTCTTACCTATTTAGAAATATAGTGTTTTTATTTTCATTGCTAATCGAGCAAATGTATAATCAAGGAACTGAACAGCAGATATATCTAGTATTAAAGAAATCGAGCGACGCGACGATATAATTTTTATCGTCGCGTCGCTCGATTTCTTTAATACTTTTATGCCATATATAGTGCTGACCCGTGCCTACTTCGTTGAGCATACAAACAGTTTAAGCCTTTCCTGAACTTCCACGAATATTTCAAGACCAAAAATTGCCGAATCGGTTCAACCGTTCTCTAGTTTTAGAGAGACTAACGAACAGCGATTCATTTTTATATATTACTAGCTGACCCGTGCCCACTTCCTTGAGCATAGAAACTGTTTAAACATTCCCTGGACTTTCACGAATATTTCGAGACTAAAAATAGCCGAATCATTTCAGCCGTTCTCGAGTTTAAGCGAGACTAACGAACAGCAATTATTTTTTATATATAAGAAGATCTAATAGAATAAATAATGTTTATCCGAATAAAAAACGGAAAGCGTAATATAATATTGTTGAGTATACTCGTACATTAACATTTCATTTCTCGTAATCATTTTAAATCGGATCCATAAAGAAGTTGGCGTAATTATTATTCATGTTTAATGAAAATTCGTTAAAATATTATAGTGCCGTTCATTTATAATCATAATATAATATTGTTCATTGTACATATTATATAAGTACACAATATTAAAATCTTATAAATAAAAATGAATCGCTGTTCAGTAGTCTCGCTAAAACTCTAGAACGGCTGAACCAACTTGGCTATTTTTAGTCTTGAAATATTGGTGGAAGTCCAGGGAAGGTTTATAGGGTTTCTATGTTCAACGGAGTGAGCACGGGTCAGCTAGTCTTATATGTATATAAAAATGAATTGCTGTTCGTTAGTGTCGCTAAAACTTGAGACCTGCGGAACCGATTCGGCTATTTTTATTCTTGAAATATTCTTGAAAGTCCCGGGAAGGCTTAAACGGTTCATTAGAAACTGTTTGTATGCTCAACAAAGTGGGCATATCGAAATAGTATAAAAACTGACAAAATTTGCATTTCTCAATCAGACCAGTAGTAAGAAAAAGGTTTCAAAGCACACCGTTTTCAGTTAATTGCACGCACGCAGCCTTATGTTATGGCGGGGCACGATCACGTGATCGCGGGTCCCCGCGGGGGCCGGAGCGGCGACGGGTGACCGGTGTTTTCAGTATCTGATGCGGAATACCTGTGAAGAGATATTGGTGGATATTCAAAACTATGAGAGAAAACTGAACCAAATGGTGTTATCTCTACAGACAACAGTCTGTAGAGATAACACCATCTGGGAAATTTCTCATATAAACATAAAAGTCAAAAGTAGGTCTTGTACTTTAGCTACTTTTTCACAGCAAACTCTACATAATAGACACATACACACCATCACTCACTTATTTTTTCTTGTTTATGCCATAGAAATAACCTCCTATCTATGAATATTATAAACGTGAAGGTATGTAAGTATTTATATTGGATATTTGTTACTCTACAATTAAAAACTACCGAACGGATTTTGATGACATTTAGTATGGTTTTATACTACTACATGTTGATTAACACATATTAAGCTACTGTTTACCGCTGGAAAACGTACGGTTACCGCATAAATAATGGGAAACAACTAGTATGCCATAAGCTATTAAGACAAGTTTTAAAAATCGCAAACTAATATTATACAGAGTGTAAAAAAAACAGTCACTATAACTTTGAGATACGATTATACTACCTTTCCTCATTTTGGAAATGTATTTTTTTTTAACAAACTAAAAAAATTTTTTTTTTACTTTTCACCATTTCTTATTTTTTGATCGCAAAAATAACAATGCATTATTTTTTTAAATTTTTTGTAAAAATATATATATTTCTAGAATGAGAAAAGGTAGTATAATCATATCCCAAAGTTATAGTGACTGCTCTTTTTAATAAGATAGCCATCAAAAGTAACATCAAAATCGGTCCTTTTCAATCAAAACTATAATTTGGAAGTGCTGGAGAAAACATAGGACCTCCCCATCCACCATCTATCTCGTGGGTGTCGTAAAAGGCGACAACCATATATCCGGAAATGAGGATCTGAAAACTGCGCTCACCAACCTGCCACCAAGCGTGGCGGGTATAGGCATTTGACCCCCATACATATACTTTGGGGGCTCATGTTCAGTCGTAGACGTTATAGCTGAAATAATGATAAAAAATTTAATTATATTATATCTGATCTAGCAATATCCAGCGAAACAATTATATCCACAACATTCAAGCAGATGAGTGAGTGTACGCATAGGCATGCGTTATTTAAGTGACTTAACGAACATTGTTCGCAGAGTCTACATCCTGAGGATGCTCCGGGGTCGGAGCGAAACGCGCGTCGAGTTTTGCATCCTGCATGGTGGTGGGGCGATCGTGTTAACATTATTGGGTGGTGGTGGTGTTTTCATGTTTTACTTGCGAGTGTACGCATAAGCAGTGTGGGAGGAGGGAGGTGCATCAAACGCATGCCTATGCGTACACTCACTCATCTGCTTGCAGGTTGTGGTTATAATTGTTTCGCGGGATATTGCTAGATATAATATTTTTTTAATTTTATGCTATGCATTTCCGCAAAGTAACGCCTGATTCCATTATCTATTTGAAATAATGATGATGAATCGAACATTGGTATATTTTACTGTAAAATATTAATGAAGACGAATATAATATCCCTGAACGCCTACGCTCATGGTCACACAACAAAATCGAGAATTCGCATTACAGGTGTCAAGCTTTTCGTGATGCGAGACCCGCGCAAAGCCTCCGAAACACCGCTCCTATCGGGTCGCACAAATGTTAAACCCACGTACATAGGAAAATCGCCCTTATAACTATGGCAATATCGTGTAATTTAGGAGGGAACATTTGGTAATATCTACCGGGAATTTAGCCTTTGTACAACGGGTGTCGGGACTGTACAGTATTATTAATAAAACTTGTAATGGGTTATTCGAGTAGACACGGCGGGTGAATCTGAGGGAATTTGTACAGGACCGACTAAAGGTATTGTATGTTGATGGATGCTTTACCGTTCCTCTTAAAACTAGTAATTACGTATAAGTATCGTTATTAGTAAAGGAAACTGTATGAAAGTTGACAGCGCATACATGATACATTTGAATGGTACGAATACGTAATTGTTACGATTATGTCGCCTCCGTGGTCTAGTGGTTCAGAGCTTCGGTCTCGTCCCGAAGGTCGTGGGTTTGATTCCCGCGTTGCAATAACCAAAAATGTTGTTTTCAAGTTTGGATAGGACAATGCAGGCTTATCACCTGATTGTCTGACAAGAAAGATGATCCATGCGTCGGGTGGGCATGTAAAATGTCGGTCCTGCGCCTGATCTCCCGCCAGTCATGTCGGATATCCGGCCCACTGGGGCACGAGAGTAACACTTTCACAAAAGTCACAAAACAGATGATTTTCAACCCGGGTCATGTGTCAACGGCCAGTGCGTTCGTGTGAATAAATATTGTATTTAAAATCTTTTTGGTAAAAGATTGCCCCATGCGAGTTTCTTACGCCGGTTCTTCTCGCTGGGCTAGCTCCTGAACCGCTGGTAGGGATCATAAAGGAACGACGTTCAGAAAAAAAAAGTAAATTCACTTTGAATAAAAATATTTGAATTTGTCTTTACTTCGATTACTTAGCACGGGGCTAGATTGACGTGGTATGTAGTTTCCATAGATATTATTATTTATTTTTACGTTGTTGGATAAAAATTGTATAGGCTTTTTCTTGATTCCCATACAATTCTCATTCGATACTATAGAAATCAATTATTCCCACTTGCCTACTTTATAGAATAGTAGCTGACTCGTGTCGACTTTGTTGGGCATAGGAACCGTTTAAACCTTCCCTAAACTTCCACGAACATTTCAAGACCAAAAATAGCCGAATCGGTTCAGCCGTTCTCGACTTTTAGCGAGACTAACGAACAGCAATTCATTTTTGTATGTAAGAGAAGATAACGCCTAGTTTTGTGAACCCACAGGATTATTTACCCGGCCGTTCACCCTGTACCAGGAGAACATAACGTGATAGAACATTAATGTCACAAGAGCGTGTACTGGCTGTAGTGTTTCCTTTCAATTTGTCCGCCGCTCCGCCCCAGTTGCCGAGTCAACACACCGCCCCCCCGCGCCGCGCCGCGCCGCCAGTTCACTGATTTTATATTACGTAGTTAATGATGTAAATAACTTCGGAGTATGGCCTTGTTACAATTTTTGGATTGATCAAAAACGCACGCGAGGAGGATTCGCACGTAGGGTTCAGTATAAAACGTAAATGAAGGAGACGGGACCGCTTAATAACTTTACTATGTTTTAACACGCTTGGGTTGTATGTATACAGTGTGGTTCATATGCCAAGCCGAATGTAGTTTGAAGAGGATGACGCGTAGAGCATTTTTTGTTTTGGCACCTCATGTAAATTACTTACCATTACGCGATAAAAAAATAAAATTGAATCTTACTATGCTGAGGTTCACGGGCTCCTAGTCTATACACACAAACGCACTGATCGTTGACCTGATTTAGAGATCTTCAATCGCGATTTGTTGCGTTATATAAGTAATTTAGGTGAGGTGCCAAAACAAAAAATGCTCTACGCATTCTTTTCTTCGCGCTTTATTCGACTTGATATATGATCCATGAGACACCCTGTATAGCAACCAATCAAATCTCTCGTGGGTACGTAGCCTTATGCTGGTTCTCGTTTAGTTACGGCGGTAAGACAAACCCAACACTCGCGGACGTCCCGGCACCCGGCTCCCGGCTCCGGCTCCCGGGAAATGAGAAAAGTTGGAACAAGGTGCGCAATTATTTATTGCATGACCTTTAACGCTATTTAGATTTAACCCTGCTTAGACACAGAGCAGACAGATCAGTAGCCCAAGTACGAACAATGCATGGAAATGTTTTTTCGCAATAATTCTGCTGGTGTTTGCTGTTTGTTATCCAGATAATGAGATATTATATCACTAGTGATAAGATACTAAATTCAGTATTCATATATATTTTGTGATTGTGAATAAACGTTTATTATTATTATTTTCTTATATTTAATGTTTTATTGCGTTATAATATGTCCGAATAAAGACATTATTTATTTAAAATATTAGCATCTAATGATACAAATTTGACTGCTTCTACTTAGTAGAGATGACATTGTGTCTTGCACTGTAACTTAAAAAGCTGCCCTTTTTTAGAATTTTATATTTGAAGAGCAATTTTTATTGTATTATTTCAAAAAAATTTAGATATGTGTTTATTATATAAATTAGCAAAATGCAGTATTGTGCATCTTAAGTAAGATGTTATTTTGGCGGACTATTTTATAAGTGCGTACCTAAAGTTCGGCGCTACAATTTCGCACGATATCTGAATACTAGTAAATTGGGCTTCTGCCTGACCTAAACCCTAACATAGCATCTCACTTGGTCGGAGATCTCCTTTGGGGCTTCCACTATTCCCTCGCTATGAAACAGTACAAGAGGTAATAATTTGTTGAAATAGTCATGTCTATGCGTCGCTCTCAACGTCTGCTATGCAAACAGGCCTTACACTTAGAATATTCAAAACAAATCACATTCACAAAATATTTTTGATTGTACATTGGATTTTTGCAGTTTCGTTGGTTCTTGGTATCTGTTTTTGTCTTGTTAATGCTATTTTAATATCTGTGAAAACTTTTAATTTTCTACTGTTTAGCTCTATATTATTTTAGCTGTAAGTTTTCCTTGAAATAAAAAATAAAATGTTACCATAAAGCACAAATTAGATATAATATAATAGCGACACGACCTAGTACTAGAAAATGGTATCACCCTAATACTGGCAATTCGACTGGCTATTTTTATTTTCTTTGATTTCCAATACATAAAGGGTGAAGTCCAGGCACATTCCGGAAACCGCCATCTAGCGCCACTATTGAAAAATACTAATTATTAATTTCGTTTCGTATCTTCTTCTTAATTAAGGGGTTGAATTTAGCTTAATGTGATGTTATGCTTTAAAAATATTCTTACCTTTATTTTAAGTTCAAAATTTGTACTTGATTCGGCATATTTACATTTTATAATTTACAAACGTTAATAGTAGTGACATCTATTGCATTTTTTTTTGTATTAAACATAGATTGTATGGGATGGTAGGCTAATAGAAAGTAAGTTACTGATTCCCGCCAGCTAGGGCGCGCCGCGGCCGCGAGACGGCGGCTGGGAGGATGCGCGCAAACTTTTTCAATATTCGTATACACGGGCGGAATTGCTTGTTTCCACTAGTTTTGTGTCGAATTTACTGAACTTGTATTGAAAAATATGAACGAGCGGTGCCCGGGGGAAAGTTTGGGGTTACATCTGTTGTGGCTCGGTCGACTTGAGAGACACGCGGAACCTTTTAAGAGACTCGATGCATATTTTGTGAAAGTATGAATATGTTTGTATGTTCGACGGCTTAGTTGTGTGTGTACTAAAGTCGTCGCATAAATATAACATGTATACAATAAGTAAACATGTTATAGAATACTTAAATAATAATATGTGTAAAGTATAAAATAAATTGATCTGAGCTTTTTCAGCAAAAAAATTATAACCACAACCTGACTTTATAAACACCTATTTTGCATTTCTGTAACCTTTGCCTTTGGTGTACCCGTTTTTCCTCTTAAGAGGAAACAACAAAGTCTAGAGAAATGAAAAATAGGTATTTGTAAATAATATTGCTGTCTCGCAACAGCCCGATCAAACCGATAGAGACAACTGCAGCTTGAACTGAAATTACCTATTAAAAGCATGAGCAATCGACGATTAGGAAACTCCTGTTTCCTCCTTCAAAGCTTAACCGATTTAGGTACTTTTTCATCGTAAATTAAAAAGGGTTGAGCTATGTTCCTACGTTTTGATTATATTATAAAATGTACTCGAATTTTTTCTGGATATTTAAACACAGCTGAAAATCTGACAATATTTTTTAGGTTTTTAAACGTCCATATTTATTTTAACAATTAATTACTAAAAAAAAATTTAAAAATAGGGACGTACTAATAGGATACTCAGGAAAAAATCTTACTCTAGTGGCCTTATTCAGGGAGGAAACGAGGGTCGCGTAGACCCCTGTTTTTGTATGGGAAACGGATGTTGTGTTTCCTCTTAAGCTCAGTAAAAGTGCGATTCCACCGGTGTTCTGAACTGTTGCGAACATAACAGATGTTTGTTCTGGTGGACTCGCTAATAGGAGGGGAGCCCATAATGCTAAACGTGTAGTTACTCGAGCGCTTCGGATACCTAGTAGGTTTTGGTGATAAGATGTTAAGAGGAAAAAAACATATGTTTTTTTTTTATTTTAGAAGTGGAATGAGCGGCAATAGCCCTATTTAAACTTTGAAACAAAAAAATTATGATGAGATAGTATTTTAATATAGTTTATTTATTGTTAGAATCGTCAATACTGACAAGAGTATTACGCTGAGTCTAATATAAAATATTTGAGAAACCCAATTATTTAAAAATATTGAGTTACTTTTTAAATTTTACATAAGTCTGTAAGGGTGTGCCCTATTTGTGGTCGTTAAATTAAAAGTTTATTCTTCGGACTTCATAATATTATATTATCAAGTATACATATTACATAGGTATTGGTACATAGGTGCCGGCAGGGCAACATACCCTTACGGATACTAAATTGTAACTGTTCATAAAATTAGTCTTAAAGACAAAGCGGGGCACCTGACACTACAGCGGGGCTACAACACACATGCATACAAATGCGTATGTGCATAACTGCATACGCTGCACGTTACAGTACTCCCCCCAAAAATTTAAAATTTTTCATTACATGTTTTATACATGTATTACAAACATATAAAATAATTCTTATAATTATGTTATGTAGAAGTGCAATCTGAAATGCATGCAAGTGACACTCGCAGGTGTCGAATATGCGCATTTGCAAAACATGACAACTTCACAAGGCATAACAAATAACAATATGCTACCAAGATACAATTACAAATTACAATGAATGTAATAATGCATTAAGAATACATTACATTACTGAGAAATATTTTCATCAATATAATTCAAACAACATGTTTTACAATATAAAAATGAAACAAACAACACAATCTATAGTTATGTGCTTAAAATGAACTTCACACTACAATTAGAGAAAAAAACTTGACCCACCAAGCACCGCAAACGCGAACATAAATATAACACTTTTGCACTCTAGCAGACTTCTATATGGGTCTGCGCCGGCTTGGCGGTATCGCGAGCCTTACGAAAACTCGCTGTGGCTCTGGAGAAGTTAGACATGGTAGAGTTCTGCACGGACTCGACCTGCTCCAGCAGCCACTTCTTCGTCTGGTTAATGCCGTAACGACAAAGAACATAGGCAGACAATACGCCTAACAGAAATAACACTACTGCCCATCCGACATACGATGCTATCATCGCGTTGTGAATTTCATTCACTTGAACTTCGGATTGATTGACAACTATTTTATCTTTAGTAGACTGATTACCCATGATTAATAAAAATGTAAAATAATGTAAATATAACTTGTATAAAATATTAAACTTGTAAAAAAAAAACTTATATTCGATCGTAAAGTTATCGAAAGAATAAAAGGAATATAATAAACCACTAAGTATTTCAACGTGCTACAAATTGAAACGTACGGGCTTTTTAACTAATCGGCCACTACGCGTAGTGTGGCGTAGCGGGCTAGCGGCAGGCGAGTCGCTTTCCGCTGTCGCTTGTGACGAGTTATCCTGCTTAGTATGGTTATCATTTTCATTAGTACTTGAATAATAACTAGTAAATGCAGGTTTTAAACGATCAATCGAAATATATGTATTCCGACCTGACAACTGAATTAAATAAGTTTTATCCTTTCTTTCTAAAACTTTAAAAGGTCCATCGTATGGAGGTTGAAGTGACTTCCGAACTGAGTCGTTGCGCACGAAAACATGTGTGCAGCGATTTAGCTCCGGGTGTACGAATAGCGTGGCCGAATCCTTATGTGATATCGGTTTCGGTTTGAGATCGCGTATCACTTTTCGCAACCTTTCCACGTATTCACTTTCATTTAATATTTTATAATTTATATTAGGATTTAAAAATTCTCCAGGAAGTCTCATTGACTGACCGAAAGTAAGTTCGGCTGCGCTGACGCCGGTGTCGGATCTAGGCGCAGCACGAAGTCCGAGCATGACTATCGGCAACTCTTCAACCCAAGTTTTACTATTCAATCTAGCCATAAGAGCGGCTTTGAGAGATCTGTGCCATCTCTCTACCATTCCATTACTCTGGGGATGATAGGGAGTGGTACGAGTTTTATAAATACCTAAAAATTTCATGAGCTGCTGAAAAATATTGCTTTCAAACTGTCTCCCTTGGTCACTCGTAAGCTGGTGAGGGATGCCATAACGTACAATCCAACCTTCAAATATAACTTTCGAAACAGTTTCAGCAGTTATATCTTTAACGGGAAAAGCTTCCGGCCAACCGGTCTCTCTATCTATTATTGTAACGAGATACCTGTAGTCATGCAAGGATATCGGCAAGGGGCCTACGATGTCAACGTGAATATGTGTAAAGCGTTCTGCTAGCGGAAAATGTCCTAGCTTCGATCTATTATGTCGATGTATTTTAGCTCTTTGACACGACAAACACGACTTTGTCCAATTACCTACGTCACTGTTAATATTTTCCCAAAAAAATCTTTCCTTTAATAGCTTTCGCGAGGTACGAATTCCGGGGTGACTGAGGTTGTGAATATTCTCAAAAGCGATTTTTCTAAATGCTTTAGGCAAATAAGCTCTAGTTCGATCGGTGGACATTTCACACCACACGGCTATGTCGCTACCGGGTAGAATTACCTGTTTAAAATTATATTTATTATTTTGACGTAACTTTTCTAATTCGTCATCATCATTCTGCGCGCGGCTAACTGCGGAGTAGTCTAAAGTTCCTGAATGGGATATACTCTCTACGCGAGACAACGCATCCGCTACGATATTTTTATCACCATCAATGTGACGAACGTTCGTAGTAAATTCGCTGATAAAAAGTAACTGCCTAACGCGTCTTGGTAATTCGTTATTGCTACCGACCTTAGAAAAAGCATAAGTTAAAGGCTTATGATCTGTATAGATCATCAAATCTTGACCTTCTACCGTATTTCTAAAATACTTAACGGCTAAATAAATCGCTAGTAATTCACGGTCAAAAGTGCTATATTTTTGTTGAGTAGGTGACATCTTCTTGGAAAAGTAACCAAGCGGCGTCCACGCGCCGTTTGTGCGCTGTTGCAACACCGCGCCCACACATGTATTTGATGCGTCAGTCATAAGTGCAAGCGGAGTGTTAAATTTCGGATAGGATAAGCTAGCAGCTTGCTGTAATTTATTTTTACATTGTATAAATGCTTCGTTCGACTTTTCGGTCCATATAATTTTTGTCTTGTCCTTTTTCTTAGAAGACTTTAAATATTGATTAAGCTCATCCTGATATTCTACTGCATTCGGCAGATGCAATCTATAGAAATTGACCATGCCTAAAAATCTACGCAATTCCTCGACCGTTGTAGGCCTAGGAAAAGCGCAAATTGCAGCTACTTTTTCTTTAAGGGGGCTAATCCCAGTTGAGGCAACTTCGAAACCTAAAAATTCTACTTTCGACTGGCCAAATGAGCATTTATTTAAGTTAATAGTAAGACCGAATTTATTTAAACGTTCAAAAACTAAATTTAAATGTTTTTTATGCGTAACCAAATCTTCACTTGCAATTATGACGTCATCAATGTACGTATATAAAAAGTCTAAACCTTCCAAAACTGTATGATTCATAAACCGTTGAAAAGTTTGTGCGGCATTACGAAGACCAAATGTCATTCGTGGGAATTCAAATAAGCCGAAAGGTGTAATTATAGCGGTCTTAGCAACGTCTTCAGGAGCGACCATTATAAAATGATACGCGCGATTGATATCAATTCGCGTAAATACGTTTTTGCCTTGAAGTATGTATGTAAAATCATGTATACGGGGTATAGGATATCTATCAGGCTTAGTGATAGCGTTAAGCGCTCTATAATCTCCACAGGGTCGCAACTGACCATCCTTTTTTGGAACAACATGAAGTGGACTGGCCCACGCACTTTTCGACGGTCTACAAATCCCCAGCTCCTGCATGAGCTGAAATTCTTCCTTCACCTTTGCATACCTATGAGGTGGCAACGGCCTCGCTTTTGCATGAACGGGCGGGCCACTGGTCTCGATGTAGTGGTACACCGAGTGCTTAGCAGGTTCCCTAAACGAAACGGGCTTGGTGAGGTCTGGGTATTTAACCAAAATGTCATAATAAGGATGACATTCGTCGATCGTTTTAACCGATTGTTCGTTACATTGAACAACCTCGGCTGAAACGTTTAAGTGCGTAATTTCGTCTATTAATCTACGTGACGCTATATCAACTAACAGTCTATATTTCGACAAAAAATCTGCGCCAATAATTGGCTGGCATACATCAGCGACAATAAATGTCCATTTAAAATTTCTGCGCAAACCAAAATTTAAATTTAAAGTTTTTAAACCATAAGTTTTTATAAGTGTTCCATTGGCGGCATACAAATTATAATTATTATTTTTAAAATATTCACTTAAATCTTTTACTTTATTTCGAGGAATAACAGAGACATTTGCGCCGGTATCTATTAAAAATCTTACATGACTAAACTTATCTTTAATTAGTAAGCGGTGATTCACTCCTATGCAGCTGGCCACCGCTGCTGGCTGCACGACGGAGAGTTTCCCTGGTCATCCTTCCAGGCGCAGGGCGGGATGCACCGGTGAGCCTTTTCCTGGAACTTCGCGTGGTAGAAACATAGGTCCTGGCGCGCTGGGGACCTGTGTCGCGAATCTTGACGACGGCGTCCAGAAGAGCGGGATCGAGCGCGGCCACTGCTACGGTAGAATCTTCTTCTCGGGCGTGACAGGGTCATCTTGTCGAGTCGCTTGTTGATCTTAGCGATTTCGGCTACGATCGAGTCAGTCGATGAGGAGGCGATCTCGTCTACTCCCGTAGGTCTCACAGTCTCCATGACTTTGTCAGCTATCGACGCTAGGGTGTTCAGCTCCTTTGTGTCGGACACTATCAGCACTGCACGAACGGAAGCGGGCAGGTGATTTTGCCATAAGATGTTCAGGGTATGGTTGTTGATCTTATCCCTGGCGAGCTCACGCATCCGCCTTAGTAGGTGAGAAGGCTTCTGCTCTCCGAGTTCCATCTCGCCAATGAGCTTCTGTATTTGGCGGGACTCGGATTCTTCATAGATGCTGAGAAGAGTAGTCTTGAGTATCTCGTATTTACCCTCTTCTGGCGGCCTCACCAAAATATCGGTGATTTGTTGCACGACGTTCTTGCCTAACTTGGCTATGACGAGGTGGTACTTCGCTTCATCGGTGAGCCTCTGCTTAAATAGTACAGACTCTAGCTGTATAAACCAGGTCCGGGGCTGGTCTTCCCAGAAGTCAGGAACGCGCGAAGACACGGTAATTTGAGATACCTCTCGAGCAGTAACATCACCTTCACTGTCCGTCATTTTAAATTGTCACTTAAAAAGTTTTTTAAATTTATAAAGTCCGAATTATTTTGTAAAACACGCACGGCACCTATGCAATCACATCACGTCGGGGTCACCAATGTAAGGGTGTGCCCTATTTGTGGTCGTTAAATTAAAAGTTTATTCTTCGGACTTCATAATATTATATTATCAAGTATACATATTACATAGGTATTGGTACATAGGTGCCGGCAGGGCAACATACCCTTACGGATACTAAATTGTAACTGTTCATAAAATTAGTCTTAAAGACAAAGCGGGGCACCTGACACTACAGCGGGGCTACAACACACATGCATACAAATGCGTATGTGCATAACTGCATACGCTGCACGTTACAAGTCCCTATGAGCTTACCTGATTTTTAAAATCATCAGTGCTTTCGGTTGGAGCTTCTTTGGTACCTACTTAACATCTCCAAGCTTAATCTGGCGTATCGAATTAAATTTTTGATACTTTTTAAAAGTTTTTTAACCCCACCAATCAAATAAAAAAAAATCAAGCCTAGATTACCAGAAGCATGTGGGATACATAATATACTATCTTAATCTGACGCGCTCGAGTCACTACAAAAATCCCCTCTTGGGCTCCCCTACACGCAACATTAACAAATTGGAACACATACAAATTGGCACAGCTGGAATTCTGAAAAAAATGTTGGCTAACAAATGTTATGAACACTATTTTGGTGGAATCGTACCTTAATATTCACTTATTTGCTTGCAGGTTATAGTTATAAATTATTCACAGGATATTGCTAAATATAATATATTTAAAAATAAATTATGTATTTCTCTAACGCCTGATTCCATTACCTATCAATTTTATTGTCACACAACGAAGAAATATTAACATTAATTAGATCGCATTACAATTTTTCTTTCTTACATGACATTGTATCAGAAGTCGGAGCGGAGTAAGACTTTAATCCTGTATTCGTGAACGATTGTTTAGAACAACTCGGGAACAAGGCGGTACAGGGCTCACCGTGTCCCATTACACGCGTAATTGCTGATCCTAAAAGCTATTACGTTACGAAATACAATTTATTGTACGTCGTTTCGGCTCAATTCGTTTCGATGATTCAGTGCGTTCGTATTTTAATTATACCCACGCAGATTCCGACAATTTGTAAAAAATGCGTTGAAATCGGTGGACTACAACCTACCTAATAACTTAGGGTGCCCACGGCCAGTTTGTAGGTCGACCTCCTAGCGCAGTGGTTAAGCGCGTCGAGTGAGAGGTCTCGGGTTCGAATCGCGTCGAGGGAACAAAAAGTTTTAATGTTCCTGGGTCATGGATGTGTATTAAATTTGTGCATTCAAATAATAAAAATCTTAAATATGTGTATAGTATAAAAGTATTTAATATATTTCCGTTGTCTAGTACCTGTAACTCAAGTTCTTCGGATACTTAGCACAGGGCCAGATTGACGTGGTGTGAAGCGTCTATAGATATTATTATTATTATTATTATAGTTAAAACACGTTGAAATGCCCCCGGTGGCCTACAACGAACTAATCCCTTAGGGTGCCCACGGCCAGTTTGTAGGTCCGATAAGTGGGATTTTTCTCCTTATTTATCTGACCGACATTTTGTACTACGTGTCTGTTGTACTATTGCAATCAGAACGTTCTATTTTTCACCTACAAAATGTCGGTTAGACTGGATAAGCGTCATCATCATGTGTCCTGTCAGAACTCCGCCAAGTATGTAGCATTGTATAGTTAACCTACAGTGTGTAAATAGTTTTATAAGTAAGGAGAACAGGTGTAATAAAATAAAAGTTTCAAAACTATAACCCGACTTCGCAAAAAAGGCTGAAACAAGAAAATATTAATTTGAAATCCAGATAATATGCACAGCAAAAAATGGGTCTAAAAAGGCTGAAACAAGAAAATAATTAAATTTGAAATCCAAATATGCACAGGTACAAAAATGGTCAAGGTAGAGCCGTGGTCGTACCCGCTATTGGGATTGTATATTTCAACAGCAGACGAATATTATTATTTTTCAAGTTTTCTTTTTTCTACCGTATTTTTGTGTTAGGTGACCCTTAGATTTGTTTAGCGGGTAGGACCACGGCTCTACCTTGACCATTTTTGTACCTATGCATATTTGGATTTCAAATTTAATTATTTTCTTGTTTCAGCCTTTTTAGACTCATTTTTTGCGATCGGGTTATAGTTTTTTAAACTTTTATTTTATTTGGAAGTCGGTTTCGATTTTTCCTGATTTTTGTCAGGAAAAATTACTTTTTAATAGCCTACATAGCTTAAAGCTATGGAGCTTTACTGTCTCCTCTTTGATTGAAAAACCCCTTTAGTATTCGCGTGAAAGACTCCCGAGTCCCGAAACATAAAAAAATAGTAGGATGCTAGACTATGATATGCTCTACTAAAACATATTGCCTGTAAACGGCCCGCTATACAAAAGTTGAAAAGGCATTCATCCTAAATTCATTTATTCGAGGCTATTTTCGAACAACACTATTATGAACAAGCCCCATGAATAGAAAATATTATCATGCATTTTAGCCTTATGCTATCTGCCTCATTTAAGGTCGGAGAAATTGTATTTTAGCATTGAAAATAGAACTCTAAGTTAATACAATACAGCTGAAAATTGAACACATAACGTCAAGTCAAATGTCAATGTTAAATTTGACTACTTGACACTCGTAATATGTTCACTGTTCTATTGTTTATTTCACTCTGTTCTCTATGAACCAAAATATATCTACTTTTGTCTAAAAATAATACATAGATCATGAACGCCTCTGAGCTCTCGAACCGGAGGTCGTGAGTTTGATTCCCGCGTTGGAACAACAAAGAATTTTGTTTTTAAGTTCGGTTGGGACAATGCAGGCTGATCACCTTATTGTCTGACAAGAAAGATGATCCATGCGTCAGATGGGTATGTAAAAAGTTGATCCTGCGCCTGATCTCCCGCCAGTCGTGTCGGTTATCCACCCCACTGGGCTACGAGAGTGAAGGAAGAGAGAATGCTTCTGTGTATTGCGCTCACACTTGGGCACTAATCAAATCAATCCAATAAAATATTTTTATTCAGAGTAAATTAAACAAAAAATGTTTTCTGAACGTCGCTTCTATATGATGCCTACCACCGGTTTGAAGAACCGGCGTAAACCTTATCTTCTAATCAAAAAGATGTAAAATTTCTCTTTTAAAAAAAAGTATAAATTTACATAATATATTATGTCAATGCTAAAACTAAATAACATGAGTACATTCTATACATATATATAATTAGCCTTGTAGGGGGCTACTTTATTCCCAAGGTGTGCTATCATTCATATAATCATTAGTCATTACTTTAACTTATTAGTTAAAAAGATTTGAATTTTTTTTTGGGATCCTATTGTATAGGCGTATACATTGGCCCTTAAACGAATTCTTTACTTTGCTTAGTCTAGTCGCTGGAACAACAAGTTTATTCTTATTCCGAGTATTTACTATAAAATAACTCCTGCGTAGCAGGCCTGGTTTAAAAGAAAACCTCCCACCGTCACCGAAATCGTTGTGGGAGGCATTATTACGTCATGCTAAGCGCACAGACGGTGTAATATAAATAAAGTCTAATTGTTTTCAAAAATAATTTTCTGGGAATACCCTCATAAATGACGTCATAATACCGCACGGAAACGGAAGCCGCCTCTTCACAATTTCCGCCGGGCGAGTGCCTCTTGGCCTCCTACACGAGGCACGAGACAGCTTCACGCTACAGATACACATGATATGATTTATTACAGCTTGTAATTGTTTTATGAGGAGCTTGAAAGTATAATTGGTCATGTCGAGTGATACACGAGCGCAGAATCGAAGCGTGAAGCGAAATTGATTGTAGCAAAGTCACCCTTACGACCACTACGTTACACAAATTAATTCTGAAATAAATTAGTGAGATTTGTCATTGACGCAACAAACCTGACTTAAAAACGGCTAATTATATGTAATAAAGACATATCAGAAGTCAACAGCAACTGAGTGTGAGTCAAGTCAGTCAACTGCCTCAGCGGCGAATATGATTCGTTTCATTACTTTACATAAGTAGAAAATCATAAGCAAAAACTGAAAATCACAAAATTTTGAGTTGTGTCCCTATAGTAAAAAAGGTGCGATTTTTTTCGTAGTATTTGTCTTTAGTCAACACAAAGGAGTGGTCTATAGAAATGTGATCGGTAGTAGGTACCTTATAAGATACAGAAAGTGCCTACGTGTCGCAAAAATGTACTAATACTTACTTCAATAACGATAGGGACAATTTATAGCTTCTATAAAATACTAGTTCACCCGTGCCCACTTCGTTGAGCACACAAACAGCATATTTTCTCACTTTTTAAACCTTCCCTGGACTTCCACTAATATAATATTTCAAGACGAAAAATAGCCGAATCTGTTTAGCGACATCAATTCATTTTTATAGCTTTTACTACTCGTATCTGTACTAATATTATAAAGCGGAAGAGTTTGTTTGTTTGTTTGTTTAAACGCGCTAATCTCAGGAACTACTAGTCCATTTTGAAAAATTCAT
The DNA here is from genome assembly GCA_905187575.2 of Celastrina argiolus. Classification (NCBI taxonomy): domain Eukaryota; kingdom Metazoa; phylum Arthropoda; class Insecta; order Lepidoptera; family Lycaenidae; genus Celastrina; species Celastrina argiolus. The sequence goes on from LR994585.1 coordinate 354,397, forward strand.
TTTTTGTTGGATAGTCCCTTTATAGAGGAAGGCTTTCGGTTTAAAGATCTATATTTCTCATTAAAACAGTCGTCACTTACATGAGAGCAAAATAAATACAAAAAATATTTCAATGTGTCTTTGAAAAACTGCCCACGTCGTCGCGGGCACAACTAGTATAAAATATTTGTATTCGAACAAAGTCGTATCAACAAGTATAGCTGCGCACTTCCCCGTGTCAAAGAAAGGCATCTTAGCCTGTAAAAGGCGGAGGCATAATTTGATTACACAAAGAGATCGGCACTATGGAGTGCGGGTCAACAACCTCTCGGGGCCGACTATAGACACGAGGACGTATGTGCCACTTGTGGCAGTTTTTCAAAGACACATTGAAAATCCGGCCAAGAGCTAGTCGGACACGAAGGGTGTTCGTATGACAGCCTAGTATTCTATTTAGACTTATCTAGAACTAGCTGTGCCCGCGACTTCGTTCGCGTGGTTTTTGAGTGACTAAGGGCGTTTTTCACCAAGCAATGTTAAAGTTAATTCTTCGTTAAATATCATGTTGTTCCTATCTAATAATTCCTATCAATGAATGAGAAGGCATGGTAATTTAACATGCCGTTAACATGACATGCGTTGGTGAAATCGGTACTTAAACCGTTTATGCAGCGCACGCAACGAAAGTTCCAAAATGTGAATAATATTCCCCGTTTTTTCAAACATTTGTCACTGACACTTCGCACCTATTAGTCGCAGCGTAATGTTCTACAGCCTTAACAATTTATCTATAAATGCACTATCCAACAAAAAAATATATTTTCAAATCGGACCAGTTGTTCCTAAGATTAGCGCCATTAAACAAAGACCATAAATAGCCGAATCTATTCAGTCGTTCTTGAGTTTTAGCGGGACTAACGAACAGCAATTCATTTTAATAAATAAGAGATTGTTAAGTTGTTATAAAATGTATTGGTTATTGATGTAATGTTCCTGTGAATGTGTTGACAATTGTGCACATGTAAGTGTGAATATGTAAAAATTTCGGTGTTTCCGTTACGTTTAGGTTTTATTTTAAAGGGACTTACTATAATAGTTACATGTATGACCCACCAGACTCAGAGCTAATAAAAATTCCAGCCTAGAGGCCGTCAGAAGCTGAGCTCCATTCCAGCTAAGTGCTTTGTCACTTAACTGTACCTCTCGGGGGAGTACTGTCGCAACCAATTACTAATTATGTCGTTTATACGAGTCCTGAGGGACTGTTTCTACTCAATTCGGGAAGCATTGGTTGATGTGTGCGACGAGTTCAAGATAGTTGTTGTTCCGACGAGTTATTTAGTCGTGAACAAAAAACTGCACTGCAAATACAACTCTGTGGAAATATATATAGAGCTGAATACAAAAGGATCGATCTCGTAAGATTTTAAAACTCGGTTTCAACTGTATTGTATTAGTGCAGACTTCATAAAGTTACATATTATACTTCTCCACTCATGTTTTCCATCTATAAAAATACATACAAACCTACCTATAATCTGTGTCGTGCCATCCTTTTCTCGAAATTAGTTTTTTTTACATCTTTCTAATACAAAAATATTTTACTATGAAATCATGCATTAATTATTATTATCTATTAACTGACCCGTGCCCACTTCGTTGAGCATACAAACACCATATTTTCTTACGTTAAACCTTCCCCGGACTTCCACGAATATTTCAAGACCAAAAATAGGCGAATTGGTTCAGCCGCTCTCGAGTTCTGGCGAGACTAACGAACAGCAATTCATTTTTATATAAATAGAAGAAAAAGATTATGACCTCGGTCCTCGACAGTGAGATGAACAATAAAAATATTATTAGTTATACAGGGTGTAAAAAGAGCAGTCACTATAACTTTGGGATATGTTTAAAGGACCTTTTCTCATTCTAGAAATGAATTTTTTTCATTATTTAATTTATGAAAAAAAAAATTTAATTTGCAAGTTTACATTTTTAGTCGCAAGGCTGAACTGTTTGGAACAACGTTTTACATTAAATTCTTAAATTTTATAATTTTTGCCCTAGTACGTAATGAACGTCTTACGCGTGCTATTGACCTCTCAGCGTAATCAGCTGATCGCTGTGTTGTGCACGTTGTACATTGCCTATTGAAAATTTTTAAATTTTTAAAACAGTGGATTAAAAGTAAATGACTAGTACCAATGGATATAACTCTTGCCTGGTTATTACCCCACGAAGTTATAGTGACTGCTCTTTTTACACCCTGAATATAAAATAATGAATTATGAATTATAATGAAATAAAAGCGCACAAACTTTATACTTCGGACATTATTAGAATGTGTATACCCTACACGTAAAAGCACAGACAAGATCGTGTGTATTTTGCATACTTTTAGATGCACCAGTTGTAAGGTAATAACGTTATTCCATCAAAAACAGAACTTGTAAAAAATAAAATAATTTTAAACAAAAAAAACCGACTTCAAAAGGTAAACTAAAAAGCAAAAAATAAATTTACTTCGCACAAAGTAATACTTATTTTCACTTAAGTAAATAAATTTATTCTATAATTTTTAAGTCAGTGCCAAGTCCAGCGTTCTTTCATAATTTGTTTTCATTTAGTATTAGTTTGTAAGCCAGTACTTTGGTAGGTACATACTATATATTATAGTAATAGTTACATTGATAGTTGTATATTTTTTTCTGATTTTTTTTTCTGTGATTGCCTACATATATTTAGTAATTTGATATTGCAGTAAGGTTGTTGAAGTACTTACTTGGCACCGACTTCAAAATTATAGAATAAATTTATTTACTTAAGTGAAAATAAGTATTACTTTGTGCGAAGTAAATTTATTTTTTGCTTTTTAGTTTACCTTTTGAAGTCGGTTTTTTTTTTGTTTAAAATTATTTTATTTTAATACTTTTAGTTATGGGTAGACTGAGTAGGGATATTTATCGCCAGAGCAGCGCAAAAGTTATATATATCAAGTTGATTGACTAATTGACAAATTTTAATAATATCAAAGTCGGTACCAGCCACTACTGTAATTGATATAGTGGCATCGCTTAAAGTATGCTTGCAGTACTTTAAGCGATGTCGTAATTTTCAAACGTATAACTTCAAAGACTAAGCAGTCCTGTACGCCTGTTTCTGATCTATGTGGTATACCTTGATAGTTGATTCAAAATTATGTTTGTTTTTAGACGGATATAAGCATATCGAGTAACATTTAAGCATGTTACTCGAAAAAAATACAAAATTACTATGAGTGTTCCTAAAATTTCGAGGAGTTCCCTCGATTCCTCACGACACCATCATCAGGCATGCACTTTGATAACTATGAGACCAGAAGTTCTGTTCAGTACTTTAGTTCCAGGATATGGTGCAAAATCTTACTATTTGGTAACATATGCTTGCGCTACTTCAGAAAAACTCAAAATCGATATATGTTTCCATATAAATTTTGAGGAGTTCCCCCGATTCCTCACGGATCCCATCATCAGGTCACCACTTTGGTAAACACTGGTACAACACTGTAATTGACGTCGTGGCGTATGCTTGCATTTCTTAAAACAACGCTGCAATCTTCAAACGTGTATCTCTAAAGACTCAGAAGTTTTGTTCAGTACTTTAGGTCCAGGATATGGTGCAAAATCTTACTATTTGGTAACATATGCTTGGGCTACTTCAGAAAAAATCAAAATTGATATATGTTTCCATATAAATTTTGAGTAGTTCCCTCGATTCCTCACGGATCCGATCATCAGGTCACCACTTTGGTGACAATGGGACCAAACGGGAAGCACCACCTTTCAAATAAAAAAAATCATCCAAATCGGTTCACCCAGGCGAAAGTTCTGAGGTAACAAACTTTAAAAAAAAAAAAAAAAAAAAGTGTCTATAAAAATACCCTCACAAAGGAGAAAGCCCATTTCAGGCCCAGAGCGGACAGCCGTCTTAAGAAGACTTAATTTCTCCAGAAATGTACTAGGGTAAGTTCGCCTGTTCGCGTCCATCACCCTATTCGCGTCCATTTTGCGGAGCGCCCTATAAAAATCCTCTAAAATAAGTCAAATAACACACTTATCAAACGAAAAGTCATTACCGATTATACCTAAATGTATAAGTGACACGCACGCATATATAAAAGTTCTGTGCGTCAAACCAATAAATTTAAAAAAATATGTCAATCTCGGACGTTCAATTAGGAAGCGCATATGCGCGGATTTTTAGATAAAAAATAGTGTGCAGAGGCGCGTTTGATAGTAAGTTTTTTAATGTTTTATGTGAATTTTTGGATACATAACAGTTTCTACACGTTTATAGTGAAACATGGAATAATATTACTTATGAATTTGCTTATGTTTTTTATATTTAACTAATAAAATAAGGTGGACGCGAATTACTATATCGAATTTTACAAAACTTCCACTTTGCGTCCGCATTGGACGCAAACTATACCGATATTGGATATTAATAAACCATATTGCGTCCACTATTTTTTAAACATTTGCTTGTAAAAATAATTTGAAAATAAACAATATGTTTATTATAATACCTAATTATACTTTTTTTTTACTAAGGCGACGGGTTTTTAATTCTATGACGAGTGAAATGTTCTGTTAAATGTGACGACATATTAAATTCAGATGTAGAAGACGATGATGAGTAAACATAGGCTCTGACCTATTAGATAGTGTCAACTAAAATGCACGCAATTTGTTTTGGCCAAAGACAGTCATTTGAATGTGACCAGTGTTATTAATTGAAATTCTAACGCCCGGTTTCTGAAAGGCTGATCAAATTGATCAATTGATCAAATCAGCTAATCTGAACGCTGATTGATGAACATCTCTTCGCAGTCACTGTTTTCACCAATGAGCTTTTAGATTAGCTGATTTGATCAATTGATCAATTTGATCAGCCTTTCAGAAACCGGGTGTACGGCTATATTATAACCATATATTATGCTTAATACTTGCTATGTTTATAATATGATATATTATAAACATAGCAAGGTATCAGATACCTTGCTATGTTTATAATTCTTTTAGTTATATAATTAGACAAATATTTTGCAATAATTATAATCATTACCTTGTAATTTTAGTGTAAAGTTTGTATACAGAACTGATTACTGTTCATCTTTAAAGTTGCAATCAATACCTACTTGCCTATAATTACTTAATTTTAAAGCAAAACCAATATTAAGAAGAATTATTTTTTTATAATAAGTAATTTATTTAATTACTTATAATAATTTTGATTTTTTAATATTAAAATATTCTTATATATAGAAATTGTTAAAATACATTCGTTCTTTACAAATTCTTAAATATATCATCCTTTTTTAAAAATTAAAGGGGTGATATCCTTTTTTAAGCTGCTGGACGCAAACTGGTCCACGGGTGGACGCAAATTGGATTTTGTGGACGCAAACTGGGTAAAACGCCTAATTCCGAAATTTATCTATTTTAAAAGAAAACACAAGATGTTTCGAACAAAATTGAAAGTTTATCTTAAAATAGACTATTTATCGAATACATTACACTAATTTTTTATAGAAATTAGTGCTGGAGCTTTTTTATAATCGCCGTCAAACCTGCCAACTGCACTAAATGGACGCGAACTGGCGAAACAACCCTATAAAGAGACATGATTTTTGATAACATTCAAATAACCGCCACTATAATCAGTAATGTTCCAATAAAAAAAGGAATTTTATTGGATTATTTGGAACTTAGGTAGAACGTTGAGGTGAAATGTTACCCGATGATAAAACTCTAATCAAAAAATCCAAATATCGATTTATAAACAAATAAAATAAACTCATATAAAATACAAATAACGGGTCACTGTTGGTAATTCGGTAAAGAATTAATCAAAAGAAAACATTTATCTTAAAACCAATGTTTACGTTTGTTACTATAAACGATAAAGATTAATAAAAAGTCATATTATATCGATTATTTTTTACGTAATCGATTTATCGATTTCATTTTATTGCGACAAGCGGCAACACTGATGACTGAAATGTCATTTTTCAAACGAGTGATCTCGACCGTTCGCTTGTTGCTCAAAGATGCGTTTTGTTTTGTTTTCGATTTTTTCCACCGCAATCTGGCTTTCTCGCCTGAACTTGTTTCGGCATTTCACGTACGACTTTGGCATTGTTTTACTAGTTTTGTTCTTTCCTTCTACGATTACTTAGCCCTGGATTAAAGGATTACGCTATTTGATTGTGCATACCAAAATGTCTGAAGAACATTGTATAAATATGTTGTGACTTGTGGTAATAATGTTACCGAGAACCGTATTTTAGAGCCCGAAGAATTAAGTGTCATACAGCAGTGGGTTGCACGGCAGCAGGTAATCATAATATTATAATAAAATGTTTCTATTATTTCTTTCATTATGGTTTAATCGTTAAATATTTTACGGTTGAAAATATTTATCATTAATGTTAATATGTTTTAGGTGTCAGGCGATAATCTTGTTTGCCACAAATGCTGGGTAGCAACAACTGAAAGTTTTGCACTACAACAAGGGCTATCTTATTATATCTTACTATTATAAATTATTGAAAAGTCGGAAAAGGTCTTGAAAATAAAAGAGACAAAAGTAAAAAAAAATATATTTCTACAATAATGGCGGCATTTTAAGTTTTTTTCTCAGATATCTAATACTATTAACATTTTAGAACACTCATTTTTAATGCGATTTTTTGATGTCCACATTGGGCCTGAGACACTATGGAGAGTGGGCTTTCTCCTTTTGTGAGCCAAATCCTCGCCATCATCATCAAGACTAACCCATTGAAACATTAGATTAGACGTCATTGAAGACATGAATGGATGATAAAGGTGATAATATGTCACATTTTTTTACCCAGAAAATTTAATTTAAACTGTTACTTAAGAACAGAATTTGCAAATGCGTTTTAAATTTAGATCCTGTTGTCTCTCCAGTCATGTCGGGATACGTCCCACTACTCGGCTATGAGAGTAGATAAAAGGAAGAAATTGTTCTACTTGTATTGCGCACACACTTCGGCTATAATCACTCTAGCGTAGCTGGCTGGGTTTGAACGAAATCGGGCATCGATACTAAAATCGGTAAGAACTCATTAATTTTGGCACAGATAAAAATTTATAAAATATAAAATAATAAATTTATTTCTTTACACATACACAGTATAACATTACAAGCTGCACAAACATATTATATGATAATAGTACTTATTGGATGAAGGCGAAACACAATACTCGTATTATATTAAAATTAACACAACAGCTGCACCTGTCTCAGATAACTCTCATACAAGTTTTTCGTTTAAATTCAAAATTGGAATAGAGGTGAAAAAACTACAAATAGAGGTGAAAAAACTGCGAATAGAGGTGAAAAAACTGCGAATAGAGGTGAAAAAACTGCGAATAGAGGTGAAAAAACTGCGAATAGAGGTGAAAAAACTGCGAATAGAGGTGAAAAAACTGCGAATAGAGGTGAAAAAACTGCGAATAGAGGTGAAAAAACTAAGAATAGAGGTGAAAAAACTGCGAATAGAGGTGAAAAAACTAAGAATAGAGGTGAAAAAACTGCAAATAGAGGTGAAAAAACTAAGAATAGATGTGAAAAAGATTCCTTTCGTATTGAGACAGCGTATTTATTACTCGTGCAACTTTAGATTTCATTTTACTGCCAATTAACATCTAAGACGTCCCCAGGGAGTATTCAATCAACTATCAAGGTATACCACATAGATCAGAAACAGGCATACAGGACTGCTTAGTCTTTGAAGTTATAAGTTTGGAAATTACGACATCGCTTAAAGTACTGCAAGCATACCTATGCCACTATATCAATTACAGTACTCAACACCACCTCTGTCTTCGCCAGATAGTAGGTATCTATATATAGGTACTATCATAACAATATGACGAAATAGGTAAATATTAAAACGGTAAAAAATTGTTTTAAGCCAAATAAAGAAATGTAAATCGACTAAAAACAATAAAAGAGTTATATAGAAATCATATTCAGTTTGGCTGGTATCGACTTTGATATTATTAAAATTTGTATATCATTTTATAGTCAACTTGATATATATAATTTTTGCGCTGCTCTGGCGGTAAGTACCTATAGTAAAAAGTAAAAAGATTCCTTTCGCATAGAGACAGCGTATTTATTACTCGTGCAACTTTAGATTTCATTTTACTGCCAATTAATATCTAAGACGTCCCCAGGGAGTATTCAATTAGTGCCTCTCAATCAGCGGCCATTAAGGAGCGCTGGCCGTGAAATTGTCCAGGACTCAGGAGCCGGGAGTCGGGAGTCGGGACAGGCAGTAAAACACTCTAATAGTCACTGCAGTGTTTGATGACGTACAACTTAAGGCCACGTTCCTACGGGAGTCTTTTTGTCGCGACAAACGACAAACAAAACTTCACTGCAAATAGAACTCTGTGCTAATACGTTAGTCGGTGGTATTCAATTTAAAAAATGGCCCAGGGATCAGGATTTAGGTGTAATTGAAGACATAAATAGATGAAGGTATGTAGCAAATATCTGATTTCGAGAAAGTTGAGTAAAAATTGTCATTTAAACAATATAGAATACGTCGTAACGTATTAAGTACATTAATCTAAAGATTCTCTAAAATCAAAGTACTTAATACTATATATCCTAAAATGTTTAAATGTTTTGCAAAATATCACCCTCATCCATTCTAGTCTTGAATTGTAATTGTCACTATAGTGTTTGATGACGAAGCGCGACGTAAGGCCTAAGGCTTCGTGCCCACAAGAGTTTTTTGTGATCACGACCACGTAATACTTGTGTAACGAATAATAAATGTATGAAAACCATGACAGCTAATACAATTGACGGACGGAGCTGTCAAATGTTCCTACTTTGCCTTTTTTTTGATGTCGCAAGGTATCCCCCGGGAGGGTTATCTAGGGGTATGTCTACGTATGAATCGCTACGGCCGGTTTACCCACTAAAACCACTTGCGGATAGCCATCAGCCGTTATGTTGAGTGGAGTGCCCTGGATCTTTCAAAACACAGTTCCTGCTTGGCATACTTTATTCATGTCCAACAAACGACCGTGTCCATAACACATCTACAGTCTACAACCCTTTTTGTTAGTAAGGGAGGTAGTATATTCCACTTCGAAATTAGGATATTTCTCGTTGGCTGATACTATCATCCTCTGTCCTGCGCGAGATCGTATCGCTACGTAAGCCTCTTAATTAGAACTCACGGTGCTAGGGTTTCATGAAATCCAAGATTACCCGACCTAGCCGGCGCTTTGGCGCTTCGGGACTTCGAGCAGGTCGATAAACTTACGAATTGTGATGGTAATTAACATGCTTAGAAATAAACAGACAGACAGACAGCGCAGTTTTACCCCCAGTTTCTCGTACGCTATTCAAATGAATGATCAACTAACATGGCATTCAAATCAACAACCCATATTGAACGCTGATTGGTGGAACATTATCAGACAGAAAGGAACGGACAGATATTTTATTACATTACGCTCGCTCGCTGATTCAAATCGTATGTCAAACTAGCTGTGCCCGCGACTTCGTACGCGTGGAAAACTGATTTAGGGCAGCAGTTTAAATACATTTTTAGTTTATGAACAATGTCGTTTGGATATTTAAAATCACTAATTTAAAGTAATGCTTCTTTGTACACTTTAATAGACGTCCACAGGCAAAAGAAGTAGGCCGATGGAGTAATAATAATAGTTTACTGTCAAATATTAGCCGTTTTTGTCATGAATGTTTTGAGGTATTAAATTAAAACTTATTATTTATTAATTACCTACGCTAACAAACATGTAGTCTACTTTGGGACTTGACGGTTAAAGTACTAACTTCCTTTAGACGACAAAATAACAAAAGTCCAAAAGAAAGGAAAAACCCAAGTCGTACCCTAGCATGAAAACTAATAAATAAAAATATCATGAAAAACATAAATCTTACTTATATTGACATAACTTTTCTAATTTAAATGTACCTATGACATCTCATTCATATCTTGAAAACAAACTATCCTACGCCTATACTTTATTAATCATATTTGCAAAACCTAAGTATAATAATAAATTACTTCGCACAAAGTAATAATTATTTTCACTTGTACTGGAAAATAGGTATTACTTTGTGCGAAGTAAATTTAATTGTTCCTTTTAGTTTACCTTTTGAAGTCGTTTTTTTTTTTGTTTAAAATTGTTTAATTTTAAGATTTTTAGTGATGGGTAGACTGAGTAGGGATAATTCTCGAATGATCAGACGACGGTTACTTGAGACGGAAAATGAAAAACAAAAACGATTAGATAAAATTAATAGTAGGAAGAGAAAAAGTCGACCAGCGCGAAATTTTTTAATAAATAAATACATATATGTATATAAGAAGAAAAGTTTATATTTATTAAATGAGATACAAATTTTCAGAATATTAAAGTCGGTACCAGCCAAACTCAATATTATGAGTTCTATAATATAGCCTATTTCATCATATTGTAATTGATATCATAATATCTATAGCGATGGAAATTTCGACATCGCTTATACTGCAAGCATATGCCACTGCATAATTTCCAAACGTATATCTTCAAAGACTCAAAATGATGTTTTTAGTCGGATATGCTTATGTTACCCGAAACAAATACAAAAATGAGTGTCCCTATAAATTTCGAGGTGTTCCCTCGATTCCTCACGACGCCATCATCAGGCATCCACTTTGATAACTATGAGACCAAGTTCGACTGTAATTGACGTAGTGGCATATGCTTGCATTTCTTTAAACAACGCTGAAATCTTCAAACATGTATCTCTAAGGACTCAGAAGTTCTGTTCAGTACTTTTAGATCCAGGATATAGTGCAAAACCTTACTGTTTGGTAACATAATTATGCTTAGACTACTTCAGACAAAATCAAAATCGATATATTATTCCATATAAACTTTGAGGATTTCCCTCCATTCCTCACGGATCGGTGACAATGGGACCAAATTTAAATTATACCCTACACAACACAAAAAAAATATTAAAATCGTTTCATGAGCGATGAAGATATCCGCAAAGAAACATAAAAAAAAACATATATATTTACGAATTGAGAAACCTCCTCCTTTTTTGTAAGTCGGTTAAAAGTATTATGTTGTTTATTTCATGTTACAATACCTTTGTGCAAGTTTCATTTAAATATGTTGAGTAGTTTGGCTAAAATACCGTCAAATAGGTAGCTACAATTTTTTGAATATCCCACGGGAAGCCTTTCGTTTTTCGGGATAATAATAATTTCCAGTAATGCTCTTCAGATCATAAGCTACCTGCCTGCCAAATTTCATTTAAATACATTGAGTAGTTTCGCTGAAATACCGTCAAATAGCTAGCTACAATTTTTTGAAGATCCCACGGGAACCCTTTCGTTTTCGGGATAATAATTTCCAATAATGCTCTTCAGGTCATAAGCTACCTGCCTGCCAAATTTCATTTAAATATATTGAGTAGTTTGGCTGAAATACCGTCAAATAGGTAACTACAATTTTTTGAAGATCCCACGGGAACCCTTTCGTTTTTCGGGATAATAATTTTCAGTAATGCTCTTCAGATCATAAGCTACCTGCCTGCCAAATTTCATTTAAATACGTTGAGTAGTTTTGCGGAAATACCGTCAAATAGGTAGCTACAATTTTTGAAGAACCCACGGGAACCCTTTCGTTTTTCAGGATAATGATTTCCAATATTGCTCTTCAGGTCATAAGCTACCTGCCTGCCAAATTTCATTTAAATATGTTGAGTAGTTTGGCTGAAAAACCGTCAAATAGGTAACTACAATTTTTTGAAGATCCCACGGGAACCCTTTAGTTTTTCGGGATAATAATTTTCAGTAATGCTCTTCAGATCATAAGCTACCTGCCTGCCAAATTTCATTTAAATACGTTGAGTAGTTTGGCGGAAATACCGTCAAATAGGTAGCTACAATTTTTGAAGAACCCACGGGAACCCTTTCGTTTTTCGGGATAATGATTTCCAATATTGCTCTTCAGGTCATAAGCTATCTGTCTTTCAAATTTCATTTAAATACTTTGAGTAGTTTGGCTGAAATACCGTCAAATAGGTAGCTACAACTTTTTGAAGATCCCACGGGAACCCTTTCGTTTTTCGGGGTAATAATTTCCGATAATCCTCTTCAGGTCATAAGCTACCTGCCTGCCAAATTTCATTTAAATATGTTGAGTAGTTTGGCTGAAATACCGTCAAATAGGTAGCTACAATTTTTTGAAGATCCCAGGGGAACTCTTTCGTTTTTCGGGATCTGGGGGCACGGGAGTGCCCCCGTCAAGACGAGCCAAGCGAAGCGCAAGGGCACTACCTACCTTTTCTCGAAAGGTTTCGTCGTTTTTTTGAACTCTCATAACTTTTCTTTGGATGATGCTACATAGTTGAAAATTTCAACATATAATGACACCAGTAAAAACATGAAACATACAAAGTTTGAATATTGTAGCTAGTATACTTTAGATTTTATCAATGTCTAAAAACCCCAGATTTCGTCACTGACTCATTTATAGATCATCAAAATTCATAAGGTACTTCCAGAAGTCCTAGTAAGCTGATATTATTTATGTAAGCTGTTATTGCTACAAAACCAACAAAAAAATTATTAAAATATAAATGCCGCCATTTTGAATCCAATATGGTGGACGGTACAAAATGGATGTTTAATATGTTTAATAAACGGATATGATCTTTAATACATAAAATAAATATTATATTATACAATATTATACAAGTACATAAAAAAATTAGACCTACTTTTTGTAGGACCGATAATCGGTCAGATTTTTGCTCCATATTATTTCTATCCGACTTTATTTATTTGAGTGCGTTGCACTACTGCAATCAGTATGTTCTATTTTATTCCGATTATTAATCGATGACCGACTTTTTGTAAATGAAAAATATATCTATGAGAAAATTAGTTTTTTATCCACTTATTAAAATTAGGTATTCATTTTTTGGTAAGTAAAAATTAGGTAAGAATTTACAGGCAGGAAGTAGTAATTTGTTGTTAGTGTAAATAAAACAAAATAATATGTCGATCACTTGAAATCGGTCCGGCATAAGCTCCCGCTGATGTTATAATAACATAATGATATAGAGGGAAAATTGGAACCTTAAATACCAATAACAAACTTCCATAAAATCTTATGTAAAAACCGTTCGACACTAAGCGCAATGCAGGTAGCTAACAGCGCAATCTATGTTTAGAACTGTGAAACATCTAAACACACATTTATTAACACATTTAACAGTCGGTAACGTTATAATGATAACAATAAACGAAAATATTACACGATCAATGTATAAATAATTTTAGTGTTTAATTATGACTATTAACATAATAATAATATGATTTTTAACACGTCACGTTTAAAGATGGCCATAATCAAAATAAAACTTTGAAGCTATTTTTCAAAAATAAAAATAAGTACATTTTTTTCCTTCAAAAATGCTAAGTTGCACTTAGGTGTATGCACTTAGCATAAGTTTATATAAGCCGTACAAGAATTAGTACCTCTAGTGACCAACAGATGGCGGTGACCGTCGTCTACCTCTTTATCTGTTCTGTGGTCTACATCACGATATTATTATAGACTTACTGTATTATTTTAATAAGTATCAACATGCTTTATTAAAGGCAATCTCCCTCGTATATACATATAAGTAATTCTCAAATTCTCGAATGTTTATTAGTGTTGAATTTATACTAGTGGCATCCTAGGATATCCAAATAAGAAGTTTCACTCCAGCAATAAAATAATGTATATTTTATAATTTATATTTATATATAATATAATTATAATATAATAATGTAACAAATAAAGAAATATGAACGAGACATTTATTTGAAAATCCGCCTCTACCTCTATAAAAAAGAAAGTTTATACACGGTATAATATTGACGGTGACATCAGTCGACGTCACTAGGCGTCACTAGGCTAAGGCGCTGACTGTTCTATTTTCCGTAAGTAAAAGCCCGGGGTCAAAATAGGTTAACTTTATATTAAAAAAAGTCCATTAACCAGCTTACAAAAATAAATGAAATCCCACCAAAAACATTTTCATGTAAAAATGTTGTCAAGACGAGCCTACACAGCTTACCCTGTGAAAAAGTTATCAGATATCGTATAAAGCCAAGCTCTACACTACACCTTAATCAAAATCTATCAAAAAGTGGTCAGATCTCATGTAGAACCAAAATTCTTGATGTATGCGCCCTTACTTCACCAGGCTTAACTTCACTTACGCTACATTGCAGTTAAAACGTGATACTTGACCGTTTTGCTACCGTTACGAATATTTCATACGAATTCATTAATCGTGTGCGAAATAAAACGGCCAAGCATCACGTTATAACTGCAATGTAGCGTAAGTGAAGTTAAGCCTGGTGAAGTAAGGGCGCATACATCAAGAATTTTGGTTCTACATGAGATCTGACCACTTTTTGATAGATTTTGATTAAGGTGTAGTGTAGAGCTTGGCTTTATACGATATCTGATAACTTTTTCACAGGGTAAGCTGTGTAGGCTCGTCTTGACAACATTTTTACATGAAAATGTTTTTGGTGGGATAATAATTTCCAATAATGCTCTTCAGGTCATAAGCTACCTGCATGCCAAATTTAGTTTAAATACCTAGAGTAGTTTGGCTGAAATACCGTCAAATAGGTACCTACAATTTTTTGAAGATCCCACGGGAACCCTTTCGTTTTTCGGGATAATAATTTCCAATAATGCTCTTCGGGTTGTAAGCTACCTGCCTGCCAAATTTCATTTCATTCCATACAGTGGTTTTTGCGTGATGCGACGACAAACATTCCCATACGGACAGACAGACAGACAGACAGACAGACAGACAGACAGACAGACAGACAGACAGACAGACAGACAGACATTTTTTTCAAAAATGTTATTTTTAGGTTCTGTGGCTTTTATAGACCCCCTTTTTTTAATTTTCACTTAAATATTCTTAATGTACAGACATGACCCCTCTACAGATTTATTATATGTATAGATAATCGGTGTCTTTGGTGAATTAATCATAACTGTGGAATTTTAACAAATCTTGCAAGTGCGAGCGTGGTGTAATTATTATATATCCCTTCCTTTCTCTCTGAAAATGTTCCACTTATCGGCGTTCAATAGTTGTTAATTTTAATGCCATTCGTTGATCATTCATTTGAATAGCGTACCTGAATCCGGGGATTCCGGGGGTAAGTTATAAGATCCGATTTTTACCCGGGTACGGCATCCTAAAGCTGTGTGTATCTCGGGACGCTCAACCGGACAAAAGTGATAACTTAAACCGGATAACGGTAACGCGTCGAAACGCGTTACGGGAGGATAACGCGGTTTATTCTCCCATAAGAGGTTATGCGCTGTAGCGCGTCGTATGAACTGATATGGCTATCTTAGGCATCAGTATCAATGTCTGTATGTGACATTGATATTACATTATTTTAAATCTAACTCAATATAATATCTGTAACAAATAATAACAATCAATAGACCTACATAAACAGTAGAATTTTATAGTAATCTCCCCTCACCGATTGTGGTGTCGGTGGCCGATTTCATTTAAACCAGGCCAGCGGCGCAGGAGTTATTTCATAGTGCCCAAGTGTGTGCGCAATACACAAAGACACTCTCTCTTCCTTTTACTTTTAGCGGACGGTATACCGACGCGACTGGCGAGAGAAAAGGCGCAGGACCGACTTTTTACATGCCCATCTGACGCATGGATCATCTTTCTTGTCAGACAATCAGGTGATCAGCCTGCATTGTCCTAACCAAACTTGAAAACAACATATTTTGTTGTTCCAACGCCGGAATCGAACCCACGACCTCGAGAGCGAAGCTCTTGACCACTAGACCATGGAGGCGGTAATTTTATAGTGGCAATCTAATAAAACCAATTCTTGACTCTCTCGCTATTAACTTTACGCATATTTACGACGCCTGTAAATCGATCGAGTAATGATTTTGCTAACGATACTTTGCCTTTAATGGGAGAGTCAGAAAATAAAACGTTATTTATAGATGCAAAATTCAACATGCAAAACCAATTTAAAATCGTAAACTCACATTCGATTGGTATGTTTAATGAATATTAATTTTATTTTGGACTGTAGAAAATCACAAACAAGCAGCAAAATCCAAAATAAGAATTAAGATTTTGAAAACACTTAAGTTTTTAGCACTTAAATGAAATTATTTATTATATTAAACTACCTTCGGCTAACCACGGCTTTGGTCGGGTTTTGGGCCGAAGCCGAAACTTCGGTCGGACACAATAGACAAGATAAAAATAGGATGATTTTTGAGCTTATAATCAATTTAGTTGAAGTTAATATCCAGGTGACTTTTTTATCCTTTCATAGGGGTTTAATTCTAAATCTGTCGTCTCCCTTCGCAGCCCGCAGGAGCCAGGAATACTGCTGTATTAATAAGTAGAACAAATCAACGGACGAGTGCCACGCCCGACCAACATTGTGTGAAAGTAAGGATGAGGCCCTACGAACAATTTATGTTAGAGTTATTACCACATTTATACTAATATTATAAAGCGAAGTGAAGTGTTTGTTTGTTTGTTTACGCGTTTAGCGTTAATCTCAGGAGCTACTGATCCAATTTGAAAAAATCTTTTTTTGTTGGATAGTCCATTTATAGAGGAAGGCTTTAGGCTATATAACATTACGCTGCAACCAATAGGAGCGTAGCGTCAGTGAGAAGAGTGAATGTTGCAAAAATGAGGAAAGTTATTCAGATTTGGGGACTTTCGTTGCGTGCGGTGGATAAACGGATTAAGTCACTCAAAAACCACGCGAACGAAGTCACGGGCACAGCTAGTTTTCTATAAAAACTATACGACTACGTTAGTTATAATATGGCCCGGGTTATTATTACGAAACTTCTGTTATTAAAATCGTATGAGTAGTTTAGGTGCTACGGTGGATAAAACATACAATACTTACCCCCGGTTTTTGAAGGCAAATTAATGCCAAATCGACTGATCAGTGTTTAAATTTAGTACTGAATTTGATAACTAGAAAAAGAGACTTGAACACTGATTAGTGGATTTCAGAAACCGGGGTTAGACTACTAAAAACATTCCTGTTCTTCGTTTTGGTTTCGCTGTGCGACAACTTATACAGACTAAATATCGACCTATAATATTAGAAGGTTCGTGGTGGCCCCAATGGGGCACTCGGTTTGAAATATTTTAACGTTACACGTGGCCTGTCTTTACGGTAGTAATACAAAAGCGAATGACTCGTACCATTAGACCCGCACTAAGCAATACCTATTGTCTGCGGGGGGTTGTACTACCGTGGAGATGTAATAAGCATGGGTGTGTTTTGATTGATTGTGTGCTACTGTGCTCCTGAACAATACACCCCCTTCCTGCGATGAGAACAGGGGGGTAAAATATATAGGGACTGTACAATTATACTTTACAGTTTACAGTATAATTTGCAGTTTCAAAATATTCATTCAAAATATATAATACTAGCTGACCCGTGCCCACTTCGTTGAGTATGGAAACCGTGTAAACCTTCCTGGGACTTCCACGAATATTTCAAGACCAAAAATAGCCGAATAGTTCACCTGATCTCGTGTTTTAGCGAGTTCGTTAGAACAGCAATTGATTTTTTATAGTCTATGTTACTCAGTGATAAAGTAGCTTTGTAATTAAAAAATAATTATTAAAATCGGTCCAGTACTTTTTGAGTTAAGTCGTTACATACAAAAATACAAATCTTTCCTCTTTATAATATTAGTGTAGAAGTGTAGATACATAATTGCAGAATCACTTGTAGAAACTTAATAGAAATATTTTTGTTATTAATTCGTGTTACTCTACATATTATGTAGCAGTTATTGAAAGAGGAAATGTCAGTTTGGTTGGCTACTACTTATTTGCTGCCTATGTACTCAGAAAAAGTTACTATATACTATAAAATAATAAATTGCAAAAAAAAAATTATTTTTTTTTCAAAAAATATATAATGACAAAATTTCATTTCTAGAATGACAAAAGGTCCTTCAATCATATCCCAAAGTTATAGTGACTGCTCTTTTTACATCCTGTATAACAAGCAAAACATTTAGCAAATCAAAAAACAGTTTGTGAAAAAAACCCAGTAAATAAAATGTAGATGATGTTTAATGTCTGGCAACTCTGAAATGTATTTAACCCTCGACTGCCTCGTCGCTGTAATTAAAACCGGGCAGAGTTTTACACTGGCAACCCTATAGAGTTGAACGGACGACAACAATAGATCAGCTTAGAACAGTAATTAATACCTGGATATTGATCTAGATTTCAGGTTATCGAGTGCCCGACTGCCTGTCCCGCGGGCATAGAGCTGTTTGCAGAGACAGCGCTGTATCTCGTCAGTATCGGCTATCGGCCGTATCGGCAATATCGACCTATCGGCAGATCCGTACAGGACGAGAGCGACTCAAATATTTACCCCCATTGTTTTGAATAGTTAGCGTCAGTTCACACTGAGACGTGACGCAGCGTTTATTTAAGGTAACGCCCCTGTGGTATAGTGGTCGAGCGGGTCTCGGCTCGGAGTTGGTTCAATTCCTACGTTGGTTCAACAAAAAATTTAGTTTTTAGGTCTGGTAAGAACATTTCGGGCTGATCACCTAATTGTTTGACAAGAAAAACTGAAAACTGTTTGACAATTGTCAGAAAGGTGACAGATTTGATAGAATTGACAGAAAGGTAAAGAGAAAAATAGCAAATTTGACAGCAAGATGACAGTTTTAGCAAAAATATCAGAAAGGTTAAGGTAAAATATTTTAAAGAAAGAGAGATATGATAAAATTGACAGCAAAAATACAGATTTGACAGCTAGGTGAAAGATTTGACAGATTTGACAGAAAGGTGACATATTTGATAGAAAAGGTGATATATTTCACAGAAAGGTGGTAGATTCGACCGGTAGCTGACAGATTTGAGAGAAATATTTATTTTTTAAACTTTTTGGAACTTTAATTATGCATAACAAAATTTCAAAAGTTTTTAAATCGTATAGCTATTTGTGTAACGAATTGTGATCCATTTGAATCAAAATCTTTAAAAGATCGCAAAGTGCCTTAATGTGGTCTGACCCTAACGGCCTTTAGGCACTATACAGATACTTGCGGTACGGTAATATGATTCTACGAATGTAGACGGCCGTATTTATATACATAGGGCATTATAAATAAGAAATAGTACTACATATCAGACAATAAAATTCCGAATACTGCAAAGAGATGTAATTTTCACATATTGATATTAATTTGCGCGGCAGACAAACGTACAAGTCTATTTAATATTTTACGTAAAAAATTGGAATTCGAATTCATAAAAATAATAGTGAAAGGTCAGTCAAAATCGTAAACTTTGTGTTATAAGTAAATTGAGTTAGTAATATAACAAATAGCTTATTTGGAAATTTAATTTTGTATTCGGAACACGGCAATATCACTAAACTCCAACATAGACCAATACACACAGCACAAAAGATCTAGTGTTGGCCTCTGCAGGTATGAGGTACACGATATGACACGTTGTTTCAGCATGCTAAGCTAGAATCGTACATCAATAAAATACAATCTGTCACAAACAATAATTATAAGTATCTTTAATGTGCTTTGTAGTTAGAAACTTAACGCTTCAATCCATATTATCTTAGGCCCGTATTAATAAACAAGACTCAAACTCGGTATTAAGAATTGCGATCGATGCGTCTACTTGAGAACCAGCTAAAACAACGTTTTGCTTCACTTTAAAAAAATAAACAACTTAACTTTCATTTTTTCTTTTAAATATAATAAAAGTATAGTTTACATTATTACAATGTTTTCATTTATTGAATGAATATTAAGTTTCCAAAAGAAAAAAATAAAAGTGAACATTAAAGTAAAGTGATTCATTTATGAAAGTGAAACGAAACATTGTTTTATCTGTCGAATAGGTTCACAAGTAGAGGTTGCGATCGAAATTCTTGAGACCGAGTTTGAGACTTATTTATTAATACGGACCTAAGACTGAAGTTCACTTCAGATTGAGTTAGCCTAGTGAAGTCTAGCCTGGCGGCTTGGGCGGGCAGCGGCTGGGCGGGCGGGTCTGGCGCGATAAGTAATTTTGCAAGTTGTGTAGTTAATCACGACTGCCTCATCCCTGCAGGCTGCGGCGCAATCCTTAGGCCCAACTCGCATTGACGTAGAGTCGATGCGTCAAGTTACTTTTGGAGGGTAAAGTTCCGTTACGTAACGCGTTACATATGAAGTGATAACTTCTGTCGGGCATTCTGAAACGCACGCGTGATATAGCAAAATATACGGGCAGTTGTTACATTATTATGGTATGAATTAGTATTATCGAAATATGGTCACAAACGAACACGCGCTTGGTATTTGAAGACGCACCGACGCACGCTGTGACATTTCAATAATAATTTGTAATCATCATCATCGTCAATGGAATCAGGCGTTACTTTGCGGAAATCCGTAGCATAAATATCACTATCACCACATAGTATAAAACAAAGTCGCCTTTTCTGTCCCTATCCCTATGTGCGCTTAAATCTTTAAAACTACGCAACGGATTTTGATGCGGTTTTTTCCAATAGATAGAGTGATTTAAGAGGAAGGTTTATATGTATAATACATGCATAATATACTAAGGAAACATTGCTAATTTTAGGGGTTTCTAACGTGATGTCGTAAATTAACCTATTTTAGCAAAAACGCTGCCTAAACCCTACGAGTTAGATCAAATTAATGTACTACAGTATTGTACACCATAAAAAGGTCTACAAAAAAGTCCGCGATGGTATATGTTTATCTTTTAGGGATAACCCACATTAACCATTTTTATTGTTTACTTTTTACGTGAAAAAATGGCTTATTTACGAAGCTATTTTAAGCAATACGGCATTAATCCTTATCGAATTAAGTACCTTAAATACAGTGTGCAATTAATATAGATCAATATGGTTCCTTACAGCATGTAAATGAAACAAATATATTTAGTATCAGCATTGCACCCGTGCGAAGCCGGGGCGGGTCGCTAGTATTATATAAATTTAAATATATTTTGTCTAGCAATATCCCACGAAAAAAATAAAACCACAACCTGCTAGCAAATGAGTGAGTGTACGCACAGGCCAGACATGCCCGTATGTGTAAAATACTCAGTGGCCTCTACTGATAAAACAATAAAAATCCGCTCCCTCTTTTGCGACACTCATGGGGAAGGTGGTTGATGGGGAGGTATAATTCTTTCACCGGTGACCCACGGAGAATAATTTGCACGTTAATAACAATAAATATAACAATAATAAAATCTTGACGCCTCGACCTTGCGTCAGTGTGACGTGAACCTAATACTTGCATCTAAATTGCATCATTACTTTATTAGTTTCAATTTTGAATACACCCCGCTCGTGCGAGCTGTGAGCTTCGGTTTAACTAAATATATCTCTCACTAATAAAAGTATTAGAGCGTGTTTCACCAAGCAATGTAAAAGTTGATCCTTCGTTAAATATCATGTTGTTCCTCTCGTATTTCCTATCAATGAATGAGAGGGCATGGTATTTTAACATGCCGTTAACACTAACATGCGTTGGTGAATCGGGACTTAACCTACACATCGGATAACTTACACGACGTTGCTATCTTTGTCAGTCCGTTACTTTTTGTGAAGTAACAAAATATGTGACGTTACTAACGTATGCATCGGCCAAACAGGAACATTTGATAGCTTTGTAAAGTAAAGTTATTGAATTTAAATTCTATAAAAAGCTTGAAAGTGGGAATAGGTTTAGATAGTCATAATTAATGATAATGCCTCCCACACCGATTTCGGTGACGGTGGCCGGTTTCATTGAGATCAGGTCACCTACCCAGGAGTTACTTTATAGTGCCAAAGTATATACATACTTTGTAGAAGGAGAGTGAAGGAAAAGGGAGTACTTCTGTATAGCGCACATACGCTATACAGAAGTACTCCCTTTTCCTTCACTCTCGTACCCCAGTAAGACGGATACCCGACACTACTGGCGGGAGATCAGCCACAGGACCGACTTTTTACATGCCCATCCGACCGATCATCTTCCTTGTCAGACAATCAGGTGATCAGCCTGCATTATCCTAACCAAACTTGAAAACGACATTTTTGTTGTTCCAACGCGGGAATCGAACCCACGACCTCTGAGTCCAGAGCTAGGCTCTTAATAGTCAGGGTTCCCCCATACATGGTTTTCGCTTCATTAGTATCAAGCTAATTTTTCTTGAGTAGCTTCATTTCAATGAGTCGGCCAAGAATTTCTTGGACGGAACTCCTGTTTGTGGTAGCTAACAGAGTTGACAAGGTTAAAAAAAATCTTAACTTTCGAGCGTAGGACCGGGATAAAAAAAACCAATTTGTAGGACAATTATGTCTGTTGAATTACATTAATATTAACTAAGTAATAAAAAGAAAATCAGCTGGTTACTGATAATTTAATTTTTTAAAACGAGATAACGAGGTCATAAATTTAAAAAAATATATATGACCTCGTTATCGATACAAGTTGGCAAGAGGGAACTCATTGATGAAACCATAGATTTTGTAAGACAAATATTTTTTCAGATATTTTAGATCATTATCTTGAGAATTATCAAAAAAAAATTATAAATATTTTGGAATCACCAAATCCACAAACTTTATTCTTGCTATCTCTGTTAGCTACCACAAACAAGAGTTCGGTCCAAGAAATTCTTGGGAGACTCATCAAAATGAAGGTACTCACGAAAAATTAGCTTGATACTAATCAAGTGAAAACCATGTATAGGGGAACCCTGACTATAACCACTAGACTACAGAGGCGTTACCTTGACGACTAATTGTACTTTAAAATCCTCTACCCCTTAACTGGTCACGTACTTTGCACCATTCCTAATCAAGCAAAAACTGCAAAGTTTAATATTGTAATATACAGCGAGCATAAATAAAACTGCATATTGGCGTACTTCTAGAAGTTTCTGCGCACATAAGTCTATTAACACATTTCCTCACATATTAAGCGCATGTAGGAGTACTTCAATAAGTACACAGATGTAGTTGTGTACTGCTCAAACACGACCTTTGCATTCTAAACAACTCCATCCTCGCAGCTCCCACGCGAGATGAGAGGCAAACAAAACTCGCTCTTATCACGACGCATTAAAACACAAGGACAAAAGCAGTCCAAACTCCAATGGTCCGTTTAATATAACTTCTATTCCATTGTAATAAGAGCTCCGGATGAGTTGTAATCCGGCGTATCGAACAGATACGAGTGTTGAAATGGGATTGGGTATTACTTTGTTACTTTGCAAGTTATAGTGTGAGTTTGTTTTACCGAGTCTGGTTTATTAGGTTACGAGATATATTACCTTGAGCGTGTATCATAAGATTTATAGAAAAACTTTTACAGGACAAAGAAGTCGTTTATTATGTATGGCTTGAAAGGAAAATTAAGAACACCACTGTTACATAATGCTATGCCATTATTAATTAGGCTTAAGGCGAGAAATAACCGCTACTAGCGCCACTCATTTTAAAATAAATTTCACAACGACACAAAGATCTTATTAAAAAAAGTAATCGGTTCAAACTTTAAGTAAATAGTTAAAGTAATTTATTGGCATTTAATTACAGCTCTAAATCCTATACTGTATTTACTCTCATAAAAACCGCCAAAAGTGGCCGGTTTAGCAATTACTTATGAGATTAAATACAGTATAGGGTTTAGAGCGGGCTCGCTCAGTGCATTTATGCTGAGCTGAGTCAATTTTCGCATTCACACAACGTAAATATATCGACACTAATTTCCTGTTCAACCATTTTATTATTCCCTAATGTTAGTACAGTATATGTTGTGTGATGATCAGAATATTTTTTTCTTCCTTTCTTTCCCGCACAAAAAGATTTGATTTAATTTTATACGCATAGTTTGAATTCTAAACTGCAGGTTTCACGCTCTTACAATGGAACGTGTACGCTGCGTTACGTCTCAGTGTGAATAAGCCTTAAAGAAACAAAATCTATTCCAAATAGAAAACACGTATCTTCCAAAAGATAGAAAATTTAGTCGAGCCATTCATGGACCGTGTCGCGAGCGTGTCGAGGCATGTCTATTACTTTTGGCAGATGCAAATGTTGCAAGATAGCGCTATTGGCCTGGAAACACTAGTAACTTGTTACAACAGTAAGGACAGGCCATTGCGAACACTTAGCCAAAATTTTTATGTGTAAATCCCCGTAAAGTAACGTTTCAAATAATAATTGAAAAGCATGACCAACGGCAATACGATAGACAATCCATTACTTTACTTTCAAAATACAAAATATATTCTGCTTGGGTTACTGATGATAGTCGATCCAATAGATGTGGATAGATAATAGAACGTGATGTTACTACTGTACTGTGAACTTGTAGCATATTCATAAATTTAAGTAAGTATGTCTAGACATACTTACTTAAATTCGTGTCTCGTGTCTAACAAATGTATTCCTATCGGCTTTATTTATCCCTTACCTTTTGGAGACAGGGCTTACCTCTGAAGAAGGAGCAGCCTTAAATCACAGTATTATATTTCAATTCTCGCCTATCTTTTTAGTCGTTTGTTATAATTTCGTAGGCTTCTGTACTTAATGCTTCTAAACTGCCAAAACTCGAATGACCCAATGGGGCACTCAAAATAGTGACATTTTCAACCTCGACACGCCCTTTTTCTAGTATATAACCGATTCAACTTCGTAGCCCTAGGACCCCCTTGATCGAAAACCCCCGAGCTCAAGGACCCCTTATATCGGGGACCCCAACTCGGGGACCCCCTGACCTGCCGGGAGCTGGCTCGCGGCCAGCGCCCAGCCGAGGTGAGCACAATGAGCTAATACATTAAATGCAATGGGACTGTTATTGCATATTTGTTGCTGTTTCTGGTACCGCTACTTAACATTGCTGTTTTATATTGGGATATATAAAGTTTTTAAGATAGCGTACGCTTTACAAGTTCATATTACGAAATATAGTCTGATACGTTGAAAAAAACCAAAACCACAGAACAGACAATAATAAAACATAGATTTTCCATTGAGTATGTAAATATTTTTACTAACAAGGGGAACAAAGTAGATAACAAACAAGGGGTACAATTTAAATATATTATATCTAGCAATATCCCGCGAAACAATTATAACCACAACCTGCAAGCAGATGAGTGAGTGTACGCATAGGCATGCGTTTGATGCACCTCCCTCCTCCCACACTGCTACACTCACTCATCTGCTTGCAGGTTGTGGTTATAATTGTTTCGCGGGATATTGCTAGATATAATATATTTAAATTGTATGCTATGGATTTCCGCAAGGTAACGCCTGATTCTATTAACTATTACAAACAAGGGGGTTGTTATATAGCTTTATAAACCAAAATAGAACCAATCAAGAACCAAAACACTGGTTTTTATTAGAAATTTTGTCTGCTTGTGTGTTTTTGTACGCGCTGAACTCATAATCTATCAAACCGATTCTAATTAGCATAGTAGTAGTTTAAGCTTTGAATTAAAATTGGGATTACTTTTTATTGTGATAAAATGTACAGTTCCCGGGGAATCGTTATATAAAAAGAAAAGTATCATTGTGAGTTTGCATTGATTTAGTTCCGAAACTACTGGAGCCTAGACAAATTTTAATGAATTTTAACACAAATATAGGACGAAGGATATGAAAGGCAACGCTTAGACACACTAACATTATTGTTTTTTTTTTTCTTTATTAGGGACAACAAACAGTGTTCACAATATAATATCTTAAAAAGTAGGTATTTCATATTGTATTGTTTATAGTGACACCACCACCGTCATCTACAGATTAAAGCCGAAAATTATTATAACGAAAGTTTGTTACGTGAATTTAGGTATAATATTATGTTTGTTACTTAACTAAACGGCTGGACCTAATTTCCCCTTTTGATATTTGGAATACAGGAAGCTGCCACCCTGGATGTTATAACATATAGGCTACTTTTTCCGAGTACATTAATCGCGTTGTATACTGTACTTACGCCAAAGTCAAAAGCTAGAAAATAATAAAAGTAATATTAGCTAAGTTAGTAGTAAGCCTTACAGGGAAATAACATACCGAAATTTTCATCACCATACTGTGTTTTATTTATTAACCTAGGCCGAAAGTAACTGGCTTTGAAATTGAAATTAATAACTTTAATTCTTTTATTTATTTATTTGTTTACTTAGCACAAACTATCATTACAGGCATAATCTAATGCGATAGAAGTGACATCAACATTTTATAACAATAATACCTTTTCCAGTAACAATTTTAAATTCAATAAATTATTAAACAGAATATAAATAATAATAAAAATTCTAGGAACAATCGGGATTTAATTAAAATTACTTAAAATATATAGACATAATATTACTTATTAATTAATGAATATATTTTTAACTGGAACGCATCTTTAATGGAACGCTCTGTCAACATACCGTACAAAGACGTAGTGCGATAGTACTGGGGCACACGCGGGTTCCGGGGCGCTACTTGCGAACATTTTTCCGAGCAATTAGCTAAAAGCCGTGGTGCGTGGCCTCACTGCGAGCGGAACATAGCTATAGTTCGTCCCTGATAAAAACCTAAAAACCTAAAGGTAAACAAACCGAAAACAGCGAAATTTTTACTTGTTGTGCACACTTATCAACACTTTCAAAGGTATATTAAAGGATCATACTTCATTATCCAATAGATTTTATAACATTTAAACAATAATTAACATATTTAAACACCTAATGAAACACCTTCACAGTAAAAATACGCTATTTTGACACTGCCGACTGTAGAATATAGTCTATAGTCTATGGATTCGTGTAGCCAACAATAATAATTGCGCCTTATTGGCCAATTGATATCTCTGACTAGTCTATGGTTGTGTCATAGACGGCTTTGTTTACGTTTAGGTTAAATTTATCTCGGACGTGATAAACACACTTTTATGTCGAATTAGTTAGCATTGTTAGCCACTTGAGTTGTTTGAATTACCTTATTAGATTTATTTGTGTAGAAATAAAGAATTTTATATATTTATATACCAATAGGATAGGAAATTCTTATATAATCCTATATAAATGAATGTCCAAGTAGACTGTATAGTGTATACCTACTCACCGAACATAGATCTGGAATTCAAATATATTTTTCTAATATTTCAAATCATTTTATTCCCGTGTTGTTGTTGATCATAAACCTAACTCGATGCCGTACAAATTGTAGTTAGTTTTTTTTTTCAACTCGCACTTAGCCTGCTGTGTGCCGAGAGTATATCACTTAAAGTGTGTGTGTGAGTGACAATGTCCGTGGGTGTCGTAAAAGGTGACAGAGTGAGCATATTATATCCGGAAATGGGCGTTTCCGGGGACATTGTTATGATCTGAAAACTGCGTTCGCCAGTCCATCAGCTAACCACCGGTTTTTCAAACACTATTCAAATAGAAATAAATAAATATATATATATGTTTATTGCTGACCATATTCCATAGCGTTAGTAATTACATTAAAACCTCACACCTATGTTAGTAAGAATACATTTATTCTAAATGAATTAACAAAAAAAAACTAACATGGCATTGAAATCAAAAACCTATATTGAACGTTGATTGGTGGAATATTATTTATACTATTCAAATCGCACGTCAACTAATCTGTGTC
Organism: Celastrina argiolus; assembly: GCA_905187575.2. NCBI lineage: Eukaryota > Metazoa > Arthropoda > Insecta > Lepidoptera > Lycaenidae > Celastrina > Celastrina argiolus. The sequence goes on from LR994585.1 coordinate 382,223, forward strand.
TTTGGTGAATTAACCTTTGTGCAATCTTTACCAGTCTTGAAAGTGCGAGTGTGGTGTAATTATAATATATCTGTCCGCTCCTTTCCGTCTGATAATATTACACCAATAAATTTTTTCGCGGGATATTGCTATATTTAAATTCCACCAACCGTTCAATATGGATTGTTGATTTGAATGTCATGTTAGTTGATCATTCATTTGAAAAACGATCGAGAAACCGGGGGTTTGAGTGATGAGTAGGGCCTACCTACCTACAACTACCCCTTATGAAATATTTAAGTGGTGGGGGAGCCCTGGACGTCGTAAATAAAATGCTGATGATAAGGTTTCTCCGCTACACAGAAGCGCCAGTAAATTACGCCATAGTGTCACAGTGTTTGAACATACAGTACATTGTTCGAAAGTTCTCACTTTTGTTTCAGCGAATATTGTGACGTGAAGTTCAGAAGCTTTCCGACTTACACATTCACTTCCAACTTCCAACACAACTCCGAACTTTCATAAACGTGTCTAGGAAACTAAAGTGCCCTTTTTATCATTAAAATATCAGTAGGTTCGCATAAACAATCTTTTATTTTTTACATGCTCTGAAGTCCAAACAGGTAAAAAAGTAAAGAAGAATTCTGCAAAGCAGGTAGGTTGTAACTAAACTAGGCCTTTTCACGGAGTTTTTTTCTTCACTTATACATTCGTCTGATAAACATCAACCTAAATTGCCGCCTACAGCTCGGTTCCGAGGCTGACACTGTCACTGCTTAGAGAAATTACATGGACAATTACATGTGAATTGGGTGCCACTTAATATAACTATCATTTTAGTTAACGACCTTACGTCTATAGGTAGTGGTTCAGAGCTTCGCTTTCGACCCGGTGGTCGTAGGTCCCGCGTTGGAACAACAAAAATATTGTTTTCAAGTTTGTTTAGGACAGTGCAGGATGATCACCTAATTGTCTGACAAGGAAGATAATCCATGCGTCGGATGGGCATGCAAAGTCGGTCCTGTGCCTTTTCTCTCGCCAGTCGTGTCGGTTTACCGTCCCATTGGGTTATGATAGTAAAAGGAAGAGAGAGTGTTTTTGTGTCTTAATTAAAATTACTCCTGCGTAGCTGGCCTGGTTTCAATGAAATCGGCTACCGACTCCAAAATCGGTGAGGGGAGCTATTATTATTATTTCGTAGGAATAGACTGTAGCATCGGCTTGTGGTCGCCCGCTGCCACTGGCACCGCGCGAGGCGGCGCGGCTTGCAGGCGCTTTTCTGCATAATTGAGAGTACCTACAACGTGCAGGATCGCGCCGCGTCAAGCGCTTTAATCTTAATAATGCTCTCGCTAGCTGCTGTGAGCTACAGACTACAGACTGATACATCCGCGCACAAAACAGCCCCGTTTTAATACCGGCAGTATCTTTGTTATTTATTGCGCGAATAAAATTGTTTTACGCCTTGCCGTTTACTGTTTTTGTGTAACTTTTTCTGTATGAATGGTTTAAGGTTTGCTAATGGTATTATGGCAGAATCAAGAAATATAACAGTATTCCTTGATGTGATCTGATAGAAAACCAATTTGATAGAATAGCTGCTTTGAATTAGACGCCGGCTGAGATTAACAATCGAATTGATATTAAATTTGACAAAACCCATGTATATGGTCATTATAATACAGTGTTTAAAAATAACAGTCACTATAACTTTGAGATACGATTTTACTACCTTTCCTCATTTTGGAAATGTAACTGTAAAAACCAATTATTGTTTACTTTTTACCATATCTTATTTTTTTTTGTCGAATAACGAAGAAACAAAAAAAACTTTTGTAAAAAAAAATACATTTCTAGAATGAGACCCGTTATATAAAATTTGTCCCTCTCTTTCAATCAGATAAATGATTCACCAATCAGCGTTCATATGTGTTGTTACCTTGAATGCCATATTATTATTTTAGAAACCGGCTTAGGGTATGTTTAGTTGTTTTTTACATTGAACTACGTCTGCACGGAGAATAGAATCAATTGCCAACGTAGCTCGACATAAATAGACGCCGATGCAGTGAAGTTGGCTGAGCCGGGTGAAGGCTTCATAATGATTCGATTTGTCTTGCTCGCGAACGTCAGGTTGTATTAAACGCTGCGGCAAAAAGAGCCCAGATTCAGGATGAAAAGGGGTCATCCTGTGATGAACACTGTGCGGTCATTGGTTTTATGTGTTTATTACAACAGATTGTACCACGACTGATAGCGGGAGCCGAATATTGGAACATAATTCACATAATAGCTCTCCACAGCGATTCGTTGAGCCAGGCCAAATACGCATTTTAGTGCCCAAGTGTGTGCGCAATACGCAAGGGCACTCTTTCTTCATTTTCTCTAGTGGGATGGTTAACCGACACGACCTGGCGAGAGAACAGGCTCAGGATTTTTAACATGCCCATCCTACGCATGGATCATCTTTCTAAGACAAGCAGTTAATCGGCCCGCTTTGCCTAACCAAATTGGAAAAATATATTTTTTTGTTCCAACGCGGGAATCGAAGACACGACCTCTGGTCAAGAGTTAAAGCTGGACAACCACTGGACCATGGAGGCGTTAAATATTCTTGTCTCATGGACATGCAATATTAAAGCATGTGAAATTCTATTCACTTTGCATTTCGTTCTTCCTGTGTCTTCAGCAGATGTTCGCTGCGCTCCACCTATTGTTTTATAAGGTTAAGTTTGAACAACTGAATAGATTGACCTGAAAGACACCTCTTGTATATATGTCCCAGTCGATTGTTGAAATCTGCTTATTTAATTGAATGAATACCGCGGTCATTTAATGGCGTCAAACATCCCCTGTCCTAATCTCGGATTTATAGAATTTGTTGATAAAAATTTAATTCAATGAACGCGCTAATCATTCAATAAAATAGCAGATTCAACCAGATAACTGAGTCAATTTTTTAAAATTAGAATACGAAACAAAAACAGTTAGTTTGTACAAAACCTTTTTCATTTACATTCCCGCGTTTAGGACCAGCCATTTATGGAATGTAATCTTTTAACCGATTCGATTAACTAAATGCAATTTTCTATTTGGATGGCCCGAACATTTTGCAGATGAAATGCAAACATTTAGCAGTCGCACTGTCAGCAAAGTTAACAGCGACGGGTCAAATATTGCCTTCAATTTGATGTGCACTTAAATACAGAAAAAACAATCTGTCTCCTTTATTTGACAAAAAGGAAAGAGAGGGAAAATGATTAATATATATTTCATGATCGAATAGCTAGTTTAAATCGGTAGGGTATGTTTTCGAAGGTAGATATAAATTAAATTAACAGGGCGGCGATTCTCAGTCCTCGAACTTACGTCCGAATATTAGTATATCCCGCTCGCACGCGCGGTAAATCTCATTTGCATGAGCGGGACAGACCGATAGTAAAAACTAAGTTCGAGGACTGAGAATTAGGGCCCAGGTCATCGTGAGTTGCCCATTTTTATTTAATTATTTAAAATTATTTTATGAAAAATATATTAGACATTATATTACAATGAATTTTAACTATAAAAAAAATCCTAATGACAGTTTATATTAGCGACATCTATAAGTAGTAGTGTGCTCCAACAAACAAGTTTTAATAATTTTATAACTTGTTGACATCGCTCAAGATAGATGTCGCTTTTACACATCAATCATTTTTCCAAATCATTTTTCTTAGTTATAATAAAGGTTACTTACTAAAACCTTAATATTTTATGATAACTAAGAAAAATATTTATTAATAAGAAAAATGTTTTTTTATTTGATATCAAAACCAAGTTTCGTTAATACGAATTTGAAGTGTACCCTTTGACATAACTATAGGAAATCAATGATACGAAAACGAGTCGATTCCATCTGACCGACTTTTGCGATCTTCCCAAGGTTAAATCGGACACCGAACTAAAGGTAGTTTGGACCGTTAATAGTTTCTGTTTCCGTTAATTATTTCTGTATACGTTAATCACAATTCGTTTCTTTTATGTTTTGCCATAATTTTTTTAATACTCAAAGTGGTATTACGCCTTTGTCTAACGTGCAATGTTTGTGTAAGTGTAGACTCACTTTAATTATACCCCATTTTTAGCCCGCGACCATCGTGGGGTATGGGGAATGGAGAGCACTCAGCTAAATTATCGCCTATAATACACCCATCCCCGCAAAACTTATGTTACATTGTCGTGAATATTTTAATACACGCTAACACCTGTGGAGTCATTTTGTAATGGTCTGATAATAAATGTATACTTGGACAGCTGTTTAAATTAATAACACGTTATTATTCTAAGAACTGTAATTGGTAACACTGAGAGGAAGTCACTGCGTGTGACTTCCGGTGGAGTCTTGGCGCGCATTTGCTGCCTCCTGAGGGCGCCACTGCGCGGTATGAAACGGATGTGCTGGACGGCCAGCCTCTTCCAACTAACTAGCCACCCGGATAGTTATAATCCGATGCAGCTAAAACTTCAAAAATTAAATACCATTATAATAATAATAAAAACATTTATTCAACAGTCACATACACATTACACTAACTACATCACAAATTGGCCTCAATAGCATTGTTGAATCCATTGATATTCTACACGTATGGGTTTTAATAAAATTGTTTCGGCCGTTTCAAGCATGGGGAACCCCAAAAATGTATTGTTTTTTTTGTGTATAAATCTTAATGTGAATACATCTGATTACCAAGTTTCAACAGTATAAGTTCTTACCTATAGTTCCGGAAAAAAGTGGCTGTGACATACGGGCGGATAGACGGACAGACATGACGAATCTATGTATAATGGTTCCGATTTTTGCCATCTGGCTCGGAAACCCTAAAAATTATCATCAGGTTAATCAAAACCTGTCGTGTTATTTTAAAAAAAAAAAAATTACACGCCAATTGTCGGAAAATATTCTAACCCTCACGTTCAAGCTTGCTTGCTTTTGATTTACTGACCGTGTGAAGCGACCGTAATACGATAATATCCTGAGTGGTTTTGTGCGTAGATTCGTTGGTTAGTTTCATTAGTAAATAGACCATGAAAATACATTACGCCTCATCAATTTCCTACAATCACGAAGCGCTGGCCGAATCTATAGGTATTATGTGGCATGGTATGTATCTAGTACTAAGTATGTAGTATCTATACTAATATTATAAAGTGGAAGAGTAGTAGTAGATTTTGATTCAGATTCGATCGTGCCGCGTATTTTGATTCTCAGTCCATTGATATGGTCGGCAGTACAAAAAGTTACGATCTAACGCTTTTCTTTGTGCTGGTTAGTTTCAAAGTAATCCACCAAATAAAATATCAAAAGCCGTTGAGATCGAACTGATTCGGTTCTTGTGTCGGAGGTAAGCCTGCTGATGATACACAATCAGAACGGACATCTAAAATTAATGAACAAAATAGTATTATACATTACCGCGGCCAGCTGCGAGCTGAATTAATTATCGGGAATTAAGCGGCTTATATCCGGAAATGTACGCACGAGTTCACTCCGGCCGCTGGCGGAATTATATTCAAACAATATGCTACTCTTCTTTTGTGTCCATAGAATATGCCTCTACTTGGGTGTTATATGTCTAATAGGTTATTATTAAAGACCGTTTAATGTGATATAAATGTAAACACAGTATGTCTGAAAAGAAAGAAATACAAGGGTACATCAATTTGCTCGAATACATTTTTTGTTTACGTTATATCACGTTCAATCTGAAGGGGATTTGTTTTTGTGTCTAATGGGTTAGTTTGATAGGCCTTAAAGCACCCAAATAAAATAATAGCTCCCCTCACCGACTTCGGTGTCGGTAGCCGATTTCATTGAAACAAGGCCAGCTACGCAGGAGTTACTTTATAGTGTCAAAGTGTGTGCGCAATACACAGAAGCACTCTCTCTTCCTTTTACTCTCATAACCCAGTGGAACGGTAGACCGATACGACTGGCGGGAGAACAATAGCAGGACCGACTTTTTACATGCCCATCCGACGCATGGATCATCTTTCTTATCAGACAATCAGGTGATCGGCCTGCATTGTCCTAACCAAACTTGAAAACAACGTTTTTTGATGTTCGAACGTGGGAATCGAACCCACGACCTCCGGGTCGAGAGCGAAGCTCTGAACTGACCACGGAGGCGTTAAATAGTCAAGCACCACCTAAGTTAAATAAAACAGAAACTAAATTTAAAAAACTTGTTAAGGAAGTGCTAATATGAAAAGCTTAATATAAAGTTAACCATTATTTAAACGACGAGGATGCTGCTCAGATATGTTACTTCCAGTAATGTATGTGAGCATAGATTAGTAAATATTATAACGGGTGTAAAAAGAGCAGTCACTATAACTTTGGGATATGATACTACTGTTTCTCATTCTAGAAATGTATTTTTTTTACAAAAAAAAAAGACGTGTAGCACTCGGGGACTGCCGCGGTAAAGCTATTGCATAGCATTTTTATCAACTTATCCGATACAACCAATGCCACCTAGAGGCGAGTTGCTGAACTAAAGAGTCAAGCGTGATATTTCAAAAAAGTCATTTAAAGCCATTCATCGATGATGACAATAAAAAGTAATACCGCTGTGCCGGTCGGAGCGGGTCTCGTGTTAGGTTATTTTCGCTACGGAATTTCTTGATTCGGTCTCCACGCATAAGGCCCGCGATAGAAGCTATGCAATAGCTTATTTTTTTTTCTGTGTCTGCGACAAACGAATAAGAAAAGGTAATAAAAACATTTTATTTTACTTTTTGACAAAAAAAATACATGACACAAAATGAGGAAATGCAGTATAATCGTATCTCAAAGTTATATATACTGTTCTTTTTACATTCTGTATAATATTAGAATGGTTTAATTATTCTGCTCATGCTCCTTTCATACTGCTTGCTGCTTGCTAATTTACTGTCAAATGGAATTTATAATAATTTAATATCTTGACATAAAATATACTTCTAATATTTGTGCCTGCCGGCTTAAATTGTATTGTATTCTAATCTTTAATTGTTTTTTGACGTCAAAAAGTGTTTTTGTGAACACATTTTGAATACATATTTTTAGACTTTGACTTCGAAAGAATATGGTTAATTAGCATTTTAAACCTGCCACAAGTTACCTATATAAGTTAATTTAGTTTTATTTCTGTAAACGTAGACTATTAGAATGCTAACTAATACTGTCTGGGGTGCGGCGCGGAATACCGAGCGGGCGAGCGGCGCGTGCCGGTACCGGGCCGCAGACGAGCGCGGCGGGTACGTGCCTCGCCTGTACACCGAGATCCCGAGGCCTGGCTGCCAGACTACCCGCATATTCTTATTGATAAATTATATCGGCGGTTAAGAGGAAACACCACGGTTGAGACAAATACAAAATTTATAAAATCTAGTGCTGTCTCGCCGTGCCTTAGCTAGCCAGCACTAGCGCGATAGAGACAACTGCAACTTGAACTGAAATTACCTATTAAAAGTACCAGAAATCGACGTTTAGGGGATTCCTGTTTCCTCCTCCAAATCTTGACCGATTTTAATATTTTTTTCTGTATTAGCTAAAAAAAGAATTGAGCTAGGTTCCTATTTTTTGCTTTTGTTGTTTATTGTAGTCAAATCTGTTTCCTAGATATTTAAACACAGCGGAGAGTCTGGCCATTTTTTTTAGGTTTTTAAACGTCCATATCTCTTTAAATAATTAATTTATTAAAAAAAGGAAAAAATAGGGACGTACAAACAATATCCATAAATATTCAGGATAAAAATTGTTACTCTAGAGGTGTTGTCCAGGGAGAAAATAGAAATTCCTAGAACCCTATTTTGTATGGAAAAAATTTCGTGGTGTTTCCTCTTAAGAATCAGTATTGTCTATCTCATTAGAGTTAGCATTAAGGGAGACAAAAAAACATTTTCTACTTTGAATAAAAATATATTTAAACGTCTCAAAATGTCTCAAAATCTTTCAAAATATAGGAATAATATGATGAATTTTGAGATAAGTGCTTAAATAGTGCAAGCCAAATTAAACTTTAAATCTTGCATTTTAAAGTGAAAAACGTAAAAATCTGAGATAGACGTTATTGATTCTTAACCGTTGAATATAAAAATGAATTGTTGTTCGTTAGTCTCGTTAAACCTCAAAAAAAAAAACTGAACCGATTCGGCTATTTTTAGTCTTGAAATATTCGTGGAAGGTTTAAGTGGTTCATCACAAACTGTTTCTATGCTCAACGAATTGGGCACGGGTCAGCTAGTAAATGTATAAAATTATGTAGTAATTTACGTGTATACAGAGTGTTAAATTAAAAAAAATACATTTCTAGAATAAGAAAATCAGTATAATCATATCCCAAAGTTATGGTGAATATTCTTTTTACCCCCTGTGTACCTAGATAGGATGAACCTTGGTCAAATATAAGGTTGATTAAAGTCATTTCTCTCTAAAATAATTAGTCAGACCAGATACATAAATATTAGATTTTTTTTAATTCTTATGCAGATAATCTTATTAATTTTATAAGTTTTTATGAAATCGGCAACAAAAAATATGTCAATGGTTTAAAAGCCGGCCTTGGCACAAACTAATTGGTACATGAGTTCAGTCTAAGGGTAGTTGGCGGGTCTAGGATCTCGGACTATTAGGTTGGCATTACAATTTTATTATCAAATATCTTGCTCCAATACACAAATTATTTTGATCAAATAAATTACATGTTTGAAATAGTTGCAACCACAAACCAAAATATCATTGGATTTTATTATTTTTATTCACATTTTCACATGTTTTATTGTAGGATTCCGTGAAATATTTTGCTTTCCAAAAGGGTTGCCTCAAAAAAAAAGTTAGAGAACCGCTAATAATAATAACATTAATATCTATGGACGCTTCATACCACGTTTATCTGGCCCCGTGCTAAGTATCCAAAGAACTTGTGTTACAGGTACCAGACAACGGAAATATTTTGTCTTAACAATTTAATACTTGACCCAGGAACATTGAAATCTTTTGTACCCTCGGCGGGATTCGAACACGCGACCTCTAACTCGAGCACTAACGCGCTCAACCACTGCTCTACGGAGGTTATATGTGTGGGAAACTTTCATACCCCTCCGTCTGCGTGATTTTCGTAAAAAGGAGTAAATAGTTTTTGTTTCACGTACATATTTATTTAGAAATTCCTAGATTCCCTTATGAACATAATTTTTGTCGCCGATATTTTAGTAAATATTTCTGAACATACATAATGTCGGTACGATTGTCGGAAATCTGATTAAGTTCGCTACGTGACTCCCTTATAATATTGATATTGTTACAATGCACAGTTCCTATCACCCCCCGTCACCCATGGGACCCTGGTATAAAATATTTTATTCACCGGCTGCCTAGTGGAGCGTAATCAGGATAAAACTTACAAAGAAAATTTGTGAGTTGGGACCGCAATTCTTCACATCGTGGAGCGGTGAAGAAAATTTATTGTTAGGGTGAAGACACAAAGAGGCGGGGTCCCGATGCAGACAAACCAGGAGCCTTACTCTCCAAACTGATTCGATTTTGATTCAGATTCGTCGTCGTATCGTGCCTATACTATCGGATCGAAAACTCCCAATAAATTGACGTTTGTTTATTTTGATTCTCAGTCGATTGATATGGTCCGGAGTACAAAAAGTTACGATCGAACGATTTTATTTATTCTAATTAGTTTCAGGATAATACATCAAAACACCAAAAGCCGTTGAGATCTAACTGATTTGATTCTCGATTGTGTCAGGCGTAAGCCTGCTGTACGGCTCGGCTCGGTTCTGATGTGTAGGTAAAAATATATAATATTACAATGTTTGGAACCTCTAACACAAGTCTGACTGCACCGGTAAATCGTCTATTTATTAATATTTTACAGTTTCTTCTATTATCGTCTCCACTTCTTGCAGTTGATTTTAGCTAACTTTTTTACTCAAGTTTTTAGTGTTTAAAATTTAAATCGTATTTTGACGACCTCCGCGGCGCCTTGGTTGGAGAGGTCGCGGGTTTGAATCCCGCCGATGGAACAAAAAGTTTTCAATGTTCCTGGGTCATGGATGTATATAAATTTGTGTATAATATAATTAAAAATCTTAAGTATGTTTATAGTACAAAAGTATCTATACTAATATTATAAAGCGGAAGGGTTTGTTTCTTTAAACGCGCTCAGGAACTATTGGTTCGATTTAAAAAAAATCTTTTTATGTTGGATAGTCCATTTATAGAGGAAGGCTTAGGCTTTATAACATTACGCGCGACTAATAGGAACGAAACGTCAGTGAGAAATGTTGCAAAAACGGGGAAAATTAATTACATTTGGGGACTTTAATTGCGTGCTCTGCATAAACGGATTAAGTCACTTAAAAACCAAGACAACGAAGTCGCGGGAACAGCTAGTTAAATATATTTCCGTTGTCTGGTACCTGTAACACAAGTTCTTCGGATACTTAGCACAGGGCCAGATTAACGTGGTGTGAAGCGTCCATAGATATTATAAGTATTGTTATCGTACATTACTGAGGTTTTTGAATTAGATGTACATTACGCTTAACACAATACTCTTTTCAAAAGTTTTATAAATTGTATTTTTGCACTTCGGGATTTAGTTATATCCGGTACTCGATTTTGTACCCCAAATCTTCAGGGCCCTAATTCTCAGGCCTCGAACTTAGTTTTTACTATCGGTCTGTCCCGCTCATGCAAATGATATTTACTGCGCGTGCGAGCGGGATATACTAATATTCGGAACCAAGTTCGAGGCCTGAGAATCGCCGCCCAGTAAAGCGTGAAAATCCACACAAATCATCCAAAGTGTTGGATCCCATCCCAGCTCGGTCGATTCTTCCAAGTGTATAGTTTAATTAGACGGGCCCAGACGCACTGACCCGGAGATGATACAGCTCGCTCCGGATATTAATTCCCCGCCCGGGCACCCCACCCGGGTCACGTGAGCCGGCGGGGTGGGTCACGTGACCCGCGTGAACCGCCGCTCATTATGAACTCTTTGATAGCAAGACGCAGCAAGCTATGACGAAAACTGCGTTGAGACTGTGTGTGTAGACACTAATAACGCCCATATAAATAAAACAAACTCAAACCCAAACTCACTTGAGCGAAATTTAGCGAGAAATTTTAACTTTGAAAGATTGAGTTTTATTTCGCACTGTATTCAGCTTGTTCTGATGCAGCAGGGTTTAAAATTGGTGAAAACTTGTGAAAAATTGGTGTACCTACTACCTACCTAGTAAGATGAAACAATACCTTTTAAATTTAACATAAATGTAAATAAGCTGAATTTTTCACATATTCACTTATTTACTCATCAACACTTTCACCGGTATACCTATATATTATTAAAAAAACATACTTCACTTCCAATACATTTTATAATAATAAAATAATAAAGGCCCGTACAAATAAAACAATCTCAATCGAATCTTCTACTATTGAGAACCTATTTGACAGATAAAAAACGTATCGTTTCACTTTTATAAATGGAGAACTCTATTTAAGTTACATACTTTAATTTTTTCTTTTTCAAAACGTAAAAATATAGATTATACTTATCTTAATGGTTTTCTGTAATATAAAATATGAATATTACCCACGTTAAAAAAAGAAAAAGAAATTAAAGTACTATTTAACACTATTGAAGATGTTCACTTTTAAAATTGAAACGATACGTTTTTTATCTGTCAAATAGGTTCTCAAGTAGAAGATTGAGATTGTTTTATTTGTACGGGCCTTTATTATTTTATTATTATAAAATGTATTGGATAGTGAAGTATGTTTTTTTAATAATATATAGGTATACCGGTGAAAGTGTTGATGAGTAAATAAGTGAATATGTGAAAAATTCAGCTTATTTACATTTATGTTAAATTTAAAAGGTATTGTTTCATCTTACTAGGTAGGTAGTATACACCAATTTTTCACAAGTTTTTATCGATTTTAAACCCTGGTGCATCAGAAAAAGCTGAATACAGTGCGAAATAAAACTCAATCTTTCAATGTTAAAATTTCTCGCTAAATTACAATTAGGTCGATTCGAAAATTGTTCCATGTAAAATGGCGATCGCAGCCAATATCCGAGACCCGGATATTAACAGCCGGTGTCCCGGATGCGCCGTGGAGCCACCACTTTTGTCCCCGCGCCATTGTCCCCAAAATGTCAACTGCCTTCAATATCGCTTTATTAAATACTAGACTAGATTTTCCCGCGAATTCAAAGCGCGGGAAATGTATATTGGCCGAGTTAAAATATTATGTGATTTCTCGTTGGTCTACCTCTATTTAAATTTAAAAATCGAAGGTTTGGACATCCTGCAGCACGGTGGTGGACTCACAATAATAACACACAACTTTTATTTACACCTTTCCACTTTTTATTACGTGTTAATAAGTTTTTACAAAAACACAACTCGTTTCAATCAAATCATCATGGCGGACTATTTGAAAAATGTGGCTGGTAGCGGGGCTCATTGGCTTAATTCGGTGTGCTCAGTGCGAGTATTCGTCACTGTTTTGACGTTACGTACTGATATATTAGTTACCGTACATTGCCAGTGGGGGTGTTGTTTGCCATACAAATTGTAGTTCACTAAATAAATAAGGTTTTATTCAAAAGTAAAAGTTTGTTTTTAAGGGCAATTTCAAACCCCTACCCGGCGAGAGGAACAGGCGTAAGAATCACACGAGTGCCCTTGAATAATAAAAAAAAGGCTGAATTGAGAACCTCCTTTTTTGGAAGTAGGTTAAAAAGTTGCTGTGACATACGGACATGAATCCATAACTTATTATTTTTGTGCCATTTGGCAACGGCACCCTTAAAAGGATAGCCAAAATTGTTTAGATAAAAAAAACCATAAAATTATACTTTCAAAGCAAGTTCCGAGACCATACAAATTGTGGTTAACTTCCTCGTGGTGAGTTTATTTATTATAAAAATCAACAGCATAACACAAATAATTTTACAAACTTAGTATCTTACAAAAGTAAAGCCAATAACAGGTTTCCCATAAATAACCATTGTGCTAACGTGATATAGAAATGGGAGCTTGATAGTAAAATACTAGTTTACAATAGTTTTTGAGATAACACGATGTAACTCTTAGCGATCTAAATTAAACTAATGAGGGTAATAAGCTGATGATGATGATCTATCTGGCGGATACAATGATGGCGCTAAGCGGTAGACTTGCTGGAGTCGGTCCAGCTCCGGCAACAACTAGTGCGAGCGATAACATAACTTCCCTAATGTGCGCGCAGTTTCCCAATTGTGTTGTCTAGTTTGTTGTGGTCAGAAAAGTGTTCTGTTTAGATATATAGTTATATAAAAATGAAATAGCTGTTCGTTAGTCTCGCAAAACTCGAGAACGGCCGAACCGATTCGGCTATTTTTAGTCTTGAAATATTTGTAGAAGTCCCAGGAAGGCTTAAACGGTTTGTATGTCTAACGAAGTAGGCACTGGTCAACTAGAATCTTATATTGTTTGGACTTCCGTACGCAAACCTGACTTATATAAGATCTACTTTTGCTAATTATCTACTTTGTACTAAGGTATAAAAAAAAATCAAAATAAGCTCTTTCTTCAGGATTACCGTATGCTATTCGTCGTTTCGCCTGGACACAGACGGCGCGCGACCGCAGCACTTGGCCAAATATGGAGGAGGCCTTCACTCATTCTTGGGTGCCTTAACTAAATCAATTAATTATAATGTATATTTTTGTTAACTTACTTAATTCAAGGCAAATAAAGGCTATTTTATTTTATTTTATTTTATTTATTCGTCGTTTCAGCGAGTTTCAGCAGTATTCTATTCGTTACAAAGTGTTCCATTCGGAGTACTTGTCTAATGTCTATAGACAAGTCACTAGCCACGCTTGGACGGCGGGTTGGCGAGTGAGTTTTAAGATTTAAGAGGTTCGATTCCCGGCTGGAGATAGGTAATTTTCTTTAAAGTTACTTAGCTGACCCGTGCCCACTTCGTTGAGCATAAAAAAAATAAAAAAAACCGTTTAAACAAAGTCAAAGTCAAAAAAAAAATACCGAATCGGTTCAGTCATTCTCAAGTTTTAGCGAGACTAACGAACAGCGATTCATTTTTATATATTTAAGAAGAAGACTAGCTAACCCGTGCCCACTTCGTTAAGAATACAAACCGTTTAAACCTTTCCTGGACTTTCACGAATATTTCAAGACTAAAAATAGCCCAATCGGTTCAGCCATTCTCGAGTTTTAGCGAGACTTATTTTTATACATAAGAAAGAAAAGAAGATGCAGTTTATTGTCTTGTAAAAACGAGCTCGTGACTCGCTATTCCTCTTAAAATCATATTTTTATCTTCGCTCTACAAGTCCTCTTGAAAACTATTACCCTATGTAACAAATCCTCTTTATAATATTAGTATAGTATAGCCGGTACTTAAGTCGTGACTAAGTGCCTCTTAATTTAAAAATCGACCGCAACAATATCAATTTTGTAATTAACAAGTTTTATTAAAAATAGAGACCACTGCTGGCGAGTCTCCAAGTCTCCTCCTATTAGTCCCCCCCCTCCGGGACTGACAGGAGGGGGGGGGGAGTGAGTCGGCGTGAGTAATGGCTTATTAGCTGGCAACGTTTTGAGAATTGTGTGCTTCTAGTGTGTCGCTTACATTAAGTTGATTGTACGGTCGTGATATATTTAACACACATTAATTAATAACACAATGACGTGTCAACGCGTTACTTTGTCGAAAAATCTTTTATTGTAAAATAGGTTAAAAAGTAACAACACTTATAGAATTGTCCTACATGATGACCTACCACCGGTTCGGAGACTAAACTTATATGTGTATATGCAAGCTATTATATTAATGAGTGTGTATAAGTTTAGGGTGTGTATAAGTCCCATATATAGGGTTTGCTGTGAAAGTGCCAGCGCTGAAAGAGGTACTTTTTTTACATTATTGTATGGGAAAATTTCTGATGATTGGGTATTTCTCATAGAAACATGAAAGTTTAACGTAAGTCTTTCATCGCTGGTACTTTCACAGTATACTCTACATAGGAGGCACACACACCCACCTTAAAGTATTATCACTAATTTACTCTACACCTTGTAGAAGTAGCCTCGAAGGCCTTATTCCCCGTCGATCCTGGCATATTGTGTTTTATTAACAAAATCAGTTATCTTATAAGCTTTGGAACACAAACGTTCTTTAACTACTTTTTATAAATTTATTGATGGCAAAATTTTGCGAGCTCCATTACATAACGTCAACGAATAACAATTGTATGAAAAGCAAGACAGCGCCAATACAATAATTGACAATCGATTACTTTACGGATCTTTCAAATGTTAAATGTTTCTGCTTGAACTACTGTTTAATTATTAACGCTACTTGGTACTGGGCTTTAGTACAAAAGTAAAGGTAATCTAGCCCTTTGCCAACGAGATATTTTAATCATCAGGCCTAACTCCGTCCGCTCGGAACTCGTCACAGATCCGACCGCAACAAGGGTATTACGGCGAAATCGCGTAGGGGCGCGTGCACTGTGGTTACTGAATTGATTTCCAAAATTGTAAGTATGATGGCCATTGTGTTGATGACGATATGCGTGAAATAGAGAGACGGGCGTCAACGCACGAAATGATTTTTTTCTAGTGAATGTATAGAAAAATAACGTGTCGTGACGCTCCGACTAGGTTTTAGTCTGGTTGTCTAGGCGGCGACACGACTCGGACAGCCACCGTTGTTTACCGTATTTGATTAAAAACAACTGGCTGATAGCAAAAATCGCGCTATACAAGCGCAATCGATTGCTAAACGTCAAAAAAAATTCACACGTCAATCTGGCCTTGTGCTAAGTATCCGAAGAACTTGTGTTACATGTACCAGACAACGGAAATATACTCGTATTTAATACTTTTATACTATACACATATTTAAGATTTTTATTATCACATCCATGACCCAGGAACATTAAAAACTTTATGTTCCCTCGGCGGGATTCAAACCGGCGACCTCTCGTTCAAACACGCGCTCAAGCACTGCGCTACGGAGGTCGTCACTGTTGTGTTTGAATGCACTTTTTTTTTTGGGTACGAAACTTGCGCCAAAAACTACTAAGTAGCAATCGTATGATCTATTCATTAAATGTTACGTCAACCAAACATCGACGGGTTAGGGTTGAACCGGTGAAAAACTTCTTTGTTTTCCTTGTTGACTTTCCTAAAATAGCTTGTAAAGTTTCATTTGGAAATAAAACGTTTTTTATTATTATTTATTGACTGCAAATTAATTTTTCTTCATTTTAAAACTTTAAACTGCTCTTCTGTATAATTTGGTTTTATCATCTTTCACCCGTCCACAAAGTTTAAGATCAAAAATTGCACAATAATTGTTGCGATCGCTTTGCTCTTGTAACATATACGTAATAAGAGGCTTATTATTATTTCTTAGTTCTTATCTGCTAATATTAATATTAGCAATAGTGAACAGTGATGAGTGAATTTGTATGATCGGTAATTTGGCTCATTGTGAACGCGGGCTAAGGGCGTGTACACACGGAGCTCATTTGGCGCGTGCGGTTGCGGTGGACGCAATCAGCACATCACAGCTCACACACCGTGTACACTGGCCCAGATACTGCCGCTCGGTGCTGGCTAGTGTATACCAATGTAATATTAAGTGGTGCTTAATTGACATGCTTCCTACCAGCAGTGACAGTGACTACCTGTGAGTTTCAGTACTAGGCCCACTCGGTGCTGGGTAATGTATATCAATGTAATTGCGCAATACTGGCGACAGTTAAATTAAATGGCTTGCTGTCATGGTTTTTCTAAGCAGTAACAGTGACAGCCTGTAATTTTATGTGTAAAAATTAAAAGAGCTATTTGTAATTTTTTTCAACATTGAAGCTTTTTGCTTTGTCGACGAGATTCGTACCCGCGACCACATTATTAATAAAATACATTTTGCAAGCGTAACTCGCACAATTTCAACAGTAATTAATATCGTAACGGGGAATTAATTCGAATTGAAATAACGAAGTCCCAACAAACGCTTGACTTTTAGTTAGCGCGCGGTAAGAGTTCCACACACAGGTAGCTAAGCTGTAGTTTGACGGTTTACATCGAAAGAAGAAGAGATAGATCTTTTTTTTTATTATTTTAGTGGAGACTAAAGCGTTTTTCGGCGTATATACCAGAATATTAACAAGCGAGCGAAAGCAGACAGCGAGAATTCTCTCGTTTGGCTAAAAGAATTTAATAGAGTGGGGACAGAATGAGCGAGTCTCGGTTGATGTAAACCCACATTGATATTTCAATATCTACGTAAACTCATATCTAGATTTAAATTCTAACTGAGTACTTCTCTGAAAAACAAATAAAAAGTAGGTAGGTACTTTTTTACCCTGTTCACGTACACATAAGCAATTGATATCTAGGGCACTATAATAGGAGTGTCTACTTATTATTAGCGTATATGGAGGGTAGATACGAAATTATTATTTCATATCTACTAATTACTTGTCAAACAATTGATATGGTTGTTTTTTTTTTTTTTTTTTTCTTTATTTATTTAGGCTTGTGTCGAGACCGACAATGCCAGCCTTATTAAAATCAAAATTACAAAATTCACACTATCTAATCAGTTCTAAGCCTAACAACAGATATGTACAAATTAACCAGCGCCCAGCAAACCGGTTCTTCCGGATGCGCGAGAATGTCACCTACACAACCAAGTTGTCTAAGTGACACTCCCGCGTCAGCCTCGAGCCTGCGTCGCTCGGACTCCACCCGGGAACACTCCACCAAAGCATGGTACACATCTTCCCGCATATGACACAAACTACAGTTAGGTGTATTAGACACTTTCATCATGTAACCGAATGCATTCAGTGGAACATGTCCGGAGCGCAGCCTCATGAGCGACGTTAGCCTATGTCTGTCCACCTTCACTGAGGTAAACCACGGAATCTTAGGTGGCTCGTTGCATAAAGTTTTATACCAAATGCCCTTCTTCACGGATCTTTCGTCGAAGTGGGTTTTCCATAAGCTATGACAATTTTTAACGTCTGATAACAAATCCGTGAAGAAAGGCATATGTTCTACTACTATACCAGAGTGTGCCCCCAACTGTGCTAAATCATCTGCTTGATCGTTCCCTGTCAAGCCTATATGAGAAGGGACCCACTGAAACTTAATATCTAAGTCTTTACTTTGTAACTCCAAAAGTGAGTCAAGTATTACATAAGCTATCGGGAGCCCTCGCAACGACGAGGAGCACCGAGCTAGATGTTGTAAAGCGCTTTTAGAGTCACATAGTATTACATATTTTTTATCACTACAAGTTTTAGCATACGATAGGCTTTCGGAAATGGCTTGCAATTCAGCTGACATAATTGAGTGTTTACTGTTCAACATAAAATATGCCTTTAATTTAGCTTGTGGGTCATAAAAAGCAGCACCTACTCCGTTATCACTCTTCGAACCATCAGTGTATATTTTGTAGTATTCACTATAATTTTTATTTAAATATTTAATAGTATTATTTAAAATATATAAACTGTTAAGGGCACGCTTAGGTCTATCCACTCCATCTATGTCTAAATAAATGCAGGATTTAATATTTATGTTAATCATCCAAGTTGTTAATGAAAACATTTCGGGTTTTAAGGAAGTATATATATTAAAATCACTAAAATCTCTATGTATTTTAACTAATAATGGATTTTTTTTTATTTCTCCAATATGAATGATTAGAACAAAGAACAGCCAAATTAGAAATACCCGAAATGGTTTCACCATCTCTAATAGATTTACATTTAAAATAAAACTTACCCGCTAAAAACCTTCTTCTCAAGAACAATGGGGGTAGACACAGTTCCGACTCCATCACGTGAATAGGAGAACTTTTTATAAATCCGCCAACCAGTCTCATGGCCTGATTTTGTATTTGATCTAATTTGCAAATATTACTTTTAGCACACGTGTCATACAAGAAACTAGCGTAATCAAGTCGGCTGCGAATTAGCGTGATGTATAAATTTCTTAAATGTAATTGATGTATTCCCCACGACAATCCGGCTAAAACTTTGAAAACGTTTAATTTTTTTAACAATACTTCCCCTAACTGCTTCACATGAAATTTCCAACTTAACGAGACATCTAAATATAACCCTAAATATCTAATTACATTTACATTTTCTATCTCAATGCCATTTACCACTAAATTGACTGACTGCTTGTGTCTACCCCTTGAAAATAAACATACCTTACTCTTTAATGGGGATAAATCTAAACCAATTTC
This sequence comes from Celastrina argiolus, assembly GCA_905187575.2. Taxonomy (NCBI): domain Eukaryota; kingdom Metazoa; phylum Arthropoda; class Insecta; order Lepidoptera; family Lycaenidae; genus Celastrina; species Celastrina argiolus. The sequence goes on from LR994585.1 coordinate 401,541, forward strand.
CTCTAACATCAGTATCATTTTATCGAGAGTACTTTGCATGGTCAATGTCATAAACCGCAAATTAATTCCAGTTATATAAAGCACAAAGTCATCAGCGTACTGAGAGAAGAAAACATTTTTAATATTTGTACAGGTTTTAATCGTAATTATGTTAAATAAAATACATGACATTGGGTCACCTTGAGCTAAGCCATGGCAAGTCCACCTCTCAACCTTGTCACTGGTACCTAGCACTACCATATTCAAGTGTCTTTCATGTAGGTATTCCCAAAGATACTTACATAAAGATGCACCTATACCTATTTCGTCCAATGTTTGTGCTAACCTAACAATATTGACATTATTGTATGCATTATTTATGTCAACAAAACATGCTAAGGTTTTTTCTTTCATCGTGAACCCAATTTGAACCTGCGACACAAAACGAACTAAGCTATCTAAACACGAATACGTTCGACGGAACCCTACTGTATTTCCTAAAAATAAATTATTATGTTCACAGTACCACTCAAGGCGTCTGGTAATAATGTTATGTAATACTTTGCAAATACACGAGATTAACGATATCGGCCTAAATGAAGATATATTGGTCATATCTCTTCCCGGCTTCGGTATAGGAATCACTCTTACCTCTCTCCATTGATACGGAATAATACCTAAAGAAATACACTTGTTAAAAAAACAAAGTAAAATCTCCTTTCGAGGAAAATTACGAATCATTGAATATGTAACGCCGTCTGTCCCCGGTGATGTGTCCTTGTTCTTTAATACGTTCATCAGTTCATTCATAGTGACGGGGCACTCTAATTGCCTATTTACCGATAAGAACTTAGGCATCTCCGGCATAACATAATCTGGGGTGAGTTGTTTAATAAATGAATAAGCTTTGTTATAGTCCATATCATGATTTTTAAAATTTGGAATACCTTTCACCCATTGCATTTTCGCCCATAAGTCATTACTAGAAATTGCCGTATCTAAACTGTTACAAAAAAACTTGAAGGAATCTAATCGGGCCTTTCTTATACGTCGTTGTGCGTCAGCGACTTTTTGTTTATAAAGTGTAAAATTTGTGGGGGTTGGATTTCTTCTGAAACTTGACAGGGCACGCCTTCGCTCTGCTACTGCACGAGACAATAATGGGGACCAATAATATTTAGGGGTGAAAATAGTAGCTGGTAAATTACATACCTTGATAGTAGGTATAGCCTTGTCCGCCGCATCATTCATAACTTCCAATAATTTATCATAGTACTCCTGAATATTGAGCTCTGTATTTATACTCAAATAATTTTGTTCTATAAAATCTTTATATTTTGACCAATCAGAATTTTTAAAATTACGTTTTTTACTTTCGAAATTACTAAAACATTGTATATGAACCGAAAAAAATATTATAAGATGATCACTATTCAAACTTTCATTAGAAACCGTCCAACTAAAACGCAAGGCAATATCAGATGAGGCAAAGGTTATATCAGGAGAACTATATTGCACGTTATTATTTACCATCTTAACTCGTGTATTTTGTCCAGTATTAAGAGAAATAAAATTAAAGTCATTAACAGCATTAAATATTTGTGATCCTCTACTGTTTAATTTATTCGACCAATTTGGATGATGGCCATTAAAATCGCCTGCTATGATGGTTCGATTAGACCACTTAGAAAAAATCATTCTCCAATCGTCCGTATTCGTATTCACATTAGGCGGACAATAAACCGCTATAACATTATTCAAAAAACCACAGTTAAAAATTTTAACCCCTAACACTTGAATTCCGTGATTAGATAATGTAAAGTTAAACATTTGTGATTTAATCGACTTGTGTGTTAAAATTGCAATTCCACCATAAGAATCATCTCGGTCATACCTATATATATTATAAGACGAGATTTTTAGCAAACTGCCAGGCTTAAGCCAAGTTTCTGATAATATACCTATATGCACTTTTTCTTGTAATAAAAGATTCTCTAAGGCTGTGACTTTGTTCCTTAAACTCTGTGAATTCCACTGCAGTATCTTAATATTAACAATTTGATCCATTAAATAAAATACAATTTTAAAACTTCAACAATACATTGTAATACCGGCATTTTAGATAAGTACTCTGATTTTGTTATTAAAAACCAATCTAATACATATTTTATAGAACTACGTATTTTCTGCATAAAACTTAATTCTTGTAAAAATAATAAATCTTTTAAGCGCGTGAGTAACTCATTAGTATGGAACTCGTTATCAATATCACCTATACATTCATTGCCTTGCACCTGTGTGTGTTGCGAACGCGCCGCGGCCGCTGCATACGAACCGCTCGCGCCAGGTTCACCAGTATTCTTCGAGTGACGCTCATGAGAGGACGACTTTTCATAACTTTTGTTGTTTATGTTTGATGACGATTTTTTATTAATTGTTTTGGAACGTAATGACGGAAAATTAGCTAGTATCGGCGTATAAACGTGCTCTGGCCTCTCGCTAGGATCCAACTCTAAGGAATCAAAGGTGTTACCGGTGTTTAAAATTTGATTTCTCTCTGTTTGTGTGTTAATACTCGATCTCTCATCAATACATTCTATCTCTGGCCGCACATACATACTGCATGCAATGCGATAAGAGCAATTAAATTCAGCCATCAGTTCACGGATTCTTTTTTCTTTTAAAAATAATGGACAGGACTTACTTAGTGCCATATGACCACCGAAACAATTGATACACTTATAGTTAGTTATTTCACAGTTTTCATGAAAGTTTCCACACTTAGGACAGGTAATTTTTTTAGCTCCACACAAATTTTTACTATGACCAAATTTCCAACACCTGGAGCATTGCGTAACGGGGAAAATATAGGGTTCAACTTTCGACTGCAGCATATTTATAAATACATGAGATGGGAGTTGTGAGCTGATAAATCCAATACGAGCGGACTCACTTGGTACCCAGTTACCTTCTTGGTTTCGTCTCATTAGGCGCTTGAAAGATTTAATTTTAATTTCATTGGGACATGTAATTAGTTTCAGACCTTCTTCATCTTCTACATCTAAGTCCACGTTTCTTATGATACCATATGTAATATTTATATCACCAGCACGATATACCATCCAACCTTTATCTTTTAAGTCTTGGCAACTCATAAGTTTTTCAGCATCCTTTATATCGACCATTTCCAGAACAATTTTGTAAGAACCAATATATTTTACTTTCTTTATATTATTGAAGCCTAAACTTAAAAGGAGTTTTGCCATAGCGAATTGCTTAGGTAATTTGTCTTGCGAGCATTTGATAATCACATCATACGTACGATCCTTTTCTTTCCTATATCTAACTTTCTTTGGCACCTCCCGCCATTCTGGTTCATCATCTTTCTCATCAAAACATCTTCCTCTTTTACTTGGTCTCCGTTCTCCATTCGCATCTTCTACCTCCTCACATAAAATGTCACTGCATCCATCCTCAACCTCTTCCTCTTCAATAGACTCCATTTGGCGTCAAAATATTAATATTTAAACGATAACTTAAAATCAATTGCAAGTAACGCACACAGTCACTACGCACGTCGAGCCCCTGCAAGGGCAAGGTCCGAACTGATTTTGTTGTTGGTTTTACTACTACCATCACCAATATTGGAGTGGGGAGCTTTTATAATAATACTAGCTGACCCGTGCCGACTTCGTTGAGCATAGAAACGTTTAAACCTTTCTGGGACCTACACGAATATTTCAAGACCAAAAATAGCTGAATCGGTTCAGCCGTTCTCGAGTTTTAGCGAGACTAACGAACAGCCATTCATTTTTATATATAAGACTAGCTGACCCGTGCCCACTTCGTTGAGCATACAAACAGTTTAAACCTTCCCTGGACTTCCACGAATATTTCAACAGCCGAAGCGGTTCAGCTTTTCTTGAGTTTTAGCAAGACTAACGAACATTAATTCATTTTTATATATAAGATTAGTCATATTATGATGTAATAGGTCACTATATCAAATCAAATCAAATAATTTATTTCTGATTAAGAAATCCATATTATACCTAATAGTGTTAGTAACAAAGGTCTTAAGTGTAGTGTTAGGATAACAAATTTATAAATAATAGCAGATTTAAAAACATTTACATTTTAAACATAAGAGAAACGAGCTGCTGGGGAATGGAGCTGCATCCAATGCCTTAACAGCCTGGAGTCCCATCGACTGCCCAGTACACTCAGGAGTCTGTTCTGGCTGCCCCGTACACGAGACCACAACGAGGCACATCGCTTTCTCAGGATCGTGTACAAACCATCGACCTTGCATCAGCAATAGCTATAGCATCGCTGCCGGTGTACAGGCGCCGCGTGCGTGAGGTGTTCGCCGCGCGAACGAATCAATTGCAACTCCCAAAGGAACGTGGGTAGTATCGAAATTGTGTGCTTGGTGGGAATTCAATGATGAGCCCGCGTGGTGCAAGCCACAGCAGTAGGTGGAAGCAGCTGGCCAATGGGCTTCATACCTACTAGTCCACAATAAACTGCATTTAACAAAGGAATGTTTGTAACAACCTTACTTAAATAGTTCATCAACTTTGGGATGTTGTGCTTTAGCTGACGCCGACTCCAAATAGAACAATAATTGTAACTACATTATAAAAATACTTTATTTTATACTTTTTAGTTGTTGAAGTCGGTTTCATGTAAAAAAGATCATATCAAAGATCATATCAAAGGGTTTGTCGTGGTCGGTTACCGCTGTTGATCCTGGCTCACTGGAGTTGCAGTGGTGGGAATGTGAGGTGGGCCAATGTTGATGTCGGTTTTTACTTTTTTGTGTCTTTATAGAACATAAACTACCGTAGGACAAATCAGTTCATCAGTTTGGTGGCTACGATGCTACAGACAGACTGACATGCACACTCCATTTTAATAGCACCACCTCTTTTTTGTGTCAACGGTTTTTTGTGGTGAAATTGAGACACTTCTAAATTAGCCGTACTGAAAAATCATCAGCCATTTAAAAAATGTTCGTAAATACCTGGAACACCTCTGGAAGTAGGTGAAAAATGTTCATATTATAAAAACTACAGGGTCAAAGTATGTAAAATTTTTAGGGGTACAAATAGCAGCATATTTCGCGTCGAATACAAAAACAATCACGCAAATCCGATTATTACTCTCAGCGTAGTCAGTGTACATACAAAAAATAATAATATAAAATCAAGGGATTATTTTCTTGTTGAAGCATAACACAATGTGATTCATCTAAAACAGAGTATTTATTTATTAATTACAATTTTACATAACATATTAACAGACATATGAAATAGTTATTAACCTAAAACAGAGAATCGACAGTTAAATGCTTTACCATTTTTCTATAAAACTTGAATCTACTTTAGCACTTTCAAATCAAATAAATTTCACAAACTTTGCTAAGTTTTATAAGATTATTAAACTGTATAATATGTAATTTAATTATAGTAATGTACTATTCGATTAACGCGTTTTTTATTCTCCCTTGACGGCTTTAATGGCTGACTGTCACGTCACTGTCATTGTCAACGTCAAAGCTTACATACGGTTTAAATTGAGAATGTTTTAAGCTGTATTAAAACAAAAATATCAAAATCAATTATCCCGTCAGGTGTTTAAGCATAAAAAAAAGTAAATTGGATCATGTGGGGGCTCTTCGTGGGTGGTCTCAAATTACGTCATCCGCGTGAGGATCAAATTACAATATTTCAAATATTTTGTTTATGAGCTTATTTAGATTATATAAACAATATGTCGTTAAAATCGCTATGAAACAAGCTAACATATACTTATAGATTGGTTTAGTTTGGCCTTGTAATGTATAACTTATTCCAATTTGAAATTAGGTAAAACTATTTTTTCCCCATTTTGTGGTATTAAAGTCGTTGAATTAAAAAATATATAAAATATTTTATCCTAAAGTTATTTTCGTCCTCAGGTTTATTCATATTACTTCCCATTATTAGTAAAAATAAGACACATTACATTCATTGTTTCTAAACCACAAGCATTATAAAAACACGGCACTTGACGCGGCCTCGAGCTCGGGCAAAAAAAAGGTCTTGTTTACACTTCAATTCCGAGAACTCCATTGTCGAGTGGCCGGGAATGTTACTCATTGTTTATTATGGTTAATAATCTTATACACAAACGAAAGTTGAAGCGTTAAAACTGTTTTGTTTATTAGAAATCAAACGATGAAAAAAACACTAGTTAATACGAAAAAATTTCAAATCATGTTTGATGAAATATCAATTTTTGTGCAAAAATTTTTGTAAATACACATTATAATGCATGAAATATTGTTTTTTTATTACTTACCTATCCAATTAATAGCACAAAACACAATTCACAGCACAAAACAAATATATTTTAACAATTTTCTAAAAGACGGTTGGTGGAAAAAAACAACAATGAGCGACGTCATTTTCATACGGCTCGTATTTCATACTAACAGGTTCCATAGATTAAAGCAAGTTTTTAAAGGACAATCTATATATTTTTTTAAAAATTGGCACATCTGTGGCAAAGAAAAACACAAAAAGCCGTCGAGTGTTGAGAAATCAATATTAGTTTCGCGCAGCGGACTCCAGGAGTCCGCTCCACAGAAGACGGAAAATTTTGACAGCGCTCCAGGAGTCCGCTCAACAGATAAGGGGAATTCTCTGGTTTTTTCGCGATTTTTCAATATGATCAGTATTGAGACAAAATGTTTTAAGCTACTCCAATTATCATCTTATAGCGCTCGCAACCATCACTGGTGTCACTGTATGATTTGTGGAATTCTGCCCGACTTAACTTCATGAACATTGTTCGCAGAGTCTACATCCTGAGGATGCTCCGGGGTCGAAGCGAAACGCGCGTCGAGTTTTGGAACCTGCATGGTGGTGGCTCTACACGATCGTGTTGAAATTATTGCTTGTGTGGTGTTGTTTAAACGTTTTTTCTTGCGAGTGTACGCAGCAGTGTGGGAGGGAGGTGTATCAAACGCATGCCTATGCGTACATTAATTTGCTTGCAGGTTGTGGTTATCATTTATCGTGGAACATTGCTAGATATTTAAACTGCCCGACATTTTTGTTCCTGTGAGTCCATACAATAACTTGTATTTCATCAGCATGAGCGAGCAAATTGGCTGTATCTCCGGAACACTATCGGAGATTTTAAATAGGTCAGGCAATAAGTAGTTTCCTTGCGAATAGTCTGCCTTTCTTCGCTCCTGTGATGCGAGAACTCAAAGTGCCTTTAGTAGAGGAGATAGCTTGCTTCATATTGCCCTGATATATCGCGTCCCTGGTCTAAGTCGTGGGTTCGATTCCCGCGTTAAAACAACTAAATATATCGTTTCAAGTCTTATTAGGACAATGCAGGATCACCTGATTGTCTGACAAGAAGGATGATCCATGCGTCGGATGGGTATGTAGAAAGTCGGTCCTGCGCCTGATCCCGCGCCAGTCGTGTCGGTTATTCGTCCCACTGGGCTACGAAAGTGAAGTGAGAGAGAGCGCTTCTGTGTATTGCGCACACAATTGGGCACTAATTGACACATAAATTCTCTTTATTTACGTTTAAAATTAGGATTTAAATATGGGTTCCAGCTGTTGCCCTCGGGAATAACAGATTTCAAGAACCGTACCTACCTTTTTTGTGTGCTATGTAAATCTGGGACAAAAACTAACTAACCGGCTTTATCCCCTACACAAAACCTCTAACCCAATTACAGCCAAATTGCTTGTTTGTAGCGCCTAAACTAGTGATACGCTTAAAAAGAAAAGAATCGAATTGAGAACTTATTTCTGGAACTATTTTTGAAAGTCGGTTAAAAGAGGTGTCAATTGATTCAATAGCCTGGCGATATATGATACATGTAGGCGGGTTAGGAAGGGGGAAACACTTCGTAACGTAACGCGTTACGGCACCACTTAGTTGTGATTGCTTCTGGCGTCCCGAGCACAGGCTTTTCACCCGACTGTGCCAAAAGAAGGGTTACGTTTTTCGAGAGTATGTATTCTTGTCAACTGTGAGAGTGCCACGGGGTATATAAAAAATCAGGCTGAATTGAGAACCTCCTCCTTTTTTTGGCAGTCATTTAAAAAAAACATATTATAACTGTAAAAAGGTGGGTATTATTACTGTTTCATTGTTAAATAAATTTTGGTCATTTTTAACCTATTTCAAAAAAGGAGGTTCGTCTGTACATTTTTATGTATGTTCACCGATTGCTCCATTTTTTTTTGTTTGATAGGGTATACTTCCAGGTGGTCCCATAGTCATCAGGTAAGGATTATAGTGTCCTTGAGTAATTAATACTTTTTTGTTGTTTATTAAACGTATTTCTAAGTTATCATTTATATGATAATCGTCTATTTGCTTCTGCGAGGGATGATGGCCGTCTGCAGTCGTAACAATATAAACTCCTCCCCTGAGATGAGTCCAATTAAGAGAACTCCATTTAATACTTTTCCACGAAAACCGTTGCTAAAGCCTCTCTACTTAATTTACTGTTAGGTGACCTAAAGGTTAGGACCTAAAGGTTTACTATACAGGCTATAATATTAATGAGTGATAATGCTTTAGGGTGTGTATGGGTCCCGTATATAGAGTTTACTGAGAAAGTACCAGCGCTGAAAGAGGTACTTTTTAATTTATTGCATAGGCAAATTTATGATGTTGGGGCATTTTTCAAACAAGAAAGTCAAAATAAAGTCTTTCAGCGCTGATACTTTCACAGTATACTCTACATATTAGGCACATACATACTCTAAAGTATTATCACTCTACTACTCATTTATTTTATACCTTGGATAAGTGTTTTCTGTGTTTTTACCCCTAACAAAAACAGTGGGGGCATATAGTTATAGTACAAAGCAATTAAATTTAGACAATAATAATAAAGTTATAGGTTTCCTCGAAACTTTGTTTTTTTTTTCGAAGGATTCGAAGTTGGAGAAACTTGAGCATTAAATATGCGCTTAACCACTATGCAACAGACCACTTTCCTGGGCTAACTGAAACCTGTAGCCCAGAAAAGTGGTTTTTTGGTTTCTGTGCAACCCCCGCTGCCGCTTATGGGTTGCGGCACTAGAGATTCGCAATCAAGCAAGTAATTAGCGAGGGCGGACGTGAGTGGCACACTCATTGTTGACTCACGGCTCATGACTCACAGCTCACGGCTCACGGCTGAACATCAGATGAACATCACGTTTTATAGGATACTGAAGCGTGATGGCTAACTACGAGAAATGGCTAACTAGAATGCTTCATTAGCAATTTATAATGAGGTCATATAATTCATTAATTGTTATATTATATAACTGTTACAGTTATATAGGACTAGCTATTGCCCGCGGCTCCACCTGATAACAAGCCGACGAGAACTCAGCATTTTTTTTGGAAATAACTAGGTTACTAACTGTCAAGCAGTGTTGGAACTAATGAAGATTATACCTACCTACTTAGCTAAGAACATCCGCAATTTTTTTAATTCAATATTGGTTTGTCTGTTTGAGAGTTACGATGGTCCAAACACACAGACACACACATTTTCTAATAGGTTAGAAACTAACACTTTTAGAATTTCTCCTAAGCTACCACCGGTTTGGAGACTAACCCGACGAGAAGAACAGGCGTAAGAAACTCGCGCGGGCCACCTTTAAGCAATAAGATGGAAAAATTGTTCTTTTAAAAAAATATAATATACTTTTCTACCAAATTATACTATTTTCTGCTATATCCGAAATAAATGAACATTTGACTTCAATTGGATTTGGAATACATAGTACCTACACAGTACACACAGTCAAGGTTTCACTACATTTGTTTCGTAAAATCAGAAATTCGCAGACACAAGAGTTTTCAGCTTCGGATCCTATTACCAAAAAAGGATAGTGTGCGGTTTTTTCGGCTTTATTCGGCGCGCGGCGTAATGACCGCTCAATACTGGCTCAATACACCTCGTTACGTCAGCGCTGGCAGCCCAAATCCTTTCATTCCGTTTGGTTAATTACTGTTTGTGAGGTGACGTGGTACCATATACCTATATTATATATTTAAAAAGAAAAAGAACAATTTTCCAATCTTTTTGCTAAAAGATGGGACCCGCGCGAGTTTCTTACGCCGGTTCTTCTCGCCGGTCTAGTTTCCGAACCGGTATCATGTAGGACAATTCTATAAGTGTTATTTAATAACCTTAATGGAAATAAAATGTTTTGAATTTGAATTTGAATTCGCACGCTGGTTCCTCTCGCTGGGCTAGTACCCGAACCGGCGGTAGGCATCATTCATAGGTGGAAGCGACGTTCAGAAAACATATTTTGGATTTACTCTGATTAAAAATATTTTGGCACTAGAAATTTAAATACAAAGACCGCAACAACTGCAGATTTGGTTGAACATATTGACGAAAAAGTTGCCGTTCGATACAAAATAAGTAAATACGTCGTCAGTAGTCGTTGCGGTCACTTCCGTTCATTTAAATATTTCAGACAAATGCCAAGTTTTAATACTGGTTGAGCTTGTGGCACCTTTTACTATTTTGAACGAAAACCGTTTGAAGGTTCGTTATCATTTATTTTGTTTCTTAAAACTAAAGCAATTAATTTTAGAATTATGTAGAAATATAACAATTGCTCCATAATTCGATTCTGCAGATATCAAAGGAAACGGTTTCTTTGATAAGTAAAGTCTTGAGATAATTCTCGTCGGGCAATTTAGCGGTGAAATTAAAAAATAACACAATTTCACGGACCTAGCTCGTTTTTATTTTGCCTGCGAGAGCTTTGAAGGTATAATGACTTTTGAAGCAAAGCGTCGCGACGGAGAATTCATAATTTCAGGTTCATACTTGTGGGGACTCAGCTCTCGACTTAGAGGTAAAGGGTTCGATTTCCGCATTGAAACAATTTAAATTTTTGTTTTGTATGTTTGATTAGGATAATGGCTGGCTGAACATATTCTGGTTGTCTGAGAGATATGATGCATGTAAAACGTCAAGACAAGCTGCAGCACGAACGGTTGAAGATCTGGTGTGTGGTACACTGGAAATCTGTTTTTCGATTTGTTTAAGTAACCACAATTTTTACTTTGCATTATGGACTAGTGACATATGAATTCATGTGTAGTCTTGCCGAAGCTTATGTCAAATTCCATACTTACATTTTCTTTCGAACTTCGTAAGTGATAATAGCTATGGCGTTCAATAAAGGCCCAAGGACCTGATTCAAGTTACTATCGTTATTTATCGCTTACGAAGTTCGAAAACAAAATGTGTGGGATTTGACATAAACTTCGCTAAATGACAAACGAATTCATATGTCATTTAGCGAAGCTTACGTCAAATTCTTCGTAAGCGATAAATAGTGATGGCATTATGAATCCCGGGCACTATTAGAAGTATCGTACAGACAGATAATATATCAACAACTATATTCAAACTACAAAATCAATTTGTCTATTTGGCAGTCAGGGTGAAAATTAAAGAGCTTATTTTGTAAATAAAATGGTTTGTCATCTATCTAACCAATGGTGATATTCGTGTGGTGGATAAAATCTTATTTCGTTTGCTAGATGACCAGTAGGGTGACCATAATATTGTTGAAATAAAAGATTTTTGTATTTATTGCAGTTTTTTAGCTAAATCATTGATTAAATTTACTATTCCAGCCTAATCAATATATTATGAATATAAAGTTGTAGAAAGAAAAAAATGAAAGTTTGTAACAAGTAAATTCATTCGAAGGTTGATTTTAAAAGTGAAACTATAAAATTGGTTCTCAAGTAGAGGTTGCGATTGTTTTATTAATACAAGCCTAACCTCCGGTCTCTCGAACGCAATTCAATTGCATGATCAACTAACATGGTATTATGTACCAAAAGTACCAAAGATTAGACATACGATTTGAATCAACCTTCTCTGAGGCATTTTAACCAATCTTGCAAGTGCGAACGTGATGTAATTATAAAATGTCTTTCTGTTCCCTTCTTTCTGATAATATTCCACCAATCAGCGTTCAATATGGGTTGTTGATTTGAATGTTTGTTGATCATTCATTTGAATAGCGTTTGAGAAAACAACATTAATTTTACAACATATTAACATTCCTTAGAATATGTAACACTAAATCCCGGTTTCTAAAGAAGTATATCCTGGCATAATTTACGTCTTCAAATTGCCCGACTCAGTGGTCACCCCAGCGGGGTATCAACTGCGAGCAGTTTCCGCTGGCTGGCGGTATCGGGGCACGGTCGAGCGAGCACGACCGGAGATATATATTACACTCGATTACAGATAAAAACCATGGTTATATATTTGGGAGAAGTAAAGCGTGTCTAATTGTTTAATCAACCCCTGATGAAAACAGGGATCCCATAAGTGCCTGTGTATGTCTGTCCGTGGACAAATTGATTTAGTTTTTATTTGTTTTAACACAGATTAATATTTAGGTAAGGCAATAATAAACCAAAAAAATAAGACTGAAGAGAATATAAATTGGACCCATTGTAACTGAAAGCGAATGTAGTAATTTAACAAGTCAGTAATGTATCAGTAAATAACCTCCACATGTGGCATCAATATATACTTACGTCTACGAAGCCCGCACATGAGACTCCACGTGTGGCATCAATATATACTTACGTCTACAAAGTCTACACATTTTACTCCACATGTGGCATCAATATATACTTACGTCTACGAAGCCCGCACATGGGCCTCCACATGTAGCATCATTAAATACTTACGCCTAGGAAGTCCACAAATTTTACTCCACATGTGGCATCAATATATACTTACGTCTACGAAGCCCGCACATGTGCCTCCACATGTAGCATCATTAAATACTTACGCCTAGGAAGTCCACAAATTTTACTCCACATGTGGCATTTAGATAATATACTTACGTCTACGAAGTCCACACATATACCTCTACATGTGGCATCTAGATATATTATACTTAAGTCTTCGAACCCCGCACATGTACGGGGATCAGTCAGGCGATGCGATCGTTTCAGACATGCTGCAGTGGTCTGCACCAGCAGAACACGAGATGTAATAGAAAATTGGTAACGTACTGCGTGTCGGGTTTATTGCTGATATCATATTAGAACGAAGCGACATAACTGAATGAGGACCGGTTTTTGAAACGCTAATAAAATGTATGATCAACTAACATGTCATTCAATTTAACAAACCATAATGAACGCTGATTCGTGAAAGATTTATCAAAGAGTAATAGAGGAAGATATACTATACAGTGTGCCCCATGGTTTATATACCAAGCCGAATATAGTGTGAAGAGAATGACGCGTAGAACATTTTTTGTATCGGCACCTCGTGTAAAATACTTACCATAACGCGAAAAAATACAAAGGTCTAAAAAGACCACATGGAGTGAATCTTACTACGCTGGGGCAGGCCTAGTCGAAACACATGATTGAACTAACCTAACCTAACCTAAGACCTGGGCCCTAATTCTCAGGCCTCGAACTTAGTTTTTACTATCGGTCTGTCCCGCTCATGCAAATGAGATTTAGCGCGCGTGCGAGCGGGATATACTAATATTCGGAACTAAGTTCGAGGCCTGAGAATTAGGGCCCTGACCAGGGTTGAAACTCATCTGTTTTGTGATATTTTTTTATGTAGATATTTAATTGCGATTAACCAAAAATGCCAAAACCAAAAATTGTATTTCCGTCATTGTGTTTACTCTATATTTGGCTTGGTATATGTGAACCATGGAACACACTGTATAATTACATCACGAACTCACTCGCAAGGCTAGTCAAGATACCACAAACTAATTGACTTATGATTTGAATCAATTTTAACTAGCCTTGCAAGTATTTGCGCGTTTTGCGACTTTAACACAGCGCTTTCTATGTAAATAACGTTGACTGCTGTTACTGACCAGAAAACCGTGTTATTTTATTCGCATAGCCAAAAACTAGATGGAAATCGTAGGTACTTAATTTAAAAGTTAATCATTCTTTTAACATAACTAAGATCAATTATTAATGATAATTAATAATACCATCTCCTTTTTTCGAAGTCGACAAGCAAATTAATAGTGAGTGTAATAAATACCAAAAGGCACAAAGAGTAATATTGTCAGGTGAGGCAAGATGGCCCATAAGTTCACATATCCGGAAATTACCCAACTAACCTCACAAATAATGTGACCGGTTATAACGTCCAGTAATAGCGGCGGTTAGCGCAGGTAGGTTCTAATCCAGAGTTATGTGCGCCCGCTAAGCCGTGACAAGACTGCACGGCGCTCATGAGCTCAGACAGTGATCAATTCTCATATTTCAGCTTACACGGCGTGTTTTAGCGGTTATGTTCATTTGGAGAATTTTTATTTTATCTGCTCCAAGTTTATATGCCATAATTTATTTGTATTATAACTATAAACACAGCAATAATAATAACAATGCCTCCCACACCGATTTCGTGGTCGGTGGCCGCTTTTATTGAAACCAGGCTAGCTACGCAGAAGTTATTTTATAGTGCCCAAGTGTGTGCGCAATACACAGCAGCATTCTCTCTCACTTCACTCTCGTAGCCCAGCGATATGTTTACCAGCTTGCCAAATGACCGTGTATTATTTCTATTACTCGAACGGGACAAGTAGTTCGAGTGATAGAAATTTATTACTTTATAGTACGCTAACAAACGCCGAAGATCCCTGTACCATGGGCTACCATCCCATACAATCTATCTTTTATACAAAAAAAAGCAATAGATGTCACTACTATTACCGTTTGTAAATTATAAAATGTAAATATGCCGAATTAAGTACAAATATTGACATTAAAATAAAGATAAGCATATTTTTAAGCATAATATCACATTAAGCTAAATTCAACTCCTTAATTAAGATGAAGATACGAAACGAAATTAGTAATTAGTATTTTCCAATAGTGGCACTAGATGGCGGTTTCCGGAATGTGCCTGGAAATCGAAGAAAACAAAAATAGCCAGTCGAATTGCCAGTATTAGGGTTATACCATTTTCTAGTAATAGGTCGTGTCTCTTTTATATATCTACTTTGTGTCTGTACTAAGATTAGTTTACACTTTGCGCCGCAGCGACTGCAGACGATGATTTTCGTCGACGACGTTAGTGCGCCGCTATCAGAAAATTTAGCTCGGCGCCCGTCTACATACTACTCAATGTGATCGGAGCTAATTCAGCGGAGTGCACACCAACTTGCGTGGTACAGTCAGTCGCGACTTCGTAATCATGTTACGCGCTAATATCATAATGGTTTCGTGCTGGAGTGTTTTATGCTCAATACAGAATGTTTCATGGATCATATATCAAGCGGAATATAGTGTGAATAGAATGACGCGTAGAGCATTTTTTGTTTTGGCAACACATATAAATTACTTATCATAACGCGATAAGAAATACAAACGTCTAAAATAACCACAAGGAGTGAATTTTTATATGCTGGGGCTCGCGAACACACGAACGCACTGGTCGTCAACCTAAGACCAGATCAGGATGGAAACTCAACTGTTTCGTGACTTTTATGGACATCTTTGATTTGTCGCGCTATGGTAAGTAATTTATATGAGGTGCCAAAACAAAAAATGCTCTACGCGTTTTTCTCTACTATATTCAGCTTAATATATGAACTATGAATCATTCTGTATAAAACAGACTTTAAGCCGGGAGTAAATTCAAAGTTTCGTTTATGTGATGCTACACAATACTCTCGTGAGCTGCCTGTCTGTCAATGGCCTCTCAGAAACGCGTGGAAGTTGTGATTCTACTGCATTTAGTTAAGGTCCTTCAAACTATTAATAAGACACTTTTGTTATTTTACTTGTTTATACGTCGTACGTCGTTGTGTGAAATGGTGACATTTTTTTTAATGTAATACAAGAATATGCAACAATATCAGGCTCTGTACATACAAGAATCATATCGAATACTCAGGTCTTTTTTTATTTGGATCTGTGAAAAAAATCGGGCTTCTTAGCCGAAGCAATCAAAAATGTTCGTCATTTCTCAACTCACAAGGGAACAAAAACCTATAGGGTACTTTCTTCCCGTGTACTTAAAATCAGAAATAAAACAGTTACATCATATTATAATGATATAGCTGTGCCCGCGACTTTGTTCGCGTGGTTGTCGGAAACACTATCGCGATATTTATTTAAACCGTTTATGCAGCGCACGCAACGGAAGTCCTCAAATGTGAATAATTTTCCCCGTTCACATATTTCACACACATTTCTCACTTATGCTTCACTCCTATTGGTCGCAGCGTTAATGTTTAAAAGCCTTAAGCCTTCCTCTATAAATGGCCTATCCAACAAATAAATAATTTTTCAAATCGGACCAGCAGTTCCTGAGATTAGCGCATTTAAACAAATAAACAAACTCTTCCGCTTTATAATATTGGTATATAGGTAGATATGATAAAATACTCAGGTCTATAACACTTAGGCTGTACAGTAAAACAAAATTCTAAATGTACGTCAACTGGTTTGTACGAAACCCTCGGTGCGCGAGTCCTACTTGCACTTATCTGATTTTATTATTAAATAATAATTATCCTAACAATTAATGTTACTTTCACTACGTACAAGTAAAACAATATATTTCCAGCTCCACATTCAATAGTGTCTCTATTATAACCGAAATTAGTAAAGTCTGCAATTGAAATGAGCCCGCACTGCGGCGTAATATTGACTCCCAACGTAATGACGAAGTCTTTCTTCAATCTATATGAAATTTCAATTGAATTTTGTTAACTCTTATTGATTTACTAGATATTTCTCGCTACTTCGCACGCACAAAATAAAATCACGCTGGAATCGAAATTTTACTGTGGCATGTGTTAATCTAGCATGTAAACTACCTTGCCAAATTTCATCCGAATCCGTTTAGTAGTTTTTTCTAATCCGTTTAGTGGTTTTTACACTCATTAGCTTTGACTTTTATAATATTAGCGTGATTTTGTGGTTCATTTAATGAGACATCGACAGTAAAGTAGACGTAATATCGATCAGGGTAGTATATACTCAAGAGTAAATAATTGAGTTAAATTCCCACCTCACCCCCTCCTACCCCAGGTAACAGCTCAATTACGCCAAACTACTCCACCGCAAGTCTAGTAATTGCGTCGTATGTGACCAAGTTCTGCGTTCGATTGGCGACAACGCTCAATACGAGTTGATAGTAATCTGTTACTGTCGAAACGGTTTACGTTACACTGAGTAGATTAAGTTTTTTTTATGTATTTCCTTTTATTGATTAAATAAAAATAAAAAAAACAAGGATCTGTCTATTGTGTGGGATACAAAAAAACAGTCACTGTAACTTTGGGATATGATTATACTACCTTTTCATGAGAAAAGGTAGTATAATCATATCCGTATAGAATGATCTAGGAATGTAGTTTATTTAAATTGCATTTTAGTTATTCTTGCGACAAAAAAAATAAAAAATGGTAAAAAGTAAACAATATTTTTTTAGACGACCTATAGGGTAGGTTGGTTCTCGAACGAGAGGTCGCGGGTTCGAATCCCGCCGAAGGAACAAAAGTTTTCAATGTTCCTGGGTCATAGATGTGTATTCAATTTGTGTATAATATAATAAAATTCTTAAATATGTGTATAGTATAAAAGTATTAAAAATATATTTCCGTTGTCTGGTACCTGTAACAAAAGTTCTTCGGATACTTAGCACAGGGCCAAATTGACGTGGTGTGAAGAGTCCATAGATATTATTATTATTATAATTTAGTTTTTACAAAAAACATTTTTAAAAAAAATCGAAAATGAGGAGGGTAGTATAATCGTATCTAAAAGTTATAGTGCCTGTTTTTTCAAACACTGTATATTATGAACGTATTTTTAAAAAATATATGATTTTTTTTTGACAACCTTTGTAGAATTACAAATGTTATGTTATAACATTTTATTCATTGTCATTATCGTTTCAGCTCTGGATGTATTTTCAAACTGGCTTTTATAAGTTTAGGTTATAAGTAAGTTGTATGTAAGGAAATTTTTTTGCATAATGTTTACAAATTTCCAGAAGTCTAAATTCATTTTAAAATTTTTCATACGCGGTAATGATAAATGACTAATTAGGTCTGTTTTTTAATTATTTACCTGCAATACAATGCGTCAAACTTATAAGCATGTAGATTCACGCACGTAAGTTCCCAATGTTTTTATTCGGCTACACAATAAATGGTACTTCTAGTTTGTAATTAGTGAGCCCTAGCAGTCCTGCTGAGTAAACCGCAGCCCTACAGGGCTCCCGGGTTGTATCGAACTGATTAAGTCCTGGATTGCCCCTTGTTTGAAAACTCATCAAGCTCTATGTATTCAAATGACTATCATGTCTGCAATTACTATTTACTAGTAGGTATGTAGGTACTAGAGGTAGCCCGGAAGATTATTATTTTGGTATTTTTAAATAATTATACCAGTAATGAAGAAAAAGGTTTTTTAATTACTAAAATTTTCAGCATATTGCGCGCACGAAGCGTGAGAGAAGAGTAGGGTTTAGATGTCACAAATTGGCCCTGGCAGAATCAGTGCAGTGGGCCTTCTCACTGAGCTCAATTTTTGACATCATACAACTTAATAATATTATTATAGACACCTTTTTTATGTTCATTATTTTGACTATACCCTATTGTCTGTATAAAAGTATGTGTTGTCTGATGATCAGAATAATTGTTTTATTTTCTTTGCCTACTGCCGCCGTATGCATAGGAGTAATGGAAGCCAGAAATACTAACGCCGTAGCGCTTTAATTAACAAAGGGGTAAACCAAACGCACAAAAAGGCATAACACAAGAACTAAGAAGATATCACTTCCAAAACAAAAATTATTTCCAATGCATCTTTACGTATCGAAATATTATGTGTGTTTCGAAAATATTATATAATATCTATATTGCTAGATGTTATAAAATAGTTACATCAATATAAATCTCAAACCCTAGTTAAAACAAAGTATATAAACCAAAGATTCGGTATGAAGTTAGCAATGTTATTTATAATAATAATAATAATAATCTTTATTTAAAGGGGCAACACCAGTTAAAAACAATGTCAAGTTTATACAAAGGCATCTTTCATTACAATAATAGTGCGTGAAAAAATGCCCGGAGCCCGATTAAACTTGCAAATTAAATTCAACAGCGTACAATTTTAAAATATGCACAAAAGGAATTTTAATCGAGCTGCCCTCGCATTCCCCACTTAGCGGACTGGTGTTCGTCACTGTACGCCCGCTAAATATTTCCCGATGGAAACTACCAGGATCAAGATTTTGATCATAAATTCCAAAACGCTATGCAAAACAGACAATCCTTTGTGTTTTTGTAGCGTTTGTCTGAATATTCTAAAGAGATCGGGTTTAAGTTGGGTTGAATCGCGAATCAAACAGTGAGTTTTGGGCGGGTCATTGATCCGTATTATTAAGTATGGACAGATGCCTAAAATTAATAATTAACAACTACATTCGATTGTCAATTATTGAGGGGGGCTGTTATACTTTTCATACGTAGTTTTTGTCGTCAATACGATTTTCCATTTACCGAGAAAGTGCTACACACACGCTACGTTCGTACTAAGCAGTAGCTACAAACGTGCTTCACACTAGCTACGAACGTGCCACGCATTAGCTATGAATGTGCTACACACGCGCTACGAAAGTGACACGCATTAGCTACGAAGGTGCCACACACTAGCTACGACCGTACACGGCACAGGAAAGAATGTGTTAATAAGCGCTACGAACATCCTTGTGCTACATACTCGCTACAATTGTGCTATACTCGTGCTAGGAACATGCTACGAATGTGCTACGCACTAGCAACGAACGTGCTGCACTTGCGATATGAGCAAAATATTGAGTGTGCGAGGTCGTGTGCGCGTACATGTGGGCAGAGCTGCAGGCAAAACCCGACTACTTAATCATACTATATCCTAATTTAATATGTTACCCGGGATATCACTAACGTTTGGGTTCCGAACCGGTGGTAACCGGTAATTGTAATTTTGTATTAAAATTTACATTAAAAAAAAAACTTTATGTTTATTTTATTTATTTATTTATTTTTCAGTTTATTGTACACAGGAACATTTTTACATAACAATTTGCACGGAAATACGACACAAAGAAACTGCTTATTTCTAAATCTTCTATCTCTTACAGCAGCCCTATAGAGAGAAATTATATAAAAGAAAACAGATAGAACGTGCACTTACAATATAGACATTACACTTATCCTACATACTAGGCTTAAAACGAAAAATATACATACTTACAATATCAAACAATTATTAATATAATAAACCTAAATACACAGTTGATTCAATAAAAAAATACTGTTTTAAATTTGAATAAAAACTTTCTTATTTTATTTTTTATTATTTAATATTTTGACGCCCTTTTTCATAACAATAAGAAGTGTTTTTAGTGCATCATTGGAACAAACACTCTACATAGGACGTGACGGCGGCGTATATTTATTATTATTTAACCTATTGACGCCTTCTTTCATTACAATAAGATCAGTGATTTTGATGCATAATTCGAACAAACACACTATATAAGTACCAACGATCTACATAGACCACCAAAATGATTACCATTATTTTTGTCTTTTGCTTCATTTTGGTTTCATATGTAATTTACCAAGACTTTTGCCTATGCCGTCAGGCGTGGCGGCAGCGTGACGGCGACGTGACGGCGTGACGGGGATTAGACGAGCTCAGCCGAAGCCGGGCGCAGATTTTCCGACTCACTGCTCGGGATTACGCGTTCGTGTCGCGAAATTCCTCGCGAAAATTATACGCCGTTGAGCCGAAAACTCCTGTTTAATTAATAATTTGGCATTACAAGTACACGGGTCTTAGTTTATTTAAATACAAAATTATCAAATCTCAAAGTTAGGCTCCGTAGAAAAATATTTGTACTTTTTATTATATTTTTTAGGGTTTTGTAGTTCACGTCTCGGAAATTGGAACCCGTTTGGTGGCCGTCAGTTCGGTTTTTGGCTAACCGTCCAAACGGTTTGTGCTAGAAATTTACAGACATTCAGGTCAAACAATATCACAGAATGTTTTGTTTTGGGGTATGTTCCTTACACCCTTCCTTCCTTCCCAATATAGTGATTATTATAACTAATAATAAAGATATCTATAGAAAATTTACACTACGTCAATCTAACTATCCGAAGAACTTGTGTTACAGGTACTAGACAACAGAAATATATTTAATACTGTTAAACTATACACAATATATTTAAGATTTATAATTTACAAATTTAATACACATCCATATTACAAAAAACTTTTTGATCGTTCGAGCATCAACGCGGTTAACCACTGAGATACAGAGGTCAAATGTTCGAAATTAACCATTTTTAATATAATTATAAAATATTTCCATTATTAATAATTTCCTCCCAGTTCGATTTTAATGAAATGTAAACGGCGATTGTTTTGCATTCAATTTCAGATAATGCAACCAATTTGAATGTCACTTATTGACCGTGTAGGTATTTAATGAATAAATAAATGTCACATTCATTTGGTTTTATTTGATTTTCATCTGTTTCTTTACCTTTACATAATATACAATAATTGTATTACAATATTATACATATACTACTTATGTACTATATACTCGTACCTAGTACTCTATAATAATACTATATAGTAGGTCTGTACTGATATAAGTTAGCAGCTCGTAAGCAAATATAATAATTATAATAATAATATTATGTATTATGATTATTAATGTTTACTGTTCAGTCCTATAGTTTTTGTTACGGAATAAAACAATATTTTTATAATATTATCTTGTTATAACTGCATTGTGTATATTTTGTTGTTAGAGTCGTAGTATACTTACAACGATCGATTGATCGGAAAATTGCACCACTATGGCATAAGAGAATCGTCACTCGACCTTTTGAGTTCTTACCTTAAAAATAGGACTCAAAGGGTGGAGGTAAATAGTAAAAGGTCCAATGGGACCAACATAGAATTAGGTGTCCCACAGGGATCCATATTAGGCCCATTTCTTTTTCTCATCTACATAAATGACTTACCTTATTTAGTTAAGGATAAACATGAGATAGTACTTTTTGCTGATGATACTTCACTAATTTTTAATGTGAAGCGACAACAGTCAAATTACGACGAGGTAAATTGTGCTCTCTCAAAAATAGTACATTGGTTTAATGTTAATAACTTACTCTTAAATTCTAATAAAACAAAATGTTTAAAGTTTAGTTTGCCCAATGTAAGGCAAGTACAAACCAATATACTATTAAATGATGAGAAAATGAACTTAGTCGACACCACTGTGTTTCTAGGTATAACGCTAGACAGTAAATTACAGTGGGGTCCTCATATTGCCAACCTGGCAGATAAGCTCAGTTCTGCAGCATATGCAGTCAGAAAAATTAGAGAAATTTCTGACGAAGATACAGCGCGACTAGTCTATTTCAGTTATTTTCACAGTAGAATGTCTTACGGCATCCTTTTATGGGGAAATGCAGCCGACATTAACACAATATTTGTGCTGCAGAAGCGAGCAATACGTTCCATTTACAAGATGTCCTCATTTGAATCTCTGAGAGATAAGTTTAAAGAAATAGGAATACTAACCGTTGCATCTCAATACATTTTGGACAATTTATTATATGTAAGGAAAAATTTAAATAATTTTAAAACAAAAAGTGACAATCATTGTAGGAACACTAGAAATAAGCACAAGCTCGATATACCTATGATCAGGCTTAGCAAAGTAAGTAAATCTTTTAAAGGGCAATGTATACGCCTATACAATAAAATCCCAGAAAACGTTCAAAATTTTTCTATTAATAAATTTAAAAAAGTAGTCAAAGAACGTTTGTGTGCTAAAGCTTATTATAAGATAATTGATTTTGTTAATGATTGCACACCCTGGGAATAAGGTGGCCAACCATGATGGCTGCTTATATTTATTTACTATATGTACTCTAACTTTTATAATATTAATATGTGTAGGCTATAGATTAAGTTACATTGTAAAAAATATATACTGTTAAAAAAGATCAATTTTCCATCTTTTTGCTAAAAGTTGGCCCCGTCCGAGTTTCTTACGCCGGTTCTTCTCGGCGGGTTAGGGTTGAACCGGTGGTAGCTTGTTTTTCTTGTTGACTTTCCGAAAATAACTTTGTAAGTTTCATTTGGAAATAAAACGTTTTTTATTTTTATTTTATTTTAACGCCATCTATCGTCTGCAGTTTGAATTTAAACAAGACTGTTTAATGTAAATTTTTCTTCCTCTCTTAGTAATTTAAACGTTACCTTGTACATATTTTTAACGTTACCATAAATTAAATATTCAATAATAATACACTCGTGTGTTTCTGTTATAAATTATTAGAGTTAAAATATTTTTAGAATAAAGTGGTATTACCGGGTATAAGCGCCATCTAGCAAATACGATGAGAACTAGAATACATGATGGAGAAGAACGAACTCCGATTTTAGACTTTACGAGGTAGCCCGGTTAGTTAGTGTATTCAGAAAATAGTTTTATGTTAGTATTCAAAGATGGCGTATTTACTTTTTGTAAAATATAATTTGTAAAAAATCAAAGTTTAAGAAAAACATACGTGATACAACGTTGTTTAGCGTATCATACCTACATAATAAAGTAAATCTGCATATAAAATTTATCAAAGTTAATTTAGCGATTAACGCGTTAATCGCTAAATTAACTTTACATACAGCTTAGGCCCTGCGTTGATATACCAGTCAGTCAGTCAGTCAGTGTGAAGCCCGCTTGTTACTGTTCAGACAAAGTATGAATAATAAACCTATTTAGGTTAGTAACTAACACTTTAAGAATAATTGTCCTACATGATGACCTACCACCGCTTTTTGATATAGAAGCACATAGAAGTAACCTCGAAAGTGGGCACTCTATTCCCAGGGTGTGCTATCATTAAAAAATCATTTATCTTATCACACAAACGTAAACTACTTTTTCACATTTATTGATGTAATTTGAAAATAAGGTTTACATGTTGACATTTTTATCTGTCACCTTCGAAACAAATTTGGCAGGAAACACGCGCACGGCAACTAGAATCATGGCGGCCACGGACGTCGATTAATAATAAATTTCAATTAAGCCGCGCTCCAGCTGACAGTGACTAACGAGCGAGCGACTAATAAATACCAGAACGCTCCGCGCGCCCTGCCGCTGCCAAGCGCCAGGCCTGCAGCAGCCAGCAGGAACCGTTGTGTTAGCCTATGTCACAAAGTAGATATACAGTGTGTAAAAAGAGCAGTCACTATAACTTTGGGATACAATTATAAGTACTACCTTTCCTCATTTTGGAAATGTATTTTAAAAAAATTTTTTTTTTTACTTTTCACCATTTCTTTTTTTTGTCGCAAAAATAACAATAAAACATCTTTTTTTTAATTTTGTAAAAAAAATAAATTTCTAGAATGAGAAAAGGTAGTACAATCATATTCCAAAGTTATAGTGACTGCTCTTTTTACACCGGTTATAACAGAAACACGACCTACTAGATATTACCAAAAAATGGGTATCACCCTAATACTGGCAATTGGACTGGCTATTTTTGTTTTCTTAAATTTTCCAATAGATAAAGGGTGAAGTCAAGGCACATTAGGGAAACCGCCATCTAGCGCCACTATCGGAAAATACTAATTACTAATTTCGTTTCGTATCTTCTTCTTAATTAAGGAGTTGAATTTAGCTTAATGTGAAGTTATGCTTAAAAAATATGCATATTTTTATTTTAATGTTAATATTTGTACTTAATTCGGCATATTTACATTTAATAATTTACAAAGGTTAATAGTAGTGACATCTATTTATTTTTTTGATTGTATGGGATGGTACGCCATGCCTATGCTAATAAATGAATAAATAAAATACGTTTTACTTCCAAATGAAAATTAACAAGCTATTTTCGGAAAGTTAACAAAAATAACGAGATACCACCGCTTAACCCTAACCCGACGAGAAGAACCGGCGTAAGAAACTCGCACAAGCTTTCCTAGCTTAGCCTCTGTTTAAAAAATATATAAAAAGGGAAACCACATATTTTGACATTATAATAATAACATAATATTAGTCCATTTCATAACTAACAAAACGTGTTAACACCAACACGCCGCACGCGTATTTTTTAGCTGATTGCGAATTGCTGATTTTTAGTCACGCTAAAACTCGAGAACGGCTGAACCGATTGGGCTATTTTTAGTCTTGAAATATTCGTGGAAGTCCCGGGATGTTTTAATCAGTACAAACTGTTTCTATGCTCAACGAAGTGGGGACGGGTCAGCTAGTCAACAATATAATATGCATGGGAATTATAAACACAGACATTTGTATCAACTTCTTAAATTCTATCTTTATTGTTTCGGAAATTTTATTAACTATTGTCGAGTAACAGTTATCCTTTATTCTGAAATTATTAATTGACAATAACTTTTGAAATTGTTGAACAAGAAGGTATCAAGATTAAGTTTGTTAATTATAACGAAAGTATAATAAATATATATAAGTCTGCTCTATATCTTTGTCCATCCAAACAAACACTAAAATAGATAGACGACCTCCGTAGCGCAGTGGTTTGCTCGATCGAGAGGTCGCGGTTCGAATCTCGCTGAAGGATCAAAAAATTTTTAATGTTCCTGAGTCATGGATGTATATTAAATTTGTGTATAATATAATAAAAATCTTAAATCTGTGTATGGTATAAAAGTATTAAATATATTTACGTTGTCGGGTACCTGTAATACAAGTTCTTCGGATACTTAGCACGGCGCCAGATCGACGTGGTGTGAAGCGTCCATAAATATTATATTGTTATTATCAAATCTCTCTATAATATTAGTTCAGACTTAAGATGAAAAAATAGATATTCCTCTAGATACCATTAAGTTATTAGATTAAATTAGTGTATTATTAGAACCCGCGACATAATGAAGACGTCCTCTCAGCTCCGAAGTTCCGTCCGCGTCGAGTTCATTGTCTGGTAATTATTTTCACGAGGAATTTAATCGCTAAACAGCCAGATACAGCTACAGCCCGAACGAGACCACAGACATACATTTCGGATGGACCTCACAGACTTTGTGAACTATTATAGTGGCTTGTTATCCTGCTATGTGGTAGATATTACTAATAATAATAATATTAATTTATAGCTGACCCGTGCCCACTTTGCTGAGCATGGAAACCGTTTAAACCTTCCCGGGACTTCCACGAATATTTCAAGACCAAAATAGCTGAATCACTTAAGCTGATCGCGAGTTTTAGCGAGACTAATTATAATCAGCAATTATATATAAGAAGATATATAATCAATTGCTGTTCGTTACAGCAATTGATTTTTATGTAGCCTATGTTACTCAGTGATAATGTAGCTTTCTAATGAAAAATTAAAATCGGTCCAGTACTTTTTGAGTTTAGTCGTTACATACAAAAATACAAATCTTTCCTCTTTATAATATTATTAGTGTATACTAACCATTCTCTGCCATAGTTCTATAACACTAGCCGTTCGTTCTCCGTGGGCGCACTCCCATGGTGGGAGAGTCGCCGGCTGGTGTCACATTAGCCCATCCGGAAACAACAATATCGGGTTTAAGATCATTTTATTCATCAAAAAGAATACAATATTATTCACTTACATTGATGGAATATTTTCTAAGTAAGACTAAATTTTTGCAATGGCGCGGCGTTACAAAACAGTCGTTCTCACTAAAATAATAATAAAAGAAACATAAAAACCATAATAATTGAAACACTTAAAAAGGTATTGTTAACAAAGCTATTCAAATACATTTAATACGTAATACAAATCAATAATAATTATTTGCTTTAAGCATTAGATGTACCATATTTTATTTTGTGGGTATACGAAAAAATAATTGCAATCCATTGGTTCAAACTAGTTACGCTCATCGGTACAACACAGATCAAGCGCATCTGGAAGCGACATTCAGATTGTAAGTTTGTACAATGACAATATTTTTTTAATTTATAATGTAATATACCTATGTATTATGTAGTGTAGTAGTGGTTAGATATTAGGCAGTTAAGTATTTAATGATTTTATTTACGATAGATCTATAAGTAATTATTGTTTTTATTTAAATGTAGTTTCTACTATTCATTTACCATTATCAATCTGTTATTTTTTCTTTTTTTTTCTCTTTATTTTGGCAACAAACAGTTATATACAGGAATCATTCTTGCAACATATATGATTTTTATAATAAACCTACAGTGCCGAGAAGAAATTACAGAAACAATAACAAATTTAAACTCATATTTAGAAAGACGCGCTTAAAAAATATGTTAGGTACATAATATAAGCAAATAACTATATATAAGAAATATGTATCACTGTAAGGAAACATTTGTAAATCGAGTAAAATATCTCAGACAATATTAAATTTACG
This sequence comes from Celastrina argiolus, assembly GCA_905187575.2. NCBI lineage: Eukaryota > Metazoa > Arthropoda > Insecta > Lepidoptera > Lycaenidae > Celastrina > Celastrina argiolus. Next base: position 429,030 of record LR994585.1, read on the forward strand.
TTTCAATTTTGATTTTAGGCTATTGAGAGAGTTATTGAACATATCTATGTCGGTGAAGTCTGTATTATAATTGTTAGTGGAACGGTATAGAAATGAGTTTCGAGTGTAAGTTTTAAAAAGTGTTGGAGTAACAAAAAGTGGCTTATTTCGTGAGGGGGGGGGGGGCGCACAGGAAGTAGCGTGTGAGATTTAAATTATGTTTTAGATAATAGAGAAGGCGAGTCCGTCAAATAAAATAAAATTTTAAATAATTGAGTGATGTCAAACATGGCGTCTGTTATGAAGAGTTGCTAAATTATGTCTACGTATGGCATCTACATAAGTTTCATTATGAATATTTAAACGGTAATTAAGTGACTTAAGAATTTTTTTCTGGACGTTTTCAATGCGACTAATATGTGATTGAAAACATGGGCTCCAAACAGTGCTACAAAAATCCAAAATAGAACGCACAAAAGAGAAGGAAAGAACTTTTAAGGTTTTAACGTCTTTAAAGGGTTTACTTATACGAAGTATAAAACCTAGATTACGAAATGCGGTATGTGGTAAATGCTCGAAATCACCGCTAAGCTCCTCCGCGTCAGTGGAAACGCAGCCCTATAGACGGGCCAACATCGGGACGGTGTTCCAAATTTATACATCTATACCTACAAATAAATAAAATTGAAGTGTCAGTTTGTAACTTTCAATTAGTAACGTTTTTCTAAATGCATATGACATTTTAAAACGATACTGAAAACGAAAATGCAATTTAAAATTTTTTGTCTGTCTGTCGGTATGTCTGTTTGTTCCGGCTAATCTCTGGAACGGCTGGACCGTATTTAACGAGACTTTCACTGGAAGATAGCTAAAGTTATAAGGATTAATGTAGGCTACTTTTGATCATCATCATCATCGTCATCAAACTAATGATCTCCGAATGGGCTGGACCGACTCTGACGGGAGTATTTACCGGGTGTTAGCTTATGTTAGTAGGAGTAATCTATATTATATATAAAAGAAAATTTATATATGTAAAAGAAAGTCGTGTTAGTTACATTATTTATAACTCAAAAACGGTTTCATCGATATGGCTGAAAATTGGTGAGGAGGTAGCTTAGAGCTAGTAGACGGACATAGGATATTATTTATTCCATTCGACATCGTTCCCGTGTGCGTTGCGTGTTCTGCGTTAGGGTTCCGCATTGCGGGTTCCGCGTAAGGGTTCCGGGTCGCGGGTTCCACAGTGAGGGTCCCCGTTGCGGGTTCCGGTTTGCGGGTTCCGCGTTGCGGATTCCGGGTTAAGGATTCCCGAGTTGTGGGTTTTCGCGTTGTGGGTCCCCGGGTTGCGGGTTCCGCGTTGAGGGTTCGCCGTTCGGGTTCCGCGTTGCGGGTTCCGCTTAGCGGGTTCCGCTTTGCGGGTTCCGCTTTGCGGGTTCCGCTTTGCGGGTACCGGGTTGCGGGTTCCGCGTCGCGGGTTCCGATTTGCGGGTTGCGCGTTGCGTGTTCCGCGTTCTGGATTCCGCAATCCGCATTCCGGGTTCCGCGTTGCGGGTTCTGCGTTGCGGATTCCGCGCTTTTTTTTTTAACGGGCATTGGCCCACCTCACATTCCCACCACTGCAACTCCTGTGAGCCAGGATCGACAGCGGTAACCAACCACGACAAACCCTTTGATATGATCTCAGGGAGCCCGAGGGACAAGCTAAATCTGTCTTGGGACCCACAACGAAATTAATCAGAAGAAAAAAGGAGGAGTAGGAAGTATTCCAGTTTCCCTCCCCAAGCAAAGTGGGAGACAGTACAAAATTGTAATGACACAAAAGGCCAAAAATTAAGGGAAAGCACCACGGGAATATATATTATTATATTATTATGTCATTGTAATCTATATACGAGTTTAATATGCCCTTATTGGGGATTTATTATGATGTTTCCGCGCTGATTTTTTTAGTTGAATTTCATTATAAACTGTTTTTATGCTCAACGAAGTGGGTAAGGGTCAGCTAGCCCAGTGCTACAAATGTTTGACATCACAACAACAGTTGTACTAAATTGTTCTTGTGAATTGCAAATTCTATTCAAATGGACATCACGCCGGCTCAGTCCCTTAATCTATTGACAGCAATTGAGTTTGTGTAACAATAGCACAGGCCACAGGCCACACGCCACAGTTTATGGGCACATCCTCAAAGTATTGAGCACAACGTAGCATCTACTAATATATTAGTCTGTGGTCGAGACGCTATCTATAAATAAGTTTGTCTGAATATTCATCAAGCGATAAATACATAGTTTCGCTATTTCGTTTTTGGTTTATTTGTATATAGAATAATATTATGTAGGCGCGCGCTTAAGTAAAATAGCCAGGGATTTGCGAGATTTTTCAGAAAATTACAGACATTTTTATTTATGCTATTATTACTTAGGGTGTAAAGAGAACAGTCACTATAACTTTGGAACAACCAGTAGGTTGTTACGAGTGGGAAAGGGTTAATACAATCGTACATGAAATGTTATACAGAATGATTAATGATTCATAATATTAAGCCAAATATAGTGTGAAGAGAATGACACGTCATTCTCTTGACACTATATTTGGCTTAAATAGCATTTTTTGTTTTGTCATCTCATATAATTACTTAACTAAAAAAAATTTTCAAGGTCTAAAATGGCCACAAGGAGTGAATCTTACTATGCTGGGGCTCACGGGCTCCTAGTATATACTCACGAACGAACTGGTCGATGACCTATAAGACCTGACCAGGATTAAAACTCATCTGTTTTGTGACTTTTATGGAGATCTTTAATCGTGATTTGTCGCGTTACGGTAAGTAATAGTATATGAGGTGCCAAAATAAAAACTACTCTACGCGTCTTCTTCACACTATACTCGGCCTAATATATTCAAAATAAAAAATAAAATGTAATATACTAATATTAACCATGAATCATTCTGTATGCAACATATTGTAATGTAAATAAGTGATAAAAATGTACTGGCGTAATTATCGAGCTATGTTATGCAAATATTTGTAAATTATACATTTTTGGAAAAGGGAAACTGAAGTTTTGCAAAAAATACATGAAAAAGTCAAACAGTCAACAGTCAGTCAAAATAGATAATGGACTTTTTCTTTAGCGGTCGTTTGGGGCCGCGTAGTTGTTTCTGTATGGAAAAACGGCCGTTGGTAACCTTGGCAACCTCTCAATGCTGTTAGATCTCGTATGAAACTGCTAAATATTAAGCTAATATCTGACACACAATCTGACAGAGATGAGGTCAATTATGTCACAATTTTATCTCTATGGAGGCCGAAAATGCACTTTGAAGGTGAAGTTGAAATATAATATGGACGCTTTGACGAGCGGCGCGTGGTGTGTGAAATTGGCCGGCTCTGTGATCGAAATCTTTACAGACCAGCGGCCCATTATGGAAATTAGTTGGATCGGCCATATCGATGGTCATCATCGTCAGCCTATGTCGCCGTTCTGCTACATGTAGGCGTCAATGAACGCCAACCTTCCCGATCTTAGGTACATCCTTTGTATATCGAGGGTGGTCATTACTTAAATTAGTGAAATAAAAATTAAAATGGCTATCGTGTCCATACACATACCACTGCTGATGAAGGAAGGTCAAACTTAACACTTCCGTGGTCTAGTGGTTAAGAGCTTCGTTCTCGACGTGTAAGTCGTGGGTTCGATTCCCGCGTTGGAATAACAAAAACATGTTGCTTAAAATTTGGTTAGGACAATTCATGGTGATCGCTGATCATGATTGCCTTACAAAAAAAGTCAGTCCTGCGCCTTAGTGGTGTCGGTTATCAGTCCTACTGGGCTACGAGAGTGAAGGAAGAGTGCTTTTGTGTATTGCGCACATACTTCTGCAATATAAAATAGCTCCTGCGTAGCTGGCCTGATTTCAATGAAAGCGGCTACCGTCATCAAAGCCGGTGTGGGACAGAATTGTATTATAACCTCTAAGAGGTAGAAATTGGGAAACTCACTAGACTTAGAGCCGGTTTCTGAAAAGGTGATCCAATGTATGAGTAACTAACATGGCATTCAAGTTCACAACCAGTATAATTGAACGCTGATTTGTGGAACATTTCTCAAAGAGAGAGAGACAGATTATATAATAACATCACGCTCCAACTCGCAAGGCTAGTTAAAATGCTACCGATTTATCACTCACCAAAAGACACCGATTAGTTGACATATTGAACATTATTCTTTAAATTATTATTATTATTATTATTATCCTACTTTATGACCAACAGGTTTCATTTCAGGTCTCTGACAGTCTATTCCTCTCACATGCACGTCAAATCGTACGAGCGCGAGCGAGACAGACTGAAAACAGAAACAATATTGAAATATGAGAATCGGGAACCTGGCTCGCAAAATCGTGACGAATTCAAAGCTATTCAAAACACACAGTCGTGATAAATCAAAAACAATATAATTGAAGCCCGCGGAAACGAATGTAGTTTGCTGTCCGGATTGAACACAAAACCCCTACAAGCTGCAGTGACACAAAATGCAAAAACGAAGCTGAATAATGGCCCGCTGTGATGCTTTATCCCACACCTGCCGTGCATTATACAGCGATAACGTGACCTATAATTGCAACAACGTGTAGTTCAGTAATTTTAGGCATTTTAAACCACAATCTGGGGAACACAATTTTATAACTCTATTGATCTCCGAGCAATAGGTTGCGAAATATTTGCAAAAAACTGATTTTCGTGACCTTTGTAACTTTTTTAGCCGGCACGATATCGATGTCGATTTTTCACATCTTCTTATTATCATCGAAATAAAGGTGTATACAATAATTCAGCCCATTAGGATTTTTTCCCCAGATGAAACCTAAAATTTCTGGACTAGAGAGGGGATCATTTATGCAATTATATTTTTTGACGATCTCTGTAGCGCAGTGGTTGATGAGTGTTAGTGCTCGAGAGGGAGGTCGCAGGTTCGAATCCTGCAGAATGAACAAAGTTTCTTGTGTTCCTCGGTCATGGATGTGTATTAAATTTGTGTATAATATAATCTTTAATAATATGTTTGTATTTTAAAAGTATTAAATATATTTCCGTTGTCTGGTACTGCTGCTTTACAATTCGTCATTGATATTAATATGCAATTTAATTTGGTCTTATTGTAATCTAACGTTTGATATATGAATATGTCGTAATGTGGCGTTAGTTTTAAGTGTAGATATATTTCTGCCGCCCTTATCATAAACAACGCACTTGCTTGGATGTTACTTTCGAGTAAGTCGCGATCAAAGATTTTTCCATTTTGATTCACATTGATCTTGGTAGATCTCGTTGGGGTGATTCCGGATATACCTACTTAACTAATTTTCGCCACAAATGTCGATTGCTTTGTTTATGATAAGGGCGGTAGATATGTTATTAAAGTTATTGTCGCGACCAAACATCTTTAATTTGATTTTAAGGACTTTTATTTCATCTAATTAATTATTACTATATATTTAAGTTACAGTATATACCTATTATTCTACGTAAAGCTGCGGATGAGACTCAATTAATTATAATAGTATTATTGGTCCGCCGTAGCATTAGCTAATTATTATACGAACCAATTAATTTTAATTCCAGCGCGCAATTGCATTTAATGCTTTAAATCGGATTATAAAATGATTTCGAAGGGAATGTTGAATACACGCGGGCGTTATTACTGTATTTGTTGTCCGATGATTACTGGATATCGGAATTGTTCCATAACATTTAGGCGGGTCAAACGTGGCGCGGTTCAAAAATAGACTTTTTTTTTATTTTTTTTAATAGGCTCACAAAACAGGATACAATTCACAATAAATGTAAGCTTCTTATATTCTATAATAATTAAACTAGGGAATGTACCCCTCTATGATGTGAACACAGCATGCACTAAATATTAAAGTTGAGTTACCTTCCTACTTAACATGGCATATAAAATTAAATTTTACAATTTTAAATATTATAAGTTTGACCGGTGTATGCTACTCACAAACTAACTTTCTGTTGTAAACCTATGTAGAATGTACCAGTTGTATTGGGTTTCTTCAAAGACTTCTATCCAAATCGTCACCTAATACACAAGCTAGGGCCCAAGTACTTGATAATCCACCTTTTTTTCTTTTGATTAATTTTGTTGTGGGTCCCAATTCAGATTTAGCTTGTCCCTCGGACACCTCTGAGATCATATGGGTTTGTCGTGGTTGATCCTGGGTTACAGTGGTGGGAATGTGAGGTGGGCCAATGTCCGTAAAAAAATCTTGGGCTTCCCTCTGAAGGAGAACAAGAAAGAGAAAAGTTCTTAAAACTACTTTCCTCTCCGCTGTGCTTACCTCTTAACCTTTTAAAGACTCATCCAAATCCCATACAGGCTATATGGCTTTCCTCTAAATTAGAACCAGATTTAGTTAGCTCCACTGCGTACAAATAGGATACAACAAAGAACTCTTTCAGGATATTTGAAAGTATGTGTTGACCTTCAGTGCGATGGCTTCCAAAATACCTTACTCGTAGATACATAACACCAAACTGCACGGATAGTATAACCACCGAAGAAATGGATTATCTCTTCACAAGAATAGATATACTGATTTACCATATCAATTTGTAAGGGTATATTATATTGTGTACCATGACTAACATGTGTATGATGACGCGTGCGAAATGATATTGTGTGTGTATGATTCGTGTGTGACTGGATTTTAGTATTAGAATAATATTGAATAAACAGTCGGTAATTAGCATCTGAGTGTTTCACTTGTGTCCCCTAATATCTAGATACCCTAGACTCCACAAATGTATCATTTTGTCTATTCTTTCGTAGAATAAAACAATTTCTGAGGTGACAGAGGATTTCCTCTCAAAATCTTCAGTTTAATAAGGAAACTGTTACGAAACTCCATTTCAATATCATACATTTCAGAAGCAAAGCCACAGAACCAGTTGTAATCCTCCATTCGTGTGCCGCGCGTTCCCCACCGTGGGGTGGACGGGGTCGGATGGGGGTGGCGATTATCAACAGGATGTAAATGTGTTACTCGATAATTCATGCGTTCAATGCAGTTCATTGTCCCGACCGGAGACGTTCCGGAATCGCTGCCGAATCGCCAACAGGGGGAATAATGGTCATCACAAAGTTCTCATTTCAGAGAAGTCCCAATATGAGAGGTGTGAGCTCCAGTATGAAAACATTGATAATAATAAAACATTTACTTTACTCGTTAACAACATTACACAAAACAAACACAAAAAATATAACAAGAATTAATTAACATAAAGTGTAAGAAATTATATAATAAACAAGTACTGATAAAAAGGAAAAAATGGAGAAAAAAATAAAGACATAAAACAAACTTGACGTAATGATGCCGAGGTTCGTAGTGTAGGTAGTTTAATGCCTAACCGTAAAAAAGGAGTCCACTTAGGAATAACACTGCAGCGTCAACCACAGCTGGTATTATGTGGCTCCATGAAGTCATTTGAGGAACAGGATTTAACACTCGGCATTGCAGAGGAGTTCCATTATGAGATGCATAAGCTCCAGTACGAACTCAAAATAATATTTGACGCTTCGCACCTCGTCAATTTGACTCTCTGCTAAGCTTAAGAACTTGTATTAATGATACCATATTATTTAATACTTTTATTCTACAAAAAAAATGAGTTATAATACTTTAGGGTGTGTATGTGTCTCCTAAGTAGTGTATACTGTAAAAGTCCCAGCGCTGAAAGACTTACTTTGACTTTCATGTTTGTGTGAGAAATCCCCCAACATCATAAATATTTCCATACAATAATTTTAAAAAGTGCCTCTTTTAGCGCTAGTAGGTACTTTCTAGTAAACTCTATATACGGAACCCATACACACCCTAAATTATTATCACCAATTAATATTATAGCTTGTATAGTATAAGCACAATACCTACACATCAATTACCCAGGAAATTTGTAAAAAAAATTTCCTCCTTCGGCGATATTCAAAACCTTCGGTCGAGCCCTGATACCGAGTCGTAGAGGTCGTCAACGCATAGCAGAGGACTTTCAGTATGAGATGCATACGGACTTATTGCATTGTGTTCTTTTTTAATCTGTTCTATTCTATTCTTAGTAATAGTAGCCCGTTAACGCCCTACTGCATGTTGTAGGATGGAGCCCGTTTCAAAATTGTTCGTTGACCTAATATTTTGGGAATTATTCTTCCACGAGATGCGTCAGCTGACACATTCTTAATTATTCCCGAACATCCTATTACCATACAAAAAGGAATCAAACCCACTTCAACCTTTATGTTAGTGGCTTGCAGAACGGCGGACGACCGGCGACGCAATTTCGACCGCTATCACTCAGAAAATACAGCTGCATTTTCCGCGGCAACCGCCTCGTGTTGAGGACGGTCTAGCAAACTAAATTAAAACGGAGAAATTGCTTTACTGGCCGGCTTTGATCTCCGTCATCTATCATGTCGCCAGCGCCATTTTCATACTATTTTAATGTCATTAAGGAATATCAGCGAGCGAGCCCGCAGAATGTTGAGTTGCAACTGCATGAACCCAGTAGAGCAAGGAATCCTGTTTCTTTGATAGAAAATAAGGAAAATGCAGAATTTTATTGTATTTATTTACTAGCTCACCCGTGCCCACTTCTTTGAGCATACAAACCGTTTAAACCTTCCCTGGACTTCCACGAATATTTCTATAGACTAAAAATAGCCGAACCGGTTCAGCCGATTCGAGTTTTAGCGAGACTAACTAACAGCAATTCATTTTTATATAAATTAAGATTTTATTCAGGAATTATTGTATAATATCGAAAGTTAATTTATGTAAAAAATAAATAACATGGGTCTCGAGGAAGGTTTCAGTGCATTCATTGGACATTGGTAGTGCTGTATATCTACTATGTTCCCGCCGACGCTGCGGCATATAATATATTTTACAAATCATATTTCATCATCATCATAAGCGTTCTTATATCACCACTACTGGCGAGTTTAATGTTATAATAATAATAATGCCACCGAAACGGTGATAACAGGTTTCATTGAAACTAGGCCAGCAGGAGTTATTTTATAGTGCACAACTGTGTGCGCAATACACAGAAACACTCTCTCTTCCTTCACTCTCGTAGCCCAGTGGGACGTTTAACCGACACGACTGTGTTACATAATGCTATGTCATTATGTATTATGATTAAAAAAACAATTAGATGTCAAAGATGACACTGACAGTGATGCCTAAGATAGTATATATATATATTAGTCCCCTAGGGAGGCCCCTAGAGTTAAGATCTGCATAGGTACCTAGTAATGTATAAGATACTGTATATTAAATTAGTTACGTATGAATAAAGCCAAGTACGATTAACTAGAAGTGTATTATTATTAAACGTGTAATTGGATCCTGATAACAATAACACATATGCTGTGGCACTAAACATGGTGTCAGAAGAAGAAAAAGAAAATATTAACCAAAGAGAGGGTACGTCGAGAACGGCGAAAAAAGAAATTTCGAGACCGACTGGGTGTGGTTCAACAACAATGACGACAATGGCTGCAAACGGAGTACAAAAGCTGGAAATTTCGACGGAAATCATCAACAATAATGCTGAAAACTTCAGAAAATGGACTCAATCGTTCGAGATATATTTGCTGGCGTCGGGAATGGAGAAAACCGAAGACAAAAGGAAGATTGCTATTATGCTACACTCTATGGGTGAAAAAGGTCTAAATATCTTCAACTCCTTCAATTTGGACCTAAGCAGTTCTACATTCAAACAAGTAAAGGAGAAATTTGTTGAATACTTTGAACCAAAGAAGAATTTGACAGTTGCAAGACACAGGTTCTTCACATTAAAACAACGTGTGAACGAATCATTGGACAATTTTCTGATGGAGCTAGAAAATGCAAGTCATTCATGTGAGTTTGGTACGCTTCGTGAATCCCTGGTGAAAGATATTCTCATTGCTAACATGGCCACAAACTTCTCACAAATTCGACAAAAGCTGCTACAAGAACAAGATCTCTCCCTGGAAAGAGCCAAGCTGCTGTGTAGAACACTCACTATGGCACAGAAGAGTGAAGATTCAATCAATGGGGGTGAAAGAAGAGAAGATGCCACCGTATACAAGATACACAGAAACCGTCCGAACAGTTCTCCGTCATCATCGTTTTCATCGCACCAGCATAGGAGAAAAACCAGATCTCCAGTGCCGCATTATCAACAAAGAAGATCAGCCACACCCGGGTCCAGAACAACGTGCGGGAGATGCAACACAACACATGCTCATCGCAACTGCCCAGCATGGAAGCATAAATGCAGGTCATGTTTTAAATATGGACACTTTACTAATTTATGTTATAAGAAAAATAATGTCAGGAATGTTGTTTCTGAAGTAGACAACTCAAATCTCGATGATGAAATAACAAAAAATAGTGCTGAGAGATTTACTGTAGGGACATTGTTCAACATTGAATCACAAAGTAATAGTAATAGCACAATTTTAAGTAAAAATGATAATTCTTGGCATTATTTTCTTAATATAAACAATAAAAGAGTAGATTGCATAATTGATACTGGAGCAGATATAAATATGATGTCTTTAGACACATGCAAAAGCTCAAAGTTGTATATTAAAAATAAAGACAAACAACAGTGTAAAAATTATAATATTTTTGCTTACAATGGTCATAAAATTCCCATAGTGGCAGTATCTAATGTATCCTGTTTATTAGATAATAAAGTAGAGCCTGAAACAATTACTTTTGTAATAACAAGTTTGAATTGTCCAACTGTAATTGGCTTACCAACTTGTATAAAGTTAAATTTAATAACAAAAAACTTCTCTGTAAATTGTCAAAATGACAATAAAATTGTGAAAAATATACATAACCTATATGAAAAAACATGTGACAATATTGTAATCAAATATAATGATGTTTTTCAGGGCCTAGGATGTCTTCCATATGAACACAGTATTGTATTAAAGAAGGATGCCATACCAAGAGTAGATCCCCCGAGGAAAGTACCGTTTGCTCTCATCGAGCCGTTAAGGAAAGAATTAGAAATCATGGAACAACTGGGAATTATACAAAAGGTTAACAAACCCACATTATGGGTAAGTAGTTTAGTCATTACCATGAAAAAGGCAGGAGGATTAAGGGTATGTTTAGATCCTAGATATTTAAATAAAAATCTATTGAGAAGTCATTATCCTATTAAAAATATTGATGAAGTCAGGTCAAAATTGTCTAAAGCTAAATATTTTTCCCACTTGGATGCGTTCTCTGGTTTTTATAATATAAAATTAACAAAAGAAAGTAGTGATTTGTGCACATTTCAGACCCCATTTGGTCGCTATAAATTCCTACGGTTGCCCTTCGGGATTAATACTGCGACAGAAATATTTTATAAAACTATGATTGATTTATTTGGGGACATTGAAGGCATAATTATTTGGTGTGATGACATTTTAATATATGGGGAGACAATTGAAATACATAATAAGAGGTTGGAATTATTTTTAGAACGGGCTAGGAAGGTAAATTTGAAATTAAACAAGCTCAAGTGTAAGTTTCTTTTAGAAGAAATAACATATTTGGGTTATATTTTTAGCAAAGATGGTGTTAAAATTGATCCAGATAAAATTAGAGCTGTAAAAAATATGTCTACACCTAAAAATATTAAGGATTTACAAAGATTTTTAGGCATGTTAAATTTTTTAGCCCCTTTCATTGAAAACTTAGCAGACAAAACTAATGTCTTAAGAAACTTGTTAAAAAAGGATATACCATTCCTATGGGATGATAATTATCAAAAGTGTTTTGAATCACTAAAAGATATTATTACTAAAGCACCTGTATTAGCTAACTATAATTGCAATGTACCTTTAATTTTGTCAGTAGATTCATCCAAGAATGCAGTGGGCGCTGTAATCATGCAAAATAAGCGACCAATTGCATATAGCTCAAGAACATTGACAAGCTCTCAACAAAACTACGCTCAGATTGAAAAGGAATTGTTTGCTATACAGTTTGGTTGTAATAAATTTCATCAATATATTTATGGAGGTCTTGTTACCGTTCATACAGATCACAAACCTTTAATTTATCTCTTTAAAAAACCTCTTCATGAAGTGCCAGCTAGGTTGCAGAGAATGATGCTTGCGTTGCAAGGATATGACTTAGAAGTTATTTATGTACCTGGTAAACATATGTATATAGCGGACACGCTATCACGAGCTTCACTCACTGATACATATGTACCACAATATGAACAAGACTTGCAATATCATGTCAATTAAATTTTTTCTAATATTTCAGTATCAAAGTCATATTTAGAGTCAATTTTAAAGGAAAGTAAACAAGATGAATCATTTAATTTGCTTAAATCTTATATAAAAAATGGTTGGCCAACAAGCAAAAACAAAATTAACTGTTTGGTAAAACCATATTGGAATATTCAAAGTGAAATACATATAATGAATGATTTACTCTTTAAGGGCAATAGGCTCATAGTCCCAAAGGCTTTACAAAAGCAAATATTAGATAAAATTCACTGTGGTCATTTGTATAAATAAAACACTTAACATTGCTAGGGAAACAGTTTATTGGCCCAATATAAATGCAGACATTAAAAATTTAATTGAACAGTGTCTGGTATGTGCTAAATTTAAACCTAACACAAATAAGGAACCTTTGAAGTGTTATGATATTACACAACTCCCTTGGGAACGAGTAGGGGTTGATTTATTTTATTTTGATGGGGAGAATTACCTTGTCTGTGTAGATTACTATTCTAAATATTTTGAGCTAGCTTCTTTACATAAGAATTACAACGTTGATAACGTGGTGAAACACTTGAAATCATTTTTCGCACGCCATGGCATTCCACGGTCGCTAGTGTCGGATAATGGTCCACCTTTCAACTCTTGTAAGTTCAAATCCTTTCTGGTTGACTGGGATGTGGAGCATATCACGTCGAGTCCTTATTTCGCTCGTTCAAATGGCCAGCTCGAGGCGGCTGTGAAAGTATGTAAAAACATACTACGTAAGTGTGCTCAAGATAAATCCGATGTATATTTAGCATTGCTACACTACCGGAACACTGCTAAAGGCGATTTTCCCAGCCCAGCATCATTATTAATGTCTAGGAGTTTACGTATGAATATACCTGTCCTGTGTAAGAAATTAAAACCGAATTTAGTAAAATTTTCTGTTTACAAAAGATGTCATGACAACAATAAAAACAAAATGACATATTACTTTGACAGATGTGCAAGGCAAAGAAATGAAGTCTTTAAGCCTGGAGATGACATTTATTTTAAAAAGAATCCCAAAGATTTTTGGACTCCTGGTGTAATACATAGAAATCTAGATTGTGGTAGGTCTCATTATATTACCGATATGAATGGTGTTATATATAGGAGAAATAGAGCGCATATTAGACATAGGAAAAATAATTTAAAAAAGATAAATCCTCCTTCCTCTTTTGCGGGTGACGGTAAACATGAATTTAAAAAAATAGATCCTTCTTATATTGGTCATGATACGTGCAATATACTTCCCATAAATCCTAGTTGTTTCACGAGTGAAAATTCTCAGGATATTAGTAGGCATAATGATAACTGTGTTCCTGTGGAAAGGCAAATAGGTACAGATTATGTTACCAGATCTGGTAGAACTGTAAAACAACCTAAATTGTACATACATGAGAAATTTAATTAGTAAGGTATATTTTGTAATCATGTATATTATATGCATTGATATATTGTATGCGTTTCTCGAAAAAGGGAGATGTTACATAATGCTATGTCATTATGTATTATGATTAAAAAAACAATTAGATGTCAAAGATGACACTGACAGTGATGCCTAAGATAGTCTATATATATTAGTCCTCTAGGGAGGCCCCTAGAGTTAAGATCTGCATAGGTACCTAGTAATGTATAAGATACTGTATATTAAATTAGTTACGTATGAATAAAGCCAAGTACGATTAACTAGAAGTGTATTATTATTAAACGTGTAATTGGATCCTGATAACAATAACACATATGCTGTGGCACTAAACAGACTGGTGGAAGATCAGGCGCAGGACCGACTTTTTACATGCCCATGGATCATCTTTCTTGTCAGACAATCAGGTGTTCAGCCTGCATTGTCCTAACCAAACTTGAAAACAAAATTTTTTGTTGTTCCAACGCGGGAATCGAACGATCTCCGCGTCGAGTGCGATGTTCTGAACTACTAGACCACGGAGTCGTATATGCGAGTTTGATGTTACAATAATACCGTTTCGGTGCAGTATCGATCTCAGCTCACAGCCAATAGCGTCATCAACGTCGTCATCATCATCATTTAAACTATGACGTCCACTTTATGCCTCTCCCAAAGTATTTCTTTGAGAGGGGTGGGGGTTAGTTTTTTTTCTTTTGTCTTTTGTTATGTAACCTAAAGTCAAAGTCAAAGTCAAAAATTTTTATTCAGAATAAATTTTACAAAAATGTTTTCTGAACGTCGTTTCTATATGATGCCTACCACCGGTTCGGGAACTAGCCCAGCGAGAAGAACCGGCGTAAGAAACTCGCATGGGGCCACCTTTTACTAAAAAGATGGAAAATTTCTCTTTTAAAAAACAAATAAATATAAAAAATATGTTTACATAGAAAATAGTCAATACTACTACAAATAAAAAATTGCAGTTTTATGCAATTAAATAAAAGGAAAAAAAAAGCCTTGCAGGGGGCTACTTTATTCCCAAGGTGTGCTATCATTCATATAGTCACAAACTTTATAGTATGCTTTTGCACACAAACGTTCTTTGACTACTTTCTTAAACTTATTGTTAGAAAAATTTTGAACGTTTTCTGGGACCCTATTGTAAAGGCGTATACATTGACCTTTAAAAGAATTCTTTACTTTACTAAGCCTTGTCACTGGTACATCCAGTTTATGCTTATTTCTAGTATTTCTATTATGTATGTCACATTTTTTTTTAAATTGATGAATATTTTTCTTAACATATAATACATTTGAGAGAACATACTGAGAAGCTACAGTTAATATTCCAGTTTCCTTAAACTTTTCTCTAAGTGAAGTGTTGGGGGCCAGCTTGTAGATTGCCCGAACAGCTCGCTTCTGCAGCACAAAGATACTATTTATATCTGCAGCGTTGCCCCATAGCAGAATACCATAGGACATTATACTATGAAAGTAACTAAAATACACTAGACGTGCAGTACATTCATCTGAATATTGTCTAATTTTACTAACTGCATATGCTGCTGAACTGAGTCTGTCGGCCAGCCTAGCTATATGGGGGCCCCACTGAAGTTTTGAGTCTAACGTTATACCTAAGAATACTGCAGTATCCACTAGTTCCATACATTCCTCATTTAATAGTACATTGGTATCAGTTTGCCTCACATTAGGCAATGTGAATTTTATACATTTTGTTTTTCTATTATTAAGCAAAAGATTATTTACATTAAACCAATGTACTATTTTTGAGAGAGCACTATTTACTTCGTCGTAGCATATATTTTGCCGTTTTATATTAAAAATAAGAGACGTATCATCAGCAAATAATACTATCCCGTGTTTTTCATTAATAAGGAATGGTAGATCATTTATATAAATTAAAAACAGAAAAGGTCCTAAAATAGACCCTTGTGGGACCCCCATCTCTATTTTAGAGCCTATGGATTTTTTCCCATTTACCTCTACCCTCTGAGTTCTATTTGACAAGTATGATTTCAAAAGGGCGAGAGCTGGACCTTTTACCCCATAGTGGTGTAGTTTCCTGATCAATGTCGTGTGCTGCACACAATCAAATGCCTTGGAAAGATCGCAAAATATTCCAAGAGCATCCCGCGATCCCTCCCAAGCTTCAAAAATATAACTTATCAAGTCGACGCCTGCATCTGTTGTAGAGCGTCCCTTTGTAAAACCAAACTGTTTTTCGTGTAAAATATTATTAACATTAAAGTGTGCAAGCATCTGATTTAGTATTACTTTTTCATATATTTTACTTAATGTTGGTAGAATAGATATAGGCCGGAAATTTGATGGATCCGACTTACTACCAGACTTAAAAAGAGGTATTAATTTACTATGTTTCATTAGATCAGGAAATACTCCACTTTTAATACAATCATTGAAAATAGTTGACAAGTAAGGTGCGATAATGTCGACTATCGATTTAATAACTTTCGTAGATAGGCCCCACAAATCTGCAGTACTCTTAATATTTAATAAATTAAAATGTTTTATTATGTCTTGGGGCCCTATTTCTCTAAATCGAAAGTCGACTTCACACTCTTTTACATTTTCTTTAAGGAGTAATTCAGCATCAACAGAAGAGGCATTCAAATATTTAGTTGTTGAAACTGGAATGTCCGCGAAGAATTTCTCAAAAAAAGTAGCAACTTCACTGTCGGATGTAATTACTTTATTATCTATGTTTAGTTTAAAATCTGAGTTGCGACTGGCGACTCTTCCAGTTTCATTTGCAATGATTTGCCATGTTGTTTTAACTTTATTGTTTGAATTTTTAATTTTATTTTTAATGTCAAGAGACTTTGCTGCAGCGCAAACTTTCTTAAAAATTTTTGAATAGTTTCTTACATAATTTTTAAAGTCTTCACTTTGATTAAATGTCTTTTCATTATACAGTTCATATAACTTAAATCTGCTTTTTAAAATACCTGATGTTGCCCATTCACTGAATTTACTTTTATTGTGTATTCTCACTGTCTTAGAGGTAAAAATAGTATCAAAATTATATTTAATTAATTGAAACAGTTTAGTGAATGCCCTATTTGGGCTGTTATCATATTCTAATTGTCCAATGTTGGCTAATATTTTACCTCTAAACTTCTCAGTGCGTTTAACATTAATTGGTATAAATGTATTTTTATTGTTGTTAATTTGGTTACATTTACTATTCATATTGAAAGTAGCTTGCTGTCCACAGTGATCAGAGCTTAGGATGTTGATTATTTCTTTATTAATTGGATTTATGTTGCTATATATATTATCAATACAAGTAGCAGAGTTGCTACTGATCCTTGTAGGTTCAAAGAATAAATTATTAAGGTTATATGATTTTAACATAGATGTGAATCTAACAGTGGTAGAATTACTCTCTAAAATATTTATATTAAAATCGCCACATAATATTATTTGTTTGTTAGATGCACATATCTTAGTTAATAATAATTCCATATTTTTTTCGAATGAATCATATAACCCCAATGGAGGCCTGTATACGCTTACAATAATAAAGTCTCCCACCTCTATGCAGGCTATTTCAGTGGTTCGTTCTGTAGAGAGGCATACTATGTCTTTCCGTTCTTTGTATTTTAAATTCTTGTTAATTAAAATAAGTGAGCCGCCTCTTATGGCTTTTTCTCTACAGAAAGAACTCGCTACCTGGTGCATACTAAAATTTAGCATGATTTCACTTTTCTTGAACCAATGTTCTGTAATACACAAAATATCTATATTATTATTATTTAAAAACAAATCAATTTCTAGCTCTTTACTAGCCATCCCTTGTATGTTTTGATGCACCAGCATAAGTGTATGTAACTTATTACTATTTTTATTAATACTTATATCTATAGTGCTAGAGACTTCCTCTATTGTCTTATAGTCTAATTTAAATTATTATTATTTGGAACATATTCCAAGGAGTTACAATAAGTCATATTGTTGCTAGGCTGCTCAATAGAAGCAGTTGTGGTCTTACTAGCCAAGTTCTTGGCTGGGTTTAAATATAAAAAAGTTAATAGCGTATTAGCTACAAGTCTTGTAAAGTATAAAGATAGAAAGTATCTATCTAATGTCAATTTACATAATTTATTAGAGAAAACGTATATTTGAAGATAGAAGGGAAAACGTATATTTGGCTACTAAATAAAATCCATATCTTAATAAAATCTAAAATTATTAAGTTTTTCCTTACAGTACAGAAAAATTATAGTTTTATAGATACGAGATGATGAAGGTAAGGTAACGGTTTCATTTGTAAATCATTGATAAAGTAGCGGCCTGTTTCACCAAGCAATGTTAAAGTTAACGCAATGTTAAATATCATGTTATCCCTTTCGTATTTGAAACTGAGCTGGGTTGAACTGTAGTCTGTACCCTCACCCCTGAAGCTGTTGGTAAGAATATTTCATATAATTTTATGCAAATTTACTTACCAATAGGTATAGGTAAGTGCAGCGAAAAAAAACTATTTTAATTTTTTCGACAAATATTTATCAACTCAGTCCTCGCTATATTTCTGTACAGGAATTTCAGTTCCAAGAATACCATTGCATTGCTTTTGAGTTTTTTCGTTTGTAACATGTTTATTTTCCCGACGTTTCTCCTCTATATTTTCAGAGTACATTTCGGGAACATCCCAGCAGTAGGCGCAGAGACAACAGATTGTAATTAATTTTGTACGGTGTGGTGGATCGATAGCTTACACGAGGTGGAATTAATTTTGAAGAGTGAATATCGTGTAGAGGAGCAACACGAATTCATTTCGTAAAAGTTTTGAGCGAAAAGCCTGTAGACCATTATTGAATAGGTTTACTTGGACAAAAAAATGTAGTTAAAAGAGTTCGTTATTGGTAAAAACCGTACAAAAAGATTTGAAGACACTATGTATGTAGTCGGCGAGGCAATGTTTAGACCAGTCACACTGACAGGTACGCAGAACTCTGTGCTTTTACCGATAATACAACATTTTCCAAATTAAACTTGTAAAAAAAGCTTTTATTCAAAATTAAAACATAAAGTTTGTTTTTCGAAGGTCAATTTTAGAGAAAATAAATTACAACTACAGTTACCAGTTACCACCGATTCGGAGCCCTAACCCGGCGAGAAGAATTATCAAGCTATTGGCTTGATAATTCTTCTCGGTAAAGAATACGTCCATCACAGTTCGATATCTATCTCTGTTTTGTTTTTAGATTTGTACAGAATAATAAAAAAGAAACAGATATAATTCCGTAACATATAAATAATTGGTCGCACTGTACTGTATCTGTAATACAGTCATAATTAAAAAAAAATTGAACATAATATAATATATAAAAAAATGTTCAACAGAAATTGTAAAAAGTAAATATATTTTATAGTTCTTGAAGAAAAGTAATACATTTCTAAAATGAGAAAAGGTAGTACTATAATCAACTTCCAAAGTTATTTTATCTAACTGGTATTTTTACAGCCTGTATACAATCCACAATCATCATCGTAAATGGTGTTTCTAGGTATAAACCTTATTCATTATTGTTACTATACTCCGTTCGAGATCGTGTCTCTACTACTCTCTGGTATAGATGTTTAATACAAGGCCTTAAGCGTCACTTCACACTGAGACGAGACGCGACGCTTTCATATATTGATAAGGATATATAATTGAATTCTATTTACCACACAAAATGATAATCTTTCTAGGATTTACATGGAACAAAACACGCATGGCTGTGCACTGTGCTGTCGCGGTTTCGTGTGAAAGCCACAAAACCAACTACTACCAAACTCTTGCTAGTTTTTTTTGTTATTTTTAGTAAGTATGTAAAACCTCTCAGAAAAACAACCAGTAATAGTAGAATAACAATTTATTTATTCCAGAACACTTTTGATTCAACCAGTTACAATATCAACCAATAATTCTAAAACAGAATCATCAGTGGTACTTAAATAAACCTTTAGATTCAGTAGTCTGAACACGACTGTCTCGTACCACTGTCCGCGAGTTACTGCCCCCAGACGCTATTTTTCATCCCCATCAGAAACATCATTCCTCACTTATTTTTCAGTTTCTCAGTGTTTCCAGTGTAAAGAATAAAATAGTACTAAAATTATTACAAACCAATGTCAAAATTAAACGAAACCTTACAAGTAGCTAGTTATAATATGCGTTTTATTTGTTAATTCGTTTTGAGTATATTACCTCTTGCAATGAAATGAAGGGTATAGTATCAAAACCCACTAAAACGTACTTATCAAAAATATCACAGGATACAAAAAACGTTTAAGCTTAATCGGATTTTGATGCTGGTATGCCCTGTTATAGGGGCTTTTGATTTGAATCTATTTTGGTGGGGAGATTTCTGTAGTTTTAGCGGGTTTTGGTACGAAACTAGCCGAGCATTTAAAAGCAATTGTTACGAGGTTTCCAACGCTGCTACTAACTCAAATTTGGTCCAGAAGCATTATAGCAGATTTTGTGTATACCCCTAAAATGTGTATGTTTAAAAAGTGCGGTGTCGCGTCATCTTCTAAACTGAGCCTTAGAGCTGTCATCCGATACCGCACACGCCGCACACACACCGGGCACACCGACGGAGCAGGCGTGACCGTTTATTCTACAGATTATGCAAATGTAGCAACAGCTAATTGGAATATAACAACGCGGTTATACGTGTACGTATCTGTAAACAATATTATAATAATATCTATGGACGCTTTACACCACGTCAATCTGCCTTGTGCTAAGTGTCTGAAGAACTTGTGTTACAGGTTGTACCAGACAACGGAAATATATTTAATACTTTTATACTATACTAAATGTTTACGATTTTTATTACATTATACACAAATTTTTTATACATCCATGACCCAGTAACATTAAAAACTTTCCTCCGCGGGATTCGAACCCGCGACCTCTCGTTCGAACACCAACGCGCCCAACCACTGCGCTACGAAGGTCGTCAATATTATGTTGGACATGTATCGTCTTAAGATTAAGTTAGATACCTTTACACATACTTAGACTTTCCCGTGGTGCTTTCACTCAATTTTTGGACTTTTGGGTCATTACAATTTTGCACTGATTGTCACCTTTCTTAGGTAGGAAAACTGGAATACTTCCTACTACTTTTTTTCTTCTGCTTTATTTCGTTGTGGGACCCAAGATAGATTGCTTGTCCCTCGGGCACCCCTGAGATCATATCAAAGGGTTTGTCGTGGTCGGTTACCGCTGTCGATCCTGGCTCACAGGAGTTGCAGTTGTGGGAATGTGATGTGGATCAATGTTTGTTTAAAAGATATAAAAAAAACTGTGACTAAATAAAAAAGTGATTTTAGTGGAAAAGGGATCTAAGTCTAGTTCTTTGCATAATGCGTTAAAAGTATTAATTGCTCACACCAAGTACGTATTTCCTCTATAGTTGGTGTTGTGGATTGAAACTGACAGCGGAGAGTTAAATCTACGGGGCCTGGAAAGTCATTAAAATTGAGGTTAGAGAGGAGCTCTTTTAAATACAAATAGTTTATTTTCATAAAACATTAGGAAAATGTTATAAGTAACGTTATAACGAGGCGACTCCTCGACTATGGTGGACTATAACTAACAATTTAAATTAAATATTAAGTTGTTATAACACACATGTCACCTGTCTTTTTTTATATAACGCCACGAATGCTGATTACATATGAAAAAAAAACGTGAGTTTCCTAATCCCCTCACTAAACAAGTCCCCGGGTATGAACCGACATCGGGGAAATAAATATTGATGTGTCCTAAGAGCGTCTTACCCATTATACGATTTGCATAATATATCCAATTGTACTCTCAGAGTGCCAATAAATGTATTTTATATAGGGTTGACACTTGCTACAAATAACAACTAAGGACGGTCCTTTGTTAATATTTAAATATCATAAAATTTTTAAATGATTTATCCCTATTTATAAAAAAAGTATTGAGAAATTTAGAACTAAACTAATTGCAAATAATCAGTACTGGAACGAGTCAAATAGTTCATATGAAGCTTTTAATAGCTTAAAAAGTACTTAACAGACGTTAAAAAATCGAGTAATTATGGAATAACAATAATAGCTCCCAGCTTCATCGATTTCGGTGTCGGTAGCCGATTTTATTGAAACCAGGCCAGCTACGCAGGAGTTATTTTATTTCCGAAGTGTGTGCGCAATACACAAAGACTTTCTCTTCCTTTTACTCTCATAACCCAGTGGGACGGTTATCCAACACGACTGGCGAAAGAACAGGCGCAGGACCGACATTTTACAGGCCCATCCGACGCATGGATCTTTCTTGTCATACAATCAGGTGATAACCAAACTTGAAAACAACATTTTTTGTTGTTCCAACGCGGGAATCGAACCCACGACCACGGAGGCGCTTTTTTATGGAATATTAGTACCATCGTGGCAGCAACGCGACACGCGCGGCGCGCATCTTTTTGGCAAGAAAAAAATTCAACACCCGAGTAAAGAAGTACAAAATTCTTTTAAATAATTTGTTGCCGCACGTCCAGCTGATTTCTTTATGAATAATAATATTATATTAATAATATAATTTATATGCGAAAATAAAGTACAATAAGCTGATACAATTTAACCTAGTGTCACAGTCTCAGTGATATTTTCGTCGAATTTTTCTAAACGTGCTTTTGTCGGTAAGTTAATATGAAGAGCATCAATAAACTGCCACTTTGTCAAAGATGCATTGATTGCCTGGGTTTCATACAAATAAAAAATACTTAAAAATATATATTTCAGAGTGAGGTTTTCTTTGGACGTCACTTTATAGGGTCAGGAAATAATAACACACAACTGAACGTGTTTATATTATGAGCCATCAAATAATTGTTACAACTTTATCTATTTAGAGATTACTTATAAAATTATGGAAATGTAAACGAAGTTGGTCTATATTTCTCAAAGGCCCCTTGCCCGCCATGATCTGCCCGAGAGTGACATCTGTCATCGCTGTCCTAGGTGACACATGTCTTCTACTTCTTTTACTTTCATCAATCGCAGTTGTCTCTTGTCAAATATCACCAAACTCGCTAGGCTTTTGCAAACTTTACGTTTCAACTCCGACATATATTTAAAATTTTTACCTAATATTTTTTGCTTTGTGCTATTTTTTGAGGTGTCAACCCTAGCGCTAACGTAATCTCCAAACGCTCGCCGGGTTATCTCGCCGAAACATGTCGACTATGACTTAACAATGCCAATGAATTCCTCGAATGTGTTGTGAATTCCTTGCTGTTGTGGAAATACTATTCTTATGTGGTGAAGTACTTGACACGTATTTGTGCATTGTGTTTCATTTAAATCTATACTAATACTAGACGACCCGTGCCCACTTCAAATACAAATACAATACAAATTTATTTATTTCAGACTTCTATGGTCCATGGGTTAGTATCTATTACATATTTAAAAAAAAATTAAGGATTAGCTTCTTTGAGCACACAAAACGTTTAAACCTTCCCTGGACTTCCACGAATATTTCAAGACTAAAAATAGCCGAATCGGTTTAGCCGTTCTCGAGTTTTAGCGAGACTAATGAACAGCAATTTTTTTTTATGTAAGATTATAAAGCGAAAGAGTTAGTTTGTTTGTTTCAACGCGCTAATCTCAGAAAGTACAGGTCCGATTTGATAAATTATTTTTATGTTGGATAGTACATTTATAGAGGCAGGCTTTAGGCCATATAACATTACGCGGCGACCAATAGGAGCGAAGCGTCAGTGAGAAATGTTGCAAAAACGGGGAAAATTATTCACATTTGGAGACTTTCTTTGCGTGCGCTGCATAAACGGCTTTAGTCATTCAAAATCCACGCGAACGAAGTCTAGGGCATAGCTAGTATAATTATATTTTGACTAACGGAGACTTTAACTGATTGAATATACTGTTCCATGGACACGCGTCAAACTCATGACACTTCGCTTTTGTCGGGGCTTAAAACGAAAGTGTCCGAAACACAACCATGTGGTTTTATTGTTTTTGACCACACACATGTGGCTATATGCGAGTCACAACCCGCCACTGTCGAGGCGCGCGGGGATGCGGGGGCCGGACTTGTGCAGACTGCGAGTGGCAGCCACTTCACTGCTTCTCAGATCTCCTTGACAGCCATACGTACAGCCAATAAACCTATATTACAGTCTACATTCTTGGTAAATACATATTCATTCAAATCTGTTTGATAGTTGCGGGTGAGCCACAAACGTCCAAACATCCTTTGCATTTATGGAGCGGGAGGATTCTAATAATGGTATTAGTTTTGAGGACCGAAGAGTCAAAGAAAACGTTACACGTATATTGGTCTGAGATCCATGGACCGCCAGACTACTACAGGCATATTAATGAGTGATAACACTTTAGGGTGTGTATGTATTGCCGGAACGCTCTCTTCATTTGATGGAAGTACGGTCCCTATAGAGGTGAACCGGCCGGTCGAGGGAGGAGTGGCCTGCGTTTTGACAGATCCAGGGCACTCCACCCAACACAACGGCTGATGGCAATCCGCAAGTGGTTTAAGTGGGTAAACCGGCCGTAGCGAGCCTGGAGTCCCACAAACCCTGGGTGATGCGTAATGCATTTTCCTTTCGAAATCAAAAATAAATAAATAAAAGGGTGTGTATGTGCCTCCTATGTAGAGTTTACTTTGAAAGTACCAGCACTGAAATACTTACTTTTGATTATCATGAAAAATCTCGCAACATCATAAATTTTCCCATAAAATATTTAAAAAAGTAACTCTTTCAGCGCTGGTACTTTAACAGTAAACTCTATATACACACTAATATTGTCACTCATTAATATTACAGCCTGTGTATTGTTACTGATAACAATAATATATGCAGTTACTAGTATATTATTTTGTATCATTATGTAGGTATGTACATTTACAGACTTTGATAATATTATTATTTTAAATATTATGGTAGAATTATGGCAAACTATTTAACATCGTCATATTATGAACCTCCTGCAAAGTATTTAATTGGAATTGTTATATTCGCCATGCTTGGCAGGCGGATTGGCAAGCGCAGTTTATAATAACAACATCTATTTTGTATAAAATATATTCCCTCTATCACTTTTTACGACATCACGCTATTCTTTCATATTATAAACGAAAAACTTACATCGATAACTATTTATAAATTAAAAAAAATACTATCACTGTTCATACTAGTATAGAGAAAAATGTATCTTATATAAATAAAATAATAAAAAAAGACTTAAATGAGAACTTGCGCAATATTTGCGATGTGCACCGACAGCTTTTTTTCCTTATATTAATCTAAAACTAGTCAATAAGATCGATACTTCTTGTACGTAAATTTGTTTTTTTTTACTTTAACACGATATATCTAAATGTCCACTGCGCGAACTAACGGTAATACTACAAAAGGAATATTTCATCAATCAGAATATTATAATAATGCTTCCCACATCGATTTCGGTGACGGTGGGCGGTTTAATTGAAACCAGGCCTGCTATGCAGTAGCTATTTTTATAGTGCCCAAGTGTATGCGCAATAAACAGAAGCACTCTCTCTTCCTTCACTCTTGTAGCCCAGTGGGACGGCTAACCGACACGACTGGCGGGAGATCAGGCGCAGGACTTTTTACATGCCCATCCGACGCGTGGACCATCTTTCTTGTCAGACAATCAGGTGATCAGCCTGCATTGACGACCTCCGTAGCGTAGTGGTTGAGCGCATTGGTGTTCGACTGAGAGGTCGCGGGTTCGAATCCTGCCGAGGGAACAAAAAGTTTTCAATGTTCCTGGGTCATGGATGTGCATTAAATTTGTGTATAATATAGTAAAAATCTGAAATATATAAAAGTATTAAATATATTTCCTATAAGGTCTGAACCACTGCAGCACGGAGCCGTTATAATATAGAGGTGGTGTAGCGGGCCGCGGATCTCAGTCCACATATTCTATGCAACAGGAACGGAATGGCGCGTCGCATGTCATGCCGGACGCGGTGGGGGGACGGGGGAGGGTGGGGGGGGGGGGGCGCCCGGGGAAATTCGGAAGCAATTTAATTGTAGCTGCCCGGGGCGCACGCCGTGCGGGGTGATCTCGTAGGGTGCAGGAGACAGGCGGGAGCGGGGAGATGAAGTGTACTTTAAATAAATAAAATGGTCATTCGGTCGATTTTATACAATTTTGCAAGAGACTGTTTATAATACCTAACCTAATAAAAAATGTAAATGTGAGATATTATGTTCTTTGAAGCTATTTAAAATAATTGGTTGATATAGTGTGGAATGTAGTGTGAAGGGAATGACGTGTAAAACATTTTTTTTTGGCAAAATAATTATAATTTATTTATTTCTCAATTAAAGGTATGACATAGTACAATTCATCAAACAAAATGAAAACTTTTCCACAAAATATAACTGGGTCACAGCTGCCTGTGTTTTCAACTTATGGCACTAGAAATAGTAAATAAGGTCTAAAATGACCACAAGGAGTAAATCTTACTGAACGTGGCTCGTGATCTATACACACGAACGCACTGGTCGTTGACTTAACTAAGATTGAAACTCATCTGTTCTGTGACTTTTATGGATATCTTTAATCGTGACTTTTCACGTTTTTTTTTAGAGAATAAGAGGTGTCAAATAAAAAAATGTTCGAGTCGTCGTAGGAGCATGTTCTTCACACTATATTCGGCTCAATATATTATGAACCATGAATCATTATGTATAAAGCAGTGGAACATATTATTTAAGTGGATTTCCAACTGCAAAGATTATAAGAAAAGTAAAAAAGGGTAAATAACTTAATACCTGTCCCTATGTTGTTTAATAATAAGCAAATTCCACAAGATGGTGTATTTCTACAGGTTGAACTGAAATCGCTTCAGCTTATGCCTGGTGAATGTTTAAAAGATTAAAACGAAACCAGAAAGCCTATTAATCTCTTAGCACGCACTAACGTGATTTCATCTCGACATTTTTGTCCGTTGCAGTTTTTTACTCACTTTTTGTCTTAAAGTTATGATTTTTTTATAATATTATATTTATCATCTGGATGAGAGTTTTTTTTATTTACGCTCGATATTATGCTAAAATAAATTCGCTGGGGGGCTCTTAATATTATGTTTCTCTCCGGGTCAATTCCTGAACCGGTGGTAGGTTAAATCATTTGAAAAGAATTATTTTCTTACCTACTTGGAAATAAAAGATTTTCATTTCATTTTCATATACCTTGGCATTATCTGGTTCAAGTTTTATATTTTTTGCAAACAATTTTTTTACTCTAATATCCTTTAACAGAATAATATGATTAATCCCTACAACTGAGAATATATATATCAAGGGACAGATGGAGCAAACTTCTATATAAAGCAACTAGCTGACCCTTGCCCACTTCGTTGAGCATAAAAAGAGTTTATGATGAAATTCAACTAAAAAAAACAACGCGGGAACCCGAAACCCGCAACGCGGGAACCCGGAACCCGCAACGCGGGAACCCGGAACCCGCAACGCGGGAACCCTGAACCCGCAATGCGGGAACCCTGAACCCGCAACGCGGGAACCCTGAACCCGCAACGCGGGAACCCTGAACTCGCAACGCGGGAACCCTGAACCCGCAACGCGGGAACCCGGAACCCGCAATGCGGGAACCCGGAACCCGCAACGCGGGAACCAGAAACCCGCAACGCGGAACCCGCAACGCGAGAACCCTGAACCCGCAACGCGAGAACCCTGAACCCGCAACGCGGAACCCGCAACGCGGAACCCGCAACGCGGGAACCCTGAACCCGCAACGCGGGAACCCGGAACCCACAACGCGGAACCCGGAACCCGCAACGCGGGAACCCGGAACCCGCAACGCGGGAACCCGGAACCCGCAACGCGGAACCCGGAACCCGCAACGCGGGAACCCGGAACCCGGAACGCGGGAACCCGGAACCCGCAACGCGGGAACCCGGACCCGCAACGTGGGAACCCGGAACCCGCAACGCGGGAACCCGGAACCCGCAACGTGGGAACCCGGAACCCGCAAAGCGGGAACCCGGAACCCGGAACCCGCAACGCGGGAACCCTGAACCCGCAACGCGGGAACCCTGAACCCGCAACGCGGGAACCCTGAACCCGCAACGCGGGAACCCTGAACCCGCAACGCGGGAACCCTGAACCCGCAACGCGGGAACCCTGAACCCGCAACGCGGGAACCCTGAACCCGCAACGCGGGAACCCTGAACCCGCAACGCGGGAACCCGGAACCCGCAATGCGGGAACCCGGAACCCGCAACCCGCAACGCGGAACCCGCAACGCGAGAACCCTGAACCCGCAACGCGGGAACCCTGAACCCGCAACGCGGGAACCCGGAACCCGCAACGCGGAACCCGGAACCCGCAACGTGGCAACCCGGAACCCGCAACGCGGGAACCCGGAACCCGCAACGCGGAACCCGGAACCCGCAACGCGGAACCCGGAACCCGCAACGCGGGAACCCGGAACTCGCAACGCGGAACCCGCAGCATGGGAACCCGAAACCCGCAACGCGGAACTAACAGCATGGGAACCCGAAACCCGCAACGCGGAACCCGCAACGCGGAACCCGGAACCCGCAACACGGAAACCCGGAACCCGCAACGCGGAACCCACAACGCGAAACCCAAACGCAGAACCCGCAACGTTCACGGAAACACTGACAAAATATGGAATAAATAGTATCCTATGTCCGTCTACTTGCTCTAAGCTACTTCCTCACCAATTTTCAGCCATATCGATAAAGCCGTTTTTGAGTTATAAATAATTTAACTAACACGACTTACTTTTATACATATAGATGTATAGATTACTCCTACTAACATAAGCTAAGCCCGGTGAATGCTCCCGTCACAGTCGGTCCAGCCAATTCGGTGATCATTAGTTAGATGACGACGATGATGATGATGAAAAGTAGCCTAAATTAATCCTTATAACTTTAGCTATCTACCAGTGAAAGTCTCGTTAAAATCGGTCCAGCCGTTCCAGAGATTAGCCGGAGCAAAGAGACATGCTGACAGACATTTTTTTTTTAAATTACATTTTCGTTTTCAGTAAATATCGTTGCCAATGCAAAAAAAAGCAGAAGATATCGTTTAAAATGTCATATGCATTTAGAAAAACGTTGCTAATTGAAAGTTACATACTGACACTTCAATTTTATTTATTTGTATAGATGTATAGATTTGGAAAACTTCCCCATACTTGGTGTTTTCACTGACGCGGAGCGGGGCGCATAGGAACTTAGTGGTTCTCAAGCGGAGTGGAGCAGAGATTTCGAGCATAGTGATTGGTCAATTCGGGTACCGCAAGCTCCTGTCCGCCTCGCCCCGCGTCAATGGAAACGCAGCCAAACGTCTATAACGTCTAATGGTCGTCATGGTAACCACGTTGTTTACAAATGAAAACAAAAATTATGAAATGCTATACATACCGTATTTATATCAGCTTAAACCATTTGGATTCATGTTTTTGTTAATCCTAATAATTTTATTAATCCAAATAATTTAAGCTGATATAAAAACGGTATTTATAGCATTTCATAATTTTTATTTTCCATTTGTAAATAATGATGTTGCCATGACAGCCGTGTCATATAAACTGCCAACGACGTGAATCGATCGAGCCCAGGTTCAAACCCCGCGTGACCATCACGTATTTTCTTCTTTTTTCTAATTTTCTGCTTATTTTTTTCAACATTTTCTTTCATAATAAACTTTTCGTAACAATAACGAACATACCGTAAAAAAATTTGCGAAATTAGTCGAGCCGTTGTCGAAGCGCACACGATGTAAGAAATTTTGGAGGTCGTTTTTTTATACTTTGGGCTACATTTTTGGGGTTTTAGTAAGGAACCCTACTTTTTTAAAACATATAATATAGCCTATGTTCAGCGCTAGGAATGTAGCTTTCCAACGGTGAAAGAATTTTTCATATTGGTTCAGTGGTTTCAGAGCCTATTCCATTCAAACAAACAAACAATCAAACGTTACCTCTTTATAATATTAGTATAGACAAACTTAGCGTATACAACAAAACGAAAATATTTTATTTTCTTCAGGCCTTCGTTCCTTTGTGGTGAGAGTACCGACACATCTTCTGTCGACCTTCGAGGCGGAAGAGTTCTGGCCGACGGGTGTGGTCTACCGGAGGTTCTCGGAGACTCCGGAATGAAGCGCGCTACCACGACAACACGTGGAGTGTTCTTAAGACATTTAAAATAATGATTTTAGTCTGTAAGGTATTTATAATATGGGCCCAGCCTGAAATACATGATATTTATAATTATTTTAGCATACATTGTGGATATCCCATCATAATGACAACACAAAAAGCTGCCACCATACAACACGCAATGATGATTAACGATTTACATTACGTGCTTTACTGTATTCTACATCTGTTTCCAATGTCTTTTGGATAACGTTGTGTCTCATTGTAAGATTATAGTTGTTTACAATTTTGCTTTTGCTATTGTTTTTTCACTCAGATGTTCAGTTTAGATAGTTTTCGAACCGGTGGTAGGCATCATGTAGGACAATTCTATAAGTGTTAATAACCAATATGGAAATAAAAAGATTTGATTGTGATTTTGAGTGGCGCTTTATCTGATGCATCATGTAGGACAATTCTATACGTGTTATTTAATAACCTTTATGGAAATAAAAAGCTTCGATTTTTTTGATTTTGAGTAGCGCTTTATCTGATTCACTTCACACTAATATTATAAAGTCGAAAGTTCGTGAGTGTGTGTGTATGTTTGTTACTTCTTGCCACAAAAAATACTGAACGAATTTTTATGAAATTTGGTATGGTAGTAGCTCATATACTAGATTAAAAGGTAAGCTACTTTCACCGCAGCAAAATGTACGGTTCCTGTGGAATTTCATTTTGCAAAATGTCAAATGTCTTATAATCTGAATCCGAAAGATTAATCCGTGTCTCACTCACTCTCACATCTATCATAAGAGGGAAGGAGACAACAACATTATCACGTTACTACTTGTATCAAGTTCACTTACATAATATAAATAGTGTAGTAAGTGTGTTTGTAGCCATATGAGGACGACATGGTCGCTTCTCTTTGTGTACCAAGTCCTTAATAAAGATTAAAAAAAAAAAAAAAAAAAGTTCACTTAAGCCTGTGCCGGTACGACTGTTGGTAATTTCGTCGTTTAAAGCCTTTTTCGTTTGAAGACTCAAAGTTGTTAAACTTTTATTGCCAACTCAGTCCTTTGTTTCGTTTCATTTGAATTGAGGGTGTTATAAGAACTTAATTAAAAGCGTTTAAAAGGTGTCTATGTAAAATACAGTAAAAAGGTTGGGCTCTTATTGAAGATGTCGTTATTATCACTTACGAAGTTCGAGCGTAAATATGTGAAATTTGACATAAGGTTCGCTGAACAAATGCTAAAAGCTGGAAAATAGTTCACACGTTCACGCTATTAAGAGGTAACACAATATTCATGAAACAAATTGGAATACGTTTTATGATAAAATCAAAACGTAGAAACATAGATCAAACCTTTTTTTAGTTTATGACGAAAATAGTACATAAATCGGTTAAGTTTTGGAGGAGGAAACAGGCCCTGTTTCCTCCTGTAAAAAAATAGACGAATGTCTATATTTTTATGCCTTTATAAGGTAATTTCTACCGACGGCCGGTGGCGTGAGCGCATCCTCCACTGGCAGCCCCGAGATGGCGCGCGCGGCATTGGCCGGCCACGCACCAGGTGGAGAGACGACATCGTGGCGGTGGCGGGCGCGCCTGGACGCGGACGGCGCGCGACCGCAGCACTTGGCTAAATATGGAGGAGGCCTTCACTCATTCTTGGGTGCCTTAACTAAATAAATTAATTATAATGTATATTTTTGTTAGTAATTAATTCAAGGCAAATGAAGGCTATTTTAGTTTATTTTATTTTATTTTTATTTATAAGGTAATTTCAGTTCAAACTGCAGTTGTCTATATCGGTTTGATGAGGAAGTTGAGGGACAGCACTATAATTTACAAATACCTCTTTTGGATTTCTATAGACTGAGGTGTTTCCTCTTATGGCGTGCTAAGGAAAGGTTCTTAGCATGACACATGAAGTAGATATATAACAGAGACACGACCTAGTACTAGAAAATGGTATTACCCTAATGCGGGCAATTCGACTGGCTATTTTTGTTTTCTTCGATTAACAATAGATAAAGGGTGAATTCGAGGCACATTCCGGAAACCGCCATTTAGCGCAACTATTGGTAAATACTAATTACTAATTTCATTTCGTATCTGCTTCTTAATTAAAGAGTTGAATTTAGCTTAATGTGATGTTATGCTTAAAATATGCTTTTCTTCATTTTAATGTCAATATTTGTACTTAATTCAGCATATTTACATTTTATAATTTACAAACGTTAGTGTTAGTTAGTTAGTGACATCTATTACAATTTTTTTGTATTAAACATACAAATGAAAACATAAAATACAAAGAAAACTGTTTTGAGTGAAATCAGGCAATAACTTTGACTGCCATTAAAATAATTAATTACGCGTTAATAGTTACAGAATTTGTTATGTTACTTTAAATCTCTTTACGTTACATTATATTTTTATGAGCACACCACAACAAAGCCTTACCTCGTGGCACAATTCGGAGTGGCATTCCGCCATGATGAAATTCCTCCGCACGAATTTGTGTACCTACAGACTTGAGTTTGCAGTACAAGTTACAGAATATCCAGTGTGTTTGTAATAATACGGAGTGTAAAAATACCACTTATAATAACTTTGGGATATGATTATATTCCACTTCTAGAAATGTATACATAATTTTTTTAATTTTTTTGTTATTCTTACGGCTAAAAAGGTAGTATCATCATGTCCCAAAATATATGTACTATCAACGTATCTATGGACGCTTCACATCACGTCAATCTGGCCCCGTAATAAATATCAGAACTTATGAAACGGGGATCAGACAACGGAAAAAATATTTAATTATTTTTGATTTTTATTATATTATAAACATATAAATACACATTTATAACCCAGGAACACAGAAAACTTTTTGTTCCTTCGGCGGGATTCGAACCCGCTACGCTACGGAGGCTTTCCAATCATACAAGTACACTTTCCAACCTAACTGTAATAATTACTAGCGAACTAACATAATAATAATTACTAGCATAGTAACATAATTATAACTACTAGCATAGTAACATAACTACAATTACTAGCGTACTAAATATAGTTGTAGAAAATGTAAACACAACATGAATAAGTTTTATATAGTATATAATATTCCTTCTTAAGTTGAGATAAAATCTTGGCTCGATTCTCTAATCCACCTGTTGGAGTCCCATTGAGGGAGATCTCTATTTATCACAAGATGTTATCACTGGAAACATTTTAGATATTATATTTTCTAGTATGTTTGCTTATTATAGGTAAACCATCAGGTGAACCTATAATAAGATCTACTTTATCGGTTTCAGTGGCGGTGGCTACTACAATTAAACTACTCCAGCTACACAATTTTTTTTATCGTGCCCCCAACGTTTGTACGCAGTACATATTGCAAAAATCTCGGTTTAAAGCTTTGTTAATATAGAATACGAGTTAACCGACTACCTATTTAGTTTAAGATAATATTAGAATCTATATACTAATATTATCTTAAGCTAAATAGGTAGTCGTCTAACTCATATTCTACAGTATAATAGTACAATCGAAAATTCTTAGGTTCAACTATATAGTTTAACCTAAGAATTTTCGATTGTACTAAATTAATCATTCAATATTCAGTTCTAATTCAAATTAAACGTAAACGAAAATATAATTTTATTTATCAAAATTAATGTACTAATTGGTAGCGCTGTAGGACGCCATAGTTTTATTTGTGAACGTTAATATTACATGAGCGAAACGAAGTGAAAAACAAAAGACGTCACCATCCAATTGAAAAAAACGTCCATTCATCTAAATGCTCAAATCAAACATCCATTTCAATGAACATTCGTGAAAATCAGCGAGTGCAAAAACGATACGTAAACAGAAGCGCCAAGTTGGAAAAGTATCAATAAATATAAAGTTGAAGTGGTATCGTACGCCCGCCGGAGACGCCGTGCGTAGACTATACAAGTCTCGTATCAGTTAGTGCCTATTAGGGTGTTGACTCTGAGGGACAAAACAAATATTGCAAATATACTTACTGCTTATATTATTAATTATAGCTAGCGAGACACTATTTTTTTTCGATATTCATGTAAATTTGAATAAAAAACCTGAAAAATAATTTTCTAGTGATATGATTTACACATTTACTTTCTTTACATTCATAATTTTAAAGAGATAAATTAATATACTAGATCTTTGTACATCACCTTTTATCGTCTATATATTATAATCCGATAAAAATGTTATCTTTCTACATATTATTTGCTTAGGATCCGTAATAAACGCTTGAAATACATGTCAGTATCAAAGTGTGATTTGTGAAGGAAAAGAAACGTTAAAAGTTGTCCCTTCTATTTCTAAAATAATAATCTGTGCGATCCCGCGCGGTAAGATCTGTCCTCGCGGGATTTGTTCGCCAGTCGCCGGCGTTTATCAGCTGTGCCTCAAACCGACTGTATTGTTTTATTTACTTTTTAAAGTAGCTATTTATTACATTTTTACTCTGAAGTTCCTTAAACGATTTTTATTAACATTTTATATTTCAAATTTAATATATCTTTAATTAAAACTATGTTTATATATGTTCACTATGTTCATTTAATTCAGATAAAAGTACAATCAATCAATCAATCAATCATTTATTCACAGAATGTATTACATTTGCAGGTGGTAGCGCTTAAAACAGATCCATACATTTTACCATGGTAGCATGGTGTGTGAAAATTAAATAATATATTACCATTCCATCGTCAATTTACAAATGTTACGATTAAACAATAAAAAAAAGTTAAGTTTTAACTACAAATAAAAACTAACATACAAAATAACGAATTAGTAGAATGTCAAATATATTATTACATTAAAATTTGTGGACTCTTGTTAAACTTTATGTATATAACAGTAGCCATTAGCCATTATGTTAACGACAGTCACACAACATTTTTGTTAAGCTTTACATTTCGTAAAATAAAATTGGATAATATGTTTTTAAGTTTTAAACGTTATGTTATTTCAATACGGTAAAATTTGCATAAGTATAATATTATATATAACTAGCTGTGCCCGCGACTTCGTACGCGTGGAAAAGTGATTTAGGGCAGTGTTAGAATAAATCTGTTTTAAAAATATTTTTAGTTATAAAAACTGTCGTTGAGGTATTTAAAAAACTACTTTATGTTGACAATTCCTACTACCAGCTTGACAAACGACCGTGTACAATTACTATAATGCGAACGGGACTACTTGATACGCTCACATACACGACGAACATCTAGTACTAAGATATGTATGGATTTTGCGCCGCAGCGACTGCAGACGATGATCGTTTCCACGCCGACGCTGCTGGTGTGGCGACAATGATATTAAGACAGCGCGCCGCAAAATTTTGCGGCCTTTTCGGTGCGTAAGTCCGACTCGCACTTGCCCGGTTTTTTTATTTATTAATAACCAAACATGTAGGTACTGATTATAAATCACTTCACTGTTAAAGTACTAACTGATTTTATACAGATAAGTAGCAAAATATAGAAATTCCCAAAAGAAAGAAAACAAACCTAAGTTGTACCTAACATAAAAACCATTCGGTCCATGATAAAAACTAAGAAATAAAAATATGAAGAAAAATATAAATCTAACTTATATTGACATAACTTTTTTAGTTTAACTGTAAACACAATACTTATGTTAATCAAAATTCTATATATTATGCAGTTATCGAATACATAATTTGGACAAAGAATACTATAAAAATGTACAGTAATAGTAGGCTGTAGTATGAATTTCAACGGACGGAATGAGAACTATAATATAGAATGCAAAATAATATTATACATTGCTAATGATGCACGCTGAGTATAACTCTCGGATAACGTATTGTATAAATGTAGGTACCTACTCAACTTTGCTATAATTGTATTAAAAGTACGGCATTTGGCGTATATATAGATTTGTATAAGAGAATACTCTATCAATATTATGATATTTGACAAAAAAAACCCATAATAATCACACTGTTAACACATATCCAGGGCAGGCCGCAAAAGGCTAGAATTTCAAAAGGTATCTCGATTGGAATCGAGTTGTATCAACAGTTTTCCCCTGTAACACAGTTTAGTAACTATCAAGATGCTTTTTAACGTATGTATATATTATAAAATAGAAAAAACAAAATAAAGAGCAATATATTTATGAAAATCTTAAAACTGTTTTTAAAATTCCGTACCTCAAAAGGAAAAAACGAAACACATATTATAAGATCATTTCCATGTCCGTCTGTCTGTCAGACCCTTTTACTCAGAAACGCGTGTTGTGATGAAAATTATATAAAATACTCAGGAACTACTGTTCCTTGAAGCAGTGAAAAAATCAGACTTCTTAGCCAATGCAATCAAAAGCAGTCGCTTATGTCGCTAAATTTCATCATTTTCGACACTCGGAAGGGAATCAAAACCTAAAGGGTATTTCCCGTGAACTCATAAAATTTGAAACCAAGCAACGTCTAAAACCATTAGTTTTTAGTAACATTATATAGATAGTAAAAATATTTAGATTTTTTTAAACTTAGTACCGTTTTTCATGAATGTGTTTAATTGAAACTTATAACAAATACTTAGGTCTCTAATATATTCAAGCTGTAACCAAATCAAAATTCTATGTCAATCAGGTTTGTATGGAACTCTCGGTGTGCAAGTCCAACTCGCACTTGGCCGGTTTTTATTTATTTACTTATTACTAACCTACGCTAACAAATATGTATACAGTACCTACTTATCACAAAGGACTGTACAGTAAAAGTACTAACTATTTTTATACAAATAACTTTCGTAATAAACTCAAGAAAAAAAATCTTAGATTGTTCCTACCTAGCAAGCCTAAAACTAACAAATAAAAGTCACCCCCGCGGCCCCGGTGCGTTTGCTGCTAATACAATTTGAAGAGGCGCGCGCGCGCGGCGGTGCACGGCTCCCGAGCCCGGCGCGGCGCGCGCTTCCTACAAACGTCCAGCAAAAACGACATGATCTTTTAAAATTGTCATAACTTTTTTATTTATGAACCGATTTACATAAAACAAACACTAAATGTTAAGTGAAGCTTGCCGCAATATATTAGTGAAAAGTACATCTTAATCAGATAAGCCGTTTCTGAGATTAGCGTGCACAAACCCACAGACAAACAGACAAACAGACAAACAGACAAACAGACAAAAATTTCAAAAATCATAGTTTTGGGTACTATTGCGTAAATAAAGGTCCCCTATCATATTTTTTTTCAAATATCTTCAATGTACAGACACGACTCCTCTACAGATTTATTATATGTATAGATAAGTATGATATTATCCAATTTTGAAAACGTGTTATCATAATATGATAACACAAACGCAATAGTATGATAATAAAATATTAATATTTTTTAACGAAATGCCATAATAAAATTATACCACATTGATAAATGAAAACTAAGCAATAATTAAATCAACAATATTTTATTACATTATGCAATTTGAGCCGCAAAATTCATCATAATGAAACAAAGGAAAATTAATTCCACAAATTCGGTACATTCAGTTACCTCTAACTGAATGCGTGATGCAGAAGTCGTATCACAAATCATGGTATAGTTGTATTCAGTATGTCAATGGGTGTACTGCGATGTGCGCTTCTGGGTTAGGCTGCTCTGTGACGCGCGGCACTTCTCCCGCCATTCGACTTGTCATTGTACTCGCGAGCGGTTGTGCTACGGCGTAGTGTCGTAGATCGTAGCATCGTAGCTTCGTAGCGGTGCTACGCGTGTAATTTGTGACTGAGTGGTTTGTGATGATACTTTGAAAATAAACTTTTTAGGAACGATGAGGTGAGTTGTAAAAAAACTAATTTTTTTACATATTAGTAAGCATTTTTTTGATATCCTAAGCTATATATACAACTTTATAAAAGTTTGTCGTAAGTGATAATTAAAAATTATAATATAATAGTTTTGAATTTTTTTGTTTCATTTTGATAGTTTTTGGAAGAGTTTTGGTCGTCCCTAAATAATTGAATGGCTTATCATCGGTTTAATAGTCGTTTTACGCTTTTTAAATTCATTTTTTATATTAATTACTTCTGTGTTTTTCAATAAATAGCTATTTAACATACAAATTACAATTAATAAGAAAACTTGTGTAACTAAACGTATTAGGGTTCTAAAGGTAAGTTTGTTAAAAGTTTCTATACCTTTTATGTAAGTTGTAAAACTTTGCGTTTGAAATAATTTATTACTCATACTTTTAGTTAATTCTTTTCTTTAGACATTTTAATAAAATTCTGTAGAGTCTCTTTTATTAATTACCCATCAGATTTTTAAAATATGTTTTTTAAATAGTAGGTATACCCTATTTTAAGTTCTTGATATAACTCCTGCAAGACTTCGGCAATTCTACTTACATAAGTATCAAATCATTTAGCAATCTGCTTCCCTAGTAGTTTTTAAAATTAATCATTTATG
Source organism: Celastrina argiolus (assembly GCA_905187575.2). Classification (NCBI taxonomy): domain Eukaryota; kingdom Metazoa; phylum Arthropoda; class Insecta; order Lepidoptera; family Lycaenidae; genus Celastrina; species Celastrina argiolus. The sequence continues at coordinate 467,476 of LR994585.1, forward strand.
GGATTTATTAAGAATTAAAATAGATTTAACTGTGGAAATAATGCAACAAAAATGTTTCTAAGTGTGAACCTAATTTAATTGACAATACTTATTATTAAACGGAATCGTTGTTACCTACGAAATGACACTGAAGGACAAAGAACTAAAAGCGAATTAGAGTAAAAAGCCTTTCTATTCAGCTGTCCCTGTCTCTGCTTGGCGGAATGACAAGCTCAGAGTATTTGAGCATAACATAATTTAACTGTTGTTTCAACATTGTCTTAAGTTGATTTAAATGGCTGGTATAAATAAAGCAATCTCAATCGAAACTTGTACTTAAGAATCTATTTGACAGATAAACGTTGCGTTTCATTTGTGAAAATGAACATTACTTAATATTATGTTACTATACTTAAATCTAAAAGTAAAGATTATAAAAATATATATTATACTTATTTTATTGTTTTTCTGTAATCTACAATATGAATAATAAAAAAAAAAGTATATTTATAAAGTTGTACACTTTTAAAATTGAAACGACACTTTTTTTATCTCATAGGTTCTCAAGTGAGGTTGGGTTTGAGATTGTTTTATTTATACGGGGCTTAGATATTTATGCTTACGTTTTACTAAAGAAAAATATTAAAGTATGTAACATAAGTAAAGTTCTTAATTTTTTAAAGTAAAACGTAACGTTGTTTTATCTGTCAAATAGGTTATCAAGTGAGGTTGGGTTTCAGATATTTTAATTTTTTTTTAATCTATAGACACTTCACATCACGTCAATTTAACGACCTCCGTAGCGCAGCGGTTCAGCGTGTTGGTGCTCGAGCGAGAGGTCGCAGGTTCGGATGTGTATTTAATTTGTGTATAATTTAGTAAAAATCTTAAAGATGTGTATTGTAGGTATAAAAAAATTAAATATTATTTTTCCGTTGTCTGGTACCTGTAACACAAGTTCTTCGGATACTTAGCACTTAGCCAGCTTGACGTGTTGTGTAGCGTCAATAGATAAAAAAAAGATTTAAGACTGTTTTATTTATACGGACCTTAGAAACTAAGCAGTCTTAGTAGCCCAGTGGAGCAGGCGCGGAGTATTGTTCATAGATTAACCCAATTCCAGTTAGAGTATTGTAAATAACTCCCCCAACTTGTGCTTCACGAGATTAAAACTTGTGGAAGTTTAAAGAGTGCTTTATTTATTACGGAATTCATCCAACTCAGATCTTATATAAAACTTGAAGAAAAACTTGTAAAAGAAGAAAACTATCAGCTATTTATGCATTATTAATTATACACAATTTTAGTATGGGTTCACTCAATATTTTGTCTTAGATAATAATATCTATTGACGTTCACACCACATCAATCTAGCCCTGTGCTAAGTATCCGAAGACTTGTGTTACAGGTACCAGACAACGGAAATATATATTTAATACTTTTATACTATACACATATATTAGGTCCTTACATAATATGAAATTGGCGTTTTGTATGGGAGGAACACAAAGGAGATTTTTTCATATTAAAATATATTTTATTAATCAAAGTATGTACCATTGCTATCTATAAACTTTTGCCATCTTATAGGTAGTTCATTGATCCCTTTACTTACAAAACCATTCGGACGGGAATCAATGAAATCTTTGAAAGCGGTTTGGACTGCCTCATCGGAACTGATTTTTTTTCCTTGCAAGAAGTTATCCAAATTTCGAAAAAAATGGTAATCTGTTGGAGCAAGGTCCGGAGAGTACGGTGGATGTCTTAGACATTCCAATTGAAGCTCCTCTAATTTGGTAGCCGTCTGTTGGGCCGTGTGTGGTCTAGCGTTGTCTTGAAGCAGCAGTGGCATAGAGCGATTGACAAGTCTCGGTTGTTTAACGGCGAGCTTTTCCATCATGGTTTGCAGTTGCTGACAATAGACATCGTCTACGTAATCGTCTGACCAGATTTAAGAAAACTATAGTGTACGACACCGGCACTAGTCCACCAAATGCTTACAGGTAACTTTTTTTGAGTCAATTTTTGCTTGGGGCAAGACTTTGCTGGTTCACCAGGGTTCAGCCATTGCGATGAGCGTTTACGATTATCGTACAGGATCCACTTTTCATCACATGTAATGATCCGATTTAAAATTCCTTCATTATTGTGCCGGTTGAGCAATGTAACGCAGCAGTCGACGCGCGTTTGTCGGTTTGCTTCACTCAATTCATGAGGTACCCACCTTTCAAGTTTTTTCACCTTCCCAATTTGCTTCAAGTGGATTAAAACGGTTTTGTCACTAACACCGCAGCCTGTAGCTAACTCTGATGTGGTTTGCGACGGATCTGCTTCCACAATAGCCTTCAATTCATCATTATCGACCTTGGTCTCCGGCCGTCCACGGGGCTTGTTCTGCAGGTCGAAATTTCGAGAACGAAAGCGTTGAACCAAAAACGTATCGTGTTTTCTTTTGCGACACCACCCCCATACACATCATTAATCCTTCGAGCCGTTTCTGCAGCACTGGTGCCACGGTGGAACTCGTACTCGTAAATAATGCGATATTTTAAGTTTTCCATTTTCTGAAATGAGTGACGCAGAAAAAAAAGCAAAAGAGTAAAAAACAAATGAATTACGGTTTTCAAAACGACAAAACGCCAATTTCATATGTAAGGACCTAATATTAAGATTTTTAATATATTAATAAACATATTTAATAATACACATCCATGATCCAGAAACACAGAAAACTTTTTGTTCAATTGAGAACTTATTTGTCAGATTAAAAAACGTTTCACTTTTAAAAACGAATAACTTTATTAATGTTATATAGTACTTTAATTTCTTTTATTTTTATACTGTAATATTTATATTATAGATTAAAGAAAAACAGGTTGGGTTTGAGACTTCTTTATTAATTAATACGGGCCCTAGAAACAAATTTTTTTGTTGATTCAACACGAGAACGGCCGGCTTATTACGTAAAAATAGCTATTAAAAAAAACTCGCAATACACGCTCTATAGATTGCTGATTGTCAAAAAAAAAAGAGCTAACCGCTTGCTGTTGTGTTTAAATGCACATTTGCTTCATTTTTGCTAGCGCCAAAAATAATTTATTAACAATAATAATAAAACTATTAAATAAATGTAACGTCAAACAAATATTGACGCCAAATTCTTTTTTCTGTATTTCAAAACTAATTTAAACTGCTCTCCAGTTTAATTTGATAATTGTCGCGTAAGCCATATTAACTTTTAACAGCAAAAAAAATACACGTATTTGTTCCTGTTGAAAGGCTCCTCTTGCAACCCTCTCATATAAATATGTATAAATATATAATATAATAAACTATGTAAATATACATAGTCTGTCAAAATCAACAACCCTCTTGGCTTCGCCTTAGGCGGTTAAAAACAATTACTTTCACAGCCAAAATATTATGAAATAGTTCAGCTGGCGGTTACAGAATACTTTCAACCCTCGTATCTTGAAGTTGCAAAGAGCGCGGTTCGCAACAATGTAGACAAGCTTTCCTATTCTTGTGAAACGAATATTATTACCATACGTTTGACCTCCATCGTATATGTTTTGAATTTGTTGCATTACGTACATTGTTGATATTTTATAATGTACAAATAATAATACCTATATGATATCTATAATAATAATGGGAGCTATTCTCACCGGCATAGCTCACCGGTTTCGGTGTCGGTAGCCGATTTTATTGAAACCAGGCCAGCTACGCAGGAGCAATTTTATAGTGGCCAAGTGTGTGCGCAATACACAAAGACACTCTATCTTCCTTTCACCCTCATAACCCAGTGGGACGGTAAACCGACACGACTGGCGGGAGCTCAGGCGCAGCACCGACTTTTTACATGCCCATCCGAAGCATGGATCATCTTTCTTGTCTGACAATCAGGTGATTAGCCCGCATTGTCGTAACCAAACTTGAAAACAACATTTTTTGTTATTCCAACGCGGGAATCGAACCTACGACCCACGGAGGCGCCATAGCACATAGTAAAAAAATATTAAATATATTTCCGTTGTCTGGAACCTGTAACATACGTTCTTTGATATCATAATATCAATGGTATCATAATATCTATGGTATCATGATATCATAATATCTATGGTACCACCACAGTCAATCAGGCCACGTGCTAAGTATTCAAAGAACGTATGTTACAGGTTCCAGACAACGGAAATATATATATTTCGGAGTGGAGGTATTTTGTGGGCGTCTGTTTGTTTGTTTTGTATCGTCAGGAAATAATAAGCCGCACAAACAGTACTGGTATATTCATTGTATGACAACATAGTTTCACTCTAAAACATTAACTCAGATCGTGGATGCAAACGGATTCATCTCAAGACGTGACGAGGTCAGCTGACATATTGGCTAACGTGCGTGAACGTCCGGTGTCTTCCAAAGGTGTCCCCCAAGAGAGTCTCCAAAGAGAATATCCTCCCCGTGGTCTCGTCGACAATGCCATCCGTCATCGCTGTCATAAGTGAAACTTGTCAAACGAGCTGTCATAGCCAACTGTCACTGAACACGTCCAAGTTGGTTAAACAAGACGTCTGAGATCTTCTTCTTCTCCGACACGGCCATTCTGACCAGTCACACGTCCTCGTGTGCTGCTCCTGTAAAAGAGAAAACCAGCTGCAATATCACAAGCCTTTTGCTCGGCCTAACCTGACTCTACAATTTTAGACCAATTTGCTAGTTTATTCTCTAATAGTAATCTCAACAGATACTTTAACTTCTTTAATGCACATCAATAAACAACACAAACTCTCAGGTAACATCTCTATGACCACGGCTGCTTCGCCAAAATACGTTAACCGCGTAACACGACGTGTTCTCCCCACGGCTAACACGTGTGCATCACTCATTGACTACACAACATGTGGTCTGTGTCAGCTGCCCACCACGCCCTACTTGAGTTGCCCCAAGAGATACCGACTTCCAACGGTTGCTGCTGCGAAATGATGACTGGTAGGTCAAATACGGTCATCAGAGTTTTACTCGAATTTTTGTCATCCAGACTGTACCAAATTTTCACACCACAGTCAATAGATAAACAATTACGCTCACCAAATAATTTTGGTTTCGAATGTGATACTTCAACGAAGTACAGACGACAGCCGTCTAGCCGCCGCGCCACCGCGCTGCGCTGCATCGCTCGCCGCGCTTCGTCGCGTCGTGTCGCGTCGCTAGCGTTGCTCGAAGCTCGGTCCACTGTACACAAAATTAAACAGCACAAAAAATGTTCAGACTATCTAAAATTAAGTTCTTTTAGGGATTTATTTACTAAGACTTCGCTGTGTCTGTCTGTCTTTAATCAGGCTGTATCTCAAGAACAAAACTATCGCGGTTTAAATATCAGAAACAACAATGAGATTAAAATGTTAGATTTCACTATGCAGTAAAATTAATTTCATTTCCTTTCAATGATCTAACTGATTGGATGAAAATAAGCTATTACTTTAGAGTCACACAATAACAAGTGATCAGATTGCACTGTCCTCACTAACCTTGACAAAAATAAACATTTTTAGTTGTACTATCGCGGGAATCGAACCCACAAAGTCGAGTACTAGGTTCTAAACCTCTGGACCCCAGAGTCGTTCATAATAATAATAATAGCTCCCTTCACCGATTTCGGTGTCGGTAGCCAATTTCATTGAAACCAGGCCAGCTACGCAAGAGTTATTTTATAGTGCCCAAGTGTGTGCGCAATACACAGAAGCATTCTCTCTTCCTTTTACTTTCATAACCCAGCGGAACGGTAAGTTGTCGGTAGCCAATTTCATTGAAACCAGGCCAGCAATTTCATGGAAACTTAACTTTGAAATTGTATTTACTTTGAAGGCTTCCAAATTATTACGAGGAATAAAAAGATTGCTACCACCTGTTACCAAAGCCACCAAGCTTATAACCAAGACCTGTCGTTGACTAGCCACGTCAATCTTGTCATAATATCGTGGTTCTATTGTAAATCGTCACGTTCCCATTGTCAGCACGTTACCATCGTCAGCAGCGCTGTAATCCCATCAATCGTCTTTCTGCTATGCATATACCATGCTGCCTTTGATAGTGGAGGCTCCGTAATATAATCTGTTCCGTCTCAACGTGATCTGAGTGTCCGCAAGGCCATATCCAATCCATCAATTTTATAATCTATCTTGATTTTCAGGGTTACATCTCGCTTCTGATTTCGGAGTGGAGGTATTTTGTGGGCGTCTGTTTGTTTGTTTTGTATCGTCAGGAAATAATAAGCCGCACAAACAGTACTGGTATATTCATTGTATGACAACATAGTTTCACTCTAAAACATTAACTCAGATCGTGGATGCAAACGGATTCATCTCAAGACGTGACGAGGTCAGCTGACATATTGGCTAACGTGCGTGAACGTCCGGTGTCTTCCAAAGGTGTCCCCCAAGAGAGTCTCCAAAGAGAATATCCTCCCCGTGGTCTCGTCGACAATGCCATCCGTCATCGCTGTCATAAGTGACACTTGTCAAACGAGCTGTCATAGCCAACTGTCACTGAACACGTCCAAGTTGGTTAAACAAGACGTCTGAGATCTTCTTCTTCTCCGACATATATATATTTTACTATACATATATTTAAGATTGTTAATATATTTATACACAAATTTAACACGCATCCATGACCCCGGAACAGAGAAAATTTTTTGTTCCTTCGGCAGGAGTCGAACCCGCAACCTTGAGCATCGACACGCTGAACCACTGCGCTACAGGGGTCGTCAAAAATATTGAATTAAAGTTTGTAATAATATAGTAAGCTAGAACACTACACTACATTAATAAATGTTTGACAATGTATATTGTACAATCGTTTATTTTGGAAAAAAAAACATAACAATAAAATAACATTTGTGAACGCTTTATTTGGTTAATTTAATTGATTTCGCTATCGAAAACACGTACCAAAATTTTGCATGTGTTATTCAATGAATTCGAAACTTGTTTTGCTTCTAAATACGGAGGCCTACAACCGCCGCCATTGTTGTGTTAATTACATTCAGAATATTTAAATATTAATTATATAACGTGCCGCGTGGTACAGTAGTTAGAGCTCTCGATTCGAAGGTCGTTGGTTCGATTCCCGCGTTGACTTAACCTCTTTTAGCGCTGGTACTTTCTCAGTAAACCCTCTACACGGGACCCATACACATCCAAAAGTATTATCACTCGTTAATATTATAGCCTGTATACAGGACCCATACACACACTAAATCATGATCACTCATTAATATTATAGCCTGTATATGTATTTGGACGTCGTAAGCTGCGACAAAATGTGCAATCCTTAAAAATTTTACCAAATAAACGTCATTTATTATACTTCATTTCATTAGAAAGTGTCTGTAATTATTATTATGTATAATGACAGGCTCGGTGTATAATTATTGCAGAAAAACACCGCCATGATAATAAATATTGACTTCCATTGTGCAGGACCGGAGGGGGCCCCGCCGGATGCGCCGTGCTCCTGCTGCTGTCCGGTGAGTGTCCAGCTACGCCCTGATCGCCGACTACTTTGTTTAGCTACGCCCCCGGTTGGCAACTTTGTTTTATGTTCACTTCATTAAATTATAAACGTCATTGATACTTTTGAGTTGGGATTCATAATAGCTTTGTTCGGTTGGGTTGAATTTTGAAAAATAATTCTATAACGGATGTTTACATAACGGATGTTTACGTCATACTATCTGCGTGCTTAAACTTTGGACCTCCTCTCACCCTTTTTTTATAGCTTTGAATTTCAAAACTATAAAATATTGTATTTATAAGCAAGGATATAAGTGCACAAATTAAACAAATTAAGTAGCTTATAAAAATATCAACAATCATCTGAAAGTGGTATATAAAAATATTATAAGGTTTGTTATCATTTATAAGTTGTAGTTAATTGAATCAGGCGTTACTTTGCGGAAATCCATACCATACAATTTAAATATATTATATCTAGCAATATCCCGCGAAACAATTATAACCACAACCTGCAAGCAGATGAGTGAGTGTACGCATAGGCATGCGTTTGACAAACTTGTATTTATAAGTTGTTAGACAATTTTACAAAATATCGACTACTTATTAAACATATTTAACATTGGCGACGCGTTACTTCTTCATAGGACTATGCCACAGACCATAAATCAATACTATTTGTACCCATCCATCAGTGCGGGTAGTTAATGAATTTGCCGAATAATTCGTCAGAATGAAATTCTGGATGCGTCGAAATGCGTATATTGTGTATCGCTCAAGCTATTATTGGGTGTGGCTGCTGTGACCTACAAACGCATTGATTAATTTGTTATGTGATGCAGGCGGTCAGATGCCACGGTACATACATAGGTATATACAGCTGTACACAGCTCGAGCCGGCTTGGGCCAGTTTCAACGGCTATTTGATTAAGCTTCTGGGTGTTATACCTCACACTGCCTTTCTTTAATCCCCATTCCTATATTTACCTTTTTTAATTACCTTTTGACAGACGCCTCCGTAGTCTAGTAGTTTAGAGCTTTGCTCTTCACCCGGAGGTCGTGGTCGATTTCCGCGTTGGAATAGAAAAAAAACGATTTGGCTTTTTAACCTCGTATTTAAAGTTTTCTCAATAATATCTAGCTTGTATTAACCCATTAACCGCCAATTTAAAACCAACTGAGATTTTTTTAAAATATAAAACTTAATTTATATATACTAAAGGTTAATACAAGCTAGATATAATGCTTAACTGAACCTCAATTAAAATAAAAATCCATGACATAATAAAATCGAATGTATTAAAATTTTTCTACTCGACTGAAAAGTTGAAGTTTTATAGATACGAGGTTGTGAAGGAAAAGCGACGAAATGTTGTTTCCAAGTTTGGTTAGGACAATGCAGGCTGATCACCTGATTGTCTGAGAAAAAAGATGATTCATGCGTCGGATGGTCATGTAAAAAGTCGGTTCTGTGACTGATCTTCCGCCAGTCGTGTCGTTTATCCGTCCCACTGGGCTATGAGAGTGAAGGAAGAGAGAGTGCTTCTGTGTATTGCGCACACATTTGGCCACTATAAAATAACTCCTGCGTAGCCGGCCTGGTTTCAATGAAACTGGCCACCGTCAAAATCGCCGCGGGAGGCATTATTGCCTTTTGAAGGCCCTTATACAAATTCCTACCTACAGGTACTAATCGACTAGGGCTTCCCTGTAAACCAGCCTTCACCACTGCCCCTTACTTCTAAAAATAAACACTGTAACTCTTTTTTTTTCCTTGTCTGTCAAGTGATTATTGTAACGTATCAGGCATGGATTTTACGATTATAGACGAGGTAAGTTTCGCTAAAACTCGAGAACGGCTGAACCGATTCGGCTATTTTTGGTCTTGAAATATTCGTGGAAGTTCAGGAAAGGTTAAACGGTTTAACGGATAAATATTTCTATGCTTAACGAAGTGGGCACGAGTCAGCTAATTCTCTTTATAATATTTCCAATTCAAATACCACTTATATAGCGTACCTACAATAAGAAGTACATTGATTTGGTCGATTCTCTTTGTTTTTTTACCTTTAGATTCAATCTGAACCGAGTATATTTGCCAAGGGTATTGAGAAAATTACGTATTATTGTTTCATTGAAGAATATTTCACAGAGAGAACCCGATTCTCCGTCATATTTTATCGTTAATATTATATCATACAGTCTTTATGTTTTATTATGTTTAGACAGCTCCGTGGTCAAGTAGTTTTAAAGTGGAAACTGGATATCGCGGAGTTGATTCCCGCGTTGGAACGACAAAAACTGTTGCTTCCAAATTTAATTAGCGCAATGCAGGCTGGTCTACTGACTGTCTCAGAAGCTGATCCATGCATCAGATGGACTTGTAAAAATCGTGTTCGTCGTCCACTGGATGAGCGTTAAGGAAGATCAGTGCTCTTATGCATTGCGTACACACTTATTGTTTCGTAAATAATTTGACTGCCAGAACTCCTTGCTGCGTATAAATATTCCCAGAATACTGACACTGATGTAAGGTGACGTGGTGTCAAACCACGGCTCGCCAGTTGCGTAGTGACAGGGCAGTAGGGAACACGGGCTAGGATAAGTTTCAGTGCATGTAGACAGAGTTTGGGAATCTCATCTTTTATTATATCAATCCCTTTACAGAGTGGATAGCTGCCAGATGCTTAAGTATTAAGAACTACTCTCAGCGCAAACAATAGTGGTGATTGGACGCTGCCCACCGTCAACACTGGAAGCTTATAAAATAATTTCGCAGTAAAATAATTTTAATTAAAACCCGCATAAAGGCCAGCTTCATTCTGATTACGTAAAATCCACGCGAGGCCGGATGCCTCATTCATTACGAGCTAAAATATTGCCAGTTCGATATCGACGAATAAACGAACCGCGGCAGTGCGGTGGGGAATCGAAATATCGATATTATGCTCTTCATAAAACATGGTTACGACACTGCACGTTCATAAGTGTACTTCACCATGATATTCATAATAATTAGCGAACTTATTTTTTATTTTATTTTATTTATTTAGGAATACTTACAGCTAGATCATACAGGACAGTTTTAACATTATATCACAAGAAGGCTAATTACAAGTTTTCCTAGAGTAGAAAGAAAGAAGAAATAGACGTAAGACAGCAAAACAACAAATATTATAAAAATCTTTACAAAGAATATACTTAATTATATTAATAACACACAATACGCAAGTACACTACGATTATTAAATACATAAATAATATAATAATATGTATATAACAATAAAAGTGACTATTTATGTGTGAAATAATGCGACGGTCCTTTAAATTTTTCCTAAATAATAAAGGTCCTTTTTAACTGAGCTAACACTGGTAGAAGATAGGTCCAGTTCAATGCTCCGATTAGCCTCGTTGTACGTTACTTATGTCGTAACTAGAGCGTCCATGATTAAAAAATAAAATATTAATAATATTACACTACACATTCATCATCAGGCTAAAATCGTCCACTGCTGAACATAGGCCCCTCAAGGACTTCCACAACGACCGGTCGTGCGCTGTCTGCATCCAACGGCTGCCCGCGGCTCGGACCAGATCGTTAGTCCATCTTGTGGGTAGCCGCCACTACACATTTTAAAAAGATTAATATTACAAAATCACATTAACATAATTTTAATATGAAATGAGAATGGGAAAAATATAATAAACAAACACAGAAAAAACATTTAAAAACATAACACTGCAGCGTGAATCACAGTGCCTGGTATTATGTGGCTACATGAAGTCAGAATTTGAGGGACAGGATTTAACATCTAGTGGGCAGACCGTTAACTCTCAATAACCTGGGAATCGAACCTGCAATCGGGTTCAATTCCCAGGTTTTGGCGAGTATCAATAAGATTTTTTCAGATCTCAAGTATATTATATACGGATATATACGAATGATGAAAGAATACATCGTGAGGAAACCCGTACATTGTTGGCCCCAGACCTGTCATTCCTCTGGACTGGGCCGACAATGTTGTAAGAATGCCGTATGTGCTGGGCAACCATGCGATATTCAAAACCGCCTGTCCCATGCACTACAGTATTTAAAGAGTGGTTACTTCGCTAAGAGAATACTCTATAAACTATACAATAACGGATGAAAAGGTAAAAAAGATACACGCAAACGAAAATACTGCGACAACCGTTCTATTTTTTTACGATAAAATATGTAACAATTCAAGCATCTTTTAATGTATGTATTTACAAGTTGCATCATTCTAATATCAATATAGACTACACTTATTCTAAGTTTCATAAAATTTTATACATTTTAACTTATAAGGTTTTTGTTTAGACTGAAAATACCGTATATAGCATTAACCCTTTTCTATGGTATTCTAATAAGCACCCACCGTGCAATGAGTATCTGTATTTCCTACCACTAGCGATACCTAATGAAATGCTCCTCGTTTGGCCAGCGACCTGCCGATTGCAACGCATCGAGCATCAATTACTATATCCTCGAACATCGATGTAGATCATCGAGATAAATCCCCCTGAAACCCAATTCTCGCCTTATTAATTGTATTATATCGCCTCCGTGGTCTAGTGGTTCAGAGCTTCGCTCTCGTCTCGGAGGTCGTGGGTTCGATTTCCGCGTTGGAACAACAAAAAATGTTGTTTTCAAGTTTGATTAGGACAAAGCAGGCTGATCACCTGATTGTCTGAAAGATGATCCATGCGTCGGATGGGCATGTAAAAATGCGGTCCTGCGCCTGATCTCTCGCTAGTCGTGTCGGTTTACCGTCCCACTGGGTTATGAGAGTAAAAGGAAGAGAGAGTGTCTTTGTGTATTGCGCACACACTTGGACACTATAAAATAACTCCTGCGTAGCTGGCCTGGTTTCAATGAAATCGGCTACCGACACCGAAAACGGTGAGGGGAGCTATTAATTGTATTATAACAGTCTTAGGGCGTGTTTAGCGAAGCAATGTTAAAGTTAATCCTTCGTTAAATAACATGTTGCTCCTATCGTAATTCCTATCAATGTATAAGAAGGCATGGTATTTTAACAAGCTGTTAACACTAACATGCGTTGGTGAAATTGGGACTTAAGATCATAAACTGATTTTGTGTCAAGCTAAATACTGTATTTTCCATTGTTCCGCTAACGTAAAATCGCGGTGTTACCGTTCCTGACATATTGTATCAATTTACATTTTACATTGTAGCCTATTAGATAATACACAATGTTGTTTTATCGATAAAGAATCGATTTTTAATTGCTTGGTAAAATGAAACAAGGATACAATTTAACTATCATAATATAAAAAATGCGATACACTAATTTTGTTTTTTAATATTTCATTGATCATTTTATTACGTTTTAATAAGTGTTCCATTCCAACAAAATGAAAGTTAAAGTTATAAGCCGTCTCTACTTTTCCTTTAAATGACAAAGTAAGGTTTCAATTAGAATATTAACCAAAAATTTTAATGTATGGATAAATTATTCGATTAACCAAAAGTTAAGTATCGGTCTTATGATATATAAAAGTTTGGTTACAAGCACTGTAACATATTATTTTTAATCCCCGAAGCAAAAACGACGGGGTGTTTAAAAACTTTGACGTGTCTGTGCAAATGTGTATGTGTCTGTCTGTGGCATCGTAGCTCCTAAACAGATGATCCGATTTTAATGCGGTTTTTTTTGTATGAAAGGTATATCAGTCGAGAGTGTTCTTAGCTATATTTGGCGATAATCGGTTCAGGTCTTCAAGGTCATCAGGTCGTTTGTTAGGTGTGATAGGAATGTTACACGCTATGTCGGGTTTTTTTTTATTTTTATTTAGTGTATTATAGCAGACAACGGATCTATTTATTCGCCATCGGCGTCTTCCATACTTGCCCGCACATTAGCCGCTCCACTAGATTTCAATCATGGCGGGCAGTGTTTGAATGACGGCCATCTTGTGCCCGCCGCCGGTGCAGGCTCGGGCAATACCCGGGCACGCTTAAATAAATATACCGTATTAGTTTTTATAAAACAGAAAATTCCATTAGTATTGACTTGAACCTTTTACTACCAAATAAATATAAAGCATAAACTGAATTCAATTTAATACAAATGCGAACAATGAAACAGTATAATGCTAATAATTTTAATGTCACAGTAGTTACAATCCAGAAATACAATTACACTTTATTTGGTCGAGTATCTTTTTGTTTTGCGTTTAAATTGTATTAAAACTTAACGAGTAATAAGGTGTTAGGCACGTATACCGAAATGTATTTCTCAATAACCTAACTTTTTACCTATAATATTATTTCTTTATTCTTAATGTCAGACGCAAAACTACTCGTATTTTTACGAAACGGTTGAAACTCGAATAACTTGGCATCAGAGCAATGCAAATTCATTTTAACATTAACATTTTGCCATACTTAATCTTGACTGACGGCGCACGTGAAATCAAGACGGGCGTTCCGCAGGGCTCACCGCTCCCTCCGCCATTGTTTATCATGTACGTTGATGCACAATATGAGTAGCATTCTCTGTTATGCAGATGACAGTGCGGAAATGCATTTCATTTCGGCTGAACAAATTACTCCTGGGATTGCGAAAGGATACACGCAGTGAATTATACATGAACGTGTGCGAGATTAAAATTAATACTCGCTTGCCGAAAATACGTAGGATACGGAATTTCACTATCAGTTTGGATCCATTATCATTGCAATAATTGCTCGATCTTGTATGGATTACTAACTAATTTTTTCTATATTTACAAAATTAAACACAAAACAAGTTATCTTTTGTTTTGTGTTTATTTATTAGGGCCTAAATTAGGGCTAAATACATACAAGATTCATAAAATTAGGCATTTATGTCATAATATTATGCTGTCCATGTTATTCCGATAAGCAGCGACAGTGACCGCCTGTAAAGAGGAGGGCTCCCAACTTTAATTAATGTTTTAGTATTCGGCCGTAAAAGTTACTGTTTTTAAAGTTTACAATCCTTATTAAATATTTGAAGATTTATTTATAAGTAGTAAAATAGATAGAATTGCTTAAGCATCGTTTTGTAAAGAGAACGATCGCTGTAATAGTACATAGGGCTGTTGTAAGAGATTTGTTATCTAGAAATAAGCAGTACCTTTGTGTCGCATTTCCATGTAAATTGTTATGTTATAAATGTTTCTGCTTACTACACGCACAAACGAATGGGCCAAGTTTGATAACATTTTGGATGCACGAATCTAACACCCTGGATTAGCACAAATGCCACGCTTTATTCCAAAAAGCTTTATTCTCGTAGGATAGGTACATTTTAACGCACAAAAGCTAGTGCAATATGACGTGGGATATTACAAAGATCCCGGTGATATCACGGGAATCCCGGCCGGCTCCTCACAGAGGCGGGATTGAATCACGCTCAAATATTAGCTCGGCTCACTGCACCCGGCGATACATCCGGGAACAGGCGTTGAATTTACTCAGGTATTTCTCGTACGTATTTTGTACCTTTCTTTTGAGTTTGCAAATAGTTTGAATCCAGTCGAGCGTGGTCGATTTGAAATCTGCTGTATGATGCAAAGTGTTTGTTAGAAAAACTAGGTATAATATTTTTAAGACCGGTTTCGACATAGTCATCATCCAGGTATGATGGTCGTGTATTTTAAGTAATAATTAATGTAAAATAACAAATAAAGTGGAAAAAAGTGCAAGTAGTTTGTGTTGTACCATATAAACCGCATTAAAATCGGATCATCCGTTCGGTAGCTACGATGCCACAGACATACACATACGCATTTACACAGACACGTCAAGCTATGACACTCCGTCGTTTTTGCGTCGGGGGCTAAATGGAAAATGCTTAGAAACTAATTGAGCAAAATCTTTGACGATATCGTACATAGCCGCATGTACTTCATTGTACCTATATATTGTACACGGTTTATCTACCAACTGTGCACATGGCCTGTACAAGGCCTGGGGTGTATGGCCTGTACATTGTGCCTTCTCTGTACATGGCCTGCAGCTTAACTGACTACCTAAACATCTATCGGCTGGAACATGCTGGGTTCCATTACACTAAGTGCTTTTTGCGTTTTCATATTTTGGTAGATTTGCTAAATTAACATGTAACATTTTACATAATATTTTGCGTCGAAAACACACGGATACTAAATATAGAAGTACTAGCTGACCCGTGCCAACTTCGTTGAGCATACAAACTGTTTAAACCTTTCCTGGACTTCCACCAAGATTTCAAGATCTAAAATTGCCGAATCGGTACAGCCGTTCTCGAGTTTTAGCGAGACTACCGAACAGCGATAATTTTTTATATATAAGAAGATATATAACATATGCATAACTTAGATTATAAAACAATAAACAAATAGATTGCATCTGGGTGAATGAAGCCTATAAAGCAAAATATACAAAATTAAAAGATACAATTTGACTGTAAAAAAGGGCTCCTAGTCTATACACATGAACTTAAGACCTGACCAGGATTGAAACTCATCTGTTTTGTGACTTTTACGGAGATATTTAATCTTGATTTGTCACGTTATGGTATTTTATATGAGGTGTCAAAACAAAAAATGCTCTACGCGTCATTCTCACGATATTCGGCTTAATATATTATGAATAACCTGTATTAAACCTATTTCACAGACCTATTTCACAGAAGAACTGTTTTTTCTTTTGAGGGCTCCCCTTAGAAGGATAAACAGCATTCGCTACCGATATATATCTACCTATCATCAGCTCACAGAAATTTAACTCCCCAGAGAAGACGTTTTTATGCAACACAAGTATAAATACTTGTGTTGCATAAAAACAATTCATTTTCTTTCTTCATGTACCAGGCTAACGTGGTGTGAATATTTAATTAAATAAATAAAGCGGGCGCTGTTGCAACGTGAGTCATTTATGTTCTTTGTTGGCTAAATACATAACTTGTCGCATCACTGACTTATTAAAAAAAAACAAATAATCTTAAGAGGAAACATCACGCCTTTCTTCCATACAAAAATAGGGGTCTACGCGACTCCTATTTTCTCCCTGGATAATGCCGCTAGAGTAACAATTTTTTTCCTGAATATCTATGTATATTATTTGTACGTCTCTATTTTTTTTCTTTTTCAATATATGAATTATTTAAGGAGATATGGACGTTCAAAAATCAAAAAAAAATTACCAGACTTTTCGCTGTGTTTAAACATCCAGGAAACAAATTTGACTAGATAATACAATAAAATAATAACATTGGAGCCTAGCTAAAGTCTTTTTTTTATATAATATAATTAAAAAAATATCTAAATCGATTAAGTTTTGGAGGATGAAACAGGGCCAAACGTCGATTTCTTGTACTTTTAACAGGTAATTTCAGTTCGAGCTGCAGTTGTCTCTATCGCGCTAGTGTTGACTAGCTAAGGGACTGCGAGACAGCAATATATTTTGTAAATAACTATTTTGTCTTTCCCTCAACCGTGATGTTTCCTCCTAACTGAATTTTGCACAATACATTATTTTCACATTATTGCCCCACGTCCATAATAGGAGTTTCAAATTATAGTTAATGGAATCAGGCGTTACTTTTCGGGAAATCTATAAAATATATCCCGCGAAAAAATTATATGTGTACATTCGCAAGCAAAAATGTGAAAGCACCATCACCATAAGTTAACAAGATCGTGCAAAGCCTCTCACCACTAAAACGTTTACAAAAATAGCCGCGCGGTTCGCTCCGACCCGGAGCATCTAACTCTGCGAACAATGTCCAATGTAACGGACATTGATTGTGGGGCTTTGCACGATCGTGTTAACATTTTTGCTCGTGTGGTGTTTTCAGGTTTTTGCTTGCGAGTGTACGCATAAGCAGTGTGGGAAGGAGGGAGGTGCTTTAAGCCAGGGATGTTAGAGGGCTCCGTAACCGTAACCGAAACTACCGGATATCCGATATAAAAAATATCCGTAACCGTAACCGAAACTACCGGATATCCGATATAAAAAATATCCGTAACCGTAACCGAAACTACCGGATATCCGATATAAAAAATATCCGTAACCGTAACCGAAACTACCGGATATCCGATATAAAAAATATCCGTAACCGTAACCGAATCCGAAGATGGCGAGATGAAAGAACTACAATGCTTAACAGCCTAATTTGTAAATCTGGAGTCGCATTTTACGGTGACCTCGTGGACAGCGCTAGGAATTTCCGTGCTTTCAAGCGTTTCTGCCATAATTATTATTGGAAACATTCATCAACATCACAATAAATCCCAATAATGACATAAACACATATATTATAGATTACAATGACGTCATGATAATATAATAATATTATAATATGATAATATAATAATATTATATTATATTCCCGTGGTGCTTTCCCTTAATTTTTGGCCTTTTGTGTCATTACAATTTTGTACTGTCTCCCACTTTGCTTGGGGAGGGAAACTGAAATACTTCCTACTCCTTCTTTTTTTTCTGATTTCGTTGTGGGTCCCAAGACAGATTTAGCACTCGGGCACCCCTGAGATCATATCAAAGGGTTTATCGTGGTTGGTTACCGCTACTGATCCGGGCTTACAGGAGTTGCAGTGGTGGGAATGTGAGGTGGGCCAATGCCCGTTTAAAAAAAAAACCGAATCCGAAATGAAAGTTTTGGTACTTGTTGTTAATGGAACGCAACCCTCAAATGTCACTGTCACTACGTGACATCTACTGTAGAATAGATTGTCATCTCTCTTAGCTCTAATGGCCGCTTATGTAAGAACTGTATTACCTTAATTGTCTTGTAATAAACCAATATTATAAATCACACTTTGTTATATTTCGAAAACCTTTATGGTAGCAGAGCGTGGTTCACTGGATTATATAACGAAGATCAGAAAGAGCAATTATATAATATTCCGCAAGTTTACCGGCAAGACAAATTGAGGTTATAGAAAAGAAGCCGTCGACACGTGAGTGGAAATTTTGCAGTCTTTTTCAACATGAGTTCACATGGACAAATGTTCAATTTAGAAAAACTTACTGGACGAGAAAACTTCGCTACATGGAAGTTTGCAGCAAAAACCTATTTAGAACACGAAGATTTATGGCAATGTGTTCAACCGACCCTCGGCAAAAATGTTGATTCCACCAAGGACATCAAGGCTAAAGCTAAATTAATACTTCTTCTGGACCCACAGATATATATACATGTACAGAACTGCGAAACAGCCAAACAAGTATGGGATAATCTGCTTAAAGCTTTTGATGATCGAGGATTGTCCAGAAAGGTTGGTCTCTTAAAAGATCTAGTCAATACAACTCTAGAGTCATGCAATAGTGTCGAAGACTTTATAAGCAAAATCATGACAACCGCTCATAAGCTTAGAAATATTGGCTTTGACGTTAACGATGAGTGGCTCGGAACCCTTATGTTAGCAGGCCTTCCAGATGTCTATGCTCCCATGATAATGGGACTAGAGAGTTCCGGTATTGAAATAAGTGCTGATCTTGTTAAAACAAAACTCCTACAGGAAATAAAGACAACGGATAATAGCGCTGCTTTCTTTACAAACTCAAAGAAGGCCAATAATTATCAAAAGCCATTAAAATATAAGGGTCCTCGGTGTTACAACTGTAATAAACATGGACACTATGCTAAGTTCTGTAAGAAGTCTGAGAAAACGAACAATAAAGAGTATAAAAATAAAGAGAGTTCAAGTTTTGTTGCAGCTTTTTCAGCCATGACGGGAGAAGAGAAAGATAAATGGTATATTGACTCCGGTGCATCCATGCATATGTCAAGCAGGAAGGATTGGATGTACAATGTCACAGCGCCATCAGTAAATAGTATCACAGTGGCCAATAGAGAACCATTACAGGTGAAAGGACTTGGCTGTATAGATATTTACCTAGCAGAGGGCAGGAAGATACAGGTAAAAAATGTTTTATATGTTCCTGGATTGGCAACAAATCTTCTCTCTGTTAGTACCATTGTTAAATGTGGTCATAAAGTAACATTTCATGACATGGGCTGTGATGTGCATGATACAAATGGAAATTATGTGTGTTCTGCTGTGCTGAAAAATAAGTTATATGTATTGGAAACAATAAATAAATATGAAACTGCTCATTTAACCTCGGATGGTGATAATATGTACAATGTTGATCTGTGGCATTTCAGGATGGCACATTTACATGTCTCAGCTATAAAAAAATTACCAGACTGTACAGATGGTGTGACTCTGACTCCATTTAGTAGTAATGTCACCAAATGTATCCAGTGTTGTGAAGGTAAACAGGCCAGGCTACCATTTAGTAACACAGGTACCAGGGCTACTCAACCTTTAGAAGTTATTCATTCGGATTTATGTGGGCCCATGGAGAACTCATCACATGCAGGTATGAGATACTTTATAACTCTTATTGATGATTATACCAGAATGGTACATGTTTATTTTATGAAAGATAAAATGAATGTCTTGGAAATATTTAAGGATTACAAGTTTAAAGTTGAAAACCAATTGTCTCATAAAATTAAAGCTATAAGAACAGACAATGGCAAAGAATATTGTAATGTGCACTTTGAAAAATATTTATCTAACAGTGGTATAATACATCAGACATCAACACCCTATACGCCTCAGCATAATGGCTTGGCTGAAAGAATGAACCGCACCCTTGTAGAGCGGGCAAGGTGCATGTTGTTTTATGCAAACTTAAATAAAACGTTTTGGGCTGAAGCCATAGCTACTGCAACATATATTGTTAATAGATCTCCTACCAAATCTTTAGGGTATAAGACCCCCTATGAAATGTGGACTGAAAAGAAACCCAACCTATCACACATCAGAATATTTGGATCTCAAGCTATGGTACACATCCCAAAGGAAAAACGGCGTAAATGGGACAAAAAATCCAACCGAATGATACTAGTAGGGTATAGTGAGACTTCGAAAGGATATCGTTTATTTGATCCGAAAACACGTAAAATAATTATTAGCAGATATGTAATATTTTTTGAAAATTTACAGAATAACTCACTAGAAGCCACCAACATCAATTTACCATTGGATAATCACTCTGAAGAGTTAGCTGTATCTTCACCACCTCAAAGTAAGTCCAACACTTACTCCGACACTGAGGAAGCTGATGAAGTCAACTCAAGTGAATATGAGACTGATGTTGGTGATCTTGATGAGAGTTATCAGCCGTCAAAGATCATACCTCCTCAAACCAGACGTATGGCCTTGAGAAATCGCAACAAAGCAGATAAGCAGATAAGTGAAAATAGTATGTATTGTATGTTTACTGACATGTCTGACCCACAATCATTAGGAGAAGCACTGTCGTCACCGCATGCCACTCATTGGAAAAAGGCCATGGATGAAGAATATAGCTCACTGTTGAAAAATAAGACATGGACCTTGACTGATCTTCCTCCTAACAAAAAGGCTCTGCCTTCAAAGTGGGTATTCAAAACCAAGTCAGATTATGACGGTAACATAGTTCGATACAAGGCTAGACTAGTTATAAAAGGCTACGTCCAGCGAAAAGGAACGGACTATGAAGAAATCTATTCACCTGTAGCAAAGTACACTACTCTGCGTTATTTATTTGCCCTAGCTGCTAGATATAATCTTGATATAGATCAGATGGATGCTGTTTCAGCGTTCTTACAAGGAGAGATAGATAAAGAGATATATATGGAACAACCAGAATTATACAATCAAGGTTCTCAAGTATGTTACTTGCACAAATCTATCTATGGTCTTAAACAAGCAAGTAGACTCTGGAACACAAAACTCAACACGGTCTTGCTTAAGATAGGAATGTTACAATGTCAAGCAGACCCATGTGTTTATTTTGATAAGGAAAAGAATACATTTATTGCTGTTTGGGTTGATGACCTGATTCTCTTTACATCTGAATTGTCTATCAAGAACAAGATTAAAGAACAATTAAAACTTAACTTTGATATGAAAGATCTTGGGAGTGCCAGTCAATGTGTAGGATTGCACGTAATAAGAAAAGAAAATGCAGTTATGTTGAACCAAAGGAAGTACATTGAAGAAATATTAGCTAGATTCGGAATGTCTGATTGTAAACCTGCAAAAACCCCTGTAGAAGTGGGATTAAAGTTTTCTGAAGATGAGAGCATATGTGACCATCCATATCAACAAGCAATAGGATCACTCTTATATGTAGCACAATGTACGAGACCTGACATCTCATTTACAGTCAATATGTTAAGCAGATATAATAAAGAACCTAAGACTGAACACTGGATTGCTGTAAAAAGAGTGTTGAGATATTTACAAGGCACCAAAGACCTAATGCTGGTTTATACCAAAGATGGTGACGGAACAATTACGGGGTACTGTGATGCTGACTGGGCGAGCGACATACACGACCGTAAATCGTGCACCGGCAATATTTTTATGTTACAGAATGGTGCCATCTCTTGGTGTTCACGCAAGCAGCCAACCGTTGCTCTCTCAACAGCTGAGGCAGAATACATGTCCATGTCTTCAGCAACTCAAGAAGCCCTCTGGCTCCAGCAACTGCACGTCGAGCTTGGACAGCAACAGGCCAGCCCAATCATTATTAATTGTGATAATATAAGTGCAATAAGACTCGCTAATAATGACTGCTATTTGCCGAAAACTAAACATATTGATATTAGACATCATTTCCTCAGAGACCAAGTTAATAAATGTAAAGTTAAATTTAATTTTTGTAAAGGTAGTGAAATGGTGGCAGATATTTTAACCAAGGGTACAACCTTAGATAAGCTCTTATTTTGTGTAATTAAAATGGGTTTGCGTTCAGGGGTGGATGTTGTTAATGGAACGCAACCCTCAAATGTCACTGTCACTACGTGACATCTACTGTAGAATAGATTGTCATCTCTCTTAGCTCTAATGGCCGCTTATGTAAGAACTGTATTACCTTAATTGTCTTGTAATAAACCAATATTATAAATCACACTTTGTTATATTTCGAAAACCTTTAGTACTGTAAAAAGGAAACCAAAATTTAATATCCGTAACCGAAATTATCCGAAACAAACGGATAATCGGAAATAATTTGATATTCATATCCGTATCCGTATCCGAAATTCCATATCCGTTTCATGCCTACTTTAAACGTATGTTATGCGTACTCACTTGTGGGAATACTAGTGGAAGCCCCAAAGGGAGATCTCCGACCGAGCGAGATGGTATGCTCGGTCAGGCCGAAGCCCACTGTACTAGGTTTCAGATGTCGTATATATAGCGCCGGACTTAGAAAACTTCGATAGCGCGATGCAGGATTGTGGCGCTAGTAGTACCGCTACATCACTCCCCCCCGAAGACCGGAGGTCGAAACTTGAGTCGTCTTGTGCTTGAGTCGCCAATCACTCCCCCCCGAAGACCGAAGGTCGACCTCCGGTCTTCTTGAGTCGTCTTGTGCTTAAGTCGCCAGTGCCAGTGAGTCCCAGTGAGTCGGAACTGTGCTGCTGCTGCACGGGCTCCAGTGAGTCGGAGCGCTGCCGTGCGGGCCGATGCTACGTGCTGAACCAGGAGAGATGTGCTCTGCTTGCTGACCGGTCGTGTAGTGAGAGTGCCCGTTGAAGCCGATGAGGGTTCGACCAGGCCGCGCTGCGTTGCGGCTAGTGGACGAAGTACCCGAAGTGGCTGAAGCTGGCTGGCGGGGAGTGATGATGATGAAGGAGGCGTGTTCTGTCGAGGGTCATCAATGTGGGAGTAATAGTGGAAGCCCTAAAGGGAGATCTCCGACCTCACGAGATGGTATGCTCGGTCAGGCCGAAGCCCACTGTACTAAGTTAGTTTTTCAGATGTCGTATATATAGCGACGGACTTAGAAAACTTCGATAGCGCGATGCAGGATTGTGGCGCTAGTAGTACCGCTACACACTTATTAGCTTGCAGGTTGTGATTATACATTTTTCGCAGGATATTGTTGGTGTTGGAGGATACAAATAGAATCATCAGCTAATGGGAATACGTTAAAATACTAAAAACCCTGTATAGAGACTCGAGAATGCAAATCAAACGAGCCCAGCATCAGATGAAAAATGAAAAATCTTTTATTTCCAAATAGGTTAGTAACTAACACTTTTAGAATTGTCCTACATGATGACCTACCACCGGTTCGGGGACTAACCCGGCGAGAAGAACCGGCGTAAGAAACTCGCTCGGGGCCACCTTTTAGCAAAAAGATGGGAAAATTGTTCTTTTTAAAAATATATATATATCAATGTTATAACTCAAGATAAATTATAATTTACAAAAGTATACTTCATAAAATAGAAGTAGCCTCGAAAGTGGCTACCTTATTCCCAGGGTGTGCTATCATTAACAAAATCATTAATCTTATAATAAGCTTTAGCACACAAACGTTCTTTAACTACTTTTTAAATTTATTGATGGAAAAATTTTGAACGTTCTCTGGGATCTTATTGTATAGGCGTATACATTGACCTTTAAAAGTTAAAAAAGATAAGCTCCATGTCATCGCAATAAATAAAAGCTTGTAAAAAATGCAACGCAGTACATAATAAGCCAAACATCCCTTCATTGGTCGGATAAATATAACTTTTATTACCCAACAAAAGCTCCTAAATACTTAAGCTGCACGGGATGTAATCCATGTAAACAGCTTAAATGCTCCGTAAGCAGCTTAATCGCTTTATTACCGCTGCCCATCAGAGCAATTATATCTTGCTTTGTAATTCCTTCGCAATTCAAAATGGCCGACTTGAATCGTGATTTCCTGAATACGTGATTCACTTTGACGGCATTTTAACTACTCTGCGGTTGAGTGGTTAGCGCGTTTACGCTTTATCCGCAGGTCGCCGATTCGACCTTCAAGAACGAAATTTTTTTTAGCTGACTCATGGATGTGTATGCATAATGATAAAATGCCACATCGAAGAATTGAATCGAAGAAAATATGTATTAGAGGTTTATTAATGTGGTTAATATAGTGATGTGCGTCCATTGCTTAGTTGATGGACTGTTTAGAACTCGAGAGCGAGTTCGATTGTGAGTTGTCCAATAAGACTTTCAGATTTCGACACTATACGGACGTATGTACTTCTAACGGTGAATGACAAACTTTAACGACCGGTTTCTGAATGGCTGATCAGATCGTCGATCAGCTAAAATGTGAGTTAACAAGCCATTCTGAACGCCCATTGGTGAACGTAGCGGGTGAGCGAAGTTGTTGCGAGTGATGTTCACCAATGAGCGTTTAGAATGACTTATTAACTCAAATGTTAGCTTCACGTATAAATATAATGATAACTAACTTTTTCTCGCAGCATTGTCCTCGTGGAATAAAATGTATCTTATTTTACTTCCAATACCAAATCAAATCAACCTCCAAGAACATGTGTACAAATTTTCATAATGATCGGTAAAGTAGTATTTACGAGAAAGCGTAACAAACAAACTGATATTTATTCCTTCGGTTTTGGTTCGGTGTGAGAGCATATTAATAATGCCTCTCACACCGATTTCGGTGACGATGGCCGGATAGTGAAAAGAGACACTCTCTCTTTCTTCACTCTCGTAGCCCAGTGGGACGGATAACCGACACCACTAAGGCGCAGGACCGACATTTTACATGACCATCCGACGCGTGAATCATGTTTCTTGTCAGAAAATCATTGTCTTAACCAAACTTGGAAACAATATTTTTGTTGTTTCCACACGGGAACCGAACCCACGACCTCCGGGTCTGAACCTCTGAACCACTAGACCACGGATGCAATACTGAAGCATATTATTATAGTTTATGGTAAGACTATAATAATATGCTTCAGTATTTTTAGTAGTTTGATCGTTCATAATGAATCCGGAATTAATGATGACTCGCGCGGTCGTGCCGCGGATTCTAATGGGGGGATCTGTCGGACGACTTACCGGACCGACTCAAGGATCCTGCAGGATTAGCAGGGTATTAGAGAATGAGTAATCCCTGTGTGCTCTGTAACTTTATATGTAACGTAGACGAAAAATTTTTTTTACCAAATTTTACGTTTGGGCATTTCTTCATTGACATTTCATTATTTTACTTTCATTACAAACCAATTGGCACCTTATTATGCGGACCTGTTACAGTGGTTTCGGCGATATGGTGTCACAGTAAGAAGTGCCAAGTCCCGCTACTTACATTTTTTGCCGTAAAAAGTTGTGAAATCCTTGTGATGCCAAGCTGGGGTACGTAACAACATCATAATATAGTGATCATATCAATATTATTACCGATTTCATGTTTTAAATAAATAAGTAGATTGACTTGGCAATCGCATGAATACACAATTTAAAATGTATATATTATCTATCTCACAAGTGATACATAATATTAAATCAGATTGTTTAGTGCGATTGCCAAGTCAATCTACTATTTATTTAAAACGTAAAAGATTTTTAATAATATTGATATTATCACTATAAGTTGTTGTTAGACCAACCTACTTACCCCGGCTTGGCATCACATGGATCTCACAACTTTTTACGGCAAATGAAGTAAGTAGCGAGACTTAGCACTTTTTACAAGTTGTGTTTTTGATGGGATCTCTAATCATACTTTTTGTAGAAGATTAACTTAAACTAGTATTTTTGTCGGAAAGTGCAAATATTTATGCAATAAATAGTTTTTATGCAGTTAATGTATCTAGATAACTAGACAGAAATTCCAAAATATTAAAGTTTTTCCTTTGATAATATACTAAAAACTACTTGTATTCCAAATTTGAGGCTCCAATGTCGTCTAGAAGTGTCTAATATTTTTGATGATCGGTCAGTCAATTTAATGGAAATTTAACTTGTTTATATAATACAATGCTTACTAATTAAAAATGCAGGCTTCTAGTTTTATTCACAATGACACACTGCTTCGACAAAAGGATGGTGCGGCCGTGCTTAAGATGGCGGGGGTACTGCCGTGCCCCCAGATATTAATGTATTTTCATGATAAAACAACAGGATGTCACAGAGTAAAATAAATTAGCTAGGAGTACTATTGTCGAGGCGCTAACTACAGAACTGATCGGGCGTTAGTCTGTAGTCGGTACAACTCGCATCAGTGAACTTAGCTAAGTGCTCGTTTGGGATTTGACTTGAGCACTAACCGTTGCCAATAATAGCACCAGCGCTTCTGCAGGCCCTGGATCGACCTATATCCGATACAAACTGTATGGTTACCTACTAAAGTTTTATTAGGCGCTAGAGAATTCCCATTTACAATAGCTTCAAAACCGATTTCGGTTTCGTTGAAACTAAGCCAGCTGAAGTAGTTTATAGGGCCCAAGTGTATGCGGAATACACAGGGACACTATTTTATTTAAGTTCGGTTTACAATCCCGTTATACGTAACGGGTGTCAACGAACAGTCACTATAACAAAAAAGAACAGTCACTATAACTTTGGGATATGATTATACTTCGTTCTAGAAATGTATTTATTTTTTACAAAATATTTTTTTGCTTTTTCATTATTCTTGCGACAAAAAACAAGAATTAATGGTAAAAAGTAAAAAACAAATCTTTTAGTTTCTGACATAAAAACAATTAAAAAAAAATCCAAAATGAGGAAAGGCAGCATAATCGTATCTAAAAGTTATAGTGAATGTTATTTTTACACGCTGTATTATAAATAGGAAAGATTTCTTTGTTTCCGTTGGATAGGCTTCCAAACTGTTGAAATTTGGCAAAGGTCATATAGACCTCAGAGCAAAGGACTTATGATATTGTTACAGCAAAAATGAAGAGTTATCACGGGATTTATACTCGTATAATGTTCTGAATATTTGCCAATGCGAAGGTACGATGCGGAATGTGAGATTACTAATATAATATTATGTAAGTGCAATAGGGCGTAAATTTGAATTCAAGTTAAGATTATCTATAGAACTACTCAAATATTAAGAGGCCATTAAGAAATCGTAGCAGATGTTGCCTCTGCTCACGTCTCACCTCAACAATAATACCTTAATCATATTTTGTCTATCTAAAACAAACAAAACAAAATAGAACAGTAAATATGAGATGTTTTATCAACGTGTATCAAAACAAACGCAAGCATTAAATTTAATGTACGTCCATTAAAACAGTTTGTAGGAAGGTTCGTGAGTTCCCTGCTGGAGCGCCCGGTAACGGTTATATACTGATGTTATGAGGCCCATAGGAGCATTCTTGGGCGGTTAAGGCTGAGAGGATATGATCCGGAATGTGGCAGGCCGGAATAAATATTTCTAATTACAATAGAACTGTAAATTAACACCGTTTTTAAACAACAATTGCAGACTGTCTTTTTTTGTTCAAAGATTACGAGTTTCTTGGGTTCTTCTTGCCGTACCTACAGTTCCGAACCGGTAGAAAGTGGTAATTGTAATTTATTCCAAGTATTGACCTTCAAAAATGGATGTATGTCTTAATTTTGAATGTATATATTTTATTTAATTTTACAAAGCTTTAGGGCTTAGGGTGTGTTTCACCAAGCAATGTTAAAGTTAATTCTTCGTTAAATATCATGTTGTTTCTCTCGTAATTCCTATCAATGAATGAGAAAGCATGGTATTTTAAACAAGCCATTAACACTAACATGCGTTGGTGAAATCCGGGCTTAAGGTAGAAAATAAAAAACACGATAGTCAATGTCAAATTTGACACTCGAGGGTTCAATTTTCAACTCTATTGTATTAGCACCGAGTTCAGCGTTCTAAATTTTCTCCGGACGGAAAGATTCCGATCAATAGAGTCCCAGCTATATTACTAACTATAATGATATGATAGTTTGCAGATGTAAAATTTTACAGTTCCACACTAGATGGTTTATGGATTTCACACTACGTGAAATTGTTAAAGTAGTTATCGAAATTTGAAGTCATTATAATATACATTTTTGTTTATGTAGTAAAGTAATAAGTACATTGACTCTAGAGACAGATCTTTAGATTAATGTAATTAATACGTTACAAAGTATTTTAAAATATTTAAGTGACAGTTTGAACTCAATTTTCTCGAAATCAGAGTTTTGCTACTTATCACTTTCACCCATTCATGTCTTCAACTATAAAAAAAAAAAACAGGAAAATTAGAAGTACCCTCGCGCCTTTCGTGTCAGAGACTAAACACTAAACAGTAATAATTGTTCATAACCTACTAATTACCGGCGTCCCGGAGACAGAAGCGTGGAGCTGGCATACGGAGCTGTTGACACATTTACACCAGTCAAAGGTTGCTTTGTCCTTAACTCGGGTTTGATTCTTAATACTGATACTTTGTGGTTGGGTTTGTGAGAGCAATTTACAATAGGTGTACAGGCTAGTATGCCAGTATGTTAGTATGCCAATACACATGCGCCTCACGTATAGCCGCGTATACCTTAGCTAAGCATATTTGTAACTATTGTATAAAATCCTATATCTCTCAACCTCGTTCCGGACACATTCCGTTAAAATATGATAAACATATTCTACTACGTCGCATTCTGAACAGTTAGGAGAAGTAATTTTTTTTATCATTTGCAGAATTATTGCCAACGAGTCATCTACCGTGGCGTCCAAAATATAATAGCTCCCTCCCTCACCGATTTCGGTGTCGGAAGCCGATTTCATTGAAACCAGGCCAGCTACGCACGAGTTATTTTATAGTTCCCAAATGTGTGCGCAATATACAAAGACACTCTCTCTTCCTTTTACTCTCATAACCCAGTGGGACGGTAAACCGACACGACTGGCGAGAGATCAGGCGCAGGACCGACTTTTTACATGTCCATCCGACGCATGGATCATCTTTCTTGACAGACAAGCAGGTGGTCAGCCTGGATTGTCCTAATCAAAGTTGATAACAACATTTTTTGTTGTTCTAACGCGGGAATCGAACCCACCTCCGAGTCGAGAGCGAAGTTCAGAACCAGTAGACCACGGAGGCGCTATCCAAATATGGCGCTATGAGGCGTTGTCCAAAATGCATAACCGGTAAATGCATCCAAATTTCGTATCCTATAAGCTTATTTCTGGAACATTCGTGACGCGAAACGCCGCACCATAGCGCACAGCCCCGCACGTGAATCCCAAAACTAGTTTCGGCCCGGCCATCTGTCGTGCGGGACATTACTGTACATAATAGATGGTCGGATTTACAGCCTCCCTGCGGATGTGCGGCTCGAGCCGCGCGTACAACGCAGACGTATGGTAAATAAGTTTGTACTTCTGTTTTGTTGAATATTATTATGCTACCTGAAAATTCATATACAACAACTTATGTTACAGTCCTATTTTTTTCATTTCCTGTATGTCTTGTATTTGTATTGAATGAATGAATGAATTCTTTATATTCGCTATTGCTTTGTTATGGAAGAAAGAGTCTATCTGACACGTCATGTGTCTTACGATACATACACAACACATTGGGACATAGGCTATTTCATCAAGTAAAAGTGCAGTATTCCCGTAGGATACTATCTTCATGTAGTTGGAGCTTGGGCGAAAGCTAGTTTGGGCAATAACTGTAACCGAGTAGGATGTTTTTGCCGCCCCGACCGACGCCAGTTTTTGCCGCTAAAGCGATTAAGGTTTTTACTCACGTTTGAGCGGGAAATTAATTTCGGAAGCTTGTACAGCTAATTTTCTTAAATTTAATGTTTTGCTAACGTGATTCAGTATGATTAGCTCATACAGTGTGATTTCGTACCAGCTCAGAATTAAGTATTTTGACACTCTAAATTTAAACCAAGACATAGAAAACGACACAGTAAATTAAAAATGATCCTCTGAATAATTGTATAGGAATATTACTAGGTGTCCCGGCGACCGTTTTACCCTTGACGTACTAATAGAAACACCACATAACGGGTCCCATTAATACACTAAAACCTGCCTCGAGGTTCTGGCAGCCATACATCGATGAACAGCATGAAGATCGATGCAGAAGTTGCCGATGTCTTTGAGTATATCGCGAACAGACGGATCAAATAAGAAATAAACTTTTATTCTTATAAAAAAGTCGAAACTGAAATAAAGTAAACGATTTAAATTTATCAAAGACTATAAATTAAATATAAGTAAACCGCACAAGTTGAAATTGACAATTTAGTCAAGCAGTGATGATTACGAAATATATCTAAGAACACGCGCGATCACGTCAGCTTTTTAACAAAAAAACTAGATTAAAATCGGTTTGTACGTTTTGGAGCTACGATGCCTCGCTGACACATAGACACCTCGAATTTATCACCCTATTTTTCGCAGTTGGCTGCTTTTATTTACAGTAGACATTATACTAGTTAAATATTTTACAGTTAAAATCTCTAATAGAAGGTTATGAATACTTTGGTAACACCTCGTATTTTCTTAGACCCTATCCGTGAGCCCTTTAACGACACTCGGATCAGGTAAACCGTCTCCCCGCAGGGCTAAACCCTCGTATATTGAAGGGATTCCGCAAATACCTCTGCTCGGTGTGAATTTGCTAAGACAGGGCGAGCCCTTACGAAATAATGTTCCCTTTGGATTATTGTTCTTTGCCGAAATAAAAAATGCTGGGTGTTTTTAGGTTCTAAGGTATTTCTGATAATAATATTATATTGGGTGGATTTATTGTGAACTAGATGATGTTTGCGACTTCTTTCGCTATAATCATCGTTTATCGCCTCCGTGGTCTAGTGGTTCAGAGCTTCGCTCTCGACCCAGGGCACGTGGGTTCGATTCCCGCGTTGGAACAACAAAAATGTTGTTTTCAAGTTTGGTTAGGACAATGTAGCCCGATCACCTGACTGTCTGAAAAGAAACATGACCCATGCATCGGATGGGCAAGTAAAAAGTCGGTCCTGCGCCTGTTCTCTCGCCAGTCGTGTCGGTTTACCGTCCCACTGGGTTATGAGAGTAAAAGGAAGAGAGAGTGCTTCTGTGTATTGCGCACACACTTGGCCACTATAAAATAACTCCTGCGTAGCTGGCCTGGTTTCAATGAAATCGTCTACCGACACCGAAATCGGTGAGGGAAGCTATTATGTAATCATCATCATATTATAGTGTAATATAATATGATGATGATTACATAATAGCTTATTATATAATTATTTTATGAGAGAGGAGTACGAAAATTGGCACAGTTCAATTTTATATGAAGTAGGAGCATAGCTCAGTCGGAGTAACAATAGGCTCGTAGTTGAGTTTACGCTTAAAACATGATTGATTGATTGATTGATTGATTGATAGTGTTACAAACACATAATACCTTAATAATATATTTTCTGTTTGTCTGAACTAGCATTTTTTTATTCCAAAAGCTGGCCTTATCAGGCCCTGATAGCACGTGTCGTTTTTTTTCAAAATTCTTTATTAATATAACACTCGATGAATTATACGATTGGATAAACACAATCATATAGAAAAACTTACAATAAAGTACTTACAGGCTAAGTTCAACTCTTGAAGTTATCTGCATGATTTATATGATATGATTTTCAATGATTTTTAAGAATGAAAATATTGGTTACAATCGGTTCTGATGTCCCTGCGGCCTGCGGCCCATCTAGATCTATTGTGACTCCTTCTCTTTAGAGTACCATCCCCAGTCCTATGTTACTCATGGAACGAACGATATGGTGTCTGAGATGGGGATTTCTTCTGCTGTAGAGCATTCATGCTTCAAGGCAGGTTAGTTAGAGTGAAAATTGTTATTAATATACCTGGTTACTACCCCAAGAAACTCTTTGAGCTTATAAACCCGTACAGTCTCATTGGAACGTGCCACAATTGAACCTGCACCCTTTACAGTGCTAATAAACGTTCTTCCCACTACGCCATAGAAGAAAGCGATAAGAAACTGCCTTAAAGAAGGCGATAACCAGGTCGTGCCCGTGAATATATTCCGAGATCTCGTTTAAGCCGCGCTTTGATGTTGATTCTGTTAACAAACGAAGTTCTAATAAATGTCATACAATATAAACAGGATTTTATACAAGCTGTCTCACGGTTAATATATCAAGTCGAATATAGTGTGAAGAGAATGACGCGTAGAGCATTTCTTGTTTTGGCACCTCATATAAATTACTTACCATAACGCGACAAATCACGATTAAACTTCATAAAAGTCACAAAATAGATGTGTTTCAACCCTGGTCAGATGTTAGGTCAACAGCCAGTTCGTTCCTGTGTATAGGAGCTAACTAGGAGCCTGCGAGCCCCAGCATAGTAATATTCACTTCTGTGGTCATTTTAGACCTTTGTATTTTTTATTGCGTTATGGTAAGTAATTTACATGAGATGCCAAACCAAAGAAGTCGGTAAAAATGCCTACGCATCATTCTCTTAACACTTTTATATTGCGCTTGGTATATGAACCGTGGGACACTGTATAAGTCCTCCGTTCTATCTGGGGACACGGCACACCCTTGCCAAGTTGAGCACGGCGGATGGTACATCCTTTTCTCGAAGTAGTTCAGGCCACACATTATATTTGCACTTTCCGACAAAAACTAGTTTAAGTTTTTATTTATTATTCATTTATTTATTTATTTAATACAAACTATTATTACAGGCATAACCTAATGCGATAGAAGTGACATCAACATTTTAAGACAATAATACCTTTTCCATTAACAATTTCAAATTCAACTAATTGTTAAACAGAAAATAATAATAAAAATTCTAATAACAATCAGGATTTAACAATTATTTAAAATATATAAATTAATAAAAAAAAATTAATATGTTATTCGTCTGAATTTATTGAGATTGTATTCCCATAACTAATCATAAACATACAAATACGTGAGAATGCGCTGAGAGAACAACAGAATAGATCTATTCGCTGCGCAACTTCATTTCTACAAAAAGTTAATCTTCTACAAAAATTTAGCTAGTTTCCGAACCGGTGGTAGGCATCAAATAGGACAATTCTATAAGTGTTATTAAATAACCTACATTTAAATAGAAAGTTTTTAATTTTTCTTATATGAAACGCTCAATGTATTTTTCTAAGTTTTTAAATAAATACTACCCATAGTATTAGTATCGAGGTGCAGATATAATATTTGCGTTCACTATTTTCCGATGAAAAATAACGCCGGTACTCCATATCAATGGATTTCAATAGCGGCCTATTGTAATACATAGCTTTTTGCCGGAAATGAAATTTACAATTTTCATTATTGGTTTGGCTGTGCAGTATAAAAATTTATAGATTGTTAAAGTTTTATTGATTTGTTCTTCTATGTACTAATTGTATTCTGATATTTGTTATATTATAATATAGGTTAAATAAATTACTCATTAAAAATTACACCGTTTTTAAAAAAAAACTAATTTCTATATTTTTGGTGCAGTCACCAAACTTACGAGCCCACAACAAACAAAACCCTTACGAGTTTATTGCGCCGGTACTTCCCGACGTAACCGGGTTGATCTGGTGGTAATTTTTTGTGCTGACATTCCAAGAAGAACTTTATCATTTTTATTTTCCAACACAGAGCCTTCCTATACCTTGCCAGAATTTTTGTGAAAGCAAAAAAGTGGACATTCCAATTTTTCAAAAAATCTTTTTCCCGCGAACTTTGTTCGAAATAGATTTCCCCGTAGGGATTGAATTTTTAAAATAGTTGGGTAGTGGATGTATTCGTTATGAGTATTACGCGTTCGAAATTTAAATCTAACCTTTAATTATTTTTTAGGGTACCTAAAGAAAGTGAAAACGGAACCCTTGAGTTTTATCACTTTGTTGTCCGTCTGTCTGTTTGTATGGTAAGACCCTTTTAAAGATAACATAATTTAGTACAAATAGCTAGTGTTGGTACGAATATATTATATAAAAAAAATTATATACACAGTACACACAGACACGACATACTTATAACAGTCCTCATTTTTAACAACCAAAAAAACAAGGATAACTTAAATTAATTTAGAGCTTGTTTTTATAGCTAGAAGATTTCATTTAGTAAAAATTCTAACCAGCCTCGATGGAAAAGTAAATACAATGAATATCCAACATCTTACTTCACTAACTCTTAGGCCCGTATTAATAAAAAAAGTCACAATCAACCATGACTTGAGAACCTATTTGACAGATAAAACAACCTTTCGTTTCACTTTTAAAAACTTTACTAATGTTAAATTTTTTAAAACGTAATAATAGAGATTATAAAATATAGATTAAACTTATTTTAATGTTTTTCTATAATCTATTTATTGAATATTACGTTACAAAAAGAAAAGAAATTAAAGTACTATGTAACATTAATAAAGTTGTTCACTTTTAAAAGTAAAACGAAACGTTGTTTTATCTGACAAATAGGTTCTCAAGTGATGTTGGGTTGAGACTTCTTTATTAATACGGACTTAAAAGTAATCCTCTGCATACCACGTAACTTAGTACCGGTTTATGTAACTGCCTACTAACATTTCCTTGAAGGTTATTAATTGTTTTACATTTCGGAACGAATGTATGTACACTGGCTGACAGGGCCCGCTATAAATGCAATTAGTGACAATGCTACCGAGGTAATGGCCTATATGGGCCAATGTGCGATTTGGCAGCGGCCCAAATGGAGTGGGACAGAAATATTGCCGCTCTCCCTCGCATGCAGTTGTGTTAATTTTTTATTAGTTCAATATCGCGCGGGCAAATTGGTTTTTAATTGAGTTCATTATAAACCGTGATTGAAATGTATTTTCGCTGTCTCAGATATACAGGCTTGTAATATTAATGTGTGATAATACTTTAGGGTGTGTATGGGTCCCGTTTATAAAGTTTAATGTGAAAGTACCAGTGCTGAAACAGTTACGTTTTTTATTACTGTGTGGGCAAATTTATGATGTTTGGGCATTTCTGATAGAAACATGAAAGTCATAAGTAAGTCTTTTAGCGCTGGTACTGTCACAGTAAACTCTACATAGTGGGGACATACTAAAGTCATCACTCATTTATTTACACCTTGAATAAAAATGTCCGGCTTTTAAATTAGCTGATCTTGTTTTCTATATCGGTTGTGCTTCTCTAATTTTATGACACCAATAATGGACCTAAGCCTGCCTCTAAGAGCGGGTACACATTAGGCGCTTTTGTCAACGCGTGTTTTGAGAACCAGGAGTTCTGTACAGACAGTGTACTGTACATACTCGAGCGCGCGCTTTTTTTATCCAAAAACGCGTATCGGCAAAACGCGCGTCAACAAACGCCTAATGTGTACCAGCTGTAAGTGTTTCACAGGGTGTAGTTAGCTAAACTTGCTACGCTTGGCCGGCGGGTTGGCAAGTGCAGTTCCCAGAATGTCTGCGGAAACGCTGCTGCCCAGATATAACGGGTGTAAAAAGAGCAGTCACCGTAACTTTGGGATATTATTATACTGCCTTTTCTCATTCTAGAAATGTATTTTTTTTTACAAAAATTAAAAAAAAAAATTTTTGGCTTTATTCTTATTTTTGCGAAAAAAAAAAGAAATGGTAAAAAGAAAAAAATTTTTTTTTTACTTTTTGACAAAAAAAAACATTTCCGAAATGAAAAAAGGCAGTATAAACTATAATCGTATCTCAAAGTTATAGTGACTGCTCTTTTTACATACTGTACATATATTCCCTTTGTCACCTTTTACGGCACCTGCACTTGCCCTCAAACAAAAAGGCGGTGAAATGACATCTGGCCAATTTTCACTTTTCAATGCCATTATGTATACCATTTTAAAATCTCCATCGATCTGTCCAGGAACGGTTTGTCTATCTTTTACCGTTTCGAAAATATTAAAAATGGCGATTATTTACCAAATAAAATAAATTGACAACACTGAAAAGCGATTCAATAACAAAAACAACCTAATTAATATTAAATTTCAAAAAACTATTTATATCTTTTGACATCATAATAATAATTGTTTGTTATAGATTTATTAATAGCATCGATTTGAATTTGAAAATTATTCTAATATCTGGTGTTGTCGCTTTAGTTTGAGGACGGCAGTACAGAGGTGCTATTATTTCTCCAGCACCCCGCGGATAATTAGCCTGACTAACTTACAGCTGACTTTTCCAAACCTGATATAGGATGTCTAGAGCCAGAATAATGTGAAGGCAGTAGGACCGTAGCTATCTCGCGACCGCAGCGCAGACTCGAGCTTACTGTCATCCGCACACGATTTATAACGCAACTGAAATTACACACGAGTTGATTTAATATTCTAATATTAATAAATAAAATAAAAACCATTTATTTCAGGCTACATGGCCCATATTATAAATACCTTACAGACTAACATACATACAAAATTTCGGGCGGCATAGGCCCATATTATAAATACCTTACAGACTAACATACATATTATAATTATAACTAAGATTTATCACGTATTATAATCGGCGACGTGATGTGCGCCTCGCTCCGGAGTCTCCCCCGGAATCTTCGGTAGACTACACCCATCGGCCAGAACTCCTCCACCTCGAAGGTCGATAAGCGTTGTGTCGGTACTCTCACCACAAAAGAACTAAAGTTAACTTTATGGCGAGACTCCAGACGCTCGACCCTCAAGTTGAAGGACGTCTTCTTCAAGATGTAGCCCACGACATCCTCGACCTTCGTGGACCAGTGCAGGCGGGACACGTACAGCGGTGTGGTGGGTATTTCACACCGCAGCCGCTGCTCGGGTCCGCAGGGTGCGGTGCCGCGGTGGTTGCGGACGGCGGGCTTCCTCTTCTTTCTTCTCTCCACCAATGTGAAGCCCTCCTCATCACACCTCCTGCTCTCAACCCTCGTTAGATCGAGGAGGTTCTGCCTTACGGCTATCCTTAGCCTTGCGGCTCTCTTTCACCCCTTTGATCTTCACCCCCTGGGGAGGTGCGGGGGAGCGGGCAGTTACACCCGCAAAACTTTTCTTCTGCTGAGTCGCTGGTTGACTCAGCTTCGGCTCGACCTCGAGGGGAAGGCGGGCGGGAGCGGCGGCGGTCGCTGACACGTCGAATTCTGCTGACGCGCAAAAGGTGTCAGCTTGCGCGCCGCGGCGATATTGTCCAGGGGCCTTACTCTCCAAACTGATTCGATTTTAATTCAGATTCGATTGTGCCGCGTTCTTGTTTCTCGTTCGTTGGATAAAGAAAATCGTTAGATGGTAACTTTGCGTACTCCCCACCATGTCAATCGACTGAGAATCAAAATAAACAAACGTCAATTGTTTATTTTGATTCTCAGTCGATCGATATGGTCGGGAGTACAAAAAGTTACGGTCTAACGATTTTCTTTATCCTGGTTTCCAAGTAATCCACCAAATAAAACACCAAATGCCGTTGAGATCGAACTGATTCTATTCTCGATTGTATCGGAAGTAAGCCTGCTGAAAGACATACAACCCCTGATGTAAAAATTCAATGTATGATATTTAAGGCCATTAGTCCAGATGCCATCGCTGTTACCACTTGCAAAGTTCGGTAAAAATGTATGGAATTTGACATAAAGTTCACTAAGTGACAACTTGACAAGCTTTTTTTTTTCGAACTTAGTGATAATAGCGCTGATTTAAGATAATATGTCTTAATATATTAGATCAGACATACAATTTTTAGATACATTGTTTGGTTTCATATTTTTTTTTCTAATAAAAATTTCATTTCGATAAACTGACAAATGAAATCAAGAGGCATCTACTTAACTCTCTTAAATTATTGTCACTGAATTTGGGTAATTTTAATATGATATTGGCTGAGCTAATTCAACAGCAGCAGAATAATTAATATATATATTAAAAAAATATATACGTTTCTAATTAGTAAATGCTGAGTAGTCTATTTAGGTATGATCGGATTGACACAAAGTCTACTAAAATCCTTAAATATATTATTGAGAGTAGAAAAATAAATCGATTGCCGGTTTTTTGAAGTGATAACTTTTTATTTGAGGATACACCGTTTCGTTACGTAACGCGTTATGGCGGCAGTCTGTCTGGTTTTTAAATCGATCATTGCCGGTTTTTTGAAGAGATAACTTTTTATTTGAGTCCGTATGTCCGGTTTGTTGTTTTGGGGATTGAATCCGCGACCTATTGAGCACAGAATTAGGCTGAATTTTGAATAATTTCGTCAATATCACTCGCTCCATCTCTAACGGCGCAGTAATCAAATAACTGTCGTATTCCACATAGATATAGCTGTTAGTAATTGAGTCCCATGTAAATTGGCAGTTAATTAGTTTGCCAGCATTTCTCGTTGGCAACAGAGCCTGTATGCGACCTGGCCTTTGCAGCTGTAAAGTACTGTTTGTTCAGTGCTAACAGTGTTGCGTTAGATAACCATATTTTTTATAAATAAGTTCAAATCGAATACATAAACTATGTAGGTTTGTATTATGCACGCTCGAGTAACGAATCATCAAGTACTTACATATGTTTTTCTTTACTTTAGTCTCAGGAGGCTTACTCCCGACACAATCGAGAATCGAATCAGTTCGACGACTTTTGGTGTTTTATTTCGTAGATTACCTTAAAATTAACCAGGATAAAGAAAATCGTTAAATCACAACCTTTTGCACTCCCGACCATATCAATCGACTGAGAATCAAAATAAACAAACGTCAATTTATTGGGAAGTACGCGGCACGAACTAATCTGAATCAAAATCGAATCAGTTTGGAGAGTAAAGCCCTTGGTTACAAAAAAAAACATTTAAAAAAGCCGACTACAACAACTAAAAAGTATAAATTAATATTTTTTATAATGTAGTTACAATTATTAATGTTCCTTGTGAAGTCAGTATCAGCAAAGGTTAAAGTAGGTTTTTCAAACGTAGTATTTTTTACTTTTTAGTGTCTCTAAAGTAAACCACAGTGGGATAAATCAGTTCATCCTTTTGATAGCTATTATGCTACAGACAGACTGACAGGCACACACGCATACACACACTCCATATTTACATATAACACCACCATTTTGCGTCAAGGGTCAAATTTAGCCGTACGAACATACAAACATCTATGAAAAAAACAAAAATTTTCATCAGTGTAACAAATGTCCATAAAATAATAACAACAAGGTCAAATTATGTAAAATTTTTAAAAGGCAGCTATTCTGAGTCGAATAAGAAAATAATCACGAGAATTGTATTATTAATCTCAGCGTAATCGACACCGATTAACAAACATAAAAAAACCAGCCGAATAAAATTAAGAACCTCCTTCTATTTTGGAAGTCGGTTGGAAATAGACATCCTGGCAACCTAAATCTCTCCCGCATCCTCTTCAGTGGGAAGTCTTGAGTCTGATTATGAATACCTAATTAAGAGCATGATTAATGTCATTCAATATTGAAATAAAATTACGCTGCATACACGGGCTCTACGAATAGTATTAATAGGGCACACGACGTACGAGCTTTCTGAAAGGTTAATCAAATCGTCGATTAGCTAACATTTGAGTTTACCACCCGTTCTTAACGCTCATTGGTGAATACAGCAAGTGCTATCGTTGTTGCGATGTTCATCAGCGTTCAGAAGGGGTTGTTAGCTAAAACATTAGATGACAGGCGAGTTCATCAGCCTATCAGAAACCGGATAGCGCCAGCCCACGCGAGACGCGACGCGATGTGAACTTTCTAACGCAACGTGCTCGAGAATAGCTGAAAATTGAAACTGAGTACTGTGTAATCTTTTTTTTTTTGAAAATCACATAATAATATAATAATTTTCATTTTATTGACTAGAGGATAATTGTTTTATGATTTTATATTTTTGTTTTAATAAAGCTTGAGATTAGGTTAGGTTTAAAGATATTTATTATCAACAAAGGCGAGATGCCACTTACGTGATAACATTGTTTTACTTAATCTAAGTAGGTACATTGATTTTTCGTCGTCTGCAATACATTTTATACAAATAGTTAATTTTAACAATGCCAAAAGTCACAAATGAGCAATAACAGAACCCAATTCTATGTAATTTATTATGCTAAAAAGATATTTAACAAAACAATTTCATTTATTTCGTGTTCACATAAGTTCTCAATATCGAAACATTACAGGTACGTTAAATTTCTTTGTAGGGTAGTATTCAAATAGTATAATAATGTATAATAATAAAATATTCCAATGTGTAAATAATATTGTAAGTATGTATAAATAAAATAATAATATCGAGCATGAGATTATATAATGCATATGCAAAGTACACCATTTTTTTCAATATTATAACCTTTTCTCTTTATACTTATGATAATAGTGAACTATGTGTGAAATCACTTTAGTATTTTAAGTGAGGCAAGAGTCAGGGGACTATCGGTGGTTTGTGCAAATTTTTGTTCAAAAAAATTTAAACGAGTTTTATACGATTTCAACACGCAAGAGTTAGTATTGCGATGAAATGGAACAAATATGTTTTATCAAACCGACTTCAAAAAGGAGGTGTCTCAATTCGCCCGTATACTATGTTTTATATATTAAGGAATAACTTCGTCCCGTATAAACCAATTTTGATGAGTATTTTTTGTTGTACTTGTCTTACCTACCATTGTCCACTTTTGATGACTCACTGCAATCATGTCGGGAACATAATCTATATCTATATACTTATAATAAAACTGTAGAGAGGTCCATTCTGTACATTGAATATTTTTTCA
This sequence comes from Celastrina argiolus, assembly GCA_905187575.2. Lineage (NCBI taxonomy): Eukaryota > Metazoa > Arthropoda > Insecta > Lepidoptera > Lycaenidae > Celastrina > Celastrina argiolus. The sequence continues at coordinate 508,574 of LR994585.1, forward strand.
AAATACATATTGGAGGATGATTGGCGATCGATACTGATGCCAAAAATGCAATTAGTAAAATTTTTGTCTGTCTGTCTGTCTGTATGTGCACGCTTGGAACAAAAACTACTGAAGGGATTTTAACCAAATTTGGTACGGTTGTAGCCCATATTCCTGGGCAGGTTATAGGCTATATAACATAACGCTACGATACATAGGAGCCGAGCAGTAACGATAAATTTGAAGCAAGTCGGATGAATTTCGCGCGCGCGGCCTGCGGACGAACGGTTCGTGCGGGAGGCGCGGGGGGATCGCTTACACAGTGACGCGAAGCACTATAGTAGATTAGAACATCAAACAAGTACCTAACTATCAGGATTTTTTTTCTGGTAAGACAGTGTTTTCACAGTGTCATAATAATATAAAAATTGTATTTTTGAACTTGCTTCACAAATTGAAATAAATTATCATTTATTGTATAAAATCCACTTAATCAACTGTATAATTAAAAGAAAGCCTTTCGCGATAAACTAAAAAACGGGCAATTAAGCGGTTTTATGGAAAGCTATTTATACCATCACGGTATTAATCCTTATCATTTTTAATACGTTAGTTGGCTTAAGCATTCCATAAGGACTATATTTGCCCTTTATACCATGCAAATATAATGAATAGTTTAAGAAATATAGCAAAATTTAAATCGTTTCGCCGTGATTCGACCGCGTAATGCAGGCTGCTGCGTGACGTCTTACGTCCGAGCCGGGCTGGTGTAGTGTAGGTATCAGGGGGCCTACTCGAGATGCCATCGCTAATTATCGCTTACAAAGTTCGATAACAAAATGTATGGGACTTGACATAAGGTACGCTAAATGACATACCAAATCGCGATCATTTAGCGTAGCTTATGTCAAATCCCATACATTTTGTTATCGAACTTTGTAAGCGACAATTAGCGATGGCATCTTGAGTAGGCCCCCAGATGCTGGTAGGTAGGAATTTTGGCGAAGGTCAACCAAAGGAACTCCACCCCACTGCTGGGTAAAAAATACTATTTTCTTTAAAACTAAATTTAATTTATTTAAATTATTATTATACTTAGGGTAGGTTAATAAAAAAACGCTACTAAAACCGATCAGCGCGCCGAGCTGGGGCCTAACTCTCCAAACTGATTCGATTTTGATTCAGATTCGATCGTGTCGTATACTCCCGAATAAATTGACGTTTGTTTATTTTTGTTCTCTGTCGATTGATATCGTCGGGTGTACAAAAAGTTACGTTCCAAAGGTTTTCTTTATCCTAATTAGTCCCAAAGTAATCTACCAAATAAAACACATAATCCGTTGAGATCGAACTGATTCGATTCTCGATTGTGTCGAGAGTAAGCCTGCTGGATCCTCCACGGGGCGTACCGCTGCGCCCATGTTTCGTTTTAAATACCTTAATAATTGCAATATATGTTTCAATTTAATATCTCAAAACATTAATGACAAAAACGGTAGTAAGTTCAAAAAAATTGAAAATAATTTTATGGTTTCGCAATTTACCCTATGTCGGCACTATTAAGACGTTGCTTCATATCAAATTTAGGTTTTGGTTCCCTTTGGAGTGTCGAAAATTAGCGACATAAACGACTGAATCTTTGGGTAGATGTGGCTAAGGAGTCTGTTTTTTCAAAGCCAGAAGGGACAGAAGATCCTGAGTCTTTAATAGGATTGTTAGCTTGATACCTACACGTGTTAAAGTTTTGACAACCAGACAGACAGACAGACGAACATCGAAGTTAAATACTTTACTAAATTAATGTGAAAAATTAGCTGGGTCTATACGGTGCATTCGAATCCTAACTTCGAATACCTTTGCTGACTTCTACATGTTGTTCGAAGGCCTACTTCTTTTGCCGAGCTCCGAAAGGATGGTACTATATTATTATTATTATACCCTGCATACCAAGAGGCTTGCCGGGTACGTGACTTGCTGGATCGGGATCAACACTGGGATACACTGGGAAGTACCTATTGGCGAAAGTTGTCAGCGGTTCCGCCAATAAACTAAAAATATATTTAAAAATACTAAAGTGTCCTAAATCACTTTTCACGCGTGAGCGTACGAAGTCGCGGGCACAGCTAGTAATAACATATATCTATAGACGCTTCACACTACGTCAATCTGGCCCCGTGCTAAGTATCCGAAGAACTTGTGTTACAGGTACCACATAACGGAAATATGTATTTGATACTTTTATAATGTACACATAATATTTAAGATTTTTATTATTTTATACACAAATTTAATACACATCCATGACCCTGGAACATTGAAAACTTTTTGTTCCCTCGGCGGGATTCGAACCCGCAATCTCTCAGTCCAGCACCAACGCGCTGAACCACTGCGCTACGGAGGTCATCAAAACATAGAAACATAGTATAATAGTAAGTATGTTCCTATATCGTAAGAGGGGTCTCGTAACCCGACCGGGGCTAACTCGCGACAATAATTGTGTTACCGGCCAACCCGGGTATAGCTAACGGGTACAAGGGGAATGAAATTGTGGTAAATTTGCCCCGACACCTTCAATATATTAAACGGGAGTGAACGCTCAGGATTTGTGGGCGATTTTAAAGTATTAATTTTTTGGTTATTTAAGTATTTGTTTTTCACAGTTCCCGACCCGAAGTGTAAAGGGCCCCTATTACTTAGGCTGCGTTTCCACTGACGCGAGATTTCAAGCACAGTGATTGGTCAATTCGTGCATCGCATATTAGATAGTCGCGATATCTAGATAGTCAAAATTGTCACAAATTAGTAACAGTTAAATTACACTATAACAGACATGTGTCCAACCCATATGACAGTAAGATGTACTGATTAAATCATATAGCCTATATTACTCGCGGGACCATCACGATTCGATTGACATCTCATTTATTACTATCGGACTAGCAGTTAAGCCGCAGCGAGGGAACAAACAAACATACAATATATAGTACATAGACTGTTAAAATCATTACGCTTCCTTTTGGCTTCGCCAAAGTAGGGTAAATTAATATAATAGGAGCTCCTCACGGTGACCGGGCCATTGAAACCAGCTACGCTCGTGTTATTTAATAGTGCCCGAGTGTATGCACAATACAAGAGCACTCCCTCTTCCTTTACTTTCGTAATTCATTAAGACAAATGACTGACATTACTGGGATATAAACAAAATGTATGGGATTTGACCTTACCTTCATACATAACGTTATGTCACTTAGCGAAGTTTATGTCAAACCCCGAACATTTTATTATCGAACTTCGTAAGTGAGAACAGAGGTGACATCTAAATCAGACTCTAGGTGCAGAAACTATGCACATCTAATGCCTGTATAGTCCTAACTGAAAACAACAATGTTGTTCCAACGCGGGGATCGATCCCACGACCAACAGAAACCGAACCTCTACCAATACACCACGTCATACTTTGTTGTAGATATCCGAGCTTGATATTTTAATCACTTATTTCAAGAGTACACGGAGCCAGCACTAAATTATGAAGCGGTTTCTAGACGTCAGTACATTCATTGTACTTAACAAGACAAGCTGCATACTAATTGGCAGTGCAGTCAGTCCCCTGGCCACTCCCCTGGCTGTTGTCAGTTCCCTGGCCGGTCCCAGTCCCCTGCCTGTATTCCTCTGGCTATTGCAAACCAGAATTAATGCCGCCGGCGATTACCGCCTGAGTTATTACCGTCTCACCGAACTTAATCTGAATAATACTACACGTAATTAATATGTGTCGTAATGTATGCTAACTGCTATCGAGGGTATCCGAAATATCTAGGTTGTGTCTGGCCCGATAATCCTCGGATAAGGAGTAAAATAAATTAGTGATAATACTTTATGGTGTGTATGTACCCGCATGTAGAGTTTACTGTGAGAGTACCAGCGGTGAAAGACTTACTTTGACTTTCATGTTTCTATGAGAAATGACCCAACACCATAAATTTGCCCATACAATAATTAAAAAAGTACCTTTTTCAGCGCTGGTACTTTCACAGTAAACTCTATGTACGCACCACCCATACACGCGTATACACCCTATAGTATTATCACTTATTGATATTACACCCTATATAAAATTAGATATTTCCGGTTACTTCGTACGTGCACAGTAAAATACCACGGGAACGGTACATTTTCTTCGGTAAAAGTAGCCTACGTGTTTAATCCAACGTGTAAACTACTACCATATCCAATTTCATCAAAATCTGTTTTTTTAAGTGCTGAATTTCATAAACGAGACTTGAACACTGATTAGGTGATTTGATCGTTGATTTGCCTTTCAGAAACCCAGGGCTTAGATAACATTGTTGGGTTTATTGACAGGTTATTCAAAAATCAATAATATAATTATTATCGTGTAAAATAAATATTTCTATTTACAAAGTGAGCATCCGATATACCTGGCACTCTGTATTAATTTAAACATTCTATCGGTCATGTCTTTTATTATGTCATGCAGTTAGTTTTTGTTAGCCTTCCTTTATGATTTTTCTATCCTTTGTAGAGAGATACGTTATTAACTTTTTAGTGTTTATAACATTAATAAGTATCTTATAGTAACATTTATAAACGTTGTTTTGACTGCACAACCTAATTACTATAAACTTTATGTAGATCAAATTTCTTCTCAGGATGACAGGAACATAACATTGATAAACTGAGAAAATGATTAACGATAAATATTCAATTGATGCTGGAAATTCTGCCGGAGCGTTTTGTCACTAAATTAAAACTTTTCTAATTTGATTCGCCGTTTTGTGTTCGTTCCGTTCGCGCTGTGATTGTCACTAATTAAGCCCTTGTTCGCACGAGCGCTTTTTTATCGTTAAATAATAAGCGACATATTTTTTTATATAAAAAATATGTGATGATAGTAAAGATAAGGCTCAGGATTTACACGATTTGTAAAATTATTTTAAATGATATGATGTAATTGTTTATGGTGCCCCGTCCGAGTTTCTTACGCCGGTTCTTCTCGGCGGGCTAGGGTTGAACCGGTGGTAGCCTTTTTGTTGACGTTCTTCGGAACGTCAACAAAAAGGCTACCACCAGCAGTAGCAGTAGCTTGTTAAGTTTCATTTGGAAAATATAATTTTTTCATTCGATTTGACTGTGTATGTACATAGTTTTGGTAAACTAACATGACAAAAATATTAAACACCATCTATATATATAAAAGAAAGTCGTGTTTGTTACAACACTTATAACTCGAGAACGGCTGAACCAATTTTCATGGTTTTTGATTCGTTGGATTTGTCTCCTCCCCGAATAGCAGAATACATATTAAAATAGTGAAAACTTGATGTGTAATGAATAATTAATCATGTAAATAAATGCTCATATTTTGTTCATCAAATGTCAAACATTTGTTGTCAAATGATGTAACAACTATGCGTTCAGAAATCTATTAATGTATGTCAGTTTGTAACTTTCAATTAGCAACGTTTTTCTAAATGCATAATATGACATTTTAAACGATATTTTCTTCTTTTTTTTGGCATTGGCAACGATATCTAGGTACTGAAAACGAAAATGCAGATATTATTGATAACTCAAGAACGGCTTTATCGATATGGCTGAAAATTGGTGAGGAAGTAGCTTAGAGCAAGTAGACGGACATAGGATACTATTTATTCCATTTGACAGCGTTTCCGTGAACGTTGCGGGTTCTGCGTTAGGGTTTCGCGTTGTGGGTTCCGCGTTGCGGGTTCCGCGTTGCGGGTTCCGACTTCCGGATTCCGCGTTGCGGGTTCCCGCGTTGCGGGTTACGGGTTCCCATGCTGCGCGTTCCGCGTTGCGGGTTCCGGGTTCCCGCGTTGCGGGTTCCGGGTTTCCGCGTTGCGGGTTCCGCGTTCCGGGTTCCGCGTTGCGGTTTTCGGGTTCCCATGTTGCGGGTTCCGCATTGCGGGTTCCGGGTTCCCGTGTTGCGGGTTTCGGGTTCCCGCGTTGCGGGTTCCGGGTTCCCGCGTTGCGGGTTCCGGGTTCCCGCGTTGCGGGTTCCGGGTTCCCGCGTTGCGGGTTCCGGGTTCCCGCGTTGCGGGTTCCGGGTTCCCGCGTTGCGGGTTCCGGGTTCCAGCGTTGCGGGTTCCGGGTTCCCGCGTTGCGGGTTCCGGGTTCCCGCGTTGCGGGTTCCGGGTTCCCGCGTTGCGGGTTCCGGGTTCCCGCGTTGCGGGTTCCGGGTTCCCGCGTTGCGGGTTCCGGGTTCCCGCGTTGCAGGTTCCGGGTTCCCGCGTTGCGGGTTCCGGGTTCCCGCGTTGCGGGTTCCGGGTTCCCGCGTTACGGGTTCCGGGTTCCCGCGTTGCGGGTTCCGGGTTCCCGCGTTGCGGGTTCCGGGTTCCCGCGTTGCGGGTTCCGGGTTCCCGCGTTGCGGGTTCCGGGTTCCCGCGTTGCGGGTTCCGGGTTCCCGCGTTGCGGGTTCCGGGTTCCCGCGTTGCGGGTTCCGGGTTCCCACGTTGTTTTTTTTTTAGTTGAATTTCATCATAAACTCTTTTTATGCTCAACGAAGTGGGCAAGGGTCAGCTAGTTAAATAATATTACTTAGTAGATTGTATTACCTAGTAGTTAAAAAACAAACGGTAGCGTATTTGAAATGCGATACTAATGTCAACAGGAAATGGAAAATCAATCATCAAGCATTACTAAAATATTAAACACCTTTAAAAAAATTAACTAGTAGATTATAGTAAAAAACATACGGCAGCGCATATAAAATGTGATGCTAATGTCATCAGGTACATGGAAAATAAGCGTATTTAGTTATATTCTATAGCGCACGTGTGTGCGAGGTCTAAGGAGTAAAGAAGAATATATCTAATAAAGATTGATTAAAGAAGATAAGATCAAAGTTAATAACGAACAACCCCCATGTTAACAGGGGACCGATGAAATATTCCCTCTTGTTTACAAACGACGTTATAAAGTGAAAGTGAATTCAGGCAACACGTAAATAGATTGAAGACCTTTCTTTAGAAAAACTGGCCAAGCTCGAGTCGCACTTACGCACCGTAAAAATATTTTTTATTTATTTATTACAGGGTAGGAAGTAAAAAAAAATATAATATGACGTAATTAAAATGTTTGGTTTTTGACATTTTTTCTTTATGTGGTTCTTAAATTTAAGATTCTGAGTATACGAGAAGTAGAAAAAGAGAAGAGTGTCGGAAATGTGGAAACGGCAATATCTTTTGATTGCGTTGGCTGAAAAGTTAAATTTTTGTACAGCTCTGAGGAACAATAGAAAAAAGGGTATTGACTGACAGATAGACAGACAACAACCTGATTCCATAAGGTTTATTTCCCATTATTGGTACGGAATCCTATTGAAACAAAGATTTACTAAATATTATATTGGGAAAATGCACATTTTTATTTATGCAAACTACACAGCTCTTAATCCGCGGTCCGACACATGACTGGTTTTAATCGCGAATTAAGCTGCTTTGTTAATTAAGTTGATTAAGTTTTATTATTCCGCGGTTAGACGAAACAACGGCAGGAGAACGGCAGGGGAGTGACAACGACAGAGAGGAGGGGGAGAGGGGGAGGGGGGATTGGAATGACAAACAAGCGGTAATCGCGTTCCAGCTGATTCCATTACTGCGGTCTTTCGCCGAATGAAATGCGGTAATGAAAATCATTATGTACAGTCGGCGAGATGTTTCGCTGATGCGCTTCTGAAATTACTGCGTTTAGATTTTATATAATAAACTACCAATAACACCAATGACTTTGAGTTTGTATCGCGTATTAATAATTTTCGAGACAAAATATGCAAAACTAAAACGACAGTAAAAATAGGCAGATAGAACATTTGGGTAAAGCGACTAAAACTAATCAAGAATCGTTCCTTTTTTAATGTGAAATTGTATTATCTGTGGCCACTTCACACCACGACAATCTAGCCCCGTGCTAAGTATCCGAAGATCTTGTGTTACAGGTAACAGACAATGGAAATATATTTAATACTTTTATACTATAAACATATTTAAGATTTTTACTATATTAATACACATCCATGACTCAGGAACACAGAAAACATTTTGTTCCTTCGGCAGGTTTTTGGAACCTGCGACCTACCACTCGAGCACCATCCCGCTCAACCACTGCGCTACGGAGGTCGTCAGAATTGTATTGGCTTTTAATTTTGTGTTTGATTTAGACGATTCAAGCTGATGTTCGGTGCGCTCTATATTTAATCATCTGGGCGTGTAATACATTTCGAAAATGAGGAAAGGTAGTATAATCGTATATCAAAGCTGTTATAGTGACTGTTATTTTTACACCCGTATTATTCCTATTATAAAATCGTCATTTTCTACAGACTATCTCAATGTTTAACGAGGTTTAATAGAGATTGTTTTCAATATGGCGTCGCGCGTCTTCATCGAGTTTCGCAGAGCGTCAAAATTACAACCGAATGAAGGCGAGTTCACACTACGTGACGTATATACTGCCTCGCCGATTTTGGCGTCGGTTGCCGATTTCATTGAAACATTCGTTATTTTATAGTGCCCAAGTGTGTGCGCAATACACTCTAATCTCTCTTTTTTCACTCCCGTAGCCATCCCGTGGGATGGATAACCGACACGACTGGCGGAAGATCAGGCGCAGGACCGACTTTTTACATAGGTATTGTTCCAAAGCGGGAATCGAAACCACGACCTCCTAGTCGGGAGCTTACTTCTGACACAATCGAGCATAAAATCGGTTCGATCTCAACAGCTATTGGTGTTTTATTGGTGGATTTTAAAACTAACCTGGATAAATAAAATCGTTAGATCGATACTTTTTGTACTCCCAACCATATCGATCGACTGAGAATCAAAATAAACAAACGTCAATTTATGCGGCACTATCGAATCTGAATCAAAATCGAATCTGTTTGGAGAGTAAGGCCTAGACCAGCTACGAAGTCGGTTTTTTAATGCCCAAGTATGTGATCAATAGGATGAGAAGGACACTCTCTCTTGCTTTTACTATCATAACCCAGACGGTTATCTGATATGACTGGCGAGAGAACCGGCGCAGGACCGACTTTTGTCACGCTCATCTGACGCATGGATCATTTTTGTTTTCAGACAGTAAGCTTAGGTATTCAGCCTGCATTATCCTAACTAAGCATGAAAATAACATTTTTAGTTGTTCCAAGCTCTAAGCTACTAAGCCATGGAGGTATTAGGGGTAGTAAGTTAACATGAACAGATACCAGTGGTATGTGAAGGTAATTCACCAAAGACACTTATTAGTTGACATACGATTTGAATAAACCTTATCTGAGGAATTTTGACTAGCTTTGCAAGTGCAAGCTTGATGATATTATATAATATCTTGATGTGATGATATTATACCTTCTACCGGTCCTTTCTCTCTGAAAATATTCCATCTATCAGCGTTCAAAATGGGTTGTTGATTTGAATGTCATGTTATTTGATCATTCATTTGAGTAGCGTCCGAGAAACCGGGAGTTAGACTATTCTTTTGATTCAAAAGCTTTTTATTAATAGATTGGAAATAAATGAAAGAATCGGCAAAAATATATTGTTTCGTCCCATTCGTGTGCCCCGGTGCGTACTAGCCGTAGCGGAATAATTAATGAAAGTCGAGGGTTCGCTGAGATCTATATTGGAATAGAAGCTGTCATACGCCCCGACAATAAGTTAATTGACTGAGCGTTTGTAAGCGTTTGTAAAATTAGATTCTCATTTTTATTTCGATTATTTTTTATTTTAACTGTTTCAGTGTATTTTTTCGGAAAGTCATCATAAAAATAGCTAACGGTTCAACCCTAGCCAATAATAATCTTTAATATTATTATTATCCTTTTGTGACCAATGTTACATTACCAATACAACCGTCTCAAATGGCCGAAAGCAGTGCAGGCCACGATCGTGATGCACGAAATTGTACGAAGAGGTAATAGTCAAGGGTATTACCTCTTCGTAGTAGTATTTGACCTTACCTGTCATGTGCTCGGTGTAGTTGACTGGGGCGACTGTAATTACTGTGGACAGCTGCGGCGGTCAAACGGCTCCAGCGCCAATTATACACCGCTCCGCTCCATCGTGACGTCACACGTGGTGTAAGTCACGAGCCTCCGTGGTCTAATGGTTCAGACCCTTGCTCTCGACCCGAAGGTCGTGAGTTCGATCCCCGCGTTGGAATGACAAAAAATGTTGTATCCAAGTTTTGTAAGGCTATTCCGGCTGATCACCTGATTGTCTGTTAAGAGAGATGATCTATGCGTCGGATAGGTATTTAAAAAGTCGGTCCTGTGCCTGATCTCCCGTCAGTCGTGTCGGTTATCTGTGTGTAAGGAAGAGCGAGTGCTTCTGTGTATTGCGCACATACTTGGGCACTATGATACAACTTAATTCGCGAGATACGAGTACAATGTGAAATACGCCTTCAAGCTGTTGCTATCATGACGTTATGAAAATCTTATTATGACATGTTATGGTTTCTATATGGTACTATTGTCGACGGGGAGCCGGAGTAAGAACCCCATCAACCACAGCCACCAACCAAGTGGGTGACGTAAAAGACAGAGGGAATATCTTTGCAGTGTTTCCTTGGAAATTGTTGTCATGTCAACACTGCGATGGTTAACCAGCCTGCCAAGCGTGGCGAGTATGAAAATAAAAAAACGTTTTATTTCCAAATGAAACTTAACAAGCTTTTTTCGGAAAGTCAACAAAAAAGACAAGCTACAATTATATAACGGGTGTAAAGGAACAGTCACTATAACTTTGGGATATGATTATACTACCCTTTCTCGTTCTAGAAATGTATATTTTTTTTTACAAAAACAAAAAAAATAAAAAATTTTGACAAAAAAAAATCCAAAATGAGGAAAGGCGGTATTATCGTATCTCAAAGTTATAGCGACTGTTTTTTTACACGCCATTTTTTTTTATTCTTCTTTATATATGCCACTAATCCCTATAAAATACTTTGTGGAAGGCTAATGTTTAGCATGGAGGTCATTGCTTAAACGATGAAGACGACGATAGTAATTTTACCTGTAATTAGTTACATCTCGTCACTTGGGCCTCGGGCTTCAGACATGGGGAGGCGCGGGGCGGGGCGCCATTAGTGCAGTTCCGGTAACGGCCTAATTGCTCCAGCTCAAACTAATATCACATGTGGACACTTCGGCTATACTTCCAGACGTATATGCTATAGATACATTTCATCGCAGCAAAAAAAAGTTCTTCGTAACGATTCAATTTGATGAAAGTGACATAATTTTTTTAAAGCTACCCTCCGTATTGTCATGCAGTGGGCTAAGCGATGAAGAAGAATAGCTAAGAACAATTTCGATCATGTCAGATTTACAACAAAAAAAAATAGATCAAAATCGGTTCAATTGTTTTTAAGCTAGCGTCAGCCACACACACGCTCCTCATTTTTGTCGAAGGCTATAAATAAAATTCGACCAAATTAATGTAACTTAGATTTTTTAATTGCGAATCACTTTAATTTCAATAAGAATGATATCTGGCCATATTAAGTTTTGTTCATTTACTTATTTGGTCACATTAAATCGGAATAAAGTATAGTTTATTACTTACATTTATAATTTACAGCTGCTACGACGTAGCTGAGCTGCCAGATCGTACCTAATTCGTAGCCTTAAGAAATCGTACTACGACAACGTAGCTATGCTACGAGATTACATACTTCGTAGCACAATTAAAGAATGTTGTTGTCGCAATAAAAACCGGGCGAAAATACCGGGTGTAAAAAGAGCAGTCACTATAACTTTGGGATATGATTATTGACGACCTCCGTAGCGCAGTTGGTTGAGCGCGTTGGTGCTCGAACGAAAGGTCGCGTGTTCGAATCCCGCCGAGGGAACAAAAAGTTATCAAAGTTCCTGGGTCATGGATGTGTATTAAATTTGTGTATAATATAATAAAAATCTTAAATATGTGTATAGTATAAAAGTATTAAATATATTTCCGTTGTCTGGTACCTGTAACACAAGTTCTTCGGATACTTAGCACAGGGCCAGATTGACGTGGTGTGAAGCGTCCATAGATATTATTATATTATTATGATTATACTACCTTGTCTTATTCTAGAAATGTATTTTTTTCATTTTTTTTTATAAGAAATAAAATAATTTTTTTTTTTGCTTTATTGTTATTTTTGCGACAATAAAATAAGAAACGGTGAAAAGTAAAAAAAAATTTTTTTAAGTTTTTGACAAAAAAAAAATACATTTCCAAAATAAGGAAAGGTCGTATAATCGTATCTCAAAGTTATAGATACTGCTCTTTTTACACCCAGTATTTGTCGTTATTGGCCCTAAGCCATTAGCAGAATAATAATATTAATTAGAATCTTAAAGTTACATATTGTAATTGATGAAACCAGCGCGGCGTGCATCCGTGTGACGTCGTTACGCCGCGGCGGTAGATCAGCACTTGTCCCGGAGTAATTGCCGGCTGTAATCCCGCACACCCCCGGGAATCCCGTAATATTATAAGCATCCCGGTTTATTATAAACATAAGAGGAGAAAAGATGAAACAGAATTTTCACTTGTTTAGAGAGTATTATAATTTCGTTGTTTACGTTTGAGGTGTATAATGAAATGAGACATGAATATTATATTGGGGTCTATCTACTAAACTAAGTTAATGCCTCCTTATTGTTATACATATTAAAAATGAGTCTACTTATTTGATTTCAATGTAAATTAAACTTTAATTGTTATAATTGCAAAAGTTTCTGAGCGAATTTTTTACACCAATTATAATAACATTTTGCGTACAGAAAGCTGATACATTGGATCATCATAGGCTACTTTTTATCTCTGTAAAGTGTGGGTGTTCCCATGGCGTAGTGTTTTGTCAGGGCGAAGCCGCAAGGAAACGCTAGTATTTATTAATAGCTCCGACAACTATTTCGGTGGCAACGGATGGTTTCATTGAAACCAGACCGACAGCTAGGTACGAGTAATTTTGCAGTGCCCAAGTGTATGCGTAAGGAAACTTTATCATTTCAGACGAAAGACTATCAACAACTAGATCACATTAAATCGAATGGTTTAGTTGTTTTGCTGCTACGACGTAGCTTATCTACGAAATCGTAGCCGAGCTACAAGTTCGTAGCTGAGATACGAAATCGTAGCACGTGTAGCACAATAGTTGTAGACGATAAAACAGACTAAACATAGCGCAAACTATAATATTATTTTTATCATATTAAAGCTAAAGCTTAATAAAATGTACTTTAATGAAGATCCGTACACATTTAAGCCTCATTAAAAACTTCAACGCAGCACGAGCTCATCCGCTCCGAGAATTTCATATTAAGTAAAAACGCATCCCTTGATTAAAAACACATACAAAAAAGGGTGTTTACAAAAAAGTATTAAATACCGAGCAGACACGTCGGTAACATCGATATGCAACAATGGGGGTTCTTTTTATAGTTTTTAAAAAATATTTTTCATATGTCGCGGTGTCATCAACCGCTCCTGCGAACACTCCAGCACGTAACCAGCGCAATTTGCCCGCGAGTGTACACAGCGGGCGTGTGTGTATTCCGACAAGTCGCATACGAATCTGGCTCTAATTACGGTGGGATAGCGGCGAAGATGGCGTGCGGAGATTCTGCCGTACGATCCGCAGTCAGTCATTACATGTTTCGTTCTCTCTAATTGCTTTCCGCTCGCCTGTACTCGCCTACAGTGTGCGCGACTGTACTCGGTCCGCACGTGAAGTATCATCGCGTGGTAAATTGTTTACGATCCCAAATGCTCCGGCTCATATTACGCTGGCTTCCAAATTGTTACGCCTGTGTTTTAATGAAAAATATCCTAACAAAGTAACATTTTGGAATTGCATTATTCGTAACGTTGCGTAAAACTGGATATGAATGATACTTCTTAATAATTGAAGACATTAATGGATGAAGGTGTTGCAAAAAAATTACCTAGAAAATTTAGTTTAATTGTCACTTAAACATTTTCGGATATGAAGTGACGTATTAAGTACATTGATTCTAGAGAAGGATCTTCTATAATGTTCAAGTGATAGTTTGAACTCAACTTACTCGAAATTAGAATCTTGCTACTTATTACTTTCATATATTAATGTCTTCAATTCTAAAATACTTTTTTATACAGCAACGTTAACGTCTTACATGTCTGTTAGTCTGATGCATAGATTTTATACAAATCGAAATAATGTTTTTCAATTCAATAGCATAGAGAAGTCTGATTTATATAAAAATTAAAAAAAAAAACCTATGGACCTTTTGATTTTAAATATTACCATTTACATTGATGTCTAAAACAACTTCCAAATTTTCCATTTCCCAAAACCCACATAATGTACAAACAATGGAAATTTGTATAAAATGTTTAGACCGAGTTCCCAAGCCCGTCAGACATTTCGTAGTAATTAGTGTACATTGAATGGAAAATTACATACCCTGGGCCAATGTTTAGGAATAGGATGCTTTTTTTTATCTATTTATTAGTTTAGGAATTTTGATTCAAAAATATGTAAATTCCATTATACTCAATACAATATTAATTTACACAGTTATCGTCGATATTGGCAAAAATACGGATCAACGAAACAGCTACGTCTGAAATTGGGTCGGAAAGAAAGAAGGTATAGGATGTTAAAGGTGTATTGTTTTATTTCTACACGGATGTTTTTTTTTTAAACAACAACGAATAAAATAAGTGTTCGGTGTAAATTTCAACTCAAAACTTCATAAAATATTATAGTAGTAATTTTTTACCTTTGGTCTTATCCTAAACATAATGGTATGCATTCGTGGTACACACTAGACAGTCACTTTAACTTTGAGGTACGATTATAGTACCTTTCTTCATTTTGGAAATGTATTTTTCAAAAAGTAAAAACGTATTTACTTTTAACAATTTTTTTGTCGCAAAAATAACGAAAAAACAAAAAAATTTTTTTTTGTAAAAAAGAAATAAGAAATACATTTCTAGAATAAGAAAAGGTAGTATGATCATATCCCTTAGTTATTATGACTGTTCTTTTTACACCCGTTAAAGTACAGTGTAGCGGTACTACTAGCGCCACATCCTGCATCGCGCTATCGAAGTTTTCTAAGTCCGGCGCTATATATACGACATCTGAAAACTAGTACAGTGGGCTTCGGCCTGGCCGAGCATACCATCTCGTGAGGTCGGAGATCTCCCTTTGGGGCTTCCACTTGCACTCCCACATTGGTGACCCTCGACAGAACACGCCTCCTTCATCATCATCACTCCCCGCCCCTCCGCACCACGCCAGCCAGCTTCAGCCACTTCGGGTACCTCGTCCACTAGCCGCAATGCAGCGCGGCCTGGTCAAACCCTCATCGGCTTCAACGGGCACTCTCACTACAACGACCGGTCAGCAAGCAGAGCACATCTCTCCTGGTTCAGCACGTAGCATCGGCCCGCACGGCAGCACTCCGACTCACTGGAGCACGTGCAGCAGCAGCACAGTTCCGACTCACTGGGACTCACTGGCACTGGCGACCCAAGCACAAGATGACTTAAGTTTCGACCTCCGGTCTTCGGGGGGAAAGTGATGTAGCGGTACTACTAGCGCCACATCCTGCATCGCGCTATCGAAGTTTTCTAAGTCTGGCGATATATATGTCGCAGTCATCTAATTAAATCAGCTATTTCATTGAGTGACTAGCGTTTTTATCGAATGACGACATTTAATTGAAAGACTAAAGGACAACTCGTCAAGTTGTTTATTGTAACGTCCAATGTCTTGACTGAACATTGATTGAACGTCATTTAGTCATGTAGTCATTGACTGAACGTCATTTAGTCCGATTTTTTAACCGACTTCCAAAAAAGGAGGAGCTTTCTCAATTCGATGAATAAGTAGGTTTTTTTTATGTTTGTTAGCGAATAATTTTCCGATATTTTAACCGACTTCCAAAAAAGGAGGAGCTGGAAAAAATTTAGTATAAAACCCCTTTTAATTGGGGGGTGGAGGGAGGGGAGGGGAGGGGGAGAACCCACCCCTACCACTCCCACCTTTAGGAGACTACTAGTTTGGAAGATATTTATGGTTGAAGTTTTGAGGTTATGTCTGTGTTTCCGGGATATTTCCAGGAGTAAAACAGGGGAGAAAGGTGGAGACGGCGGTAAGGGGACGAAGGAAATCCCCCCTACCCTCCCCTCTACTCAGCAACCACTAGTTAAGAAAATATTTACAGTTGTAGTTTAGAGGTTAGATAAAACAGACCAGTTCTACATGGAGTCGGAGTTGATAGATTTGTTTTTGGGACAATGTCGGTCTGTCACGTCTCCGGCGCTGCGGGAAATGCAGCCCCTTCGCCCATGCGTAACGAATGACAGCAACCAACACTCGCCTTAGGCAGCTCCGGCTTTCTGGTCGCCTTCGGCGACCAGCCTCCGCCGCCACGGCGAGTCCTGGTTTCTGCATTTCGTTACGGCGTGCGGGGGCTGCTCTCCCTCCGCGCCTCCGCGCTTAAATATACACTCTAGGGGTTGACAGACAAGTACTACGTGGAGTCGGGGTTGATAGATTCGCTTTTGGGAAAATTCAGTCACCTGACTGATTTTATGTCCGCTCTCATATAAGGGCTATGTTACATTCCGCTAACTAATTGGACGTTGAGTGACGATTGTACAATCAATGTTCGGCCTAGTCTTTCAATTAAATGTCGTCATTCGATAAAAACGCTAGTCACTCAATGAAATAGCTGATTTAATTTGATGACTGCGACATATATACGACATCTGAAAACTAGTACAGAGGGCTTCGGCCTGACCGAGCATACCACGAGTGAGGTCGGAGATCTCCCTTTGGGGCTTCCACTTGCACTCCCACAACAGTATGTAGAGTTTACTATGAAAGTACCAGCGCTGAAAGAATTACTTTTGACTTTCATGTTTCTATGAAAAATGCCCCATCAATGTGCCCATACAATAAGTAAAAAAGTAACTGTTACAGTTTCACAGTAAACTGTATAGACGGGACCCATACACACCATAAAATAAATGAGTGATATTATTTTACACCTTGTATAGGTAGGTAGTCGACGGCCCTGGGATCGCGGTCTAACTCGCGGTACCTGCTCGCGCGAGGACGCCCGTGGGAACGCACAAGTGATTTCATCACATGTAATCAGTTTAAACATTCCCAACTCCACAACTCCGCGGTACTGCGTGTGGTACAAGCATAAGAAAATCTCTTTCGTCTGTCCCGTAGGCGCAAGTCATGAGCTTAGGATGATTTTGATAAATTTAAGTAAAATTGTTAATAAGTGGGCTACTTAGCTTATTGTTTACGATTAAATTGGTACTTACCAATTTACCATTACGTGTTAAAGTTAGTCCTTCATTAAATATCATGTTATTAATGAACAAGCATTGGTGAAATCGGGAGTAAAGCAGAAACATTTGAAAACTCCGTAAAAGTAACGTTATCTAATAATAATATGGCTACGTCAATATGGAAACTGATTCGGTTTTATCAATTACCAGCTGACCCGTACCCACTTCGTTGAGCATAGAAACAGTTTGTTTTTTACTTAATCAGTGTCGTTTAAACTTCTTATCTACTTTCTCTTAAATATAAAAATGCATTGCTGTTCGTTAGTCTCGCTATAACTCGAGAACGGCTACACCGGCTTTTTTTAGTCTTGAAATATTCTTGGCAGTCCAGGGAAGGTTTAATAGGTATTTCATAAACTGTTTCTATGCTCAACGAAGTAGGCACAGGTCAGCTAGTTTATAATAAAATTTCTAACACAGAGACATCGAAGTATGGTTTGATAAATATAAGTAAGTTCCTTACACTTACGAGATAACTTCCCGGCGTCTATCTCGATACTGTCTCGGCTTCGTCTTTCCGCCGGCGTCTTGGTGCACCCATTGTGTCAACACGTAGATAATATTAATAGCTAGTTTAAACTATAGTATGTGCCGTTTAATTTTAACCCAAACGTAAACAAACCCACCCGTCTATGACACAACCATAGACTAGTTAGTGATGCGAATACAATACAATGATTATTGTTTACTATGAATCAATAAACTATAAACTATATTCTACAGCTGACTGCGTCATAAAAAACGCCATTTTGTTACTGCTGACAGCATCAAAATGGTAACATTTTAACTGTAAAAGTTTTTTTAAATATCAACAAAAATCAATAAAAAAACTAAGACAGTAATTGTGACATTCTGTTCTTTGCCTGTACTCATTATATTATTTGTTTATAACAGCCAAAACTGAAACGTAAGTTATATTAAGTAATGCTCATGTCACATTGTCATTCCGCTAACTAGTGACAGTGACTGCCTATAAATAGGAATAACTATAATTAGAGTGTCAGTATTCAGGCGTAGTCGTTTTCTGCTCAAGTAAAAATGAGTTTTTAACTGACTGTGAATTTTATATTTTGTTACTTAATTTTTTTTTAATATTCTTTGCGAATATCTTTTACTTATATAAAATTTGATTAAAAAGGTGCCACCCGCGTGGTATAACAACCCTATTAAAAAGTAGCTATTTAATAAAGCTAATAACGTACAAATGGGTCCATATTTAATAAAGCTAATAACGTACAAATGGGTCCATATTTTCGCATTACCGGGAAACCTCGATGGAGTCCCGGTTAATCCCGGTTCTGTTATCCCGCTTTTATTAAAACGAAATCCGGGGGACAGTTTATTACTTAACACGGGCGTTTTGTCGTTTTAAGCCGCTTACTCGGCGGGACTTTACTGTTGTTGTGTCAAAACTTCTAACACACAATTCATAATATATTTGTTAGCTTTTGTATTTCCCATGGGCCTTACGGTCAAAACACCGAAACGATACACGAGGCTGAAATTTTATGATTGATATTCAAAATTAAACTTTATTTACTAGACATGAAGATATACGTTTCATTGTAAGTGTTCGAAAAGCTGCACCCGGCTGCATGACTTGTGTTCTCGACTATGATGTTAGGTTAGAAATTTTTTTTTTATTAATTTTTGTTTTATTGGCCCTTAATTTATATTAAATGCTTTTATTGATATGTTTTGAGCTTTAGCACAATATATTATAAATTTATTATTACTGGCATGAGCCACTCACGACATTTAAAATACCTTTAGGTATTATTTACTCCGCACGTTTCTACGAGAATCAAAAACTATATTTTCAAAATATAATGGCTTATTTTGGCATCGTAAATACGATCGCAGACATCATGTCTATAAGTGGCATTAAATACCGACCCATTCAAATAGAAAGGGGAAACGAAATACGCAAAATGCAGCCGAAAAACAAAAGCAAGCGACGGTTGGATCGAAATAAAAGTTTAAAGCCCGATCGACTGAGTACTGAGTAGTACAAGAGCTCTTGACCGCGACTAAAATACGGCACTAATTTGAGCGAGCGACGGGCGCGGGGCGACAGAACCTGAGCGAATATAGTAGAGGAGACAGCGACTTTTAGAAGTTTGGAAATAACGAAAATTATTTGCGACTGTCCTCGTAGACGTTTAACTCGCCTTTTGAAAGAGATTGTAATAAATTTAGGAACTAAAATCTACACTTTTGTATGTAACGAATAAAGTAGAAAAGTACTGGACCGATTTTAATAATTCTTTTTTCATTAGAAAGCCACATTATCACTGTACTAACATAGGCTAAATAAAAATCAATCGCTGTTCGTTAGTCTCGCTAAAACTCGAGATCAGCTGAAGTTATTCCGCTATTTTTGGTCTTGAAATATTCGTGGAACTCCCGGAAGGCTTAAACGGTTTCCATGCTCAACGAAATAGGCACGAGCACGGGTCAGCTAGTATATTAATAATAATAAGTAATAAAACTGCTGTTATATGCAGTTTGTAAGTGTACAAAGAACAGTCACTATAACTATAAGATACGATTATACTACCTTTCCTCACTTGGGAAATGTTTTTATTTTTACTTTTATTTTTAGTTAATGATCTTTTTACACCCGTTATAAAGAATAAAGTTCAATGAAGATAGAATAGAGTAAGTTTACAGAAACCTAAAAGTCGAAAGGATAAAATATATTATAATCAGTTTTAACTTCGGTTTTACATCGCGTTTCGTCAGATTTAAATCTCATACATCATTAGTTTATTATTAGTTTTGTTATTTAAATTTGCATATATGTACTGCAAATATTTGCTGGTATGATATGCTGCGTCTATTCTGTGCATACTCTTAGGTCAGAACGGTCCGGAGGCAAATGACGTCTCGCCCCGACGCGCTGCACAAAATGTGGACAAAAATGATACTAAAGTACCCACAATAGAGGCCACTTTGTTGTAGTGTGTTCCATTCGATGTCATTTTTGCACAAAACGGTACTATTATTTTTACCACAAATTGAAGACAGGAATGGATAAAGGTGATATGTCTCAAGAAATGTGATATGTAGTAACATAATAATTACATTCATTCTAGAGACGAATCTTTAGCTTCATGTAGATACCTGACTTACGACGTATTCTAAAATGTTTAAATGGCAGTTTGAACTCAATTTTATCGAAATCAGAATTTTGATACATATCACCTTCATACATTTACATCTTCAACTATTTAGAGGTATAATGAAAATGATGAACTTTCTAATTAAATGGTTTTTACCACTCATATAGCATAAATAACAACAGAATTAGGGTGCTGTGTGGAAATTGACAAAACGGCATCATATTTTTTAGAGTTTTTAAGTGTTTTTGACATTTGATTTGCGTATGGAACAAGGGTCTATATCTATATACTATCTACTTTAAAGTAAAGTAAAATATCTATATACTTTAAAGCAAGCAGTAGGTAGCCCAAGCATTTAACTCCGTACAGTAGGAGTTGTTATTAAAACGATAAGTCTCAATTTTGTACCATCCATCATACTCGATTCAAAATGGCGGCATTTACATTTTTTTTCTTTGTTGCGTAGTAATTATAAAATACAAAATTTCAGCTTTCTTTCAGCAAGTACGTTACGAATTTTGATGATCTATAAGTGAGTCAGTGACGAAATCGGGGGTTTTTTGACATTGATAAAATTTAAACTATAATAGCTACGACATTCAAACTTTGTATGTTTCTTGAAATTTTCAACTTTTTAACATCATTCAAAGCAAAGTTATGAGAGTTCAAAAAAACGACAAAACGTTCCGAGAAAAGGTTGCTTCGCTTAGCTCGTCTTGGCGGGGCACGACCGTGATTAACATTTGAAGACATGAATGGATAAAGGTTATATGTAGTAAAATTGTGATTTCGAGAAAAAATAGTTAAAACTGTCACTTAAACATTTTAGAATACGTCGTAAAGTATTAAGTACATTAATCTAAAGATCGTTCTCTAGAATCAATGTACTTAATATGTTACTACTTATCTTGAAATGTTTAAGTGACTGCTTAAACTAATTTTTCTGGGTAATTTTATTTTGGGACATATCAGTGATATCACCTTATATCTTATATCGATTCATGTCTTCATTTAAGGCCGGACATTATTTATAATATTAATCCTAGTACCTACCCAATTATAGTACCTAATTATAGGAGTATATCAGAACTCCTGGTGCCCAGCTCGCGCTTGGCTCTCGATATTAAACGGCCAAGTGCATTCCCCCCGACCGTCTGCGACTGAACTGAGAGCGGCGCATTGTACTCCACAGTAATTCCGCTGTTTCACCTTTACAAAACGAGAATGGTTTAATGTGGTGCGCCTACGTAATTGTGAAAACTTTGTGCCGAGTACAAGGAAATATTATGTACAAAATCTTTAGCATGATGAAAATATTCCAGTATAATACAGGGTGGTGTTTGGGATTTCTCGTTCTAGAAATATGTATTTATTTATTTATTTTATTTATTTAATAATTAATGTTGTAAAAAAACACTCATTAAAAAACAATAGAAACTTAAATTAAGACACATAAATTATGTACATTTATTTAATTTTGTTCACAAATAATTCATTTGAAAAAATATTTTTGTTTTTCTTGTGACAAAAAATATAATAAATGGTAAAAATTTATTCCGCCGCAACAGCATTCTGAAAATAATAGCAGATAAGTTACTCTGCAGTTCTGAGTCGCTTCATCGATCTACATATTGTGAGATGTGTGGATCGTTGAATTAACTCAGAACCTTATGTGTACATTACTAACATAGATATTTAGTTCTAAATTATAAGATTACTAACACTTTATATGGACTGTAATTGTCTAAAATATTATATCTTTTTAATTATTTTTATTATTTTGTTTATACGTACCGTACATTTGCACTTACTCTTACACAAATACAATTGACATTCGATAACGTTACTTCAACGGAGTTTTCAAATGTTCCAGCTTGGTCTACTAGAATATTAATCGTTTCTACAGAACTTCAAAGAGCTAACTAATACCTACAGAGGTATTAGGTACATACATGGCTTTCAATTTGCGCAGAAACGCTTAATGATACCTACATAGAGTATCATTTTATTTCCATCTAGCAGTTAATACGTTAAACCTTTTGGCCGTGTCTCCGCCCGCATCATCAATACGTTTTTGACAATGTTATGTATATAAAAAAAAATTTTAATGAATTTGATAAAAAATGTGACCAACACAACTTAAATACTAGGAATAAGCACAAGTTGGCTGTACCGGTGACTAGACTCACCAGAATTAGCAATTCTTTTGTAGTTCAGAAAATATAAAAGAATTATCTATAAATAAATTTAAAAAAGTAGTTAAAAAACATTTATGTTCTAAAGGACATAAATTACTATAAAGTTAAAAAATTTATTGAAGACAGCACACCCTGGGAATAAGGTAATCCTATGAGGCAATTTCAGTGCAGTAGCTTAATAATGTACTTCCGTACCTATAGGTACTGCGTCGCACTGCTTCAAACTAAATTTAGTCGACTATGTACGAGTATATGGCACGATAACTTCATTATAGGAATAATTGAAGGAAAGGTAGAAGGTAGAAGAAAACGTGGAAGGCCGAGAAGAATTTTTATGGACCAGGTGTAAGAGATAGTGATATGATGTCTTCTTATATATAAAAATCTTACATATAAAAATAAAATTGCTGTTTAATAGTCTCGTTAAAACTCGAGAACGGCTGAACAGATTCGACTATTTTTAGTCTTGAAATATAAAAAAATGAATTGCTGTTCGTTAGTCTCGCTAAAACTTAAGAACGGCTAAACTGATTCAGCTATTTTTGGTCTTGAAATGTTTGTGGAAGTCTAGGGAAGGTTTAAACGGTTTCTATGCTCAACGAAGTGGGCACGACCCAGCTAGTATTGTATAAAAATGAATTGCTGTTCGTCAGTAGTATGATATAATAATTCGCAGGCAAAAAACTTGACATCATTATTAAGTCCCATATTTGGCGTCAAAAGAGTGCAGTCTGTATGGGACAATATGCCCACAGTAACGACGTCGCGTTGTCGCGTCGACACTCATTAGAAAATTCTTCACATATTTTAAATCGAAATGAAATATTTTTTTTGTGGATGCGTCGTGTTTTTGCTAGAGGCTCCACGTCACTTTTCTATAAAGGAGAACAGGATATTTAAATCCGACTAAGGCCGTGTTTCACCAAGTAATGTTAAAGTTAACGCCATGTTAAAATACCATGCCATCTCATTCATTGACAGGAAATACGAGAGGAATAACATGATATTTAACAAGGCGTTAACTTTAACATTGCTTGGTAAAACACGCCCTAATAGTCTTTGTCTAAATATATGTTAAAATTCTTCCCCTAGACTTGACTAACATGAAATTCTACTCATTGATTAATTTCTACGACGTACCTATTTGTATATTTTCGATGAGGCCTCTACAGGCTGTAATATTAATGAGTGATAACAGTTTAGAGTGTGTATGGGTCCCGTATGTAGAGTTTACTGTGAAAGTACCAACGCTGAAAGTTTAATTATAATGTTGGGGCGTCTCATAAAAACATGAAACTCAAAACATTTTTTTCAGCGCTGGTACGTTCACAGTAAACTCAACATACCCTAAAGTATGGTCACTCATTTATGTTATCGTATATTACTTCTATATTTTCAAATCTAAAACTCGAGTGCCCCATTAGAATCTTTAATTAAGTCCCAGTAGGGAAGATTTAAAATACTAAGTTCTGACATAATCTTCTAATAAATAAAATTCTCCTGTCAAAGTGTTAGTTACCATACTCCTCCGAAACGGCTTGACCGATTCTTATGAAAATTTATATGTATATCCAGCAGGATTGCGAATCGGCTACTATCAATTTTTCACACCCCTAAGTGATAAGGGTTAGCCACCCCTAACATATATTTTTTTTAATATTTTTTAATGTTCCGCGTTGTGGGTTTTGGGTTTCACGTTTTGGGTGTTGCTGGATCCGCAATGTAATTGAATTTCATACCAAACTGTTTGTATGCTCAACGAAGTGGGCACGGGTCAGCTAGTAATTTCATATAATTTATATCGTGTTATCACAAATTACAGAAGCTACATCGTGATTTGATAGATTCTCAATAAAATGTTTTTATGAAGAAACTATAACTTTTATTATCAATAACACAAATGACTCATTAAAAATTACATAAATAAATTAAAAACTATTTTAGGTAAATTATTATTATCTAAACTATAAACTAAACAAGTATTTAAAAAACTATATCTAAATCGGCGAAGAAACTTATACAATAGCCTGTCCTTATATACTTAAATACTAACCTATCGTTTAATTCATGAACTAACTACTATTCTAGTTAAGTTCTGCAGCGAATACAGTTCTAGTGTTGAAAGTGGGCGGGAAGTGCGCTGGGCACCGCAGTGTTTATAGTACGAACTGTTAATCGGACTAAACGCTTAAAGTATTGGCGGAATCGCCGATTGTTTTGCAGGTCATTAGTTGCCGAAGTTGGGCTAATTTAACTTCTCGACAACTTCGAGCTGCCGAACTTCAATTGGGAAATAAATGTTGTGGAAATGTTAATTTGCTTATTCGTGTTGGTATTTCATAATTCACAGCTTTGGAACCTGCCAATGTTAATTTGTATCTTATCTAAGATGTTTAGTACCAATTTCAGCAACACGTGTTAAATAATAATTAATAATAGTAGCTCCCCTCACCGATTTCGGTGTCGGTAGCCGATTTAATTGAAACCAGGCCAGCTCAGCATGTTTATTTTTTTTACTTTTTTGTTATTCTAGTCACAAAAAATAAGAAATGGTAAGAAGTAAAAAGAATTTTTTTAGTTTCTGACAAAAAAAATACAAAATGAGGAAATGTAGTTTTGTATCTCAAAGTTATAGTGACTGTTATTTTACACTCTGTATGTATAATTTTCAAACGTATATAATTATACTTCACCAGGAAATATTGATCCCAAAGGCATCAATATTTGCTGTCCTACGAGTTGGTCACCTATCAATGCAGGCCCGAAACTATAAGGGTTAGGTTAGGTTTCTTTTGTAATGTATGTAAGTGAGATTTTTTTTTTAAATATTCGAGTGAAGCCGGCATAGATATAACCACAATTAATTTCCAAGAACAACCAACATCATTACATTTTCTTCGGATCCGGAGACATTCGGCAACTTCGAAACCTTCAGATTGTCAAAACCGCTAACGAGATAATACAAGCGAGTTTCAACAATAAAACAGCGAGCGGAGTTGGAACTTTTAATTAACTTCGCAACTACAATGAAACTAATGGCTGCGCCGAACGAAACTGCGAATTAAAATCTTCAGACTTTAATGGAATATTTTAAGGTTAATAATTGCTCCCCTCACCGATTTCATTTTTTTAAAACATTACATTGAAAACAGGCCAGCAGGAGTTATTTTATAGTGCTCAAGTGTATGCGCAACACACAAAGACACTCTCTCTTCCTTTTAGTCTCATAACCCAGTGGGTCGGTAAACTGACACGACTGGCGAGAGAACAGGCGCAGGACCGACTTTTTACATGCCCATCCGACGCATGGATCATCTTTCTTGTCAGACAATCAGGTGATCAGCCGCATTGTCCTAACCAAACTTGAAAACAAAATTTTTGTTGTTCCAACGTGGGAATCGAACCCACGACCTCCGGGTCGAGTGTGAAGCAATAAACCACTAGACCATGGAGGTGACATTTTAGGTTACCGTACATGTGCACATGGGTAAAGTGAGGTATAGTATCAACACCCACTAAAATATACTTTTCAAAAGTATCACAGGATACAAAAAACGTTTAAGCTTAATCGGATTTTGATACTGGTATGCACTATTATTTTTAATTTTTTATTTATTTTATAGGGGCTTTGATTTTGAATCTAGTTTTGGTTGGCGATTGCTGTATGTTTTAGCGGGTTTTAGTACGAAACTAGCCAAGCATTTTAAAGCAATTTCTACGTGTTTTGTTGCCTCTAAAATAAACGTTTTGCCCCTAATTTTTTTGTTTTAAAACAAAAAATTAGGGGACCAAATAGCAGCTATTCTGCGTCAATTAAAAAAAGAATCACGTAAATCGGACCATTAACCTCAGAGTAATCGGTATACATACAAATAAAAAGCAGGCCGAATTGACAACCTCCTAATTTTTTAAAGTAACAGACATTAATAATGTAAATGCAAAATCCGACGCGTAGTATCATAGAGAATGGGCCTTTGTATTTACCATTTCGGGAGCAGCGCCTGCTAATAAACTGCGGGTACTAAGCATCATCGATTTCGACTTACCATTGTCTGCCCAAGAACCCGGTATTGTGTGCGACAGGTGTGGTGTACCCGCAATTGTTTCACAGCACCATTACGGCTGCGGTATGAAAAATGCATTTCTTTTTGTGTAACATAATAGCGGTCGTCAATGTGCAGCGGAATATATACGAGCCGCGGAATGGAATGACAAAAATGCTATTTGCTTTAAAAGTGGACGCGAGAGCTTCATGAATTGATTTTTGTGTGCACTCCTCGTTCAGAATTTCGTCAAAGTAATATTAAAATTGAAATATGCTTTGGCGTAGCGGCATTTGCTGTGTGTCCATGGTCTGATGGTTGATTTGAGTTGCAATAAAAAGTATACAAGGTGTAAAATAAATGAGTGATACTTTAGGATGTGTATAGGATACAACTTATAACTACTTAAGTCCTACTCTTATATTATACTCTCTCGGACGACTGATATAGATCTCAAGCATCACTGTCAAATGTATGTCAATCATGTGTGACATTACAAATGTGTAAAATAAATGAGTGATAATACTTTAGGATGTGGGTAACACTTCATGTTTGTATTATAAATGCCACAACATCATAAAAATTTCCATAAATTAATTTAAACAAAAGTAACTCTTTCAGCGCTGGTAATTTCACAGTAAAATCTATATATGGGACTAGCAGCCTCACAGCGAAGCGTTATTGAGTCAAGTTGCTATCGCTATTACCAGGTGGTAATAGCGATAGCAACTTGACTCAATAACTAAATAAATGTCTTATCTTATTTAACTTAATAAATGTTTTATTCTTTGTTATACTTAGGTAAGTATAACAAAGAATAAGACATAAATAACATACGAAGTAGTGTACGTGTGTGAAAGCGAATCTTATTATGTGAAATCACATACATATTTTTCGTTTTCGAAATTCGTATGTGACCTATGAATAAGGACCCATGGTCTTTGCACAGATTATGTCTAGACCCAAACTATAGGCCCAGTTTTGTCTGACGTCAGCCTATTCCTGCCTCCCCTCATGCTGGGTCGTCTTGACTAAGGAACCAAGGCCACAAGTGCACCTGTCGTCTAGATCCAGGATTTACTCCCAGTTTTGTTTGACGTCAGCAATCATCATAATATTCCTGCCTCCCCTGACGCTCGGTCGTCTTGATTAAGGAACCAAGGCCTCTGTACAGATTATGTCTAGACCCAAACTATAGGGCCAGTTTTGTCTTACGTCAGCCTATTCCCCCCCCCCCCCCCCCCCCCCCCCTGAGGCGACCACAGCCACTTAAATCACCCACGATCTCAGGATACTATTGACATTCCCGGAGCGTCATTTCCTGCGAAGGAAAGTTCGGGGCGTTTGTTATTCCGCGGCGTCCTGCAGGAAATGAAACCCGACCGCGCCGGTGTAACTTACATTCTTTACTCTCTGACACTCCATTTGTTATTAAAAATGGTTTATCACCGCGCTAGTTTCATAAAGTGAAGTGGTAAGGTGCGGATTTTTCATCATACTTATTAATAATAATAGCTCCCCTCACCGATTTCGGTGTCGGTAGCCGATTTCATTGAAACCGCAGGAGTCATACTATAGTGCCCAGGTGTGTGCGCAAAATACAAAGACACTCTCTCTTCCTTTTTGCTCTTATAAAACCGACACGATTGGCGAGAAAACAGGCACAGGACCGACTTTTTACATGCCCATCCGACGCATGGATCATCTTTCTTGTCAAACAATCAGGTGATCAGCCTGCATTGTCCTAACCAAACTTGAAAACAACATTTTTTTGTTGTTCCAACGCGGAAATCGAACCCACGACATCCGGGTCGAGAGCGAAGCCCAAAACCACTAGACCATGGAGGCGCTAAATCATACTTATTATTATACTTTTTAGTAGATATTCCATTAAAGCTTATAATTTTGGTCACTTGAAGTACTGCTACTGTAAAGACGTAAAAACAAAAACTTTCGTACTCGTCGTCGAAAAGTCGAACGTAGTCGTTGAAAAAACTGTCAATATTATATGTGGTATTGAAATGGATGGTTGCCGCTGAGGCCATTGACCTGAAGCATAGCTGATTTACCTCACATCTGATTTTGGAGTAAATATATTCGTTTTCAAGTCAATGAGAATTCAGCTGCAATGATTATAATATTATGATTTTTTTCTACGTTTTTCCAAAACGTATATTTGTTACGTATTTTGAATATCACATTCCCTGTCAGGCGTGTTACCCTAAATTCTAATTTCAGATCCATTTCAAGTGATGAAGTTCCAAAAAAAAATACAGCCATAAAATATAAACTCAATAAAACTTTTTGAAACAACAAATTCAACACAAACAATGAAATTCCAAAGATAATTACGAGTATGTTAATACGTCTGCCATCGAGAACAAAAATAACAAGACTTTTGTGATGTATTTCTAAACCTACATTATAAAACAAGGGTAATGTTTTCTTAACAAAAGACCCCACGTGCTTGATACGCTGTAATAAGGATGTTATATAGCTTTTCATTTGAAACGTAGAACCCTTTTGATAACATAAAAATAATATTCAAAACGTATTCTAGTCTGTTTAGTACGCACAACCTTTTTGTAAAAAAACCGTTGTATTTGAATGTATTTACATAATATTATTATGCTTAGAGTTAATTATTGAAATTTTTAGTATATAACTGTGCCCGTTCGCGTGTTTTTTGAGTGACTTAAACCGTTTATGCAGTGCACGCAACGAAAGTCCCCAAATGTGAATAATTTTCCCCGTTCTTGCAACATTTTTCACTGACACTTCGCTCCTATTGGTCGCAACGTAATGTTATATAGCCTAAAGCCTTCCTCTATAAATGGACTATCCAACAGAAAAATAATTTTTCAAATCGGGCCAGTAGTTCTTGAGATTAGCGCGTTTAAACAAACAAACAAACAAACTAAGAAACAAAAAATCTCTTCCGCTTTATAATATTAAGTATAGATTATTTAAGTACAAAAATCTGTTACTAATTATTGTCGATCTGTGAGAGAATATTTTGCACCTTATTATATTTTGAGTAAGTTCCTAAACTCTATCAGTATAATAGTGAATGTGAACAGTACGATTTGACGTCACGTCCGGCCATCTCGCACTAGCATGCGGGCAGCGGCCATTGTACCGGAGTGCAGTGTTGCCAACATAGTAGTTTTAATACAAATGACGACAGGTCGCGGGTTCGAATCCCGCCGAAGGAACAAAAAGTTTCCTGTCTTCCTGGGTCGTGGATATGTATCAAATTTGTGCATTAATAATATGATTAATTGCGTGTATTAAAAAATAAAATACAAAAAATCTTAACTAATTATGTGTACTGTATGGTATAAAATATATTTCCGTGGTACCTGTAACACAAGTTCTTCGAATACTTACGGGGCCAGATTATCGTAGTGTGAAACGTCTCTAGATATTATTATTACTGCATTTAGTAGATTTTTACCCTCGTTAAAAAGACTAGATGTGAAGCTTATTTAAACAAAGCTCAGTATGATCGACTATACTCGTAATGCTACCAATTTAAATGTCACTTATGACGAATCATGACGCATTTTATTTGAGTCGAATTATATTTTTTGTTTAGATAAATTGAAGCCGCCAGTGAACCAATGTAAAAATGTAAACTGTATCTAACTTAAACTTAATTTTCTATGTCAGAAGTAATCGCATCAAAACAAAAGCTACATGTTATTGTATATAATTAAAAAACTGTTACAAATGGAATTTATAATGACAAAGCAACCGCCACTGTCCTCGCATTAATTTAAAAGGCAGTGTAGCGTTACAAAAACACTAAATCTTAGTGTCGTCCCGGCATGCATGAAACAATGTAGAGACGTTCCGACGTTCCGAGGAGGTTTAATATTACAATTTAAAACGTGAAATACCATACTCAGCGTCAACTCTATTCCGGTGTAATAAGGTCGAGAATGAGCTACCGCGAGCAGTTTATTACCGCGTGCAATTAGTGTGCAATTGCCGGAGAAGTGGCCACAGGTCCGTGCAATTTGGGCCGAGAAGAAAAATTACCGCTTTCTTGGCATTTAATTTGCTAAATACTTACTAGTGGGGGCAGCATGTTTATTAAATTTACTATATTTTCTTGTGAAATTGCAATTTCACATATATGTTTATCTTTTCATTGTGTAGTAATGTGCGTTTTGTGAAATAAATGTTTATTTATTTATGTAACATGTCACCCAAAATATTTACTTAATGAAACCGCTTTTATTCTAATAGTTGTGCTAATCGACTTTTATTCATCATCATGTCAGCTGTAGCGACCACTGTTGGTTATAAGCCTCCCTCAAAGTATATGGGGGTATCCCATCACGCTTGGCAGGCTGTTTGCTAAGTTTGTCGCACCCGACATAGTTACCGGCGTCGCTCTCGAAAAACTTGTGTTACAGGTAAAGGACAGGAAATAACACATATTTTATACAAAAGTAAAAAATATATTTAATAAAAACGTTAAATATACGTGTAGTATAAAAATGCTGTGTTTATTCTTTATCATAATACACATATTTAGAAATTACATTTCTGACCCAGGAATACCGAAAACTTTTTTTTCTTGTGCGGAATTCGAACCCGCTACGCCCAGCTTGAGCTGCGTGCTAATCACTGGCCTACAAATATTTTTTGATTTCATGCAATTCGGTGGTTTAGATGGAATTTGGATGGCTATCGAATATCATCAGCGAATAAATGCAAATTAAAAATTCGGAATGAAAAATCAATTTTGATGTTGCTATCCGCGTATAGCTTTCCGCGATATCCATTTCAACGTTGCGGCGTTTGTTTGCGCTGAAAATTAATAATACTTTTTTATTAAAAACGACGCAACTTTGTGCTATTTCAAGTGTTTCGTTTTCCACAAATCTATGGATATAAATCCATTGGCATAAAGGGCGTTATTGCTTATCCAGAAAATAAAAGTGTCGTTTTTTCCTAAATACCTGACATTACTGAAACTATAGTTAAATTAAATGACACTCAAGTCATGTGCTGTTCTTCTCAAGCAAGCAGTGACAGCCTGTATATAGGAGGGCTTCAAATATTATTATTGTTTTAATATTTGACCGACTATTCTAACGCGAGTTAACTTAAAACTTCGATTTACATTTTTAGCTGACCTAACTACAAAAAAATTTTTGTGGAATTCAAAACCGATTACCCCGCGTAACACTTGTGTGACACGCTAACCACTGCGACATGGAGGTCGTCAAATACACTGTTAGTAAGGTTCTTCAAGAGGAAACACGACGCCGGTTTTTCATACAAATTTTCATACAAAAACAGGGGTCTGCGCGATTCCTGTTTCCTCCCTGGATAATGCTGCTATAGAAACAATTTTTTCCTCAATATACCTACATATTTGTTTATTAGTTATACTTCCCTACTTTTCCTTTTTTCAGTTTCAAAAATCTAAAAAAATTACCAGACTTTTCGCTCTGTTTAAGCATCCAGGAAACAAATTTGACTGCATTATAAACGGCGTAACGTTCGCTGACTTTCGGCGGCTCACAGTCAGTTTGGTCGGCCTAAGGGGCGCAACTATCTAGCTTTACTCCTAACGTAAATCTAAACAGCCTACTAGACATTACGGTATAAAATGTGGAGCCAAAAATAGGCAATTTGCAACTCAAAGACGAAGGGATAGTCACGGCAGTACGAGGCCGGTAGCCTGCGATGCCTAGAGATTTGCATTGCAAACGGCTCATTGTACCGGCCTGTGCGATGGTAATGCTTTGTTCCCTGTATATTGTATACTTAGACCTGCACGACACAATGTAGACAGAAAACATTCTTTCTTTTTTACATTCAGGTGAAACTAATGTAAGCAAACAAATATATTTTTTCCCGGCCGTGAAGCCAAGTATGAATTGGGTTTAGTCTATTTATGTTTCACTAGCAGTGCCAGCGACTTCGTTCGCGTGGTTTTTGAGTGACTTAAACCATTTATGCAGCGCACGCAACGAAAGTCCCGAAAAGTAAATAACTTTCCCTGTTTTTGCAACATTTCGAACTGACGCTTCGCTCCTATTGGTCGCAGCGTAATGTTATTTAGCCTAAGCCTTCCTCTATAAATGGACTATCCAACAAAAAAAAATTATCGGACCAGTAGTTCCCGAAATTAGCGCGTTTAAACAAACAAACAAACTTTTCCGCTTTATAATATTAATAATATAGATATATTATAATATTCCCTCTGTCCCCTTTCACGACCCCCACGGGAAACGATGGGGAGGTGCTATTCTTTCTCCATCACCCCACGGATCTCCACATAATAGAAGCCTCTAATTCTAAAGTAACAAAACACGTCCATAAAATACAACATAAACTGTACAAGATTTATGTTACGATAATAGTCGATAGTATAGGCGTTGATCTGGGAGATCAGCTTTCAGGAAAGATAAGATATCTATACTAATATTATAAAGCGGAAGAGTTTGTTTGTTTAAACGCGCTAATTTCAGGAACTACTTGTCCGATTTCTTTAAATTCTTTTGTATTTGTATTTGTATTTGTATTATGTCCAGGGCTGGACGTCACAGCTTATGTGGAGATGAAGAGTCTCAGTCTTTATGTTGTCACAGAATTAAAAAGAATAATTACATCGATATGTCTGCCTTAATCGCCGGGGCTGTTTTCAAAGAGAAACTAATGATATACCATTGATCTACCTTTACATAATTATATCAAGCTCTTGCCCGCGACCCCGTTCGGGTAAATACATAATAAATTGGACATTGGACAAATAAAGTGGACTCGACCTCCGTAGCGCAGTGGTTGAACACGTTGGTGCTCGAGCGAGAGGTCGCGGGTTCGAATCCCACCGAGGGAACAAAAAGTTTTCAATGTTCCTGGGTCATGGATGTGTATTAAATTTGTGTATAATATAATAAAATTCTTACTTATGTTCATAATATAAAAAGTGTTAAATATATTTCCGTTGCCTGGTACCTGTAACACAAGTTCTTCGGATACTTATCACGGGGCTAGATTGACGTGGTGGACGTAGCGTCTATAGATAAAAAATATATATTTTATCATTAAATAACACTATAATATAATATGACAAAAAGGAACAAGATAATATAAGAAACATCTAAAGATAAGTAACTAAGTATTATGTTGTATGATACCAAAAGTAGCCTTAACGAGCACGGTACATACCCAAGGCCCTGATTTAAAACGATATCGATATTATCACTTACGAAGTTCGAAAACAAAATGGGGTTTGACAGAAGTTTCGCTAATTGATAAACGAATTCGTTTGTCATTTCAAAATTGGTAAAAAGACCGCTTTTCTCATTCTTGAAGAATATTTTTAGTTTCTGACAAACAAAAAACATTTCTACAATGATAAAAGGTAGTTTAATCATAAAACATAATCATACCTACTCGAAAACATAGCCCTCTTCGCGCAGTCGGGTAAATACACTTGGAATTTTATCCTTTGTAGTAAAATGAGTCCTGTCAACACCAATTTAATGTAAAATTTGTGAAAGCCGAGCCCGGAGTGACAGCGGCTGAGAGCTCTCGCCGCGCTAATGACTTCAAGGAGGCGCGAAGAAAAAATAAAACATCGACTCGAGGAGGGCAAAAGGCTCACTTACTCGATTATACAAGAGCTGTGGAATCCTGCACTATTCCGTATCGTCACCACGTGGTGCTTGCACGTGCAAGGCACATTCACAAATACTGACTTACTATTTCGTCGCTTCACCTTCAAAACATCTATCTATAAAACTACAACTTTTCAGTAGAGACAAAACACTTAATAATTTTAGATTTTATTACGACATGGATTTTGTTTTAAATGAGGTTTATTTATGTACAGTGTACAACTGTACATCCAAAATCTATCTATACTAATATTATAAAGCGGAAGAGTTTGTTTGTTTGTTTAATCGTGCTAATCTCAGGAACTACTGGTCCGATTTGAAAAATTCTTTTTGTGTTGGATAGTCCATTTATCGAGGAAGGCTTTTGGCTACATAACATTACGCTGCGACCAATAGGTTCTCCTCCACGTCAGTGAGAAATGTTGCAAAAACGGGGAAAATTATTCACGTTTGGGATCTTTCGTTGCGTGCGCTGCATAAACACTCAAAAACCACGCGAACGAAGTCGCAGGGCACAGCTAGTGTCATAATAAAATCGAAAATCATTAAGTTTTTTGACTACTGAAAAGTTGTTAGTTTTATAGATACGAGGTTGTCAAAGTAAAAAGACGATTTGCCTTTAAATGAAATTAATGTAAATTATGCAATAGAAAATTAAATATTTAAAGTAGGCAATATACCAAGTTTCTATTGACTTTTGGGTGTATTATTTTTTATTTATCGTCTTTACCATCGGCGCTGTTAATTTTGATCTTAAGTTCTGAAACTTTCTGTCCTAGAAAACACCTATTTTATTTTCAACCATTTTCTAGTAGCTTAGAGTTCTATCAGAATGTTCTTAGTTAAAGTGGGTTATCAAAAATTATCAGAATTTTCTTATCATAGTCCAAGCCTTAAGCCTGGTTGAGCGGAAACATGAAGGCAAAATGCATTTAATATCCTTTAGCGGACTTATTTAATTATTTCAGTACGTTCATTGTTTGACTTGTGTTCTTCAATAGAACATAAAAACAGAAACACTCGCTGCGACATTCCTGAGATAATTAAGTTCAGAGACAGAACATTATTACAGTTTAATATCCTGTATGATGGAGCGGGACTTAATAAAATAACGGCAGCGAACTCTCGAGTTTACGGCGGGCGGCGTGCGCAGGCTCTTGGACTATAAAATGGAGGGTAGGCGTTGCACAAATACCATATTATGTGCCACAGCTGGCTTCGATTCTAAATGCCATCGCTGTTTATCGATTACGAAGCTCGAAAACAAAATATATGGAATGTGACTCAAGCTAAATGACATACGAATTCACTCGTCATTTAGCGAAGCATAAATCCCATAAATTTTGTTTTCGAATTTCGTAAGCTATAAATAGCGAAAGGCATCTTGAATCACGGCCCTTATGTCTTGTGTTCAAGTAGTACATCCCTTTAAATTTACCCTAAACATTAACAAACCGACAACACCGAAATTTCTACATACTCACTAATTGTGAACACTTATCAATATTAAGTCGTTATTATACAATACATTTGTTTTTTATTATCAATCATTATGTTTTTAGGAAAATGCTGAACGGACTTTTTCTATATTTTATGAGAAACCTGTTCCGGTTTAACCAACAATGGGCTCAGAAATTTCATTAAATTTAAGTTCTTTCAAAGCTGAAGCGGCTCCGGCAATTAATTCGCAAATCCGATGTAATTACTATTCCGACAGGCACTTCGCGATCTATTGTGAGTTGTGACCGATACGCGACGCGACGGTCGCTTGACGTATTTTACGCGACGATGGCGATGCCAAAAGGAAGGGACAATTTTGGCAGTGTAAGGCATTGGCAAGGCAGGGCGTGTTAATAAACAATTCTCAATCTCGAACTCAAGATTTACCATCGCAACCTCTATTTGAGAACATGTTTGATATAGTATACAACGTTTTGTTTCACTTTTGAAAATTAACACTTTAATTATGTCACATCAATTATTTTATTTTGAAGCGAAAATTATAGTGTTAGATATCTTGGCAACACATAAAATTGTCGAACCGTCTGTCAATTTACGACCTTTATAAGCCGTTACATTGTGTCATTCGGTATTTTTGCTCGTGCATCGACGTCCGTGAGATTGGTAACCGTTAGTGTAGTGTGAATAGGACTTTATAATTATTGTGATCCATTTTTCTTATTCTTTTTTATAAATTACCGTTTTTATAAATCGTACTGTTGTAATCTTTGTTTTAAGCATAGTTGGGTAGATTTTATAACCGTTGTAATAATTATTAATTATTTCGTGTTAAAAAGTAATAGTTAAATAAAGTGATTATTTCTTTCTTTTCTTTTTTTGAATAAACCTTCAGCCTATAATAGATTATTAAAATGTAGATTGTACTTTTTGAAACATTTTTCTTTAATCTAATATTAGTAAGAAAAAAGTAGGTAACATAATTATGTCTCAAGTAGTTGCGATCGCAATTCTTGAGACCGAATTTGAGATTGTTTTATTAATACGGGCCTAAACATACTTCTACCGATGTTTCTAAACCACTGATCCGATTTTAAGGGATGTCAATGTATTCATAATAATAGACTGGGAAGGCTTTATAATTTCCGTAGCCGGGCTTGATAT
Source organism: Celastrina argiolus (assembly GCA_905187575.2). Classification (NCBI taxonomy): domain Eukaryota; kingdom Metazoa; phylum Arthropoda; class Insecta; order Lepidoptera; family Lycaenidae; genus Celastrina; species Celastrina argiolus. The sequence continues at coordinate 545,583 of LR994585.1, forward strand.
CAAATCAGTGTCTATTTTTAATTAATGTCTTGAATTGTTTTATTTTTGTAACGGATTTTTTTACTAATTAATTATAATTATTTTTTACTATAGGTCTCAGATACCTGAAATAAATGTAGTTATTTTATTTTATTTTAAGTTTACGTATTGTTTACGGCGTACGCGTACTCTCCCGAGCTGGGTGTGAGTGCGGGAGTATTTTAATTGAACATTTTTAATTTGAATTTATCAATATAACTTGAAATAACATGAATATTATTTAGCCTTAATAATGATAATTATAATAGCCTGTACAGAATATTTTTTGACAATAGACTATTTAATACCCTAGAATCGTTTGCCTGCTAGTCTACATACTATGTATGTGCATACTGTCATGTCATGCCCACCCTATCTTTTCCATTTTGGTGATCCCACATTCCTTTTGTCATCTGGTGACACTCCACATTATATTCCTAGCTCCGAGTCGAAACAGTTGAGGCAATTTTTAGTATTTCGTTTTATCTATTTCAACTTTTAGTTTATTCAAATAAATATTAAAAGAGAATTTAAAGGCCCCGGATAACACGAGGTCTTCTGTATGATGAGCTCTACCGGGGCACGTGGGACGTGTCACGTTACATATTTTATGATCACGTAAATTGTTCACCGGGTGCAATAAATTTTTGAAAACACACAAATTCAATAAACGGGTAAATGTTTTATTACATTACATTCTTTTTTACCAACTTATTCAAATATCCTCGTATCACCATCGCAATGGGTTGTTGGCCATACAACCCCAAAGATTCGGAACCTGACTCACTATAACCACTTTTTCTTTCAATTTACTATAAACAAACGATTAAATATATTAAAATACTTATTAACTACATTTTGAAATAAATTATATTACAAATTCATCTAACATTACTAATGAAAGTTAAAGGAAATAATAACAATACTAACACATAAATTGAAACAAAATGCTTTGTTAACCCGCGAGCACTCGCGCTATGAGCATTTTGCTCACAGTAAATTTAAAACAAGCACCATTTTGTCATAATTATTCGTACGATCATCGTTCATTCGGTAGCTGAGTTTTGTTTCGTCCTCCATCCCTGTATGCAGTTCACTTCTCGCCGGTATGCGCCAGTCACTCGGACGAGGTGGTTTGTTGCGCCGTGTACCATCAGGCGGCATTTTGCTCATTTCGCGGGTATCGACGTAAGTACTTTTTTTAATCATGACTTTATTTTTTTTCATCTTAGCGGCAGTTTTACTGCTAGTTTTGTGTAATATTATGATTTTACCTTACTGAAATAGTAATCTATTATGTATTTATATAATAGATGGATCGTGATCGAAGGGATGAATTTGTTTTGGCATGGTTGATGGAGGAAGATTTAGAAGACACTGAGGACCCGTCTTTTAGAGCCGATAATATTGAAAAGGATCGAGGCAGTGAACACAGTCATCATATATCAGAAGTACACTTCATAACGACGACCGAATCGATCCAACTACTGGAATTACCGCGAAACTCGAAATTATCACTTTCTATAATAAAACGAAATGAGGTGTTGACGTTGTGAATCGACTAAAAGAAGAGTAATCTGTGACAAAAGTGGCATGTAGAGATTATTTGAGAGATTATTTTGAGATTATTTTTCATGATCCTAAACATAACTGGAATCAACAGCCTCATCATTTACAAAGAAAATAAGGGTATAATTATCATGCGCGGAGATACTTGAAATAACTAGCTCTTCACCTAACACAGCCACATATCCAAAGAAAAGGCACCTTCCAAAATATTTCATATCCTCTTCAGCAAGTCATCAAATGTTTTGTACCAGAATCGGACTTACTAGAAGAAGAAAAACCAAGTGATATCTGCGCTGTTTGCCCAAGAAGCATAAATCGCAAGACCAAAAAGTGCTAAATTTTACTGGCAAAAATTTTTATGTACCAAGCATACTCGTGCACTATGTGATATGTGTAAAGCTTGCATATACGATGTAGATTACTTATTCATACTTAGTTAAGTTATTATTTTGAAATGTTTTTTTTTATTAATTTTTTTCCGTAAGACTGCCTTAGAAGGCTGGCAAATTTGTTCCTATGATTGATAATTAAAATCAAAAAGATTATTATTGTTAACTTTTTTAATAAATATTGTATAGACTAAATAATGTGTATTTTATTTAATAAAATATTTTTTTATTCATATTTTTTGGTAAAACTTGCATTTATTGACATTTATAAACGTGAGCAAAATGCTCTACACGCGAGTGCTGATGTAACTTTTTGAGGCGCGAGTGCTGGCGGGTTAAGGGATAATAAAACTATTTTATTTTTATTTAAAAAATTACAAAAAAAAATCAAAATATTAAATTACCTCAGTATTGTCTACCAGTGAGAGAGCTGATGACGATGAATTACTGCTAAGATCACTCTCGATCATTTCAGTTTTTAAAAAAAAAAAACTACATCAAAATCGGTTCATTCATTTGGAAACGTGGATGCCACAGACACACACACAGACATGTGAAACTTATAAAATTAAAAAAAAAAGTAGTTGTGCTAAAGCTTATTTTATGATAGCTGATTTTGTTAATGATTGCATAGCTTGTTTTTTTTTTGTTGACTTTCCGAAAATAGCTTGTTAAGTTTCATTTCGAAATAAAACGTTTTTTAAAAAATAACCTCTCTTTTTTTATCGGGTGTAAAAATCGGAATTTTCACCACCGAATATGGGAACCAATTAGGAGCTAGTAGCTACATTGTAGGTCATGAATCTAAGGACACTTCTAAAGCTCGACTTTTTAAGCTCTAGCCAAATACTTCTTTTCTTCGACTGCCGGGCTTAGAAAAAGACGACTTCAAATTCAAGGTTTAAAATTTTTTAAAGTGTTTCGACGGTAGATAAATAACTTGTTAATTGGCACTATAGGTATGTAGAACCGTTCCGTACATCGGATTGCGTTTCAAACCACGCCGGGATCTGTGCGGTTTGAGCTGCAGATCGGAATGTCGTGCTAATTACCGTAACAAATCGTCCCCGGTTTGGCCTGCCGCGTGGGCTCAATTCACATTAATGCAGAGTCCAAGTGTTAATATTTTCCCCTATAGCATAATATTAATTTCTTTTGTAATATCATATTACTAAGCCACAATTATTAAATTATCGAAGTATGAAAGCATCAGCGTGTCTTTCATATTTTTATAATACAATGATTCAAAATACATGTTAAAAACTTGCTGTTATCGACAAGCCACATCAGACTGTCGGTCCACGTTCGTTTTGGAACGCGGGTTGGAATAAAATATTTATTGCTTTCTCTACAAAGGGTTTGATATTTTAACCACAAGAATCTCTCCTTAATATTCACATATAACTTTCGTGAGAGTCCTGATGACTGTGCCAGGATAACCCTGTGTTCTGTGACACCTGATGATTCTGATCACCAGCCTTCCTCTTCACAAAGAGGTACAATGCGGAATGTTGAACTTTATACCGTGTTAATGTAACCTTACTATACAAATAAATCAAACCAATAATATGTATATTTTCATTATTTAAATCTATACTAATATTATAAAGGGGAAGAGTTTGTTTGTTTGTTTGTTTAAACGCGCTAATCTCAGGAACTACTGGTCCGATTTACAAAATTATTTTTTTGTTGAATAGTCCATTTACCTATATAGAGGAAGGCTTTAGGCTATACAACAGTACGCTGCGACCAATAGGAGCGAAGCGTCAGTGAGAAATGTTGCAAAAACTGGGAAAATTAATTACATTTGGGGACTTTCATTGCGTGCTCTGCATCGGCTTAAGTCACTCAAAAACCACGCGAACGAAGTCGCAGGAACAGCTATATAATATATTTTTCATAAATACACTAGCTGACCCGTGCCCACTTCGTTGAGCATACAAACAGTTTGCTATGAAATTCAATTACATCGCGGAAACAGTATGTTTCATATTTTGCTCACCGTTCTCAAGTTTTAGCGTGACTAACGAACAGCAACTTTTTTATATACCTACCTACATATATTGATGATAATCAATATATATATAGTATAAAACAAAGTCGCTTTCGCTGTATGTCTGTCCGTATGTATGCTTAGATCTTTAAAACTACGCAACGGATTTTGATGCGGTTTTTTTAATAGATAGAGTGATTCTTAAGGAAGGTTGGTATGTATAATAAATGCATAATATAGTAGAGAAACACTGATAAATTTAAAGGTTTCTAATGTGATGTCGTAAATAAGCACGTTTTTTTGCGCTTATATTGCAAACGCTGGCTGAACCCTACGAGATAGACCAAATAATGTACCACAGTATTGTTCACCTTAAAAAGTTCAACAAAAAAGTCCGCGATGGTATATGTCTATCTCTTAGGGATAACCCACCATAACCATTTTTATCCTTTACTAAGAAATGGTTATTTACGAAGTGATTTTAAACAATACAGCACTAATCCTTATCCAATTGAGTACCTTAAATAAATTGTTCATTTATTGTAGATCAATATGCTTTTTACAGCATGTAATTTAAGCGAATATTACCGAAGATATTACAAATTTAAAATGCAGGGTCGTAGTTGTTTGCGCCGCGGCGGTACCGACCCGCGGCCGGCCGGGGGTCGGGCGGCGTAATATATAAAAATTAATTGCTGTTCGTTAGTCTCGCTAAAATTCGGGAACAGCTGAACCGATTCGGCTATTTTTGGTCTTGAAATATTCGTGGAAGTCTATGGAAGGTTTAAACGGTTTCCATGCTCAACAGCTAGTCAGCTAGATAATAATAAGAAGAATAATGTAACAAATATTATTTTACAGGCCCGTTTCAACAACATAAAACTTATAAGTGTTATACTGTTCTAAATTTTGTTCATGAATCATCCTAAACTTTAATATAGAGAGATTTGATGCTCGGAGAGTATTCGCAGTCCTAGCCGTACTCGTATTAGCGTTGTCATAACCCGATATGAACGAGGCTCGGCTGCGTTTCATTTACAAGCCTGGCTTAGCCTCGCCTACACCTATATAGTAGATTATAGAAACAGACTTCGAGTAATTCTTCAGCAGAAGTGTATAAGAAAAAGTATAATTAGCTTCAAAACAGTGTGCTGAGTTTTATTATCGAATTAGTTTAAAAGTGTTTGCCATGCCATTTAAATTATAGCTACCTGTAAAATCACGGCAGGAATGGCCTGCCTTGCAGTTGGCCATGTTATATTCATGAATTGTGAAGGAAATAATGATATTAGGCTTATATAATTATATGCCTTAGCAAATAAACGCATTTAAACTATATTATTAAATTAATAGCAAGATTTTGGTATTTTACTGTATAGGAGAGAGGTAAACCATTAACCATAATATTATTCCCAAATATAACTTTGAAAGCATCTGCTTGTTTCTAGTTCCTACAATTATTGCCTCCTTTCATTTAAAAATGGTTGAAAATTCTGCCTTAGAGGCAGCATATAAAGCCATATTTTGTAAATACAATAAATTATCTAAAATGTACTGAGAAGCGACGATAGAATACCAATTTCAATGATATAAATGACCTTTTTTACGGGCATTGGCCCACCTCACACCCACCACTGCAACTCCTGTGAGCCAGGATCGACAGCGGTAACCGACCACGACAAACCCTTTGATATGATCTCAGGGGTGCCCGAGGGACAAGCAATCTATCTTGGGTCCCACAACGAAATAAAGCAGAAGAAAAAAGGAGCAGTAGGAAGTATTCCAGTTTCAAGTATAAATGACCTTGAATATTTATTTCCAGTGGGCTCCACGTGCAGCCAGCTGATCTTCCTGATGGAGCCGCCCCCCCGGCTGTCCTTCTCCAACAGCACCGGCGCCCGGGTGTCCTGCGCCGCGCACGGCACACCCACGCCGACCATCACCTGGCTGACAGAAGACGGCGTGCCAGTTTCTGACATCCCGGGACTGAGGTATGTGAATGTCTTTTCTGTTACACGTCCATTATAATTGAACATATATATCCCCTCCCTCAAAGTAATTTTTTTTGAATAAAAAATCAACAGTTTCCCCAATCGAGCATGCAATAGTTTTTTTAGATACTATTATTAACTAATCACATTTCTGATTTGTAAGAAAAATATTATAATTATAATTCATTTAAAAAATAAAAATATAATTAAAACACAATAATAGGATAGCTTTATACATCAACATTATTTCGTATGCGCCTTATTAACATAACTAATATTATTACCTTAGATTATTAATTGGTCTCAGCGCCCTTCGACTAGATGGAGCGCTGTCAATAAAAAACAGATTCTTGAATGTGTCAACTTCATATTGTAGTGTGTGTAAAACAATGCACAAAGATTGTAGTGTGCATCTATAATTGTGTTGCCAGCTACTTGACTAGTGCCCGATCAATAGGGAAAATATTTCGTTGCTGTGGTGCGGTAATTTATCAATATTAATAAATTAAAAAAATCTTTAATATGAAATCATAAGCATTTTTATGAAGGTTCTTCTTCATATTCTTAACCCATTTTCTCCCAAATGACAGCCGGCTGTCGCGCCATTTGCACACACTTAAGACCTAAGCGACAGCCGGCTGCCGCTTTTTTTTATTCGATTAAGTACCGTATTTCGCTGGTTTACAGACTACTTTTGTATGAACAAGTTTGATTAGTTACGTCCTTTGATACATGGGCCACATTCTGAATGAAAAATAATACTAACTATGTGGCCGACCAGTTTGTGCATGTCAGTGCAGTGCGGTGGGTGTGAGTGCTCTAAAATGTGTAGTTTTTTCAAGATTTTGCTGGTTTTCACGAATGTAAGTAGTATTTTGTATATATAAATGGTTTATTTTACTCATTATAAGTATTATTAGATAATCATTTGAAAGAAATACACCGTAATAATTTATATTTTTCACTTGAAAAAATTGGTTTCTATACGTATATATATAGACTGATTTAGATATGATATTCTTACTATGTTTGTAAATAAATGAAGTAATAAGCCTAAGGAAGTAAATATAACTAGTGTACAAAACGATTTATCGTCGGATTATGCCTAATTTTAGTAAAATAAACAAAAGAATTTGACAAAAAAAAAGGGCGTTTTGAATGCATTAATAACGGTCTCCCGCCGGCCGCGGCCATTATGAACTCTATTTGTACTACACTAAGGACGAAGTTTGCCTGTGAACTCGTAATGTAGTAAGTCGTAGTGTCACAACTCAAGTACTTTTTTTGTAAGCATCTCAAGTTCTTTCGTCGATTTATTTACATAATTAGAAAGAATAGGTCCCTGTTCTTTAGATTATAATATAGCATTTATTTATTTCTTGTGAAACAGTCAGCAACACAGTTTCCAAAGTTTATACTTGTGAAACGGATATGAAATCAGACTAAATACTATAGTTTGATGGCTTGATAGATAGAAAATATAACAGCTATTACAATGTTTTTTACAGAACCATAAAATATGGTGTGGTTGTAAAGTTATTACATTATTTGTACAAAGAAGAATTTTACGCGCCATCTTTGCATATGTGCATGTGCATATGTTTGTTTGCTCTTTGTCAATCTCACAGCGGAAGGGTTAAATAATTATTAGGCATAATTTTCAAAAAGCTTTTTTATTTTAGTATCTGGGGGCACGGCAGTGTCCCCGCCAAGTCGAGCGCGAAGCAAACACTGCCGTACCATCCTTTACAGGAACCATTTTGTCGCATTTTCAGGCCCCTATTTGAGAACTTCCGGATAAGACCAGAACGCAGAAATTATGGTCATCCAGTAAGATATAAAATCTGTCAATAATTAGAAATCCATCTGTCAACGGCCAAGTCACACAACATTAACTATAATTATATATAATATATATAATTATAGTTAATGTTATATATATAATATATATATAATTGTAGTTAATGTTGTAATAATAAATAATATAATAAATAAATGGCCTAACAGGGTTCTATATATATATAGAACCCTGTTAGGCCATGCACTAAAAAGTATCCTATAGGCAGTTTCCAGTGCTCAGTTAAACAAACTAATAGGAAGACATATGCCTCTGAAACTATATTATATAATATACTCGATTTTGATTTTGGTCCCACATACTTTTCTGGCGTACCGCGTATAGCCATTTCATCTGAAATAAGCGCGCAAACAACATTACATTTACCACATTAAGAAGGAGCGTACTTTATTAAAACTATTAATAAAGGTAAATGCTTCTTCAGTAAATCCTGGAGTGCCATCGATGATGACAAATTTACTCCTCACGTTATTATAAGCCGATGGGGAATAGAAGTTTAAAGTCAAACAGATTTTTTTAAGTTCATTAGAATATTTCGGTATAATTTTCTTTTCGTTTTAATGCTTTTTGTATAATATATTATATTATATTTTTACTAAGAATGTTATATATATATCAATGAAACGTTCATGATTCAAAATTTTTATTATACTTTTTAAATTGCAATTAGCTTTTTTCAATCGACGCGACGAGTCTTTTCCCGCAAAGCTTTAATTATTCTTACATGTTTTGTTTGTGAGACCGTGAGTTTTATTTTTAAATAAAGCGCCAAAGGCCTTAAAAGTCATGTCCTATCTACTAGTCAAATATAGCTCCCCCCCCTCTCTTTCCCTCCGCTAATACTTGTACAGTTTTTGAGATATAAATTTCGAAGTTTTATTTGCCACGCAAAATGCGCTGGAAAAGTGTGTTGTTTATTCTAGTTCAATCACCTATTTTCCTTAACTAGAGTGAATCGGGCAGAAGTCGATACAAACACATTCACATAATATAGGTATACTCGGAAGCAGAGGAATAACGCACAAATTAGACATTAGCTGTTAATATCCTCCATCCGAGATGGCGAGTTGCGTTTCGTTTCACCTTTTCACATAATTACATTTCAAAAACTGTACTAAAGTATAAAGTTTACGTTCCGTTTCGCATCATTGCAATAATATTTAAGAATTTTTGATTTTTTTTAAAATATTTAGACGCAACTCCGGTATTCAAAATTTCTATAAGGGGAATTATGACTTTCTCGCTTAAGCCCCCTACACCACGAATACTCGTAAATTCAGGCGACTCGTTATAAAATCCAACCCAAAATGACAACGCCCAAACATCATATCATGGTTGCCTATCAAGTCGTAAACAATATGTTTCTTGGCGTTACTATGACATGACATGACGTGGCAAACACGGGCAATCTGATACTAAATATGGTTAAAAATTTTTGAATACAAGGCAACATTGAACACAAAGCGGTACTCCGATCGGAGATTTTAGGATTATATTATTTGACTGTGTTTTAGAAGATTTATACAATACTTACTAATGGTAAGTGATGCCAGTATTTTTCTTGTTTCATGTAGTATTATTTTTACATAGTTTGACTATGCAAATCGGCATTTTGCTTCGCTCTCACACAAATCTTTGACAAATTATCGAGACGTCTACTTCACTTTACGCTTGTAGCGCGACTGGCGCGGGTACGCCGAATTCGGCGTATTATTTGTTGCCGCATTTTTCAATACGCTGGACGGTATCTAGTCAAAGCGACCAATTATTAATCTATGATTATTACAATACATATTATATTTTCCCATTATTGCGGGAGTACCTAGCTGCTATACTCGCCACGCTTGGCAAGCGAGTTGCCGAGCGCAGTTTTCAGTTGTGCCTGCCGTAACGCTGCTGTCAATATCCGGATATAATTATATACTCTCTGTTAAAACCTCTTTTACTGTTTTTATAAAGATTTTATATTTAATTTTGATATGTCAAGTTTATGTCAAAATTAAAGGTAATTTTCATTAGTTATTGTTCATGATCCGGCTCGAAGGACCATGAACAACTATCTACTAATAAAAACTATAGTTTTACCAGTAGATTACTGTGTATTAATAAATATCCAATTTCAATAAACTTAAAACTTAATACATCGCTACAGCCGAAATATTACAATGAAAATTACCTTCAATTCTGACATATTAAACTTGACATATAAAAATTTAATATAAAATCTTCATAAAAACAGTAAAAGAGGTTTTAACACTCTCTGTCGTCTTTTAAGACACCTACGGGAAAGATGGTTGATGGGGAGGTACTATTATTTACCGGCACCCCACGATTTGATGATGACAAATTATATTAGACTAGATTACCTAAATAGATAGATTATATTATAAGATAGATAAATACATTTTTTAGTTGCTCAAATAAGGTACAATGTTGAGATATTGTTACAAAATAGGATATTATGTTCATGCTTATTTTGTCATGAGGCGTGCAAATGTTCATATTTTATCTAGTATTTTATTTATTTACTATACTATTCGAAATATTTAGGTACGATATAATGTTATAAGTAGTTATTACGATATTAAGTTTATTGAGTGAAAATCGTGAGAAATCGACGATTAGGAGACCCGTTTCCTCCTCCAAACTTAACCGATTTACGTACTTTTTTCATTATAAACTAACAAAAGGCTTGAGCTTTGTTCCTTTGTTTTAATTTTATTATAAAATGTACACCAATTTGTTTTCTGGATGTTTAAACACAGACGAAAATCTGAACATATTTTTTAGGTTTATAATCGTCCATATTTATTTTAATAATTAATTTATGAAAAAAAAGTAAAAATAGGGATGTACTTTCTAAGTACCTATATATTATGTAGACTAGTCTACATAGATAATTAGAAAAAAAATTGTTACTCTATTGGCATTATCCAGGGAGGACTATTTATTATACTGCCTGTTCTTTTTACACCCGTTATAAGCATCAACCTTTACCGCAATACCTATAGTGATACCAATTTAAATATCACTCATTTACTGTGCAAGTTGTATCTGAACGGGCCATAGTGGCACTAAAAGCTGAACATTTCATGTGGCGGACACACAGAAGTTTGAAAGTGTTTTCGTTTGAGTTTGAGCGCAAGTATTTTCACAGCGATGACGTAAAGTTTGAGTGTAAAAAGCGGAATTTTCGATAAAATTACTATCGAAAACTGTGAAACTTTAATCTAGTTTGTAAACGGTAATTACTTAGATAATTAACTTTGTAGTATTTGTCTAACTGGTGGTCTCCTTATCGTAGCAATATAAGTACTATAACTTGGTGGGGGGTTGTCCCCTCTCGGTCAGTTATAGGATGGACGTGCTAACAGAGAGACGTACTTGAAGTTGCTGACGATAGACGAAGCCCGCCCTTTTATATAATCTAGTGCACACTACAAACTTTATTTTAATTAAAATGTGAGCGTCTCATGATCGATAGAAATGAAACTTTAAAAATATGGCGTCTGTCTCATTACCCCGCACGTGAAGTGCCAATTTCACCAACACATGTTAAAGTATCATGTTATCCCTCTCGTATTTCCTGTCAATGAATGAGAAGGGAATTTTAACAAGCCAATAGCACTAACAAGCGTTGGTAAAATCCTACAGTGGGACATGTTGGAAGGATTGAGAGTGACGTATTCGTGACGTTATCAAGTGGGCATTGTACAACAATATTTGTACATCCATTGAATATTCCTGCTTGTCCTACAGTAGTAGTATATTTATTTATTTATTTATAACTTCTATCTTATTGTATCTTGTACCTAGATGAAAATTCACCTAACACCAAATGGTGCTCTTTAAACTACTGTTTATAGGCTGTTTTACAAGTTTCTATTAAAAAAATATATAGTCTATAAAGATAATTAATAAGGTTTTTTTCAACCCTAGCCCGCCAAGAAGAACCGACGCGCGACGTAAGAATCTTTAGTTAAGATCACATACGTGAGTGTTAGACTCTAGGTTTGTTAAAAAAACAGCAAACCCCTTTTTTATTTCATTTATATGTATTCTATTATTATTAATTAGTATATAAGTACTATGATAACAATAGGTAATAATAATTATATATTAGTAGGTATGTAATAATATTGTATATTTATGTATTCGTATTTTATTTATTTTTTTATATTTAATTACAATTTGAAGAAACGCGCCTAATTAGCTTTTTTGTTGCTGATGTAATTAAAATTTTCCTTTGTTAGATTTACTGAAAGAAATTCCAAATTAAATAAGTTGCACCTTTGTAAGTAATTTCGTTATAATCTAAGTTTTAATTGTCATTTACAAAACAAAAAAATGTAGGGTAACATTGACATGAAATATCAAGGACGAGTCTCGACCACAGGGCTAGTTCTTTAAATATTCTATATGCTCCCCGATGAGGGGTCATGTATCATCCCCAATTACCGACGGTAACGGAGACAAACGAGCGGCCGGGGCCTGTTTACCCGATTAGCTCCAATCGGAGACGATATGGATTACAGATCTGCACCTGAATGTTAATAGCCTTTGTGGGTTATCGTTAAAGCCGATATTGCCAGATTAACTTCGAAATAACCCGGGTTATTACAGTTATTAACTTTTAATTATCATTTTATACAAACATTTTTGTCTTTCCTCCGGTATCTGAAAGGCTGGTGAAATCGTCAATCGGCTAACATATTTTGAGTTAACAAGTCTATCTTAACTCTCATTGGTGAACATAGCTAGTGAGCGAAGTTGTCGCGATTTATGATCACCAAAGTTCAGAATAATATTATAAACTTTATTTTGACATTTTAGAAAACACATTCACATATACATAACTATAACACATAATAAGACATCAGTTAACAACAAAAAAAAAAGAAAAAAAACGAACAATAACAATGGATGAAAGGAAGGAAGTATATTGCCTAAAACCAAAATGGAGTACCATTCAGGTGTATCACCGCGACACGGCCCGCCGCGGTACCTGGTATTCCGTGGCCCCAGAGAATGGCATGTTAACTCAAATGTTAGCTGATTTATACAGCCTTTCAGAAACCAGTGGTTATTCTGTACAATTAATATTTTGCTTCAACTACCCACATTTTAAAGTTACTGTCAAGTTAAGTTGTTAAGTCTGGCAATATTGGCTGTAGTCATAGCCGCAAATTATACAACCTAGTTATGTCAACCCCTCAGCACCCCGTCATAACATTATAATGCATCGATGACAGATTAACTGCTTATCGAGAATAATTCTTATTAGAGTTTTGTTTATTAAATATTGTATTCATAGAAAGCATGACATCATATCGGACTCCGCATACTGTCTTGAGACCGATAGATGGGCATTCAATCGTAGCATGAGCTTCTGCTAGGTTGTCTCCGGACAGACCCTAGCTTTCGTATCAAAGCTCTGCCCGTTAGCTTAGTTTAAGTTCTATTATAATTTGTAATAAGTGTAACTTAAAAATAAATATTCATTTCTTTTTAAAAACGTCTTTCTTGCTCCCGCAAACTTGTCTGGCGCAGCCGGCGCGGATTTTTCCCAAAAATCATTTACGTCAATCGTCGCGTTTAAATCATCAATCTGATAAATCGTGAACGAGCCTGGCGCAGTGAAGGAGAGATCCGGAACCAACAAATAAATACGACAAGACAGCTGAAAGAAAAAATGAATGCCGTATGCAGACTGGCGTGTTGGTGAGTCGAACCTTTTCACCTTCCTTGCCCACTGTTAATTCAGGAATAAATCTTCCGTTTTAACGTAATCTGGTTACTCAGTAATTATTTTTAAGTGAATTAATGTGTGTAAAAAAAAAAAAAAAATGAATGATAAATAAGTATTGTATCAATAAGAAAGTAAATTAAAAGGAGAATTTAAATGAAAGGATAAATAAAAAGAATCCGAATAAAAGTAAAAAATAAATGAATTAAATAGTTAATATTTAAATATTAAAGTAAAAATTATATTGTTATAAATAAGCATTTTATATTTGCAAAAATGGAGCAAATTACGCTAATTCCAAGCGAAATTATAAAATTAATTCCTTTATTTAGTGGTGATAAAAGGCAACTGAATTTATATTTACGAAAATGTGAATATGTAATTGATAAGTTTAAGGGTAGCCAAGCCCAAAATGCTTATATTATGCATTGTTTAATGAGCAGACTAATTGAGAATGCTGCTGCTCTTATAAGTGAAAGAGAGGATGTAGTTTCGTGGACAGACTTTAAGGATCTGTTAATCCAACACTTTGGTGATCAACGTAATGAAGAGTGCATCGCCATTGAATTAGAAAGTTTAAAGATTAGAACTCATGAATCATACTTAGACTTTTGCAATAGGATACAATCGGTGAGATCAAATTTAATTTCTAAAGTGAATAGGATAGAAAACGAAGAGATTAAGAAAAGCAAAATTATAATATACAACAATATTGCGTTAAATGTATTTTTATACAACTTACCTGAATACATGGTGAGAATCGTTAGGTTAAAAGGACCGAATAATTTAGAAAATGCCCTCAGCATAGTATTAGAGGAAGTGAACTTTCACGAACAATATAATGCTAAAAATAAAATACATTCACCAAATAAAAATTATCACAGTAATAATTTTAATTTTAAAAATAATATGCAAACGCCAAATACATACAAGTTTGGAATTCCAAACTCAGTTCCGAATCAGGCACAATTTAATTATGCGAAACCAATATCGCAAAAATTTAAATTTAATGATAATAATCAGCAACAGTTCGGATATAAGCCTAATTTTAATAACAACCAACAGTTTGGTTATAGGCCAAATTTTAATAATAATTATCAAAAAATGACACCGCAACAGTTTGGTCAAAATAATAGATATCAGAATCATGTACCAAACAAACCATTTAACCAATTAAATGGCCAGCATCAATTCGGCTATAGACCTCAATTTGGCTATAGACCACCGCAAAACTTTGGTTATAAAACACCGATGCAACAGCAAAATACGGACGTGTCTATGAGGACAGCCCCTAGACCAACTATTAATCATTTAAAACTAAATGAGGAAATCCCTCAAACTTCAACTTCCCAGGACTATGGTCGGGACGAAGTTGACAATGTAAGGTTCAATTCAAAAAATTATAAAGCAATCCCAACGGAAAATTTTCGAGGAATAGCCTCAGACAGCCCCATGAAATAATCGAAATAAACTTTAATAAAAATCTTAAGCTGCCGCACATTTATATCCCAGAAATTAATTCAAATTTTATGATCGATACAGGCAGTACAAGATCATTCGTAAGACCCGATATAGCACATAAGTATTTTAGTAACTATATTTATAACGAGCCATTCGAAGTCATCAGTACACATGCGTCGAGCATGCATCACGAAGTAATGAATATCCCTTTATTGCCCACATTTAAATCAAATAATTATCACAAGTTTTATGTCTATAACGTAGACTGTAAGTACGATGGATTAATAGGTAGTGACTTATTAAAGCAATTAGATGCAGTTATTGATTTAAAAAATAAAGTACTTAATATTAAAAATGGTAGAATTCCTATTATATACAATGAAAAAAGCCATAATATTAAATTACCACCACGTTGTGAATTACGTGTAAGCTTACCGACATCATTAAAGTCTGGTGTAGCAATTTTAAACTTTACTGAATTTTGTGATGGCGTACGTATGCCTACGGCGTTAGTCACATGTGAAAATGGTTTTGCAAAAACTATTGTACAAAATACAAGAAATGAAGAGATGATGTTAACGATTTTAGCACCCTTTGAAGTTAGTAAATTCAACGGGAACATGTATAAATGTGAAATAAATAATATACATAATTGTAGTAATATTGAAATTGATTATTTGTTAAATGAAAATTTAAAGAACAAGTTAAGGTTAGGTCATATGAATGAGGAAGAAAAAAATCAAATATATAACTTATGTAAAGAATATAAAGATATTTTTTATTGTGAACACTTTCCATTATCATTTACGAATGAAGTGAAACATTACATAAGAACGAAAAATGAGGACCCTATTTATGTTAAACCATACAGACAGGGCCCAGTACAGTCAAATGAAATACAAACCCAAGTTAAAAAGTTATTAAAGGATAATGTGATTCAAGAATCATTTTCTCCGTGGAGTGCACCGGTACATTTAGTTCCAAAAAAAATTGATGCAACAGGCGAACAAAAATATAGGATGGTGATAGATTACCGTCGCCTAAATGAAATCACGATAGATGATAAGTACCCACTACCACATATCACAGATCTTTTCGATAAGTTAGGAAATAGTACATATTTCACAACCCTAGATTTAGCTAGTGGTTATCACCAAATTGAAATAAATGAGAGCGACCGTCAAAAGACAGCTTTCAGTACACAGTCAGGACATTTTGAATTTTTAAGAATGCCATTTGGTTTAAAAACCGCCCCAGCAACATTTCAAAGGACAATGGATAACATTTTAAGAGGATTACAAGGATTCCATTGTATGGTATACATAGACGATATAATAGTCTTTTCAAGATCATTACAGGATCACATAAATAGTTTAAGAATAGTTTTTGATAGGATACGTAAAACAAATTTAAAAATACAGTTAGACAAATCAGAGTTTCTAAGAAAAGAAGTATTATATTTAGGACATACAATTACTAAAGACGGCCTTAAGCCAAATAACGATAAAATAAAAGCAGTATTGGAATATCCTATACCTAAAACTATTACCGAAATAAAAAGTTTTTTAGGATTGGTAGGTTATTATAGGAGGTTCATAAAAGATTTTGCCCAAATTACACAGCCGATGACAGCGTGTTAAAAAAAAGAAATAAAATAATAATCAACGAAAAATATATAGAGTCATTTGAAAAGTGTAAAGAATTATTAATTAATGCCCCATTGTTACAATACCCCGATTTTGATAAGCCATTTATTTTAACAACCGACGCTTCAAACATAGCGTTAGGTGCAGTTCTTTCGCAAGGATCTCTTGGAGAAGATCACCCAATTGCGTATGCAAGCAGAACACTAAGTGATACAGAATCGCGATATAGTACGATAGAACGCGAATTACTAGCCATAATATGGGCAGTTAAACATTTTAGACCCTATTTATTTGGCAAAAGATTTAAAATTTATACAGACCATCGCCCATTGGCATGGCTTTATTCCATTAAAGAACCGAATAGCAAATTAACAAGATGGCGTTTAAGGTTACAGGAGTACGACTTTGAAATAATTTACAAGAAAGGAAAACAAAATACAAATGCAGATGCTTTATCTCGTGTTAAATTAAATGTTATAGAAGACGATAAAAACTCATTATTAGTTAACGTAGATAAGAAGGAAAAGAAGTTACAAAAGTACCTAACAAATGTCACAGGTAAAATTGCTAGATTAGCCGAGAATAAAAGATTGTCAGAAGATAGCAGAACGATAACTATTTCTGATTCGTCTGCTACTATCTCAGTAAGCCCTGACGATTTAGAATTTGAGGAACAATACCCGATACCTTCAGTATCGAGCAGTAATGAAACAGCACACTCTAATGTAAATTATGACACTTCAGGAATACCAATATTAAATGAAGCAATTGATACTAAACCAAATCAAATTTTAGTTTTTTCGTGGTTCAAAAACGAACTACACGTTAAAGATTTATCTAGACCAAAACAAAGAATTTTGGAAGTATTTTTACCCTTAAATAATTTAGAATTAGTTAAAGAATTTTTAAAAGAGTATATTAGACCAAAAATTAAATATTTTATTTATTTTGAGGAAAAGAAACACAGGGTAGATTTTTCAAATACAATTATTACATTATTTAAAAAGGACACAATAAAAATGTTAGAATGCACTGAACGAGTAGTTTATATAGAAGACGAAAAAGAACAAAAGGCAATAGTATTAAAACATCACGAAGGAAAAACATGCCATCGTGGAATTAAAGAAACTATGGTTAGAATTAAAAGAAATTACTATTGGGAAAATTTACAAGAAACTATTTCAGCCATTATAAATACATGCGAATTATGTAAAAAAATGAAATACGAAAGAAAACCAATAAAACCCTTACAGCAACTTACACAGACGCAAAATGCGCCGTTTCAAGAAATATTTATAGATTTATTTAGTATAGAGGGTAGATATTATTTAACTTTAGTAGATGCTTTTAGTAAATTAGGTCAAGCAATTAATATAAGTAATCGTTCAACACCGGAAGTAGTTCGAGCGTTAATTAAATACTTTTCTTTTTATGGAATCCCTAGAAGAATATCATGCGATCCAGGGACTGAATTTAATAATGTTCTAATGAGAGAACTAACAGAATTATATAAAATAGAATTACATATTACTACACCAAATAACCCTAATTCGACAGGTGTAATAGAAAGGTTTCATTCCACTATTTTAGAAATTTATCGACTGGCAAAATACGACCAAAAGTTCACAGATGCAGCATCAGTAATGACATATTCAATTATGGCATATAATAATACGATTCATAGTGTAACACAACTAACACCATTTGAAGTAGTCTTTGGACATACAGAATCCAACAATACATTTAATATTAACTTCGAAAAAACATATATGCAACAATTATTAAAGGATCATGCAAAACGAACCAAACACTTGTATAATTTTATTACTAATAGAATGATAGAGTTAAAAGAAAGAGAAATTAAGAGGAAAGGTGGTGAAAATAGCCCCGAATTAAGTGAAGGAAGCACTATCTTTGCTAAAGCAATAAATAAGCGTCAAAGCAAGGATAAACCCTTATATCAAAAAGCCCAAGTTAGTGGTCCGGCTATGCGTAATGTAGTACCAATAAAAATAGGAACTAGAAGTAGTAAGGTTCCATTAAAAAATATTAAACGCCCTCCACAGGTGGTGCGTCATAGTCACGGCCCTGACGAGACACAGCCTGGCCCTTCAACTTCAAAAGATTGATGGAAATCCAGGACTTCTTCCTGTAAGAAAAGGTTCCGCATATAAGCAAGAAAATAAATGGATAATTATAAAGATTTTAGATTTAGCTAGAATATATGAAGATTTAGAATATAATATTAATGGATATAAAGATTTTACTAAGTTGATTAATGATAATAAGCCACAGCACAGCGAATTTAACATTATTAGATCTCAAGCAGAATTTATAAGAGATTCTACAATCTCTAAATATAGGCAGATCGTTCCAACACAAAGGTTTAAAAGAGGTTTAATAAATCCTTTAGGTACAGTGATTAAATCTATCACTGGAAATCTAGACAATGAGGACGCACTCAGATACGATAACTTGATTCAGAATTTAAATAAGAATCAAAATTTATTACAAAATAAAATTACCTTAATTACCAAAGTTATGGATTATCATATTAACAGTACTGAAATTATTTATAATAATTCTATTATACAAAACGAACGTTTGAAACGAATTGAATCAATGGTTAAAGATCTAAGTAACAAAGAAAATAAGTCAATGTACGCTACTTATATATTAAGTATGTTTACAACTTTTATAAATAGTTTCAGAACGATATATATTATTTTAAATGAAATTGAAAATGCCCTTGCCTTAAGCAAAGTTTCTGTTTTACATCAATCAATTGTCAATACAACAGAATTATTTGAAATTTTGACTAATGTACAAAAGTCAAATTACCATTTGTTATATCCTGTAATAGAAAGTAATTTAGTTAAAATAGAACGTATGTTATTAGTTAAGGCTTATGTGAAAGGTAACCAGATAACGTTTATAATAGAGGTCCCATTAATAGATAATAATACTTACGACTTTTACAGAATTTACTCTTTGCCAATTTATAATGAAATTAAGAATAAGACCTTTATTATAATTCCTAAATACCCCTTCCTTATGGTGAAAGGTTCGGTATACTCACCCGTAGCGTCACCGTGTGAAGAAATATCAAATAATGAATTCCTGTGTACAGATAAAGAAATTGTGTCATATAAATTACCCACCTGTGTAGAACAGTTGATGGAATATCATGAAGATACGTCACTGTGCATCCCCTATGCTGTCTATATTGAGGATATTAAGGCCCAACGCCTTTCGGCATCAGATTGGATTATATATTCAAAACATAATATAATTATGACAGATAAATGCGGGAAAGAAATAAATAAAACACCTATTAAGGGAACGTATATATTAAAGACGGACCCAGGTTGTGATGTTAGCTTAGGCAATTTATACCTAAGGCACTTACAAAATTCATTTGGAGAAATAACTTATAAAAGCACACCCCGCATCAAACTAAATGAAATTAAGATTGAAGATACAGAATTAACCCCATTAGACATGCAAGGAATAAATTTGGACGACACAAAACATTTGACAAATTTAGCAAAGATGCAAGAATCCTTAAGTGAACTTAGTGAAAGTGAAAATATAAAAGTCATTAAAGTGAAAAGTGTGAGTGTAGCGACTATAGTTTTATATTTAATTGTTTGTATAATTTTAATATTAGCTCTTTTAAAATATAAAAATGTAATATTTAAATTCATAAATTTTAAAGGTCGCAACCCTCAAGAAGTTGAAATTCCCGAGGGTTCCGAACTTAAGGGGGGAGGAGTTATGTCAACCCCTCAGCACCCCGTCATAACATTATAATGCATCGATGACAGATTAACTGCTTATCGAGAATAATTCTTATTAGAGTTTTGTTTATTAAATATTGTATTCATAGAAAGCATGACATCATATCGGACTCCGCATACTGTCTTGAGACCGATAGATGGGCATTCAATCGTAGCATGAGCTTCTGCTAGGTTGTCTCCGGACAGACCCTAGCTTTCGTATCAAAGCTCTGCCCGTTAGCTTAGTTTAAGTTCTATTATAATTTGTAATAAGTGTAACTTAAAAATAAATATTCATTTCTTTTTAAAAACGTCTTTCTTGCTCCCGCAAACTTGTCTACCTTGTTCACCCGGCCAATGTTACGAATCTATTTACAATATTATTTAATAATATCAACAACACGCTATAACTTATTAACACCTCTTTTATTAAAGTCGCATTATACATAATATAGATATACCAAAATTGCCCTTCTTTTGGGCTGCGGTGCAGTCGGGAAAAAAAATGGCCTTCTGTTGAAAATCGATCAAACTACGATGTAATATGGCTTATAATAGCTTCCGTGATCTATGACAAATTATTTTTTTAAATAATTATTATTTATTTTGAAATACCTTATGTATTTTGAATACAACAATAAATACAGGTTGATTCATGGTTCATTTAATAATCCAAATATTATAATGATTTTGTTTTGGCACCTCATAATAAATTACTTACCTTAAAACTCAACTAATCGCAATCAAATATCTATGAAAGTCGCAAAACGACCAGTGCTTTCGTGTGTATAGACTAGGAGCCATCGAGCCCCAGCCTAGTAAGATTCACTCTTTTTGGTCATTTTAGACCTTTCATTTTTTTGTGTTATATTAAATAGCTTGTATGCGGTACCATAACAAAAAATGCTCTACGCGTCATTCTCTTAACGCTATAGGTATATTCGGCTTAATATATAAACCGTCAATCACCCTGTATAACGTAATGCTGGCATTAACTTCCGTTCACTCATGACTGTATGTCTGACTAATGCATTTGGTCTTCCATTTTCGCAATTGTCCATCCCACCTCTTTGCCATTTCCCAAATCCCCATGAACTTCCAAACTCGTTTAATTTACATTCATAACACGACATATTAGAGTCCAGAATAGCTTGAACCCACGTAATATTTTCGTACGTCCAAACACAAAGCCAGCGGTTGATTAATGTCTATGACACGTGGGATGTCCGACGCAGTGTCCGCGACTGGTGAGTGTACATTACACAAGACAAATATGGCTGCCGTGACGCGGCTCAGTGACGTCATTGGTTCGGGAAAAATAAGAAAGATATGTTATTTATAATAATGTATAAAAGATGTAAAATAAATTAATGATAGTACTTTAGGGAGTATTTTTGTCTTCTAAGTAGAGTATACTGTGAAAGCACCAGCGCTGAAAGACTTACTTTTAACTTTAATTTTTCTATGAGAAATGCCGCAACATCATAAACTTTCCTATACGATAAGTAAAAAAAGTACCTCTTTCAGCGCTAGAACTTTCACATACGGGACCCATACCCATACACACCCTAAAGTATTTCTAAATAATATACTCATAAATATTACACCCTGTATACTATTTTTTTGCGCATTTACGCCAAAACTACTGAACACTTTAATTAAACTTGGTATAGCCCGAAAAAGGACAGGCTACTTTTTAATGCAATAAAGGGGTTTGAAAGGGAGTGATGAAAGTTTGTTTGGAAATATGTTAGGTTTATCGCGATCAAGAAACTTGCCAAACAATTGCCTTGTATGGCTGTCGTCGCAGCTTGTGACGTCACAGCTTTG
Source organism: Celastrina argiolus (assembly GCA_905187575.2). Taxonomy (NCBI): domain Eukaryota; kingdom Metazoa; phylum Arthropoda; class Insecta; order Lepidoptera; family Lycaenidae; genus Celastrina; species Celastrina argiolus. The sequence continues at coordinate 567,863 of LR994585.1, forward strand.
AGGAAAATAAGAAAGTTTCGCGGTGTTTGTTACCAAACTCCATCGAAATGGCTTCACCGATTATTATGTAACCGCACAACTGTACTTACAGTGCAATCACATCTATGTCTTTCGGATAACTTTCTTTTATCTGTCTTTATACAGGCTGATTTATGGATATTAAAGGCTGATACTAAAGCGAATATAGTATGAAGATGTAGAATGATGCGTAGAGGGAGTAAGCGGCACGCTCAAATCAAAATCCAAGTATGGGCTTCAGCATAACCGAGCATACAGCCTCGCTGGGTCGGAGAATTCACTTTGGTGCTTCCACTTCATTCCCACAAACACATTACTATATTCAGTAACTAGCTGTGCCCGCGACTTCGTACGCGTGGAAAAGTGATTTAGGGCAGCAGTTCAAATACATTTTTAGTTTATGAACACTGTCGTTTGGATATTTAAAATCACTAATTTATAGTAATGCTTCTTTATACACGGTATTAGACGTGCATAGGCAAAAGAAGTAGGCCGATGGAGTAATAATAATAGTTTACTGTCAAATAATGGCCGTTTTTGACGTAAATGTTTTGAGGTATTTTTTCTAAGAAAATGCTAACAATTCCTACTACCAGCTCGAAAAATGACCGTGTATTATTAACCGACTTCAAAAAAAGGAGGAGGCTTCAATTCGTCTGTATGTATAATATTTTTTTTTCTTTTATGCGAACGGGACTACTTGATAGTACGCTCATATACGCGACGAAGATCTCTGTACTGAGATTTGTATAGACTTTACGCCGCAGCGACTGCAGACGATGATCGTTTTCACACCGACGCTGCGCTGCTGGCGCCGAGCGCCAAATTTTTTAAAAGTCTACTCTCGGTGCGCAATTCCAACTCGGACTTGCCCGGTTTTTTATATAGCCTACTTAGGGACTTTACGGTTAAAGTACTAACTTCCTTTAGACGACAAAATAACAAAAGTCCAAAAGAAAGAAAAAACCCAAGCCGTACCTAGCATGAAAACTAATAAATAAAAATATCATGAAAAACATAAATCTTACTTATATTGACATAACTTTTCTAATTTAAATGTACCTATGACATCTCATTCATATCTATCTATCCTACGCCTATACTTTATTAATCGTATTTGCAAAACCTAAGTACATATAATAATAAATTACTTCGCACAAAGTAATAATTATTTTCACTTGTACTGGAAAATAAGTATTACTTTGTGCGAAGTAAATTTAATTGTTCCTTTTAGTTTACCTTTTGAAGTCGTTTTTTTTTGTTAAAAATTATTCAATTTTCAGATTTTTAGTGATGGGTATAGACTGAGTAGGGATAATTCTCGAATGATCAGACGACGATTATTTGAGGACGGAAAATGAAAAACAAAAACTTTTTTTATTTTATTTATTTTGATTAGATAAAAAAAAAATAGTAGAAAGAGAAAAAGTCTACCTAGCCTAGCCTGGCGTAAGCCAGAGCGGCGCAATTTTTTAAATATATATATATTATGTATATTGTATATATAGTTTACTGCTGCTCTGGCGTAAGCCAGAGCAGCGCGAAATTTTTCAATATATATATATATAGTTATACTGAAACGCGAAATTTTTTGATATTATAGATCCAGGATATGGTGCAAAACCTTACTGTTTGGTAACATATGCTTAGACTACTTCAGAAAAAATCAATATATTATTCCACATAAATTTTGAGGATTTCCTTCGATTCCTCACGGATCCCATCAGCAGTTCACCATTTTGGTGACAATGGGACCAAATTTAAATTATACCCTACACAACATAAAAAAAAATTAAAATCGTTTCAGAAACGATGAAGATATCCGCGAAGAAACATAAAAAACAAACATATATTTACGAATTGAGAAACCTCCTCCTTTTTTGTAAGTCGGTTAAAAATATTATGTTGGTTATTTCATGTTACAATCTACCTTTGTGCCAAGTTTCATTTAAATACATTGAGTAGTTTTTCTGAAATACCGTCAAATAGGTAGCTACAATTTTTTGAAGATCCCACGGGAACCCTTACGTTTTTCGGGATAACAATTTCCAATAATGCTCTTCAGGTCATAAGCTACCTGCCTGCCGAATTTCATTTAAATACTTTGAGTAGTTTGGCTGAAATACCGTCAAATAGGTAGCTACAATTTTTTGAAGATCCCACGGGAACCCTTACGTTTTTCGGGATAACAATTTTCAATAATGCTCTTCAAGTCATATAAGCTACCTGCCTGCCGAATTTCATTTAAATACGTTGAGTAGTTTTGCTGAAATACCGTCAAATAGGTAGCTACAATTTTTTGAAGATCCCACGGGAACCCTTACGTTTTTCGGGATAACAATTTCCAATAATGCTCTTCAAGTCATAAGCTACCTGCCTGCCGAATTTCATTTAAATACGTTGAGTAATTTGGCTGTAATACCGTCAAATAGGTAGCTACAATTTTTTGAAGATTCCACGGGAACCCTTACGTTTTTCGGGATAACAATTTCCAATAATGCTCTTTAAGTCATAAGCTACCTGCCTGCCGAATTTCATTTAAATACTTTGAGTAGTTTGGCTGAAATACCGTCAAATAGGTAGCTACAATTTTTTGAAGATCCCACGGGAACCCTTTCGTTTTTCGGGATAACAATTTCCAATAATGCTCTTCAGATTATAAGCTACCTGCCTGCCAAATTGCATTTAAATACGTTGAGTAGTATGGCTGAAATACCGTCAAATAGGTAGCTACAATTTTTTGAAGATCCTACGGGAACCCTTTCGTTTTTCGGGATAACAATTTCCAATAATGCTCTTCAGATCATAAGCTACCTGCCTGCCAAATTTCATTTAAATACGTTGAGTAGTTTGGCTGAAATACCGTCAAATAGGTAGCTACAATTTTTTGAAGATCCCACGGGAACCCTTTCGTTTTTCGGGATAATAATTTCCAATAATGCTCTTCAGGTCATAAGCTACCTGCCTGCCAAATTTCATTTCAATACGTTGAGTAGTTTGGCTGAAATACCGTCAAATAGGTAGCTACAATTTTTTGATGATCCCACGGGAACCCTTTCGTTTTTCGGGATAATAATTTCCAGTAATCCTTTTCAGATCATAAGCTACCTGCCTGCCAAATTTCATTTAAATACGTTGAGTAGTTTGACTGAAATACCTTCAAATAGGTAGCTACAATTTTTTGAAGATCCCATGGGAACCCTTTCGTTTTTCGGGATAATAATTTTCTAGTAATGCTTTTCAGATCATAAGCTACCAGCCTGCCAAATTTCATTTAAATACGTTGAGTAGTTTGGCTGAAATACCGTCAAATAGGTAGCTACAATTTTTTGAAGATCCCACGGGAACCCTTTCGTTTTTCGGGATAATAATTTCCAATAATGCTCTTCAGGTCGTAAGCTACCTGCCTGCCAAATTTCATTTCATTCCATACAGTGGTTTTAGCGTGATGCGACGACAAACATTCCCATATGGACAGACAGACAGACAGACAGACAGACAGACAGACAGACAGACAGACAGACAGACATACAGACAGACAGACAGACATTTTTTTCAAAAATGTTATTTTTAGGTTCTGTGGCTTATATAGACCCCCTTTTTTTAATTTTCACTTAAATATTCTTAATGTACAGACATGACCCCTCTACAGATTTATTATATGTATAGATGTGTTTGTGAGAACGAAGTAATATAAATAGAAATAGGAACGTCCCAAAAATACCGCAAACCCGTCATTATAATATTATCCAAGTTGTAATGGACTCTTTGGATCACTTTGTATAAACAAAAAGTTTCTTTGCAAAACTTGAGGAGTTTATTTTTGTGGACACAAGATTTAGGATTCTCTTTATCAAATTGTTATTTTGTGTAATTCTATTATTGACTTGTGAAAAGTAACCACTTTTAGCCGAAACGCTTTAAATAGTTAGGTGCCATATTCTTAGATGTCACTGTTAATAATAATAATGCCTTCCACACCAATTTCGGTGACGGTGACCGGTATCATTGAAACCAAGCCAGCTCGCAGGAGTTATTTTATAGTGCCCAAGTGTGTGTGTAATACACTGAAGCACTATCTCTTCTTTTACTCTCGTAGCCCAGTGGCACGGATAACCGACACGACTGGCGGAAGATCAGGCGCAGGACCGACTTTTTACATGCCCATCCCGTCGCATGGTATATCTTTCTTGTCAGACAATCAGGTGATCGGTCTGCTTTGTCCAAACTAAACTTGAAAATGGCATTTTTGTTGTTCCAACGTGAGATCGATTCCCGAGACCTCCGGCTCAAGAGCGAAGCTACGAAGACTACGAAGGCGATACTGGTACTGCATGGTGGAATGATTAGGACAGCATAATATGGCTTGAGGGCCACTTAATACAAGTTCTATCGTTTCACTATTCGTTACAGTAATATATTTTTACAATAATATTACGTATCAGTAATACGGCCGTATAAGTTAACGTTAGCATCCAGGTTATAAAGTATACGGAGTTTAAAGAGCACCCACTATTAGGCTGCGTTTCCACTGACGCGGAGCGCGGAGAGGAACTTAGCGGTGCCCAAATTGACCAATCACTATGCTCGTACTGTTTCCATGGAAACGGAGTGGAGATTTTGACTTTTTTTTTACTTTGAGATACTTCCTAAAGTTATAGTATAATGAGAAAAGGTAGTAACTTTTTCTCGTTCTAGAAATGTATTTTTTTATAGTAAAAATTTACTTGTAACATTTAGAAAATTTCAGGCCAAAATGAAACAGAAGCAGATATTTTCGCGTTACAATTTTCCAGGGTGAATATTTCAGGCCGAAAGTCATTAGCATCTAAATCAAATGTGTTAACACGACCCGAAGATCGGAGGGTCAAATTAATGATGACGGGAATAATTACCGAGCGGGCTCCATACTACATGACAGGGGTTGAAATTCCTTTTTAAATAACTTTGTTTTTAACAGACTTCCAAAAAAGTAGGAGGCTCTATAATCGGCCTGTTTTTTTTCTTGTATGTACACCGATTACTGCGAGATTAATGATTTGATTTGCGTGATTCTTTTGTCGTTTGACGGAAAATAGTTGTCATTTGGTCCTTTAAATAATTTACATAGTTTGGCCGAGTATTTTTAATTTGTAACTTTTATTTTGGGCAATTTAGTAGTTTATCACTTAAAAGTAAATAATAATAAAAAACTATAAAAAAAAAACAACTTCTACAACTAAAAATACAGTGAAATTGGGAACCTTTTTTCTTGAAATCGGTTCAACAGCTCACTCTCTCGCAACGGAAAGGATGAGATAAATCTACTGTGATATTGTTATGAGCGAGATGACAGGTGGCCGGTGAGCAAGAGGGATGAACGATTCAGATCATTCGTTCCCGGCAGAAGCAAAACTCCTCGAGCGGCGAGCATTAATCTTGCCGTGACGACTGGATTACGGATCACGAGTGAAGTAAGACCGAGCATTCGCGGTGGCGGAGCGATAAGCGTACTGCTCACGTATGCATCGTCATCTTGATATACAATAGTGCCAATAGTGATGCTGCGTCTCTGTGGTTTCCACATCGGCGCTCAGGCCAAATGTCGCGGGTTCGGATCCTGCTGAAGGAACAAGAAAATTGGTTGTGTTCCTTTCTGTTTCATTTTGCTAATCTCTTCAAGATATTTACTAATAATAATATTTATTTACAGTTGTGAATACTTATACAGCGATGATGAACGATTCAGATCGTTCATTCTCAGTAGAAGCAAAACTCCTCGAGCGGCGAATATTAATATTGCCATGGCGACTGGATTCCGGATTACGAGTGAAGTGAGACTGTAGGATGTGGCACTACCAATATTATCACACAACACACTCTCTTTGGCTTTAATATTTCTGCGATTTTCACAGAAAATCAGCGATGTGAACTGTTAAGTTTATGAGCTGAGTGAACCTATTTGGTAAATTTTGTTGTTTTTTATGTATCATTTTATTTTTTATATTCTTTCTTTCTTTCTGTACTTTTTATCAATCATATGTTACACATTTGACTGGTTTGCGTGTCGGTCCTCAAGATGGAAGTAGCAAGTTCGAAACCCACCAACGCTACGAAAAAGTTTTCTGTATTTGAGGCCATGTATTATAATATTATGTACACATAATTCAAAATCGTTCAGTGATATTTTTATTAGTAAGGAAAAAAAAGACTAAGTCGCTTTCGCGAATGGCATTATCTGAATACATATTAATATGCGCTACATTGGGCATTCAGTCAAATAATCCTTCCTCAGATTATTTGAATCATATAAAAATACAAAGATAAGCTTATAGTTCCATTAATAATTAGTATATACCTAAATATTAATGGAACTATAATCTAAAAGTATTTCAATGAAAATACAAGCTACAACAGAATACCGAATTGCAAAACTTATGAAATCGCTTTACGCTCCACTCGTGTGTGAACACTTTCCAAACCACATATATACGCAGGATGATGTTACAATGATACGCCAGCGCTGGCACGGATCCCCTAGACAGATGGTTGTTGCTGGAAATTAGGGAACATGAATAATAATAATTGTTAGTGCAACACCATGACTCAGGAATTTGCAACAAAACTTGCCGTTTCATATTTGGAAAAGCGGCAAACAGTCGAACAACCCTAGGTAGTCTTATAATAGAATAAAGTTCTGTGGAATCAGAGACATCACACTGATATAATTAAGGTGATTGTTCTTTGCTGTGACTTCATGACGCGCAAACGGATGGACCAAATTTCGATGCTGACACAGCTTTGAGAGATCATCGTAGACATGAGTATACTGGTTCAAGTTCACCTTAATGCCACCACGTATTCACGACCAACATATAGATGGACGCATGGACAAGAAAGTGATATTGACTATTTTTGAAGTGATATCTTCTAATAGGAGGGTTTCGTGACGTAACGCGTTATGGGGTTGTTCCTCTCACTCATGTGGCAGCGGTAGGCAGGCTCACTCTTCAGTCCACAGCCGTTTAATTATCACGTTTTGATCATCTCGAGACGTACACGATTTTTTCCTCCTTCTGCGGATTCTTTCCTTTTGCGGTACGGAACTATATGAGATTTAGATAGATAGAAAATTCTTTATTTGTATAATAAAAAAAAACCACAATATACAATAATCAAACACATCAATAAGTAATTGTACAAAAAGAAGATCTCACTGCTTACAACAGTCTCTTCCAGACTTACATTTTTAGACATATTTAGATTAATATTGCCACTTATAATTTTTAGACATATTTAGATTAATATTCCCACTTCTTATGTCAGATTCCACTCTCCAATGAAATCGATACTTCATCGTATCGTTAGAGAAAATAGAGAAACATTATACCGGCGGAATATTGACAAGGTTTACATGAAAATTGTGTCCGTCGGACCGTGTACGCAATTATCGGACGCCGGACCCGTTCGTATTATACCCTTACCCCTACACATACCCGCTACCCGCTACCCGCTACCGCTACCCGTAGCTACGGGCCCCGTTAACGGATACATTTTATAATTCACGAATAACATTATACTTAAATATTCTAAGCCAAAGTCCTCAACCACGCCTGTCTGTATGTTCGTGATAAACTCAAAGACTACTGCACCGATCATCATGCTGTTTTCACCAATAGATAGAGTGGTTCTCGAGGAATGTTTCGGTATATTAATTGGACCCGATAGGTGGCGCTGCTTTCAGTGCGTTGCTAGTAAGAAGTTGAAGTTCGCAGAAACAGCTAATTATGTAATACAATAATTGTAAGAAGTCACTATAACTTTGAGATACGATTATACTACCTTTCCTTATTTTGGAAATGTTTTTTTTGTTAAAAACTAAAAAAAATACTTTTTACCATTTGTCGCAATAATAAATAAAAGAAAAAAAAAAGTTTTCATAAGATTTTTTAAATCGCAATCGGCAATCGCATCTTTGTATTAATATATTTTAGTGTATCTTTAATCTAATTACACCCAAATCTACTTATATTAATTCCCTTTGACGTACCATTAAGCCAGAAGACCAATAAAAAGTTAAAACTTAGAAATATGAAACCTAATATAATATTAAAATCAAAATGTTGAAGCATGTATGGACGTTTGTTACTTTTCACGCAAAAGCTATTGAACGGATTTTGATGAAATTCGGTATGGTAGTAGTTTGCATGCTGGATTAACACATAGGCTATTTTACAGTAGAAAAATAAGGTTTCCGCGGGAGTTCGTTCTAGGCGTACGAAGTAGAAACATCTAGAATGAATTACGGTAGGACTTAATCTCCAGATACTATAATCATTTTAGTATAGAATTTTCACCGAAATTACTGCAAATTTTAGTTGAGAATTTCATCATAACCTTGTACATAATGTACACATTCTTAGCATCGCAGCGGCAAGTTTGTGTGAAACATCTTAACAACAACAAAGTCGCGAGCATAATTCAGCTAATCGCGAAACTTGAGCGAACTTCTTGTGACCTTTAGTTTGGGGATTTCACAATTGAATAATATTACAGAAGCGTGTACACTCGGGTGAATATATTCGCGATAAATGTTTTATTATAATAATAATATCTATATACGCTTCACACCACGTCAATCTGGCCCTGTGCTAAGTATCCGAAGAGCTTGTATTACAGGTACCAGACAACGGAAATATATATTTAATACTTTTATACTATTTTAATTATATAAAAATTAATTTAAATTAAACAAATTTAATACACATCCATGACATAGGAACATTGAAAACATTATGTTCGATTCGAACCCTCAACATCGCGGTCGAACACCAACACTGCGCTACGGAGGACGTTAAAGTTTTATTCTCGTTTTCACGCTGAAACTACTGGACCGATTTAAATAAAATTTGGTACACATAGTTTAGAGCCTAAAAAGGACATACGCTTTTACACGCGGACGAATTTGCGGGCAAAATTGACTGACTCCGTGGTCTAGTGGTTTAGAGTCTCTTGACACGGAGGTCGTGGGTTCCATTTATACAACAAAAAATGTTGTAGGTATGTGAGAACCTGATTATGTACCTCATTATTAAATAATAGGATCGAAATGTGGTATACGGGATCTGTGGGCCAGCTGTAACCAACGCAACTGTTAAGAATAATAATAGCTCCTCTCACCTTTTTTTTTCACGATTTCGGTGTCGGTAGCCGATTTCATTGAAACCAGGCCAGCTACGCAGGAGTCGTTTTATAGTGCCCAAGTGTCTGCGCAATACACAAGGACACTCTCTCTTCCTTTTACTCTCATAGCTCAGTGGGATGCAACTGTTATATAATATTATGCTAGTTCCCGAACCGGTGGTAGGCATCATATAGATACGACGTTCAGAAAACATTTTTTTGTAAAATTTACTCTGAATAAAAATATTTAATTTGATTTGATACATTCGTAATTATGTATTTTGGTATCAAACTCGCATCGTGCATCTTCATAGTCAGATCACAACGGGACGCGTGGCGCGAAATTTATTTTAACCATAACATTACAACCCTGTTTTATTTATCGACAAGTACCTAGCACGGGAGTTATGGAGAAAGAATAGCACAAACCAACCATCTATCCCGTGGGTATCGTAACCTGTTACGGAAATGAGCAGCAGCGTTTCCGCGGATATTGTTATTTTTCAGATAATAACACTACTAGTGGTAGTAACTACTACTCGCCAACCTATGTGTTAAGTGTGGCGAGTATACTCGTACCAACTTTAGTTTTTATCAATGTCGGAAACCCCCCGATTTCATCACTGACTCACTTATAGATCATCAAAATTCATAAGGTACTTCCTGAAGTCATTTGTGAAATTTTAAGTGTTAAAGTGAAATTTTGTATGTAAGCTGCAATTACTACAAAAACAACAAAAAAATCATAAATGTCGCCATTTTGAATCCAATATTTAACCGTTTTCTTAACAACCCCTACAATTTGGGTATCAAATGATGAGAGAGCTCGAGAAGAGCAGTACAACTTGTACAAGATTTCATGAATACCGTCATTGTGAATACAAAATAGCGACATAATTATCGTTTTCACAAGTACTCTCACAATATGGTTATCGAAAGAAAGATAATTTTTATACTCGAAAAAAATGAAATCCCACTAAAAACATTTTAATGTAAAAATACTGCCAAGACGATCAATTTTAATTGATATCTTTAACGCTGCGTCCCGCGGCTCGGTGTGGCTGACCCTAAACGTGAAGCGAACTAACGCTAACGTAGTGCCTTACAGAGTTGTTATTTGCATGAAAGTTGTGTTTACTGCGGACTCTGCTACTTCGCAACTCGGCGAGTGAGCACTACTTGTATATGTGTACCGCGCTGTACTGGAAAGTTGATAAACGTCCTTTGTGGTTCCTTCACAACCAGTATAAAACCCGCTACCGAGGACAAGGATACAGTGTCCGTCAGTGGCCGCACCAGTTTTTAGTTCAGCAGAATACTAAAAACTCAAACTCGAAACTCTATATTATTTCCAAATAGGTTATTAAAAAATACTTATAGATTTGTCCTACATGATGCCTACCACCGGTTCAGAAACTAGCCCGGCATAAGAAACTCGCGTGGGGCCATCTCTTCACAAAAAGATGGGAAAATTGATAATTTTTTAAATCTAATTTAAAGGTATAATAAAAAAACTACGTTTATAAAATCGACTTTAACAACTAAAAATATATTAATAATAAAGTTACAATTAATGTTCTTTTTGAAGTCGGTGTCAGCAAAGGTTTCAAGTTAGCAACTTTAGGATATTGAGCTGACACCGATTTTATGCGTAATGAGACCAAAAGTAAATCAATCAATGGAATATGTAATAATATAACCCAATTACAACACTTAAACCGTAAAACTCATAGCGTCACTTTTTTGTATTTCAAGACAAGTTTTTTCCAAGGGATGTTTGAAATATAGTTTAATAAGTCGACATGAAAGGGCGCTTTGATGTCAAGGGATCAACATCACACGCATGAGCGGCGACGAACTACTGGGACAAAGGAGTGTCGTACGAATTTGCATTTATTATAATTTCGTTTGATCAATTATTATCCATCGAATAATAGCGTTATATTATGTAAAATATGTGGAAGCAACGACAGCAAATACTTGATGTTGGAAAATTGTGAAAATACATAGAATGTTTAACCATCTGCATGTTTTTGGGAGATGAGCTTTCTCCGTATTTCATTGATGCTGATTTTATTCTTCTACAATATAGTCGGGGCAACTTCTTCGATTGTACATATACTTTTAACGTACAATGCACATAGGTACAGCATTAGATAAAACTACAATGTTAGGTGAATACCTACAGGGCATACTCCCATTAAATAACATGGCATTCAAATCAACAACCTATACAATTGAACACTGATTGGTGGAACATTATCAGGCAGAAAGGAATGGACAGATATTTTATAATTACTCCTTAAAATTCCGCCTTCCTCTTTTGATTCAAATCGTATGTCAAATAATAATCGGTGTCTTTGGTGAATTAACTTTATCTGTTGAAGTTTAACCAGCCTTTCATGTGCGAGCATGATGTAATTATAAAAATATATTTTTTAAGTTTTGTTTTTGTGGGTTTGACTGTCATGTTAGTTGATTATATATTTGAATAGCATTCGAGAAACCGGGGGTTAGTCTCGAAATTAATTTGTCTACTACCTACCCTACTCTTGAAAACAATACTCATTACACAAGATTGAAATATGTAGTTTCATAAAATCCACACTCAATTTCAAACCAATTTGGCGCTGGTGTCGAGTCGTGAGGAACTGTCAAATTTCTTCACCATCCTAAATTTAAATTACATATTATAATTCAAGCAACTGTGCAGTACTGTAAGAAAACTATTACCAGGGATAGAGGCCTGGTGTCCTGAAATACAGGCTCACGCCCAGTTTAGGCACCAGTCTCCCACAACAACCTGTAACTCTCTACATTCTATAAATATTGATGTGTAATTTGTGGTGAGAAATAAATGATTTTTATTATTATTAATTGAAATGCAATTTTGTTTAAGTTCACAGATTAGAACATACTTTATGAAATACCTCTGTCCAGGCAGGGTCTTAGGTCTAATTACATAAAGTACTTGTTACACGTGTCATCTCTGGACACACTATCGAGGATCGAACTCGCCGTCCTAAACAATCAGGCAACTCATATACGGGCAAAAACTACTAACTATAATGTTACGGTCAAAGGGTCAAATCCGGACTAGTTCGCAATTTCGCCCCTCAAATATTTGTTTAGTACAATTTGTAGGCCTCAGCGTTTGGAAGTAACGTCGTTACGTTCGTCCGTTTGTTTTGCATTGCCAGTCTTTGTTGACGGCTCGAAGTTTCGTATGCTTTAAGACGTCTCGATTTGCATATTGAGTTTAATCACGAATTAACGCCTCCGCAGTCCAGCGGTTTAGAGCCTATCTCTCGACTTAAGGTCGTGGTTCGATTTCGGGCTTAAGATCATTTATTTCTCAATAACTAATACAATTATTCACTTACATTGAGATGTATGATTAAGATTAAATTTTACAAAGGCGCGGCGTTACAAAACAGTCCTTAACTCGTTACTACTAATCAAATAATAAAAAATTTGAAACACTAAAATAGGTAGTTAACAAAGCTATTCAAATACATTAATACGTAATACAAAACAATAATTATTGTCTTTAAGCATTAGATGAATCATATTTTATTTTGTGGGTATACGAAAAAATAATTGCAATAAATTGGTTCAAACTAGTTGCGCTCATCGGTACAACAAAGACCGAGCGCATCAGGACGCATTTTTTTTGAGATGAGCGTTTGAACAACAAACAATGTATTTTTCGGTATACTCGTATTACTAAATTTAAAAGTTTTTAGCAATAATATTCCTTGTTTTAAGTACTTCAGACTATAATCGCCGTGTACATTGTGGTCTTCTGAACTCAGACGAGCCCTGTGGTGTAACGGTTATTGCCGCCTGTAACGACTAGTGCTCCACATAGTCCACTAGTAAAATTGTACGACTTGCAGTCATTTCATCTTAATATTCTCTTATTGTTAAAGTCCTGTGAAGTACTCATCTATACTAATCTATAATGATATTATAAAGCGGAAGAGTTTGTTGGTTTAAACGCGCTAATCCGTGGAACTACTGATCCGATTTGAAAAATTATTTTTTTGTTAGATAGTCCATTTATAGAGGAAGGCTTTAATTTATATAACATTACGCTGCGACCAATAGGAGCGAAGCATCAGTGATAAATGTAGCTAAAACGGAGGAAAATTATTAATATTCGGGGACTTTCGTTGCGTGCGCTGCATAAACGGTTTAAGTCACTAAAAAAACCACGCGAACGAAGTCGCGGGTGCAGCCACTTTTTAATAAACCTGCACAGACTGGTTCATCGGAACTAAAACCTCTACTTTTTTGGTCATCTTTAATGAACCTGGCAACGACCGTGAAAAAACTGGTCTTTTCGATTCTCTTGGTGGTGAGGGATGATAAGCGGACGAGCATCAGGTTTACTTGCTAAATTAATCATTATTGTGAAAGTTTCAACAATTTTTATATGTTTTCCCCATTCTGGGGGCCTATTACAAGCTCTTAATTCCAGCCAGGGGCAGTATTATGATCTTATACAATACCAGCCTGGTTCCAGGCAATTCAATAATACGGTCTTAAACTGCCTTGTTCTTTTTCATTTTACAGCGACATGATAAACTGAATGGATCCACCCATTCGGAAGCAAGTCCGCCAACTAGCTGTCATCATATAGTTATTATAAGATCGTAATACGAAAATTCCAGGCAGCCATGTTGTATGGCGTAAACTGGCTGGAATTAAGAGCTTTTAATAGGCCGTCAGTTTACGCCACACAACATGGCTGCCTGGAATTTTCGTATTACGATCACATAATAACTGCGTGATGACAGCTAGTTAGCGGACACGTGACACTTGACTTGATTTCGAATGTCACTTTTAGTCAACCAAACTAGGGTGGATCCATTCAGTATAACATGTCGGTGTAGTATGAAAAAGAACAAGGCAGTTTAAGGCCGTATTATTGAATTGCCTGGAAACAGGCTGGTATTGTAAAAGATCATAATACGGCCCCTGTAGTGTTATGCGCGTATTGTCAAATAAACGTTTACTTATTTATTTTCATTTATTTGAAAATTTAAGAAAACTAAAACTACCTGACCTCAAATAACTGGAAAGTACTTAGTGAGTTTTTAGGTTATTTAATAAGGTACGGTAGCTGTCGCGACCTGGTTTACGGAAAATATTTAATACAATAATTTTAGCCGATAGATATACTTACAACTCCCAAGAGTAATATCTTCAAATTCCATATCAACGATTAAATATCTTGTTGCCTTTACATAAAAACGGTAAATAAGTAACATTCAAATCTGTAGCCTTATATCTTTTATTGCTTCTTTTGTCAAGATGGAATTCAATTGGATCTAACGGAAATAATCTCAAAAATCCTCATTTCATTAGCAGGTTATCCAGGTTATCTCGCGGCTACAGTTGTCTTGGGGATTTGTGCGGGAAATTGCGGTGGTCCGGTGGACATTACGACTGGTTGTCCGTGAGACGGGTTGTCTTTTATGGTCGCCGGCTCCCGACCAGGTGCGGTGATCCGGTGGAATTGAATTTGTTGTATGTTCTGTCCTTTATGACTAGGTCTTCCATGAAATTTTATACTACACGTGTAATTAAAATTTTAAACGAATCAGTGTATAAAATACATACTCAACGTTTACAGGCTATGATATTGATGAGTGATAATTCTTTAGAGTGTATATGGTCACGTATAGAGTTTACTGTGAAGGTGCCAGCGCCGAAAGTTTTTTTTATGATTAGATATTGTATGGGAAAATGTATGATGTTGGGGCATTTCAAATACAAACACGAAAGTCAAAAGTAAGTCTTTCATCGCTTTCACAGTATACTCCACATATGGCACATCCTTAAGTATTACCACACATTTATTTTACACCTTGTATCACACGTCAACCTAGTGCGAAGAAATGATTGGTCAATATGTCTGGGGCCAAGCAAATGTGGGTTTCCTTGCGATGTTTTTCTTCATGGTTGGAGCGTCCATATAGTGTGCTTAAAATTGTATAAAGTCTCATTGATATATCCCATAACCTGGGAATCGAACCTGGGGCCTTACTCTCCAAACTGATTTGATTTTGATTCAGATACGATCATGCCGCGTACTACCTAATAAATTGACATTTGTTTATTTTGATTCTCAGTCGATTGATAAGGTCGGGAGTACAAAAAGTTACGATCTAACGATTTTATTTTTCCTGGTTAGTTTCAAAGTAATTCACCAAATAAAATAGGAAAAACCACTGATATCGAACGGATTCGGTTCTCGATTGTGTCGGGAGTAAGCCCCCAGGTGCCGTACTCTCCAAACAGATTCGATTTTGATTGAGATTCGTTAGAGCCGCATACTTTCCAATAAATTGACGTTTGTTATTTCGATTCTCAGTCGATTGACATGGTCGGGAGTACAAAAAGTTACGATCTATCGATATTCTTTATCCTGGTTAGTTTAAAAGTAAAAAAATACCAAAGAAGTTGAGATGGAACTGATTTGATTCTCGATTGTGTCGGGAGTAAGCCTAAATAAATAAATAAATAATATCTATAGACGCTTCACATCACGTCAAACTGGCCCTGTGCTAAGTATCCGAAGAACTTCTGTTACAGGTACTAGACAACGGAAATATACAGGATGTAAAAAGAGCAGTCACTATAACTTTGGGATAGGACCTTGACTGATTATAGAAATGTTTTTTTTTCAATATTTATTTTAAAAAACAAAATTGCAATTTATTATTTTAGTCGCAACTACAACTACAACGACTATTTGGAACAACGTTCTGCATTAAATTCTTAAATTTTATAATTTTTGTCCTAGTACGTAAAGATCGTCTTACACGTGCTATTGACCTCTCAACGTAATCAGCTGATCGCTGTGTTGTGCACGTTGTACATTGCCTATTGAAAATTTATAAATTTTTAAAACAGTGGATTAAAAGCAAATGACTAGTACTAATGGATATATCTCTTTCCTGGTTACCGCACGAAGTTATAGTGACTGCTCTTTTTACACCCTGTATATTTAATACTTTTATACTATACACATATTTAAGATTTTTATTATATTAATACACAAATTGAATACACATCTATGATCCGGGAACATTGAAAACTTTGTGTTCCCTCTGGATTCGAACCCGCAACCCCTCGCTCGAGCAACAACGCTCTGAACCATTGCGCTACGGAGGTCGCCTGCTGTAACCATTTGCGAATCATCTCTACCTATGCCACGGACGCTCTTTACGATCCTATAAAATATACAATCAGCAACATCGATATTCCACTATATAATTCGTTCTACAACGCGCAGGACCGATTCCCACGTCTAGTGTGAAGCGGGCCGGGAGTTCTCTTTGAGAGGCCCTTAATTATTGTGTCACACGTACTGCATCTAATAACTGGGCTCGGGACGCGAGACAATTTCGACGAATTACGGCCTTGGGGAGTAGAAGTTAAATTAGAGGCTTTTATGCGCCACGTTGCTGGCACGCCCCCTTTGTTGGTTTAGGCCGATGTTGACTCAAATAATGATTTCGTTTGTCCCAAACTGTTATCATTGTTTTGTGTATTCCCGGTTATAGGAAGTTATACTGTCGCGGATAGCTGTGATTCTTGGAGGATCCAGACTCGGCACATTCAAATATGTATGTGAATAACAAAAAATAGTTAATGGAATCAGGCGTTGCGGAAATCCATAGTATAAAATTTCAATATATCTAGCAATATCCCGCGATAAATGATAACCACAACCTGCTAGCAAATGAGTGATACCAATTTCTTGGAATAAATGAATTTGAATGAATTTGAATTTGTGAGTATGCGCATAGGCAAGCTGTTAATGTACCTCCCATCTCCCCACGCTACTCATACAAGCAAAAACGTGAAAACACTATCACCATACAAGCAATAATATTAACACCACCATACAGATCGCAAAACCTGTATGGTACATTAAACGCATGCGAACACTAACTTATATACCTTTGCAAACAAAAAAAACTACATTAAAATCGCATCATCCATTTGGAAGCTACGATGCCATGCACATACACATTTACACAGATACGTCAAACTTATAGCGCCCCGTCGTTTTTGCATCGGTGGTAAAATGAGCATGAGTTTTAGTATTTATCCGTATTTGACAATTCTTCTCGCTGAATTATTCGTCAGTTTGCACAACCATCATTAAGGACAAATTCACATACAAGTGTAAACAGAACAGCAAACAGTCCACAACACGTCAATTACCGCAGCACACATTAATTAAGCGACGGTAAATATGATTACTGTCTGTAATATCCTTAATGACGCTCCGACACCGTCCTCGAGGACACTCGCGCGAGCTTCACGTTACAACGGGATACAGAGTGAAGTAGTCGAGTGGTTGGAAGGATATGGGAACAAAGTGCTTAAAAAAATTTCGAACATCGATGAAAAAAAGTGCTGAATGGATTGAAATGGGCTGAATTTTATGGCACGGATTAGGATCGGTTGCTTTGATCATAAATTTTAGGATAGAACGGGAAATGGTTATGCCTTTCTACACCGCGTGTTTTGGAGGAGCTTGGCAATTGACGACAGAAGTCGGTTCTATTCCTGCGTTGGAACAATATTAAAAATATGTTGTTTTCAACGTTGGTAAGACCTATGCAGGCTGATTAATTGGTTTTGTGCTAAGACAGAGGATCTATGTGTAAAATAGGCTTGTAAAAATTCGTTTTTGTATCTGGGCCCAGATTATTGGACCTTGAACTTAGTTTCGAATATCAATAACAATAATAATAAAAATCTTTATTTGAAAATTACATTGTTTGAAACATGTAGCCCATACATCATGGTAACAATTTGTTGGTGGATAACGGACCGACTTCCAAAAATAAAGAGGTCCTTAAGGCGAGGAATAACCGCAACTAGCGCCACTCTTTTTAAAATAAATTTTACAACGACACAAAGATCTTATTAAAAAAGTAATCGGTTCAAACTTTAAGTAAATAGTTAAACTAATTTATTGGCATTTAATTACAGCTCTAAATCCTATACTGTATTTTCTCTCGTAAGTATGTAATAACTAAAGTGGCCGTTTTAGTTATTACTTCCGAGAGTAAATACAGTTAATAAAGTTAATAGTAAATAAAGTTAATGCAATATACGACTTAATAAACATTTTCAATTGCTGAAAGATATTCAATTTCCCAAAATTAATGTGGAAAATATACTCGGGGATCCGGAAATTTCGTAATGCGCTTTGAAAGATAAGATTTATACACTTAATAACCGCGGTCGGAATTCAGGCGATTTATTATCCGACACCTGAGTCCGACCCGCGGCTGTGTCACTTGCGTTCAGTATTTTTGCCAGTCGCCATTTTTAGGATCCCGTACCAAAATAGCTGTCGTCCGTCCGTCCCTCCGTCTGTCACCAAGCATTATCTGAATCGTGATAGTCAGAATAAAACTGTGTATGTTGCAGTCAAAACTCTTTACAAAAAGTCCTATAGACTAGCAAAATCAGTCAAAAGTGCTTTTGACTGAACAGGTTGGTCAAAAGTGGTTTTGACTTAAAATCATTGGTTATTAGTGCTTTTGACAGCTAATTGGCAGTTAAAAGTACTTTTGACTGACGCTTTTTTAACTGTTATTTCAGTCATTTAAGTATTATTAACTAAAGCATAGTACTTTTGACTGGTTAAGAGTTTTGACTGCAACATATACAATATTGGACAAACCTCAGTGGTTGCTATGCTGTTTTGATTTAACATTTAACGTCACGGGCGGGGTCTAAGCAGACCCCAAGCGCTGTTATATGTCGGTTTTTTTTATTTACAAGTTACCATCGCGCTTTTTAGCTAATCTTACTGCAACGCGAGGCCTTTCGGCGAGTAGACTTTTATCGCCGTAAAAGTACCGTAAATTACATTTTTACCTACATGGGGATACCTGCAGACCCCACCAGTGATTTAACGTAGTCACTTTTTTCATCCTGGTTATGTTTTTATTTGTTTCTTTTTCAGAATCGGTATTGTAAAAATAGAGTCGCCGACTAACCGCATATCAAACTTTACACATTATTTACGATCTAGTATGCTGTTTTAATTTAAGTAAATTGTATTTTTTTTATTTTGGTAATCAAAGAAAAAAAGGTAGTTTAAAATTTTCATAATAATAATGAAACATTTTTCCAACAAATTTTGGCATCGTAATACACACAACTATAGTATGTCCGAGATAAATTTAACCCAAACGTAAACAAACCCGTCTATGACACAACCATAGACTAGTCAGTGACGCTAGTTGGCCAATGCAATACAATTATTGTTGTTTGTTACTATGAATCCATAGACTATAGACTTTATTCTACAGTCGGCAGTGTCAAGATTATTTTTAAAGTGAAAGTTTTTCATTTGATGTGTAAACATAATAATTATGGTTCAATTCTTAGATTATTAATTGGTCTCAGCGCCCTTCGACTAGATGGAGCGCTGTCAATAAAAAACAGATTCTTGAATGCGTCAACTTCATATTGTAGTGTGTGTAAAACAATGCACAAAGATTGTAGTGTGCATCTATAATTGTGTTGCCAGCTACTTGACTAGTGCCCGATCAATAGGGAAAATATTTCGTTGCTGTGGTGCGGTAATTTATCAATATTAATAAATAAAAAAAATCTTTAATATGAAATCATAAGCATTTTTATGAAGGTTCTTCTTCATATTCTTAAATAATTATTAGGCATAATTTTCAAAAAGCTTTTTTATTTTAGTATCTGGGGGCACGGCAGTGTCCCCGCCAAGTCGAGCGCGAAGCAAACACTGCCGTACCATCCTTTACAGGAACCATTTTGTCGCATTTTCAGGCCCCTATTTGAGAACTTCCGGATAAGACCAGAACGCAGAAATTATGGTCATCCAGTAAGATATAAAATCTGTCAATAATTAGAAATCCATCTGTCAACGGCCAAGTCACACAACATTAACTATAATTATATATAATTATAGTTAATGTTATATATATAATATATATATAATTGTAGTTAATGTTGTAATAATAAATAATATAATAAATAAATGGCCTAACAGGGTTCTATATATATATAGAACCCTGTTAGGCCATGCACTAAAAAGTATCCTATAGGCAGTTGCCAGTGCTCAGTTAAACAAACTAATAGGAAGACATATGCCTCTGAAACTATATATAATATACTCAATTTGATTTTGGTCCCACATACTTTTCTGGCGTATGGCCATTTCATCTGAAATAAGCGCGCAAACAACATTACATTTACCACATTAAGAAGGAGCGTACTTTATTCAAACTATTAATAAAGGTAAATGCTTCTTCAGATCATCGATGGCACTCCAGGATTTATCCTGGAGTGCCATCGATGATGACAAATTTACTCCTCACGTTATTATAAGCCGATGGGGAATAGAAGTTTAAAGTCAAACAGATTTTTTTAAGTTCATTAGAATATTTCGGTATAATTTTCTTTTCGTTTTTATGCTTTTTGTATAATATATTATATTATATTTTTACTAAGAATGTTATATATATCAATGAAACGTTCATGATTCAAAATTTTTATTATACTTTTTAAATTGCAATTAGCTTTTTTCAATCGACGCGACGAGTCTTTTCCCGCAAAGCTTTAATTATTCTTACATGTTTTGTTTGTGAGACCGTGAGTTTTATTTTTAAATAAAGCGCCAAAGGCCTTAAAAGTCATGTCCTATCTACTAGTCAAATATAGCTCCCCCCCCCCTCTCTTTCCCTCCGCGAATACTTGTACAGTTTTTGAGATATAAATTTCGAAGTTTTATTTGCCACGCAAAATGCGCTGGAAAAGTGTGTTGTTTATTCTAGTTCAATCACCTATTTTCCTTAACTAGAGTGAATCGGGCAGAAGTCGATACAAACACATTCACATAATATAGGTATACTCGGAAGTAGAGGAATAACGCACAAATTAGACATTAGCTGTTAATATCCTCCATCCGAGATGGCGAGTTGCGTTTCGTTTCACCTTTTCACATAATTACATTTCAAAAACTGTACTAAAGTATAAAGTTTACGTTCCGTTTCGCATCATTGCAATAATATTTAAGAATTTTTGATTTTTTTTAAATATTTAGACGCAACTCCGGCATTCAAAATTTCTATAAGGGGAATTATGACTTTCTCGCTTAAGCCCCCTACACCACGAATACTCGTAAATTCAGGCGACTCGTTATAAAATCCAACCCAAAATGACAACGCCCAAACATCATATCATGGTTGCCTATCAAGTCGTAAACAATATGTTTCTTGGCGTTACTATGACATGACATGACGTGGCAAACACGGGCAACCTGATACTAAATATGGTTAAAAATTTTTGAATACAAGGCAACATTGAACACAAAGCGGTACTCCGATCGGAGATTTTAGGATTATATTATTTGACTGTGTTTTAGAAGATTTATACAATACTTACTAATGGTATGTGATGCCAGTATTTTTCTTGTTTCATGTAGTATTATTTTTACATAGTTTGACTATGCAAATCGGCATTTTGCTTCGCTCTCACACAAATCTTTGACAAATTATCGAGACGTCTACTTCACTTTACGCTTGTAGCGCGACTGGCGCGGGTACGCCGAATTCGGCGTATTATTTGTTGCCGCATTTTTCAATACGCTGGACGGTATCTAGTCAAAGCGACCAATTATTAATCTATGGTTCAATTGTTATAAAATGTATTGTATAACGAAGTATGATCCTTTAATATTCCGGTGAAAGTGTTAGTAAGTGTGTCATTAAGAAAATATATTGTGAAAATTTCGGTGTTTTTTGGTTGTTTACGTTTGTGTTAAATATATCGTACAGCTATAGTTACACTTACAATACAAACGCAGCGTATTTCTTTACGCTACGTAACATTAAAACTACTAATTATTTTCACAGATCATTTTTATCTTTCTTGCATTCTCTCTGTTGCTGTAACAACAAATACTATGAAACAGAATAAAAAAAAACTGGAGCTCCAATACAACAAAAGTGCGTTTTTTTCATTTCGTACGGAATCCTTCGCTTGTCCAATTCACACTTGGCCGGGTTTTTACCAGCGTCCAATTCACACTTGGCCGGGTTTTTACCAGCATTGAAATCGAAAATCGCTGGTTCATTTTATATGTGACGTTCACAAAGTCCGATAATCGGATTGAAACGGACTTCGCTTTGATTAAGTTTTATGTGGTTGTGGATTATTCATTAAACCAGATGATACACTGAATATTAAAATATATGGGATCATATTTTGTAGAAATTGTAGAGTTTAATTACTAAACAGGAAACACTGGCTATAAATGAATAGTAGATATTATTATAAAACAAAATATACCGTAATTATACTATTTTCAAACTTGGTTGTATTATAATAATAATTATAAGTTAATAACATGTACGGCATTATACAGCGTGTCTCATGGTTCATATGTCAAGTCGAATATAGTGTGAAGAGAATGACGCGTAGAGCATTTTTTGTATTGGCACCTCATGTAAATTACTTACCATACGTGACAAAAATACAAAGGTCTAACATTACCACAAGGAGTTAATCTTACTATGCTTGGGCTTGCGGGCTTCTTTTCGTTACACACGAACACACTTTTTTTTTTTTTTTTGTTTTCGCAAGGGGAAATGCATTACGCATCCCCCCGGGAGGGTCCCCGAGGGGTATGTGGGACTTCCGGCTCGCTTTGGCCGGTTTACCCACTAAAACCACTTGCAGATTGCCATCAGCCGTTATGTTGGGTGGAGTGCCTGGATCTGTCCTCCTCGACCGGCCGGTTCACCTCTACAGGGACCGGACTTCCATCAAATTAAGAGAGCGCTCCGGCAAACTGAAGCGCTCTCCTCGGCGCCAAGACTGACAAAGCCGGGGAGGTTACCCATCCCTCTACCCGGAGCCCCGTACTAGACGTAAGATGGGAGGGCCGCAAAGCGACGCCTCCGCACCCCCGTCCTGCACCGGCGAAGAGGAACAGAGGATGGGTCCATCTCTCTGTCCCGCTCCGAGGCCTCCTTCTGCGAGATTACGTATTCGCTAAAGGAGGCCGCCGCCTGCCATGCCTCATCGCTCTCGAGCATGCAGCGAACCACACTCGAAAACGTGAGGTCCCGCCCAAGCACTGCTACGAGATCGTGGCGCTGCACGGCCCATCGATCGCACACCTCTAAGGTGTGCTGGGCTGACACACGAACGCACTGGTCTAACCTAACCTAACCTAACCTAACGACTGACCCTGGTTGAAACTTTTAGTTACTTATAGGTAGATAATTAATCGCGATTTGTCGCGTTATGGTAATTTATATGAGGTTCCAAAACAAAAAATGCTCTACACGTCCTTCTCTTCACACTATATTCTGCTTCATACATGATAGGACCAAGATAAATGCTTCACAATCGTACTTCATAATATTTGTCCTTAAAACAGCAGATAGATAACGTAACTATGGGAATTAGGTTAGGTAGAGTCCAAACAACGTTTGTTAATTTTAATTTATGATATTTATTAATGTGAAAAACACTAGAAAGTAAATAGCGATTCTTTCTATAGAGGATAGAAAAATCAGAATGACAGGCAGGCGAATGCTAACAGCATGACATAATAAAAACATGACAAATAGAACGTTTGAATTAATATAGAGTGCCAGATATATCAGATGGTCACTTTATAAATAGAAATATTTATTTTACATAATAATAAATTATATTGATTGGTTTTAGAATAACCTGTAAATAAATCCAACACGCCCCCTCAAAAATTAATCAATGAACTTCTCATCTTAATACAATATTATATTACCTATAAAGATCGCTATTAAAACTTTCTAGTGATGCCTGGGGAATATGTACAATATTATAACAGTCCAACATTTGTTGCTAAGGATTAGGAAAACCCAGGAAAACCTAATCAGACCATTGTGTTATTAATCAAATTATTTACATTTAATCATAAATACATTTTACTATTTTAAACTATATAAATAATAGCATAACTCTTAATCCGTAAAAGAAAATAATCTCTTCTAGTAAATACAAACAAAATATCAATACACTCTGTGAATAATCCCATTTTTCACACAGCAGCACACGGTGACTGTAGGTGACGGTTTCGATAGCACATCGACCAACTGTTGATTAGATGGAATAGAATGTATTGCAATTTGATAACAACACTTTATAAATTATGTGTTTTGGTTCCTGGAAAAAAATATTTTATATCAATATGTTTTGACCATTAGCAATACTAATACAACCGTTATTATCTTCGAAAAGTATCATCGGTTCATTGATGTAAATTTTTATGCTGAGAGCTAAAAGCTTTTCTAACAGCTTCGTACAGCGCCATGTAAATGGCTGACCGATGTTTGTCCTTTTGTAGTCCATGATATTGTACACTGATCGAAAAGCTTAAACAAATAACCTGTGATACTTTTTCTGTGAGTTATATCACTTCACTTCTGCCTCTAGTCTGAATCTACATAAATAGCCACTTAAGATACTTTTAGATCGATAGTACCTTTGAGATACCTTAAGACCATTTTTAATTTTTAAGTTCTGAATTATATTTTGATTTATTTATCTGCTAAATATATTCACACTAGTGCTCAAGTCAAGACGTATAAGATTTTGTATACTTATGTATACAAAATATATATATACTTATAATACAAATATAATACAAATATTTATACTTATGTATACAAAATCTTTGTATGAGATGGGAATACGATCTTTGAGTTTTATTTATTGCCTATCACTCCTCCTTAACTCACTATTTTTATTTGTATAACTTCAGAATCTACAAAAGTAGAACAATCAATTTGTATTTCAGGTATGCGTTTTATCTACGCATTTTAGAAGGACATTTATCCACATCAGATTAATTATCTGATTTATTACTGTCAGTATTTAGTTCATGAGACACTGATTTTGATGACATATAAAGTCTATCAGTTTTGTCTCGAGAATTTGTTATATTCCCTTCAGGTTCCAGAGGATACCTGGTTTTATGAAATTAATTTTATCAAATGTGACACTGATTTCGATGGCAAATAAGGCCTATCAGTTTTGTCTTGAGAATTTGTTATATTCCCTTCAGGCTCCAGAGGATACCTTGTTTTTTAAAAATTAATTTCATAAAAAAAACATCCCTGACAGTAATGAATATTCTACAATCGGGATTCCAAACGTTGTAACCGTTTGGTTGGTAGCCTACCAGTATTCCTACCCATGATTTTATATCAAGTTTATTTTTACTGGTTTTATCAAACACTTTAAAATATATTTTAATATGAGGCTTTTTATTATGCCACATTTCAAATGGTGTGTGAAATAGTTTCAGAGCTCTATATGGTATGATATTAATTAAACAAGTAGGTAACAGTTAAAAACTGAAACCAAAAATGTTTAAGTTAATTTAGCACCATTTATGCATTGACCGTGCTTTCTCTGTAATAGTGCTTCGCAACACCGTTTATTGAGACCTAGAAACCGTTAAATTATAAGCGATCCCTTTTTCAATACGTACAGTAGTTTTTAATTTTGATGGATAAGTACTGACCACCGTAATTACGGTATAGACTTACTACTTTAGAATTGACTTTATATAGACTAAATTTTGGCTACGTAATCCTTGATTACTTAAAATACATCTGATCTATAAGTTATTAAATATGTCACACAGTAATGAGTATACTGGTACATAAAAGTCACAAAATAGTTTTTACTATCAACTACTAGAAGGAGTGATGGCCTGATGGGTCCACACACACGTTAAAAAAAAAACGATCGTTCAATGTAATCTCTATTGTGCATGTGATTAAAAGTTAGTAGCGTCTGTTTCCCATTTATGTAATTTTCTCATCATCTCTGGACGTTATGGCTTTTATTGTTTTTAATAAGTCTACGTCATCAACCATTCATTTTTTTAAATCCAAAAATGTATTTCTACTAATGTGGCTTAAACGCTGATGCCATAAATCGTAGCTATTTTTGACGTTTTACATACATGGGACACAGATCAGCTAGTAGGCAATGATATATATATATAAAAAAACTAAAGCAAATAAGTTGTATATGGACTTACCTTTCATGATTAAATACTTTACCATTTTTGCATATACGTGTACTTTTCTTATTAAAAATTATAGTCATGACAGTATGTCCCATTTTAAGCAGATTGTATGCTGCCTCAGGACAATATAGTACATCTTCCAATGATCCTTGAACGCCCAAATTGCTACTTATGATGACACAGCTGAAAATATATAGTGACGGGATTTTGCAACTGAAATTTTAAAGTTTATGTGAAAAATTAGTGAACAAAGTATATAATAGTCTCCTAGATAAGCAGCTGGAACTTCATACATGCATATATGACTCACAATTTGGTTTTCAGACGGGCCTGTCCACTGAAAGTGCCATATATTGTCTTAAGGAGACTGTTCAGTACTACACAACTAGGAAAACTCCAGTCTACGCTTGTTTTTTGGATCTGTCGCGGGCATTCGATCTGGTGTCATACAATAAACTATGGCAAAAGCTGGAAGAAGACACTACCGTACCTCATGAAATAACATGCTTATTCAAGTACTGGTATAACCATCAACAAAATAGCGTGAAATGGGCGGGAGTGTTTTCCAATGTGTATAGGCTGGAGTGCGGGGTGAGGCAGGGGGGGCTGAGCTCTCCACGTCTCTTCAACCTCTACATGAACCGGCTGATCGGGGAACTTAACAGCACATACGTAGGATGCCACATTGATGGCGTTTGTATAAATAATATAAGTTACGCTGACGATATGGTGCTGTTGAGTCCGTCGATTGGTGCTTTGCGTAGGCTTCTTCGTATCTGTGAGGAGTATGCGGGAGCCCATGGGCTTAGGTACAACGCTAATAAAAGTGAGTTTATGGTCTTCAGTGCCGGTGCGGACAGGAGTTACAGAAATGTGCCTCCTGTATCGCTAGACGGTGTACAACTGAAGAGAGTAGACAGGTTTAAGTATCTGGGCCACTGGGTAACCGACACTCTGTCAGATACAGAAGACATTGAGAGGGAGCGTAGGGCGCTGTGTGTGCGCGGTAACATGCTGGCTCGTAGATTTGCACGATGTAGTAAAGAGGCAAAGTTGACTCTTTTTAATTCCTTCTGCCAATCATTCTACACCTGTGGTCTGTGGGTCAAGTACACACGGCGGGCATACAGCGCTCTACGAGTGCAATACAACAATATGTTCAGGATGCTGTTTGGGCTGCCTCGGTTTTGTAGCGCTTCTGAAATGTTTGCCGAGGCACGAACAGATTGTTTTTACACAATCATGAGAAAGCGATGTGCCTCGTTGTGGTCTCGTGTACGGGGCAGCCAGAACAGACTCCTGAGTGTACTGGGTAGTCGATGGGACTCCAGGCTGTTAAGGCATTGGATGCAGCTCCATGCCCCAGCAGCTCGTTTCCCTTATATTTAAGTTGTAAATGTTTTAAAAATCTGCTATTATAAATTTGTTATACTAACACTACACTTAAGACCTTTGTTACTAACACTATTATATGGATTTCTTAATCTGAAATAAATTATTTGATTTGATTTGATTTGATTTGATTTGATTTGATATGTTGTGAGTCCTGTTTATGATGTGATCTGAAGCTCCGGATTCTTATATAAACGACACATTTGACCCCAGATGGTCTGAGTCTGTATAGTCTCCTGTCGTAAAAGAAAACCTTGAAAATTGACTTGATGTAGAAGGCTGTGTTTGTGTCAGTTCAACAGCTTGAACTGTCTTCGTTCTGTTCTCATTTTTCCTTTGACTTATTCTTTTGTAATAGAAACAATCATTTATAACATGACCGGTACGGCCACAATGATGACATTTTATAAAATTTGTCATTTTTTTCGTTTTATAATTAAAATTTTTTTTGTTGATTATAATACTGGTGTTTCGTGCTATTATGCTTTCGTTTAAATGTTTCATCTCTTTTTACTACTTGTAATACTTTTAAACTTGTGTCACAACTTTCATTCTTTAGTTTTACTTCATGATCCAATAATCTCGTCTTAACAAATGACAATATCAAATTGTCTTCAGATAACGTTTCAATCGCAGTAATAACACCATCGTATGTTGTGGGTAGTGTGAGCAATAAATGTGCCACTTTGTCGGTTTCGTCAAATTGTGCACCAGCAGCTAATAATTCCGATACTAAGTCATCAAAAATAGAAAAAAAACTTTATAAGAGGTACATCACCTTGAAGTTTGAGAGTAAGAAGTTTTTTTCGTAAGGCCAATTGCGTCGCAAGACTTTTCCTTTCATACAAAGCATCTAGATTATTGAATATGCCTTTTGGCAGTACTATCTTCTGGTGCAAAACTAAGATAAGAATCCGACAGATACTCAACTATCACACTTTTTGCAATGCGATTTTGTTTTTCCCACTCACTTGATCGATTTATAGGTTCTTCGTCTATGGCATTTAAAACATACAATTCACATAATAGCGACCGAATTCGGAACTTCCATACGCTATACTTCTCACCATCAAATGGTTTAATATTTCGTTTTGACTTAGAATTTTCCATTCTTTGTAATTTTCGATTCCGACTTTTTGTAACGCAGCGAAATAATAACACGCGAGGACTGGGTCCATAACCTATGGGAATTAGGTTAGGTAGAGTCCAAACAACGTTTGTTAATTTTAATTTATGATATTTATTAATGTGAAAAACACTAGAAAGTAAATAGCGATTCTTTCTATAGAGGATAGAAAAATCAGAATGACAGGCAGGCGAATGCTAACAGCATGACATAATAAAAACATGACAAATAGAACGTTTGAATTAATATAGAGTGCCAGATATATCAGATGGTCACTTTATAAATAGAAATATTTATTTTACATAATAATAAATTATATTGATTGGTTTTTGAATAACCTGTAAATAAATCCAACAAAATCAGCCGAACTCTAACTTTAACTCGTTTAAAAGATGTTCTAACATTTAAACCGCCTTTCAAAAAAGGACGAGGTTTTCAATGCGGTCGGCATTTTATTTTCTATATATACAGATTACGCTAAGATTAATTATACGATTTATGTTTTTTTTCTTCGACGTTATAGAGTAGCTACTTATTGATCCCCTAAAAATGTTACATAGTTTGACTGTGATGCTAATTCTATTGACTATGCAGATGAGTCTGATGATGCAGCTGATAATATCTATCCCCATTGTTTCAGGGAGGCTCTACCAAACGGCACGCTCTGGCTGAGCGCGTTCTCATCGGCCCAGTACCGCAGCGACGTCCACGCCGCGGTGTACCGCTGCCGCGCCGCCGGGACGGTCGGCACCGTGCTGTCCAGGGACATGAGGCTGGAAGCCGGTGAGTTACTGTAGCTCTGGCCGGTCCTCATCGGCCCAGTACCGCAGCGACGTCCACGCCGCGGTGTACCGCTGCCGCGCCGCCGGGACGGTCGGCACCGTGCTGTCCAGGGACATGAGGCTGGAAGCCGGTGAGTTACTGTAGCTCTGGCCGGTCCTCATCGGCCCAGTACCGCAGTGACGTCCACGCCGCGGTGTACCGCTACCGCGACGCCGGGACGGTCGGCACCGTGCTGTCCAGGGACATGAGGCTGGAAGCCGGTGAGTTACTGTAGCTCTGGCCGGTCCTCATCGGCCCAGTACCGCAGCGACGTCCACGCCGCGGTGTACCGCTGCCGCGCCGCCGGGACGGTCGGCACCGTGCTGTCCAGGGACATGAGGCTGGAAGCCGGTGAGTTACTGTAGCTCTGGCCGGTCCTCATCGGCCCAGTACCGCAGCGACGTCCACGCCGCGGTGTACCGCTGCCGCGCCGCCGGGACGGTCGGCACCGTGCTGTCCAGGGACATGAGGCTGGAAGCCGGTGAGTTACTGTAGCTTAGCTCTGGCCGGTCCTCATCGGCCCAGTACCGCAGCGACGTCCACGCCGCGGTGTACCGCTGCCGCGCCGCCGGGACGGTCGGCACCGTGCTGTCCAGGGACATGAGGCTGGAAGCCGGTGAGTTACTGTAGCTCTGGCCGGTCCTCATCGGCCCAGTACCGCAGCAACGTCCACGCCGCGGTGTACCGCTGCCGCGCCGCCGGGACGGTCGGCACCATGTTGTCTAGGGACACGAGGCTGGAAGCTGGTGAGTTATTGCAGCTCTGGCCACCGTTCGTATCAGCCCAGTTTCTCAGGCTCAGGCTTGGAGATGTCTCAGCGATTATCGCCACCCACAGGAAAGATACAATAGCATCTCAATAAATCGGTGAGAAATTACGCCTCACGTCTTTTAAGCCCTACCCCATTGAGTTTGTTTGGTATTTGTCCCCGTCAGTCTTTTGATAGACCGCGATATCTCTCCAACCTAAGGGAAAACCAGAGCTCTCATTTGTGTCACAGATTTAATAAGGCACCAATAATACCGCTTATCGCACATTTTATCAATCCTCCAATATTTCACCACAATCCTCATATCTGTCTGAGCACAAAAGCTATATAAAACGCAAAAGTAATGAAACCTCGTTCAAATCGAACCGCTCGACTTACAGCGTGCCCAGGAAACGTATCGACAAATACGCGCAGACAGAAAGCTACCCAATTACCGCGCAGTAAAATCTACATTCGCCTGAGCGGTTAAATACTTGACCTGCGTGGACTTTTGAGACGTAAGATGGAATCGCTGGGGTTCGAATGCAAATAAGAGTCTTTATATCCGACTGTTCGCGAGAACCTTCGAGATTGGCCCACAAAAGGGCAGGGCCTAATGGAATAAACAGTTCATATTTGAATGAAAATAAAATAGACGCTTATTGTGTTACGGGGGCAGAAAACGCGGTGATCGGAAAAATGTTTTATTAGATTGAGCCAATTTCGTAATCAGGGAATGTAATTTTATTGATTCCCAATATCGGCAACTATATTTTTTATGTTTGGTATCGATTTTCTAGAACCGTATTTTTCAACTTTGTGCTGATTTTGACGTGATAATGTTAACTTCAATTATTTACGTATGAATGTTATACAGTTATACAGTAATAATACACAAACTACTTGCATTTTTTCCACTTTATCGTTTAGGTGTTACAAACGAACACGATGATGACATAGTCGAAACCGGTCGTGTATTTAAAGAAATAAAATTAATGTAAAATAACAAATAAAGTGGAAAAAAAAGAAACTACAATAAAAAACCAACTTCAACAACTAAAAAGCACGTAAACGTTTTAGACGTAGTTTTATTTTTTATTTTTTAGTTCATCTAAGTCAAAGTAAACTACAATACTATGATAAATTAGTTTGGTAGCTACGATGCTACAAACAGACTGACTGACACCATATTTATAATTTCCACCTCCTTTTTGTGTCGAGAGTAAATTATAAATGCGAAAGTTAAAAACTTCTAATTAAGCCGTACTCAACCTACTTATTAATAAATCATCCATATAAAAAATGTTTGTGTATCACCCCTGAAAATTGGTGAAATACAGTACAAAACTACAAGACCAAATAATGTATAAAATAATTTTAAACAAAAAAAAACCGACTTCAAAAAGTAAACTAAAAAGCAAAAAATAAATTTACTTTGCACAAAGTAATACTTATTTTCACTTAAGTAAATAAATTTATTCTATAATTTTGAAGTCGGTGCCAAGTTTAACGTTCTTTTATAATTTGTTTTCATTTAATATTAGTTTGTAAGCCAGTACTTTGGTAGGTACATAATATATAGTAATAGTTACATTGATAGTTGTATATTTTTTTCTGATTCTTATTTTCTGTGATTGCCTACATATATTTAGTAATTTGATATTGTAGTAAGGTTGTTGAAGTACTTACTTGGCACCGACTTCAAAATTATAGAATAAATTTATTTACTTAAGTGAAAATAAGTATTACTTTGTGCAAAGTAAATTTATTTTTTGCTTTTTAGTTTACTTTTTGAAGTCGGTTTTTTTTTGTTTAAAATTATTTTATTTTAAGATTTTTAGTTATGGGTAGACTGAGTAAGGATAGGTACTTACCGCCAGAGCAGCGCAAAAATTATACATATCAAGTTGACTATAAAATGATATACAAATTTTAATAATATCAAAGTCGATACCAGCCAAACTGAATATGATTTCTATATAACTCTTTTATTATTTTTAGTCGATTCACATTTCTTTATTTGGCTTAAAACAATTTTTTACCTTTTTAATATTTACCTATTTCGTCATATTGTTATGATAGTACCTATATATAGATACCTACTATCTGGCGAAGACAGAGGTGGTGTTGAGTACTGTAATTGATATAGTGGCATATGCTTGCAGTACTTTAAGCGATGTCGTAATTTCCAAACTTATAACTTCAAAGACTAAGCAGTCCTGTATGCCTGTTTCTGATCTATGTGGTATACCTTAACAATTGATTCAAAATTATGTTTGTTTTTAGACGGATATAAGCATATCGAGTAACATAAGCATGTTACTCGAAAAAAATACAAAATTACTATGAGTGTTCCTATAAATTTCGAGGAGTTCCCTCGATTCCTCACGACACCATCATCAGGCATGCACTTTGATAACTATGAGACCATGTTCGACTGTAATTGACGTAGTGGCGTATGCTTTCATTTCTTTAAACAACACTGAAATCTTCAAACGTGTATCTCTAAGGACTCAGAAGTTCTGTTCACTACTTTAAAATCTTACTATTTGGTAACATATGCTTGGGCTACTTCAGAAAAAATCAAAATCGATATAATATGTTTCCATATAAATTTTGAGGAGTTCCCTCGATTCCTCACGGATCCCATCATCAGGTCACCACTTTGGTAAACACTGGTACAACACTGTAATTGACGTAGTGGCGTATGCTTGCATTTCTTTAAACAACGCTGCAATCTTCAAACGTGTATCTCTAAGGACTCAGAAGTTCTGTTCAGTACTTTAGGTCCAGGATATGGTGCAAAATCTTACTATTTGGTAACATATGCTTGGGCTACTTCAGAAAAAATCAAAATCGATATATGTTTCCATATAAATTTTGAGGAGTTCCCTCGATTCCTCACGGATCCCATCATCAGGTCACCACTTTGGTAAACACTGGTACAACACTGTAATTGACGTAGTGGCGTATGCTTGCATTTCTTTAAACAACGGTGCAATCTTCAAACGTGTATCTCTAAGGACTCAGAAGTTCTGTTCAGTACTTTAGGTCCAGGATATGGTGCAAAATCTTAATATTTGGTAATATATGCTTGGGCTACTTCAGAAAAAATCAAAATCGATATATGTTTCCATATAAATTTTGAGGAGTTCCCTCGATTCCTCACGGATCCCATCATCAGGTCACCACTTTGGTGACAATGGGACCAAACGGGAAGCACCACCTTTCAAATAAAAAAAAAATCATCCAAATCGGTTCACCCAGGCGAAAGTTCTGAGGTAACAAACATAAAAAAAAAAAAAAAAAAAAAAAAAAACATACAGACGAATTGAGAACCTCCTCCTTTTTTTGGAAGTCGGTTAAAAACCGGCTGAATTGTGAACCTCCTCCTTTTTGGAAGGCGGTTAAAAAGTGCGAGTGGTATGTGTGTTACTCGTATTACTGTTTATCATGAATTTGTGCCAAGAACCTACTGTACATTCAATTACTACCTCCCACACCGATTTCGCCAATGGTGGCCGGTTTCATCGAAAGCAGGCCAGCTACGCAGGAGATATTTTATGGTGTCTTAGTGTGAGCGCAATACACAGAAGCACTCTCTCTTCCATCACTCTCGTAGCCCAGTGGGACGGATAACCTACAGGACTGGCGGGAGATCAGGCACAGTACCGACTGTTTACATGCCCTTCCGACGCATGAATTATCTTTCTTGTCAGACAATCAGGTGATTAGCCTGCAGTCTCCTAACCAAACTTGTAAACAACATTTTTTGTTGTTCCAATGCGGGAATCAAAACCACCACCGGGTCGAGAGTGAAGCTCTGAACCACTAGACCACGGATGCATTATAGTTACGATAATAACTCGCACTTAGCACATTGTGTCTTAAACCGCTATGTCTCAAAAGTCTACTAAGTTTGCTATTAAAACTCCATTTGGTTCATCAAAATACACTTTTTTTCTCTTAAAATAGCCTTTAAAGACTTGTACACTTCGGTATCGGCGTATCAGAGTACCGCCGGCAATATCTCAATGGTTCTTACGCGGCATTCACGGAACAATCGTCCTCAAACACGACACAGCAACAAAACATTGAGGAAAATGTTCGGGCTTTCTATGATATGGCTTATATTATTTTTATTAATGTTTGCCTGTTGGGATAAAGGGATATCGGCAATAATCATTACCTATTAGGAACTTACAAAGTAAACACAACGTTTCATCAACATACATTTTAAAATCAGAAAACTTTCATATTGCATGCCCTTAAAACGGTAAAACATGCACTAAATAATTTATTTGTAATACCTTTTAAAATATGTTTTATGCGAATAAAGACATTGTATTGTATTGTATTATTGTATTGTACTAACTTTGTCCCCCCCCCCCCTTCTAGACAAAAGTAATTATTAAAATTAAAGCAAAAATACAGTACATATTATGAACATAAAATGTACTGTACTGAGGGACATTTTAAAATCTGCACTCCAAATTGGGTAGACAGAAAGTTGCGTGAAGTCCTTACAAGGCCTCAAAAACATCAAATATCGGCGTCACGTGAAAACTGCGTAGTGAATATCATATGACAAAGAATACCTTTGTTCTTTTGTGCCCAAGTTGCCGTCAACTTAAACGGCCCTCAAGTTACCTCACAAAACGGCTTTGTAGGCTCTAATCTGAGGTACTTAAGTGATTAATTTAGCTGATGATACTACACGCGAGGGCGCGGAGTGGTCGCATTGTGTTGGGGTAGACGAGTAGACGAGTAGGGCAGACGTGCACGCGCCGTGCGGCGTGCCACTAAAGGACGTGGGGATTGAGCAGCCTTTTTTTACCAAATTACAATTTCGAGATGTAAGACCAGAGAGGTGGTCGGAACTCAAAGCGAAGGTCGTGCGTTCGTCCCACCAAGGGAGCAAAAATGTTCTGTTTCTGGGTCATGGACGTGTGATACAGCAAACGGTATTAAGAAAATTGTGCGATCGGAAATTTGGCACAATACCCGTTGTCAGGTTCCTGTGATCCCAAACTATTCGGAATACTTACTACAGGGCCAAATTGACGTGGTATAAAGAGTCCAAATTATTTAATACTTTTAGTCTTTGTCGGTGGGACATCAGCCATTTCATTTATCTTATATATAAATAAAAATATCTTATATATAAAAATTACTTTTCGTTAGTCTCGCTGAAACTCGAGAACGGCTGAACCGATTCGGCTTGAAATATTTGAGGAAGTCTAGGGAAGGTTTAAACGGTTTCTATGCTCAACGAAGTGGGCACGGGTCGGCTAGTTAGGTATATAGTTTATACTCAGCCTTCCGCTCGTTCTATTTTTCCTTCTCATATTGTCTTTATGATATATTATATGTTCTATCATGTCTAATAAAATGCTCGATCATCTTTCATCTTTTATATTCTAAAGTTTATTTCATACACTTATCTAACAGACAATTATTCTTACTAAGAATTCTAAACCAACACATAAATCTCTGACAGGCTTTCATCACGCTTAAACTATTGAACGTATTTTGATGGAATTGAGTATTTCGTGAACTTAAGGGAAGGACATGGGCTACTTTTTATCACAGCAAAATACTCACTGTGAACTCACACAAAACTAACTGTGCGCGTGACTTCGTTCGCGTGGTTTTTGAGTGACTTAAACCGTTTATGCAGCGCACGCAACGAAAGTCCACAAATGTGAATAATTTTCCCCGTTTTTTCAACATTTCTCAGTGAAGCTTCGGTCCTATTGGTCGCAACGTAATGTTATATAGCCTAAAGCCTTCCTCCATAAATGGACTATCTAGCAAAAAAATATTTTTTATTATCGGGCCAGTAGTTCCTGAGATTAGCGCGTTTAAACAAACAAACAAACTTTTCCGCTTTATAATATTAGTATAGATTCCCCGTTTTCGCAACATTTCTCACTGATGCTTCGCTCCTATTGGTCGCAGCGTAATGTTATATAGCCTAAATCCTTCCTCTATAAATGGACTATCTAAAAAAAAGAAATTTTAAAATGGGAGCAGTAGTTCCTGTGATTAGCGCGTTTAAACAAAGAAACAAACTCTTCCGCTTTATAATATTAGTACATATAGATATAGATAGTTTTTGTGGTAGGGACATGTCTCCCGCGGGTTGTTTTCCAATCTGCGTCCGTCCCATTTGACGCCAGCGCCGTAATAAATCCAGGAGTTTGTACGAAAAACACGTTTTTAATTTAGAACGAATTATGGGACAAACGAAAAATTTCCGAGAACGATTACTGTTTTGTTACAATAACGGCCTGGCACATAAAAGTGGAATAAATTATATAGCATTCGTGGGTAATTAAAGGATTTTTGGTATTTACATCCAGATTTCAACATTCGAAGAACGGTATATTTCAACTTTTTACGTTGTTGTGGCAGTCTATGTTGGTTCGATAGTAGCACCTAAGCTAAATAACCAATTCTACTGAATGATATATTGGTAGATTCGCAATTAAATAAGAGCCCAAATAACATAGGTTCAAGATTTTTTTGTAGCTAATTGTCTTGTATTCGCTAAAACGCTTTAAGTACATTTTATTTGCTCACTGAACATATTCAGACAAGCTTATTTGGATGTCGTATTTCAACATAATGTTAGGAAAGACTGTCGTTGGTACTACAATAAAAATTAAATAAAGTTAATATTCAAAATTAAAACATAAAATTTGTTTTTTGAAGATCAATTTACTGCCACTTCGGAAACCTCACCAGGCGAGAAGAACCGGCGAAAGAAACTCGCTCGAGTGCCACCTTTTTACCCGACTTCGGTGTAGCCATAAGGGAAGCTCATAATAATAATAATAGCTCCCTCACCGATTTCGGTGTCGGTAGCCGATTTCATTGAAACCAGGCCAGCTACGCAGGAGTTATTTTATAGTGCCCAAGTGTGTGCGCAATACACAAAGACACTCTCTCTTCCTTTTACTCTCATAACCCAGAGGGACGGTAAACCGACACGACTGGCGAGAGATCAGGCGCAGGACCGACTTTTTACATGCCCATCCGACGCATGGATCATCTTTCTTGTCAGACAATCAGGTGATCAGCCTGCATTGTCCTAGCCAAACTTGAAAACAACATTTTTTGTTGTTCCAACGCGGGAATCGAACCCACGACCTCCGGGTCGAGAGCGAAGCTCTGAACCACTAGACCACGGAGGCGATAAGGAAAGCTCATGTATGTACATAGACTGCCAAAATCATTAGCCTTCCTTTTGGCTTCACCAAACAAACAAACATCCCTCGCAATGTTCCCTCGCAGCAGCTAAACTACTATTTAAACAGCAGCTAAATTACTGGTCTCACCCGCCTAAAAATCTAAGCGTCAGCTCAAACCGAAATACGGTACAAAAATAGCATAATATTCATAACATTATATTGAAAAATCATAATATTCAACTGATGTTGCAATATTCGATGCCAAAGCGGATGCAACCACGGCTCTACCTTGACCATTTGTGTCTATGCATTTCTATTTTCTGGGTTTCAAATTAAATTATTTTCTTGTTTCAGCCTTTCAGCCAGACCCCTTTTTTGCAAAGTCTCTTAAACTTTTTTTATAGCCAAAATTGTTCTATTGAAAAAATATACAATAAATAATATCTTATATATAAAAATGAATTGCTGTTCGTTCTGAATCTCGAACTGGAACGGCTGAACCGATTCGGCTATTTTTAGTCTTGAAATATTTGTAGAAGTCCAGGGTAGGTTTAAACGGTTTGTATCTCAACGAAGTGAGCACGGGTCAGCTAGTGTTAGTATAAAAATATTAATCATTTAGATAAAACTGTTGTACGTTGATACTGAAACCCTAAATCATAATTTTGAGTGAAATGGCTCCCAAACGGTCGTGAGCAGACTGCATAATCAGATGAAACTGACCAGCTCATTGTGTCTGTCCACGACCGTCGACTGCGGTCAGAGATCGCTGCTCCTCATTAGCTGCTGCTGATTCCCAATAATCGATGCGGTTGGATCCCAATCAGGGATGAAATGGATACGAAATTTCGCACACGGATACGGATAATAATAAATAAAAATAAATAAAATAAAAATAAAAAAGCCATTTATTCAATTTCACTATGTTACAATTTAGTGTTAGTATTATATTTACACTTTATTAAATTATGTTAGTTAGTAATATTTTAGATTATTCTGGGAAATTGACCCCTTTGGGAGGGGAGGCCTATACCCATATAGGCCTCCCCCAACTTTTTCCAAACTTCTCTGTCATTGGCTTTGTCAAGCCATGAGACTCCAGCCACCTGCTTTGTCCTGGACCCATTGCTGCTTTGGTCTTCCAACATTCCTTTTGCCAGAGGGTCCATTCCAATTGGTGGTCTGTATAGTCCATCTCATATCTTTGCTACATGCGATACGGATATAGATATTAATTTATTTCGGATTATCCGTTTGTTTCGGATAATTTCGGTTACGGATATTACATTTTTACAGTAGCAATACTTTAATTTCGGATTCGGATACGGTTATGGATATTTTTTAATATCGGATATCCGATAGTTTCGGTTACGTTTACTAACGTCCCTGATCCCAATCGAACGAAATGATATATTATTGTTTAATTATTGTACTAGTCCTACTGGAGATATGTATTCAAATTTTAATGCATGAGTTTGAAATCATCTACGTAAATTAAATTTCAGCCTATTATAGCCTATGTGATAACATATATTTTTGTGATACGAATCCATTGACATCTTTTTTAACCCCCGATGCAAAAACGACGGCGTGTTATAAGTTTAACGAGTCTGTGTATGTGTATGTGGCATCGTAGCTTCCAAACGGATAATCCGATTATAATGCGTTTTTTTTTCTTTTTTTTTATTAATTGGTTCAGTTGCTTAGCAGGCGCTACGGTGGAACAGCATACTTCATCATCATCATTTCAGCTATGAAGTCCATTACTGGACATTAGCGTCCCCCAAAGTTTTTAATTCTCCAGACCCCCACGGACACATAGACTGAAATCAGTATCGTTCCTTTGTTCCATTGTAGTGAAATAAAAACAGATAGTTTAGGAATAAAATTGTATATTTAATATCACTATGCATCCCACCAAAAACATTTTAATGTAAAAATGTTGCCAAGACGAATCTACATAGCCTTGTGAAAAAGTTATCAGATATCGTATAAGTTCTTAAGACTAAACTCTCTGAAACTACAAGCTCTGAAGGTGTAGTGTAACACTTTAATCAAAATCTATGAAAAAGTTGTCAGATCTCATGTAGAGCCAAGATTCTTGATCCATGCGCCCTAACTTTATCAGGCCTAACTTCACATACATACATTTCATGTAAAATATCACGCTTTATTTCACACACGATAAATACCTATGAAATAAAGGTAGCAAAAGTCCGATAGAAAGTCATGGTAAGTGTTGCTATATTTTTTTTGTCATAATGGAAAACCAACAGCTTAACTATAATACAATAGAAATAAATTAGGTGACAGAAAGCCAATTACAGGTTCTCGCGAGTAGGTACTAGGTTAATAAACATTAAAACTACAGCTTCTAGATACAATTATTGGTATCGTTAAATATTATTTCAGGAAAGATGTGCTATGAAGTGTCTTGAAAGGAAATAAAGTATATAACCGATCATAAATTTTTCGTGACTCTGCACGTATGAATGGCCCCTTACTTCGTGTATGTATTGTCTATGACACTTTCAGACCCCAGCCATCTCATGTCCAACATGTTCACAGTATCGATTTCGTGAGCACGAGAGACTCGGTAACATTCTAACACAATTCCGCGTCGCGACGTACCCGTATAATTAATTACGCCGCAGCTGTCATGTGACGCCCCCCCCCCCCCCCTGTGGAGGTGTTGTAGTGGAGAGGATATTAGTGCTCCCTATTCCATATTAATTATAACCATATTACCGCCGAAGCCCGTTATTAATATCATCGTTATATTTTGCCATACGTTTTCGGATATGTTTTCGCCGTAAGTATATGCCAAAATATTCCTCGTCTTATAGGCTGTAAAATTAAGTGATATTACTTATGGATCCCAAGTTTACTGTGAAAGTATCAGCGCTGAAAAAGTTACTCTTTTTAAATTATTGTATGGGAAAATTTATGATATTTGGGCATTTCTCATAGAAACATGAAAGTCAAAAGTAAGTTTTTCAGCACTGATAATTTCACAGTAAACTCTACTTATGCAACTCGTTTATTTTACACCTTGTATAGATGGAGATTTGAGAATAATGTTCATCAATGATTTTTATATTGGTGACATCTGATAGCCGTAGGGACTAGGACCCGATTTACGAAGCGCTACCTAGTGGCAGAAAGGTCGACTGAAATCACTTTTTTGATTTGGCATTGCAAAACCTACACCTCTTAATTACATTCTTCTAGGTTGTTTTCGGTAGATGCTAAATGCTAATGTAGGTTTATTAGAATTAAAACTGTTTTAACTGGTCGGCAAATCATACAGGCTGTAAAAAGAAAAGTCACTATAACTAATTTTTTTCACTTTTTAACCATTTGAATTTTTTGTCGCAAGAGTAACGCATATTTTTAAACAAAAAAAATTAAATATAATATATATTTTTTAATTTTGTAAAAAAAAACATTCTAGAATGAGGAAAGGCAATGTAATCATAACCCAAAGATATAGTGACTGTTCTTTTTACACCCGTTATTATTATTAATTATTATAGGGAGGACATTAGTCTAACCTTGCGAAGCCAGTGGGGACAAAAATGGTTGATGACGTATAACCTCCGACATGTACTTGCAGTGATGGACGTGCCCTGGGAGCTGCGCGTGCAGCCCACACACGGCGTGTCCGGCGGCGCCGCGCTGCTCACCTGCGCCGCGTCGCCCGGCGTGCGGCACCACGTCACCATCACCAGGTGGTTCAAAGATGGCGCCGTGCTCGCCCCCATGGCTGCAGATTCTGGTAAGTTGTGGCTTAACGAACTGTGCGTTAATGGAATCAGGCGTTACTTTGCGAAAATCCATAGCATAAAATTTAAATATTTTATATATAGAAATATCCCGCGAAAAAATTATAACCACAACCTGCTAGCAGATAAGTGAGTGTACACATAGGCATGCGTTTGATGCATGATCGCAAGCAGAAACGTGAAAACACCACCACCACACAAGCAATAATGGCAAAGCCCCACAAAAAAAGCAAAGCCCCACACAACCATGCAGGTTGTAAAACTCGACGCGCGTTTCGCTCCGACCCCGGAGCATCCTCAGAATGTTGACTCTGCGAACAATGTTCGTTAAGTCAAGTATGTGCGTGTTGCTCAGCGTGCACCACCATCACCAGGTGATTTAAGGATAGCACAGTGCGCACCCCAATGTCTGCTGTGTCGCCCAGCGTGCTTTACTACGTCATCACCAGAAGGTACAAAAATAGCGCCGTGCTGGCACCCATGGCTACTAACTCTGGTTGTGGTTTAAGGGCAACTTGTCGAGAAATTGGATCTGAACAGAGTTCAACAAGTTTACACCCTTGACAAATAAGAAAATTCTTGTGGTCTCCAGTCCTTTCGGGACGTGTTTGCGCACGAGCATCATTAAAACGTAGCACCAAACCATTTGCCCTCTTCGCTAGATTATTCGTTATACCTAGTTTCAAAATCTGACTGCAAAAATGAGTTCATGAGGTCTTAGACCGCTCATTTTGCGTTTTTAGTTATAATATCGTGTTAATGGAGCTTGGCTCTTAACTTAGGTCATGGTTTCTCGCAGCAACAGTGCAGGCTGATTACCTTACTAAAAAGAAATTACGAGTAATGGAAGGCAGTGACTTTGTATTTTTGGGTACTATACACTTGGCTACTATAAAATGACTCCTGCCTGGCGACTGACGCTGAAATCGATATGGGAGCTATACAGGATGTCTCATGGTTTATATATCAAGCCGGATATAGTGTGACGAGAATGATGCGTAGAGCATTTTTTTTTTGGCACTTCCTATATATTACTTACAATAACGCGAAAAAAAGGTCTAAAATGACCAAAAGGAATGAATCTTACTACGTTGGGCCTGGCTCCTCTACACTGGTCGTTGACCTAACACCTGACCAAGGTTGAAAATAATCTGTTTCGTCGTAAGTTAATTTATATGAGGCGCCAAAACAAAAAATGCTCTACGCTTCCTTCTCTTCACACTATATTCGGCTTGATATAAGACGCATGAGACACTCTGAATTAATTAATAACGAAAATAATATTATATTGATTAATATTCATTAATTAATTGCGGAAGGGCACGTGGATGAAAGGGGACGGAGGAAAAACTGATATCAAAGAGCATGTTAATTAAATATCGATCTCACTTAACTGGAAGTATTACGGCTCCTCCTGAAGCCGCTAAGCCACTTAGCTGCCGAGATATTTTACCAATACCACAAAGTAGATATATTATAACAGAGTCACGACCTAGTACTAGAAAATGGTATCACCCTAATACTGGCAATTCGACTGGCTATTTTTGTTTTCTTCGATTTACAATAGATAAAGGGTGAAGTCCAGGCACATTCCTGAAACCGCCATCTAGCGCGACTATTGGAAAATACTAATTACTAATTTCGTTTCGTATCTTCTTGTTAATTAAAGAGTTGAAATAAGCTTAATGTGATGTTATGCTTAAAAATATG
The DNA here is from genome assembly GCA_905187575.2 of Celastrina argiolus. NCBI lineage: Eukaryota > Metazoa > Arthropoda > Insecta > Lepidoptera > Lycaenidae > Celastrina > Celastrina argiolus. The sequence goes on from LR994585.1 coordinate 610,935, forward strand.
CTTATCTTTATTTTAATGTCAATATTTGTACTCAATTCGGCATATTTACATTTTATAATTTGCAAACGTTACTATAAGTGACATCTATTGCAATTTTTTTGTATTAAACATAGATAGTATGGGATCGTAAGCCATGCCAATACAGACCGAAATACCGAGAATTTTCCAAGTGTCTGTGACAATAATGGCCGGTCTTAAAACCGGTCGTAAACAGCAGTTTCAATACCGCGCCTGGGCTGGAGAGCTGCCAGGCCACCTTATAAAATATAAATTAATTTTTCTCCGTAGGCCAGACGTTATTGCGATTGAGAATTTTTCCTTAGAAATAGAAGAGGACTTTTAACGGTCGCCGGCTCCGACTTAACGAGGAAATTCGATTAGTCATTTGTGGGGGTGGCGGAGAATCGGTCGACTTTTAACGTAGGTTATGATTAACTGTGAAAGAGAATTCTTCAGTAGTTTTTGCGTGAAAATCACAAACGACCAACACATAGAACAATATTAATCACAATCCATCCTCGCAAACTTATAATAACTGAAGAAATGAGTATAAGGTGATATGTCGCAAAACTTTTAATCGAGAAAATTAAGTTTAAACTGTCACTTAAACAGGTAAGGATATGTTGTAATGTATTGATTACATTGATTCTAAAGAGGGTTGTTTAATGTACTTAATACGTTACGACATATTCTAAAATGTTTAAGTGAGTTTGAACTCAATTTTCTCGATAGTTAATGGAATCAGGCGTTACTTTGCGGAAATCCATAGCATACAATTTAAATATATTATATCTAGCAATATCCCGCGAAACAATTATAACCACAACCTGCAAGCAGATGAGTGAGTGTACGCATAGGCATGCGTTTGTGTTTCGCGGGATATTGCTAGATATAATATATTTAAATTGTATCAATTTTCTCGTTTAAAAATTTCGCGACATAATAACACCTTCACACATCATATCCTCAATTATAACACATAATATTAGTGGTTAGTTTTATATAATTATCTATAATATAGTATTTCTTTAATTTTGAACGTTTTTTTCATGTGATACTATTCAGATTGAGAATATTAACGATGTTTAGTTTGATGAAACGAGTTTAAACTAATTAGATCTAATTGCTTGATGCATAAAACGGCTAACGGCTTGATAAATAAATGATATAGTAATATGTCATAATTATCTTGATAAATACAAACGCATATCTGTGACTTTTGTCGCTCAGAAATCAGAATAATATAGCATTAGGCTGATAGAGCGCACCGAATATCTGGGTGAAGCCACTAAAGTAAAACCTTCCCAGAAGACATAAAGAGATATAATATCTATGGACGGTTTACACTACGACAATCTGGCCCCGTGCTAAGTATCCGAAGACAAAGTAGAGTATCCAAAGAACTTGTGTTACAGGTGCCAGACAACGGAAATATTATATTTAATACTGTTATATTATACATATTTAAGATTTTTAATATATTAATACACAAATTTAATACTTGCCATGACCCAGGAATACAGAAGACATTTTGCTTCTTCGGCGGGATTCAAACCCGCGACCTCCCTCTCGACCAACGTACTCAACCACTGCGCTGCAGAGGTCATCGTCGTCGAGAGAAAGTAGCTTTACTGTGTTATTATTCTATTTTATAAGCGTTCTCTATGTCTACTTTTAATATCTACTTTGTGTTAATGTCTTTCAATATGAAATGATATTAGATTTATTATTTGATTTAGCGGCTTCACTCTGCCTTCAATCTGCCTGTTTTATATATTCTCACAGTAATACGACACACAGTTTATATCTAGGAACTTTCTGAGTTTCAATTGCTTTATTTTATGTGGATTTATTCACTATTCGCATAAAGATAATGAAAGAGTTAAAGTAATAGAATTGCTTCAACATAAGGCGTACACAAATAAATGATTGTGAGAAATGACAAAGTAATAATAATAATAGCTCCTCTCGCCGATTTCGGTGTCGGTAGCCGATTTCATTGAAACCAGGCCAGCTACGCAGGAGTTATTTTATAGTGCCTAAGTATGTGTGCAATACACAAAGACACTCTCTCTTCCTATTACTCTCATATCCCAGTGTAACGATAAACCGACACGACTGGCGAGAGAACAGGCGCAGACCGACTTTTTACATGCCCATCTGATGCATGGATCATCTTTCTTGTCAGACAATCGGGTGATCAGCCTGTATTGTCCTAACCAAACTTGAAAACAACATTTTTGTTAATCTAACGCGGGAATCGAACCCACGACTTCCGGGTCGCCAGCGAATCTCTGAACCACTAGACCACGGAGGCGCAAAAAACCAAAGTAATAGCATTACACTTATAGCTATGTCACAAATGTGCGTCTGTTTATTGAGATGAATGGGACATTATTATTTCTGTTAGCAACAATTAAAATAAGCCCTTCAAAGGGCTCTCGCGACCTGAACCTTGGCGGCTAAAATGTAGCTCACAATATTAGGGAGCTTCACATAAATTGACGACCTCCGTAGCGCAGTGGTAGAGTGCTCGAGCGAGAGGTCACGGCTCGAATCCCACCGTACCTCGGTGTTTTCAATGTTCCTGGGTCATGGATGTGTATTACATTTGTGTTTAATAAAAATCTTAAATATGTGACTAGTATAAAAGTATTAAATATATTTCCGTTGTCTGGTACCTGTGACACAAGTTCTTCGGATACTTAACACGGGGCCTGATTGACGTGGTGTAAATATTATTATCTTAATATTATCTTGTATATATTATTTTAATATCCTGACTCCTGAGCCTATTGACAACTTTCCATCGCTAATAACGACAGCGAAGATAGAAATATAATACTGGACCCCGATTCAAGATGGCATCGATATTAAAACTTACAAAGTTCGAAAACAAAATGTATAATATATAAATTTGACTAAATATATATAAATTTAGCTAAATTATTAATAAAATATAAAGTATAAATTATATAAATTTAGCTAAATGACAAGAGAATTCATATCCTTTCGCGAATTCTACGTCAAATCCCATACATTTTGTTTTTGAAGTTCGTAAGTTATAACAGCGATGACAACTTGAACCAGTGCCCTGATTTAACAATTAAAGTATCTCTACGTTTCTTAGCGATATTTATGTCAACAATATGTGGGTAGTATAGTTGTTAAATCAATAGATTAGTCTGCCTGTTTATCAATTACTAGTTGTTTCCGCAACTTCGTTCGCGTGATTTTTGAGTAACTTAAGCCGTTTATGCAGCGCTCGCAATGAAAGTCTCCAAATGTAATTAATTTTCCCCGTTTTTGCAACGTTTCTCACTGACGCTTCGCTTCTATTGGTCGCAGCTTAATGTTATATAGCCTAAAGCCTTCCTCTATAAATGGACTATCCAACATAAAAATAATTTTTCAAATCCGACCAGTTGTTCCTGAGATTAGTGCGTTTAAACAAGCAAACAAACTCTTCCGGTTTATAATATTAGTATAGATATCATACACTATATTTGCGTAAAATCGCCGCGCTTGTGTAACGTGAGGTCTCCGAATTTTTAAATGTCTTGGCTACGCTGGTTGAATGCTATTTAGATTGATGTTGCGAATATATAGCAACAAGTTTGATTACTTATGGCAAATATTATAAGTTATTTTATGGTATATCAATGGATGGGATTTTTATATTTTGGAAACTTTTTATTCTCACAAAATGGTGTTTCTTAACAATGTGGCATGATCAATACATTGTCTCTATGGTTCTACTGTATGAAATATGATTTAAATGTAATTTGTTTTCCTGGTGCTGGTAATAACAAACATTTACAGCCGTAAAATAATAAAAAAAGTTTTTTTTTTTCAAAATTATATAACACAAAGTTTGTTTTTTGAAGGTCAATTTTAAAAATAAACTAGAATTAGCAGTTACCACCGGTTCGGAACCCTAACCCGGCGAGAAGAACCGGCGTAAGAAACTCGCACGAGTGCCCCCCCTCACCGATTTCGGTGTCGGTAGCCAATTTCATTGAAACCAGGCCATCTACGCAGGAGTTATTTTATAGTCCCCAAGTGTGCGCGCAATACACAGAAGCACACTCTCTTCCTTTTACTCTCATAACCCAGTGGGACGGTAAACCGACACGACTGGCGAGAGAACAGGTGCAGGACCGACTTTTTACATGCCCATCCGACGCGTGGATCATCTTTATTGTCAGACAATCAGGTGATCAGCCTGCATCGTCCTAAACAAACCTGAAAACAACATTTTTTGTTGTTCCAACCTGTTGTTGTTCAAACATCGAACCCACGACCTCCGGGTCGGGAGCGAAGCTCTGAACCACTAGACCACGGAGGCGTTTAAAGCCCCCATATACACAAAGCCTATTATGACCTGCTATGTTTCCAATTTAAATTTCACTTATTCACCGCGCAAAAAAGGAAACACGTTAACTTGTTTACATTCATATCAGATTGAATCCGAGCGGAATATTCTAACAAAACATCGAAAAGGTTTCCAGGAGAAGCGACATTTTAGCGAGTCTCTGTTGTAATATTAACAACAGAGAATAATGGAAACCCTGAATTCCTAATTGAGTTAGTTTTGATGGCCGCCAGTATCGCAGCTACCCCGTGTTCGATACCGGACCCGGAATGTTAATATTTATAGGATTGTCAAAGGAATTGGTTAACTAGGCCATTGTTTTAACAGCCGACCCAACTAAGTTATGAATTTGAAGCCGTTTTCAGTAGTCGTTTACTAGGATCGAATGTAATATAATTAAATGTAATTACTAATTATTATTAACTAGCTGAACCGTGCCCACTTCGTTGAGCATACAAACCGTTTAAACCTTCCCTGGACTTCCACGAATACTTCAAGACTAAAAATAGACGAATCGGTTCAGCCGTTCTCGAGTTTTAGCGAGACTAACCAACAGCAATTCATTTTTTTATATAAGAAGAAGAAGAAGAAGACTAACTGGCCCGTGCCCACTTTTTTGAGCTTAGAAACCGTTTAAACCTTCCCTGGACTTCCACGAATATTTCAATACCAAAAATAGCCGAATAGGTTCAGCCGTTCTCGAGTTTTAGCGAGACGAACGAACAGCGATTCATTTTTATATATAAGATATAGAGAAGATAGAGATAGATTTATAGATACATTTTATTACTATATAGTATACTATATTATCAATTTCTCTTCTCTTGGTCTGTCTATCCATAGGTATGCTTAGATCTTTAAAACTACGCAAAGTTTTTTAGTATATTAAATGATTCAAAAGAAATGTTTACTTGTATGTAACAGGCATAATACATTTAAATGTGATGTCGTAAACACATTTGCGTTTACATTACAAACGCTGGCAGAACCCCACGATATAGATCAAAATAATGAAAAACAGTATTGTATGTACATTTAAGAGGTCAACAAAAAAATCTAAATCATTAGTATTTCATTTAGCCTTCAATCATCGGTGGCAGTCCACAGATGATAGAAGGCTAAATGAAATAATATGCCACAAAAATGCAATTCGGTTAAATTAATGTATTGTATAAAACGATAAATGAATGACATAAAAATGGGTGGAATTATAGAGTTAAGATGTGACATCAAAAAGATTTCAAAAGCGTTCAACACTCACGCATATATATACGTTTAAAAAAGACATTAATAATAAAGTGTCATTTAAATGTAGTGATTTAATTTGGCCCTCCAACCGTCACCTGCTCGGGGTAAATAAGATACAGTCGCAATAAAGCGGAGCGCTAATGCAAGTTTAATGTTCGTCTTTGATGTAGCTGAACTGACGCGGACCACGCCGGCGAGTCCCTGGATGCGGCTCGTGCGGGGGATATTCGTGGCGGAAAAATATGAGTACATCTGTATGCCACGATGTCATTTATTCACTTGATTTAAATAAATAATGCCACGCCAATTTTGGTGAAGGTGGCCGGTTTCATTGAAATCAGGCCAGCTACGCAGGAGTTACTTTATAGTGCCCAAGTGTGCGTAATACACAGAAGCAGCCTTCCCTTTACTCTCGTAGCCCAGTGGGACGGATAACCGACACGACTGGCGGGAGATCAGGCGCAGGACTGATTTTTGACATGCCCATCCGACGCATGTATCATCTTTCTTGTCAGACAATCAGGATACCTTTATTATCCTAACTAAACTAGAAAACATTTTTTTTTGTTGTTTCAACGTGGGAATTGAACTCACGACCTTCGAGATCGAGATCTAGAGAGCTCTAAACCACTGCTGGACCACGGAAGATTTAAATAAATAGCCAGTATACATACCGTACAATCATAAATACTTAGGCGGGTATGAAGAATAAGTTACTTTCTTTGCTGGCATAGATATTTAATGTTTCATTAGTCCTACTTCTTCTCTCTTTCTTAAATCTATGGAAGTGACTTTGTAAAGAAGGACGGACCCTTGTCACTGGAAGTCAGATTATTTTGTAACTTATTAAAATTACTATTCAGATTTTAATAACGAAAATCTAGACAAACGCCAACTTAATTTAAATCGACTTGCAGATGGATTCATACTTTCGTAGCCCATAGTATTTCAAATAAATAAATCATATTTTACCTAACTAATTTTGGAGTATTAAACAATCAAAACTAGTTCGACGTGAGAATACAATTGTGCCGTTTTAACACCACAATACTGCATCGAAATTGTGAGATTTAAAAGTTAATGATAATAATATGAATGATAGCACACCTTGGGAATAAAGAAGCCCCCTGCAAGGCTGCTGTATAACGGGTGTAAAAAGAACAGTCAGTATCTTGGTATAATATGATTATACTACCTTTTCTCTTTCAAGAAATGTTTTTTTTTACAAAAATTTAAAAACATTTTTTTTTTGCTTTTTCGTTATTCTTGCGACAAAAAAACGAAACGGTAAACAGGTAAAATATTTTTTTTTTAATTTTTGACATAAAACTTCCAAAATGAGGAAAGGTAGTTTAATCGTTACTCAAAGTTATAGTAACTGTTACAGCCTGTATATAGAAAGTTTTAGTATTGACATATTTACATGTAAACATATACTTCTTTCTTTCAAAGATACATTTTCCATCTTTTTGGTAAAAGATGGCCCCACGCAAGTTTCTTACGCCGGTTCTTCTCGCTTAGCTTGTTCCCGAACCGCTGGTAGGCACCATAAAATATAGAAACGTAAAATGTATTCTGAATAAAAATATTTTAATTGGCAGACGTACAGACTCATCTAGTGACTGTAGATCCGGCGTCTGGGAGCACCGGCGTCGTTTATGCAGATTACCGCCGCTTAAACTTTAATACTTTCACCGACTGAGCACAAACACCGCCGTAATTCCGACGGCGTTATTGAGAAAACTTCCACCCGTTTTTACTGAATAGTGAATACGCCAACTCCGTAATCGGGTAAGTTTCATACGCCAATTAGAACAAGTTACTGCACTCTATCCCGCGGGAATAGTATCTTTTTCCGCGTATTAAATGGTCTAATCAATGTCTTGACTAAACTAAACTTGACTTGAACATCATTAATAACCTAACTCGTAAATCAAAATCAAATGGCATGTTACTCGGGTTATAATTACAAATTTATTGATACCTTATTCATTAAAATTGGATCAGTAGTTTAGGCAGTATTTTTGGCGGTGAAAGAAGTTTCATACGCGAATTAAAACTAACGTATATTATAATGATCTAATTGTCTTGACTAAAAGTTGGACATAATAACCCACCTCGTAAATAAAAAACTAGAAAACGACTACGCAAATCACATAGCCTATGTTACTCGGGCTATAATTACAAATCTATTGATACCTCATTCATTCAAATCGGATCAGTAGTTTAGGCGTTACGGTGGAAGAAACAATGACTGTCAAAATCCCTTTGGCTTCTTTGTAGTGGAATTTTCGGAAGTTCCAAACTACTTTTATCACAGATTTTAATTGTTGAATCAATTGAACGGAGTCACTGCCAAATAGCTATTATTCAATTATTCGGTAACGAGTATTGTCTGTACTCACTGCTCTCTGCTCACCGCTCACTGCTCACTGCTCACTACTCACAGCTCAGTAATAAGTCTTTGTTGTCGCTACAGTGCTACGCACTAGCGACGTGGAATGGAATAATGACGGATTGGCTGTCATGACGTTGTTATGTTGTTTAATTGGAGGCTTTTGATGTTATTTGTGTGTTTTGGCGGCAAACATTGTTAATTGAATGTTGGTACTGGGTATAGACCAAAATATAAATACGTGCCCAAACATTGAAACTAATATAACATAGAATTCGAGAGAATAATAATAATTATTCTATGAAATCAAATCAAATCAAATATTTTTATTCAGAGTAAATTTTACAAAAACATGTTTTCTGAACGTTGTTTCTATATGATGCCTACCACCGGTTCGGGAACTAGCCCAGCGAGAAGAACCGGCGTAAGAAACTCGCATGGGGCCATCTTTTACCAAAAAGATGGAAAATTGCTCTTTTAAAAAAAAGTATAAATTTACATATAAATATGTCAATACTAAAACTAAATAACATGAGTACATTCTATATATAAGTAGCTTTGTAGGGGGCTACTTTATTCCCAAGGTGTGCTATCATTCATATAATCATTAACTTTATAGTAAGCTTTTGCACACAAACGTTCTTTGACTACTTTCTTAAACTTATTAGTTGAAAAATTTTGAACGTTTTCTGGGATACTATTGTATAGGCGTATACATTGGCCTTTAAACGAATTCTTTACTTTGCTTAGTCTAGTCACTGGAACAACAAGTTTATTCTTATTCCGAGTATTTCTATTATGATTATCACATTTTCTTATAAACAGGTTTACATTTTTCTTAACATACAAGTTGTTGTTATATTAGATGAACACATTACATTACCTACACAATACATTAGAGAGGATATACTGAGAAGCTACCAGTTAGTTAGTTAGTGTTCCAGTTTCCTTAAACTTTTCTCTAAGAAACAATAACAAATTGAACTGCATCAAAATATGTCAATTATTTTTGGAGACTAACTTAAAACACTCTTTATCGTCGTAAGTTAGAACATTATTCATGTTCATAAGTAAGATGATAAGAGAATTTCAATGTATGTAGCCCGCAGGCTCATATTGAAAACGATTTACATGTTACAATTGCTTTACTCGTACAATATAACAACTAATTAAAGCGTTTCATTGTGATGTAGTCAACCCGTTACTGGTTAATTTTGAATCAATTCGTAGCTCTCTGTGTGGTCGAGTTGACCCGTAGTATAATGTCAAATTATTGATAGTAATATTAAAAATCTATAACCTGACATCGCAAAAAAGGACTGAAACAAGAAAATAATTAAGTTTGAAATCCAGAAATGCATTTGTACAAAAATGGTCAAGGTAGAGCCGTGGTCGCACCCGCTTTTGGCATTAAATATTGCAACAGCAAACGAATATTATGCTTTTACAAGTTCAATTTTTTCTGCCGGGTTTTTTTTAATACGGGTAAAACTATATTTACACACATTTTTTATAATAATATTTTAGTGTACATGGGCTGGGGTCTTCAAATCAAATACTGGATATACTGCATTACTTTATTACACGTTAACTTAGGTAGGCGGAGGGCAGGCGACTAACTCACGCAGGAGTTATATCGTCGCTCGCCGCGCCACAAATCGCTGAATATACAAGATTCGATTACCGAGAATAATAACACACACTACATACACCCCCTTCTAAAAAAAAATGATTTACATAATTGATAAATAACAACAAAAAAAATAAAAATAAAAAATTAGCAAACATTAACATTTGGGAGTCTATTCTGTGACAAAACACTTAAATCTGTACCTTGACTACAATTTAATTCCTTCCTTAACATTTTCCTTGCACGTATAACACAAACTTTGTATATTAATATAGCACAAAATACAAAAAGGATGACTGCCATAACCGTCACCGTGATGCTCAACACTTCCAATTTAAAATTAGTATTAGATGCTGTGGCGTGATTCGCTCCGTTTTGAGCGATAACAATTTCTTCATCTTTCTTTTCAACCGAATATGTTTTTCCCATTTTGTTAAATATTGTTTGATGCTGATAACTTTAAAGTTTAAACTTTGTGAAATAAGCCGACAATCAAATTTATATATTATTATATATAATTAACTCGTTGAGCCGAGATTTGAAATAAAATGAATACAAATATTCCTAACAATTACTTATAACATTAATATGTGCTGAGATGACATTACGCAACCTTCGCGTACCTACTTGCTAACAAAAATGCCAATGCACCATTAACCTAGTTACAGTCCAAAAATCTTACAGGTCTTTTAATTTTTCTGCCACTACGTGATTTCTGTAAAGGCGTGTACACATTAGCCTCACTATGCTGATCTAATCTACTGTCATGTCTAACTTCATTTTCTTCTAAAATATACGCAGGCTTAAGTCTATCAATCGAAACATTACATTCTCTATTATTAATTAATATTTTAAAAACTTTACTATTTCTTTCTAAAACTTTATATGGCCCGCTGTACGGAGGCGTTAGCGGTCTCCGTACTGCGTCCACTCTTAGAAAAACATGTGAACAGGAACTTAGATCAGCATGCACAAAAGTACTATTACTATTTTTACATGCCCTTTTTATGGGCTTAATTTTGTTCAAAGTGTCTCTTAACTTACTTAAAAATGAATGTGGATTATCAATTTTCGTACTTTTATCCGAACAAAATTCTCCCGGCAACCTTAAACAATGACCCAGAGCAAATTCCGCCGCGCTGATATTATCAGTGTCCGCTTGACAAGCTGCTCTCAATCCTAACATGACCGTAGGTAGTTCTACTAACCATGATAGATTATTATTTAATCTAGCCACCAGAGCCGACTTTAAGGACCTATGCCACCTTTCTATCTTACCATTACACTGCGGGTGGTACGGGGTAGTTCTCGTTTTTTGAATACCTAATAATTTCATTAAATCTGTAAATAATTCGCTTTCAAATTGTCTACCTTGATCGGTGGTAATAACTTTAGGACACCCGAAACGACAAATCCATCCTTCATAAACTGCTCTAGCTACCGACTCCGCAGTCATGTCCTTCACAGGGCAAATCTCAGGCCACCGCGTTAATCTATCGATCATAGTAACGCAATAACGGAAACCATGCTCGGTTTCCGGTAAAGGTCCTATTAGATCCACGTGCAAATGTTCAAAACGCTCGCTATGGTTAAAATCGCTAAGTTTCGAAACAGTGTGCCTAATAACCTTACTTCTCTGACACCTAACGCACGTCTTGGTCCAGGTCCCCACGTCCTTATTCATGCCTGGCCAAAAAACTTTTTTATTAACTAACGCACGCGATGCTCTAACTCCGGGATGAGAAACGTCATGAAATTTATGAAAAATACTTTTCCTAAACTGTGCTGGTATATACGGCCTAATATTCTGAGCTGATGTTTCACAATATATTTTAATATCGTCATTATTATCGAGCGCTAACTGTTTCCATTGCAATTTATCATTTGTTTTCATCAAATCCGCGAGCTCAGCGTCTGTCGCCTGTGCTCTCGCAACCTCCACGTATTCACTCGAACTCGGACATATGATACTCTCGATTCTCGATAAAGCGTCGGCCACCTGATTTTCAGTGCCTTGAATATGTTGTATGTCGCTTGTAAATTCGCTAATATACAACAATTGACGCGCTCGCCTAGGTAACTCTTTATTAGAACTTAATTTACTTAAAGCAAAAGTGAGAGGTTTATGATCCGTGTAAACTGTTAAATTTCTACCTTCGATTAATTCCCTAAAGTAAACTATTCCTGAATAAATCGCTAAAAGCTCTTTGTCATATGTGGAGTACTTCTTTTGCGGTTCCGATAATCTTTTTGAAAAATATCCTAAAGGTTTCCAAGAATTTCCTTCCCACTGATTTAACACTGCCCCTATACTAAAATCTGACGCGTCAGTCATTAACCCTAATTTGGCACTAGATATTGGATGCGAAATAGTGACGGCATTTTTTAAATTTTCTTTACACACTTCAAATGCACTATTCGCCTCGTCTGTCCAATCAATACGCGTCTTATCTCGTTTTTTAGCCCCGTGTAAATACCTATCTAAAACTCCCTGAACTCGAGCCGCGTCAGGAATATGATTTCTGTAGAAATTTAACATGCCCAAAAATCTACGTAATTGTTCTACTGTCTCCGGTTTCGGATATGACTCGATAGCTTTAACTTTTTCCGGCATCGGACTTATGCCTTTTTCTGAAACTAAATAGCCTAAAAATTCTATAGAGGATTGTCCAAAAACACATTTACTTAAATTAATAGACATTTTATATTTACTCAACCTCTCAAAAATTAATCGTAAATGTTCTCTATGTATATCGGGGTTATCCGATCCTATGATGACGTCATCTATGTACCCGAACACGACTGACTGACCTTTGCCCTCTGTACAGTCGCTGCCATAATTCAATTGTTCTATGCCTGATAAAACTGTATTATTGATAAATCTTTGAAATGTTTGTGCCGCGTTACGCAGGCCAAACGTCATTCTTGGAAATTCAAACAGCCCAAATGGCGTAATAATGGCTGTTTTTTTAATGTCATCTGGGTTAATACCTATAAAATGATAGGCTCTACAAATATCTAACTTTGAAAAAAATTTCTTATTATGTAACCCATACGTAAAATCTTGTACCCTAGGTATCGGATAACGATCTGGCTTCGTAATTGCGTTTAACATCCTGTAGTCCCCGCATGGTCGGATACCACCATCCTTTTTAGGTACAATATGTAAAGGACTGGCCCACTCACTATTTGAAGGTCTACATATGCCTAGCTCTTGCATCAATTGGAATTCTTTTTTAACCCTATCGTACCTGTCGGCCGGTAACCTCCTGGCACGCGCGTGGACAGGTGGTCCCGTAGTCTCGATATGATGATACACGGAATGCTCTGGGACATCCTTGAAGGCTGGCGGGCGCGTGATGTCCTGAAATTGTTCCAGTAAATCCGCGTAAGGATGGTTGCTATTTATACTTTTAATAGTGCCGGACAAATGTGTACTTTTAATTCCACAGACATTTAAACTGGTTACTGAATCGATTAACTTATTATTATACAAATCTACATTTAATTTAAAATTCTTCAAAAAATCGGCACCTATTATCGGCTGTTTTACATCACACACGACAAAAGGCCATTTAAATGACCGCCTTAGGCCTAACGATAATTCTAAATTACATACTCCATAACATTTAATTTCGCTGTCATTTGCAGCATACAACTTTAGATCGACTTTTTCGATAGGCTTTCTAACACACCACTTTGGGATGACGGAAATGTTAGCGCCTGTGTCGATCAAAAAACTATATTTCGTTAAATTATCTCTAATCAATAAACGATGGCTTTTGGTTACCTGACCTTGAGTACATCCGTCCACCGCGCCCGCATGTACTCCGTCTAGTTTCCCGACTGCTTGGCTCGCCACGCGCAGGGTTGCTCGCAGCGGCTAGCTCTCGATCTGTACCGAAAGTGAAAACGGCACAGCCAGTCCGGGTCCCCAGGTGCTCTTCTCGGCCGCGATGTCGATCTTCTCCTGAAATCGGTCCGTCTGTCGTTGCTCCTAGAGCGCCCGCGATCCCTCAGTTCGGCGCGAAGCGCTGCAACCTCCAGCTCCAATCTGCTCATCTTCTCGTCCGGCTGCTCATCTGTTTCCTTCTTGCATGACACGGCTGCCACATTCCCGACGTTGGTGTATTCAGTAATCTTGTCTGCCATGGCCGCCAGCTTATCCAGAGACTGATCTTCACAAACCGCCATGACTGCTCGAACTGATGACGGCATTTTCGACAACCACAGGCTCTTGAGTGTGTTGTCCGCAATTTGTGCGCTGCGCCCCAGATCCTTCATGCGCCTTAAAAACTGGGAGGGTCTTTGCGAACCCAACTCCAGCTCTGACATCAACTTCTGCATCTGTCTTTCGGCACTCTCTTCATAAACCTGCAGCAGCCTCTCCTTAAGCGCCGTATACTTATCCTGGGCGGGTGGTGACATCACGAGGTCGCTGACCTGCTGAATGGCCTCTTTTCCGAGTTTCGATATGACCAGGTTGAATTTGGTCTCTTCCCCCTGCTTCTGTGGGGCCATCACAGACTCGAACTGTGCGAACCATAACCTTGGCAAGTCTGTCCAAAATTCTGGTAGCTTGGTGGACACGCTTATCGATGCCAACGCCGCGCCTGACGCCTCTTCCTTGATCTCCGTGTCTGATGCTGCTGCTTTATTCATTTTTTTCTTTGATTGAGCCGATGAGTCAATAGCCGATGAGCTGATGAGCCGCCTGCCGCTGTACTCGCCACGTGCCACGCGCGCTCTTCGATTGCGTCACGCTAACTTCCTGTCGCCGTGCCGCGTGGAATTTGATCTCGAACAAAACTTACCCCGCAGCCAATGTCACTAACTACGCCGATTCCCTTCACTACGAACTTTCTTCTAGAGTTCTTCGTCGGGGTCACCAGTTTAGTGTACATGGGCTGGGGTCTTCAAATCAAATACTGGATATACTGCATTACTTTATTACACGTTAACTTAGGTAGGCGGAGGGCAGGCGACTAACTCACGCAGGAGTTATATCGTCGCTCGCCGCGCCACAAATCGCTGAATATACAAGATTCGATTACCGAGAATAATAACACACACTACATATAGCGACTAACTCACGCAGGAGTTATATCGTCGCTCGCCGCGCCACAAATCGCTGAATATACAAGATTCGATTACCGAGAATAATAACACACACTACAATATTATAAAAAATTCAAGAAGTTTTTTTTTATTTTGTTTAGTTTTGTACGAAAATATATATTATGAGAAAATGTAGTATAATCAAAGATATCATAGTGACTGATGTTTTTACACTCCGTATAACACGACTTCGTAAACTGTAACGGGTGTAAAAAGAACACGATAACTTTGGGATACGATTATACAACTTTTTCTTCTTCTAGAAATTTATTTTTTTACAAAAATGACAAAATATTTTTTTTTGCTTTTTCGTTACTCTTGCTGCTACCAGAAATATTAAGAAATAGTAAAAATAAATAAAAAAGAAATATCCTTTGATAACTAGACTATTAATAATACGAATTCATTGATACTTTATTCGTAAAAATTTTGATAGTAATAATTGCGTTTCGGTAGGACAAACATATAAATGCGAATAAATAATATACCTAGTATAATATTATAATAATATATATATATATATTATTATATTATATTATTTCATCGCATTACTTCGCCGTCAATAAATAGCTATTTTCATTTCGTACTTGTGGTTGAAACAAACAAACCGATCCATCTAACCACGACGCCGATATAATGTGAAACTTTAAAAGATTCCGAAACTAATGCGTCTTTGACGGCGCGCTCGGAGTCAATTTCAATCGAAACTTTTGGTGGCATGCTCAGCGGAATTTGTATTCTGATCGTTCGGTCTCCCGGGCCCGCGTCATGATTATGTTCGCGAACTTTCCGCGGCCGTTTTGGGGTTAATGAAGTTCATTGTGGATTATTTAAACAGCGATATGTTAATATTTACATGAGAGTTTTATTGCCTGTTGTAATGTTGTGAAACATCTCTATAGTCCAGTGGTTCAGCTCAGCTTCTGAGGTCGCGGCTTGCATTCGCGCGTTGGAATACCAAAAATATCGTTCAAGTCTGGCTGGATCATCTGATTTTCAGACAAGAAAGATGCGTTGGATACTACGATTAACAATTATACATCGTGTCAGCATCAAAATAAAGTCACGTCAAATAACAGCTCACTTAAAAAGTGAGCTAATATTTAATTTCGTTTACTTGGAATACTGCCAACGTCCGCAAGCGTCACGTTTAAGTCAGCAAAGGACAGATAAATATACGAGTAGTTAAATAAAGTGCTTAAAGTTACTCACTTATTAACACCCTAGGTATTATACATATAATGTTTTTAGTTTTTTTTTTCTAGTGTTTCCAAGCTCTTTACTGTACACACATCTAAAATAATGTAAATGCTTATTTTTTAATCTGTAAGTACTAAGTGATCATAAAACTCTCACAAAAGGTTCCAAAGAGCTCTCGAAAGGGACAATGATATCGGGCATCAGTAGACATTGGCGGGGGACGGACCCCAGAGAGGGATAGAGCGTCCCCGTTGCGGGAGCGAGACGGAGCAACGCCAGAGGGAGACGCGGCACACATTTAGAATTCATTGAAAAACTCAGGAGCCGCCTTATCTGATCAGGGCACGGCTGGTGTTTGGACTTAAACGAAATAAATTTTACTGATCTTTTGTTTATACATTTTTAAGTGGACAAGCTTTCGTGCCTTTGTAGCGAAAATTCCATCGCTGATATCTAGACTTTTAATCTTCTGAAGATTAGCACGCCTTCGGTAATAAAATTTCATGGTATCATTTCAGTGACTGCACACAGTAATCGAATCTGAATTAACTGTTTGGTGTAAATTAAACGCAAATTTTATAACGACTATAACCTGACTATATAATTATATTAGCTTAGTCTATATATAATTATATTCTATCTATATATTTTATAATATACTCTCTTACATCAAATTTGGATTACTAGTTTACATCTAGGTTTTCAAAATCATTATCCTTCATTTTTCAATTCGCCGTAGTCGGATAAAAAGTAGAAACTAGAGGTAGTAGAACTACCAGCCTCAGTTTTAGGATTATACAGGCTATAATATTAATGAGCGATAATACTTTAGGGTACATATTATGGATCGCTTATCTACATAGAGTTTACTGTGAAAGTACCAGTGCTGAAAGAGGTTTTTTTTTAATTATTGTATGGGAAAATATGCGATGTTGGGGAATTTCTCATAGAAACATGAAAGTCAAAAGTAAGTCTTTCAGCGCTGGTACTAATACAGTATACTCTACATAGGAGGCACATACATACACACCTTAAAGTATTATCACACATTTATTTTACATCTAGTATAAATACCTACATCAGTAGGTGTCTCATATTATTTAGGTATGCACAATACTGGCAAATTTCCTGCTCGACTATTTAAAAAAAAATCCTATTCACGCCTCAAAATATTTAAACAAGGATAACCATTAAATCATAAAAAAGCATCGAATGCAGAATTAAGTCCTTATTTACAAAGAGTCATCGGCGCTGTTAAGACTGATCGAGGGTGTATGATTGTACCGACACACAATGACTTCCAGAGAAGCAAACATTACTTGATCTGTTTGGTCTACCTCCGATTGTGGTATCGCTGATATAGATCAGTCCCTCGCCCTAACCATCGAGAGTGAGTCAATAAGTGAACTGAGGGTAGCCAACTTGTCAATTGCAATGATGAAGTAAGATATTAAATCGGCAGTAACGTATCACGTAATGTATATTATAATATGCATATATAAGTTATGTTATGTACATAATATATAGTCACACACACACACATGCATATCACGGTTACTCTCGTGGGCATATAAATAATTAAAATGTAAAATTTATTAAGATACTAGCTGTCCCGGCAAACTTCGTATTGCCTTATTAATTAATTGCTTGACATACTGACTGCAGCGCCACCTATCGGTTCCAATTGTAAATCTAAACCATTCTCGAATCTCCACGAACACACACAAAAAATTTCATCAAAATTGGTCCAGTCGTTTAGGAGGAGTTCAGTCACATACACACGCACACAAGAAATATATATATTAAGATAAAAAACTTAATTAATAATTATTTTGTTATGTATTAAAAAAAGAAAGAGCGGGATTCTCCTAACACAAGTTTCTACTTACATGGAGATCCCCACTCATTGTCAATTAGTAATATTTGTCAGAAAATAAACAATTTTATTATTTATTATTATCACGTGCTATGCCCCCGAATACGTCCGCCATAATAAATGATTGTGATATTCTTGATTGTGTAAAAATGCAATTTTCTCGAAACCGCCTTTTCTGACTTACTGCTGTATACCAAGGTAGATTTGACTTAAACGCCTCATAATCGTTTTAGTATTCGGCTATTAGGGTTTCCATATTATAACGAGTGTAAAAAGAACAGTCACTTTAACTTTGGGATATGATTATACTACCTTTTCTCATTTTAGAAAAGTCTTTTTTTTAATATATATTTTTTTGTTTTTCGTTATTCTTGCGACAAAAACATAAGAAGTGATAATAAGTAAAAAACATTTTTTCTAGTTTTTTACAAAAAATACATTTCCAAAATGAGGAAAAGTAGTATAATCGTATCTCAAAGTTATAGTGACTGTTCTTTTTACACACTGTATTTTTGATTTCTAAGTTCGTCATCATCAGCGATGGCATCTTGGTTAACCCCCAGAAGACTGATTGAGTTCTCAACAGCCCTCGACAGATCACTTTATACAACGTTAAACGTTCCACCTTTAATTGTGCGATGAAAGTTTTTAACTCACTTCCCGAGACGAGTTGAGTAAACTGCGAACCTCCTCAATAGAGTAGTTACTTACTTGTGTAAATGTCTCATGTCTATATATAATTCTTCTGTTATACGTGTGCTAACGGTACATATTTTTTGTGTGCTCGTAATTCTAAGCGTTACAAACTAAAAATGCTTTACGCGACCTTCTTTTCATACTATATTCGGCTTAATACACCCCATATTAGGCTTTTATATTGTAAAATACATTTTTTTTTCTTCTTTTTACTAAAACGTGGGCCCAAGATTCTTACGCCAGTTCTTTTCGACGGATTTGGGTAGAACCGGTGGTAACTTTTTGTGTGACATTCCGACAATAACTTGTTAATTTTTATTTGGAAATAAAAAAACGTTTTCATTTCGCCCTTGCAATATCTTTGCGATATTCTATTAATAACAAATTAGATAAATTCAATTACGTAAATAAAGAACAGTGTCAAAATAAGGAAACAATAGAAGTGTAGAGGGAAATTGTATTTTTTTAATTTCCGTCCTCTGTCTGATAGAATGTCCCCGACAAATGTGTAAACGAGGCCCCAATGTAAAGGAGGCTTCAATGTAAAGGAGATCCCAATGTAAAGGAGGGCCCAATTTCAAAGTCATGAACGATTTACAGTTGACCGTACTTAACGTAATACGCCTTTTCGATGTTAGCAGGACTCGTTACAACACTGTTTAATTCTATTGGATGTACTTCGCAAACTTACTTCGCTGTTTTATAGTTGTAATGTTGATGTTTATTTAACAACTTTTGTTTTACTGAACTATCGTCTATACTCTAGGGTATATCATACTTTATCATACTTTTGTAGGGCCGATAATCGGTTACAGATTTTTTTGTAGGAGAAGAATAGAACATATTATTCATTGGAATAGTAAAACGCACACGACATACAATAAGCCGGTCAGAAAATATAAAATGTAGGAAAAATCTGCCCGATTATTGGTCCCACAAAAAGTATGACGTGTGACACTGAGTAAAAAATCGATTTCTTATAAGTAATCGATTTTTTTTTCATAAATCTTAGATTTTTTCATAAATTCTTTGTGTTCAAACAGAAAAAACAAAATTTGATTCACATCCCTATTACAGTATAATATATGTTCGTGCAGAGCTCTTAATATCAGTATTAAAAGCATTCGAATAATCATTTTTTTTAAGTCCGAGTGACACTAAAACCAACCTTACATAATAATGTTAAGTTAATTTTAGTGTCCATGCTGTGTCAGGACACTAAAATTAACCTAACATTTAGTGTCACTCGGACTGTCAGCAGTCCAAGTGACACTAACCCTGTATTCCAGTAAGTACCTAATAAAACGAAAATAACGTTTTTTTCGTTCAGTTTTGCGTTTCTTTAGCACTGTTCAAAATGATCCTAATGGTTCTACCATTAGGATCGTTTTGAACTGTTTTCACTAGTGTTGCACACGCAGCTGCCAGCTGTCAAAAACTGTTCAAAACGCTCAGAATGATCACGCTATTCCTATTCGAGGCAAAATGTACATTTTTTGACCTTTACTTGGATTTGACAGATATTACTGATCTCGATGTTATTTTTAGGTTGTCGTGGAGGAAATATATTGGGGATTCTTATAAAATGTTCTTGAAATTGATAATTTTAAATATAATATGAATTTATTAGATAAACGAGAAATGTCAAAATTTATCATTCGTTCCACTAGCAGTAAAGCGATCAGATCGAAAATTTGTGCTAAAGAAACAGTGTGCGATATTATTAATCTGAGCGTTAAGAGTAAAAGAAGTGTTTAAAGGAAAACACTGTAAAATTCACTCGAACTGCTGGCAGTCCGAGTGACACTAAAATTGTTAGGTGGTTTTAGTGTCGCTCGGACTGGCTTTAAAAGAGTTCTATTACAAAACATAACATTTCATGATGTTCCCCAGGCGGGCGCTACATCGTGGGCGGCAGCCGCGGCGACGTGCTGGTGGTGCGCGCGGCGCGGCTGGACGACGCCAACTCCTACTCCTGCGAGGGGCAGCACGCGCTCACCGGCGAGAAGAAGAGGAGCCCGCCCGCCATGATCGCAGTGTCGCGTAAGAATCTATACTAATATTACAAAGCGGAAGTGTTTGTTTGAATTGAATAGGCTCTGAAACCACTGAACCAATTTGAAAAATTCTTTCGCCGTTGGAAAGCTACACTACTAGCGCTGAACATAGGCTATATTATATTTTCAAAAAAAGTATAGATGGAACTATACTTTTTTTGAAACTACTAAACCCCAAAAATGTAGCCCAAAGTGTAAAAAAACAGAAATTTTCGAAGTTTAAAAGTAAAATTTCATGGCTGTCCTAGTCTCGGTCGCGTAACGCGCTATTCATTCAACCAGAAGACTGCGACATATACATAGTAGGGGTTTCTTAATAATTTATTTTTATTCATTGCTAAATTGTATTTGCTTGTAATTTTGTATCACAGAAAAAAAACCTAGACTGTCGCGTCGGTGCGCTCGAACTGTCTCATCATCAGCACTGCCGCTCGCGTATTAAATTGTTAATTTCGTTAATTTAGAACAAGAAGCCTGTCGTAACTTGTCGTCGTTTATTGTTCGACACAAGTGCGTCATGCACGTTACTGCTGCTTTTATGTCTCGTTTTATGACATCCAAAGACTTCATTTTACTGCCGGCTGAAGTAGATTTACCGCGTTTCTTTTAATTTATCTAAAGATGATTGTAGGCAGCTGTAGAAAAGTAGGTTTTATTGTAGGTACCATAATAATAAGAGCTCCCCTCACCGATTTCGGTGTCGGTAGCCGATTTCATTGAAACCAGGCCAGCTACGCAGGAGTTATTTTATAGTGCCCAAGTGTGTGCACAATACACAAATACACTCTCTCTTCCTTTTACTCTCATAATCCACTGGGACGGTAAACCGACACGACTAGTGAGAGATCAGGCGCAGGACCGACTTTTTACATGCCCATCCGACGCATGGATCATCTTCTTGTCAGACAATCAGGTGATCAGCCTGCATTGTCCTAACCAAACATAAAAACAACTTTATTTGTTGTTCCATGCGGGAATCGAACCCACGACCTCCGGGTCGAGAGCGAAGCTCTGAACCACTAGACCACGAAGGCGATTAGGTACTATACTGCTACCCTTATCATAAACAACGCAATTGACATTTTAGCGAAAATGAGTTAATGTATATTCGAAATCACTGCATCGAGATCTACCAGTATCAAAGTTTTAATAGCTGTTATACTATTTGTTATTTGTTATGTGGATCCATTCCAACACTTATAACTAGTCATAACCATCGTAAAATATCATAAACTAACTAAATATGTAAATATTATATCGCACATGCAAAGTCCACATTGAAATCCACTAAACAATACAAAAATATTTGGAATATTCCTATTAGTTTCATAGAGACAACCAAAAAAAAAGACGTGTGGCACTCGGGGATATTGCATAGCACTTTTTAACAACTTATCCGATACAATCAATGCCACCTAGAGACGAGTTGCTGGACAATCGTGATATTTCAAAAAAGTCATCAAAAGTTTTGCTATTCATCGATAGTATTCATCGATAGATCACCGATGTGCCGGTCGGAGTGGGGGGTGTTAATCTATTTTCGTTACGTAATTTCTGGATTCGGTCTCCACGCTCAAAGCCTGCGATAGAAGCTATGCAATAGCTTTAAAAAAACTTTGATAGCGATTTACTCGAAAGTAACCTCCAAGGCAAATGCGTTGTTTATGATAAGGACGGCAGTATATCGGCAAAGTGATACTCTACTATTTTATGAACATTAACAAGTGACCGCATTGACTGCAGACGTAGTAGTCACACATGAGTTTGTGTGCGTATGATTCATCGTTGTTAAGCCATATTGATTTTATCCCTCGCAATTTTTATAGTACCCTCCCTGATCTTTTATCTATACCTGATATTGTCCTTCAATATTTACAAATATTGGTCATAATCGTAATATATACCTAACCTAACTTTGATATCCTATCAAATATGATTGGTTAAAATTTAAATTTATTATATCTAGGCAATATCCCGCGAAAAAATTATAACCACAACCTGCTAGCATATGAGTGAGTGTACGCAGAGTGCTTATGGGTACACTCGCAAGCAAAAACGTGAAAACACCACCACCACACAAGCAATAATGTTAACACGATCGTGCAAAGCCCCACACCACCATGCAGGTTGTAAAACTCGACGCTAATTAATATTTTCGATTGGATTTTCTTGGAATTCAGTATTTATTATTTTATATTTAGTAATATAACTATTACTTATTATTGCTAGTAAACATGTATGTAATTACAACAATCGATGGGTTTTGTATGGGCTTGTATGGCAGATCCCACGGGCAGCATGGCGCCGCGCATCCTGACGATCTCGGAAGACGAGGTGGTTCCCCAGGGCGGGGACATCAGGCTGGTCTGCTGCGCCATCGGAAGTCCACCACCTACTTACAGGTAAATTGTTGTAAGCTCTAATAATTGTCCTACTTATATGTTAATGATTTTTGTCATCACAATTGGGTTACTGAATGAATATTTAATTCGTTTACTTTTGGACTCATTACGCAGAAAATCAAAAAGAAGAAAAATATTTTCAAGCAATTATATAATATTATCTATCTCTTTTTCGCAAAACAATAACTGTGCACAGGTTGGTGTAATGTATATTATGCGGTTAACAATGTGTTTTTCTTCTCGTTCGCACAGTATATTTAATAGTTTTAAATTTTAATCATTGTAATAGTTCTTAAATAGTTTTAGTTTTTTATTATTCCTATATCTGAGGGCTATAATAACATCAATTTAAAAACATTAAAAAGTCTAATTTAGTGTTCTCGCTGTGCTTGTATCCTCCGTATCTGAAACACTTCTTTTCCTTCGGTACTCTTTAAAATGATAAATTTTTCTTACTGATGTCATTGCGCCTCCCAAAACAGATCTAGGATGTCCTTTAGTCAACCCTGAGATAAAAAAGGGGTTTGTGGTTGTTTATCACTGTTAATCTTGGTTATACAAAAGTTGGATTGGTGGAATATTATGTAGTGTGAAAATTTTCCGTTTTTTTCAAATATGGAACCCTAAACACATGACTATGATATATACGATCTAAACTAGTGTAAACTTTTATTACTACGTAAAATGATAGCTAACGCATGCGAGGTTTTATGACGCTGTAAAAGTACACATTACTTTGTTAAATATATTATCTTGTAACCCGACATGATGGGGTATAAAGAATATAACGGTCCCGAACTTCATAAATATTAAGAATTTCTTGACATAATATACCTGGTAGGAGTGAAGTAACTTAGGCCTTTTCATTCGTTATTGGATGATTTATATATTCTTCACCGCACGAAGTAAGCCCTCGTTTATTACTGTAGTGTCTGAGAAAGGAGGTTTTAATTGTACAGCTTATAATATGCCATTATCATAACACAACATAATCTATGGGAATGACTGGTCAATACGTCTGGGGCCAACCATATTGTGCGAGTTTCCTCACGATGTTTTCCTTCATCGTTAGAGCTCCTATATAATGTGCTTGATATCTTAAAAATCTCATTGATATACCCCAACCTGGCAATAGAACCACTAGTAGACGCTCTTAGGAGTAGATTCAGTAATGCGCGGTTTAAAACACATTTATTGGAAATATTTACATCACTAACGCTGATCAAATCGCTCAGCTAATCTGATTGCTCATTGGTGAACATAACGAGTGCAAACGTTGATACGAGTAAATGTTCACTAATCACCGTTCAGATTAGGTGATCGACGATTTTATCAGCCTTTCAGAAACCAATCGTACTCTAGTATGTTACTGTCTCTGTTTACAAAGTAGATTAACGTATAAAAAATACAGCAACTTTGGTTAGCGTATCGAGCAAAAATATTTCAATTACTAAAACACGAAAACAACATTTTCAGTTGTTCCAACGTGGTTATCAAACCTACGAGAGATCCCACGAAGGCGTTAAGCAATATTATCCCTAAAGTTTGTGACTTACTGGACAAAAAATGTCGGAATCGTTTATATACTGGTCAGAAAAAGTCACGCAACGCCCTTAACATGGCTCGAGATGAACTGGGTCCTCGTGGATCAAGGGATCACCACGTAAGCCCATCTTGACTTATGATGCCGCTATAACTTTCAGAAGGTATATTATGTAACTCGCAATAAAGCTTAGTTTGTACTAAAACTGTCACAATTTTCTTATACTCGTGTATACTAGCTGAGTCATGCCCATTTTGTTGAGTTTGGTTAAACATCAACATTTTATCACATCCTTTTATAATGGTTGAGAAACGTTAAGTACATTTTAATTACGAAATATTATGCATGGTGTAGAAAGAACAGTATCTGTAACTTTGAGATACGATTATACTATCGAACTAGCTGTGCCCGCGACTTCGTTCGCGTGGTGTTTGATTGCCTTAAACCGTTTATGCAGCGCATGCAATTTTTGTTGGATTGTCCATTTATAGAGGAAGGCATAACATTACGCTGCGACCAAAACCAGACGGGCATCGTCGTTGCACGACGCCGCGATGCGATGCCGACGCCCGACGTCGCGACGCCGACGTCCGACGTCCCGACGCCGACGCCCGACGCCGCGACGCCGACGCCCTCCGTCCCGACGCCGTCGCCGGACGCCGCGACGCCGTCGCCAGACGCCGCGACGCCGTCGCCAGTCGCCGCGACGCCGACGCCCGACGTCGCGACGCCGAAGCCGCGACGTCGCGACGCCGATGCCCGACGCCGCGACGCCGACGTCCGACGTCCCGACGCCGACGCCCGACGCCGCGACGCCGACGCCCGCCGTCTCGACGCCGACGCCCGCCGTCTCGAAGCCGTCGCCAGACGCCGCGACGCCGTCGCCAGACGCCGCGACGCCGTCGCCAGTCGCCGCGACGCCGAAGCCGCGACGTCGCGACGCCGATGCCCGACGCCGCGACGCCGACGCCCGACGTCACGATGCTGACGCCCGACGCCGCGACGCCAACGCCCGACGCCGCGACGACGACGCCGACGCCAGACGCCGCGACGCCGACGCCAGATGCCGCGACGCCGACGCCATACGTCGTGACGCCGACGCCAGACGCCGCAACGCCGACGCCAGACGCCACGACGCCGACGCCAGACACCGCGACGCCGACGCCAGGCACCACGACGCCGACGCCCGACGCCACGACGCTGACGCCAGACGTCGTGACGCCGACGCCCGACGTCGCGATGCCGACGCTCGACGCCGCGACGCCGAAGCCAGACGTCGCGACGCTGAAGCCAGACGTCGACGCCCGACGCCGCGACGACGACGCCGACGCCAGACGCCACGACGCCGACGCCAGACGCCGCGACGCCGACGCCAGACGCCGCGACGCCGACGCTCCCGCTCGCCTTCCCCTCGAGGTCGAGCCGAAGCTGAGTCAACCAGCGACCCAGCAGAAGAAAAGTTTTGCGGGTGTCACTGCCCGCTCCCCCGCATCTCCCCAGGGGGTGAAGACGAAAGGGGTGAAAGAGAGCCGCAAGGCTAAGGAAAGCCGTAAGGCAGAACCTTCTCGATCAAATAAAAATCTTAAATTTGTTTAATTTTAAGAGTTTTAGTGATGGGTAGACTGAGTAGGGATAATTCTCGAATGATCAGACGACGGTTACTTGAGACGGAAAATGAAAAACAAAAACGATTAGATAAAATTAATTGTAGGAAGAGAAAAAGTCGACCGCAAAATTTTTTCATATATAATATATATTTTAATAAAAAAATTTAATAAATAAATACATATATGTATATATATGAAGAAAAGTTTATATTTATTAAATGAGATACAAATTTTCAGAATATTAAAGTCGGTACCAGCCAAACTCAATATTATGAGTTCTATAATATAGCATATTTCATCATATTGTAATTGATATCATTATATCTATAGCGATGGAAATTTCGACATCGCTTATACTGCAAGCATATGCCACTGCATAATTTCCAAACGTATATCTTCAAAGACTCAAAATGATGTTTTTAGTCGGATATGCTTATGTTACTCAAAACAAATACAAAATTACTATGAGTGTCCCTATAAATTTCGAGGTGTTCCCTCGATTCCTCACGACGCCATCATCAGGCATCTACTTTGATAACTATGAGACCAAGTTCGACTGTAATTGGCGTAGTGGCATATGCTTGCATTTCTTTAAACAACGCTGAAATCTTCAAACATGTATCTCTAAGGACTCAGAAGTTCTGTTCAGTACTTTTATTTATTTATTTATTTATTTAAGCATCATGCACATTTGTACATAGGTGGACTTAATGCCTTAAGGCATTATCTACCAGTCAACCTTTAGGTCATTTAGAAATAAAAATAAGTAGATGCATTACTTGTACAGACGAAAACATGTAAACAGAAAATGAATAAATTACATTAATTAATAAATAGTAAAATAATAAATTACACGTAACATATAAAATATAATAAATAAAGATTATAACACATAATAAAATAATACTAATAATAAATACAATAATATTATTAATAAATACAAATATAATAATATATAATTGACTTTTAGATCCAGGATATAGTGCAAATCTACTTCAGACAAAATCAAAATTGATATATTATTCCATATAAATTTTGAGGATTTCCCTCGATTCCTCACGGATCGGTGACAATGGGACCAAATTTAAATTATACCCTACACAACACAAAAAAAAATAAAATCGTTTCAAGAGCGATGAAGATATCCGCGAAGAAACATAAAAAAAAAAAACATATAATATTTACGAATTGAGAAACCTCCTCCTTTTTTGGAAGTCGGTTAAAAGTATTATGTTGGTTATTTCATGTTACAATCTACCTTTATGCCAAGTTTCATTTAAATATGTTGAGTAGTTTGGCTAAACTACCGTCAAATAGGTAGCTACAATTTTTTGAATATCCCACGGGAAGCCTTTTGTTTTTCGGGATAATAATTTCCAGTAATGCTCTTCAGATCATAAGCTACCTGTCTGCCGAATTTCATTTAAATACATTGAGTAGTTTCGCTGAAATACCATCAAATAGGTAGCTACAATTTTTTTTAGATCCCACGGGAACTCTTTCGTTTTCGGGATAATAATTTCCAATAATACTCTTCAGGTCATAAGCTACCTGCCTGCCAAATTTCATTTAAATATGTTGAGTAGTTTGGCTGAAATACCGTCAAATAGGTAGCTACAATTTTTTGAAGATCCCACGGGAACTCTTTCGTTTTTCGGGATAATAATTTCCAATAATGCTCTTCAGGTCATAAGCTACCTGCATGCCAAATTGAGTTTAAATACGTAGAGTAGTTTGGCTGAAATACCGTCAAATAGGAACCTACAATTTTTTGAAGATCCCACGGGAACCCTTTCGTTTTTCGGAATATTAATTTCCAATAATGCTCTTCGGGTTGTAAGCTACCTGCCTGCCAAATTTCATTTCATTCCATACAGTGGTTTTTGCGTGATGCGACGACAAACATTCCCATACGGACAGACAGACAGACAGACAGACAGACAGACAGACAGACAGACAGACAGACAGACAGACAGACATTTTTTTCAAAAATGTTATTTTTAGGTTCTGTGGCTTTTATAGGCCCCCTTTTTTTAATTTTCACTTAAATATTCTTAATGTACAGACATGACCCCTCTACAGATTTATTATATGTATAGATTACGTTTTTTTTTTTGGAAAAAGTTAAAAAAAATCCTCTTTACCATGCCTTATTGTTTTGTCGCTAGAATAAAGAAAAAGAAAAAAAAATATTATTTTTTGAAATTACACTACATTTTTTCTAGAACGAGAAAATGTAGTATAATCATATCTGAAAGATTATCTACTTTGTGCCCAAAGTTATGGTGACTGTTCTTTTAACTTTGAAACCCTAGTATTATAACTATAGACTCTCGGTTTTAAATAGATTCAGATGAAATTTAATAAACAAAAAGGCACTTTATTGCACATAAAATAAGTGAAATTCGAGTTGTATAATAGAGATCTATCGTTTCTTTGTTTACGTTAAAATGAACTACTGGTAAAGAATATTAATATAATTTACTTGTCGTACTTTCGAGCAGAATATTAAGACATGTATAACAAACGACTTGTTTGTTCGAAATGTTTGTGACATTTCAATTAAAGCGTTCTTGATGCGCGACAGCATAAACTTTATTTCTCTGAATATGTCAGCAGAAGGTTTTTATATTAAAACGAGCATTCGCATCGCCTGATGGTAACTGATTACCGCCGCCCTGACACTCCTCCGCCGCGTCTGTTAGCGACAACTCAAAGACTACTGCACCAATCTTTATGCTGCTTTTACCAATGGATAAAGTGGTTCTTGAGGAAGGTTTTAGTGCACCCAGTAAGAGCTGTCAGTGTATCAAGAAACCTAATTCTAAGTGGTACGAATTGTGCTGTAACAGCTGGTTGTATATAGTATAAACTATAGACGGCATAAAAAACCTTAATGTATGTTTTGTATATTCCCGTTGTGTTTTCACTTAACTTTTGGACTTTTGCGTCATTACAATTTT
This sequence comes from Celastrina argiolus, assembly GCA_905187575.2. Lineage (NCBI taxonomy): Eukaryota > Metazoa > Arthropoda > Insecta > Lepidoptera > Lycaenidae > Celastrina > Celastrina argiolus. The sequence continues at coordinate 640,045 of LR994585.1, forward strand.
GTACTGTCTCTTACTTTGCTTGGGGAGGGAAACTGAAATACTTCATACTACTCCTTTTTTTCATCTGATTATTCGTGGGTTCCAGGCGAATTACTTGTTCCACGGACACCTCTGAAATCATGAGGGCCAATTCCCGTTAAAAAAAGTATGTTTAGTTTATAAAATGTAATAAATACATTTCCTTTGTCCATACCATCCACACAAGTTCTACGGATACTTAACCTCTCTCTGGGAATAAATCTTCTTCAGCATTCACGATCTTCTCTTCTTCCAGCTGGTTCCGTCACTCGAACGGCCGCCTCAGCCCCGTCTCCAACAACATCCGGATCTCCGTGTCGGAGCAGGTGCTGGTGCTCCGGCGCGCCCAGCTGTCGGACGGCGGCGTGTGGACCTGCAGGGCGCACAACCAGTACGGGGAGCAGAGACGAGACGCGCGGCTGAGGGTACGGTCGAGGCTGGTGGTCAGCGTCCATCCGCAGCTGCAGGTGAGATTATTTCCATAATTCTTCTTAGTCGTATACTCTTGGCAGAGTAGTCGTGGTCATGGAGATCGTAGCACGGTCTTTTTGACAGTCTCCCGCCATCGTTCCCTCACCGAGGCATTTCGCACGCACAAATTTAGGAACGCTTCCATTAAATTTTTTTTCATAATAATCCTGTCATCATCAGCTCGTCAACAACTGAACGTAGTCCTCCCCAATCTGTGCCGAGTACCCATCATCCCGATACCAAAATCTAAAAGTGTACTAGGCACTAATAGCCCAAGCAGTATTCATCCATCGCAAGAGACCTAAAAATCGTCGCGCGTATTTATTATTCAAGGTTATATTTAATATATCAAGCTGAATATAGTGTGAAGAGAAGGACGCGAAGAGCTTTTTTTTCTTATGGCACCTTATGTAAATTATTTAATAAATAAAAAAACACGACATATCACAATTAAAGATCTCCATAAAAGTCACAAAACAGTGAGTTTCAATCCTGGTCAGGTGTTAGGTCAACGACCAGTGCGTTTGTGTGTATAGACTAGAAGCCAGCGAGCCCCAGCATAGTAAGATATACGCCTTGTGGTCAATTTAGACCCTTGAATATATTTTTTTTTTGGGTTTATTAAGTAATTTATACGACGAAGTGCCAAATCAAAAAATTCTCTACGCGTCATTCTTTTTACACTATAATCGGCTTACTATAAACCATGTATAAGTAAGTAAGAACAAGTTTTTTATCATTTAAAATCATACTGATATGATTATCGTTTGTGACGGGAGTAAGCCTGCTGATTCGATAATGAATCAGATCGTGCCGCGTACTCCCGAATAAATTGACAATTGTTTACTTTGATTCTCAGTCGATTGATATGGTCGGGAGTACAAAAAGTTACGATCTAACGATTTTCTTTATCCTGATTACTTTCAAAGTAGTTCAGCGAATAAAATACCAAAAATTAAGATCATACTGATTCGAATCTCGATTGTGTCGGGAGTTTCTTTATTCTGATTAGTTGTAAAGTATTTCACCGAATAAAATACCAGAAACCGTTGAGATCATACTGATTCGATACTCGAGGGTTTGCTGGGCTGTCGAGCCTTCGTCAAACCATCGTCACCTCATCAGGCTGCGACGGTCGGAACGGATTAGCGACGATATTGCCTACAACGGTTCGACCCCAGAACTTTTGGTGTTACAAGTTATATCAGTAAAGTTATAAACATTGTTATACAGCGTTAATAATTATTCATGTTTACATTTATCGCTGCTACTTGAATAAACTAGATTATAATTTAATATTATATTAAAATTTAAATACATTAGCGGTGGCGCAGGAAAGAAATACCTGGAGGACACTGGGGGTGGCCTTTGTCCAGCAGTGGGACGGTCTAGGCTAATAATAATAATAATATCTAACAATATTACGCGAAAAAATTATAACCACAACCTGCTAGCAGATGAGTGAGTGTACGCATAGGCATGCGTTTGATGCATTGTGCAAATTGTATGCTATGGATGTGTGCAAAATAACGCCTGATACCATTAACTAATATTATATTATTAGGATTATTTTATAACGGGTTATTATTGTATTCAATTTCGAAGATCTAAAGACAATCTAGCTGGCATAAAAAGAATCGTAACATTATAAGCCCTTACCAATCACATAAAGACCACGGAGGCATAAATCTGTGTTCCCTCCGAAGATCAAATAACATAACACATTCCTCATTCACATTCGCCGGTATTCGATCACGAGCTAACACGGCCATGAGCCTTTGACGGCGGAATTCTTATTTTTCAATTTAGTCGTCAGGTTCCGATGTGGTTCCGGGACTTGAGTATCAATAAAACTGTGTACGCACTACGTGGCGACTGGTTCCGGATCTAAAATTAATGAGTGATAATACGGGTGGGAACGGGTCCCGTATATAGAGTTTACTGTGAAATCGCCTCCGTGGTCTAGTGGTTCAGAACTTCACTCTCGACTCGGAGGTGGGTTCGATTCCCGCACGTTGAAACAACAAAAAATGTTGTTTTCAAGTTTGGTTAGGACAATGCAGGCTGATCACCTGATTGTCTGAGAAGAAAGATGATCCCTGCGTCGGACAGGCATGCAAAAGGTCGGTCTTGCGCCTGTTCTCTCGCCAGTCGTGTCGGTTTGCCGTCCCACTGGGTTTTGAGAGTAAAAAGAAGAGAGAGTGCCTCTGTGTATTGCACACACACTTGGGAACTGTAAAATACCTCCTGTGTAGCTAGCCTGGTTTCAATGAAATCGGCTACTGACACCGAAATCGGTGAGGGGAGCTATTATAGATTTTGTGCTCTCGCTAACTAGTTGTAAAGCGAGACTGTCAAATCCTATATATAATATCTTTTTAAACTTAAATATCATAATAATTATCGGATGGCAGCTTAGGTAAAGAGAGAAACCTTTAGGGTGTATTACACCAATGAATGTTAAAGCTCCATCCTTCGTTATGATATTTAACGAAGGATTAACTTTGTTGTTCCTCTCGTAATTCCTATCAATGAATGAGAAAATATGGTATTTTAACAAGCCGTTAACACTAACATGCGTTGGTGTAATCAGTACTTAGCCAAGGTGCCATTTCTCTGGCAATTTATGTCTGAAAAATATCCAATAATAGTTTACTCGCGCACGGTGTCTGACTATGTACGCCCCCAGTCGTCAGCATTCAGACGGTATCGGGAATCGAGTATCAATAAATTCGGTCGCAGTGCATTTGACAACACTCGTAATAATATGCTGGAGGTTTATAACGCCATTTTGCGTTCCAGTTTAAAGTTCATTTTAGCGTAAAGTAAAAAGTTTATTTCTTTTCTACAGTTTTAATTTGCGATCCTCGCTCGGAAACTTACCACTTTCCAGTGGTTCTTGGTTGAGATAGTTCAATAGAATACTTGATGCTTTTGTTACCTGGCTGTTGTTGATGCGCACAAAACGGAATATAGGTATCTATATCTATCTATGGACGCTTCACACCACGTCAATCTGGCCCCGTGCTAAGTATCCGAAGAACTTGTGTTACAGGTACCAGACAACGAAAATATTACTTTTATATTATACACATATTTAAGATTTTTATTATATTAATACACAAATTTAATACACATCCATGACCCAGGAACATTGAAAACTTTTTGTTCCCTCGGCGGAATTCGAACCAGCGACCTCTCGCTTGAACACCAATGCTCTCAACAACTGCGCCACGGAGGTCGTTGAATGTGAGTTGGATTGTGTCAATGCCTTTAAAAAAAGTGTTGTTTATTAATCAAAGGAGAAAGCCCATTTCAGGCCCAGAGCGGACAGCCGTCTTAAGAAGACTTAATTTCTCCAGAAATGTACCATAAAGAGACATGATTTTTGATAACATTCAAATAACCGCCACTATAATCAGTAATGTTCCAATAAAAAAAGGAATTTTATTGGATTATTTGGAACCTAAGTAGAACGTTGAGGTGAAATGTTACCCGATGATAAAACTCTACTCAATCAATCCGAATATCGATTTATAAACCAATAAAATAAACTCATGTAAAATACAAATAACGGATCACTGTTGGTAATTCGGTAAAGAATTAATCAAAAGAAAACATTTATCTTAAAACCGATGTTTACGTTTGTTACTACAAACGATAAAGATTAACAAAAAGTCATATTATGTCGATTATTTTTTACGTAATCGATTTATCGATTTCATTTTTTTGCGACAAGCGGCAACACTGATGACTGAAATGTCATTTTTCAAACGAATGATCTCGACCGTTCGCTTGTTGCTCAAAGATGCGTTTTGTTTTGTTTTCGATTTTTTCACCGCAATCTGGCTTTCTGGCCTGAAATTGTTTCGGTTTTTCACGTACGACTTTAGCATTGTTTTACTGGTTTTGTTCTCTCCTTCTACGATTACTTAGCCCTAGATTAAAGGATTACGCTATTTGATTGTGCATACCAAAATGTCTGAAGAACATTGTATATGTTGTGGTAATAATGTTACCGAGAGCCGTATTTTAGAGCCCGAAGAATTAAGTGTCATACAACAGTGGGTTGCACGGCAGCAGGTAATCATAATATTATAATAAAATGTTTCTATTATTTCTTTCATTATGGTTTAATCGTTAAATCTTTTACGGTTGATAATATTTATCATTAATGTTTTAGGTGTCAGGCGATAATCTTGTTTGCCACAATTGCTGGGTTGCAATAACTGAAAGTCTTGCACTACAACAAGGGCTATCTTATTATACGAGTATCTTACTATTATAAATTATTGAAAAGTCGGAAAAGGCCTTGAAAATAAAATAGACAAAAAGTAAAAAAAAAAATATTTCTACATTATTGGCGGCATTTTAAGTTTATTTCTCAGATATCTAATACTATTAACATTTTAGAACACTCATTTTTAATGGGATTTTTTGATGTCCACATTGGGCCTGAGACACTATGGAGAGTGGGCTTTCTCCTTTTCTTCCTCTTCCTGTCTTTCATCAGGTCGCAAACTCTGGCAGTTCAGTGATGTTCAACTGCTCGGTGGAGGGCGGCGAGGCGCGGGTCCGCTGGCTGCACGACGGCGTGCCCGTGGGCGGGGCGGAGCGCGTGCTGCGCGTGCACGGCGTCGTGCGTGCACACCGCGGCATGTACCAGTGCTTCGCCGAGCGGGACCTGGACAGCGCGCAGGCGGCTGCCGAGCTGAGACTTGGAGGTAATTAGTTTGTTGCCAGACAAAACTGATGATCAACGATTTAGGTGTATAAGGGACATAGTAGGAGCGATAGCCGCTGGAGCATATGGGTTATCGAGAGTAGACCGTGGACGGGGCGGGACGGGGTTAGACGACTTCTCACCAGGTGAAGATGCTCGCAGGGAGTCGGTGGATGGCTGCGAGCGACCGGTCGCACATAACACCTAGTTATGTGACATTTTTTTTTCTAATTTGCGCTCATACTACCGATGTTTTATCGATAAATGTAACTTTGCAAATTATACTTTATATAATATAAGTAACATAAATAATTTAGTGTAGTTTTGTATGTTTTAACAGCTAAATTAAAATTACGACGTATAGCATGTTTAAAACTTACCTTCATTATGTCGTTTGTACACAGTCAGTTTCACTTCAAATTTTTCTTTAAGAATAGCCGGCAGCGACGTAATCTATACATATAATAAATCTGTAGAGGGGTCATGTCTGTACATTAAGAATATTTAAGTGAAAATAAAAAAAAGGGGGTCTATATAAGCCACAGAACCTAAAAATAACATTTTTGAAAAAATTGTCTGTCTGTCTGTCTGTCTGTCTGTCTGTCTGTCTGTCTGTCTGTCCATATGGGAATGTTTGTCGTCGCATCACGCTAAAACCACTGTATGGAACGAAATGAAATTTGGCAGGCAGGTAGCTTACGACCTGAAGAGCATTATAGGAAATTATTATCCCAAAAAACGAAAGGGTTCCCGTGGGATCTTAAAAAAATTGTAGCTACCTATTTGACGGTATTTCAGCCAAACTACTCAACGTATTTAAATGAAATTTGGCAGGCAGGTAGCTTATGATCTGAAGAGGATTATCGGAAATTATTACCCGGAAAAACGAAAGGGTTCCCGTGGGATCTTCAAAAAGTTGTAGCTACCTATTTGACGGTATTTCAGCGAAACTACTCAATGTATTTAAATGAAATTCGGCAGACAGGTAGCTTATGATCTAAAGAGCATTACATAAATTATTATCTCGAAAAACGAAAGGCTTCCCGTGGGATATTCAAAAAATTGTAGCTACCTATTTGACGGTATTTTAGCCAAACTACTCAACATATTTAAATGAAACTTGGCACAAGGAGGAGGTTTCTCAATTCGTAAATATATGTTTTTTTTTATGTTTCTTCGCGGATATCTTCATCGCTCATGAAACGATTTAATTTTTTTTTTGTGTTGTGTAGGGTATTATATAATTTAAATTTGGTCCCATTGTCACCGATCCGTGAGGAATCGAGGGAAATCCTCAAAATTTATATGGAATAATATATCAATTTTGATTTTGTCTGAAGTAGTCTAAGCATATTTTACCAAACAGTAAGGTTTTGCACTATATCCTGGATCTAAAAGTACTGAACAGAACTTCTGAGTCCTTAGAGATACATGTTTGAAGATTTCAGCGTTGTTTAAAGAAATGCAAGCATATGCCACTACGTCAATTACAGTAGAACTTGGTCTCATAGTTATCAAAGTGGATGGTGCCTGATGATGGCGTCGTGAGGAATCGAGGGAACACCTCGAAATTTATAGGGACACTCATAGTAATTTTGTATTTGTTTCGAGTAACATAAGCATATCCGACTAAAAACATCATTTTGAATCTTTGAAGATATACGTTTGGAAATTATGCAGTGGCATATGCTTGCAGTATAAGCGATGTCGAAATTTCCATCGCTATAGATATAATGATATCTATTACAATATGATGAAATAGGCTATATTATAGAACTCATATTATTGAGTTTGGCTGGTACCGACTTTAATATTCTGAAAATTTGTATCTCATTTAATAAATGTTAACTTTTCTTCTCATATATATGTATTTATTTATTAAAAAATTTCGACTTGGGTTTTTTCTTTCTTTTGGACTTTTGTTATTTTGTCGTCTAAAGGAAGTTAGTACTTTAACCGTCAAGTCCCAAAGTAGACTACATGTTTGTTAGCGTAGGTAATTAATAAATAATAAGTTTTAATTTAATACCTCAAAACATTAATGACAAAAACGGCCAATATTTGACAGTAAACTATTATTATTACTCCATCGGCCTACTTCTTTTGCCTGTGGACGTCTAATACAGTGTACAAAGAAGCATTACTTTAAATTAGTGATTTTAAATATCCAAACGACAGTGTTCATAAACTAAAAATGTATTTAAACTGCTGCCCTAAATCAGTTTTCCACGCGTACGAAGTCGCGGGCACAGCTAGTAATAAATAAATCCATACTGTCACACTATTTTATAACGAGTATCGCACTTTAATGTAGATTTAATGAAAAAATATCAACACAGTGCGAGCTGTTTGGCGCCATATTTGTTTTGGTGACTACTAGCGCCGCAGTGAGAAAAAGTTTAAATAACCTGACTGATTTTAATCCGCTAGCTAATTGGAGGTTGAGTGACGATTGTTTTAATCAATGTTCAGCCTAGTCTTTCAATTTAATGTCGTCATTCGATTTTTTTTTTATGTCTGCGACATATACACATAAATGCACTGGTCGTTGAACTAAGACCTGACCAGGATTGAAACTCATCTGTTTTGTGACTTGGATGGAGATCTTTAATCGTGATTTGTCGCGTCATGTTAAGTAATTTATATGAGGTGCTATAACAAAAAATGCTCTACGCGTCCTTCTCTTCACACTATATTCGGCTTGATATATGTACGATGAATTAACCTGCATATTATGTATGCACACCATAGCGCTTAAACTACTAATCCGACCAATGATTTAATGGATGAGATGCTAATATATAAATTATAATACCACGGGTTATATAATACGCTATTGTTGTTAGGTTAAGGTCGTGTTTCACCAGGAAATGTTAAAGTTAATCCTTCGTTAAATATCATGTTGTTCCTTTCGTAATTCCTATCAATGAATGAGAAGGCATGGTATTTTAACAAGCCCTTAACACTGACATGCGTTGGTGAAATCGAGACTAAAGTTTGTCCTTTTTGATGTAATTTGACATTTTTAAATCCGTGGGGTGCCGGGAAAAGAATAAATAGCATCTCCATGTTAACCATCTTTCCCGTGGTCGTAAAAGGGGACAGAGGGAATACAGATCCGAAAATATTACTATCTGAAAACTGCGCTCGTCTCCCTAACGTGGCGATTACAGGTAACTACCATGAAATACTTTAAATAAAATAAATAAATAAAAACCATTTATTTTATCATCACACAACACATAATATTTAAGACAGGAACAAGACGAGGAAGACAAATCTAAAGCTAAGTATACATATATGTTGTGTGATGCCAAAAATGGACCCTAACTATTATTTAATACGCAGCGAGCAAGCCCGCTGCACTGGTATTCTGCCAGGGCCATTGAGTGACATCACTTCTAGGTATATAGAATAGAAAAAAAACATACAACACACAATTACACATAACAAAAATAAAGAAAGAATAAAAAACAAACAAGTAAAAAAGTTTGAATACACATATCGACAGAAGGTCTATAGTCTATGGTAATTAAAATTTGAATGACACTTGACACATTTGACATATTGACAGTTCAAAATTATTTACATTGCATAATTACCGCGTGGTTCTAAGGCGTGGTCTTTGACGTGGCATAAGAACAAAACAATATAATATAAGTGTGAATTCTAAGTCTATAGTACATATTATATTAACAACAAATTATATTATAACTTTGGGGTACACTTATCCAGTAGTGGACGAAGCTGAAATGATGACAACTCATTTAAATATGAAATTTTAAAAGGTCAAATAAAATCATCGATTAAACTAGCGTCTCGATTATGCAACTGCATATCTGAGGGTCCGCCACTTAACAGATTGAATCCAATTATAAAACGTTAGAACATTCCCGATGCCGAGCGTTTATCAGTCGCGAGTCAAGTATTCAAATTTATTCAAGTGAAAGAGAACGGTTAACAGTTAGCTTCTTATCTGGACAAAGAACTGAAAAGAATTAATTCCCTTTGCCACCCGCTCGGGCTGACGTAATTGCTAATTGCCATATATTTATTTGTTGTTCTATTTTGTTGCCAGTACAGGCATTAGGGCTTTTAAATAAAATACTGTACTGTATTTCCTGTTGCTGTTTGACGTAGATACTTTTGATGTCTATTCTTAGTGATCCGCAGCTGATTACGTAAAATAGATGAATAATAATTAACTAGCTGACCCGTGCCCACTTACCCGAGCATACAAATCGTTTAAACCTTCCCTGGACTTCCACGAATATTTCTAGACTAAAAATAGCCGAATCGGTTCAGCCGTTTTCGAGTTTAAGTGAGACTAACGGACAGCGATTCATTTTTATATATAATATGAACATTTGCTTAATTTTTGTTACGACACTAGCGCCAAAAACAATTTTATTAGCAATCATGGGAACTATTGAAATGAAAAAAAAAAATCCAAATAAAACTTAACAAGTTATTCTGGGAATGTCAACAAAAAAATGCTAACACCGCTATTGATTACATGTTACGTCAAACAAACATTGACGTCAAATTCATGTATCTGAATATTAAAACTTTAAACTGCTCTCCTGTTTAATTTGGTATTTGGCGCTTATTTACCGTCGCTAAAGTTCAAAAGCAAAAGTTGCGCAATTTTAGCTATTGCTTTGATTTTGCAAGGTGTAATGAGCCTGCCGAAATGTAATTTCACTTTTTTTTCCTGTCCCAATGCTCGGCAAAGCTAATGTCCACCAAGTATCTGATTAACTATTCATTTGACTCGGATCTCACAACTTGCCTGCGCTTGCCGCTTGCCGCACTAAGCGTCGGCCAATGACCGCGCTTTAGGCCCGTATTAATAAAAATTTCGTTTCACTTTTAAAAATGTAGAACTTTACTTATGTTAAATACTTTATTTTTTTCTTTTTTAAAACGTAAAAATAAAGATTATGAAAATATAGATAATATTTATTTTAATGTTTTTCTGTAATCTGTAATATGTTTTACATTAAATTTATGACTTTTTAAAATTTATACTTATATTCGACTCATATGCGATGATATTAGCTAGTGGTCTGCGTTATCTAGTGGTTTAGAGCTTAGCTCTCGAATCGGAGGTCGTGGGTTCGATTCCCGCGTTGGAACAACAAAAAATATTGGACAATGCAGGCACCTGATTGTCACCTGATTCGTGTCGGTTATTCGTCCCACTGAGCTACGACAGTTAAAGACCTCCTGTGTCTTACGCACACACTTGGGCACTGTAAAATAACTCCTGCGTAGCTGGCCTGGTTTCAATTAAACCGGTTACCGTCGCTAAAATCGGCGTGGGAGGAATTATTTTATATGGGGGTTATTAGGTAGGGTAGGTTATTATTATATGGAAACTTCAATAAACAACAGCAGAATTAGTTAGCTATGTAATGTTCGGGGATTGAACCGCAAATGACCTCCATGCGGCCATAAATTCAGCTAACGCGCATACGGGGGCGCTTAGCGAAATGAATGTGTGGTGTATGAAATTACTCAAGTTGCAAATGAAAAATGATTATAATTAACTTCGTTATCACAGCGGGAAATTTTAGTATCGGCCATGATGTTTTATCACTATTTCAGGATAAGTCAACATACACCGGTGCGGAAAACTAACACGTATAGCCGCGACAATAATAGTTATAAAACGGAGATGAATATTATGCTTTGGGGAACAACACAAAAAAACGCAACCTTTACGAACATTATTTAAATTGTCAACAAAATAAATAAAAAAAATATATAACGGGTCACTATAACTTTCGGATATGATTATACTACCTTTTATTATTTTTTATATATTTTTTTAATTTTTTTACAAAAATTTCAAACACAATTTTTTTTGCTTTATTGATATTTTTGTAAAAAATAACAATAAAGCAAAATAATTAATTTATTGTAATGTCACTGCACATGTGTTAGGACCTTTATACGTCCAATAATAAACACTTCTAGTTAATCGTATTGGCTTTATTCACGTTGATATTATAAATACAATATCTTTTAACTAGGTACATAGATCTGACCTTTATGACATCTACCAGAGGACTAATAATATATATACTAAGACAAGTGTCATTGTCAAATGTCATATTTGACATTACATTGTTTTAAACCTAATTCATAATGGTATAGATAGCATTATGTAACAATGGTGAAAATTAATTTTTTTTTTGGTTTTAGACAAAATATATTTAAAAAATACATTTCCAAAATGAGGAAAGGTAGGATAATCGTATATCAAAGTTATAGTGACTGCTCTTTTTACACTCTGTATATTACTATAAAAAAAGCTTTTCATTCCTTACATTAAAAAACATGCAGTAAGTAACTTAACTTTAAAAAAACCTGCGGAGAGGTCCTGTCAACAATAAAAGACCTTTAAATGATTTACTAACTTTACTCAGTCTGACCACCTGTATATCTCGCTTGTGCTTATTTCTGGTGTTCCTACTGTGATTGTCACTTGTTTTGAAAATATGCTTTTCAATCGATAATTATCGATTATTATCGAAGGCGAGATGCCACTTACGTGATAACATTGCTTAAGCTAAGTAAGGCGAGATGCCACTTACGTGATAACATTGCTTAAGCTAATTCTTAAGCTAAGTACATTAATCTTTCGTCATCTGCAATATATTTTACATAAACAATTTTTTTAACAATGCCAAAATATCTATATAATAGTCTGCTTTAAAAATGCCACAAATAAGTAATAACAGAAACTATTTCTATATAGGTTAGGGTTGAACCGGCGCGAGCTTGTTTTTCTTGTTGACTTTCCAAAAATACCTAAGTTTCATTTGGAAATAAAACGTTCTTTATTTTATTTTTTATAATTATCTATGATTTAAGACAAGGGTTCTCATACCAATTCCTACCTTACCGGGTAGAGATTACTTCTGAAGGAGAATCAGCCACTGATACCTATCAAATTCACTGTTTCAATGTAGGGGAGTTCTGAAAATTAGGAATGTAAGCTTAGAATTAATTACTGTGGTGTACCACAGCCCACATCCCGCAGTTCCGGGAACCCCGCACAATGCAGATTCCCGGAACTGCGGGATGGACGGGGTCAGTCATCGAGTTAGTAATACCGAATATTACATTGATATACCGTATTTTGTATTGGTAATAAATACCATTTTGATTTCAATGGGTATAAGAGTTATATTATTTCTATGTATTATTACATTAATGTCTCCCAAACCGATTTTGGTGACGTGGCCGGTTTCATTAAAACCAGATCAGCTACGCAGGAGTCTCATCTCTCTCTTCCTTCACTCTCGTAGTACAGTAGGACGGTTAACCAACACGACTGGCAGGAAATCAGGCGCAGGACCGATTTTTAACATGCCCATCCGACGCATGGATCATCTTTCTATTATATTTTGTACAATTAAATAAAAAATACATACATACGTATATAGACTGCCAAATCATTCCCTTCCTTTTGGCTTCGCCGAAGTCGGGTAAAATGTAGCTCTGTCTGATACGCGATAAACGAACTTCACTTAACGGATTTTGCTCATCAAAATTGGCAACATGCGGCTGCAGTAGAAGACTAAGCAGACCCTGGATAAAGGATATAAGCTCCTCTTAGAGCCGATGCTGTGCAATAAAATACGGATGCTGTGCGATATAATATATGTGTACAACTAGATGTTGAAAGTGATCACGCATTTGATATTATTTATTGTATGTTTGGCTTTAATATAAGTAGCCTACAGTGGCGTGGGGCTTCTATACATCCATTACTACCGGCTTCAGGTATCTACTCTTTAGCCAAACCACCAAACACCTATCTAGTATTTTGTACATTACTACTCTGCACTGGTAATTAATAGATGGTTTTGTATTCGATTTCTGTAATTTAAAGAATTGCGCCTATCACACTATCTCCCCATCACCCTAAGGTTAGCTGGTAGAGAATGCCATAAGGCATTAAGCCCGCCTTTGTAAAATGCATAAAGTGTTTTAAATAAATAAAAAATAATAATAGAGCAGTAAGTCAGAAAAGGTGGTTTCGAGAAAAGATAGAAGATAAACCTTGATTGCCATTTGCTCTTTTACTGCTCTCTTCATTACCTGTACTAGGGTTTACCTTAGAAAGTGAACAAGCCTTCTGGTAGGTTATTGTGCTAAACCAGATTATATACACTATATGACTATAAATTTCGATAAGATATAGATGTGCTGCAGCTCTCGAGATTGATTTATTATTTCCCAACACTTTCCTTGGGAAGTTAATACCGTTTATTATCTTCAGCGAATAAAGATGGATGCTCATAGAAAATAACCGCCGCTAAAGTTTGCAGAAAATTCGCAATTTCAAATTCCTGGCTCCTTTTTATATGATTAGTAACATAAAGGGAGATTAAAATAACAAAGTGGAAGGATTCGTTTATTTGTTTCATTGGATAACTTGAAACATTCGTTTTATGAATCTGATAGGAAATATAATGTCTATACTAATATTATAAAGCGGAAGAGTTTGTTTGTTTGTTTGTTTAAATGCCCTAATCTCAGGAACTACTAGACCGATTTGAAAAATTATTTTTTGTTGGAAAGTCCATTTATAGAGGAAGGCTTTAGATTATATAACATTATAAATGTTGCAAAAACTGGGAAAATTATTCACATTTGGGGACATTCGTTGCGTGCGCTGCATAAATGGTTTAAATCACTCAAAAACCACGCGAAGGAAGTCGCGGGCACAGCTAGTATTTCATATTTTCTCTGATACTTCTAGACCGATTTTGATGTTTGTCACAGATGACACATGCGTGGAGATCAGACCCCATGTGGCAACCCGCGTGACATGCAAAATGCACGCTAACCTAATCCACAACAGTTGTAGACTAAAAAAGGCTTAGAAAGTTATTTAGTAATTATGGCGCTACTTTCGGGACCCGTACATTTAGCGGTGTAGTAATTAAAAAGTAGCCTATGTCCTTAGGTGTTATCTATCGCTACTTCAAAATTCGTTCACTCGTTTAGGCGAGATCGCGTAACGCATCTATACTTAATATTATAAAGCTGAAGAGTTTGATTCTTGGTTTGCTTAAACAAGTGAAAAAGTTCGGAAATCCGCGTTTCATTTCAATATTTCGCATATTATCCCGAGCACAGCTAGTTCCACTCACCATTAATGAGAAAGTTTATAAGATGAAAGTGTACATCCTGGATTAACACATAGGGTTTACCGCAGAAAAAGACATATATTTATAGTATAAGTAAAGATAAATATCTCGCAATTATAATCTACCAAATGAGATTATGAAGGAGTATTGGATTATGGGCGGCTTCTGTGGTATTATAACGTTGATTTCGGATGTCGATGTCGTCGAGCCGGGAGCCGGGATTGTCCAGTTATTGATTAAATTCTGCTGCAGTATACAGATAGGCCATGCGTCAGTCCCGTGATACGAGCGCGTGGCCCAAGTGATGGCGGATAGCGGATAAAATGCACTTTCCCTCATAAAAATCTCACAAGTCACTGTTTATTGCAATAAGGTTTATTTTGGTCTAACGGGAGTTTTGAAAATAAATAGACAGTTAATCAATCAATTATTTATTTGCTATAAAAGTGGTACAAAAGATGTTCAATACATAGATTGCATTAAAACCTGGCACTTTAAGCTAAACATTAGCATGCAAAATATTCTTTATTTATGTTTAAGAAGTCTAATTTTAATATCATGAATTTGATGTGTAATTAGTTACAAGTTTTATTTTACGCTACAGTGTATGCACATCTCGATAGCTAGTTATAGGTAACTTATTACGTAATAAGTGTTTATTATATTTAAACAGTCACCTTATCCTCTATACTTAAACGTAACATGTTATTGTGTTGTAGATTTTTGGTGGAAATTCATGTAATGCAATAATAATACATACATTGATCGTGGCCATACAGGAGTATAAAGAGTTTATGGTGGGCCATTTGCCGGTAAAAAAATATATAATATAATAGTTTAGCTTTGAGGTAGAGCAATATGGAGCTGTAGTGAAAACTCACATTAAAATATTATCATGTTTGGCTTCAGTAACGTATAGTGACGTAGCAAGACCAAAAATAATAATATTATTATGTGCAGTTTGAATTATTAGATGCAACAAGAAAAGTGATCCAAATGTTTACTTTTCTTTAATGGTTTACCGTTAATTACAAACCTTCAAGAAGCATATTATGTTACTTAATGGCTATTCAGCCAGATACTAAAACAATAACCTTCCTATTCGCAGTCTGTCACCGTCGCCACTTGATGAGACGACAAGCACACGTTACTTGAGCACCACTTAATTTAACTATAGATTCAGTATTCACCCGTTTAACTTTATTTTTTCAGTGATAAATTATCACGAAAACATTACTCCATTGCCAAGAACATTTCATTAAAACATTTAGTGACAAATTAATTATCTTTTATAACGAGTTATGATAGTCTTAAGGATTTAAAATGGGCACTAGTCCAACGGGCCGGGCGAGTTAAGTTACAAGCTGAAGCGAGTCAATAGAAAATAACAGGACTGGCTGCAGTATGGCGCAATTACTTCCAATACGATTTACTTTAAAGGGAAAATTATTTAGGCTATTATAAGATGTTGCGGTTTTTTTATACACAAACATTAAACTTTTACTAGGTTATTACTACGCAATAGATTTTTTTATTTATTTCAATGCTTGTAAGACATCTCAATCGTAAAAACTAATGTCTATGTTAAATACAATGTTTGATCTGGATTGCAACGCAACAAATATGTACACAAACATAATACTATTTAGACATTGGCTCAGCAATAAACAAAAGTTACAAAGATAATTATTATTATACAAAAGACGCGATATTAGCTATTCTTAAACTTGTGATATGCTATGGAGGACATCTTGCATAATTTCAGTGTATGAAAAGTAATTATAATTGAAAATTGTACAACAATAATATATTTAACCCATTAATTATTCGACTCTAAACAAATTAACATTAAATTCGAATAACAATCAACATTGTACTGTTAGTATATAATTTAAACAAAATTTACAATTAATTAGTCCGAATTAATTGAAAATGTATTCCGATAACTAATTATGAATAAACAAACGTGTTTGCTAGCTAGTTACTGTATTTTGTAGCGACATTTCTTTATGTTTAGTATTTAAATAAGTCACAACACTGACAGCTACAAATATATAATATTACTGGGGCTATATAATATTCACAGGGCTATTAATCTTTTGACATCTTATCATCACAGTCGATTCATTAACTAACGAGCTACGGTGTATCAAACCGACATATATACCGCCAAAATCATTTCCCTTCATTCGCCTTAGTCGGGTAAAAATCGCTTCAGCGTGTGCCTCGCGGCAGGCGACAACAGATCGGCTGTCACAGCGTCCGGCACCGGCGGCCATCGCTGTAATATAGCGCTCGCAGCCGATCCGCCCTATCCGCCCTACCCGCCCGATCCGCCTGGCTCACAACCTCATCATTTCTCGTTAATGCCTTTGATTCATTTGCACGATTATAACTATCGATCACGATTTGGCGGTACATTTCGTTTAATTTAATCGATTATGTAACGTGAATGCAATTTATGCATGTTACATAATGTAAACATGGCTTCAAATAATTTTAAGTGTGATAAAAAATGCCTAATTAGTATAAAACTGAAAAAGTAGTCGAGTGCTGACAAAGCTACTACATTGCTACGATAATGCTACGACTGCGCTACGAAATAATGAAACTGCTACACCGATTCTATCTAAATGGCCACAGAAATGCCACAAAATTGCTATAACATAACTTCGATAAAGATACTACTTCGCTACGTAATAATATATAAAACCGCTACGACAGGTCTTCGCAACAGCTACAGGAATGCTACGAAACCGCTACAACCACACTACGAATTTGCTACGAAATATATAATTATAAAACCGCTACGTCACTAGTATTTGCAATCTAACACCTCCGAGCTCTATGAAGTTTTCTGTATATACGGTAGATGATGATAATATGTCAGTAACTACTTTTGTACTACTTCCCTTTTTTAGCACGACAGTGTTCAGTCAGCAAGTATGAAAGTGCCAAAAATTGTGTTTATGTATGAATGTAAGAGTGTGTTTAGTTACCAATATAAGAAATTTAATTAAAAAACATAATATTATATAATTATAAAAATTTTACAGATGTTGCAAAATTAAACAGCAACAGTTGTATATTATATTAATTTTAAAAAAAATCAAAAGTGCTGAGTCAGCTAGCATGATAAAATA
Source organism: Celastrina argiolus (assembly GCA_905187575.2). Taxonomy (NCBI): domain Eukaryota; kingdom Metazoa; phylum Arthropoda; class Insecta; order Lepidoptera; family Lycaenidae; genus Celastrina; species Celastrina argiolus. Next base: position 657,570 of record LR994585.1, read on the forward strand.
ATCTCGGACGCGACAGTAATATTTTCGGAGCCAACCCGTTAGCAGTAATCTAATGATAAATGTTCGTCCTTTGTTTAGACAGTAGCTCGCCGCTGATTGGATCCCGGTGACGTGATATACGACCCGCGCCCGGCGGACATGTGCAAAAATATTATTCAATAACGTATATTACAGACTTTCATCATCATTTGTAGAGCTTCCAGAAAATAGTTCTCGTATTTGAATATGACGAGCGTTCATTTGAGCCGCGATAGTCTTTTGACTTTTTAAAGACAAATCACATATCGATTCAACAGCGTTGAAAATATGGGTTAAAATGTTTCGTTTCAGTTTTAAGTACACTCGTCTCGGGTCAACAAGTATGTCTTAAAACTCGCGATTTCAGTGGACACTTATTGGAAAAACAAAAATGTCCATCGATAATATGTAATGGTGTAGACTCTCGTGTCAGCTGTAGACTGTAGTAGGTATTATCCATCCCACTGAAATGGAATACTTACGATCTCTAATTATAAGAAGAGAGGGAATGCTTCCTGTAGCGAACACACTTTTTAGGCACTTCTAAAATTGATAGTTTTAATAAAACCGGGCACCATAATTCATTATTACAGAAGCATGATGAATACAATTTAATGTATTCTACCAAACACCTATAATATTCTTCGATTTTCAATTCTCCCCACCTCCAGACACGGCGCCCGAGCTGCACTACACGTTCATCGAGCAGGCGCTGCACCCGGGGCCGGCGCTGGCGCTGCACTGCTCGGCGTCCGGCTCCCCGCTGCCACGCTTCACCTGGCTGCTGGATCTGCAGCCCGTGGAGGAGCACACCACCGCACAGAGGTACTTGGTGACCAAAAATTGGCCTAAACCCCTAATGAAGAGTTTGTTATCAGCTGCCACAGATCAAATGCATAATCGGGGGCTCGGTGGAGCTTTTTAGATTTTATTATTAAAATATCTGCTGTTAGCTTTTGCGGCTTTGCCCACGTTACATAGATTCCTCACTCGTGACGTTTTATTTTTTTTAAATTTCACCCATAATGGATGCCTACGACATACGAGGACATAGAAATAAATTAATTTTGCATTCTATATAGATGAGATTTTGTAGATATTGGGAATCTTCAAGCCGGAATAATACCACAATATTCTGGAAACTTCAATGAAACATCTTGACTTCGCACGACTAGCTATCCAGGTTGAAATCTATAACTTGAATGAGAAATTCCGACGAACATAATATTGCATCAGATATCAAATCTATAATATTACAATATAGTGTACACAACTTCTCGACATGATAAAGTTTTTTATTTCATTGCAAAACAAATACTCATTTATATTGCAGACAATTATGGTACAGTTGGAAATAAAAAAATATTATCTGTTAAGTAGTTCCAACCTTGAAAAATTGAAAAGTAAGACGCTTTGAACTATTTCCACCACGATTTAGTTCACACTCAGAACTGAAATCAATAAACATACTTAATGTCGGAACCCTCAAGAAAGAAGCAAAACGACATAATATATGCACAAAACATGCTAACTTAATTGCAAGGGGAAGCCCCTAATTGGTTATAGTTCACAAAACTCACGTTTAAAAAGTGGAATATACTAGATATTGACAAAAGTGGTCTAATAACGGCCACACCTGAAAATATGGAACATGTAGTACTAACCCGATTGTTATAAGGAGCAAATCATCTCCCTATTTGCCCTTTATCTCTACCTTCTACAGGAGTATATCCCAGTTCATGAGCGCCAGCGGCGACGTGGTGAGCTACCTCAACATCACCTCCGTGCGGCCCGACGACGGCGGCCGCTACACCTGCCGCGCGCATAACTCCCGCGGCGCTGTCGAACACTCCACTAGACTTAACGTTTACGGTAACTTTATTTGATTTAGTGTCATCTAGCCATTTACTATCATTGTAAAACACATCATCATAATAACCATTTTATAGATCTTTAGTATCTTCTACGTTTCTGACCTTGTTGTAATATATGACTGTGACTATATTATGTAAATACTATGTGTCATTTGATAACTTATTATTATTTTAAAACACATTATCGTCATCATGATTATCATTGTATAGATCTTTATTAACTTCTCATTAAGTGACAATTACGCATTCTACTTTAAGTTATTTACTTTGTTTGGTTAGTTATTATCACTATTATTGTGTCCTACATCCATTATTCCTGACATATTTAATGGCACTTTCATTTACTTTATAATCATCTTTAATATCAAAAATATTGTATTAACACTCCCTTATCACTTATTCACGAGTATCTTAATATTTTGGACATATTTTGCTTATTATCATTCATAATAATATAATATGTGTGTTTCAGGTCCACCGTCCATCAGGAACTCGGGCGCGGTGCGTGTGGTGGCCGGCGTCAACACCACCATCTACTGTCCCTACTCCGGATTTCCTATCAGGTTGATGGAGGTGCATTTGTTTAGTAACATTATAAGTTTCATTTTCGTTTTTAGTTGTATCGACTACTTTAATTATTATAAGACTTATTATAAAATAGATTTTTGTAGACTTATAGTTTATATTTTCAAAGGAATATTACGTATTTTAATATTTAGTTAATAGGTTAGGTTAGTATTTGATTATTTTTTAATATTCTTTATTGAGGCTTTGCTCAGATATAAAATATTTTTTATTCTTATTGTATAAAAGTGTAGATATTGATCCAATCAAAGCAAAATCTCTATCACCGGTCCGCTGACCTCACACACCGAGACTAACTGGCGTATGAAACTCGGCATCCCACGCACATAAGTTCTCCCCCTTTCTGCATCTTATGAAGCATCTATATTCTAGAAAATACTCTTTGCCCCCATCTACGAGTACCTCGTGTAAAACGTCCCGATTCCCTGCAGTGAGATCCGCTGGCAGCGCGGCGGCGTGGACGTGGGGTCCGCGGGGCGCGCGCTGGCCGGCGGCGGCGGCGAGCTTCTGCTGTGGCCGGCCGAGCCCGCCGACGCTGGCGTCTATTCCTGTCGCGTCACCGCCCCCTCTGGCCAGTACGCGCAGAAGGACGTGCAGATCTTCGTGAGGAGTATGTAAAATAGTATCGTCGTTTCAGCTATTACGTCCATTACTGGACATAAACCTCCCTCAGAGTATTTCATGGGGGTTAGGTGCCTATTTACTCCCAAGGTATACTCGCCACGCTTGGCGAGTGTACCAAGGTGAGTTGGCGATCGCAATTTTGAGACAACACCATTGTCCGCGGAAACCTTGCTGCCCATTTTCGGATTTCTATGCCATATTTTACGACACCGAAAGATGGATAATGGGGCGGTTCTTACTTTAGCACCTCATAAAGCTTGACAGTATACAACAGAATAATTAGCCTATTATAACTCCATGTTAGATTGTATAACTCCAACTATTGATGAGAAGCAAATAACAATTCAGTAGAAGAGAAATATTGCTACTGCGGATAGTTCAAAAATTACTTTATAGATATTTGTGAGGAGTTCGTTTTGTTATTATAATACGGGAGTTCTTTTTGTAATATAGACTAGAAAACAAGCAGACGGACAGACGGATCGCCGGATAGTGAACAATTATTGCCGTTCATGTACAAGCGCAACACCTTAATAAAATTATTACACTTGTTCCGCACTCACTATGGTTCCTAAATTTCCCAACCTATCTACGGTCGCCGGTAAAGCAATATTTTAGTGAAACTGCAAGATTTTGGGGAGACTAATGAAAGATGTATTGTTCCCGACTGTCGTTTATTAAGTAACTTATATTACTAATCATTCACACAATACAGGGAGGTGATGCACACACTACAAAACAATGCAAGCTAAATTCAACGCAAATTTTCTGTGACTTCGTCGTATTTATGCAGTTAAACCGGCCCATTCATGCCGACACCTAGCTCACCCTCGTTTAAAACGTTATCTAAGACTGACGATGAAACAATTTGTTCATGTATAGGATTATGTTACTACCGCCGACTTAGCGTGGTCAGGGAGAGGACAAACTTTTTAGCTAGTTAACGTAAAATAAAGAAGATTTCTTGTTCTCCTAAGTGATTGGGTACAAAGTGATTAAACAAAGTAATTTACATAGTGGAAAATACTTTGAAGAACAACAAAGTTACTTCACTCCTTCTTTTGTTCGGGGAAAATATAATTGTGAAAACAAAAAATTGTGTAGTATTCACGGAAAAACTGTTGATTACTTTATCATAAACAAAGTGAATTTGTAGTTTTAAAAACACATTTCTGGTTACATTACTTTGAATACAACACGATCTATATATTTTTTAATATGAACGAAAACATTTTTTCAAAGTAGATATTGTATTAATGTCAATCAGACATTACCTAACGTAATTTTGTACATTCATTCTTTTCAGATCCCCCGAAAATTGCTGGGTTCTCGTTCCCCAGCGACCTGACGGAGGGCAGCTCCATCCAGGTGCTGTGCGGCATCACGTCCGGCGACAAGCCCGTGTACTTCTCCTGGCTAAAGGACGGCCTGCACATACCGTCCAACTTGCAGGTAATCTGACTATCGGAAAATGGAGCAGGAGAACGCTTTTGGACTTTTTGATATGTACTTCAAATTAGAAGAGGCTATTCATCATTATATTAAGGCAGCAATTCATTACAAGATTTGAACCATACCTAAAGAGCAGCCTTTTTGTGTCATGACACAACTTAATTAAAACAATAACAAGTTAGTCAATATGACGTGGGGCAACTATAATACGAGGGTTGTATAATTAATTGTTTTCTCTTACCGTCATTCATCATTCGTTCATCTGTATGTGTAACATGGGTTGTTGCAGGTGCAAGAAAAGTCCCTTGACGAGTTCAGCTTCCTAATCTTCTCGCACGTGACGTCCAAGCACAGTGGCGAGTACACCTGCGTCGCCAGCAACACCGCCGCCGAGGTCAACCACACCGCGCGCCTCGCTGTCAAAGGTACGCCGTGTGGGGCCCGGGCAACATGGTGAGGTCACCGGCCTTATCTTCTCGCACGTGACGTCCAAGCACAGCGGCGAGTACACCTGCGTCGCCAGCAACACCGCCGCCGAGGTCAACCACACCGGGCGCCTCGCTGTCAAAGGTACGCCATGTGGGGTCCGGGCAACATGGTGAGGTCACCGGCCTTATCTTCTCGCACGTGACGTCCAAGCACAGCGGCGAGTACACCTGCGTCGCCAGCAACACCGCCGCCGAGGTCAACCACACCGGGCGCCTCGCTGTCAAAGGTACGCCATGTGGGGCCCGGGCAACATGGTGAGGTCACCCGCCTTATCTTCTCGCACGTGATATTCAAACACCGCCGCTGAGATCAACCACACCGCGCGCCTTGCTGTCAAAGGTACGCCGTGTGGGGCCCGGGCAACATGGTGAGGTCACCCACCTTATCTTCTCACACGTGACGTCCAAGCACAGCGGCGAGTACACCTGCGTCGCCAGCAACACCGCCGCTGAGGTCAACCACACCGCGCGCCTCGCTGTGAAAGGTACGCCGTGTGGGGCCCGGGCAACATGGTGAGGTCACCCGCCTTATCTTCTCGCACGTGATATTCAAGCACAGTGGCGAGTACACCTGCGTCGCCAGCAACACCGCCGCTGAGATCAACCACACCGCGCGCCTTGCTGTCAAAGGTACGCCGTGTGGGGCCCGGGCAACATGGTGAGGTCACCCATCTTATCTTCTCACACGTGACGTCCAAGCACAGCGGCGAGTACACCTGCTTCGCCAGCAACACCGCCGCTGAGGTCAACCACACCGCGCGCCTCGCTGTCAAAGGTACGCCATGTGGGGCCCGGGCAACATGGTGAGGTCACCGGCCTTATCTTCTCACACGTGACGTCCAAGCACAGCGGCGAGTACACCTGCGTCGCCAGCAACACCGCCGCTGAGGTCAACCACACCACGCGCCTCGCTGTCAAAGGTACGCCATGTGGGGCCCGGGCAACATGGTGAGGTCACCGGCCTTATCTTCTCACACGTGACGTCCAAGCACAGCGGCGAGTACACCTGCGTCGCCAGCAACACCGCCGCTGAGGTCAACCACACCGCGCGCCTCGCTGTCAAAGGTACGCCATGTGGGGCCCGGGCAACATGGTGAGGTCACCGGCCTTATCTTCTCACACGTGACGTCCAAGCACAGCGGCGAGTACACCTGCGTCGCCAGCAACACCGCCGCCGAGGTCAACCACACCGCGCGCCTCGCTGTCAAAGGTACGCCATGTGGGGCCCGGGCAACATGGTGAGGTCACCGGCCTTATCTTCTCGCACGTGACGTCCAAGCACAGCGGCGAGTACACCTGCGTCGCCAGCAACACCGCCGCTGAGGTCAACCACACCGCGCGCCTCGCTGTCAAAGGTACGCCATGTGGGGCCCGGGCAACATGGTGAGGTCACCGGCCTTATCTTCTCACACGTGACGTCCAAGCACAGCGGCGAGTACACCTGCGTCGCCAGCAACACCGCCGCTGAGGTCAATCACACCGCGCGCCTCGCTGTCAAAGGTACGCCATGTGGGGCCCGGGCAACATGGTGAGGTCACCGGCCTTATCTTCTCACACGTGACGTCCAAGCACAGCGGCGAGTACACCTGCGCCGCCAGCAACACCGCCGCTGAGGTCAACCACACCGCGCGCCTCGCTGTCAAAGGTACGCCATGTGGGGCCCGAGCAACATGGTGAGGTCACCGGCCTTATCTTCTCATACGTGACGTCCAAGCACAGCGGCGAGTACACCTGCGTCGCCAGCAACACCGCCGCTGAGGTCAACCACACCGCGCGCCTCGCTGTCAAAGGTACGCCGTGTGGGGCCCGGGCAACATGGTGACTGGTGAGGTCACCCGCCTAATATTGTCGCACGTGATATTCAAACACACCTGCGTCGCCAGCAACACCGCCGCGCCGCCGCTGTCAACCTTCCAAGGTCAAATCTTCCAAGTACAAGTGTGATATAACAATAAAATATCAGTCGCCAATAAGCGTTCAATATAGGTTAATGATTATAATGCCATCTTAGTTGATCATTCATTCGAAAAACTCCCGGTTAGGTTAGTTTATTCATACGCATTCATACCATCTATACATCCATCCGGTGCGTGCAAAAAGAAAATTGAATCATGTTGAATAAAGTTTGAAATATCTTTAAATTGCTAAAAAAAAAGTTCTACTTAAGTTTCTAAGGCGTTGTTAAAGATCGTATGTTTAATTTCAGTGGCTCCGTTATGGGTGTTTGAACCCCAGGATGTGTCCGCGCTGCTGGGCACCCCGATCCTGGCGCACTGCTCCACGCGAGGGTACCCCGAACCTAGGATTAGCTGGCTCAGGGCCCAAGGTAAGGAATATAAAGGAACTGAATGTATGAAATTCCTCGATTGAACTGCCTTCTTTGCATTGCTAAAATCGGAAGAATACGGTAAAGAAAAGAAATTTCCAAAAATAAAACAAGTTTGTTTCTTTTCTTTGTTGATAAGGAATGCATAGCCTGCGCTTAGGGAGGCGAATTAGTGCTGAAAATATGTACGCAATATTCGCGTTTATTAGCTAACTTATAAACTACCACTCTATCAATAAAAAAGCCGGAGAGGATACACACAACACACGTCATTATGTATAAAAAAAATAGTGCGACTATGTTATGGACGCGCCCGTTTTTCGCACGTGAATACCTTACATAACGTTTTTGGTTTCTTTAGCAAACTAGTAGTATATTTAAAATTTTAATGGGGATGATAGATAGGTGTAGTTTCAACACTAAACTGTCTTGTCATTCGTTTTTTAATCGCGCCCCTATGAAAGCTATTTAAAGTCGTATTAACGTCAACATTTTTATTGGAAAGCCAGTTTAAAAATCCTTCTTACACCCAACACACATATTTTCAGGTTCATCAGGTGACTTCCGTCCACTAGTCCGCATGGAGGTGGCGATGACGGTGCTGGGCAACGGCTCGCTGAGCGCGGCGGCGGCGGCGCGCGCGCACGAGGGCCGCTACATGTGCCGCGCGGACAACGGCGTGGGCCGCGGGCTGGCCAAGGTCATCGCGGTCTCAGTCAACGGTGAGATATATTAAGAGGGAACACCAGGGTCAAGAAAAATGTAAATTATTTCTATTGTTGTCCCGCAACTTTCCGATCAAACCGATAGAGACAACTGCAGCTTGAACTGTCAACGGTGAGGTATATTAAGAGGAAACACCAGGGTCTAGAGAAATGAATAATAGGTATTTGTAAATTATTTCTATTGTTGTCCCGCAACTCCACCCGTTGATAGGGACAACTGCAGCTTGAACTGAAATTACGAGAATCGTCGATTAGTAGACCACAGTTTCCTCCTCTAAAACTTAACCAATTTAGATGATTTTATCATAACATGTACTCCAACTTTACATGCCCCTCTGACGCATGGACGCATTGTTTCAGAGCCTGCGCACTTCGAGTTCTCCTCCCGCAACATGTCGGTGCGGCGCACGGCGGGCGCGGCGCTGGCGTGCGAGGCGCGCGGCGACGCCCCCATACAGCTGACCTGGACGCACAACATGCAGGCGCTGGACCTGTCCACTTACAGGTGAGGGAATTCATCGTCGTCATCAGAAAGGTAGCTCTCGTCCCAAACTCTTAAAATTATCCCCCGGTTTCCCGTACGCTATTCAAATGAATGATAAACTAACATGGCATTCAAATCAACAACCCATATTGAACGCTGATTGGTGGAATATTATCAAAAAGGAACGGACAGATATTTTATAATTACGCATGCACGCACTTGCAAGATTGGTTAAAATTCCACAGATAAGGTTAAGTCACAATTCATACTTGATCATTCATTACAATAGCTTTCGAGAAACCGGGTGTACGATATCACTGTAATGGTTATCAATTCCACGGTCCACCACTATTTTGTTTTGTCAAGAAAATATGGCTCGTGATTAATAGAGATGACCTTTCTCCTCTCAATCCATTTTGGCTTCTATCCCGTTATACCACTACATGCACAAATTCCTTGAACTATCTGTAGAATATAAAAGGAACATTCTGTTTATGATACCAGGGTATCAGTATCAGAGAAGAGGTCGGAGAGCGGCGCCAGCTCCACGCTCAGTATCGCGCACGCGCAGCGCCAGGACTCCGGCGTGTACCGCTGCCGAGCCGAGAACGCGTACGGCAGAGACGAGCTGCTCATCTACTTGGCTGTACAAGGTTCGTTCTTATGTTACCCTGGTGCAGTGATTTGGTCACTTAGAGAGACCATGTCCAATGGTGATTTAAATATCATTTATGCATAAAGAAATACCATTGACATGTCACATCGGATCATAAAACAGAATCGGAAGTATTAGATCTATCAATCAGAGGCTAGCGTATCGCTGCGGGTGACTGTGTGTGCTGTCTTTTTGGCGCTGTCAACTAGCTATATATTTTTGACTAGCTGTGCCCGCGAATTCGTTCGCGTGGTTTTTGAGTAACTTAAACCGTTTATGCAGCGCACGCAACGAAAGTCCCCAAATGTAAATAATTTTCCCCGTTTTTGCAACATTTGTCACTGACGCTTCGCTCCTATTGATCGCAGCGTAATGTTATACCTATAGCCTAAAGCCTTCCTCTATAAATGGACTATCCAACAAAAAAAGATTTTTTCAAATCGGACCAGTAGTTCCTGAGATTAGCGTTTAAACATACAAACAAACAAACTCTTCCGCTTTATAATATTAGTATAGATAACCTGAACGAGTCCGCTAATTAAAAATGTGTAACTACTTTCATACCGATTATGACACCCACTCACCAAGTATCTAATTTATTGCTGTCTGAACTATTTTTTTTCCTCTCCTCTTCACTAGATAGACAGAATAATGTAGTTGAATTATATAGTTTTGTACTCCTAAATTGGATCAGAATATATTAGACCCCCTTTTCAGAATTCCCCGAAGCCCCCCGCGGCCTGTCGGTGCGGCGGCGGGAGGGGCGCGCGGTGGTGGTGACCTGGCGGCGCGGCTACGATGGCAACGCCCGCTTGCGCGCCTACCGCCTGCAGTACCGCGTCGTCGCCTCCGCCACCAACGCCGGCCCTGAAGAGAGGGGTAGCGCCGGCCCTGACGGAACTAACGATGTGACTGACTGGAAGGACGCACCGACGAGGGACTTATCCCCCGATCTTATTGCACAGAGGTAATTAAGTGTTGGCGATACTAGTTTGGTTGATTGTATAGAAGCGAATGAATGCAAAGCCAAACGTTTCCAAAAATATTCAAAAGATTTTGTCTATGGCAAAAGTTCCGAATCATTATGTGTGAGCCGAGTAAATAGTCAGTGCCATCTGCTGTACGTGCAACGCTGTTTGACTTAAAAAGCAAATTTCTGATATTTAAGAAAAATCATAGGCAAGCCGTTTCTGAACATAAAGAAGGTAAATGGAGCTCTCGCGGCGTAAAGATTGAAGCTAATTTCTTAATCATTGTGTACGTAAAGAACTCGCCAAGTCCTTTTGGGATATCTGTGTGTGTCTAATTACACTAGAAACGAAAAAAATATTTGAGAATTATGCAACTAAACCCCGCCCCCTCAATATTGACATTGAAAAAACAAGTATGTTCCCCCAAAAAGGGGAATCTCTAATTTTCATACATTAAATGCAAGATTTTTTTTATTTTATTTCCTCAATATTTACCAGACAAGAGTCATCGGAGCTGGAATCGGACTCCGTGCTGGAGTACCGCGTGGACGGTCTGCGGCCCGCCACCACGTACGCGCTGCGTCTTGCTGCTGTCAACGGCATCGGCGACAGCGACTACTGCGACGCGGTACTCGTGCACACGTTGGAGGAAGGTGCGTTATACCCCTCCTCCCCAAAATGACAGTCGTCGGAGCTGGAGTCAGGTGCTAGAGTACTGCATGGAAAAGCTGCTGCTCGCCACCTCGTACGTGCTGCAAAAGTGACTATTGCACCGCGGTACTCCAGCACACGCTGGAGAAAGGTACGTTGTAACTGTATAGTACACCACACAGTGGATCCTGAGGGCAACCAGAATAATATAACCAAGTATAATATACAAGAAGTATTTCTTCCGGTATGAAGTATAGTTGCCTTCGAAAAAGCATGTTGGGGCTTAATAAAATAATAAAGTGAAGTCACAGCGCGATGAAGCAGACGGTCACCGCCATCTGTTGGTCACTGTTGGAATTAATCCTAGTACGGCTCATAAAACCGCAAACTGAAGCTATAGCGTGATGTAGCAGGCGTTCACTGCCATCTATTGGATACTTTGCAAACTAACAAATTTATAATGGATAAACTTATACAGTAACTTGAATGTATGTTTTACACATCACTCTTTTTAAATTGAGTTACTTGTATTTGTTCTCGATTACATTATAATGTTTTTTTTTCAGTACCGTCTGAGCCGCCGCGTAATGTAGAAGTCCAAGTAGACATGCCCGGCGAAGTAATCCTCAAATGGCAGGTAAAAAAATGTTTAATAGCTTAGTTGGAAGCTAATTGAGATATTTTTTCTATCCAGTTTGCATTATTTGTTCAGTGTCATTCATTTGTGATTAATTTTTCAATATTTACTGAAATTTTGTCTACCCTGGACTTCCAGTATATTTTAAGACTAGTAGCCGAATCAGTTCAGTTTCATCAATCGAGTTTTAGCGCAAGCAATTCATTTTATATATTTAAAGATAGATTATTTTGGGTCTCAAAAAGAACCGTTGATGTCCTTTGGCTGAGTACATGTACCTTCCGCTAACCATGCTACAATAACCTAACATACCGGATTTCCACAAAGTACAGTTCAGCTGTACATAACGAACTGACAACGGTTCATTGCCAGGCGCCATCCCAAGACTCGTGGAACGGCGAGCTGATCGGCTACGCGGTGTGGTGCCGCGGCGACAACGCGTCGCTGGCGCTGACGGTGTCCGGGTGGGCGGGGGGCCGTGCGCGGCTGCCCGCGCCCCGCCCCCGCGCGCGCCTGGAGCTGCGCGTGCGGGCGGTGAACGCGGTCGGCGCGGGGCCCAGCTCGCCGCCGCTCACCGCCACCACTCTGGATGATGGTAACTATAGATAGAAGACCATGGGGCTGATTCAATTTGCCATCGCTAATTATCGCTTACTAAGTTCGATAACAAAATGTAGGGCATTTGACATAAGCTACGCTAAATGATCGCGATTTGGTATGTCATTTAGCGTACTGTTATGATTTTATTTCTACACCTATCATATTTACTCTAAAAAGCTGAGCAAGCGGTCTCACGCTTGCACAATTTACAAATTCATCATTTTATTATTGCATTATTTTAATTTCCAGTATTAGCAAGTTAGAGTAGATTTGAACTTCGGCGCGACAACACGTTTATTTTCTTTTGTAATTTTTTCGTGAATAAATTTCAGTTTTTAATTAAAAGTTTTTTTTAAAAAACTTATCCTGACCCATGACTCCGTAACAGTGGTGTCAGAAGTGGGATTGCTTGAGAAAACCGCACGTTCCGGCAATCTCAAACGCGGCGCGAGTGATCTGTGAAAAGTGAAAAAAAAAAAAAAAAAAAAAAAAAAAAATGTTTGTGATATTGATCACGACAGTAAGTCTTAGATCTGTGACTAAGCCTGCTGATCTTTCCTCGCGCCATCTCGCCGTTATTTCGTCGACGTCCCCGGCTCCTAGCGTTAGGAGAACACCAGTTCCAAAACCCGAGCGTTATCTCGCCGGGCCCGCCGTGCTGCCGCTGGCGTTTGTCACGCCGCCGCGCTGTGCTGGTGTCGCTGCTGCCGTCGTGCCGGTGTCGCTGCTGCCGTCGTGCTGGTTGGGCCGTGCTATCTTCGTGAGCACTACCTGGTGGTGCTAGGCAGCTGTAAGCTGTTTCCTGGTCGTCTCGAGCATTCCCCAGTCTGTGGGTCTAGGACATCGCCGCCGAAGAAACATCGATGGATTCTACTCTCCTTCTTGCAGCAGTACTGTGAGTCGAACATATATTTTACATATTGTGCGCAACAATCCTCTTATTCCTCCCAAATAAATATCTTATAAAATTTCCTCAAGTATTTAATAATACTAAAGTAAATATAAATAATAATTTGAAATAATTTCTATAATTAAGTACGTGAAAATTCATAATTCACTCGAGGAAATATTATAATCTTATATTTGTAGCCTGAATCCTGCTCGTTAACATTTATTCTTCATTGTGCTTAGTATCAACTTAATCTACATTTAAATAAATATTTAAAATACTACACATAAAATGTCTTTAAAATCGGACAAATCGGAAACTAAGTCAGAATTAACTTCGGAACAATACCCTATTAAAATTCTGTGTGATTTTATTAATAACTATAATGGGGAACGCGATACACTAACAGCATTTCTTACAAACTGTCGGAATGCTTTAGAATTAGCTTCCCCTAGTCAGCGAAATTTACTCCTAAAATATATTATTTCCAAATTGGGTGGCAAGGCTCAGATTGCTTGTGCGAATAAGGTATTTGAAGATTTCGACAGTTTAATGAATTTTCTCCAGCAAAATTTTGGAGAGAAAAAACATCATAATCACCTTTTATTAGAATTACAGTCGTGCAAACAGTCTTCAGATGAATCCGTGTCCCAATACGCGTTACGCATAGAAACTTGTCTTACTTCCTTACAATCGGAAATAATAAATTCTAATTGCTTAAAAATAGAAATTCCAGGGCGTATTGCCATGACAGAAGATCTGGCTTTATTTTCGTTTTCTATAGGGCTCCGGCCCTCACTTAGTAATGCAGTCCGTAATATAAACCAGGATAAAGATATTGCTATCTATGAGTTAACCTCACATTCAAAAATATCCTTACCTCACGTATATTTAAAAACTAATTATTCTCAAAAGCCTCTTTGCTTCTTGTTAGATACAGGCGCTTGTGTTAGTATTTTACGGCTAACAAATTTAGACCGTAAGCCGATATTATCGGATGAAATTATTAAATTAAGGGGTCTTAGTGATAATGACTCATATTATGAAACATTAGGGTCGATGAATGTTGATTTTAATTATAAAGACATAGATTTCAGTTTTAAATTTCATGTAGTTAGTGAAAAAATTCATTTTAAATATGACGGTATATTAGGTAGCGATTTTTTCAAAACGTTGCAAGCTGACATTAGATACTCTAGTAACTATTTGTTCATTAAGGGTAAGCGCATTCCCATTCATTATAACTCATTAACATATAGCGTTCCTGCTAGATCTGAAGCCGTCATAGAATGCGGTATAGTTAATGAAGCATCCGAAATAAAAGGTTTACACGAAGCTCTTGTTTTAGATCATGTTTACAGTGAGGGGGTATACATAGCTAATTGTATAGTTTATATTAAACCCAATAATCGGGTAAATGTAACAATCCTTAATACTACTGAATCCGATATCTTGATACAGGATTACCGAGTGCGTTTGTCGTTTATAGATAATGACGCTATAGGAAAATGTAAGGCTCAAAATATTAATGAAATTAATAATCTTAACATTTCTTCTCTTGATAGATCACAGCGCGTGATCGATTTAATACGCACTAGCCATTTAAATCCTGAGGAAACTAAGTTATTATTAGAATGTTGTTCTGACTATTCGGACATATTTTATCTGGAAGGAGACCCGCTCTCGTGCACTAATGCTATTGAACATTCGATAAACACAGGGGATGCAGCTCCTATACACGCTAAGTCGTATCGTTTTCCAGAATGCCATAAGGCCGAAGTAGGAAAACAAATTAAAAGCATGCTAGAACAAAATATTATCCGACCTTCCAAGTCTCCTTGGAGTGCTCCTGTATGGATTGTGCCTAAAAAGAAGGATGCCTCAGGCACTCAAAAGTGGCGCCTTGTAATAGATTATAGGAAGCTTAATGACGTCACCGTCACTGAAATATATCCTTTACCGTTGATCACTGATATATTAGATCAACTGGGGCACTCGAGATATTTTACTACGCTTGACCTTGTAAGCGGATTTCACCAAATAGCCTTAAAAAAAGAAGATTCCCAAAAGTCATCTTTTACAATAACAACGAATGGGGAATTTTCGGGGCACTACGAATTTAATCGTATGCCTTTCGGTTTAAAGAATGCTCCCGCAACTTTTCAGAAACTTATGAATCTAGTCTTATCTGGGCTTCAAGGAATTCATTGTTTTGTCTATTTAGATGACTGTATTATTTACAGCCATGATCTAAGCTCCCATATGGAAAAATTAAAATTAGTGTTTGATAGATTCCGTAAATACAATTTAAAATTACAGCCAGATAAGTGTGAGTTTTTACGTCGCGAGGTAGCATATCTTGGTCATATTATCACTGAAAAAGGCGTATCTCCAAACCCGGACAAGGTCAAGGCAGTTACTATTTTCCCTACTCCTAAAAATCCCAAAGACATTAAATCATTCTTAGGACTAGTTGGATATTACAGACGTTTCATTGATAACTTCTCAAAAATCACGAAGCCTCTTACTGGTCTTCTTAAGAAAGACGCTGTATTCCACTGGTCCCATGAACAGGAGCAAGCATTTAATATTTTAAAAAGTAAATTAACTTCCGCTCCGCTCCTGCAATATCCTGATTTTAGTCAACCTTTCGTCCTCACCACCGATGCATCAAATTATGCGGTCGGTGCGATATTATCACAGGGTATAGGTATAGGTATAGGTAAGGACAAACCTATCGCTTACGCGTCCAGAACTCTTAATAGAGCAGAGGGCAATTACTCGACTACCGAAAAAGAACTTTTAGCTATTCTGTTCGGCGTAAAGAATTTCCGTCCTTATTTGTACGGCCATAGGTTTAAAATAGTCACCGACCACAAACCTTTGGTGTGGTTATTCAATGTCAAAGATCCGGGGTCGCGTCTTATTCGCTGGCGTTTAAAGCTGGAAGAATATGATTATGAAATAATCCATAAACAGGGCAAATTAAATTGCAACGCTGACGCGCTATCACGTTTTCCAGTAAACATGTCCGATGACGTAAGCGCGGACCCCGAGGTTCAATCACACGCACCGATATCGAACCCGACACCTTCACCTTTGTGTGAAGCGTCCGTCTGCGAGACGTATGATCGTTTTTTACGAATTTGTAAGGATCCTAGCCATTGTAATGACACAGTAATCGTTGAACACAGCGAATCTCTTTTAAAAGCTAAATGTAAATAGATAGCGTATCCAACATCCATAGATTTGGATGAATCAGTGCCCTACTGTTCTGAAATAATAAATTTGTCTACGAGTGAACCTAAGATCACAAGTATAGAAAGGGAATTATACGGTTATTATAACACCTCAAACGATAGACATCTATTTACTCACTTATTTACGCGTGTACATCACTATGATGAAATGTCATATAAAGATATATTTAATATGTTAATTAATTACCGTGATATGATAAAGTATTGGTTTATGGAAGAGAAAGAGTTTGCAATATCAGATTTTTCTGATCCATTCAATAAATTGTCCTACACTAAAATATATAATATGTTAGCTTTCGTTTTCCATAACACGGGTATAAAAATAAATATTTATAAAAACTCTATTCTTTTCCCCACTCCAGATGAAGTAAAACAAATTCTTAAGGATCATCATGACTCCCCATCGGCGGGTCATCCCGGCATAGCGCGTATGCTAGAAAGAATTAAATCTATGTATTGGTGGAAATCCATGCGTCAAGATGTTGAGAATTACGTAAAGAGTTGTAGGTCATGTCAGATTAACAAGCCTCTTCGTCAGACCAATCGCGCTCCTATGATAGTTACGAGTACAGCGACAAAGCCCATGGAAAAATTTATTTAGACATCGTAGGCCCTCTTCCAGAAACCTACGAATTTAAATACAGATTTATAATAACGTTACAGGACGATTTAACGAAATATTCACAGGCCTATCCGTTACAAACTTGCTCAGCAGAAGAAACTGCTAAGAAATTAGTTCATTTCATATCTCATGTAGGCATACCCAAATATATAGTAACGGATCAAGGTACAAATTTTAGCTCTGAAGTGTTAAGTCAATTAACTAAATTGTTCGGCATAAAACACATATTTGCTTGTTCGCATCATCCACAAACCTGTGGTGCTCTCGAAAGGAGTCATGCGACGCTCAAAGAATATTTACGTCCGTTTGTTAACGAGAACACTAATACATGGGACTTATACTTAAATACTGCAATGTTTTCATATAATTCTAATACTCATTCTACTACGGGCTTTCCACCATTTGAACTCCTATTCGGTTTTAAACCTTACATTCCTAAGTCTATAGATACACTAGAAAATAATACATATACTGACTACATTAGAGCGGTTAATCATCGGTTATATTATAGTAGACAAAAGGCTCTTCAGAATATTCAATCCTCTAAGGAAAAATCAAAAAAATATTATGACAATCACTCTAAACCGGTAGTTTATAATGCTGGTGACATGGTTTACGTAAAATGTCACCACAAGCAAAATAAAGCCTTGTCACCAATATGGAAAGGTCCGTTTAAAATAATTAAAATTAACGGTAACCACTCAGTCACACTACTTATGAATAGGAAGCATGTACGTCATCATTATGACGAAATAAAACTTGCTTCTGATGTTACATGATACGTCATCTTTACAGGTACTGCTTAGCCCCGGTGACTCTCTGTATGTACGTCACACCTATACGCAACAGCCCAGGGCTTTATTTTGATAAGCTTATGGATATTAAGTTCACAAACACTAAATGGAATGTTGTTACGTATTTAGACGTAAATCACGTAAAACCTAACCTTAATGAAATAGAGTTCGTTTTTGAGCGAGTCAATAGTCTTTGTAATTCTATCCAATTTAATCAAGCTAGAACTGACTGCACTAACTCTTTAGTCGCATTACGCAACCAACATTTAAATAATATTAACAAGTTCTCTTCGATTTCCTATTTGGTCGACGATGAACAATCTCATAGTCGCTCCAAACGTGGATTATTCGATTTTGGGGGCTCCATCTTAAAAACTTTTTTCGGCACATTAGACTCTGAAGACGCTCTGAAATACTCGGATGCAATTAACAAAGTACAGACGGACGAAAAACAGCTCATAACACTAATGAAAGATAATATACATATAGTAAAGTCAACCATAAACTCATTTAACAGTTCTATAAATAAAGTAAATGAAAACGAAAATATCTTAATGAAAAATATGGATATTATTCAGAAATCCATGGAAGATATTTCAGTTAGCAACGATAAATTAGTAATAAAATCTCAACTAAATTCCCTAATTACTGCTTTAGATTCTATAATATTGTCGCTCTCATTTAGTATTGACGATATTAATAATGCCATATTATTTGCAAAATTAAACATTTTGCATCCGACTGTACTTAGTCCGCACCAGCTGTTCAGCGAGCTAAACAAACATAGAAATGACTTACCTAAGCACTTTGAGTTGCCTGTGACATTATCTCTGCAGCATATACATGAGTTAATAGATATATCTGATTTAGTATGTTATTTCCATGCTAATAAAATTATTGTAATTGTTAAAATTCCTCTAGTTTTACCACAGACATATAATTTATACAATGTAATTTCATTTCCTATTCCATACGACATTGAGCATCCAGATACCTTTATCCTAATTGCTCCCTCTAGCCCATATGTTGCGATTACTCAAGATCATATGTTCTACTCACTACTGCCGAGACTAGATGAGTGTAAAGTGATAAGTGAGAAGTGCTATATATGTGAGTTAAAAAACATATATTCAGTGATCGCGAATCCCACGTGTGAAACTATAATTTTAAGTGACATAGTTGATAAGATTCCTTCCTCATGCCAGACAAGATTAATTCATGGATCTGTAGATCTTTTTCATAAGTTAAGTAATAACAGATGGATATATGTTCAGTCTGAACCGGGCAAATGCCACGTCAGCTGTAATGAGTAATGACGATCTTACCACCCACGAAGTCATCTTGTTTGGTACAGGTACTTTTACTTTACCTAGGCATTGCAAAGGCTTTTACAAAACTTTACAATTTACACCTTCTGACCTTGTCTATACAAATAATAATGTAACTAATGTAATTTCTAATTTTAATATATTACAGGACGATTGTTGCGATAGGAATAAAATAAATAGAACATTGTCACAAATTCAATTGTCAAAAGTAGATAACATAAATAATATAGATTCGTTATTACACGCCAGTATAAATTTAGACTCCTTAGAAAGAGAACTAAATAAAATTCAAAATCCTTCTCATTTTAGCACATATGCAGTTCATTATCTGATGACAGGTTATGTTATAACATTTCTAATTTTTATTTTCATTATATATAGATATAAAAAAATATTCTTCCGTAAATCTTCATCCTCAGCTTGCTGTATAAAAATATTTAATCAGTGCTATAATAAAAGGTCAGAAGATAAGTCAGTGTCACATTCTATTAGTATTCGAGGTAATGACGATGAATTCTCATCATCATCTGAAGATATAGATATAAAGAAAACTCCTAAACAATGTAAAAGAAATATTTTAGCGAACATTAATTCCAAAACTATGTAACCAGTAAAGCCAACCTAGAAATAGTTTTTAAGCCAATAAAATAAGCTAGAAATAGTTCTTATTTTTAATTTCATCTACTTTTATCTTCTTATTTACTTTTAATTGTCTGTAATGTTGTAGCGAAGTTCAAAGCTTATAAATTTTTGCATTTTAATAATTTTTAGATTTCGCATCTCATTAAGGGATATTGCTCCATCTTATTCGGGGGGCTGTTATGATTTTATTTCTACACCTATCATAATATTTACTCTAAAAAGCTGAGCAAGCGGTCTCACGCTTGCACAATTTACAAATTCATCATTTTATTATTGCATTATTTTAATTTCCAGTATTAGCAAGTTAGAGTAGATTTGAACTTCGGCGCGACAACACGTTTATTTTCTTTTGTAATTTTTTCGTGAATAAATTTCAGTTTTTAATTAAAAGTTTTTTTTAAAAAACTTATCCTGACCCACTCCGTAACAGTACCTTATGTCAAATCCCATTCATTTTGTTATAGAACTTTGTAAGCGATAATTAGCGATGGCATCTTAATTCAGCCCCCAGGTACCGCGGCGCGCCGTGTCGCGGTGATACACCTGAGTGGTGGCGGACTCCATTTTGGTTTTAGGCAATACACTTACTAATTCCTTCCTTCTATCTTCTATCTTCTATATATTTCTATTGTTCGTTTTTTTTTTCTTTTTTTTTGTTGTTATCTGGTGTCCTAATACGTATGTGAATGTGTTGTCGAAAATCTAGTATTTATTATAATTATTTCCAAATAAAGTATTTATTACTTATTATAATAGATAAATAGACAATTTTCTTTAACTGCAATATATCGACGCAAGAAAACGAAAATGCTGTAAATACTTACCTACAGCATTGTACTTTTATGTTTGTATGAGAAATACCCCAATATCATAAATTTTCTTATTCATTTGTTTTTTAAAAGTACCCCTTTCAGCGTTAGTGCTTTCACAGTAAATTCTACATACTAGACCTATACACCTTAGGGTGTTATCACTCATTAATGTTATAGCCTGTATTACATTGAATATGACAATAACCCAATTTCGAAATGTTATGCTGTTGCATCATCAACAGATGAGATGCAATACTCTGTACAAAATGCAATGACGTTTATTTGGTAAAAAATACCTGTAAAGTTTCAAAATTGTTACGCCTTTTTAGATCGAAACATTCGTCACTGCTAACGTCCACATACTTACATGTCTGCGAACACTCTCCTACTCCGTGTCTCTCCCCCAGTACCCGAGGCCCCTCCGCAGCTGGTGCGCTGCGAGCCGCTCTCTACTCAGTCCTTCCGCGTGTGGTGGGAGCCACCGCCGCCGCCGTCGAGAGGCGGTCTGCTTCTGGGATACGAGCTTCTATATCAAGTAGGTACAATGTCTCAATGATTATGTATCGTGTGTATAATGTTAAGATTTCTATTCGGAGGCCATCGATGTAACTTTTTATCAGAATCGCACCCATAGCCAATACTTCTTGCCTCATCCCGTGGAGGTCGGGGATTCCTACCACGGGCATGTGCGGCTCGCTGCGTCCGTTAAGATGGTAAGATGAACAGAACCGACGCTCACGGAGTCACGGGAAATATAATACAATAGCGACGGAATCCATAGCCTGAAACTTAATTTAACGTTTCGTCTATGTATATCGCAAACAGGACCCTTTTTAACCGACTTCAAAAAAAGGAGGAGGTTCTCAATTCGTCTGTATGTATAATTTTTTTTTTTTATGTATGTTCACCGATATTTTCGTCAATTATAGACGGATTTCAAAATTTTTTTGTTGGATAGAGTTCGCTTCTGGGGTGGTCCCATTTTCACCAGGTTAGGATCTGATGATGGGATCCATGAGAAATCGAGGTCAACTACCGAAAATTGTATGCTCGTATGGTGTTTTTGTTACGTAATTATGTCTTACTCAGGTATATGCTTCAGGGTGTCAACATCTGATGCGGCTGTGCTGATGATGAAGCTACAGTACTCCTTAAGGGTTAGGAGTTGGAAGGCAGTACTGCAATTGGTCGATGTAAATCTAACCATGCGCGCGTCCGCCCCCTGCAACACAACTATAGTGACTATGGGGAAGTGCGCGGGGAGGGCGACGGGGCGGGTGGTGGTATAGCTGCTCTGCCCATAGCAATGAATCACCTTTTTAAATCCTTTTATATTTATGTATCGTTAACGTATTTATGTATCGTTCTATAACTGCTGAGTATTAATCTGTCCTTCAAATGACAATACTGTTGGAACCACAGAATACCAGGCGCTGTGGTGCTCACGCCGCGGTGATACGCCTGAGTGGTATCCTTTTCGGCAATATAGGCATTACACTACCTACCTTCTGGACCGAATTATTATTATTTAATTTATTTATCATATATTATGTTCATGCTGTAACCTGTCTTGTTTTACATGTAACTTTTTCTTATTTGTTCATTGTTAAGTGTTTTATTGTGTGTACTCAATGTAATGTAATGTCTAATTTTTGCTGAATAAATGTTTATTATTATTATTATTATTATTAAACTATTTAGTAGTATGTAGGGCTAACATGTTGCTTGTGAGGTAAGGACCTATAATACATTCGATCGACCAATTGCAGTACTGCTCCCAACTCTTAACCGTTAAGGAGTATTGTAGCTTCATCATCAGCACAGCAGCATCAGATGTTGATTCAAATGCTTGAACTTGCATTTGTGTTTTGAAAACCGTAATTCATTTGTTTTTTTCTCTTTTGCTTTTTTTTCTACGTCACTCATTTCACAAAATGGATAACTTAAAATATCGCATTATTTACGAGTACGAGCACCGTGGCACCAGTGCTGCAGAAACGGCTCGAAGAATTAATGATATGTATGGGGGTGGTGTCGCAAAAGAAAACACGGTGCGTTTTTTGTTTCAACGCTTTCGTTCTCGAAATTTCGACCTGCAGAACCACAGAAATAAATCAAGATTTATATTTGGATATCTTCTTGCAAGGAAAAAAATTCAATTCCAATGAGGCAGTCCAAACCGCTTTCAAAGATTTCATTGGTTCCCGTCCGAATGGTTTTTTTAGTAAAGGGATCAATGAACTACCTATAAGATGGCAAAAGTGTATAGATTGCAATAGTACATATTTTGATTAATAAAATATATTTTAATGTGAAAAAATCGCCTTTATGTTCCTCCAATACAAAACGCCAATTTCATATGTAAGGACTTAATATGTAGGGCTAACGTGATATTTGTAATATACCATCCAGACTCACGGCGAGAAATCTCACCGAGAAGTTTCGCCGGGCCTTCTCGCGAGAACAAGCATTTTATCCACACTCTCATTTGAGATCTGTTTCCTATGCAGTATGGACGACATTGACGAAATTGAAACTGCAGCAGGTTTGGCTCTGTGTGCCATTGCATATTATAACTTTGTCAATGTCGTTGGGTCTACCTATCATAATAAAAAATATAAATACCTAGTAAGTAATATTAAACTCTTTCAACTAAGTACCTATTAATAATAATTATAGCTTCCTAAAAATATGAACAATTCGTCAAACGGACGTTGTAATTAGTGACTATAGGTATATATTAAATAAACTGAAACCCTTGAGTAAATGAACTAGCATCTATTTAAGTTCACAACGCATTAGCACAACTAAAAATCGAAAAATAAAATGACTTTTTAAAAAAAAATAAAACCGACTTAAAAAAAACACAAACGACAAAAACTTTAACCACACAAAATCAGTACCCACATAACTAAAAAGCGATAAATAACCTGATTTATCTACTTAATGCATATTATATCACTACAATTATTTAAATATTTACAACTAAATACCTAATACTTTAACAAAGTCATCTTTAACTATTTAAATATTTACAGTTATCACTTATTTTTGAAGTCGGTGCCAGCCTGCAGCCTAGGTAACGTAACTAGTCTGTTGTGTTGTTTGACGCGCGCGGCCGGCAAACTCAAAGCCACACACACGACAAAATACAATCTATACTAATATTATAATGCGGAAGTGTTTGTTTGTTTGTTTTGTAGTAAAACTCCAGATCTCTCATAGTGTATTTATTATAAATTATCTATTCATCATAACTCAAATATTTTTAAACATACCTACATACAATATGTTCTATTATAACATTAATTTCCATATTAATAAATTATAACTGGTTACATTAACATTATATAATTATTATCACATATAATCACATAAATCTTTAATAACACATTTAATACTGAACAGCAAATCTACTTAACAATATTAACATTAACAATTTATAAAAGAGACTATGACTTACCAATGAGCTGATGAGGCCACCGCTGATACCAGAATTGAGCTCACAGGGCTCAAACTCCCTATTTTATACTAAAACCCCTGCCTGTTCCCTCCAACTGGTATCAGCGTTAACTCTCTGAAGGAAGTCAAATATAAGTCAAATATGAGAATATCAAATGTACTTTTAAGTTTACAATAGTATAAAAATCCTCACACAGTCTTAATAAATATTGCACAATTACATAATTTTAATAATGATATTTCCTAATTTTTATACAGTTGATCTGATTAATTATATTTTACACTATTTAACAACTTATTATTTGTCACTTCCGCTAACAAACAAATTATCAATCAAATACATTTAAAGACTTATAAAACATTCTAAAAATCATAATCCACACCAAATAATTATGCAATAATTACCGTGTAATAACTTTTCTTAAAAATAATAGTTTACAATTTTACCATAGTTAAGTTATACAATTAAACCACGCTTTTAGTATTGCCAATTACAAAAATCCTAAAATTATAAATGTTACTAAATAAATAGTTAATACAGTTATTTGCTATAATAATAATTTATAATACATACATTTCTAAAATTTTACCTAACACTCGGCCATTCTGATTTGGTGTATGCCCTCATACACAGTTAAATTTGACCTAACACTCGGCATATATTATAAATAAAGCGTCATTAATTCTGAACTTTTAATATGCAGACTACTAACTTTTAACTAAAACTAACTTTTAAATTGACTTTGTTGCAAGATCTTCTAGAGTTACTATGACCGTCTTTCAATCTGCAACACTTACTCCTATAATGCATGATCTTCTCGAGTTACTATGACCGTCTTTCGATCTTAGCATTGTACTACTTAAACTTTTCTTTATCAAACTAACTTTTATACTCTGACTTTGTTGCAAGATCTTCTCGAGTTACTATGACCGTCTTTCAATCTGCAACACTTACTCCTATAATGCATGATCTTCTCGAGTTACTATGACCGTCTTTCGATCTTAGCATTGTGCTGCTTAAACTTTTCTTTATCAAACTAACTTTTATACTCTGACTTTGTTGCAAGATCTTCTCGAGTTACTATGACCGTCTTTCAATCTGCAACACTTTTACTTAAAAGAAAACAACTGACTCTTATAATGCAAGATCTTCTCGAGTTACTATGACCGTCCTTCGATCTTAGCATTTTACTCTTAATATATATATTTTTAAATCAAATTAAGAATATAATTTTTAATAATAATTAATTATTAAAATACAATTTAGAAGCTATTTAGAACTATTTAACACTTTCAACTTAATCCATATCGTCATGTACATCATGAGAAGCAGTATTAACCCAAGGTAACATACGGTTTGCGGCTATGACTGATTTGAGTTTGTTTTTATTCCCAGTTAAACCTGGAATTGCAGTTACTTCATACCGATCATTCCCTAGCACTGAAACTATTACCAGCTTTTAAAAGAAGTCTGTTATTTTTACTAAATCACCTTTATTATAAATTCGTGCTGGGTAGCGTTTCTATCAAAATAACGTTATTGTTTAGCTTGTTCACTATAATATATCCTTCGAGGACTTGCCACAGCATTTTAATACGTATTTGAAAAACTCTTTAAACATTCTCGAGGTGAAACAAGTTCCCATATCACTTTTAGAATTGGTATTTTGTACTGGTTTAATAAAAACAAATTTAGTAAAAGCATCTATGATTAATAAGAGATAATAATTTTGTCTTTTTGATTTCACAAAGGGGCCGAGATGGTCAATGTGCAAGGTATGAAATGGATCCTTAATTTTAGTAATATAATGTAACTATCCCCTCGGAATTAGTAGACACAGGCGCCTACGTATTTTTTTTCTTATAAATATAATGGTCGGGTATCCATCTCGATCTCTTTGGTACAGCCTAGCTTAAATAATTTTTATTGCCATCTATAATTTTATAAATTCCATTATATTTAATTATGTAACTATCACTATATATCCATAACCCTCTGTAATTCCGAATCTTCCAATTGTAATTTAAGTAGCCAATCTTCATTAGTAATTAACATAATCGTAGGATATTGTTCTAGTTCGTCACTTATAAGTGATTCCGTGGGATTCCGTGATATTGCATCTAAGTGTGTTATGAGTATCAGGACGGTATTCTACTAAGTAAATCCTCTATTGCGTGTAATTGCAGCCACCAACGCGCTATTCTTCGAACGAGATCCCTTTTTGAAAAGGTAGTACGCACAGTACAGTCGGTAATTATTTTAAAGCGTTCTAAGGCAAAATATAAAAGCTAATGTTTCTAATTCGTATGAGTGAAAATTTCTCCTCTGTAGAAGTCTGGCGACTGTTAAAAGCTACAGGTGTAAAAGAGTATTTTCTTTAATCCGTTGCATTAGAATACCGCCTATTCCGATTTTACTAGCATCGGTATGAAGAAGACGGGTCTAGTAATAAGTCTTCGTTTCAATTCTATAAAATAGTTTTGTTCGTCAGCCCAGGTAAAAGGAATATCCTTTTTAGGAAGTTTGCTTTAAGGATAAGATAAATGTGCAAAATTTTGAATATACTTACAGAAGTAACTAACCAAGCCTAAATATTGTCGAATGCCATGTTGATTTACTGGCCGTGAAAAATTTTGTATGCCATCTATTTTATGATTACCGGGTCGAACCCCGTCGGAGCTAATCTTATACCCCAAGTAGTCTGTTCTGTCACATAAAAATTTCACATCGCATTTCTTTAAATTAAGGGGTAAATTAGCGTTTAGTAACAATTCAAGAACGTGTTGTAATCTATCTAAACAGTCATCAATATTTACAGCGTAAATACCCTTATTTCGTCAATGTAAGCAGTGGTTTTTTTTTTTAAATTTAGAAGTGCCTAATACCTTATTCATCCGTTGGAATACGGTTGGTGCGTTAGCCGGACCAAATGGAATACGGTTAAATTCATACTGGCCATCGCGTGTGACAAATATCCCGATGCCAAATCAAGTGTTATAAGAACAAGAATGTACTGATAATCGTGCAATTTCATCCTCTATTATAGGTATCAGAGGGCTTGCGTACTCAGACGTCGAGTCTCTAATAATGCCAACTTCTAACATTTCAATCATTTCTCGTAACTTTTCTAGTTTTGTATGAGACAGTCTATATGTTCTATATACCACGGGTATTTTACTATTTAGTTCTATATCCATTTCAGTTAGGTTTGGGCATCCTAACTCCTGAAGGGAGTCCCCTAAACAATTTTTATATTAAAGCTTTAATTTTCCGTTTCACATACAGATTATCCTATAGATAAATCTTGGAGGGTAATCATATTAGTGGAAGCAATACGACTAATAATCTGGACTGGAAAAGCTCGACCTATGAGGGTATTTTTAGCTATTTGACATTACGATTACTCTGGCGTTATAACAACGTTTACTTATTTTTAATACAGCTGTACAGACCACAGTTGATAAGATATTGATCAATTGGTTTTCCTATAATTTTACTATAAATCAAAACATAACCATCGTAATCAGATTGAGAAACAGCCCTAACAGACGAGCTTCCATGAAGTGTAATAGTTTAGCTAATTACTACTCTTATAATATTTTTTTCCCACAATTATCTAACAAGGGCATTTCCTTATCAACACTACATTTTGTCACTAAAATATGAGACTGTTCTGTAAATGTTTGACCTATTACAATGGAACATCTTGATAATTTATCTGAGACTACCTTGCTATGTACGTTGGCAGAAACGCCATCTATTACGAGATCTACATTTACATTTCCAAATCAAGTAAAAAGAAATAAGTAAGGACAAGACGCATATCTCGTCCTATAAAAAGATCATGTTCCAATCCCAAATGAGTTGAATGAATGAATCAAATGAATATAATCAAACATAATTAAAATAAACCAAACTAACTTCACTGACGAAATCTGTAAATCCATTAACTTATTTTGTCATTTTGCATTGGGAGAGGAAGATGAAATGCGCATAGTTTTATGAAGAGGGTTAATGCTTTCCTTGTTATTTAAAGTTTAAAAACACGCTTCAGAATTGTGGTCAATTCTTGAACATCATGAACACCTAATAAAAGGCTTCGTGCATCTAGTATAACAGTGGTCCTGGTCTTTACAATTATAACAAGTGAGTGTTTCAAATTGATTAGAACCTGTACGCATAAATGATTTTTCATTTCTTATTCTCCTTTTTGTTATTGATCTATCTAACTGATCGGGATGAGAACAACGCAACGCTAATGCACTAGATTTCATAGTTCCATCACTTATTCGATGGATTCTACAGTCAACTGCTCGCTTTCCCGTAATGTCACATTAGTTTACAAGTGCTAATTTCTCATAGAAATAATTTTGTATAGATTCATTAAACCTACTCTTCGTCTAAACATTTTTTTAAAGGATTGGCCATAATAGTGTTCGTGTGGAACTGCGCTAGTCAAATTGACTTGCCACTCGTCCCAAGTGTATAGTACCACAGTTTGACCAATCCTTATAATTTTTGCACAAAGAAATGGATAGTCTTACCATCCCAGCCATAGACAGCAGCGCATTCGTTGACCTTTTTAAATCATACGTCTATACGTTGGTTATTAGAGGATGGATCGAATATCGGTAAAACGTTTTTGTAATCATTTCTACTGTTTACAACTGGTGTCTGTGGCTGTGATGTCAATGTTTGAATATGCTTTAAATAAATATAAAAATAAAAGAATATGCATAGTTGGTTGCGGGCTCACTGACCTTTGGTCCATAATTTCGGCACGATGCCAAGACATCGGGTCACCGGGCCGTGAAGTCCGCCGCCGCGACGCGGAGACTCGCGAACGTCGCGCCCTCTGCGCGTGCGGCTGCTGCGTCGCGGAGACTCGCGAAAGTCGCGCCCTCTGCGCGTGCGGCTGCTGCGTCGCGGAGACTCGCGAAAGTCGCGCCCTCTGCGCGTGCGGCTGCTGCGTCGCGGAGACTCGCGAAATTCGCGCCCTCTGCGCGTGCGGCTGCTGCGTCGCGGAGACTCGCGAAAGTCGCGCCCTCTGCGCGTGCGGCTGCTGCGTCGCGGAGACTCGCAAAAGTCGCGCCCTCTGCGCGTGCGGCTGCTGCGTCGCGGAGACTCGTTTTCCATTGTACTCAAACACACAAAAAGTGGGTACTTTTAATATTATATGTCACTAAAACAATTTAAAAATTCAGTTATTGTTGAAGATTTAAATTAATATCATTTCTAAATTGTAGGCGTGTACGTGTCACTTCTGATCTGTAGTAAAACTCCAGATCTCTCATAGTGTATTTATTATAAATTATCTATTCATCATAACTCAAATATTTTTAAACATACCTACATACAATATGTTCTATTATAACATTAATTTCCATATTAATAAATTATAACTGGTTACATTAACATTATATAATTATTATCACATATAATCACATAAATCTTTAATAACACATTTAATACTGAACAGCAAATCTACTTAACAATATTAACATTAACAATTTATAAAAGAGACTATGACTTACCAATGAGCTGATGAGGCCACCGCTGATACCAGAATTGAGCTCACAGGGCTCAAACTCCCTATTTTATACTAAAACCCCTGCCTGTTCCCTCCAACTGGTATCAGCGTTAACTCTCTGAAGGAAGTCAAATATAAGTCAAATATGAGAATATCAAATGTACTTTTAAGTTTACAATAGTATAAAAATCCTCACACAGTCTTAATAAATATTGCACAATTACATAATTTTAATAATGATATTTCCTAATTTTTATACAGTTGATCTGATTAATTATATTTTACACTATTTAACAACTTATTATTTGTCACTTCCGCTAACAAACAAATTATCAATCAAATACATTTAAAGACTTATAAAACATTCTAAAAATCATAATCCACACCAAATAATTATGCAATAATTACCGTGTAATAACTTTTCTTAAAAATAATAGTTTACAATTTTACCATAGTTAAGTTATACAATTAAACCACGCTTTTAGTATTGCCAATTACAAAAATCCTAAAATTATAAATGTTACTAAATAAATAGTTAATACAGTTATTTGCTATAATAATAATTTATAATACATACATTTCTAAAATTTTACCTAACAGTTTAAACGCGCTAATCTTAAGAACCACTGGTCCAGTTTAAAAAATTCTGTCTGGAAAAATTGAAAAATTTTAGTGTCGGTCAGTTTTCTTAATTACATTTATTTGTTTAGCTGGCACCGACTTCAAAAATAAGTGATAACTGTAAATATTTAAATAGTTAAAAATGACTTTGTTAAAGTATTAGGTATTTAGTTGTAAATATTTAAATAATTGTAGATATATAATACGCATAAAGTAGATAAATCAGGTTATTTATCGCTTTTTAGTTATGTGGGTACTGATTTTGTGTGGTTAAAGTTTTTGTCGTTTGTGTTTTTTTTAAGTCGGTTTTATTTTTTTTTAAAAAGTCATTTAATATGTCATCGCTAATATCACTTGGAAAGTTCGAAAACAAAATGTATGGGATTTGAAATAAGCTTCACTAAGTGACATACGAAATCGCTTGTCATTTAGCGAAACATATGTCAAATCCCAAAATTTATGATTTAGAACTTCGTAAATCAAAATCATAATAGGGATGGCATCTTGAATAATGGCCCTGAACAGCTGCAGTAATAATATTGACCCTTGTTACCGCTGTGACGCTCTGTTCAAATAATAAACTTAGATAGTTTAATGTAAAAAACGGGTTAGGGTTCCGAACCGGTGGTAACTGGTAACTGTAATTGTAATTTATTTTCAAAATTGACCTTCAAAAAACAAACTTTGTTTTAATTTTGAATAAAAGCATTTTTATTTATTTTTATTTATTTAAACACCTGTAGAAATAACCTTATCTCCCCAGGCGGCGGGCGAGCTGGAGGCGGGGTGGGAGCGGCGGCGGGCCGGCGGGGGCGAGGCGCAGGTGGCGGGCGTGCGGGCGGGCGCGTACACCGTGCAGGTCGCCGCGCGCACTGCCGCCGGCCTGGGCCCGCCGGCCACCGTGCAGTGCGCCACGCTCGATGACAGTGAGTTGGCCTGGCTGGCCCTGATTCGAGATGCCATCGATATTTATCGCTTACCGAGTTCGAAAACAATATGTATGGGATTTGATGTTGGCCCTAGACGTATTGGCCAGTCGTTCCTCTGGACTAGGCCGACTGTCTCAGGCACTACATTATTAGAAGAATTGAATGTATGAAAAGGCTTATTTTTGCCATATTGCCATTGCTATTTACTAGGATAAGGATATACTTTCAAGCTAGTCCCATGATCATGAAATCTGGGTTTGGTCATATGAATGATGAGGAATCCAGCCGACCAGCAACCAATCATCGCAAATTACGTAGACGAAGTTCGAAAACTAAATGTGTGATATTCGACATTACCACCGCTAGCTGGCGAGATGCATGATAAGATCAGATCGGACTTGAAAAAATATCCTTTAAAAAAATTAAATGTTTTTACAAATCAGTCGAAGCATCTTTAAATATTATGTAATCAGTTAGCATACACAAATTCGACTCGTCGTTTTGATAACTTTCAAGGAGTTCAATCAAGATATGTATGTATTAAAATATTGACTGTATCAGTTCCAGGACCACCGGCCGACGTGAAAGTGGTCCCGAACAGCGAGGACTCCGTCATCGTCAGCTGGCTGGCTCCTCTACACAAGAACGGCAAGATACGGCACTACACCGTCTATAACAGGCCACAGAGGTGAGGTGCTCTGTGAATTATTTGGTTCTCTGATATTTAAGGAAGGTCAAAACAAAATCACAAAAATGTAAAAGTCCTTGGAAGTTTTATCAAAAAGAATGGTTATTTTGAGATAATGTACATGGTGATTCATATATCAAGCCGAATAGAATGAAGAGTAGAAGATAATATTTTGTTTTGGCACCTCATTTATATTACTTTCCATAACGCGACAAATAACTATTAAGAGCTGGTACACCCTAGGCGCTAATTTAACCACGCTTTGCTGATGCGCGTTTTTGGATAAAGAAAAAGCGCGCGCTTGAGTATGTACAAAGTACACTGTCTGTACAGAACTCCTGGTTAAAAAGAGCTTAATGAGTACCCGCTCTTAGGATCTCCATAAAAGTCACAATACAGATGAGAATATCAATAATAATCGCGTGGTTTAGTGGTTCGGAGCTTCGCTCTCGACCCGGAGGTCCGGACCGCGACCTCCGGGTCGGGTTTGATTCTCGCGTTGGAACAACAAATAATGTTGTTTTCAAGTTTGGTTGGGAAAATGCAGGCTAGTCTCCTGATTGACTGAAGATGATCCATGCGTCGGATGGGCATGTAAAAAGTCGCTCCTGCGCCTGTTCTCTCGCCAGTCGTGTCGGTATACCGTCCCACTGCGTTATGAAATAACTCCTGCGTAGCTGGCCAGGTTTCAATGAAATCGGCTACCGACACCGAAATCGGTGAGGGGAGCTTTTATTATTATTAATCTGCTTGAGGTATCCCTAATCCTAATCTTTTTGCGCGATTTCCCCTGCATCAGGACAGGGCAGCACTCGCACGTGCTGGTCCCGCACGCCGAGGAGGAGCAGATGGTGGAGCTGCGCGGGCTGCAGCACCAGCTGCACGAGTTCTGGGTCACCGCCGTCACCGCCGCCGGCGAGGGGGAGATGAGCGCCGTCGTGCCCAGGACGCCCACGCCCAGAGGTATCACTACACTCGCACGTGCTGCTGCCGCACGCCGAGGAGGAGCAGATGGTGGAGCTGCGCGGGCTGCAGCACCAGCTGCACACGTTCTGGGTCACCGCCGTCACCGCCGCCGGCGAGGGGGAGATGAGCGCCGTCGTGCCCAGGACGCCCACGCCCAGAGGTATCACGACACTTACGTATTGATCAAAATCAAATCAAATAAAAATTTATATTCAGATGAAGCTTAACAAGCTATTTACTCCGTAACATAAGTAAAAAATTTTAGTTATCTGCAGGACAGGACAGTGCAGGAACCACTGCCAGGAATTTTAAAAACCATAAGTGACCATATTAAGTATGTCTGTTATAATCTTACCTTTTGTGTTCTTTTTTTATATTTTTTTTTTTGTTAACAGAAGCTATAATATGATACAATAAAATTATTCTCATTCTTATTTTCGAAAAGTCAACAAAAAGGCTACCACCGGTTCAATCCTAGCCCGCCGAGAAGAACCGGCGTTTTATGTAAATAAGTAGATAATTAGTAAAACAAATAAATATAGTAGAACTTTATTTTATATTATAGAAAATACATATTATTATCACCAACTTTTTCTCAGAAGCAGTCATTGGATTCAAACTTCAAATAGAGCTGGTATAACCGATTGTGGGCATATTTTCGGTTAAGTATTAACAGGTGCATATCGTGTTGCAGCGGGTGCCAAGCTGTGGTCCTTCCCCCGGCGCGTGGTGGCCGCGGAGGGGTCCCGCGTGGTGCTGCCGTGCGGCGCCGCGGGGTCGCCGGCCCCGCTGCGCGCGTGGAGCCGCCGCCGCCCGCCGCCGCCGAGCGCCGACCCGCGCATCGCCATCGACGGACACCGGCTTATTATATTAAGTGAGTTGCATTTTGTATTTGATCCTAAGCTTACGGACCCCTACATGTTTAACATTTTATTTATTCTCGTTGTAGGGGTGTTTCCCTACAGATGTGTTGATGGTGGTGCTGGATGTTCTTAAGTCCAAAATGTATCGAACTTAAGGAATGACGACAGCAATAATCCGTTCAAATAGTTTATTGTCATTAAAATTATTGTTATGCTAATTTATATCGTTTGTGAAGTGTACCGCGGTCAGCGGTTATACTGAACAAGTGCTTATGTACGACTCCGCTCGTACACTCGTTAACTCAAATACTCATATATGAAATGCCTTACAGAGCTGGAGGCGTCCCTGAGCGACAACTACACGTGCGCGGTCCGCAACCCGTGGGGCGAGGAGCGCGGCGTGTGGGAGCTGCGCGCCGCGTCGCCGCCGCCGCGCCCGCGCCTGCGGCTCTCCGGCGCCGCGCCCACCGCGCTGCTGCTGGCGTGGGACTCCGTGGACGCGCACAGTAAGACCCTCATCTTTAAACCTGAACGTGTGTTGAGACATAGTAGCTTGTAAACGAGTGAACCTGTTTTAACCCCCGACGCACAAACGACGGGGTGTTATAAGTTGGACGTGTCTGTGTAAATGTGTATATGGCATCGTCGCTCCGATTTTAAATCGGTTTTTTCCTGTTTGAAAGGTAAATCAGTCGAGAGTGTGCTGAGCTATGTTTGGTGCAAATCGGTTCAGGTCTTCAAGGTCATCAGGTCGTTTGTTAGGTGTGATAGGAATTTTATACGCTAAGTCGGAAGGTCTTTTTAAATTTTGTTTTGATCTATATGTCTAAAACTTAGGCCAAGTTATAAGTTGCTCAAACCTGAAAATATCGTAGATATATTTACCTAATGTGGTTTGTTTGGCCATTGACAATAGTGACAAAAAAGGCGCAACACCAATGTAGACTACCAAAGCGCAAACGTTATGCTGTTGTTTGTATTCCAGGCTTCACGCTGGAGTACGCGCGGGAGGAGGGCGGCTGGCAGGCGGTGTGGGTGTCGGGCGTGGCGCGCACGCACGCGCTGCGGCGGCTGGCGTGCGGCGCGCCGTACCGCGTGCGGGTGACCGCGCGCAACGCGGCCGGCGCGTCCACGCCCAGCGAGGTGCTAGCTGCGGCCACTAGTGGAGGGCGTACGTACTTTCAGATCCAATTTCATCTAAGTCTGAGAACAACCGTGCTTAATTTAAAAACCTTTAAGGATGTTAAATTCGATTTTGATTCAGAAACAATCGTGCCACGTACTTCAAAATAAATTGACATTTATTTTGATTTTCAGTCGATTGATACGGTCGGGAGTACAAAAGTTACGATCGAACATTTTCTTCATCCTGGTTATAACCTAACCAGGATAAAGAAAATGTTTGATTTAATCCACCAAGCAACACACCAAAATACTGTGAAATCGAACTGATTCTCGATTGTGTTTGCGGGAGTTGACGCAGACACTGACGCGGAGCGAGGCGGCGAGTAGCTTAGCGGTGCCCAAATTGGCCAATCACTATGCTCGTGCTGTTTCCGTTGAAGCGGAGCGGAGATTTCGAGCGTAGTGATTGTTCAGTGGAAACGCAGCCTTATGCTTACATATCTGCTGTAGGCTTAAATAGTCTCTTGACACTTTGCAAACAAACAATAATGATTGGTGCTATTAGTGGGAATATCACTCGCATGTTTTGTTTGGAAACCTGCAAACTCCTGACACAATAGATAATCCTTACTTTTCGATTAGTCCTAGATGACGATTGTATTTGCAATCAATAGACAGAATACTTATTATTCTGATACTATATTTTCAGTATCCAAAGCCGCATTAGAGAAGCACTTGATCGCGTCCAACACCAGCTGCGTGCGTCTCAACTTGCTGACGTGGGACAGCAACGGCTGCGCGATCATCAACTTCGTGGTATCCATCAGAGCATTCGAGGAGTCCACTTGGAGGTCGGAGACCTTGGAGCTGGAGCCTCATCCGTTCTCGATGTGCGGGCTGATGTCGGCCACGTGGTTCCACCTGAAGATAGTGGCCACGAGCAGTGCGGGCGCGACCACCGCCACATACTACTTCTCTACGCTGACCGAGGATGGAGGTATGTGACCAAGGGGCTGATTCAAGTTGCCATCGCTAATTATCGCTTACAAAGTTCGATAACAAAATGTATGGGATTTGACATAAGCTACGCTAAACGATCGCGATTTGGTATGTCATTTAGCGTACCTTATGACAAATCCCAAACTTGTCATAAGGTACGCTAAATGACATACCAGAAGGACGCGTAGAGCATTTTTTGTTTTGGCACCTCGTTTTAATTTCGTGATTTTTCGGGTTATGGTAAGTAATATAACGCGACAAATCACGATTAAAGATCTCCATAAAAGTCACAAAACAGATAAGTTATGTATATGTAGACTAGGAGCCCGTGAACCCAGCTCCGTAATCCGATGGTCGTGTTTCAGAGCGAATACCGGCGCCGGCGCAGTTTCCCACTGGGGGAGAGGAGACCGCTGCCGGCGGGCCGCTGCTGCTGGCGGCCGCTCTCGGGCTGCTGCTCGCGGTTCTGTTACTTGCTGCATTTGCGTATAGAAGAAGGTAGTTCAACACTAGACAACCTCCATGAGAGTGAAATTTAATTTGCTCTAATCCACGTAGAAAAGCCTACTAATATAAATGGAGTAACCTTGGGTCGTTTACAAATACAGAATTTATGCTGAAATGTAGAATATTCCATCGTTGCCAGAAATATTAACTAACCCCGCATATTACCTAATACAGGCTTTAATATTAATTAAGGTGTGTATGGGTCCTGTATAGAGTTTACTGAGAAAGTATCGGCGCTGAAAGAGGTACTTTTTTTTAATTATTGTAAAGGGAAATTTATTGTATTTCTCATAAAAACATGAAAGTCAAAAGTAAGTCTTTTAGCGCTGTTACCTTCACAAAGTATTATCACTCATTTATTTTACACGTGTTGTACGGGTGTTGACCCGAACACATATCATTATACACCCCCTTAATGCCTCTGAGGTCTAGTGATTAAGAGCTTTGCTCTCGACCTCACCTGGTGAGGACAATGCAGGCTGATCACCTGATTGTTTGACAAGAAACATGATCCATGTAAAAAGTCGGTCCTGCGCCTGTTCTCTCGTCAGTCGTGTCGGTTTACCGTCCCACTGGGTTATGAGAGTAAAAGGAAGAGAGAGAGTGTATTTGTGTATTGCACACTTGGGCACTATAAAATAACTCCTGCATAGCTGGCCTGATTTTAATGAATTCGACTACCGAGACCGATATCGGTAAGGGGAGCTATTATTAGCTATTATTATTTTTACTTATAAATTTTCTATTCTCCCTTGCGTGGTCTTCTGAAGTTGCGGGCTTGTGGCCAAACAACTTCAGTAATACTACAATATTAATGAATCGAAAGGAATTTTCTGACAATGCGGCACGTACTGAGAATTACTGCTTTTTGCAACGCGATGAATTTGTTATTATACTCTCAAACCTTTTGATCAACAGCTCAACGTCGTGCTTCAGGAAGGGCTACGAGCCCAGCGGCGTGGCCGAGGACAAGGCGCTGGAGAAGCGCGACAACCGGCGCAACTGCCAGCAGGTCTACACCTCGTCACCCATCAAGCCCTCGAAGAAGGAGCAGCAAGGTGAGGGGTTTGGTAGGACTTACCTGCGG
The DNA here is from genome assembly GCA_905187575.2 of Celastrina argiolus. NCBI lineage: Eukaryota > Metazoa > Arthropoda > Insecta > Lepidoptera > Lycaenidae > Celastrina > Celastrina argiolus. The sequence goes on from LR994585.1 coordinate 694,785, forward strand.
AAGAATTTCCGCAACTACACCATCATGGTAAAGGAAATATGCATTGTAAACATGTCGTATAGATTATTAATAGTATGTATGGTCGTTTTATGAACATTCTTCAGTATTTTAATGGCGTGTAAATTAATACGAAACCTGTCATGCAATACCTGTGGGAGTAATTTTGAGATAAACCATACTAACTGAAATTATTCTTCTACAACGGTAAATTATACTGTGAAGGGAATGACGCGTAGAGCATTTTTTGTTTTGGCACCTCATATAAATTATTTACCGTAACGCGACAAATCACGATTAAACATCTTCATAAAAGTCGCAAAACAGATGAGTTTAAATCCTGGTCGTGTTAGATCAACGACCGGTGGGTTTATGTGTATAGACTAGGAGCCCGCGAGCTTCAGCATAGTAAGATATACTATATATATACGATATACTTGTGATTTTTTGTGTAAGTAAAAAAACTTTTAGCTACAAAATACTCGTATGTGCACTATATAGTAAATATTGTTATATACTCGTAACAAGTTTATGTTATATAAATTTCCTAAAATATTATTATCAATTCGACACCCTGGTTCTTCATGTAAAAAATATCTGGTTTCCAGAGATGTACGAGATCAGCCCGTACGCGACGTTCAGCATGGGCGAGGCGGCGTGCGAGGGCGGCACGCTGCGCACGTTCGGGCGCGCCGAGCCCGCGCCGCTCGCCGCCGCGCCGCCGCGCGCGCCGCACCCGCACCCGCACCCGCACCGCGAGCCCGCAGACTCCGGTAAACACTATCCCTGTGATGAATTATTGCACTTTCATCATGAATTTCGTGACGAAAGTATAATACTTAATTCATCGGTCGACATCAATCATGTCCCACAGAAATTCTCGGTCCTACCCAACTCAGAGATTAATTGGAATAATTATAGCTGACCTGTGCCTATTTCGTTAAGCGAATTAATAGTTTTACTTGTAATCAAATTCAATTACACTGGTAAGTAGGTACTACGTATATCATTTTCTCCGAGTCCTCTTGCTCGCCCGCAGACGACTACACGCTGTCGCACGCCATGACGCTGATGGTGCGGCGCGCGGAGTCGGACTCCGACTCCAGCGGCTCGCCCTGCGCTGAGTGCACCAGCGTCTCCTACCGCATGCCACTACCCGCCAAGGGTGAGTTGCATGCTTCGGCACAAATGAACCAAATATTTTGCGGATATATTCTAAAGCTGTTTACTATTTTTCCTTCTGCACCAGGAGGGTTATGTTTTTCGAGAGTATGTATGTTTTTCGAGAGTATGTATGTTTGTATGTATGTATTATTTGACGCGATTTCCGTTAATCTAATACTTGTACCGATAGGCAGCAGCGCGGTCGCCGAGGAGTCTCTCCGCGTAACGGACTCGAGCGCGGAGTCCTGCGGCTCCGGGCCGCGGCTGGAGCGCGCGCGCCGCCGCCCCCGGCGACACCATACGCCCACCAGCTCCAGGTACAACACCCCACCACACGCCCACCAGCTCCAGGTACAACACCCCACCACACCACACCCACCAGAACCAGGTACAATATGTCACCACACCAGTACCACCACGTGGACTCATTAAAATGCGTTACAAATGCCAACCAAATTATGTGTCAAATGGAAGGTCCGCTTCATCAGCTTATTACACACCGCATAAAGATTTTGTAGAAGTAGTCCACCATGATAATTAAGTACAGATGTGAGACGGATTGTGTATATGTATGTATGAGACATTTTGTCGTTGGTCGCATGGCGTTGCGTACACGCCATGCGGCTATGTAAATTATATACCTATGTGTGTGTAAAAGAATAGTAAGTAGGTCTTCCGTCTTACTTAAGTACTTCTTATATCTCCGTTTTGCGTATTTTATGTGAGGTTTTAGAGAATAAATGAAAAACGGCTTAATACGGAAACGATTTAAATTAAGTGACATGCTGTCATTTTAGTCCGCCAATATAATTGAACAGGCTGCCACTGCGGCAGCCTGTTCAATTATAATCGGCTTTTCAGTATTCGGCTGTTTAATTTATCATATAATAAGTCATGGGACTGCTTTGACACAAATAAACAACACAAACAAGCAGTCGGATAATCACATACAACTTTGTTTTTTTACATGAATCCAGAAAATGTAACATTTCAGGTACCAGCAGCGGCAGGAACAGGAGCGGAGGGACTTCACGATACACGTCTAACGACAATAAGACTGCCACAAGCTACAGTATATAGTTAGTACCTACAGTAGTTAATGTAATCACGCGGCCGCACTAGCGACACTGCGACACTGCGGGTTTTTGAGACACTAAGTCCCAATTTCAACGGTTGTTAGCGCCAGTATAAACGGCCTTTACTCAACGTTGCGTCGACTCGTATACATGTAAACACTTCGATCAGCAATTATACACTACATAAAGTGAAAAATAAAAATTAAGGCTAAAATATGTATTCGTGTTGTAAGCCAATAGAGCTACATTTGTTTAATAACGAACTGAGACAAGACTTTTAAAACAATTCAAAGTTGATTTGGTGATTTGAAATCGCTAAATAATTCACTTAAAAATCTAAATTCAAACACCTCAATGTGTGTTTAAATTTAGAACTTTTTTTTTAATCAAGCATTGTGACGTTGGCATTGTTCCAAGCATACTAAATGAAATAACAGCAGCCTACTTTTCAAGTGACCAATTTATTCGCCAAGATGGATTTATTGTGCTGACACGATATCTAGTTTATTGTTGATCGAAGATGTATGTTAAACGACGGAGCAACAACGCTGCGTCAACACGACGCGCCATGTGAATTTGCCCTTGCTGATAATCGGTGGACTTAATATCATGCGTTCCCTTTCATCAAATTAATGATAGAGATACCATTATGATATTTAACCATCAATTAACGACAAGCGTTGATGAAATTGGCATTCAAGCTACAATAAATTAAATTACATTACACTCACGTTTCTAATCATTCCGGAATCGCCAGCTCATACATCTAGATTTACACACATAGATTTCTATGGAAAATGATTTTGGATCGCCACCGCTAGATGTCGCTGTGCGGTCGAACTTACTTTTAGAGAAAATCGCGAATTTGAAATCGGACTTCTCGCGGCCTATTCGGACAAACGTTTAGAAAAATATTTTTCAATCGATGGAATACAAAAAAAAATTGTAAAGAAATATTTTTTTTATAAATTAATTAATTTTAGCGATAAATGTGTACATAGTAGGAGGTTGTTATATCGAATTGTGAATTTAGTAGATCATATTTCTAGATAGTTTACATTTGGATGTGATTATGAAAATAGTGTCAATACACGGTGAGGTACAAAAATGATCATATTTCCTAATGTTAAAATGGAACCTACAAATAATAGACGATAGAATAAAACTGTCATTCTGCTAGTTAATATAAATATTATCTTTTTTAAATGGATAACAAGGACATCGAAGAAAAATAACATTATTTAAAATCTTATGTGAATAAAATTTCAATTAATATGATCTCTCGCCAGTCATCGTATCATTGGGCTAAGAGGTAAATAGGAAGAGTGCTCTTGTGTATTGCGCACACACTAGGACTCCTACAAAATCTGTAGTTGGCCTGAATTCATTCAAATCGGCCATCGTCAAAATCGGTGTGAGCTTTTATTATAACAATTTTAAAACTGTAAAAGCTCAAAATTAAATAAAAAGTCGGTGCCAACATTTAAATTAACTTATTTCTGGTAAAAGTGAATGTGTAAAACCTAAATAAGTAAAGTTTAGAATAAAGACAATATAAAATATGTGTCTTAAGAATTTATCAAATTAGAAATTAAACTTGTACTGTAGATAATACAAGTGACAATTTCAAATTGTTATTTGGGTAATCAATTAAAATAAATGTTATTATTAACAATTACTAATGTTACTAATATTGTAAGTTTGGACTATTTCCTTCTGTAATTTATTTAAAATTAATAATCTACGTATTTCTCGTTTACAGTAAAACAGTGGTACTGCCTCTATAGATTAGATTAATATTGTATTCAATATTAAAAACTTTAACCAGACAGGTAGCATCACAATTTTTATATGTGGCTCACAACTCGCTTAGTTTAGTTCTCATATATTGCTCTTATACAAAAACAAAACTGACTGATTTACATTAAATTTTAAACCGCGTAGAAAATTGTGTAGGGCCAACGAACTTTTTTGTACTAGGTACTTACTCTGTCGACTCTGGTGTACTCTAAAATGTTTTTAACTCTATGTATTTATACAAAAAGTGGTTAAAAACTAAACGCACCGTGCGAGCACGTATACGCACCGTGCGAGCGCACGTATACGCAACTTGCGTACAAAATGTCGGAAGATAACTATTTATATTATAGAAATAACTGTAAATTATATTGTACCGTTACTCATGTTACGTATCACTGCCTAGTTATTGTACATAGATTATATTGATTGTAAAATAAACGATTTGATCATAAAGTGTTGTCTATCCCCCACTACGATATACAAAAAATGTAATATGATTTAACATAATAGTACTTGTTGTCACGTATTGTTCTAATTATGAACTGCAACAAATAAATAATTATAACCTACAAGTACATCTACAGCTGCCAAAATGTAAATTATGTAACCATTTATTAATTTCGAACCGGTGGTAGGCATCATTCTATAAGTGTTATTTAATAATCTAAGTGGAAATAAAATGTTTTGATTTGATTTACTTGAACAAACAAAACCCTCAATCTGAGAGTTCATTTACAATTTAGAAACTTAAATCAACATTGTATACAAAATAAAACACAACGATAGTCATTATCATTTACTATTAAACTGGCAGTAAAATCAGTTCACAACTTTCAAAATTGTAAATTACACATAATATACTTAATGTATACATCAAAGGTACAATTTGGACGGACAGTTGACGATCACAAACATATTTCATTTAAATAATACATACAAATTCCGCTACATACACTCGGAATATCCATTCAAAATTCATACAATACACACTCTTTGTCTAGTGAAAAGTAGATACAGTACTAAAGCGCTTTAAATGTACATTAAACTATGGAATTCCAAATGTATGAGGCGGTACGATTGCACTTAATTCATTATAAATATATTTTACTCTGGTTACCAGATCTTATACTAATTAAAAAAATATCAAATCATTTTATAAACAATGTATAATAAAGTTTAAAAAATCTCATGACAAACTAACTTGTGCAATTAAAGATTAAAATCTGAACATAATTATAATATATGTTACGAAAAAATAAGGTGCGTTTTCGCATACATAAATATATTATAGTCTGATATCTGTCATTAAGTCGTTAATTGTTACATGCTGGCCAATTTTCCAAAAAGAATGTATACGAAAACTTAAAAAAAAAATGTGTCGATTAACGAACAATATTCGTTTGAAATAAGAAATTTTATTACAAAAATAAGGCGAATTATAACCTACAAGTATCTGTACATTTATGTGTATAGTTAAAACTACATAGTGCTAAAATAATTCTGTATATTCAGTCTGTAAGTGTCACTTCACTATGGCAACCTCTTATGTAAGCTATGGTAAGTATACATTATATTTATTTACTTGGAATGATCAAATCGGAATGACTCAACATCAAACGGAATATAATCTGTATATTATTTGGTTCAATCCGGCGCTATTTTATATATATTGGAAAACTTAACTGAGATCCAAGGCGTGTATAATTAATTGGTTTAAAGTAAAATAGCAAAACTAGTTTATACACATACTTTAAGTAGTGTCACTTAAACAAATTTTTATATGTACGATGCTGCTAATTAAATCTTAGAATAATCAAGTTTCGATACAGTCTCGATACGATATTCTCATAAAAATTCAACAGTCATGATCAGTTTCAAGACTATGATTGCAAATCTAAGCTAAATATGATAATTTGGGTTCTAAAGGAACTTGTACAAAACTCGTATATACAAGATAGTAATATCTGATGTAGCTGTCAAAAGTAGATCTGATGCGACCGAATATTTTATTGAAATCTGATATCTACAAATTGGGCCTGTTGTAAACACACGTTTTTTCACCGTGAATGTCTAAGGTTAATTTGCCTTTCACGCTTGTCAGTGTAGTGTCGCAGTTGACATAAATACATAAATACTGGCGATATTTTAAGTAATCGCGGTTTATGTCAACAAGCTCAAAATGCTCCATAAAAATCAGACAATCATGCCTACATAAGGCGAATTAACCTTAGATTTTCTCGGCGCAATGTGTAACGTGAAGACATAATATTCGATTTACTACTTTTCGACCCTATCACGTAGCAATAAGATTCAAAAGTGAAAAACAAAAACCGTCAGCGACTGTACAATATCGTCGCTTTACCTTCTGAACCTCGTATCTAAAAAATCAATATTAGTACATAAATTTTAATATGCCCACATTAGATTAATACAGGCTAGATATTACACTTAGGGGTTGTCCATTAATCACGTGAGGCTTGAAAGGGGGGGGAGGGGTTTGATAAAAATCACGAAAATAACACAAGGGGGAGGGGGGGTGTAGTAAGATATCTCGTGTATTTATTTTTTCGTCAAACGCGCGATTTTTAAACAAATATTAAGCGGCACGGCGCGGCGTGTAGTGACCTACCTGTATTTAAATTAAGATAATATTCAGAAAATTTTAAGATTCTTTGTAGGTACTAAAAATACACGTGATGTTGAGAAGGGGGAGGGGGGGGTGGTCTTAAACCTCACTACATATCACCAATGGGGGAGGGGGGGTTAAAAAATGCTAAAAAAGATCACGTCATTAATGGACAACCCCTTAACTGATCCTCATTGAACTAAAAATCCATATAATTTTAAAATATAAAATTTTACTAAGTATTTTTTACTCTACTGAAAAGTTGTAGTTTTATAGATACGAGGTCGTGAAGGTAAAGCGACAATATTGGGTTTACTATTCGACCTTATCGCGTAGCAATAAGGCTCAAATAAATGCTAAATCCATCCAGTACAATATTACGTACAAGAAATCAATAGAACCGATGATTAGACAGTGGTCTGCGGCACGCCGTGCACCAGGGTCGTGCGCGAGCGGGCGCGCGGCGCGGGGCGGGGCTCGGGGTCCGACGTCACGCTCTCCTTCAGCGACAGCCCGGACTCCGTCGACGTCACGGACGGCGCGCGCAGAGACTGCAGGGTGGTCGCGTTGCTTATCTGTGAACAGTACAATGAACGAAATGCTAGTGGAATACTAAAGTATCATAATATTATATGTTGAAAGGTATCGTATAAACAGGAACCTCTAGGGTCTCCTCGTAAGTATATTATATACAGAATACTTGGATTTGACAGATTTCACTAATCTCGATGTTATTTTTAAGTTATGATGGAGCAATTTGACTGTAGATTCTTTTATAATGTAGTTATAATTGATAATTCAATATTGCATTAAAGAAACGACAATTTGCGGTAAGAATGACCGGAGCGTTATGTTAAAAAAATCATTTTAAGGAATACACTGTTGCACGTGCACGTATGACGTCACAGCGGTACGACCACGGCGGGGCCTGTATACACAGACTAAAACACACAACGTGACGCCACAGCGGTACGACCATGGTGGGCGGGGCCTGTACACACACACACTAATGCACATAACGTGACGTCACAGTGGTGAGTCAGCGGTACTCACCACGGTGGGCGGGGCCTGCTTGTGCGGCAGGTCGCGGTACTCGTACAGGTCGGCACGCGACGAGGTCTCCACGCCGCGCTCCAGCTCCGGCACCAGGAACACGTCGCCGCCGTAGTAGCGCTCCGTCTCTCTGTACACACCATGATGATTAATACCACGAAAGTATAGCTCAAAGTATAATTGAAGACATGAATGGACGAAGGTGATATGCAGCAAAATTATGATTTCGAGAAAATTGAGTTCAAACTGCCACTTCAACATTTTAGAATAGGCCGTAACGTATTTAACTTAATATAAAGATACGTCTCTAGAATCAATGTACTTAATATGTTACATATCCTAAAATGTGTAAGTAGAGAAAGTTCAAACTCAATTTTCTGAGTAAAATTTTTTACTCAGAAAATTAAGATGAAACCTTCATCGATTCATGTCTTCAACTGGGTTACAACTTACAACACGACTGTGATTATTAAAAGTTGTAAATAAGCCACCATAAATTATACAAGGGAAAAATAAATGAGGGTGTGCATGTGCATACTATGTAGAGAATACTGTGAAAATACCAGCACTGAAAGACTTACTTTAGACTTTCATGGTTGTATGAGAAATGCCCCAACATCATAAATTTTACCATACAATTTTTTTAAAGTATTTCTTTCAGTGCTGGTACTTTCACAATAAACTCTATATACGGGGCCCATACGCACTCTAAAGTATTATCACTCATTAATATTATAGCGTGTATACTATATCAATAACATGTAGCAAATACTAAATAAAATATCAAATCCGTTCGTACTCATCGATTTTACATATACGCGCAACAATGTTTCGAAAGCATAATATTAATTGCGGTCAAATACTGTGAGTAGTCTCAGTATTAACAAGCTATCACTCAACTCTCGTTCAGTATTCAGCCGTTCAAATAATCTAAGATGATAGTAATATATGTAACGTTTTGCAAAATCAATTTCAGAATGTTCATTTATTCTTTATTTCGACTTTATAGCAGACTAAGGCCCAAATATATTACTTACCATTCACCTACACTTATAAAGTGACACATAAATGATCAGTACTCATACCTGTTTTCAAAATATTTTAATATCTAATATAAATTCAATAATTTGAATTAAGCAATGAGACCAGATACCTTATCAGTGGCCTTCAAATTTTAATTTTATTTTTATCTGTCAAAATAATTTCTCCAATATTCTATCACATATTTGGATTTTACAAAATGTTACATTTTAATATAATATAGGTAAATAAATAGTGCGATTAAAGCTAAGGTAGTCTAGTAAGCAATAAGCATGTGTTAGGGTGTTATATTATAATGTTAGTAAATTCACATACATGGCCGGTATTAGTTTCCACTTAGGAGGTATAGCCCTGCGAAAGTATTAGTATTATTAGTTATACAATGTTAATGGCAATCCTATCAATTACATAGACAATACAAATAAATTGAGTGTATGATAAAATATATAAATAAACGTTATTTATATGATTGCTGAAATAAAGCTAATTAAATGATGAGGTTAAATGTATAATGATGTTAAATGAATTTTGAAATTCCCAAATCCGAAATAATAAAAATTACATAAAATGGAGGTTACGATCTCGACTTCGAAGTACCAAAACTGCACCATTACTTTTTTATAATAAATTTCCTACAGGACAGGAATCGAACCGACTGAATTGGAAAGAAAATTACAGACTGTATCTTTTCACTGTTCGATAGTGTTGCTAATAAAAAACTAATTATTGAATACTTTAACTTATTAATTACTGTTAAATACGAAAGAATTCGCATCGCTATTATTTCTGCTTTAGCAGGAACTAATCAATAGTTCTTAATTTTTATTTAAAAATTTAAAATAATAGTCATTAGTCCCATGACAACTTATTAATCAATTGAAGACATGAGTGGATGAAGGTGATATGTCGCAAAAATTTTTGGCCAGAAAATTGAGTTTAAACTGTCACTTAAACATTTTAAGACGTATATTAACGTATTATAACACTGATTCTAGAGACGGATATTTAGTTTAATGTACTAAATACGTTACGACGTATTCTAAGGCCGTGTTTCACCAAGCAATGTTAAAGTTAACGCCATGTTAAAATGCCGTGCCATCGCATTCATTGACAGGAAATACGAGAGGGATAACATGATATTTAACATGGCGTTAACTTTAACATTGCTTGATGAAACACGCCCTTAACTGTTTAAGTGACAGTTGAACTCGAAGTTTTTCTTAAAATCAGAATTTTGCTACATATCACCATCATCCCTCTTCTTCAATTATGTAACGATTAAGGACATTCACTTGTTGTGCGAACGTGAAACCGCATGAAATACAGTATCGTGGCGACGCGTTACCTCTTAGCGTTCCGCCACAGCAGGCAGCACAGCACCAGAAGCACGATGAGCACGAGGCAGGCACTGGACACCGACCAGAACGCGATCTGGAGAGGCTGCTTGGGCTCCCACCAGTACTGGAAAACACAATGAATTATTTTAAGTTTTGGTTTATATTTAGTCGCATCATAGTCGAAAAAAAATTTTTCTGATAGATTGACAAGCTACAGCTTTCTGCATTTTATTTCTCTATATAAACTTGAATGGTGTCATATTCACACTTGCATTTTTTTATTCTGAATAACTGTTTCTTTTTACACTTTTGTTTCCTACAGATTCGAGGATAATAAAATCAGGGACCTTACTCTCTAAACTGATTCGATTTTGAGTGAGATTCGATCGTGCCGCGTACTCCCGAATAAATGGACGTTTGTTTATTCGGGAGTACGCGTTTGATTTTCAGTCGATTGATATGGTCGGTAGTACAAAAAGTTACGATCGAACGATTTCATTTATCCTGGTTAGTTTCAAAGTAATCCACCAAATAAATCACAAGCCGTTGAGATCGAACTGATTCTATTCTCGATTGTGTCGGGAGTAAGCCTGTGGCGATGTAATTATTAATATATTAAAGTACGTATTTCTTTAGTATTAGGCCGTGTTTCACCAAGCAATGTTTAAGTTAACGCCATGTTAAATATCATGTTATCCCTCTCGTATTTCCTGTCAATGAATGAGATGGCATGGTATTTTAACATGGCGTTAACTTTAGCTTGGTGAAACACGGCCTTAGTCTGCTAATCAGCTGTTCTATGTGGTGCGGCATGTATAGATGTATCTATTATGGGACGCGCGGGCGGGGAACCTCGGCCCTGAGAGCTGCGCGCGCGCGAACATATTCTTATATTAAAAGTTTTCGGTGTAATGTGTCCCAAATAATAAACTGTGTAGTGAAAAGGACAATATATACATAAACTTGTTTAATATGTGTTGATTATTAACCCCTCACGGCATATTATAACCCAAGTGAGTTTTTGCAACAAGCCGGTTGCACAACTCACTTGGGTTATAATAAAATAATAATATTTATGGATGCTTCACACCACGTCAATCTAGCCCTGTCCTAAGTTTTCGAAGAACTTGTGTTACAGGTACCAGACAACAGAAATACATTTAATACTTTTATACTATATACATACATATACTCAAATTTAGTACACATCCATGACCCAGGAACATTGAAAACTCTTTGTTCCCTCGGCAGTATTCGAACCCGCGACCTCTCTCTCGAACACCGAGGCGCTCAACCTCTGCGCTACGGAGGTCGTCATTAAACAAATTATTTTATTATTATTATTAAGTTACCTCGGTGTATGGCGGGTACGTCGGCACGATGCGGCCGATCACGGTAGGCAGGTAGACCGTCCAAAACGCGAGCTCCGTCTGCCGGTAGTTGAGCTGTACGCTGGAGTTGAAGGTGGTGTTGAGGTTCAGGTAGCGCAGCTGGCCCTCCGTCGCCTCCTCGAAGTGGACGCCGAGGATGCGAGCGCGCGTCGGGTTGCTGGAATCGGGATGACATGTTTGAATTTGGAACAAATAAAAAGGGACGTGGCTGTAATGGACATGGCCAGTTTTGTTTGATGAATGTGTTCCTTACGTAATAAATATTTTGATTCTTTAGCTGTTCAGTAGTGTAATTGAAATTTTGATGGGGGTAATAGATATGTCGCAGTCATCTGGTTCAATCTGCTATTTGATTAAATGTGTAGCGCGTTTATTGAATGACGACATTTAATTGATTGAGTAGGCAATACATTGATTGAACAGCGTAGCTCAACGTCCAACTAGTTAGCGGACTGTAACAAAGCCCTTTAAGCAGAGCGGGCGTAAAATCAGTCAGGTGATTGAAATTCAGTGAATTTTTTCCCGCAGTGGCGCTAGTAATCACCAAAACAAATATGCCGGCAAACAACTCGCAAGATAGTACATAGTTGATATTTTTCTTTTCAATTTCATACGTAGCTGCAACACTAAACTGTAAACCAGATTTTGTTTCTTTCTTTTATTAAGATATAAATTTCTAAATAAATTAATTTAATATATTTTTTACTACCTAACCTAATAAACCTAAACTATTCTATCCCAATCTTATGATCTCGCTTTATATTACAGGGTAAGGTAAAGTGTAGGGAGTTTCATTATGTCTGTATAATTGTTACACAATTGTGAGATTTTATAATACTATGCGCATTTTGTACACCAACGCTATGGCGCATATTGTCATTTGTTCGTTCATCTAAATCAAATCGTTTCAATTTCCAACTTATTCTCTTCTTCTTATACCGAGGAGGCTAACACCACACGCATAGCTGTGATTACAGCAGAATAAATACCAAATTAATTGAACAAACAGTTTACATACCCGTATCTTGCAAAATCGGAGAACGACTTCATAAAGAAATGGCTCATATTCCTGTCGTTGCCGGTCCAAGCCTGGCGCTCGATCCTCTGCCGCCTCGGGAAGAACTCCTGGTCCATGAACGGCGCCCCCGTGAGGAAGTAATGCTCTATGTCGTGGCCGTACTGCCTCCACTGCGGCCAGTTGAAGGACTCCACGGTCGTGTTGAGCACGTACATGTAGACCGGCACTTGCTGTGCCAGCAGCAGTTTGACTATCTTGTCCGTGGGCGCCCGGTACAGGAAGTCGGATAACAGCTGGAAGTAGAAACAAATGTTTTGTTTAGGCCGTGTTTCACCAAGCAATGTTAAAGTTAACGCCATGTTAAAATACCATGCCGTCTCATTCATTGACAGGAAATACGAGAGGGATAACATGATATTTAACATGGCGTTAACTTTAACATTCCTTGGTGAAACACGCCCTTAAACTGTTCATGTGACTGAGTAGAGTATATATGGATGATATAATTATCTCTCGGATTGCGAGGCTGGTTAAGAGCGTGCATTCAATTTACGACGAAGTTTCAGTTTTTCGGTGTTTTTGACTGCCCCTCACACGCATAAAATAACTAAATTAAATAAAACAATTAGAAATATATGAAGATAAACTCTTTATTTTGGACATCATTTTATAAAATTAAAGTTTTAAGTAGTACATTTGAGTAAATTTAAAGATTTCGGAACGCCGAATCGCAAAAATGCCGATTTTAGCTCACTTTGATAAAGAAAATAACAATTAAATCGTGTTAATATAGTTTAATTTCTATTTTTATAAAAAAGATTATAAAGTCCTTCAATGAAATATTGATAAAAAATTAAAAATATATGTATTGTTAACTGCATAAAAAATCTTTTAAAAATGACATAATTTACGTTTTTCAGTGCTGTATTTCTACTGGAAAAACTAAATTTCTTCGATGATATTATTTTTATAATTGATAATCATACTATTGGTAAGTTGACACTATTTTTTATTTAATTAAAAAACGATGTTTATCCCATTATTCAATTTTTTAAAAATTACTTGTTTTCAACCAAGCGCACGCGTCATGTAAATCGCGATCTATTTAGTACCCGCTGAGAATTCGTGAGGGGAGGCCGTGTCGCTCTGCGCGGGACCATCAAAGTATAAAGGTTCGCCGACCTGGTCCGCTCATGGACTTATAGTGCGACTACGCAGAATTGACGCTTTGACGAGCATTAATATTTTTATGAGAAATGGGGGAAATTTACAGAGATTATATTATGTCGATTACAAAGTTCATAATATTTATATAGAAAAAAAAATATTAAGAGGTTACCACAAAAAAGGTGTGTAATTTGTTCAGAGTTTATTTATAAAATTTAAAATTTATATAATAATCATCATCAGCCCCTGTGTGTCTGTTTCTCATATCGTAGCTCCTAAATGCATCACAGATTTTGATGCGGTTTTCTTAAGCAGAAAGCTGGTGTGGTTTATATATTTAAAAATTATACTAATCATCATCAGCCCCTGTGTGTCAGTCTGTAATATCACAGCCCCTAAATTAATCAAAAGATTTTGATGTCAATTTCTTTTGTTGAGAGCTGATGTGATTTGTATATTTAAAAATTATACTAATCATCATCAGCCCCTGTATGTCTGTCTGTAATATCACAGCCCCTAAATTAATCAAAAAATTTTTATGTCAATTTCTTTAGTTGAAAGCTGATGTGGTTTATATATTGAAAAATAATACTAATCATCATCAGCCCCTGTATGTCTGTTTGTTATATCGCAGTTCCTAAATGATTGACAAATTTTGATGCGGTTTTTTTTAGTTAAAAGATGGTGTGGTTCATATATTATTTAAAAATTATACTAATCATCATCAGCCCCTGAGTGTATGTCTGCTTTAATGTAACTGTCATCAATATAACCGAGTATCTGGGGGCACGGCAGTGCTTCTGTCAACTTGAGCACGGCCGTACCATCAATTTCTCGTAGCAGTTTAGGCCATTTTCAACTCCCTATAACTTTGTTGTGGATTAAAAGAAGCCTTCATTTTTAGTTACTAGGAAAGCATTGTACAAACACAGTATATTTCAAATGTAATTCAATTTGAAACAGAAGTTACATAATTATAACTTGTCAAACTCCTTACTTTTGTCACTGACTCAATCACTCACTGACCGATCATCAAAAGTATTAGGCACTTCTAGCAGACATAGAAGCTTCACATTTGGAATACAAGTAGTGTTTAGTGTATAAATAAGGGAAAAACCTAAAAAAATATTTCTGTAGAATTATCTAGACTAACTGCATAATTAACTTTGTAATGTCATTTAAATGTATAGGATTACAAAGCTGTATTTGCCCTTTTGACAAAAACACGCGTTTAGTAAATCTTCTACAAAAAGAACTGAGATCCCATCAAAAACATATCTTGTAAAAATTGCCAAGTCTCGCTACTTAGTTCTTCTACAGTAAAAACTTGTGAGATACATGTTATGCCGGAAAAAATGTACATTACGGTCGGTCGTGTTGGCGGCTGCAAATTTTATGGCGAATAGAGCTATATGTAAGGAGTCACTAACCAAAATTAAAAGTTGCGGCAACTCCTAGTTTTTTAGTTTTTGAAAAAATAAAATTCGTATTTTTGTATGAATATTCGACTACTTTTGACGTAATTTTGACAGTTTTTTTTATATAGCGCCAAAAGCCATTTTTATTCTAGTTCAATCACCTATTTTTCTTAACTAGATAATCGGGCAGAATTACGTCAAAAGTAGTCGAATATTCATACAAAAATACGAATTTTATTTTTTCAATAACTAAAAAACTACGAGTTTCCGCAAGTTTAAATTTTGGTTAATGACTCCTTACATATAGCTCTATTCGCCATAAAAATTGCAGCCGCCAACTCAACCGACCATAATGTACATTTTATCCAAATAATCTTTAATTTTATTTCATTTTCATTCAATAATCAGACGGTTGCAAAATGCTAGTTAGTATAGTGACAACATTTTTGTCACTGAAAAAAGCATGTCCATCCCGACTACCCACTAAAAATTGGTATTTTAGTACATTTTAGTGGGTAGTCGGAAGTGGGTCAGTAAAATATTTAGGGACAAACATTTCTGGACATCAAAGATGAAAAATAAATAACTTGGTATATTTTTATTAAAATTAGGTTGTTGAATTTTTTATTCTCATTACTTACTTATCCTAAATTATAAATGTGAAAGTTTGTTTGTTTGTTCGTGTGTTTGTTTGTTACTTTCTTCACGTCTCATCTACTGACCAACCACCATGAAACTCTTTTCACACAATCATCGCGAAAGTTATTCCCGACGGTTAGACAGTAACGCGGACTGAGCCGCGGGCGATTACTAGCATGTCGAGTATGTATAATTTGTATTTTATAACTTAAATACCATTTAATTTTATAGAAGTATTGAAATGGTAGGTAATATTAAAATTCATTAGGATCAAACTACCAATATTACTCGCGCGCGCTACGTACGCTCGACCTAGCGTTAACCCACACATGCGTGTTGTTATGCGTCTGTGTGAGTCGATATCGTCTCTCGCGGCGATTTCGACTTGATGAAATTTGATTGCGCGCTCTTAAAATTCCTCAGATAAGTTTCATTCAAACGTATTACGATATACTACGATATAATATTAAATATGATTCACGTATGTCAACTAAAAAGTGTCACGTGACCGCTGACTGGCTGTCAATATGTGATCGTCCAGGCAGCCATGTTGAATGCCGTAAACTGGCTGGAATTAAAAGCTTGTAATAGGCCCCCTGGGGCCGTATTATGATCTTTTATAATACCAGCCTGGTTCCAGGCAATTCAATAATAGGGTCTTAAACTGCCTTGTTCTTTTTCATATTACAACGACATGTTATACAAAATGGATCCACCCTAGTTTGGTTGTCTGAAAATGACATTCGGAAGCAAGTCAAGTGTCACGTGTCCGCTGACTAGCTGTCATTACGCAGTTATTATGTGATCGTAATACGAAAATTCCAGGCAGCCATGTTGAATGGCGTAAACTGGCTGGAATTAAGAGCTTGTAATAGGGCCCGTGTCACTAACGTGTATGTACTGGTCGCGGACGGCGCTGGTGTTGCGCGGCGCGGGGTGGTAGGTGTACATGTAGCGCACCGCCTCGTACACGCCGCGCGGGTTGAGCGTGTAGTTGTAGCGCATCACCAGCTCCCACGTCTTCTGCTCGAACCACCGCTCGTCGATCTCGTAGTTCGGCGCGAGGGACTCGTTCGTGTCTGAAATTATAGATTATATTACATAGAAATTAAAACCATGATGATTGTGTGATGATGGTGGATCCCCCCTCTCTTATAGTGACTGTTCTTTTTACACCCTGTATATCCGCAAATAGGTAGCAGCGATTCCGTGTACATTGTTGGCTTAAATCTTAATTTTGTGCGTATTTCACCAAGCAAAGTTAAAGTTAATCCTTTGTTAAATATCATGTTGTTCCTCTCGTAATACCTATCAATGGTATTTTAACAAGTCGTTAACACTAGCGTTGGTGAAATCGGGTCTAAACTGCGTTACCTTACCCGTCCAAGCATTGCGACTTGCGAGTATGGGCAACTACCCCCATGAACTACTTTGGAGGAGGTATATGACCAGCAGTGGACGGCATAGCTAAAACAACAACAACAACATAATCGCTCCCCTCACCGATTTCGGTGTCGGCAGCCGATTTCATTGAAACCAGGCCAGCTACGCAGGAGTTATTTTATAGTGCCCAAGTGTGTGCGCAATACACAGAAGCACTCTCTCTTCCTTTTACTCTCGTAACCCAGTGGGACGGTAAACCGACACGACTGGCGAGAGATCAGGCGCAGGACCGACTTTTTACATGCCCATCCGACGCATGGATCATCTTTCTTGTCGGACAATCAGGTGATCAGCCTGCATTGTCCTAACCAAACTTGAAAACAACATTTTTTGTTGTTCCAACGAGGGAATCGAACCCACGACTCCGGGTCGAGAGCGAAGCTCTGAACCTCTAGACCACGGAGGCGTTAACAACAACATAACAACTCACACAACGCATACGCCGCCTCCTGCGTGGTGACGCCCGTCATGTACCGCAGCGCGGGGTTGAACCGCCGCCGGGCGATCAGCTGCTCCGGCGTCTGGTCCAGGAAGCGCCAGTCCGACTCGCGCCAGCCCTCGTACCAGCCGTCGCCGGGGAACGTGAAGTTGTTCTCCAGCACCGGACCCCAGGGGATGAAGCCCACGTGCGGCTGGAATACAAGATCAAAGTTTGTATAGAGAGTACAATACTTCAAAAATCTTTCAGCGCGTATGCCTGCCTGTTCACGATAAACTCAAACTACACCTTCTTTTTTTTTATCTATAAATAGAGGAAAGTTTTGTGTATTAATTGGCCCCGGTAGGTGGCGCTAGTATCAAAAAACCTAATTCTAAAGCGACAAAAAATTTGATGGTCAAATTAATATGTTATTTATATGTATATTAATACGTTTAGAGGAGCATATATTTCTAGTACGTCCCAGATAAAATTTAACCCAAACGTAAACAAACCAATCTATGACACAACCAGTGATGCCAATTGGCCAATATTAATAATGACTATTGTTTGCTATGAATCCATAGACTTCATTCTATAGTCGCCCGTGTCGAAATGGCGTATTTTTACAGTGAAAGTTTTTCATTTGATGTTTAAACGTATTAATTATTGTTTAATTGTTACAAAATGTATTGGATAATGAAGTATGATCCTTTAATATAGATGAAAGTGTTAATAAGTAAATATGTAAAAAAAAATGTGTTTTTGGTCTACACCTTTTTTTTTTGGGACATACTATACAAAAAACCCAGAAAATACTTCTGTGATTAAATATTCATTCTTTTATTACTTAGGTATTATTGATCTCTGCGAGAACACGAGCGACGTGTTCTGTACGCGGTACTTGTCTCGTCTATTATGGACAACTGACCTGGAACTCGGCGTTGCCCAGCTCGTAGAAGCTCCTCCCCTGGCGGAGGCAGTTGACGAGCTTCCACGCGGAGTCGATGGGGCAGCCCAGCAGGCGGCCGAACACGAGCGACGTGTTCTGCACGCGGTTCTTGTCCTCGATCAGCGCCCAGTCCGCCAGCGCCGAGCCGCTCTGAGAATATACAGGATATTAATGAGTGATAATACTTTAGGGCGCGTATAGGTTCTGTATATAGAGTTTACTGTAATATAATATAATATCTATAGACGCTTCACACCACGTCAATCTGGCCCTGTGCTTAGTATACGAAGATCTTGTGTTACAGGTACCAGACAACAGAAATATATATTTAATACTTTTATACTATACATATTTTTAAGATTTTTATTATATTATTACACAAATTGAATACACATCTATGACCCAGGAACATTGAAAATTTTTTGTTCCCTCGGCGGGATTCGAACCCGCAACCTCTCGGTCGAGCACCACGCGCTGAACCACCGCGCTACGGAGGTCGTCGTGTGACTGTGAAAGTACCAGCGCTGAAAGAGGTTTTTTAAATTATTATATGGGGAATTAATGATATTGAGGCATTTCTTCAAAATATTTTATTTCCAAATACATTCGGAAAGTCAACAATAAGGCTACCACTGCTTCAACCCTAGCCCCCCGAGAAGAACCAGCGTAAGAAACTTGGACGAGGCAATATATTTGCTAAAACATGGAAAACTGTAATTTTTTTAAAATGTATACGATAATATGTTCATATGCATCTTGTTTTGATAATTTATTTATAATCTCCTATTAAAATATTTACACACTCGATGGGATCTCCTAATTTGTACACTAACCTGCGCTATAACCCTGGACACCAAGTGACTGGTGCGCGGTGCTAATGCCAACAGCCCCGCTGACGCCGCACCGGCGCCGGGACCGAAGAGGGTGATGGAAGAGCTGTCACCGTTGAAGGGTTCGATGTTCTCGTGCACCCAGCGCAACGCCATCGCCTGGTCCAGTATGCCGTAGTTACCGGGCGAGTTCTCGTCAGCGGTTGACAGGAAACCTGTAAAAAAAAAACATTTTATTTCCAAATGAAACTTAACAAGCTTTTTACGGGTTGTCAACAAAAAAAAAAGCTTTTTTCGGGTAGTCAACAAAAAAGACAACGTAAGAAACTCGCATCTTTCTTAAAGTGAAATCGTTTTTAATTTTTTTACAATGTAACTTAATCTAATATCTATATAATTAATATCATAAAAGATAAGATATATAATATACTAAATACATAAAATAACCTATAATGTTACTATTGTAATGATAGTATAATGAAAATAGTAGCATAAAGAAAATAAATCAAATCAAATATAATATTAAATAATATTAAATAACATAATAAATCAAAGCAAAATACATTATTTAGTTTTGTCAAATGCAACTTTTATTATTAGTAGTATATAAATTTTTGTAATTATTAATATAGTAGGTATTTATTCATATCAGTTATTGAATGTTACTGTATGTCTGTCAAGTTACATTTCCAGCTTAACAGACAAAGACACAAACATTGAACCAGTTGTGTATTTATATTTATTAACAAGAGGGTTTTGTTTCATAATCCTAGTCTGTTTTATAGCGCAGTACAGTGTGTAAAAAGAACAGTCACTATAACATTGAGATACAATTACTAATGAATACTAAGTACCTTTCCTCATTTAGGAAATGCATTTCTTTTTATAATTTTTTTGTAAAAAGATTTTTTACTTTTTACCATTTCTATTTGATTATACTACCTTTTCTCTTTTTCTGAGATATCCCACAGTTATAGTGACTGTTATTTTTACACCCGTTATACGTCCGAAAACTATTGTTTCGGCCTATCTCTGCCTTCCACCTCGCTTGGCCAGAGATGTTCCTTTGGGCTCTATACCCAAAGATGTTTAACAGGGAAAATATACTTTTGGCATCCCTCATTTTGAACTCACCAAGCGCTCCTAGTCTGTAGTTTATAGAGACCACAACGACGTTGTAGAAAGCCGCCAACATATGCGCGGGAAAAAGGTTCGATGCACCCGACGTAAACTGCCCGCCGTGTATGTACACCATCACGGGATACTTCTGGGCTGTTGTGCCTGCCTCAGTCTGAAAACATAAACATATTTTATATTCCTTCACATAATATTCTCTATAGTATGTCCCGTTTGTTTTTAACCTGAACTTAACAAACCCGTCTCTGGTTGTGTCAGACTAGTTAGGGATGTTAATACAATACAATGATTATTGTTTGCGACTATGAATCCATCCACTATAAACCATATTTTACAGTTTTGAAAGCAGTGTTAAAATGGCGTTTTGATGTTTAAATATATGAATTAATAGTAATTTATTTATAAAAATTGGGATTGCATAGAAATTTTACAGGTAGAGACTCTTAAGCAAGACGCTAGCACCAAGATAGTTTGAAATTGAGCATTGATGCAATTTAGATGTCAATCCATTAAAATTCAGATTCAAGAACAGACCCCACTGAACAAGGTATACTTTAAAACTTACATTGGGTGAGAATATATTCAAATATAGGCAATCCTCATCCATGTCACGTATGCCCTTGGTGGCGCCGGTGAACCGCACAGGCTGCGGGCAGGCCGGACCCCAGTCCACTGCCTGCATCAGCTGCCAGCCGGGGTGCTGACGGGGTGGCTGAAATGTGAAAGAACAATTTTATGAACACTGTGTTGAATTTGACTAACTGTAAGCTGTTAAGATTATATACATTATGTTGCTCTGCTTCATGCCAATAGCTTAGAAAAATAATTGTGTCTGAAAAACATACAATAACATAAAATATTAATTGTGTGTACAAAAAACCCCTTAAAATATACCTATAACATTTAGTATTTTATAGTGACTGGAATGAATCTAGCCCAATAGCTAATTTAATATATTTACTATAGTACATCCGAGATAAATTTCACCGAAACGTAAGCAAACCCATTTATGACACAACCATTGACTAGTCTGTGAAGCTAATTGGCCAATATTAATGCAATTGTTTACTATAAATCCATAGACTAGGCTTATATTCTATAATCAGCAGTGTCAAAATGGGGTATTTTTTCTGTGAAAGATTTACATTTGATATTTAAACATATTAATTATTGTTTAATTGTTATAAAATGTATTGGATAATGAAGTGTCATCCTTTAACATTCTGGTGAAATTGTTGATAAGTGCATAATATGGCACTCATTACAATAATTAATGTAATTTATTTTTAATGTATTTAAAAAAATACACTAATTGTAATATGTATGGTATACCCTTAAATTAATCTTTTCAATAAATGCATGAAGGGGATACAATAGCAAAATAAATTATGTTTAAATTGTTCAATTTCAATTTAGTAATAAACTAAGCAATATATACCTTAAATCTTCCTTCTAGCACTGGAGGTCTTGCATAAGGTATTCCAAGGAATACAGACACCTCTCCTTGAATTCGCTCCACTGGTGTCAGCCAGGGTCGGTAACCAGAGTTTGGGTCAGGATTGTCATATAAGTACACCTGGAATAATTTGTTATGCTATATTATAAATAATAGTAAATCGCATACTATCCATAATAAAATAGGTATCTAATATATAAAATGCCAGTGACTACTGTGTCAAATGTCAAACTCTTAAAGCTATATATAAAAATCATAATATTTCTTATATTATCTTGATGGCATCCACTTTTCTTAATACTATTGAATTAACACAAGTTTTTTTTTTTTAAATATCATAAACTTATAATACATGTTTTATAAAGAGTGGCCAGTCATAGCAAAAGATTGTGACTTGTGGAATGAGAGGGGGAGGCCTTTGCCTAGCAGTGGGACGGTAACGGTTGTTAATAATAATAATATATTTTAAACACCAATATTATGACAATGTAACACCATTTTGTATAACTACAATTGCAATAAATAAATGAAATGAAATACTTTCTAGTTGCAATACTTGATTAATTAAATTATTATACCTTAAAGCCTTGAACTTGTCCATAATTGGTATTTACGAATATATCGCGTTTTAGCTGCCTAGAGTCTCTTCTCTCTTTGCCCTGTATGTCTTCCCGCCAACCACCAAGAACTCCAGGAAACAGCGAGTCTGGGTTGTTAGGATCACGATTCTGTAAATTATTATATGAAAACACTTGATTATCAATTTGTCTATTACAGCCGTAAGACTTATAGTACTTTAAAGTATACTCATATACTCACAGTATTAAATTTAAATTGTTCATCCAAAGGATTAGTCACTATGGGGTTATATGGGAAACCACCAGGTTGGTTTATGTTTGGATTGTAAGGGTTGTATCTGGTTGGATCGGCTCCATATCTCCTGTTGTTATATACGTATGTCCTATAGTCACTGTCGCCCGGTTTAGGAAGTCGATTTTCTTGAGGTCTATTATTAAAGAATTCGTTGTTGTATAGATCCTTGTTTGACTGAGATTTCACATGTATCAACATACAAAGTGTAATTAAAATAGTCTTTAACATTGTCACACACATATTGCACAGGTTTCGGTCTATTAATTAAAACACCTACTTGCACGCAACGAATGAATCACATACTTAACCAAGATTAGTCAACCAATTAGATTAGTGAAAAAGAACTATTTTATGAATTAAACTAGCATTATTGTTTAATTTAAGTCCGAAATAACCGATAATTACTTTAAGATGTGCATTACAAGTTCACAAAACACAGTTATTATAATTTTTTGGCAAACAGTATACTTTTACGTAGAGTATGAAAAGTATTAACTTTCAAGTTTCTACGCTACACTTTATCTATTGTGGAACACATTTACACTAGAACAATTTTATCAAGTCATAATCAATGAATTATCATTAGATATCACATTTGGGCAACGCCCACAACAAATTATCACAAAGAGTTTTGTTTATGTATTTCAACAATCGTTGAAGTGAAGTTTCACAACATCAAACGTCAGTTTGTGCAGACGCCATTTTAAAATGTCATTTTACTTTTTTGAGATTGGTCAAAAACCATTAGGTGGTTCATGATTGGTCGTTATAACGTCAAAAATTATAAATTTACATTGATTGGTTAAGCGGTTAAAAGATTTTTACTACTGGCAAACATATTATTTAACTTACAAATTTGAATAACAGATGGCATTGGCATGTAGGTTCTCCGCTCCAGCGGGCCTACTCCCGACACAATCGAGAACCGCATCCATTCGATATCAGTGGTTTTTCGTACTTTATTTGGTGAATTACTTTGAAACTAATCAGGATAAAGAAAATTGTTCAATCGTAACTGTTTGTACTCCCGACCATATCAATCGACTGAGAATCAAAATAAATAAATGTCAATTTATTAGGAAGTACTCGGCATGGTCGTATCTGGATCAAAATCAAATTAGTTTGAAGAGTAAGGCCCCAGAAGTCTATGACGTGTTCCGATTCAATATTATATGGGCTTATTATTATATTAGGTATATAGCTTTGTTTACATTCAGTCACATAACATAATTAATACGCTAAATGCTGCCAATTTATGTCACTCATTTGGGGGGGGGGGGGGGGGATGCCAAAAAAAGAAGAAGAGAACAATGTCAAATTAAATCTGTTCGAATTTCAAATTGTTCGTATAATTTTATACCTATTACTTTAAATCAGAATAATGGTTGAGGAATATTATTATTATGTTCATGCTAAATATTATTATCATTATTATTCTTCAACAAAGAGACGTCGCTGTACTTTTTTACCCGACTTCGGCGAAGCCAAAAGGATGGGTAATGATTTTGGCAGTCTATCAAATCAAATCGCATTTATTTCAGGCAAAAAACCCATATCACACAATGCAGTTATTTATATAAACAAAAATAAAACATTATTAGAGTTATGTATATATAAAAACCGGTATAAAACAAAATACAATGTATGTATGTATGTATGTATGTTCCCTCGTAGCGGCTAAACTACTGGTCCGATTTTGATGAATGAGATGTCAATCGATTCATATTAATGCCGCGAGTAACATAAACTATATAATTTTGGAAAAATTTTGGACTTTGAAAATTAAGTAGGTACCTATACCTCAAAAACTATCTCCAAAAAAAAATTAAGATATTTGTCTCGTGTTTGGTATCAAAAATAGGTCTTGGCATAGTTGGCAAGCTTACGAATATGTATTTATATTTTTTATTAATGTTTATAATTTATTGTTAAATTCAAAATAAAGGGTTAAAAATATGCGGTCGTACAAGTTGATACTTTCTATGTAATGGACAATTAAATAAAAATATAATTATTATTATATTTGATGTAGAAACAGATAAATATTAAATAAAAAAAAGATTAAAAAACTATAACCCGACTTCGCATAAAATAGGTCTAAAAAGTCTGAAACAAGAAAATTATTCAATTTGAAATCGAGAAATGCATAGGTACAAAAATGGTCAAGGTAGAGCCGTGGTCGTACCCGCTAATAAAATCTAAGCATTAGTTCACGCGGAAATACGGTAGAAAAAAAAAATTCAAGGCTCGATGCCAATAGCGGGTGCGACCACGGCATTTCTGGATTTCAAATTGAATTATTTTCTTGTTTCAGACTTTTTAGACCCATTTTATGCGAAGTCGGGTTAAAGTTTTTTAATCTTTTTTTTTTATATTAACCGCCTTATTTATGAAGCATAATATTGACCTGTAATTATGCTAACCAGTATACCCAATAGCCGCAGTGTAATTTCCAATAGATTATATTATTGTAACGATAAGCACTCTAAGTTAAAAACCGTTAGTTGTGTTTACTGTTTAGGGCAAAAGGTTGTTACAGTAGACTTTGGAAAAGACTACTGTAACAACATTATTAATAATACGACTCCAGGAGGCCTTTCAACAACTTTTTTAACCTGATACCTACTAGCTGTGTCTCAATCTATAAGTTTATATAAAAATTACAAAATATCTGGTTTAAAATGTGGGTAGAATAATATGTGGATACATTTATTACCTTTGCAAATGTAAATACTAACTTGTTTATCTATACTTAGGTACCTGTATACAAATAAATAAAATTTAAGTCTGTTTGTAACTTTCAATAATTATTAGCAACGTTTTCCTAAATGCCTATGACATTTTATTTATTTATTTTAAACGATATTGAAAACGAATTGATTTTTTTTGTCTGTCTGTCTGTCTATCGGCATGTCTGTTTGTTCCGGCTAATCTTTCCAACGGCTGGACCGATTTTGACGAGACTTTCATTGGTAGATAGCTAAAGTTATAAGGATTAACTTAGGCTACTTTTCATCATCATCATCATCATCGTCATCAAACTAATGATCTCCGAATCGGCTGGACCGACTGTGACGGGAGCATTCACCGGCCGCTAACTTATGTTAGTAGGAGTAATCTATACCTACATCTTATATAATATAAAAATGAATTGCTATATATAGTCTCGCTAAAACTCGAGAACTACTAAACCGATTCGGCTATTTTTGGTATTTCTTGGGCGTTGCGGATTCCGGGCTTACGGGTTCCGCGTTGCAAGTTCCGCGTTGCGGGTTCTGGGTTCGGGATTTTGTTTTTTTTTTACTTGAATTTCATCACAAACTGTTTTTATACTCAACGACCACTTCGTTGAGTATAAAAAGCAAGGGTCAGCTAGTATTATCATATTATGTCTACAATAATTAATTAATGATTTGCATCTAAATTTTAAATGTAGGTACCTACTATTGTGAATCTATTTAATGATTATTATTATTATTGAAGGCTTTTGCTTGATGTTTTATATAATAATTCTTGTACGTATAATAACACGAAGAAAATTTAATTGACAATTATTAAGTAGATATAATATTGAGTCGAGGCGACGTCCAAATTTTTGCGAGAACGAAAACTTTGCCAGTATTAATTTGTGAACTTTCAACGCTCCAAGTTGGTTGGTATTATCGGACTCTGTTTGTGTTTTCATAATTGGACATTTTGTCAACTTTTAACTGGCTGTGGGGTGTGAGGTGAGTTAATTATTATAAGCTTCGGGCGTCGCAATCGTATCTTTAATCCCAGCATGTAAAGTTCAAATCGGCTTGCCATTTATTAGCTACGTTTGAAGTTTCTAGAAGGACACAAGCACCGTGGATACGCAAGAAAAGCCTAAAGTATTAGTGCCTACAATATAATGTATTACATAATATTATAGATACCCAGTTAAGCATATTTATTTACTAGCAGTGCCCACGACTTCGTTCGCGTGTTTTTTGAATGTTATAAGCCGTTTATGCAGCGCACGCAACGAAAGTCCCCAAATGTGAATAATTTTCCCCGTTTTTGCAACATTTGTCACTGACGCTTCGCTCCTATTGGTCGTAGTGTAATGTTTATAGCCTTAAGCCTTCCTCTATAAATGGACTATCCAACAAAAAAAAAATGAAATTGAACCAGTAGTTCCTGAGATTAGCGCGTTGAAACAAACAAACAAACAAACTCTTCCGCTTTATAATATTAAAGCGGAATTTGTTAGACGGCATAGTTGCATAACAATGCCATACACAGTTTTCTTGATTCAAATAAATTAAGGTTTTTTGTCCCTTACCAGTACCATGTGTTTAATTACCTATTATGAAAATATTATATTTTATTTAATTTTTTAAAATATAAAAAGAGCAATTAAACACCAACACACTTATTGCTACCGATTTACATGTTATTTATTTACAATGCAAGAATGGAAAATGGAAATGTTTTCTTCGTCCCGATGTCCTCTTGTGCAGGGGGTCTTCGGGGGGGCCGTGTCGGGACTGGGTCCCCTTCGGCGGCGATCAAACTCGACCCATTAAAATGGGAGGGTCCTTGGGTGATATATATTCTTCTTGTGTTATTTTATCTTCAGGTATATATATTTTGATTCCGCGAGATGCAGCAGTCCGCAGGCTTGCTCCGGCGGTCAGCCCCTACCAGGTGAGATCACCGGTAACCCGGTGAAGGCCCAGCAGATGGCGACCAGCGACGAGAGCTACCTGTTTATTTTCGGGTTTTTGCAAGAATTAAATGCAGGGCCGTCTTTTAACATGCACATCCGACGCATGGATGATGATCCATTCTACATACAAGAAGATATTTCTTGTCAGACAATCGGGTGATTAGCCTGCATTGTTCTAACCAAACTTGGTAACTTTTTTTTTGTTGTTTCAAAGCGGGAATCGAACCCACGACCTGCGGATCGACTGCGAAGCTCTGAACCACTTGACTACGGAGCGTTAAAAGCAGGGGTAAAGCCACTAAAGTTACTATTACATGAATCGCCTCCGTGGTCTAGTGGTTCAGAACTTCGCTCTCGACCCGGAGGTCGTGGATTCGATTCCCACGTTGGAACAACAAAAATGTTGTTTTCAAGTTTGGTTAGGACGATGCAGGCTGATCACCTGATTGTCTGACAAGAAAGATGATCCGTGCGTCGGATGGGCATGTAAAAAGTCGGACCTGCGCCTGTTCTCTCGCCAGTCGTGTCGGTTTACCGTCCCAATGGGTTATGAGAGTAAAAGGAAGAGAGAGTGCTTATGTATATTGCGCTCACACTTGGGCACTATAAAATAACTCATGCGTAGCTGGCCTGGTTTCAATGAAATCGGCTACCGACACCGAAATCGGTGAGGGGAGCTATTATTATATTACATTGATTAACTATTTAATTTACCTATCTATAACTACTTGTTGTAGTTTGTAATTGAGTAATTGGCACTAGGTACAAGTAGTTGTAGGTTTTCTGTATCTATTAGTAAGTAGTTAATCATCGTTGCAATACAATGCAAGCAGGAACATTTGAAAGCTCCTTATAGTAAAGTAATCGATTGTCAATTGTATTGGCGTTGTCGTGCTTTTAATTACTATTATTTAACGGTACTTAACGTAGCTTTGAAACGTTCCTGCTAGGCCTACTGAAGTAGGTACCTACTTACTTTTCTACAACCTTTTATAGTAAAACCACCATGATTACTTTTAGCGAGTTTCTTACGCCGGTTCTTCTCGCCGGGTTAGTCCCCGAACCGGTGGTAGGTCATCATGTAGGACAATTCTAAAAGTGTTAGTAACTAACCTATTTGGAAATTTTTCATTTTCATTTTTCATTTTCACCAATTCTTTGGTGTATTTAAAATGGAACCTATAATAAGCATGCATAAAAAGGCGATTGCACATCCCACTTCTGAAATATAATAAAACCACCTCGAACTGCTTGAGTAACTTCTTTATTCCACAACGTCCTCATACAATTCCACGAGTCAGTCCAAGATACCAGGTGATGTCCATACTGAGAGGCCTATTTGCTCGTTCCCAAAAAAGTTTCGCCCGCCCTTTTTTCCCGCCATTCCAAACTATTTTTTTTCCCGATCCCGCCCTCAGTATTGCCAACTCCTTAGTGCTCCCAACATTAAAATAATAAAAATGTACATAAAGTTACAGTTTGAACACGACACAAAGTATATATAAATAAACCACGACGAATAGAATATCTTAAAACGTAAATAACAAAATCTACAACTTATTACAATCCTCTGAATATAAAATAGCTTATTAAGTTTTATTTGGACATAAAATATTTTGAATTTTGAATACATCCTTACATCCACTTTTAAATTTCAATTCAATTGGGTACTGTAATCGCAGTTTTGTCTGACCTGTCATGACTCATGACGGATTACGATTGGGCTGATGATGGCGTTGGATTATGGAATGCCGTATATTTGGGTCAGCGCGGCTGAAATGTTTGTACGGCGCGCTTGATAGATTGGAATCGAATGCTGAGGTGAACGCTACACGCGGTACACTGCGCGAACCGTGGATGAGGTATAACTTATTAAATTCAATTAAATTTGCTTTAGGGCCGATTTTTCAATCGTCAGATAACTTTTATCTAAGGAATAAATATGTGACTTTGGCAGACCTCCGTAGCGAAGTGGTTCAGTGCGTTGGTGCTCGACCGAGAGGTTGCGGGTTCGAATCCCGCCGAGGGAACCAAAAGTTTTCAATGTTCCTGGGTCATGGATGTGTATTAAATTTGTGTATTAATATAATAAAAATCTTAAATATGTGTATAGTATATAAGAATTAAATATATATTTCCGTTGTCTGGTAACACAAGTTCTTAGGATACTTAGCACAGGGCCAGATTGACGTGGTGTGAAGCGTCTATAGATATTATTATATTATTATTATTATTATTATTATAAATTTTGTATGGAACAAATGTCAAAGTCACATGTTTATTCAACAGATAAAGGTTATCTAACGATTGAAAATTCGGCCCTTAAAAGTAAGTAGTTAAGTACAATAGATGGTAACAAAATTTATGGGCACAGGCACTTTTAACTACACATATATAACATCAAAACATTTAAAAAACCGACTTCAACAACTAAAAAGCATAAAATAATACGTTTAATACGTAGTTACAATAAATGTTATTTTTGGAGTTGGTGTCAGCAAAGGTGAAAAGTCAGCAACTTGTTCTATGTTGTTCTGAGCTGAGGGGCCGAAACAAAAAAATGCTCTACGCGTCATTCTCTTCACACTTTATTCGGCTTAATATATGAATCACTCTGTAATCGTTTATCTTCTTCTTCTTATATATGAAAATGAATTGCTGTTCGTTAGTCTCGCTAAAATTTGAGAACGGCTGAACCGATTAGCCGAATCGGTTCAGCCGTTTTTAGTCTTGAAATATTCGTGGGAGTCCAGGGAAGGTTTAAACGGTTTGTATGCTCAACGAAGTGGGCACGGGTCAGCTAGTATAAGATATTTGAATGAGATTCATGATATTTAATATAGTATAGAAACCAAAAAAAATATTCAAAACCTTTACCTAATCTTAGTTTTCACATAGTCAGTTAAATTACCTCATCCACTTTTATACAATGCGCGTGTCAAAATGTCCCTAGCGAGAATTGCAGGTTGCCGTTTCGTCAATATATTACAGACTGTCACCAAGCTATCACGGTATCATCATATCACGGTTCATCACACTGATCATCATGGCCCATAATATGACCATAATAAATCACGATACTTGAAAAACTTTAGAGTGATCGTGGCTTAGTATACCTACTATTGATTAGCACTCGAAAGGATATCATTGGATGGCTTGACCCTAACCAAATGCAGTGCCATTACAAAATGGTATCAGAAGTGTGATTGACATTACAGCAGTAGGTACCAATGAGACTTTCAGATCTCATGTACATAAACCGCCTGTCCAGTCTAGTGACTATCTGTTATTGAATGATTTATGTAATATTTTCCGAGCGAAATAATCTGTTAATTGTTAATGTTAATGTGTTGTTAATTAATAAAACAAAGACCAATTTTTTTTAAACTACAAGAGATTTTAAATTAAAGCCTGAGAGCTTTTGGATTTTAGTGTCATAGCTCGCTGTCCCTCTCATACACTATTTGGCGTGTGTGTGAGTGAATCAGCCTGCACTGATACTGAAAACGTACTGTGAGTGGAAAATATCATTAGGAAAGAGAATTGGGTTGAAAAATTAATCCCGATTTCTCATTCTCGAATATATTTTTATTGCAATCTTTGACACCTATTCCGTATTCGCGCTCATAAAAATATATTTCCAATATCCTCGCTATAAATTGCGTACTTTATGAGCTGAAGATAAATTGCGTTTAATAAACATAATAGCGCTCGTTACACACTGTTCGGACCGCGGGAAATAGCACGCGCCAACCCGCGCTCTAAAACGAAAGTGTATTATGCGCGAAGCTCACAATCGTTGTCATTTTTTCACACGATTATTGTTCAATAAAGTTATTTTTACGGAGCTTTCAAATGTTCTTGCTTTTCCTTTTTCTTTTTTTCTACTTTTAGAACCGCGTGCCTGCTTTGCAAAAAGTCCAAACCGCTGCGGGATTTGTGAGGTTTTTGGGTGGAAGGATTTGTGAGCATTTGCTATTAGGTCACTAAAGTCATCGCGGTTTGGACTGCCTGCGTTCGGTATGACAACGCTAATACAATTGACATCCCGAAATCGACAATAATTGTCGATTTCGCGCTTTTACACGTTCGTTATGAGCGCTGGTTGGCACGTGCCTTTTCCCGCGGTCCGAACTGTGCTTGTGAACGGAGTCCGATGCGCGGTCCGAACTGCACGTGTGCAGGACGCTGATACGAGGAAGCATCTTCGGTCTTTCATTTAATTAAATAGTATTTTATGCGTTCTTTTTAATGTTGGTTAATATAGTTAATTAATTTTCCCGTGTGGGCGAGAAGTGGGAGATACTTAGCTGACTTTGCGGCCTCTATGGGAATTAGGATTTAGTGGTCAGTGACCCTGTTGGAATATGCAGGCTGTAAAAAGAACAGTTCTATAACTATTATATAGGTAGGTACTTCCTTTCGTCATTTTGGAAATGTATTTTTTTTTCAAAATCTTAATTGATTTCATCCATAGATATATTTTAGGAGCTGTGTCACAGTTTATAGTAGTTCAGCTCCCAACGTTACCTGCTGAAAGCATACATAATATTGCACTGTATAATATAATAAACATGATCTGTAATCTGTAATCAAAATTATGTAATAAGTGATTTGAAAATAAAATAATTTGAATTTGAAAATTTGAATTATTATTAAGTATTCTAAAATGATTGAACTCAATTTCTTCAAAATCATTATTTTGCATATCACGTTCATCCATACATGTCTTCAATTGTAACTTAATAATATAGATATAAGTAAGCCAAACTAAGTTTTCATTGTTAAGAAATGTTACTGCGAACAATACGATCGACTGAATATTATCTCAGCAAGGGTCTCCGAAACCCTAAGGGATTACAAATATATAACCGCACTTCCGATACACCTCGCTTTATCTACCCCGATTCCCGACAAACGCTCACTTATAAAGACATATTATGTTATATGTACCTATACAAATTTTAAAACTCCAAAATATTTCCTGTAGTAAACGAATTATCTCGATCACGCCAGCTTTCAAACAAAAACTACATCAAAATCGGTCCATCCGATTGTCAGCTTCGATGGCACATACATATACATACCTCTACCTCTACCTACACATACACACACGTCAAACTTATAACACACCTCTTTTTTCGTCAAGGACTAAAAAAAAATTTTATGCGAAGAAAATATGTAAATATGTAATTGTACGAAAAAGTAAAACAATGCCATTAGTCTTTTAGAAAGCGACATTTTTTTTTTGACACAACCATAGATTAGTGAGTGATGCCAATTGGTCAATATTAATGTAATGATTATTATTGTTACATGAATCCATAGACTATAGACTGTAATATTCTACAGTCGGCAGTATTTTTACTGTGAAGGTTTTTCATTTGATGTTTAAATACGTTAATTATTGTTTAACTGCTATAAAATGTATTGGATAATGAAGTATGATCCTTTAATATACCCGTGAAAGTGTTGGTAAGTGTGCACAATAAGTGAATAAGTGAAAATTTCGATGTTTTCGGTTTGTTTACCTTTACGTTAACCCTTAACCACCTAGCATATGTTACTGTCACACTACCACCTAACATACGTCTGTGAGGCCCCAGCACAAAATTGTCCTCGTTTAAACAAATGTTATGAGGTAAGTTTTAGTTTTTGAATAAAAGTTCGGTTAGAAATATAATAAACTATTTATTAGAAAAAGAAACGAACATTAAAATCAACGTAGTTTTTTTAAAACCTCAATTAGGTAATCAACACTTGTAATATTTACTTATAAACTAAAATATTTGGATAATGAGATCCATTAAAATAATAACTTGGTTTAGGAACTTCTTTGTACTTGTTTTTTAATATTTAGTAACTAAAGAACATGAAAAAATTTAAAAATACTCAATAAAAAAGAAATTAAATAAAATTGCAAAGCCTAAACTAAGAGGTTTTAACGGTAGAGTAAACATAATTTATTTGAGCATTCCAGGCATCTGTTTTGAGTTTTTTTTCGAGAGTAGCATGTGGAACAGTTCTTAATATCGGACGAAGCAAATTCGCAAATTTCGGCCTGTCTTTTTATTAGTCTGACTACTACTATTGAGTCAGACCAGCAACTTTCTTCTATCACATGTACTACGCCTATATCAGACTCAACATCGCTACATTCGTCATTTGGAACATTTTGGTCATCTGACAATTCTTCTTCTAACAACCGCTGGATGATTCTGTCCTTAGAAGCCATTTTTTAACTAAAATAAAAAGAATACTCAAATCTTAATAAGTCACCTAACCACCTAACAGGAGTCTCTCAGACTCCCGGTGACAGTTTTTTACTCACCAAAGACAAACGCGTACACGTGCGACAACGACGAGCTACACCACGGCATCGAGGAACGCGGAGAAAAGGTACAGGAACGAACAAGTTAAGACAACACTCCGGAGCAAAAATATTCACGATTATAAATTCGTCCGGGTCTGTGAGACGTATGCTAGGTGGTTAAGGGTTAAATATATCTGGGACGATCATTAGTATTGTATGAACTTAGAAAATGGATTTTTGCATTTTGTAGATGATCTCCTCTTATCCAATTAAAGTTAAACGTACACAAAGCGAACAATATAACAGATAATGCTACCAATCGAAACCTACTTGCAATAATAGTAATAGCTCCCCTCACCGATTTCGGTGTCGGTAGCCGATTTCATTGAAACCAGGCCAGCTACGCAGGATTTATTTTTATAGTGCCCAAGTGTGTGCGCAATACACATAAGCACTCTCTCTTCCTTTTACACTCATAACCCAGTGGGACGGTAAACCGACACGACTGGCGAGAGAACAGGCGAAGAACCGACTTTTTACAAGCCCATCCGACGTATGGATCATCTTTCTTGTCAGACAATCAGGTGATCAGCCTGCATTGTCCTAACCAAACTTGAAAACAACATTTTTGTTGTTCCAACGCGGGAATCGAACCCACGACGACCTCCGTGTGGAGAGCGAAGCTCTGAACCACTAGACCACGGAGGCGATTAATTGAAAATATTACTTGCAATATATATACACGTGTTGTATCTGCGACACTACCTATACACAAGTTCAATCTGGCAACAATGCGAGTACATTTTAAAAGGAACAAGAACGTTTTATTAAACTCCAGAGCTCTGGAATGCGCCCAGCACTTCTGGAACAAGTCCATCGTCAATACCGAGGAATCGACATTGTCCCGGGATTCCCGCGCGGGATTTCCCGGAATCCCGCCGACAGCAGGCCGGGAATGCCACTAAATTGCCACAGATTACATTGCATATTGCAACTCTTTTAGGGTTGCGCGTTAGATATTAATTATTCTGGAAATGCACAGCGGTCTGCAATGTAATTACGAATTAATATTCATTTGCTCCTGGTGTTTATTTTTATTTCTAGTCGATTGATTAGGTTGGGAGTAAACCTGCTGAACTCTTTGGAGATTTAATAGGACTTGTTTAACATTCTGTCGGTTGTTCTTAGAACCGCATCTAAGGGATTTCATGAAAAGGTCTCTACAAAACCCTTTCATCAACGACCGTCTCCTTGCTAAGATAATTAATTATACAATTTAAATATATTATATATCTAGCAATATCACGCGAAACAATTATAACCACAACCTGCAAGCAGATGAGTGAGTGTACGCATAGGCATGCGTTTGATGCACCTCCCTCCTCCCACACTGCTTATGCGTACACTCGCAAGCAAAAAACATGAAAACACCACCACCACTAAATAAGTAGTAAATTTATAGTGACTTTAGGTTTAGAATATATTATTACCCTTTTAGGTTTTAATTATATAATTACTACTTTACACCAATTAGGTTTTGAGTAGGAAATATTATATTGATTTTAGTATAAACCTAAAGACTCTTCTCTGAAGGGAATATAAATAAAACCCTTGAGCTCTTGTGTATTGCGGCTGTGTTAAGGAGTTACAAAAATAAGGGCCATACACAATGCATAGCGCATTTAAAGTGTTTACACTAATTTAAAACCATAATGCCTAAGTTAAATATATAATACAATGTGAGCACTGTGTCCCTACAGTGACTTTACCCGTCATACTCAGAAGGCACTAAAAATTTCTCTTCGCAACGAATCGTATTACGGAATTCTAAAACTCAACACAATATCAAAATGTATTCAAAGCTAAATTGCATTATTAGCTCTTATTGTTTCTAGTGTTTAACTTCGCGAGTATAATGAACCCATTCACGAGTTCGCCCGCGGTTTAATAATCACATTGAAATATTTAACGGGTCCACGATTTTTCACAGGATTTCAGTTGGAACTCGACTGAAAAGCACTCCTGCAAATGGACGCCTCGACTTTTAAATGTTTAATAAAATAGACACAAAAGTCGAGATTAATATAAATATTGCAATCCTGAAAAATACGTTCGACGTCGAAAACCTGAATACCATATTCGAATTTCAAAAATTTTACCTCTAGATGAATATGTATTTTTGAAGTCAAATTTCTTCACCCACGCTTGCCTTGAGTAAGCTGCTGAAGCGTGATGAGAGGGTTACAAAAAGTGTAATCTTGCGAGGCGAACGGAAGTTGAGAAAGAGATATAAGTTTGTGAATATAGAGTTTACGTTACGTATATTACTATGCTCACCAGTAGGTCCTACTTTACCGAGTATTAGGTAGTCCATTTATTCTTATTCATTTATTTTTGTCATCTTCCGGACCAAGCGAGTAGGTACTATATTATATCCGAGGAGGGAATCCATCCCCTGCGGAATGCTTAAAACATTTCTCAGCGTATAAAGGGGGTTAGAGAGATACCAGGCATTTATTTTCTCTCTTTCTCTCATATCCAGTTACGTTTTATATATCCAAGACTGTGTAGACATATTGTCATACACACAGAAGTTTATCTTCAATCTTGTGGTCTAAGTAGGTAGGTCAGGTTATAACAACCTCTTTATCAGACTCTGATTACTATATAGAGAAACAAATAACTGACCAATACCAATCAGAGACCAATACTTGATAAGGTTGTGTCGTTTTATAGTTCGAAGTTCCTATGAGCACGTTTGAGCTCCAGCATCAGAATAGTTCTATGTCATCATATTGCATTATCACGCGACATACGTGCAAAATTTCAGATAATTAGAAGTAAGATATAATGGATATGAAATTTCGGATACGGATGGATATTAAATTATTTCGGATTATCCATTTGTTTCGGATGATTTCGGTTTCGGATACTAAATGGTTTACTTTTTACAGTAGCAAAACGTTTATTTCGGATTCGGTTACAGTTACGGATAATATTTATACCGGATATCCGATAGTTTCGGTTACGGTAACGGAGCTCCACAACATCCTTGATTAGAAGAAGGAGTTGTACAAAGATTTCATTACACACACGGGGACATTTGTAAATAATAATATCTATGGACGCTTCACACCACGTCCATCTGGCCCTGTGCTAAGTTTTCGAAGAACTTGTGTTACAAGTACCAGACAACAGAAAAATAATTTTTAATACTGTTTATACTATACACTTATTTAAGATTTTTATTATATTATACACAAATTAAAACACATCCATGACCCAGGAACATTGAAAACTTTTTGTTCCCTCGGCGGGATTCGAACCCGCGCCCTCTCGTTCGAGCACCACTGCGCTACACGGAGGTACGACCTCCGTAGCGCAGAAATAAAAGCTTGTAAAATGCACACCACACAAAGAGAGAGCCTCCTGCCTCTCATTGCTCTGTGACACACAGGGTGTTCGATCGCGGCCCGCTATACACGCCAATATGGGCTAGTGAACAAAATTTCCGAGCGCGCTGGAAATTTCAGCGCCGGCGTTAGTGACGTCACATCCTGTGACGGCACGTCCGGTCGCAGCGCTCGCAAATTGCTCTGCCGAGTGGATCATACAATCGAATTACCGCCAAACGCTCGCGAGATAATTTTTTCCTGAAATCACCGAGGTAATTGCTATTAAGCACCCATTTTTAAACGCCGACGCAAACTGAGTGTTCTAAAGTTGACGTGTAAGTGTGGCATCGTAACTCCCGAACGGATGAACCGATTTTTATCGTGTTCTTTTTGTATAAAAGCTGACTTGATCGAGAGGATTTTTAGCTTTAATTCATCTTCGTCAGTTCGGTAACTGCTTACTATTTATAGATTTTGAATGTATACTGTATATACCTGAATCTCAATTAAAACCAAATCCATGTCATAATAAAATCTAAAATTATTAAAAATCTGAATCACGGACAGACATATTCACAGTGTGTTACTGGACATCAAAAATAACATGACTTAAAAATATCTAAAGACTATGGGCATAAAATGATGAAGGAAAACGGCGCTGTGGAGGCCGTTGACCTCGCAGCTGATTTAAAATCAGCTATCATTGAGTAATAATTATTGCACAATTGAAGACATAAATGGATGAAGGTGATATGTCGAAAAAAAGATTACCTAGAAAATTGAGTTTCAACTGTCACTTAAACATTTTTGGATTTCTAGTAACGTATAAGGTAGGTAACCTACATTGATTCTAGAGATCTTGAGATTAATGTACTTAATTAATACTTTACGACGTATTCTAAAATGTTGAAGTGACATTTTGAACTAATTTTTCTTGAAATAAGGATTTTGCTACTTATCACATATTAATCCTAGATTAATGTCTTGAATTACTAGTGAATTTTTTGTACTAAATTTTTCTGCCTAAACGTCTTGTTTCAGCAATAAATTATGAACCCACATATTCTGTAATATAATATGTAACACTTTAAACACCTTAATACCTCAATGATATATATTATATTATATTATCATACTTGTAGAGCATTATTGTATATATATTATAATACATATATAGATATGTAGATCGAAAACAGAATTTTGTTATAGAGAACCGTTCAACACAACGAATGTAGTTTGCACGGCGCAATTTGACAAATTTGGAAGAAATGGAGGTAATGTGCGTAGGAGGGTATTACAGTAAATTTATGGGCCGATCGATCATTTCTTATAGATAAATTGTTTTTTTACGGACCATTAGAGTTTACCTCTCACAGGGACCTCAATGTTGACGCTTTGAGGTTTAGTTTATTGTAGTTCATTTAAATTTTGACTTATGACTGTTGGTGCCTGTTTCGCAATCTTCATTGGGTGGTGGAGAGCTTATTCGTAGTGTTGTCGCTGCTTACTTTATATCAAGCGACAGAGGACAAACATGCAAATAATCTATCTGACTTAGTCCTGACTTTGACCATTTGTATTATTCAAAAACTGTCAGATTCATAATAAAAGTAAAAGTTATATGACTGATAAATCAGTCCTAAGAAATAAGAATACGTAAAGCTAGACCATTTTACAATATACTGATTAGCAGTGTAATCTAAAGACACTAAAGGATTTAATTGTTTAAACTATATAATATACATATAGTTTAAACAATTAAATAAAAACAGATCCCCGACTTAGCGTGTAACATTCCTATCACACCTAACAAACGACCTGATGATCTTGAAGACCTGAACCGATTTCCACCAAACATAACTAATAACATTCTTGACTGATATACCTTTCAAACAAAAAAAAAAATGCATTAAAATCGGATCATCTGTTTGGAAACTACGATGGCACAGACAGACATAATATGTAACACATTTATCAAAAGATAGGTCTTGGCAAGTACATTACAAATATGTATAAAAATATTTATTAATTATTACATTTTATTCTTAAATTCAAAATAAACGTTTAAAATTCGGTCGTACAAGTATCTAGGAGTTGTTTAGTTACTTACTATATAACGGTTAGCTTAATGAAAATATTATTGATGAGAAACCAGGATAAACTAGTTTGGCCTAGTCTAAACTGGTCTATCCTATCGGGCTTAGGACAAATTAGTTTGGACTAGGCTATACTGGTTAATCCTATCGCATATAGGAAGAACTAGTTGAGCCTAGGCAAAACTAGTTTATCCTTAAATTGGGTTAGGGCGGTAACATAATATAATCATATCCCAAAGTTATTGTGACTGCTCTTTATACACCCGTTATATCATTGCATTTGTTGATGTATGCTGTTGGGTATTAGTGTATATACAAAAAAATTCTCGTGATTTCACCTGTATAAGTTTCACGATAATATTTGAAATACAAAACATTTTAACCCGCATTTAGAACGAAACAAACGAGGCCGTTCACTCGTGACAGCCGTTTAGTAATTATTTAATAAATACATAGCGCTAATAAAGCTCGAGGCATTTGCAATTATTTCTCTCGTAACATGTTACGATATTTTAATCTAAATTGGGTTTAAAATATTCCCAGCTGATGTTTGTAATGAGAATATTAAATACCTGCTAAGGAAATTCTGATGAAGGTTTTACGGTTGGCAACAAGGGCCCTGATTCTCGCCTCTCGAATATCGTTTCCAATATCGGTTCGCCCACTTGTGCACGCATGATTTGAATAGCGTGCGACAGGGTCAGACTGATTTTCGATACAGACTTCGAACCTTTGCAACACACTACAATTAGAAGTGCTTAGAATAGTTGCTTCGTGATGGATTAAAACAGATGGCTCAATTACAAAAAAGTATAATATAAACACAAATACATTTATTCCACATTATATCATAATCAGATTTTATGTAAAGTCTTTTCTAACCCTAAAGTTCTCTCTAGGATGGGTTCTATGATACTTAGCAGCTACTACCAATGACAGAAGTTAGTTTACCACTTGGACTGGCTGAATGATGTCCACAACATTCACTGGGTCAGGAATGATAGCAGGACTGTCACCTTGGATTAGGTTGAAAATAACTTTGAATAGGTACACATTTCCTTCAGGTTTCTCAGAGATTTCAGTATCGACGACTGCTGGTCCCACAGCGATGGGCTGGTATGAGTCAACAATGGCGGGTCCTACGGCGATACCTTCTGGCTGAACGATGGCTGGGCCAACGGCGATTCCTTCTGGCTGTACGACGGCTGGTCCAACAGCGATGGGTTGGTACAAGTCAACTACGGCGGGTCCAACCACGACACCTTCTGGCTGTACGATTGCGGGGCCAACGGCGATACCTTCTGGCTGTACGACGGCGGGTCCAACAGCGATGGGTTGGTAAGAGTCAACTACGGCGGGTCCAACAGCGATGGGTTGGTAAGAGTCAACTACGGCGGGTCCAACAGCGATGGGTTGGTAAGAGTCAACAACGGCGGGTCCAACGGCGATGGGATGGTAAGAGTCAACAACGGCGGGTCCAACAGCGATGGGTTGGTATGAGTCAACAACGGCGGGTCCAACAGCGATGGGTTGGTAAGAGTCAACTACGGCGGGTCCAACAGCGATGGGTTGGTAAGAGTCAACAACGGCGGGTCCAACGGCGATGGGATGGTAAGAGTCAACAACGGCGGGTCCAACAGCGATGGGTTGGTATGAGTCAACAACGGCGGGTCCAACAGCGATGGGTTGGTAAGAGTCAACTACGGCGGGTCCAACAGCGATGGGTTGGTAAGAGTCAACTACGGCGGGTCCAACAGCGATGGGTTGGTAAGAGTCAACTACGGCGGGTCCAACAGCGATGGGTTGGTAAGAGTCAACTACGGCGGGTCCAACAGCGATGGGTTGGTAAGAGTCAACAACGGCGGGTCCAACAGCGATGGGTTGGTAAGAGTCAACAACGGCGGGTCCAACGGCGATGGGTTGGTAAGAGTCAACTACGGCGGGTCCAACAGCGATGGGTTGGTAAGAGTCAACTACGGCGGGTCCAACAGCGATGGGTTGGTAAGAGTCAACTACGGCGGGTCCAACAGCGATGGGTTGGTAAGAGTCAACAACGGCGGGTCCAACAGCGATGGGTTGGTATGAGTCAACAACGGCGGGTCCAACAGCGATGGGTTGGTAAGAGTCAACTACGGCGGGTCCAACAGCGATGGGTTGGTAAGAGTCAACAACGGCGGGTCCAACGGCGATGGGATGGTAAGAGTCAACAACGGCGGGTCCAACAGCGATGGGTTGGTATGAGTCAACAACGGCGGGTCCAACAGCGATGGGTTGGTAAGAGTCAACTATGGCGGGTCCAACAGCGATGGGTTGGTAAGAGTCAACTACGGCGGGTCCAACAGCGATGGGTTGGTAAGAGTCAACTACGGCGGGTCCAACAGCGATGGGTTGGTAAGAGTCAACAACGGCGGGTCCAACAGCGATGGGTTGGTAAGAGTCAACTACGGCGGGTCCAACAGCGATGGGTTGGTAAGAGTCAACTACGGCGGGTCCAACAGCGATGGGTTGGTAAGAGTCAACAACGGCGGGTCCAACGGCGATGGGATGGTAAGAGTCAACAACGGCGGGTCCAACAGCGATGGGTTGGTATGAGTCAACTACGGCGGGTCCAACAGCGATGGGTTGGTAAGAGTCAACTACGGCGGGTCCAACAGCGATGGGTTGGTAAGAGTCAACTACGGCGGGTCCAACAGCGATGGGTTGGTAAGAGTCAACAACGGCGGGTCCAACGGCGATGGGATGGTAAGAGTCAACAACGGCGGGTCCAACAGCGATGGGTTGGTATGAGTCAACAACGGCGGGTCCAACAGCGATGGGTTGGTAAGAGTCAACTACGGCGGGTCCAACAGCGATGGGTTGGTAAGAGTCAACAACGGCGGGTCCAACAGCGATGGGTTGGTAAGAGTCAACAACGGCGGGTCCAACGGCGATGGGATGGTAAGAGTCAACAACGGCGGGTCCAACAGCGATGGGTTGGTAAGAGTCAACAACGGCGGGTCCAACAGCGATGGGCTGGTATGAGTCAACAACGGCGGGTCCAACGGCGATGGGATGGTAAGAGTCAACAACGGCGGGTCCAACGGCGATGGGTTGGTAAGAGTCAACTACGGCGGGTCCAACAGCGATGGGTTGGTAAGAGTCAACAACGGCGGGTCCAACGGCGATGGGATGGTAAGAGTCAACAACGGCGGGTCCAACAGCGATGGGTTGGTATGAGTCAACAACGGCGGGTCCAACAGCGATGGGCTGGTAAGAGTCAACAACGGCGGGTCCAACGGCGATGGGATGGTAAGAGTCAACAACGGCGGGTCCAACGGCGATGGGTTGGTAAGAGTCAACAACGGCGGGTCCAACAGCGATGGGTTGGTAAGAGTCAACTACGGCGGGTCCAACAGCGATGGGTTGGTAAGAGTCAACTACGGCGGGTCCAACAGCGATGGGTTGGTAAGAGTCAACAACGGCGGGTCCAACGGCGATGGGATGGTAAGAGTCAACAACGGCGGGTCCAACAGCGATGGGTTGGTAAGAGTCAACTACGGCGGGTCCAACAGCGATGGGTTGGTAAGAGTCAACAACGGCGGGTCCAACAGCGATGGGTTGGTAAGAGTCAACTACGGCGGGTCCAACAGCGATGGGTTGGTAAGAGTCAACTACGGCGGGTCCAACAGCGATGGGTTGGTAAGAGTCAACTACGGCGGGTCCAACCACGACACCTTCTGGCTGTACGATTGCGGGGCCAACGGCGATTCCTTCTGGCTGTACGATGGCTGGTCCAACAGCGATGGGTTGGTACGAGTCTACGACGGCGGGTCCAACAGCGATGGGTTGGTAAGAGTCAACTACGGCGGGTCCAACAGCGATGGGTTGGTAAGAGTCAACTACGGCGGGTCCAACAGCGATGGGTTGGTAAGAGTCAACAATGGCGGGTCCAACAGCGATACCTTCTGGTTTAACAATAGCGGGGCCGACAGCGATACCTTCTGGCTGAACAATAGCGGGTCCAACGGAAATACCTTCTGGCTGAACAATAGCGGGTCCAACGGCGATACCTTCTGGCTGAACAATAGCGGGTCCAACGGCGATACCTTCTGGCTGAACAATAGCGGGGCCAACGGCGATACCTTCTGGTTTAACAATAGCGGGTCCGACAGCGATACCTTCTGGCTGAACAATAGCGGGACCAACGGAAATACCTTCTGGCTGAACAATAGCGGGTCCAACGGCGATACCTTCTGGCTGAACAATAGCGGGTCCAACGGCGATACCTTCTGGCTGAACAATAGCGGGTCCAACGGCGATACCTTCTGGCTGAACAATAGCGGGTCCAACGGCGATACCTTCTGGCTGAACAATAGCGGGGCCAACGGCGATACCTTCTGGCTGAACAATAGCGGGTCCAACGGCGATACCTTCTGGCTGAACAATAGCGGGTCCAACGGCGATACCTTCTGGCTGAACAATAGCGGGTCCAACGGCGATACCTTCTGGTTGAACAATAGCGGGTCCAACGGCGATACCTTCTGGCTGAACAATAGCGGGTCCAACGGCGATACCTTCTGGCTGAACAATAGCGGGTCCAACGGCGATACCTTCTGGCTGAACAATAGCGGGTCCAACGGCGATACCTTCTGGTTGAACAATAGCGGGTCCAACGGCGATACCTTCTGGCTGAACAATAGCGGGTCCAACGGCGATACCTTCTGGCTGAACAATAGCGGGTCCAACGGCGATACCTTCTGGCTGAACAATAGCGGGTCCAACGGCGATACCTTCTGGTTGAACAATAGCGGGGCCGACAGCGATACCTTCTGGCTCTACGATAGCGGGGCCAACAGCAATACCTCCTTCAACGATAGCGGGTCCAACAGCAATGCCTTCTGGTTTGACAAAAGCGGGTCCAACAGATACTCCTTCAGGAACAACATTGATTGTCTGGTGGTATGAGTCGACAATAGCTGGTTTCAATGGATCTACATATCGGCGAGTGGGTCCGGCGAGGACCACAGCCACAAGGGCTGCAGATATGAGGACGAATTTCATTATATGCTGAAAAAAACAATGTGATATTAAATTACGAAATACTACTTAATGTTAATAAATAAAATAGCACACGAAAAATAAAGAGAAAATTATAAAACATCTATGGTCAATACTATACGAGGTAAAATATAAGTAGTAAATGACAATATAATAAGCTGTAGCATTAATCAATTTAAATAATTATTTTCCCAATGTTATTTTCAAATAGAGGACTTATTTAATTTTCGGAATTAATATAAAGTATCTCCAAGTCCAGGGGCTTTAAAAATTTCTCTACAAGAAGCCTCTGACTTTATCTTAAAAAACAAGCGTAAATTAAATAATAATAGTCAACTTACCTTAGCGTTTGTTACTGGATAGCCAGGTAACAAACT
This sequence comes from Celastrina argiolus, assembly GCA_905187575.2. Taxonomy (NCBI): domain Eukaryota; kingdom Metazoa; phylum Arthropoda; class Insecta; order Lepidoptera; family Lycaenidae; genus Celastrina; species Celastrina argiolus. The sequence continues at coordinate 739,532 of LR994585.1, forward strand.
ATGTCTGGTTTCGGAAATCGGCGGTTTTTATATGAATCTTTATCGAATCGAAAATTCATAACTCCTCAAGATACGTTATATTTATTGCATTTAATCTATTTTATTTAGTTATTTATGACATCCATGATTATTTGAAACAAAGACTACCGAATTCTTCCTATACATTTGAGCACTTATCGTGATTAAACATGGTTAAGCAGTTTTGGCATTTCACTCTATTTGTGCGTGTTCGAGGGTATGTATGTATCACAAGTGATATTTCATTTTCAAATAAGTGGTTAAAAAGTTAATAATAACCTCTAAAAACGAGATCATCAATTAGTTTCAAAGTAAATATTTTATTAGGTTAATTCAAAATTATTTTTGATGTTGTTGTAACATTAAGTTTAGTAACGCTCAAAGTAACGCTCTTGGATGTCTAAGAGTCCTTAGGCCAACTAGTTCTAGCCGTGAATAAGTACATTTTGCCTCTTAAGAGAAAACACAAAGGCCGTTTTTTCCATACCCCACTTTCCTCCTCGGATTACAATCTTTAGTAACAATTTTTCCTAAGCATCAATACTTAGTACGTCCCTATTTTTTCTTTTTTAAAATAAATTAACTATTAAAAGAAATATATATGGACGTTTAAAAACCTAAAAAATATGGTCAGATTTTCTGCTGTGTTTAAACATCCAGGAAACAAATTGAAGTATATTTTATGATAAAATCGAAACAGGAACATAACTCAAGCCTTTTTTTATTTTATCATGAAAAAAATATGTAAATCGCTTAAATTTTGAAGGAGGAAACAGTCCTAATCGTCAATTTCTCGTGCTTTTATTAAACAATTTCTGTTCAAGCAGTTGTCTCGATCGGTTTGATCGGACATTTGCGGGATAGAAGTAGAATTTACAAATACCTTTTTGCATTTATCTATGCCGTGGTGTTTCCTCTTAATACAAATAAGAATTAAAGGCTAACTGTTATTTACAAACCTTAACTGGCGTAGGTTAATACATTTATTGTAAATTAAGTCAAACTAAATATTATTAGTAGAACAACTATTCTCTAGGACTACTAGTAAAAAAGATACAGGGTAAGAGTTTTAAAGGACTAGTATGACGAAGTTTTACAGTTTTCCCAGGATTCGGCTACTATCCAGCATCCGCAGTAACGAGAGGAGTTTGCAGAAGAAAGTAGCTGAAAGGTCAGTAAAAGTCTTTACTTTTAAGAGCGACTCTATTCTTAGTGTTAATTTACAGCTGCCTAACTAAAATCGTTCGGTTACGTTTAATTGTTTTCAAAGACAGGACAAAGAATTCTTTATTGCATAAGCTGTGTACAATATTGGTGTTACAATAAGTTTGGTATCAACAGATTGCCCAGTCGAGCATGCAATAGATTTTGTTTTTGTATGTAGACACTTATTATTTATTAATTAACCAAATTTCAGATTTCTTAGTAAAACATTATAATAAAAACATACAATTCATTTTAAAGCTAAAACATAAATAAAACACACAATAATAGAATAGTTTTAAAAGTCATAGTCTTAATAATAACATGCTATATATTTTCCAATTACAGTAAGAACATTAATTGATAGTAATAAAAAATAAATAATAAAATAAAAAGTATAATTAAAACATAATATAATAATAAATAATCAATCTTTGGTTATTTATTATATTATGTTTAATTCTCATTAAAAAATTCTTGCAGGTTGTAAAATACCTTTTCTATTAACCATTTTTTTAATTTAATTTTAAAAGCTTTTGCATTTAGTTCCTTTATTTTAAGAGGTAAATGATTAAAGACCCTTATAGCAGTAATGTATGTGCTTTTATAATAAATAATATTGTTGATTTTTGGTAAGTTTAAATTGTATTTGTATTGATTGCGTAGGACTCTTTTAGTTTCAGATTTACGACTAAAATAATACATATTATTTTTAACAAATTGGCACAATTCAAGGATATAAATACCAGTCAACGTAAGAAAACCCTTTGTCCTTTTTTTTTTTAACTAAGGGTTACACACGTTTAAGCTATACAAGATACTGCCTATCCCCTAATAGTCCAGACGTTGTAGGGTTGATTGATGATTGACCCTGCAGTGTATACATATGCACCACCACCAGAAATATATCAACATACGTATACTAAACGGGTTTTTTCTATCCGTACATACAAACTTTCACATTTGTATCAGTACTAGGATTAGTATGATAAGATTGTATTTCACTACTGGCTCTATGTTTTATTTTAATTTATTTGTTTATTGCTATAATATGTGTTACATAATATTAATAATAATAATATTATATCTGTGGACGCTTCACACCACGTCAATCAGGCCCCGTGATAAGTATCCCAAGTACTTGTATTACAGGTGGCAGACCACGGAAATATATTTCATCCTTTTTATATTACCTATATATACATATACAACCATGACTCAGGAGCATTCAAATTTTTTGTTACCTCGCACGAATCATACCCGCAACTTACAGCCTGGGTGCCACTGCGCTACAGAGCTCGTATAATATTATATGTAGGTATAATGCTCATACATAATGGTAGTATTTCCAAAAAGGTAAAACCCCTTATATGATCTCAGGGATGTCCGCTAAATCTGTCTTGGGAGCCGCAATGAAATTTATCAGAAGTAAATTTGTATGAAGTATTCCAGTTTCCCTCCCCAGACAAAAAGGGAGACAGCAGAAAATTGCCATGACTAAAGAGTCAAAAGATTAAGGGGAGCACCACGGAAATGAATTGCCTAAAACTCGCATAGAGGAGATTCTATCAATTTAAATCCGTATAGTATAGCTTTAAAATTACCATGACCCCGTTCAGTAAATGTAAAACGCAATAATAAATATAATTTAGCCAGCATTTGGAAAGTTGGCGTACACATGGGAAAAGTTGTAAAGGCCATTCCATCGCGCCTGCCACTCGGATTAAGTTTTTTATTGAAATATCTTGATTGACCCATAACTACATTGCCTCCAGAAGATATGCTCGTAGGTATTTACCGTAAAAGGATACGCACTTAAGCTTACGCGCGTTTGATGTCTAAGCCTCATATTTTGTGTCCAGAAGCTATGTGCTTATCAGTGGCGTAGGGAAGGGCCCATTCATATTGCCTTTACTTAACTCCCTTTTTAAAACCCTCATCCGAACCCCTATTTTTATATTGGCTAGGTCTTCCTATGCTTTGTTATGAAGCAGAGCTAGCTTCCGCCTCTGACCTCTGACGCTTATTATTTTTCAAACTTTTATAATTTAAATTTGTATATTTTGTCGGAGCTATTTATAGGTATTAGGTACACATGTACATGTGTGTGTTAGGCACGACTTTTTTCTGGATCAAGCCGAACTACCGTAATCCTTATCGCTTATCTTTGTATTTGTTGCTATCAAAATTTTCTTAAGCAGTATTACCAATATTATTGAGTATGAATTCAAACATGTTTGTCTATTTCTTGTATGTGCAATAATTCTAAACTGATACTGATCGGACTGCAAGGCAAAACTGTTCTATTCTAATCTAATTACGAGTCAAAATTTATGAACTTGCACCATTTCTAAAAAAAATGTGTGTTAACATGCAGTAGTTTAAGTTATGTTGTACTTGACTTCTAGTTTAAACTGAACACTTTCCAAAGTATACCACGTACCAGTTTTATTCTTTATGGTTTCATGTGTGTTAGGTATAAGAGAAAAAAAATTGTCTCTCCATTTATTATTCAAAGTGCATTTATTTCCTAGTTAAGTTCATCGGGGAGGTTGATGACTGGTGTGGGGAGGATGGGAGTGCCGACCTCAGCGGGAACAGCCTCCACCACCTGGACGGGAGAAGCTTCGATCACCTCAGCGGGTGCTGGGACAACTTCAGGGACCATCTCGGGGACACTCGCCTCCTCAACCACGACAACTGGAGTAGGGGCAATAGGCAGAGGGACGTCCACGACGTGGGTCTGTTCGTTAATATTGAGGATGATTTGGACTAATGGAGCAGCTTGGGGAGTGGGTTCGGCAACGATTGCTGGGCCTACGGCGATCTGTTCAGCTTCCTCGACGATTGCAGGTCCAACGGCGATCTGCTCTACTTCTTCAATGATTGCAGGTCCAACTACAATAGGCTGGTAACTGTCGACTACGGCTGGTCCTACTGCAATAGGCTGGTAATTGTCGACCAGAGCTGGTCCTACTACAATAGGCTCGAAGGTGTCAATGAGGGCTGGTCCAACAACCACTGGTTCGTACTTGTCCAGCACGGCAGCGGGACCGGCGGCTCCAGGCAGCACGGGGCTGGCTACAGCTACTGCCACAAGGGCGAGGACGATGATGAAGGATTTCATGTTTCTGAAAACAGAAAAGGAGTACAGTTACAATTTTGTTATATCATGGTTTTTAAATGAAAATATTATGTCCAAGGCACATCTTCTCTTATATATAAAAATGAATTGCTGTTCGTTAGTCTCGCTAAAACTCGAGAACGGCTGAACCGATTTGGCTATATTTAGTCTTGAAATGTTCATGGAAGTCCCGGAAAGGTTTAAAAGGTTTGTATGCTCAACAAAGTGGGCACGGGTCAGCTAGTTACTTATGATTTAGATTTCAAATATACTTTTAGCAGTTTTTCTAGTCAAGTTGTTAAAGCGTTGGTCCAAAATTTACTCAGACTTCATAGTAAACAGCGAAGAAAGTATTATTGCCTTATCTTAGTTATTTTACTTTTTTTCTTTAAATCATGTCACCAAAAGTACAGTTCCGAAATAGGCTTGGTATAGAAGTTAATAAGCGGGAAAAATTAATAATAATTTGAATATTCGGCCATTAGGTGATTTATTTCTGGCAACACTGTGTTTTTTCGTAGAATCTTTGAGAATTATCCTTTTAAGGTTAATTTAAAGTTGTTAAAACGTATGTAACCACTTCTCTAATGTGCAACAAGCAAAGTTTTTATTAATTTACAATAATATTTTGATTTGAAGTGTTGCAATAAAATTTTATACAAACCAAAATAAAGTGATTTTTGATTTCACTATCGAACACTGATAAGATAAAATTTTGTATTAGATAGCAAGTAGCATTACGGTTGGTACCTATCTGTTGTATAATAAATGCTAGGGTATAGGTACTATTTTAATGTATTTATAGTTTTTTATGACATTATATAATTATATCTATGGACGATTCACACCACGTTAATCTAGCATCCGAAGAACTTGTGTTACAGGTACCAAACAACGGAAATAATATAACAACTCTACGTATGAACCGCGACAGCTTAAGATTCGTTGAAGATAACGGCACATTATGAATTAATGTTATATATTTTTTTTATTAAATCAATAATAGAAATAAGTACATAAAAAAAACTTAATCTACACAGTGTATCATAAACCATAACTTGTTTTTCCGCACACTTTGATTTTATGATTTAAGATATTATTATGTACTCTACACACATGAACTCAAATCGATTTTCTAATAGGGATATCAGTAGACAGAATCGTAGAGCTCCAAAATTGAATATTCAGAGATAATTAACCGAAGTTAAATCTAAGCGGACAAAGCATTTAACATGTTAGGAGCTGAAATTATAGTCGTTAGAGGCAATTCCACCAGTTACTGTTACAGTTGGTTGATTCGATATCATGTTATCTCTCTCGTTCTTAAAAAGAAGTAGTGATGCTTAGACAAGCGATTAGCATTAACAGGCGTTGAAAAAATTACGGCTCAGCTACTTAATTAATGTATATCGATTTTAATTTGAGTTAACAGTAAAAAAATCGTAAGTGGGACTCAAATAAGATTACCTATGTGATTATTCAAAATGAGACTTACAACCGAAAACTGAGTCGCTACATAAAGTTACGAGCTCATATACTCACAGGCTGTCACTGCCACTGTCTCTCGTCACGAGGACAGCATGTACCTCGAACGTCACTCAATTAAATTATTGTCGCTTGAGTATTGGAGCTTCTTAATTTAAGTATCGTTTGAGTTTTATACGTATCACATGGCGCCTCCGTGGTCAAGTGCTTTAGGGACTCCGAAGCAATGTTCATGACTGGTTGGGACAGGACAGACTGATCACATATTGTCTAACAGTAAAAATGATCCGGCTTGTAAATTTTTGGACTATCGCTTATCTGTCTGTTGGATTACGAGAGTAAGTCCCAATTTCACCAACGCATGTTAGTGTTAACGGCGTGTTAAATTATCATGCCTTCTCATTCATTGATAGGAATTACGAGAGGGATAATATGATATTTAACAAAAGATTAACTTTAACGTTGCTTGGTGAAACACGGCCTAAATTTAAAAGCTAGTTTGTTTGTGTTTTTTACACATACGTGGGCACTACAGAATAACTTCTACGTAGCTGAGATAGTTTCAATGAAACAAAAAGTGTGTTTTAAGAAAATCTTGTTAAAATTGTTATTATTTTTGCACGACGGTAATAAAAAATAACACATACCTTTTGTCTTTGGCACTCCTAATTGCTTTCGGTAATTTTTGTAACTAAGTTTTATAGAGGGTGTAATCGGATTACCCAACAATTAAGTCTGGTAGATAATATTATTGAAACTAATCCCGGTTATAAAGATACGCGGAAACGGATTAGGTATGATCGATCGGTAGAAACAAACGGTATTTATATTTTTGTTTTCTTTCTTTTATGAAATAGAAACGAGATTATCTGATAGACATTCGCAACACCAGAGTTACACTTGGAACTCCTATGGCCCACATTCATGGTCCTCACTCATTCAGTGTCGTACAGTTTTCTGTGTGGCCGTGGTTTTTTATATAGTCTATCTGGCCTACGCATGCCTAAGTGTTAGTATCATAAACCAGGATTAAGCCCTGATTTCACCAACGCATGTTAGTGTTACCGGCTTGTTAAATTACCATGCCTTCTTATTCATTGAAAGGAATTACGAGAGGAACAACATGATATTTAACGAAGGATTAACTTTAACATTGCTTGGTGAAACCCGCCCTAAGTGCGTTTATAGTAAACGGTACGGACCGATAGACGGTGCTGCCAACTGGTGCCATCAATTTGAAGTTTTACCCTATCACTTATCAGTCAATAATAATTGACATTCAGAAAGAAAGAAAAAATATTTAGTAAACATATTAAAATAAAGCAACAAGAAAAAACATTTAAACAACAAAATTTACAAAATAGGCTTTCGTTCATGATTATGTTGCGAACATAACAGTTCACAACGCTGATTTCCAGTGAACACCTCGTGCAAACAAATAAAAATTATAGTTCATAAAAAAAATAGGGAGTACAAAATATTACAATACGAGTAAATAAATATATTTTATGAGTTAATGCTTCCAACTACTATAAGTTTGAGCACGTTCTTTATACTAATTGCACAGTAAAGAAGTGACATTTAAATAACTATTAATTGTTTTCCTTGCTTACGTTTATATTAAACTAGCTGTGCCCGCGACTTCGTTTGCGTAGGTAGTAGTTGTCTTCGATTTGATCGCGATTATCTTTTGATTGTTCACGTTGGTTTTTGATGTGAATAATTTTCCCCGTTTTTGCAACATTTGTCACTGATGCTTCGTTCCTATTGGTCGCAGCGTGATTTTATATAGTCTGAAGCCTTCCGCTATAAATGAACTATCCAACAAAAAATAATTTTTCAAATCTGACTAGTAGTTCCTGAGTTTAGCGCGTTTAAACAAACAAACTCTTTTGCTTTATAATATTAGTAGAGATAGCCCCTGAACGGTATTACTGGAGAAGATATTGTTCTCCATTCCTTACGATGGCCGAGATGGAAGTAAAATATTCTAAGCAAGAACACAGAACATACAAATAACTTTTTGTTTAGTTGAGCCTACATTATCGTAACCAAACTTGAGAACAACATTTTTTTTCAATTCACGAATCGAACCCATTACCTATGAGCCTGGCTGACAACTGGACGCGTTTGGTGATCATAACAAAACTTTGTATGCAGCTGTTACCAAGCCGAGTAAAGTCACAGGTTGCTACGAGTCCAGAAACCTTTTTGATGTAGAACAACCGCGGGCTATCAATACAAACGTACTTTGTACAGTGAGCTAAATAAATATACGTTTTTCGTTTGCATTCATCTGTTTCTGGTATTGAAGCTGTTGTATACAAGTTGTAAAATAAAGTAGTGATAATACTTTAGTGTTTGCATGTGCCTCCTATGTAGAGTTTATATATGAAAGTACCAGCGCTGAAAGACTTACTTTTGACTTTCATGTATGTATTAGAAATGCCACAACATCAAAAATTGTCCCAAACAATAATTAAAAAAAAGAACGTCTTTCAGCGCTGGTACTTCCACAGTATACTCTACATAGGAGGCACATACACACCCAAAAGTATTATCACTCATTAATATTATAGGCAGTATATATTTTAATGGGTGTTTTAGTTCACGAAACCGTCCACATTTCTACTATAGATACTCAAAGAATATGAAAATATGATCTGTTCCGGGGCTAGGTTGTACGCTACAAACACCAGTGTTACCTTCAACCGCTGGGGAGCGCCCCGGGTCAATGACAAAAAATCTAACTATATTCAATTTAATATTTATGTTTCAAGCAATTCTTCGAAAATAATTTCGTTTTATTCCACACGCTGACTCATTCCGAGATGCGTCGATATTTGTGCGAGCTTGCCCTTCATCTCAAATTGGCCTTTTGGCTTTGGAAGTAGAAGAAGCCAAACTTAGTCATCAGAAGTAATTCTGTTGGTATAAAAATCGGACTTCCGACTTCTTTTAGATTCTTGCTATTCCTAATAGGTGCGCACTTGGCCTACCATATTTATAGTTTTCAGTAGCGGCTATAATCCCACATGACTCAGTATGTAATCGCCTACTTAGAGCTGCTTATGCCGGCACCGTGCCGGAGCCGTGCCGTGGCCGTGCCCAAGCCATACCGGAAATGCTTACTTGAAAAGTTCAGCTTATTGCTAATATTTTGAGAATTGTTTTGAGTCATCATTTATCTTTTATTAAGGGAATCTATATAGACTACTAATAATATAACACCGACGCGCCTTACTGTAAAATGGAGGTCATCAAACTCTAAAAAATATTCTGGATGGAGAAAATCACTTGTAGCCGACTGTACATTATCAATAGCAGTGTGGCCGAGCCCGCTGCGAGGGAAGTGGCTGTCAGGAGCACGCGCCGGCCATAACGCTGTATTACATCATTACGGAACTATTGCATCCTTTCATAACACAAGATGGCGCCCACGATGGCACCAAAATAAAAACCACGGGGCCTACTCAAGATGCCATAGCTAAATAACATACCAAATCGCGACCATTTAGCGTACCTAATGTCAAATCCCATACATTTTGTTATCTAATTTTGTAAGCGATATAATTAGCGATGGCATCTTGAGTAGGCCCCCTGGGGCCTTACTCTCCAAATTGATTCAATTTTGATTCAGATTCGATCATACCGCGTAATTCCGAATAAATTGACGTTTGCTTATTTTGGTCGGGAATGCAAAAAGTTACGATCTAACGATTTTCTTTATCCTGGTTAGTTTCAAAGTAATCCACCAAATAAAACACCAAAAGCCGTTGAGATCGAACTGATTTGATTCTCGATTGTGCCGGGAGCAGGCTTACTCCCGGCACAATCGAGAATCTCTAACCAGCAGGTTAGAGAGCCTGCCTACCGCTGCATAATAATAACAATAGTAATGTTATCTATAGACGCTTAACACCACGTCAATCTAGCCCCGTGCTAAGTATCCGAAGAACTTGTTACAGGTACCAGACAACGGAAATATATTTAATACTTCTATACTATAAACATATTTAATATTTCTATTATATTAATACAAAATACTCATCCATGACCCAGGAACACATAACTTTTTTGTTCCTACGGCAGTAGAACCTGAGACCTCCCGCTCGATCACCAACGCGCTCAACCACTGTGCTACGGAGGCCGTCTAAATAAGATAATAGTTAGGTTAAAAAGTCTAATTACGAAAATGCAGGCTGATCAAACACGGAATGTTCTCTTTACCGCAAAAACTTTTGAAATTCGATCTGGTTATCTGTCAAATAGGTTCTCAAGTAGAGGTTGCGATTGAGATTATATTTATGATTGGGAATAAAGTAGCCCCCTACAAGAAGAAAAATGTTGTTGTTGTTTTCATGTTATTTAATTTTATTATTGACATAATTATATTATGTAAATGATGGCCGAGCGAGTTTCTTACGCCGGCTCTTCCTGGACTAGTTCCCGAACCGGTGGTAGGCATCATATAGAAACGACGTTCAGAAAACATTTTTTGTAAAATTTAATCCCACCAAAAACATTTTCATGTAAAAATGTTGCCAAGACGAGCCTTATTTTACACACGATTAATGAATCCCTATGAAATCTTCGTAACGGTAGCAAAACGGTCAAGTATCACGTTTTAACTGCAATGTAGCGTAAGTGAAGTTAAGCCTGGAGAAGTAAGGGCGCATAGATCATGAATTTTGGTTCTACATGAGATCTGGCCACTTTTTGATAGATTTTGATTAAGGTGTAGTGTAGAGCTTGGCGTTATACGATATCTGATAACTTTTTCAGAGTGTAAGCTATGTAGGCTCGTCTTGGCAACATTTTTACATGAAAATGTTTTTGGTGGGATTTAATTTATTTTTGTAAGCTGGTTAATTACGAATACGAAATGTGAATATTTCCTAACAATCGAATAACATTCGCAGTAAAAAATATCGTATACGACTGGAAACTGCCAGTGTAGTCACCGACCGATAACCGATTTCACGTGTTTTACATATTTTGTAATTTGTACAGACAGCAATTATTACAACCTACTGACTGCTACTTCACGCTAATGCCTAATTTTATAAAAGTGGATAAAAAACTAGTTTTCCTCTCATAAATATATCTTTCATCTACAAAAAGTCGGTCACCGATTAATAATCGAAATGAAATAGAACATACTGATTTCAGTAGTGCAACGCACTCAAAATAAATAAAGTCGGATAGAAATTATATGGAGCAAAAATCTGACCGATTATCGGTTCTACAAAAAGTACGTCGTAGGTTTTTTATATACTTGTATATATTATATTCCTTTTATGTATTAAAGATCAGATCCGTAATAGTAAACATCAATTTTGTACCGTCCACCATATTGGATCCAAAATGGCGGCATTTATATTTTAATAATTTTTATGGTGGTTTTGTAGCAATAACAGCTTACATAAATAATATCAGCTTTCTAGGATTTCAGGAAGTACCTTATGAATTTTGATAATCTATAAATGAGTCAGTGACGAAATCTGGTGTTTTTAGACGTTGATAAAATCTAAAGTATAATAGCTACGACATTCAAACTTTGTATGTTTCATGTCTTTACCAATGCCATTATATGTTGAAAATTTCAACTATTTAGCATCTTCCAAAGAAAAGTTATGAGCGCTCAAATAAAAGACCGAACCTTTCGAGAAAAGGTAGGTAGTGCCCTTGCGCTTCGCTTGGCTCGTCTTGACGGGGGCACGACCGTGCCCCCAGATCTGAATAAAAATATTTTGATTTGATTTGATTGTTTTATATATGCGGGCACAGGTATATTAGATCAGTGAGCTTAGTCGCCAATACTTTTATACCTACGGGTCTAGGAAGAAAAGTATCGAACAGATTGGAAACCCCCCCCCCCCCTCCCTGTTCGCGGCGGTTTCCATATCAAATCCAATCTGATCCAGCTGTATTTACATTGGTACTCTTTTGCTTTTCTGTAGGGAAAAAAGATTTTAATTAAATCAGTCGAGGATTGAATGAAAACCAATTTTCAATACGATTTACCTTCATAATGAAGGAGTATGTAAAATTCGGCCAAGAGCGAGTCGGGGTCACGTACGACGTACGTAAAACACGTTTGTTGTATAGAATCCCCTCCCTAAATATTTTTTGTATTAAAAATTCTATTATACACGGTGTAAAATAAATGAGTCATAAATACTTTAGGTGTGTGTACATGTGCGAAGTACGAAGAGTATACTGTGAAAGTACCAGCGCTGAAAGACTTACTTTTGACTTTTATGTCTGTACTCGTATGAAAAATGCCCCGACCTCATTAATTTTCCCATACAATAATTTTTACTGTAAACTATATACGGGACCCATCACTCATTGATAATGTAGCCTGTATTATTGAAGTAAATATTACACAACTAAGTATTTTGTAAATATTTCAGTTGCAGGCAGAAACTGATTCACTCTCAAAAATTCAATGTTCTTCTCATTTTAGGGGTGTCAAACCAACACAAACACACACACACACACATACACACACACACACACACATGCACACTACCAAACTCTCCTGTTTTCCTGCCAATATTTTACTCGCTATATCGGCATATATTTTTTTTCTTTTGATTGATAAGTATCCGAAGAACTTGTGTTACAGATACCAGACAACGGACAATATCTTTAATACTTTTATACTATACACATACTTAGGATTTTTTATTATATTATACACAAATTTAATACACATCCAAACCCCAGGAACATTGCAAACTTTTTGTTCCCTCAGCGGGATTCGAAGCCGCGACCTCTCGCTCGAGCACCAACGCGCTCAAGCACTGCGATACTAATAAATCCAGATCCCGACCATACCAACTTCAAAATTACTATGATAGTGAACATACTTTTAAATTTAAAAGTAGGATTTGACATCGCGATCTAACGTCCAGTGCACTGTAATCCGGAAGCTCAGGCGGGGCACATTCATACGGAATTATGGATTATGTTATCTCATCGGAAATCGATGCTGCCCACCGCTCATTGCAAAATTGCAAACTCAATCAAGAGATGGGGTGTAAATAATTCAGATAGTTCTGATAGGGGTGGCAGCGGTGACGTGGTGAAGTAATGAGGTAACCCCCTTATAGGTACGCCTTCTATTCTGGCCTAAGGAGGGCCAGGTTTTGTACAGATCCTCCGTGGACAAAATAATAGCTCCCCTCACCGATTTCGGTGTGGGTAGCCGATTTCATTGAAACCAGGCCAGCTACGCAGGAGTTATTTTATAGTGCCCAAGTGTGTGCGCAATACACAAAGACACTCTCTCTTACTTTTACTCTCATAACCCAGTGGGACGGTAAACCGACACGACTGGCGAGAGAACAGGCGCAGGAACGACTTTTTATACGCCCATCCGACGCATGGATCATCTTTCTTGTCAGACAATCCGCTGATTAGCCTGTCCTAATTTTTTTGCCATTGTCTTAACCAAACCGATCGAGCCCACGACCTCCGGGTCGACAGCGAAGCTATGAACCACTTGACCTAACAATCGCAAATGATACTGACTTAACCCCCTTATGGGCGTACCCAGCTTCTGTTCTGGGCCCTGATTACCTAACTCCGGTCGCGTCAAAACGTCAAAATTATGACATATTAACTTTTTAAATCGTGTTTTAAAAAGATGTAACGTCACAATGGCAGTTGATCTCGAGAGACGGGAAAGCGACCGGAGTTAGGTAATCAGGGCCCTGGCCTGGAATCGGTGGTAGGCATAATATAGAAGCGGCGTGCAGAAATCATTTTTTCTAAAATTTACTCTGAATAAAAATATTTGACTTTTGACTTTTCTTGGGAGGCCCAGGATTTTTACAGATCCTTCGCGGACAAACAACTGCAAATGATACTTTTTTTAGGTACTTCATCGAGTGTCCACAGTCCAGCTGGGTACACCAATGACTGCAGTGTATCAAAGTTGTCGAAGTAGCATGACTGTAGAAATAAGCCTAATATACAGTGTGTAAAAAGAGCAGTCACTATAACTTTGAGATACGATTATACTACCTTTCCTCATTTCGGAAATGTATTTTTTTTATATATTTTTTTGTCAATAACTAAAAAAAAAATATTTTCCTTTTACCATTTCTTATTTTTTTGTCGCAAAAATAATAATAAAGCAAAAAAAAAAATTTTTTTTTTGAAATTTTTGTAAAAAAATACATTTCTAGAATGAGAAAAGGTAGCATAATCATATCACAAAGTTATAGTGACTGCCCAGTTTACACCCGTTATAGTGTGCTCCACGGTTCATATACAAAGCCGAACATAGTGTGAAGAGAATGACGCGTAGTGCATTTTTGGTTTTGCACCCCAATTATTTTATTTTACTTACCGTACCTTACAGGTAACGCGATATAAAATACAAAGGTCTGAAATGACTGCAAGGAGTGAATCTTACTATGTAGGCTCGCAGGCTCCTAGTCTATACACACGAACGCAATAGTCGTTGACCTAACACCTAACCAGCAAGCTTACTCCCGACACAATCAAGAAGCGAATCAGTTCGATCTCAACGGCTTTTGGTATTTTATTTGGTGGATTACTTTGAAACTAACCAGGACAAAGAAAATCGTTATATCGTAACTTTTTGTACTCCCGACCATATCAATCGACTGCGAATCAGAATAGACAAATTGTTGGGAAGTAATTTCCACTATCGAATCTTAATCAAAATTGAATCAGTTTTGAGACTAAGCCCCCAAGATTGAGACTCATCTGTTTTTGTGACTTTTATCTCTAATCGCGATTTGTCGCGTTACGGTGAGTAATTTATATGAGGTGCCAAAATAAAGAAAGCTCTACGCGTCCACGCTATATTCTGGTATATGAACCTTGGGGAACTGTATACATAACAACGAACGATAGAAAAGCGGATTTACAGAACAATTGAAATTCAAATGCTGTGAACAGTTTATTGCAGGAATTCAACGAATGTTTGTGGGCAGCATTCATTGACGGTAGGAATTTTAAAACATATCAGAACGTGTGGCTTACATTTTCGGAATTTCAACCAAACACATTTTCGGATTACATTTAAAGCCTGGTATTTGATTTGTATTTTGAACAGTAGGCACAAAGGAGATATACAACAGAGTCACGACCTAGTACTAGAAAATGATATCACCCTAATACTGGCAATTCGACTGGCTATTTTTACAACACCCACGGAAAAGATGGCTGATGATGATGACTACTCTTACTCAGGCACCCCACGGCTATTGTGAACAAAATAATACCATTTCTCTCCCGATCACAAAGTGTAAGTAGCAAAAAAAGTAATCCTATATTTTCTGTACCCCTAATTTTTTTTGATAAAGTTTTCGTAAATAACATAAAAAGTGTTGGATTATTTTAGGATAATACTAACTGACCCGTGTCCACTTCATTGAGCATACAAACCGTTTAAGCCATCCCGGGACTTTCACGAATATTTCAAGACCAAAAATAGCCGATTTAGTTCAGCCGTTCTCGAGTTTTATCGAGACTAACGAACAGCAATTCATTTTTATATATAAGAAGACTAGCTGACCCGTGCCCACTTCATTGAGCATAGAAACAGTTTGTGATGAATCGTTTAACCCGAGACTTCTACAAATATTTCAAGACTAAAAATGGCCGAATCGGTTCAGCAGTTCTCGAGTTTGAGCGAGACTAACGAACAGCAATTCATTTTTATATAGAGGAGTATAGTGGCAGCCCTGTGTGAACTCGATCAGTTACTAAGATAAACAAGCGCGGCTACAGCACACGCCCCTGTTCGGACTTCCCAACTAAAATATTGGTTTTTCCCTCGTACTTAGTTTTGACATTGTCACAAACAGTTTATGGAGTCGCTACTTGAATTCTTTTAAAATAGTTACTACCTAGTAGGAAAACAAATTAAATTAACTTAAGCACGTCATGCTAAGCATCTCACCATAGAACTACATACTAACACTAACTATCTATACAAAACTAGAACTTTAATGTATAGTAAAAACTAAGTTATCACATGCTCAAACAACAAGAAAAGGATTATCGATTAAGTATATTTTATATAATATCTAGCAACATCCCGCGAAAAATGCTTCACATAGTATTTAAATTTTTGAAATTCAATATCCTAAGCTTCATCTGAAGCGCATTAAGTGCATTATTGTCATACAGTATTTTGTGAACGTGCTCCGTATTTTCACTGCGAGTTACGCAAGTTAAGCGGCTTACACGTGTTAGTCTACAACTCCAGATTATTGTTCGTGCATTATGAAGTTTGAAGCGAATAGGTTCATTCGGTACACGTCTGCAGAATTTAATCACCTTATTGTCAATTGGGGCAAAATTGTACACTAGTGTTCCCGTGGATGTCATAAAAGCGACAGAGAGAATCTATAACAATAATATAAAGCGGAAGAGTTTGTTTGCTTAAACGCGCTAATCTTAGGAACTACTGGTCCCATTTGAAAAAATCTATTTTTGTTGGATAGTCCATTTATGGAGGAAGGCTTTAGGCTATATAACATTACGCTGCGACCAATAGGAGCGAAGCGTCATGTTGCAAAAACAGGGATAATTATTCACATTTTGGGACTTTCATTGCGTGCGCTGCATAGACGGTTTAAGTCACTCAAAAACCACGCAAACAAAGTCGCGGGCTCAGCTAGTATAATGTATTCGGAAATCTTAAAACTGCGCTCGTCAACCCGTCTGCCAAGCGTGGCGAGTAACGGCCGTTTGTACATACAAACACATGAGTTTACGCCACTCGTGTTTGCTCCCTGGACTGAATCTAGTGGCTAGAGTAACATTTCTTTCCTGAATATCTATGTATAGTATTAGTGCGACTCTATTTTTTCCTTTTTTCATAAATTAATTATCATAAGATATGGACGTTCAAAAACATTTGATGTGTGATGATTTTTGGCAGTGTTTAAACATCAGGGAAACAAATTGGTATTATGATAAATTCGAAATATAGAAACAAAACTCAATAATTTTTTTAGTTTACAATGAAAAAAGTACCAAATACGGCTAAAAAGTCGATCCTCGCCAGTCGTGTCGGTTATCCGTCCCACTGGGATATGAGAATAAAAGGAGGAGAGAGTGTCTTTGTGTATTGCGCACACACTTGGGCACTATAAAATAACTCCTGCGTAAATCGGCTACTGACACCGAAATCGGTGAGGGGAGCTATTAATTACGATATTTTTAGTTCAAGCTGCAGTTGTCTCTATCAGGCAGTTCCGGAACAGCAACAGACTTTACAAATACCTATTTTTAATTTCTCTGGCTCGTCGTATCCCTTCTTAAAGGCGTAGTTTCGGTGCATGTGTGTATTTCTCTGTCTCGACGATGCGTATGTTAGACTGATCTCAATATTAATATAACATCTATGGACGCTTCACACCACGTCAATCTGGCCCCGTGATAAATATCCGAAAAACTTGTGTTACAGGTACAAGACAACGGAAATACGAGTATACTTAATACTTTACACATATTTAAGATTTTTATTATATTATAAATAAATTTAATACACATCCATGACCCAGGAACATTGAAAACTTTTTGTTCCCTCGGCAGGATTTGAATCCGTGACCTCTTAATCAACCACTGCGCTACGGAGGCATTTGACGAAATGTGTAGTATTCGGTCCGAGTTTGAACCACAATCGTTTTATTTCAGTGTAGCCCATGTACAAATGAGGGTGTTAAATCCAAAGCACCAAGCATTCCCCAAACTGCTGCTAAATGCCGCTATTTGTTTCGGGGCGGCCACGCGGTATGGTAATACAGAATTAAGACAATTGCTAAGAATTAATGCTCCTTATAATAGCCTAAACGCCGATTTCGGTGTTGGTAACCGGTTTAAAAGTATGTTTAGTAGTGAGCAAGTATGTGCACAATACACATGGATGGTGTATCTCTTGTTGTCGTTGTAAAAACTAGGAACAATATATTTTTTTGTTTCAATCCGGGTAATGAACACAACGACCGCCGAGTCGAGAGAAAAGCAGCTACCACTGGACCATGGAGCTTAACACTCCCAATTTTTTAAATGGAAGATATTTTGATGCTGGTTTTTAGTTAAGTGTGTGTGTGTGTTTGATATTTAGAAAGTATAGTTCAATTTTTACATGTACAGAACTCTAATGAAAAAGAAACTGCGTTTAAAAACCAACTTCAACAACTAAAAAGCATAAAATAATACTTTTATAATGTAGTTACTATTAATGTTCTTTTTTAAGTCGAAGTAAAAGATAAATCCGTGGTAGCTACGATACTACAGACAGACTGACAGATACCATATTTATGATTTCCACCTTTTTGACACAAAAAGGTGGAAATCATATAGTATGGTGAGTCAATTATAAATGGGAAAGTGAAAAACTCCTAAATTTGACACACTGAAACTACGTAAATAAATCATCTATATATATATAAAATGCACCGTCAAATATCATTCAGTATCACCTCTGAAAATTGCTGAAACTGTATAAAATGTATATGCACCAAAGGGCAGCTATTCTACGTCAAATAAAAAAAAATTACGCTATTCGAATCATTCAGATTCTTAAAATCGATGTACATACATAAGACCTCAAACAACCGGCCGAATTAAGTACCTCCTCCTTTGTTTTGAAAGTCGGTTGAAAAATTATGAAAAATTGCCCGCAACGTAGTATATAAGTATAATATTATTAAAAGAGCATTAAATAGTAATTCGAGCAGAAGCGACACTTCCCGACGCGTCCCGGCGCGCTCCCGAGCGGGAATAAAGTTATATCTTGTTAAAACTTCACAAAGTTAATTATTTTGGCCACGCGTCCCCGCCACGTACAAGACGCGAGATCTTGTTATATGGAATTTTTAAATAGAATCCTACAGCACTAGGTAAATACGTACGAGTCATTGTCACATACGTGAGAAAGTTATCTGCAATTTGTATGAAAGTAGTCACCATGTTTGCATCTAGAGAAGTTGTTTTGATTTGACTCATCATCATTTCAGCTATTCAGACATTTACGCAGTTTTCAGCTATACAGGCAATTTTATTAATTGATAATACTTTAGGTTGTGTAAGGGTGTGTACAGCTTGCTGTGAAAGCACCAGCGCTGAGAGCTGTTTAAAGTTTTAAAATTCAGAAAAAATAATTTGGCGTCAATGTTTACTGACGTAAAATTTAATCATCATAAAAATTGATCCCATTATTGCCACTAAATCGGTTTTGGGGTTATTATCTTAGCAAAAATGAGTCATTCAAACGCAACAACGAGCGATAGGCACTATTTAATATTATATAATATTATTGACATTCAGCAATCGATTGCGCGTTTATGTTGCATTTTTTCTGGCCCTTATTTTCACAGACACTTTTTGGTATGTTATTTAATGACTTACAGATACGGCAAGGAAAAAGAGGAGACACCACCCATCTTCTTGACTGTCCATCACTCCATCTAAGCAGGAGCAGGTCGAATACTCTATAGCAGAGGAAATTCGCACCGCATACCCCCACCATATTGTTCGCTTCATGAGTAACATAGGACTGAGCACGGTACTCTAAAGCGAAGGAGTCACAATAAATCCAGATAGGCCGCAGTGACATCAGGGCCTTATAAAGCCAGCCTTCGGATTATATTTAAAAAAAACCACGCGGTGACGCACAATACCTATATCAATACCTATGTACGAGTAATTTTTCTTTCTTTTTTCTTGTTCAATAAGTTATTATTTTGCGTAAAAACTTGCTAAGATTTACTTCTTATGATGAGAATAGTTTCCTGGGTTATTCGCGCCGTCATGATTGGCCAACTCCAGAAATCTGGTCGGGGGTGAGTCGGCAGGTTTGGTCAATCTATTAACCAATTGTGTTATGAATAGTTCTTCTGCCAAATCATTAAATGTAATTGAAATGGTCAAACACGTAGTCACGTATATTATATTATGTAAAAAAAACTGTAGCATCGTAGAATTATATGTAAAACTTAACTAAACATACGTTTGTGACGTAATATATTTTTTCATTTCATTTTAGATCGCATTGAATCGAAACGAAATAGTGCCCTACCCACTATAGATGGATGTTTGTAACACGCATTGTGCCATATAGATTTTAAATTTGAAAGTGAACAATTAGTTTACGAATATAATATATGTATGTACAATGATCTAACTACATAATTTAAACCCTTGAATAATGAAAAACATTGCAGAGCACTAAACTATTTTTTTCCACCTTTTTGATAAAAGGGGGCCACTTTTATAATACTGTAATTTTTAGTGCTCTGCAATGTTTGTCATTCTTCAAGGATATATTATATCATGTGAGCTTCTTACGCTGGTTCTTCCTGGACTAGTTTCCGAACCGGTGGTAGGCATCATATAGGAAACGCCGTTCTAAAAACGTTTAAGTATAATTCATTCCGAATTAAAAAAACTGTCTTTGAATTATGGACCTCAAATCTGGTCCGGTCCAATGTCGTACCTCGTGAATTAGTTTCGAGTGTACGGTGGAACAATCTACGGGAAAATCGGTGGAAAATCGGCCAACAAAAATAGGCCGTGTCCGGGCAGCCTTAAGAAAGCCCGAAAAGCCAACATTGATTCGCGAATGACTTAAGACCACATTCCTCATTCACCCTGATTTCCCGGGGGCTGGACCTATTTTCATCTTTTATTAATTAAAACGAAACGTATAACAGAAGCTATTGTAACAAATACGACTGTACGTTTTTATATATGGATTTTATATACTAGACTAGAAGTCGTTTAATTAATAGTAATAAACATACCCAGACGTAGTTAATGGAATCAGGCGTTACTTAGCGGAAATCCATAGCTTTATTAGTGTTACAATACCGGATATTGCTAGATATAATATTATGTTTAAATTTTATACCGTACGTAACTAACCGACTTCCAAAAAAAGGAGGAGGTTCTCAATTCAGTATTTTTGAATGCACACCGATTATTTAAATTTTAAAAATTTGCATATTTTCAAAGACCAATCAATTACAATAAAATTAAGAGTCTTTTTTTTAGGTTTTTTAAACAATTATGTTTAAATTAGATTATAATAAATATACGTGCGCTGTCTAATGCCTCTATCACTGCTCCATATAAACTTAAACTGTTGCAAACTCCGTTCGCATAATTTGCGTAAAAAGGGACAAAGTTTTACTCCACTTATTCAGTATGCTAATAGGATTCAAAGTTTTGTTTTTTTAACTGAACTAATAACCTTAATAATAAAAAATACACTAATTAGCTATTCAATGTCTATGTCTTTATCTGATACGCTGAAAAACTCGCTTGGCATAAAAGGTAACTACCTAATTAATGGGATTAATATTTTTGTTTGTAAGGGAGTGCCTATAACTGGTGTAAAAAGAGCAGTCACTATAACTTTGGGATATTATTATACTTACTACCTTTTCTCATTCTAGAAATGTATTTTTTTTTATTTAAAAAAAAAAATTTTGGCTTTATTATTATTTTTGCGACAAAAAAATAAGAAATGGTAAAGAGAAAAAAAAAGATTTTTAGTTATTGACACAAAAATTATATTTCCGAAATGAGGAAAGGTAGTATAATCGTATCTCAAAGTTATAGAGCTCTTTTTACACACTGTATTATTTTCACAATTCTGTATATTCAAAATTCTGTACACTGTAACTTGGCGAACTGTATTACACAACATTTTTACTTGATTTAATCATCTTTGAGAGCACATAAATAGGGTTTGTACTCTTTAGGTTTTCAATATTCCATTAAAACACTATCGTCCCGGGCACGTCCTCATTATAAGTCCAATCATTTGACCTTTAAATGATTTTTAATGATCATTAAAATCATTAAATGAGCGCGGTGATATCGAGCACCGATACTGCGCCCGCTGATTACAGACAGATTTAGTTTATATCGGCTTGTAAAGTAATTACTGATATCTTTAATATGATAGGTTTTTACTAAAATACTACAAAATATTATGCAGTGTATTATCAAATAATAATAACGATAGAGTTATATAAAAAAACGCATATTGTTTTGCGCGTATGGGTAATATAAATAATATTATTAATATTGCGGTACAATTGATATAATATTCAATACGGGCTCAGGATCGAGGAGGTTCAAGCCCCGTGACCACTGCGTATGGGGCATTTCACGTCAAGCGGGCAAGAAAAATAGAGTCAGATCTTAGATATTACTGTTCATAATTGGATCAATTGCACTTTCATAGGATCTGAATAAATGTATATACTTATTTTACTTTTTTATGCCAAGTAACAAATTTATGCGCCCTCAAAGAATCATCAAAATTTGTAAAGCAGATTTTTCGAAAGTTGTTTATGAAGGTAATCAGATGGAATAAAATACAAATAAATTGTGTTTGTTTGAGTATTTTAATTGACCTTCTAGAAAATAAATTGAAATAAGAAAAAAAAATCGTACAATATACCGGTAGTTAATATTAAACTTCAATTTTTTTGTCAATTAGGCGATTTTTTTTAGCTTTTAACATGTCCTGTGGTATGAAAATATTATTTAAAAAATTATTAGAAGATGCACGCACTAATAATCGCCATACGACCCACTAACAATAATCTATAAGGCACTTCTACCAATTGAAAATACAGATTCAAAATTCAAAATATTTTATTTCCAAATGAAACTTTACAAGCTATTTTAGGAAAGTCAACAAAAAGGCTACCACCGGTTCAACCCTAGCCCGCCGAGAAGAACCGGCGTAAGAAACTCGGTACCACCCATACACTTTAGTGCGTACTAGCCCAGAGTTCTATTTTCAGTGATGAGAGTTTCCTCCGGACGGGAAGATACAGAACAATAATTATAGGACCTCACGTTCCCCGTGGAGTGTGGCGAGCTACGAGGGCTTAACTCACGAGGCCGGCCCTCACAATTAAACAAACATCCGTCTTCATTATCCCCAGGCCAACACGGAAAAATATTATACGCACGAATGTTTGCGATCGAATTCATTGCTTGACGCTAATACGTTTGCGAGAATCGGTGGACTTAAAAATACATGAAATGTAATACAGGCTGTTTCACAGTTGATAAGCCGAATATAGTGTGAAGAGGATAATATAGTGTGAGAGAGGCAAACTA
The DNA here is from genome assembly GCA_905187575.2 of Celastrina argiolus. Classification (NCBI taxonomy): domain Eukaryota; kingdom Metazoa; phylum Arthropoda; class Insecta; order Lepidoptera; family Lycaenidae; genus Celastrina; species Celastrina argiolus. The sequence goes on from LR994585.1 coordinate 762,507, forward strand.
TAACTTAACACTTTTACGGCCAGTTACTGGAAAGCTATTCATACTTTATCATACTTCATATATATAGGTATATATATATATATTATAAGATCAACGGGACGATAAATTTAACCTAAAGGTAAACAAATCGAAAACATCGAAATTTTCATATATTCACTTATTTTGCACACTTATCAAGTTATCAACACTTTTACAGGTGAATTATCATAACTTCATTATCCGATAAATTTTATAACAAACAGTAATTAATATTAGTCAGGGTTCCCCCATACATGGTTTTCACTTGATTAGTATCAAGCTAATTTTTCGTGAGTACCTTCATTTTGATGAGTCGCCCAAGAATTTCTTGGACGTAACTCTTGTTTGTGGTAGCTAACAGAGTTAGCAAGGATAAAAAAAAATCTCAACTTTCGAGCGTAGGACCGGGATAACATCAAATGAAAATCTTTCACTGATAAAATACGCCATTTTGACACTGCCGATTGTAGAATATAAGCCTATAGTCTATGTATTCATAGCAAACAATAAAATCATTGTATTAATTAATTTATTTAATTGGCATCACCGACTAATCTATGGCTGTGTCATAGATGGCTTTGTTTACGTTTAGGTTAAATTTAACTCGGACGTACTATAACATGGCATTCAAATCAACAACCCATATTAAACGCTGATTGGTGGAACATTTATATAGGAAGGAAGGAATTAATATTTTATAATTACATCTCTCGCTCTTGCAAGGCTGGTTAAAATACTAGAGATATGGTTGTTCAAATGATACTAATCGGTGTCTATGGTAAATTAACATTATCTGTTTTTAAGAAATCATCCATGTAAAATCTTTGTCTAAATATTCGTTTAGTTGTAACTTACTGGGTATACCAAAATTAAATTCAGTTTCTTCCTTCGCATTCGTTCGTATGCATAATTTAATAGACAATTAAGTAATTCATTTCGACGGTAATAGAACTGTGTATTTAAAATTAATTCGCCGTCAACAGAAACCGTTCTGTAAAATACATAATGGCGGGAAACCTCCGCGAATCTCAGTGTTGCCACATTCAGTGTTTTCCCCGAAATAAAGCTGCATAATTTGTATGCAAATTGCAATTCAAGATCTCCCATTTTAATTTCAATTTGTTTTCGGTTATATAAACGTTACAGTGTACCATGTTTTAAAAGTCGATAGAGCACTGAGAAATAACTATAATTATAATTAAAAAAAAAACTTTTAAAAGGGGTCTAGATTTTCGAACTTATTATGTACAGGCGCAAGACCGACTTTTTACATCCCCATCCGATGTATGGATCATCTTTCTTGTCAAACTGTCAGGTGATCAATTATTCAACCTGTTCTCCCGCCAGTCATATCGGTTTACCGTCCCACTCGGTTATGAGAGTAACAGGCGTAAATTATAATATTATATTTTGTAATGACGGGTTTTATAGGACGATGTAGATGAAGTTCGGACGTTTGTTGCGCATACGCAGGGCCCTCCTGCGTGAAGTCCCGAGGCTCGCTTCAGGTTGGTGTCCGCCGGCGTACAGGTTGACACCTTATACCGGTAGATGGCGTTGACACTTAACACTGGGCTAGTAAAGAAAGAGAGAGTGCTCCTGTATATTTTTCATTAGCTCAGCGGTTAGACCATTTATAAATAGGTATATCAGAGTCAGGTCCTCGTGGGCGTCACTTTGGATTGTCTCCATCTTCAGGAAATAATAGGCCTAATAGACTGTACCGGTATATTGTTCGACAAATAACAAAGTTTTACTCTAAAATATTAACACAGGGCATGGATGCTAACGGATTCATATCGAGACGTGACGAACTCAGAGACATGTTGGCCAGACGTGCGCTACTTACGGTATCCTCTCAAAAAGTCTGTTTCTTCTTCTTTTGGCATATGCCTCCCCAACCCCTATTGACCCCCCCCCCCTTCCTTCAATAGGAGTTGCCAACGTCAGAGTGTAAAAAGGTTAGCAGTACAGTAGGATGATGTGAAGAACTTCACGCGAGTCTCGTGAAGATACAAGTTATATATAATTACAGAATTTGAAGCTGGTATTTTAGATAGAAGATGTTTAGTGGCCTTTTATGAATTCTAATATGATTCGAAAGTGTTCACAAATGAAAATATTATACTCAAAAAGTCCAGTCGACAATGTCATCGCCATCGTTGTCATAAGTGACACTTGTCAAACCAGCTGTCAGCTGCCAAATATCACCGAACTCGTGAAGTCTGTTGCACATTTGACGTCTCAATTCTGTTCTCAGGCTTACTCCAAATATTTATAAATTGCGCACACACTTATGCATCTAGGAGTTATAGGCCTGGTTTTCAATAAAGCGGCGAGCGCATTATTATTGTAGTAAATGGGATCACGTGACAAAATCCGACAAAATGCGTGCCGGGGGCGCAAAACTCAGTCGGTCCCGCACGAAAATGTTATTTGAATATATCATTGTTCCAATCCCACCCCCCGCACCGCAACCCTCCTACCCCCGCTACCTCGCACCCCGCACCTCCAGTAGCCGCATTACGAATTCTTTTGTGAAGGTAATATTTTATATTTGCTAAAGAAAATAGTTTTGTGAAATTTAATACTTTGAAAGAATGCAATATTTCCTCTGTCGGCTAAAATATCTGCCGACTATTGGGAATATTTTCGGAGCTCTCCAAAGGGGTATTAGGTTATTGTGTTGAGCAAAGCAAAGTTTGAGTCTAGAATATGACTTTAGGATATTATGATTATACTACCTTTTCTCATTCAACAAATGTATTTTTATCTTATTATTTTCATATTATATTTTTTTTTTGCATTTTTGTTATTCGTGCGACTAAAAAAAATAAAATAATAATTTATGCATGATGAAACAATGTATTTATGCATTTCTAGAATGAGAAAAGGTAGTATAATAATATCCCAAAGTTCAAGTGACTGCTCTTTTTACACTTTGTATGGGTGAAACAAACCATATTTTATCTACACTGTGCACGCACGCACATTGTAGTGATAGGAAACCTCGGGAAAGAAGTAGAATAGGCTGCTTGTTGTGACGGCAAAACGTACAGTTCTCGTGGTGTTTCATTTGCGCAGGAACATCTAATAATATCTATATTTTTGTTATCTACAGGCTATAATATTAATGGGTGATAATACTTTAGAGTAAGTATGGGTCCCGTATATAGAGTTTACGGTGAAAGTACTAGCGATGAAAGAGGTACTTTTTTTAAATTATTGTATGGGAATACTTATGATGTTGGGACATTTCTCATACAAACATGAAAGCCAGAAGTAAGTCTTTCAGCGCTGGTACTTTTACAGTATACTCTACATAGAAGGCACATACGGTGTGTAAAGTATTATCAATGATTGATAATATTTTAGTGTGTAATATTTTACCCCTTGTATAGAATAATTCGTAAAGACAAATTGTGCACCTCTTTTTGAGAGATTAAAAACTCATTTGTAGTTTATTTTTTTACATAGCAGGAGTGCAAAATGATAATGTAGAGCACTATAGCACCCAACTTTTATTTACACATTTTAACTTTATTACATTTTAGTTTTTGCAAAATAACATCGAGCAATTTCGATTTAATCATCGTCTGGTGTCAAAACAGGGTCGAGTCATTTTGTAAAAAATATTAAAAAACGTAACAAACTGGGAAAGCGTTAATAAAAGTTGTGTTATTATTGTGAACATGAATTTCTATCATGAACAGTACATTAAATCTGTTGTAATGAGCTATCTATCTTTTTTTTATTTCATTGCTATAAAGTTTAGTAGGCTACATGTATTTAATAATGTATTTTTTAAAATAAAGGCTTTTAATTACAAAAAAACATACAACACAGTAGGTCACTCAAACTAACATGGCGGTTCTAGAGTTTGGTGTTGGAGAGATAAATAAAACATCCAGTCCCGACTACTGTATTATATTATGGTCTCTTCAATGATCAACTTATTACACGTTTCAATAAAAACTAATTCCAATATTCGATCAATAATACACTAGATACGTGTCCCATACAAGGCTAAAATCTGTCCGCGTATGGCATTAGAGCTACATTTGTTCAATAACGAACTGAGACAAAAGTTTCAAATTATTTCAAGATTGATTTGGTAATTTAAAAATCGCTAATTTTCTAAACTTAAAACTTCTAATTAAAAAAAATTAAACACACAATGCCGCATTGTATCACGTGTAAATGATGGCAGTATTCCAAGCAAACTAAATGAAATAACAGCTCAATTTCAATTCTGCTGATGTTCGCCGAGACGGATTTCTTGTGCTGACACGAAATCCAGTGAATTATTGATCGAAGATAGTAATTAACCATTCTAGTCAGAAGTTAGGACGAGACTGACTCACAGTCGTCACAAATATAATAATGAGAATGCTTGAAGCCAACGGTGCAAGCATGCACTTCGTGTGGTCCCTACAATGGTTGTCTGGAATCTTTATTTACAGGTTCCTAATATTTATCATTACGTATATAAAATGTTAGAACCAAAATAACCATAAACAAATTGAAACTTATAGTTTTAATTACGATCGGACTACTAGTTACTCGTGCCCACTTCGTTGAGCATACATTCAGCATAGTTTCTCACCGTGTAAACCCTCTCTGTGGCCGTATTATGATCTTTTAAAATACCAGCCTGGTTCCAGGCAATTCAATAATACGGCGATAAACTGCCTTGTTTTTTTTTGCATATTACAACGACATGTTATTCCGAATGGATCCACCCTAGTTTGGTTGTCTGAAAGTGACAGTGATATTCGAAAGCAAGTCAAGTGTCACGTGACCGCTGGCTGGCTGTCAATAAGTGATCGTAATACGACAAAGCCCGGCAGCCATGTTGTATGGCGTAAAGTGGCTGGAATCAAGAGCTTGTAATAGGCCCCCTGGACTTTCACGAATATTCCAAGACGAAAATAGCCGAATCGGTTCAGCCGCTCTCGAGTTTAAGTACAACCCACGTAAATCCCCAACAATTCAACCCCTTGTAATATTAATCCGAAATCTAGATAAGATAACATTGACCTAACCGATCCTAAGTCCCAGCTCAAGTTACTTGGGTATTTGCCTCAAAGCGGGTTACGAGATTCATAAATTGATACTATTGTAATGTTAGCCCACAGAGTATACAGGCTAAAGCGGCATATATAGGTATATAAACTTGTAAAGTTACTTAGGCCCGTTTAAATAAAACAATCTCAAACCCAACATCATTTGAGAACCTTTTTTAAAGATAAAACAACGTTTTAATTCACTTTTAAAAGTGAATTAATGTTACATAGTATTTCAATTTATTTTCTTTTTATACCGTAATATTAATACTATAGATTACATAAAAACATTAAAATAAGTTAAATCTTTATTATTATAATCTTTATTTTTACGTTTGAAAAAGAAAAAAAATAAAAGTATGTAACATAAGAGAGACTTCATTTTTAAAAGTGAAGTCGTTGTATCAGTCAAATAGGTTCTCAAGTTTTGATTGAGATTGTTTTATTTATACGGGCCTTTTATTGTCTACTTAGTGGTGTGGTTCAGTAATTGGAAACTCGACTGTTTTTTTTTCACCCCCGATAAGAACAGAGGAGTGAAGTACGTGTCTTTGTTGTGACATCGCAGCTTCCGAACGGATGAACCGGTTTGAAAGACCCCATCCGCAGGCTTATTATGTATATTTTGCAAACGCAAAACAATTGCAAAACTTGAGCAATTTCTGTTATCCAACTTTAATGAAGGTTATATTTGTAAGGGCACAAGCGTAAATTAAAAAGGATTACTAAATCATACAGGAGATCAGTTTAAGGATTTAAAATTCAGAAAAATAAATTCGGCGTCAATGTTTGTTTGACGTATCATTTAATTAATAGTTCCTATGATTGCCGATTTTGGAGCTAGTGTGGTAGCAAAAATGAAAATAATGTGTTTATTGCAGAAAAATGACGGTTCCAGTGTTCTTATCGGCGATATCTATCTACACTTCTACACTAATATTATAAAGAGGAAAGATTTGTATTTTTGTATGTAACGACTTAACTCAAAAAGTACTCGACCGATTTTAATAATTATTTTTTCATTAGAAAGTTACATTATCACTGACTATATAAAAATCAATTCCTGTTCGGTCTTGAAATATTCGTGGAAGTCCCGGGAAGGTTTACACGGTTTCCATGCTCAACGAAGTGGGCACGGGTCAGCTAGTCTCTAATAAGGTGTCACTATTTCGACAGGCAGCAATTTATGAGAATTTTGTTTGTAAGTACAAAGACAATGAATAATTAAAACAGTATATCTTTTGAAAGTGACGCGGGTGGTGTTTGAAGAAAACGTACATTAATTGCCAACTCGCTTTTTTAATTTTAATGTATTTTCCAAATTAATGTATAAAAAAATGCCTCTGCATCCGTTATTGAATGATTTATTACTCTCCGAGCGAAGTAACGATCTTGAAGTTCTCTTTTTTTAAGTCTAACGGTTGCCTATCACTTTCTCACAGCATAGTCGGCCTAGTCCAGAGGAGTTAAAATATGTTTGGATGAGAATAAATTTTTGCTACTGTATTGCTACGAGGCCGCTACGTGGATGCTACGAACATGCTACGAGGCTGCTACGTGGCAACTACGAGACTGCTACGAGGCCACTACGAGGCTGCTACGAAAAATATGTCTTCTTCGTTTACGCCAAAATATACAGTTTTAAGCAGTATATTTCATATACGCAACATAAAAAAATGGATGTAACCCCGCAAATATTCAAGCAGCGAGAGAACTGATGATGATGAATTATAGCTAAGAACACCCGCGACCACGTCAGAACTCAAAAAATAAAACTACATTAAAATCGGTTAATCCGACAGAAACATACGTACAGACTCACACACACACACATAAACTTATAAAAGTCAAACTTATAACTCCTCTCTATTTTTGTCGGCGGTAAATAAATCGTATTCAAAGATTTAATTATCAGATTAAATAACTGAAGTGAGTGTAATAACGGCTAAAAAGTTTACACGGTTTCAATATAAAATTGTGAAAAATCAAAAAATATTTTCATACATTTTAAAACAATATTTCTTCAACGGGACGCGGCGGGTTGCGTTTTTTTAATGTTTCATTTTTAAATTGCAATAAACAACATGACATCGATGCGGCAGACCAAAAGAAACTTTATTCCGCGGAGATACGAGCTAGAATCGTGAAAAAGTGTCGTTTCATTTTGTTTACAGCGTTCGTGAATCCAATACAGAGTAGCGTGCTAAATGTAAAGTTATGCCCGTGATTCACACGCTTGTAGAAACGCGTGGTACTACTAGCGTTCAACGCTGGTCGTGTCTCATTAATGTCGAGTGAAATATTGAATGGCATGTCTCATATTTTTAGGTACGCTACGATATTTTTAGTCAAAATGTTTAATGATCGAATTTTTTTTTTGTATTTTAGTATTTAGTAGTAACCTTAAAACCTAAACGAGCTAGTATTATAATCTACCATTTAAAAAAAACATGAAAGAGACAATCATATTATGATCTCATCTTTACTAAAGGTCCTTTAAACATTTTACTTTTTAAAATCAAAAGTTTGAAAATCAAAGCGTTTGAAAATAAAAAAAAAAAACGTTTGAAAATCAAAGTCCTGCTTCATCTTTGTAAGACGTTATATGGTAATTAAAGTTACAAAAGTATTGAAACGTAATTACAGTAAAGATCCATTCTATTCACAGGTTGTCACTGTCTCTGCGTCGTGGTATGACAAGGACAGCTTGTGACTTGAGCATAACTTTATTTAACTACCGTTTCAGTATTTGACCGTGAGTAGTTAAAACTAGAAGCTGTATAAAATCAGACTCAAGTAGATTTTACAGAACAGCAAAATATAAAACTACAAAGGCTTAAGAGGAAACACCACGAATTTTTTTCCATACAAAAATAGAGGTCTACGGGATTCCTGTTTCCTCCCTGGATAATACCTCTAGAGTAACTATTTTTTTCATGAATATCTATGTATAATATTTGTACGTCCCTATTTTTTCCTTTTTTTAATAAACTAATTATTTAAAGAGATATGGACGTTCAAAAACCTAAAAAAAATCGCCAGACTCTCCGCTATGTTTAAACATCCAGGAAACAGATTTGACTACATTATGCAACAAAATCAAAAAATAAGAACCTAGTTAATTTGTTTTTTTAGCTAATAAAGAAAAAAATATCTAAATCGGTTAGGTTTTGGAGGAGGAAACAGGAATCCCCTAAACGTCGATTTCTGGTACTTTTAATAGGTGTTTGAGCGTAGCCGTTCAAACCAGTTCCGCGCGGCAGGCGAGCAAGGGGACTGCGACGGACGGAGGGGGGCAGGTCGTTGCCCTCGACGCCCGCGCACACATCACGTAGGCACTAACTCGCACGACCGTTCCAAGATTGTACGCGTCTCTCTCTCTGATACTTTTATACCCTTAATTTATAATACAGTCCATTATTACGTCAAGTATTTTATTTATATATCCCTCTAAGATATATACAACAGTGCAGTATATAGCCGCAACATAGTGGTCCTTCAACCTCAAGATCAAGAACCATCGAAAAACCAAGAAGATCGGGGTATCAGAGTGAGTCGTATCGTTCCAATATCCTTCTATAGCCTAGTCATCTTTTCTATGCCTCTTTTCTTCCAAGCTTGCCCTTTATTTGATTTAGCGCGTTGCACTATTTCAATTACGTAAGCGCTGGAGTTGTGCATATCGTCGAGACGTAGGTAGTTACGGTCGATCGCTATCTTGCCGAGTCATTGACCGCACCACGCCCATTTACCTATAATCACTATTTCGCATTCATTCATAATTTAATTTGTTCATTTCTTCTTTCATTGCCTTTCTAAATTAAAATATTGACAAGGAAATAATTTAGCTTCGACTTATTCTTCTTAATTCAACTTATAATTCTTTACATAATTATTATAATTTTCCCTTTATATAATCATCATTAAAGTCATGGAGCGCTTAATTAAAAAGAGAAGCTCAATGAAAGCTAAGCTTACTGCCTTTTCAAATCACTTAGAAATCATTAAAAGCTGTACCGATCTTTCAGAATTGCAAGTCATCGATCTTCAAGGCCGTTTCGCAAAAATCGAAAGCTTATACGATCAATTTGACGAATTACAGACCGAGATCGAGCTCATGTCGGACGATGCTGATGAGGCTTTCGCTGCTCGCCAGGCTTTTGAGGAGCAGTACTACCGGCTCGTTGCCCTAGCTCGAAGCATGATTGCGCGTCACGAGCGCAAGCGCCTGGAGGCCGGGGACTTCGTGACGGGCTCCGAGGACTCGGCGGCACCGCCCATATGTAAGAATAACTTTGTTCGCTTGCCGAAAATTGATTTACCGACATTCCACGGGGGCTATGAGTACTGGGTAGAATTTCATGACAGTTTTACATCTTTGATTCATAATAATAGCTCGATAGATAAAATTAATAAATTTCATTATCTAAGAGCTTGTCTTAAAGGTAGTGCGTTAGAAGTGATAAAAAACATGGATTTTAAGTCTGATAATTACACAATAGCCTGGGATTTATTATGCGAACGTTACAATAACAGTCGACTTCTTATAAGTAACCATGTTCAAGCGTTATTTAATGTAGAACCTATTCCTAAGGAGTCGCATACTTCTTTACGACGCCTTATTGATGTTATTAACAAAAACATACGAGCACTGAAGGCTCTCAATGAACCGACAGAACATTGGGATACTTTAATCATTTATATGATGTCTAACAAATTAGATATTATTACTGGTAGGAAATGGGAAGAGTTTCGAAACACAATACCGAAGTCTCCTACCTTATCACAATTTTGTTCATTTTTAAGCGATAAAGCAGATTTATTAGAAAGTTTAGAAAATAATTTAAATAACATAAAATTAATAGAAAATAAAAACGAAAATAATACAATACATAAACAAAATAAGTCAAGAAATTTTTTAGCGTTACAAAATAATAATAAAAATCATAATATTTCTAATTTTCGGTTAAAATGTCCTTTATGTACAAAAAATCACTATTTATTTAATTGCGAAACATTTAAAAATTTATCAGTTGACTTGAGAATTAAAAAAGCAAAAGATCTCAAGGTTTGTACAAATTGTTTACGTTCGGGACACTTTGAAAAAAAATGTAGGTTGTCTAATTGTAAATATTGTGCTGGTAGGCATAATACACTTTTACATACTGACAAACCTGACCAACCCTTTTCGAATCCCATGCCTAAACCCATAGAAAATGCTACATTTACATCTAACACGTCTTCAATACAGCTTACTACTGATGTGGACGTTTTACTGTCCACAGCCATGGTCAAGGTCATCAGCCCAGGCGGAAAGAAATACGACGCACGTAATAGATAATGTAGTATAGTATAATTTTGTAAAATGTTGTATTTGAATTTAAATATTGTCAATTGTATGTAAAAATAACCATATTATTGATATGGCCACATTTTAATTAGTCTAAGTGGCAACACTAGAATTCCCCATATGTAATTAAATATTCCTTATTTCCGATTTAATTTATCATGTTTAATAATTTAATAGATAATGTAGTATAATATAATTTTGTAAAATGTTGTATTTGAATTTAAATACTGTCAATTGTATGTAAAAATAACCATATTATTGATATGGCCACATTTCAATTAATCTAAGTGGCAACACTATAATTCCCCATAGTAATTAAATATTTATTTCCGATTTAATTTATCATGTTTAATGTTTAACAAATTACTTTGAAATTGTTAAAAAAATGTAAAATTATTTGTACATGACATTTCACTACTTGTAACAACATATCAATAATATGGTTATTTTTACATACAATTGACAGTATTTAAATTCAAATACAACATTTTACAAAATTATATTATACTACATTATCTATTAAATTATTAAACATGATAAATTAAATCGGAAATAAGGAATATTTAATTACATATGGGGAATTCTAGTGTTGCCACTTAGACTAATTAAAATGTGGCCATATCAATAATATGGTTATTTTTACATACAATTGACAATATTTAAATTCAAATACAACATTTTACAAAATTATACTATACTACATTATCTATTACACGCATTCTTCTAGACAACGGCAGCACGGCTAACTTCGTTAGTTCGAGTTTTTTCAATAAGTTGGGATTGACCCAGCGCGGTACGTACTCCACAGTCACGGGTGTTAACAACCTAACTAGTTTTAGTACACAGTCTTGCAATCTCGATATTGAGTCTTATAACGGTGGCTATACGTTTAATATTGACTGTCTTATTTTGCCGCAAATTACACAAGTCTTACCTTCGTCATTTATTGATATTAAACACATTGCTATACCTACCGGCTTACATCTAGCTGACCCTTTGTTCAATGTACCGTCAGTCATAGACATACTGGTAGGTGCCCAGGTATTCTGGGAGGTTATTATGTACAATCACATCGATTTAGGCAAAAATCAACCTAAACTTTGTGAAAGTCATTTAGGTTGGCTCGTCTCGGGTACTGTCCCTAGCCACTCACACAAATATACAAACAATTTAAAATCCCGTAATACTATTTGTAACTTTTCTCAAAACGCACTCAATAATATTGACCTAACAAAATTTTGGGAGTTAGACTCAATTTCATCTAGGCACTCGCTTTCGTCGGAAGAGCGAGCATGCGAAGAAAGTTTTTTAGCAAATACTTATCGTGACAGTGATGGTCGTTTTGTTGTCACCATGCCACTTAAATCGAATCCCAGTATCTTAGGGAATTCGTACAACATGGCCAGACGTAGATTTTATTATTTAGAAAATCGTTTTAATCGTGATCCCTTATTTCAATCGATGTACTTAGATTTTATGAGGGAGTACGAAGCCTTAGGTCACATGGTATGTGATAGTTCAGATAATCCTGACGTCATGAACAGCGTAAGTTATTTTTTACCACATCACGGAGTCATACGCGAGTCCAGTACTACAACAAAATTGCGGACCGTGTTTGACGCATCCGCTAAAACATCGTCAGGTATATCACTGAACGATATTCAAATGGTCGGTCCGGTCGTTCAAGATGATCTTTTATCAATATTGATAAGATTTCGACAACATAAATTCGTAGTGTCCGGCGACATTCAACATTTTTTTCGATCCATTAATTTAAATCCTTCGCAACGTCACTTACAAAAAATAATTTATCGCAATGACACAAAGGAACCTCTTAGAACATATACACTGAACACGGTTACATACGGAACCTCCTCGGCTCCGTACCTAGCTACAAAGTGTTTAGTGAGTCTCGCCGACAGTGCGAGTAACGACGCGGTCAAGCAGTCTATTCGACGAGATTTCTACGTTGATGACTATTTAAGCGGCGCGGACACTCTTAGCGACGCTATTGAACTTTGTAAGGAAGTGATTCATATTTTATCGTTAGATAAATTTAATTTACGTAAGTTTCGATCTAACAGCCAGGAAATTCTAAAATCAATAGTGCATAACAACGAAAAATTAAGTGATACTTTAGATCTTTCATGCAATAATATTAACATTAATTCAAAAACATTAGGTATAAATTGGTTGTGTGATTCGGATAGCCTTTCGTTTAGTATAAACATAGACATAAGCAAAAGAATAACCAAACGTAACATCTTATCGGTAATAAGTCAAATTTTTGACCCTTTAGGTTTAGTCGGTCCTTGTGTCATAGAAGCAAAGATTTTAATGCAGAAATTGTGGTTAAATAAGTTAGACTGGGACGATGACGTGTCGGACGATTTAGCACAAATGTGGATGTCGTTTGCCAGTACCTTAACTGCACTTAATAATTTAAGAATTCCTAGGTGGATTTTGTGTGACGAAGCCATCAGACGAGACATTCACATATTCGTAGATGCGTCAGCAAAAGCCTATGGTGCCGCTTTGTATGTTCGATCGGTTAGCATTTCCGGTAAAATTCAAGTTTCTTTACTTACGTCAAAAAATCGTGTAGCCCCGGTTAAGCCTACTACCATACCACGTTTGGAGCTGTGCGGAGCTCTGTTAGGTGCAAGACTTTGTACTCAAGTTAGGGCTGCACTCACTATAAATATAGATAGTTGTACATTTTGGTGCGACTCATCTGTAGTTTTGGGATGGTTGTCAACACCCGTAAACAAACTTAAGCCTTTTGTTAAAAATCGTATAAACGAGATACAAGAGAGTACTGTTGGCTGTGAGTGGCGTTACGTGCCGTCAAAGGTCAATCCTGGTGACCTTGTCTCGCGTGGGCTGAAGGCCGACCTAATCGTCGGGTCATCTCTGTGGTGGTCCGGACCATCATTTCTTTTAGATACCGAAAGTAATTGGCCAACATTGCCTACAAAATTGTCGAGACAAGATTTACCAGAAGCTATATCGCTTCACACTGATCTTAACTGCTTCTTACGAATATACGTCAAAATTATTGGCCTTTAGGAGGCAGGAATTTAGCGAAATCTACTGTTCATAAATGTTTGAAATGTTTTAGATTTAAAGCAAAGCACATCCAGCCTATAATGGGACAGCTTACATCTATTATATGGATAATAGATGTAACCTTGAGTATCCGTTTGCACATTGTTCGGTGGATTACGGAGGTCCGGTACTCATAGCCGATCGGAGGGGTCGCGGCTGCCGGCTAACAAAGTCATATCTTTGCGTTTTCGTGTGCCTCGCCACCAAGGCTGTGCACTTGGAGCTCGTCACGGAGCTCAGCAAGCAAGCTTATATGGCTGCATTGAATAGGTTTATTGCGCGCCGCGGTAAGCCTCGAAGCATACTGTCCGACAACGGTGCTAACTTTGTCGGTGCGGCTAATGAGCTTTCTGCTTTTTTACAGAACCCCGATGTCACTAGTGATCTATGTGCTGAAGGTATAGAATTTTCTTTTATCCCTCCTTATACACCACATTTCAATGGGATTGCGGAGGCGGCCGAGAAATCTACCAAATTCCATCTTAAACGGTTGCTACATCAAAGGCATTTTACGTATGAGGAGTTAGCTACGTGTCTGGCTCAAATAGAGGCAATTTTAAATTCTCGCCCTCTCACTCCTCTTTCTTCCGATCCTCAAGACCTCTCCGCACTCACCCCTGCTCACTTCCTCATTGGACGGTCACTCACTTCTGTGCCCCAGCCTCATCGAGGAGATGACAGCATTTCGAGCATGCAGCGCTACGAAAGAGTGACCGCAATAAAAATCATTTTTGGACACGTTTTTATTCGGAGTACATATCTCAATTGCAGAAGCATACCAAGTGGCAGTCCTCACACGGGAAGCTCACGACGGGCGCGTTGGTCCTCGTGAGGGACAGCACTGCGCCACCTCTCTGCTGGCTGATGGGCAGAGTCACACAAATATACCCTGGCCCAGATGGGGTTGCGAGGGTAGCGGACGTCAGAACCAGGAAGGGAGTCTTAAGGCGGGCCTTCACAAATATTTGCCCACTTCCTATTGAAGACGAGCCTTCAACGGGGGGAGGATGTTTGAGCGTAGCCGTTCAAACCAGTTCCGCGCGGCAGGCGAGCAAGGGGACTGCGACGGACGGAGGGGGGCAGGTCGTTGCCCTCGACGCCCGCGCACACATCACGTAGGCACTAACTCGCACGACCGTTCCAAGATTGTACGCGTCTCTCTCTCTGATACTTTTATACCCTTAATTTATAATACAGTCCATTATTACGTCAAGTATTTTATTTATATATCCCTCTAAGATATATACAACAGTGCAGTATATAGCCGCAACAATAGGTAATTTCAGTTCAAGTTGCAGTTGTCTCTATCGCGCTAGTGCTGGCTAGCTAAGGCACTGCGAGACAGCAATAGATTTTATAAATACCTATTTTGTATTTCTCTCAACCGTGGTGTTTCCTCTTAATATTGTGCGATAGATGAATAAATTGACGTTTCGACTCTCCGCCAATATGAGTTGGGCCTATTGCTTGAACTACCGCGGCCACATGACGTATCCACTCTATTTTGTCACGACACTTTTTTTTTTTTTAATTTCTGCTCCAATGAGTTGACGGTAAAAGGCCTCGCGGTCAACGCGGCTCGGGCGTTTCCACTCGCCTGTAGATCGCGACCAGTAAGCACGCTGTCGTCACGTCGCGGCCATCGCCGGAGGCTGCACGCTGCGTGACCGGCAGGGGGAGGGGGGATGCAATCGCAGGAGACACGGATGTCATGTTGCACAACTATTTTCACAACACTATTTACTTCTAACGCCTCAGATTTATATTGCTTTGCTATAACTCCGTGCAGTAGCCCAAGCGATAACAATTTGCAATTACCTATTCGTAACGCTATCATATAACAACTGTTGGCCTAGCAGGAATATATAAAAGCTCCGTAAGGTAGCGAATAATAATTGTATGTAAAGCATGACAGCGCTGATATAATTGACAATCGATTACTTTGCGGAACTTTCAATTGTTCTGGGGCTAATGTGTGAGTTGATTTTCAATTTTGATTTCAAATCGATACTATAACTTTTGTATACATACTACTTATTCTCATTCTAGAAATGTATTTTTTGTAATATTTATTTTATAAAAATAAAAAAAAACATGTTTGCTTTTTCGTTATTTTTGCAACAAAAATATAAGAAAATTAATATTTTTTTAGTTTTTACCAAAAAAGAAAATAAAAAAATAAATTTCTAAAATGAGGAAAGGTATAATCGCATCTCAAAGTTATAGTGACTGTTCTTTTTACATGCTGTATAAAAAATATTACTACATTAAAACAGAGTGCATATTGTTTTAAGCTATATTAAGACAAAAATATCAATAAGTATGTAAAACGATAATCTTTATAAATGTAATATAGATTATTATTTTTTGTAATTTTTCAATGATACCTACCAGTAATAATATATTATATCTATGGACGCTTCACCCCACGTCAATCTAGCCCCGTGCTAAGTATCCGAAGAACGTGTGTTACAGGTACCGTACAACCGAAATATAACTAATAGTTTTCTATATCTATACTAATATTATAAAGAGGTAACATTTGATTGTTTATTTGTTTGTTTGTTTGTTTGTTTGAATGGAATAGGCTCTGAAACCACTGAACCAATATGAAAAATTCTTTCACCGTTGGAAAGCTACATTCCTAGCGCTGAACATAGGCTATATATTATATGTTTAAAAAAAGTAGGGTTCCTTACTAAAACCCCAAAAATTTAGCTCAAAGTGTAAAAAAACGACCTCCAAAATTTCTTACGTCGTGTGCTTCGACAACGGCTTGACCAATTTCGCAATTTTTTTTACGGTATGTTCGTTATTGTCACGAAAAGGTTATTATGAAAGAAAATGTTGAAAAAAATAAGCAGAAAATTAGAAAAAAGAAGAAAATACGTGATGGTCACGCGGGGTTTGAACCTGGGCTCGATCGATTCACGTCGTTGCCAGTTTATATGACACGGGTGTCATGGTAACGACATTGTTTACAAATGGAAAATAAAAATTATGAAATGCTATAAATACCGTTTTTATAAGCTTAAACTATTTGGATTAATAAAATTATTAGGATTAACAAAAACATGAATCCAAATAGTTTAAGCTGATATAAATACGGTATGTATTTCATAATTTTTGTTTTCCATTTGTAAACAACGTCGTTACCATGACGACCGTTAGACGTTATAGACGTTTGGCTACGTTTCCATTGACGCGGGGCGAGGCGGACAGGAGCTTGCGGTACCCGAATTGACCAATCACTATGCTCGAAATCTCCGCTCCACTCCGCTTGGGAACCACTAAGTTCCTATGCGCCCCGCTCCGCGTCAGTGGAAACGCCAATTTTGGGGAGGTTTTCCAAATCTATGCATCTATACAAATAAATAAAATTGAAGTGTCAGTTTGTAACTTTCAATTAGCAACGTTTTTCTAAATGCATATGACATTTTAAACGATATCTTCTGCTTTTTTTTTGCATTGGCAACGATATTTACTGAAAACGAAAATGTAATTTTAAAAAAATGTCTGTCTGTCAGCGTGTCACTTTGCTCCGGCTACTCTCTGGAACGGCTGGACCGATTTTAACGAGACTTTCACTGGTAGATAACTAAAGTTATAAGGATTAATTTAGGCTACTTTTCATCACCATCATCATCGTCTTCTAACTAATGATCACCGAATTGGCTGGACCGACTGTGACGGGAGCATTCACCGGGCTTAGCTTATGTTAGTAGGAGTAATCTATACATCTATATGTATAAAAGTAAGTCGTGTTAGTTAAATTATTTATAACTCAAGAACGGCTTTATTGATATGGCTGAAAATTGGTGAGGAAGTAGCGCAAGTAGACGGACATAGGATACTATTTATTCCATTTGACAGCGTTTCCGTGAACGTTGCGGGTTCTGCGTTAGGGTTTCGCGTTGAGGGTTCCGGGTTTCCGTGTTGCGGGTTCCGCGTTGCGGGTTCCGGGTTCCCGCGTTGCGGGTTCCGGGTTCCCGCGTTGCGGGTTCCGGGTTCCCGCGTTGCGGGTTCCGGGTTCCGCGTTGCGGGTTTCGGGTTCCCGCGTTGCGGGTTCCGGGTTCCCGCGTTGCGGGTTCCGGGTTCCCGCGTTGCGGGTTCCGGGTTCCCGCGTTGCGTGTTCCGGGTTCCCGCCTTGCGGGTTCCGGGTTCCCGCGTTGCGGGTTCCGGGTTCCCGCGTTGCGGGTTCTGCGTTGCGGGTTTCGGGTTCCCATGCTGCGGGTTCCACGTTGCGGGTTCCGGGTTCCGCGTTGCGGGTTCCGGGTTCCGCGTTGCGGGTTCCGGGTTCCCGCGTTGCGGGTTCCGGGTTCCGGGTTCCCGCGTTGCGTGTTCCGGGTTCCCGCGTTGCGGGTTCTGCGTTGCGGGTTCCGGGTTCCCGCGTTGCGGGTTCCGGGTTCCGGGTTCCGCGTTGCGGGTTACGGGTTCCGCGTTGCGGGTTCCGGTTCCCGCGTTGCGGGTTCCGGGTTCCCGCGTTGCGGGTTCCGGGTTCCCGCGTTGCGGGTTCCGGGTTCCCGCGTTGCGGGTTCCGGGTTCCGCGTTGCGGGTTACGGGTTCCGCGTTGCGGGTTACGGGTTCCGCGTTGCGGGTTCCGGGTTCCCGCGTTGCGGGTTCCGGGTTCCCGCGTTGCGGGTTCCGGGTTCCCGCGTTGCAAGTTCCGGGTTCCCGCGTTGCGGGTTCCGGGTTCCGCGTTGCGGGTTCCGGGTTCCCGCGTTGCGGGTTCCGCGTTGCGCGTATCGGGTTCCCGCGTTGCGGGTTCAGGGTTCCCGCGTTACGGGTTCCGGGTTCCCGCGTTGCGGGTCCGGGTTCCCGCGTTGCGGGTTCCTGCGTTTCGGGTTTCGGGTTCCCGCGTTTTGGGGGTTCCACGTTGTTTTTTTTTAGTTGAATTTCATCATAAACTCTTTTTATGCTCAACGAAGTGGGCAAGGGTCAGCTAGTATGCTATAAATATATTTATTAATAGACACATTTAATACACATTCATGACCCAGTAACACAGAAAACTTTTTTGTTCCTTCAGAACGATTCTAACCTGCGACCTCCAACGTCTACGGAGGTCGTCAAAAAGTATTGAGGAAAATAGTTTCAAAGTACTGCAATTTTCAACTTATCGCAAGCAATTTGATTGTGACTTCACGACGTAGAAGCCAAGCTAAGCCCAGCTAGTAAATTACTCTATAACTATAGGTATAAATCAAAACCCTACACAAAACATATTATTATAACCACAATTTTTATTAATAACTAGCTGACCCTTGCCCACTTCGTTGAGCATAAAAAGAGTTTATGATGAAATTCAACTAAAAAAAAACAACGTGGAACCAGCAACGCGGGAACCCGAAACCCGAAACGCGGGAACCCGCAACGCGGGAACCCGGAACCCGCAACGCGGGAACCCGGACCCGCAACGCGGGAACCCGGAACCCGCAACGCGGGAACCCGAAACCCGCAACGCGGAACCCGCAACGCGGGAACCCGGACCCGCAACGCGAGAACCCGGAACCCGCAACGCGGGAACCCTGAACCCGCAACGCGGGAACCCTGAACCCGCAACGTGGGAACCCGAAACCCGCAACGCGAAACCCGCAACACGGGAACCTGGAACCCGCAACGCGGGAACCCGGAACCCGCAACGCGGGAACCCGGAACTCGCAACGCGGAACCCGCAGCATGGGAACCCGAAACCCGCAACGCGGAACCAGCAGCATGGGAACCCGAAACCCGCAACGCGGAACCCGGAACCCGCAACACGGAAACCCGGAACCCGCAACGCGGAACCCACAACGCGAAACCCTAACGCAGAACCCGCAACGTTCACGGAAACGCTGTCAAATGGAATAAATAGTATCCTATGTCCGTCTACTTGCGCTACTTCCTCACCAATTTTCAGCCATATCGATAAAGCCGTTCTTGAGTTATAAATAATTTAACTAACACGACTTACTTTTATACATATAGATGTATAGATTACTCCTACTAACATAAGCTAAGCCCGGTGAATGCTCCCGTCACAGTCGGTCCAGCCAATTCGGTGATCATTAGTTAGATGACGATGATGATGGTGATGAAAAGTAGCCTAAATTAATCCTTATAACTTTAGCTATCTACCAGTGAAAGTCTCGTTAAAATCGTTCCAGCCGTTCCAGAGATTAGCCGGAGCAAAGTGACACGCTGACAGACAGACATTTTTTTTTAAATTACTTTTTCGTTTTCAGTAAATATCGTTGCCAATGCAAAAAAAAAAGGAGAAGATATCGTTTAAAATGTCATATGCATTTAGAAAAACGTTGCTAATTGAAAGTTACAAACTGACACTTCAATTTTATTTATTTGTATAGATGTATAGATTTGGAAAACCTCCCCAATCTTGGCGTTTCCACTGACGCGGAGCGGGGCGCATAGGAACTTAGTGGTTCCCAAGCGGAGTGGAGCGGAGATTTCGAGCAAAGTGATTGGTCAATTCGGGTACCGCAAGCTCCTGTCCGCCTCGCCCCGCGTCAATGGAAACGCAGCCAAACGTCTATAACGTCTAACGGTCGTCATGGTAACGAAGTTGTTTACAAATGGAAAACAAAAATTATGAAATGCTATACATACCGTATTTATTTATTTATATATCAGCTTAAACTATTTGGATTAATGTTTTTGTTAATCCTAATAATTTTATTAATCCAAATAGTTTAAGCTGATATAAAAACGGTATTTATAGCATTTCATAATTTTTATTTTCCATTTGTAAACAATGTTTGTTACCATGACACCCGTGTCATATAAACTGGCAACGACGTGAATCGATCGAGCCCAGGTTCAAACCCCGCGTGACCATCGCGTATTTTCTTCTTTTTTCTAATTTTCTGCTTATTTTTTTCAACATTTTCTTTCATAATAACCTTTTCGTGACAATAACGAACATACCGTAAAAAAATTTGCGAAATTGGTCAAGCCGTTGTTGAAGCGCACACGATGTAAGAAATTTTGGAGGTCGTTTTTTTACACTTTGGGCTACATTTTTGGGGTTTTAGTAAGGAAGGGTTCCTTACTAAAACTTTTTTTAAACATATAATATAGCCTATGTTCAGCGCTAGGAATGTAGCTTTCCAACGGTGAAAGAATTTTTCATATTGGTTCAGTGGTTTCAGAGCCTATTCCATTCAAACAAACAAACAAACAAACAAACAATCAAACGTTACCTCTTTATAATATTAGTATAGACTAGCTGACCCGTGCCCACTTTCCACTCGTTCTTTTATCGAAGTGACTTTTAGTATGGTAACCGGATGAATAAATTATATTTATTCGTACATTTATTAAGAAATTAAGAATGTCATTTTTTTTAATTAAGGATGACTCCGGATATTTAGAGCCTTTATCGAAGTGACTATTAGTGCGGTAACCGGGTGAATAAATTAAATTTATTCGTACATTTATTACGAAATTAAGAATGTATAATAATTGATACGGATCAATTACTCTAAAATGTTCGTACGGTAACCGTACTAATAGACGCAGCCTTCTTTTATCGGCCTCTCCGTGCGTGTTAGCACGTCTTTCTGAATCGTGTTAAATCTTTTTAATCAATAGTGGTTTAATACCATACTCTAAGAAAAGCCTTTCAACTTTAAGTGTTTCAACATGAGAGTAAAGTGGTGTAAGAAGCGTATGTGAAGGTTAAAACGTAAACGCAGGAAGATGCGTGCGAGGTCTAAATACCATGGTCCATCTGGACGGGTCACATTTATATGCAACCTTAAAACTTATGTATCTACTCTTAAATAAATAAGTTAAAAATTCACTTTGTTGAGCATAAAAAAATAAATAAAAAAAACTGTTTAAACAATCCCTGGACTTCCACGAACATTTCAAGACAAAAATAGCTGAATCGATTCAGCCGTTTTCGAGTTTTAGCGAGACTAACGAACAGCGATTAATTTTTATATATAAGAAGATGTAGCCGATATCATTCGAGCTATTATTAAAAATCTATTGACACCTTCTTTTATATCAAATCAGTAGCTTAGGCGCTACGGTAAAACAAATCTACATAATATAGATCAATCGGTAATAATTTATTTTTATTCAGTGAAAATTGATAATCTACTAAATCACCTTTCTTTTGGTTTGCCGTAATCGGATAAAAATACTATGCAACCTATTATACAAGGTGCAAAATAAATGAGTGATAATACTTTAGGATGTGTACTGTGTATGTACCTCATATGCAGAGTACACTGTGAAAGTGCCAGCGCTTTTCATGTTTGTATTAGAAATGCCCCAATATCATAAATTTTCCCACAATTTATAATAATTTTAAAAAAGTACCTCTCTCAGCGTTGATACTTTCACATTAAACTCTATATATGGTACCCATACACACCCTAAAGTATTATCTCTCATTAATATTATAGCCTGTATATAGGTTAAAATATTATGTACTTATATTATGTTCCCTGTACCCTGAGGGTTGAACCTGGCCAAATTTGGGGTTGAAACTCTGGGAGTTGAAAGTGATATAAACCAGTAGTGGTTTATATCACTTTCAACCCCAAATTATAATCAATGATGTTATCCCAAGTATGCGTGGGGTTGGATAATTAAAACGTCGTAATCCGGGGATAGTTTCAGTAACCGACCTCTCTCCCACCTGCCAATCGAATATTCAATCGCCTTCCTGTCTCGCTCAAATTCCTTCAAATATGAATGAGACGGACTACTATAAGTCTAGGGTTGCTACAACGCACGATAGGTATCTATTGTGCACCCAAATATATATATAAAAAATATATATATTTGGGTGCACAATATGATTATACTAATTTTTCTCATACTAGAGATGTATTTTTTTTACAAACATTTATATAATATTTTTTGATTTTTATTGATGATATTTGATTTTTACGCTATTCTTGCGACAAAAAAATTGTAAAGGGTAAAAAGTAAAAAAAAAATTATAGTTTTTGACAAAAAAATACATTTCCAAAATGAGGAAAGGTATAATTGTATCTCAAAGTTTTAATTACTGTTCTTTTTACATCTGTATTTATTGTTTTTAGATAAGCCGTAGAGTAAAATAAGTGTATCAATAACTAGGATATAAATGCTCAAAGGTCAAAATCACTTTCGAAGTTTGAAAACAAAATGATGATATGAGTTTTGACATAATCTTCGTTAAGTTACTGTATACGAATTTGCTTGTCATTTAGCGAACCTTATGTCAATTCCCACACATGTTTTCGAACTTCGTAAGTGATAAAAAAGATGGCATCTTGAAGGTGGTAGGCATCATGTAGGACAATTCTATAAGTGTTATTTAATAACCTATAGGGAAATAAAATGTTTTGATTTCGATTTTTGTTAGCTAAATGACAGCGAATTCGTATGTCACTTAGCTTAGCTTATGTCAAATCTCATACATTTTGTTTTCGAACTTCGTAAGTGCTAATAGCGATCGCATCTTGAAAGGGCTCTGGTTGGTCTAGTTATCCTCACTCTCGCGGTAAATATTCTTTTTACCTTCTCAACGTCTTATCTAAAATAATGTTTTCTGGCTTGTATTAAACTGTATATAAAACATAATTTTTATATACTTTAGGTTAATACAAGCTGGAAAACATTGTTTTAGATATACATAGATACTTAAATGAATCGCCTCCGTTGTCTAGTGGTTCAGAGTGTCGCTCTTGACCCGGAGGTCGTGAGTTCGGTTCCCGCGTTGGAACAAAAAATAATGTTGTTTTCAAGTTTGGTTAGGAAAATGCGGGCTGATTACCTGATTGTCTGACAAGAAAGATGATCCATGCGTCGGATGGGCATGTAAAAAGTCGGTCCTGCGCCTGTTCTCTCGCCAGTCGTGTCGGGTTACCGTCCCACTGGGTTATGAGAGTAAAAGGAAGAGAGTGTCTTTGTGTATTGCGCACACACTTTGGCACTATAAAATAACTCCTGCGTAGCTGGCCTGGTTTCAATGAAATCGGCTACCGACACCAAAATCGGTGAGGGGAGCTATTATTAAATGAACCTCATTTAAATAAAAATCCATATCATAATAAAATCTAAAATTAGTAAGTTTTTTTAACTTTATTGAAAGACTAGCAGACCCTTGCCCACTTCGTTGAGCATAAAAACAGTTTATGATGAAATTCAACTAAAAAAAACAACCCCTAACCCGGGAACGCGGAACCCGCAACGCGGGAACCCGGAACCCGCAGCATGGGAACCCGAAACCCGCAACCCGCAACGCGGGAACGCGGAACCCGCAGCATGGGAACCCGAAACCCGCAACGCGGGAACCCGGTACCCGCAACGCGGGAACCCGGAACCCGCAACGCGGGAACCCGGAACCCGCAACGCGGGAACGCAGAACCCGCAACGCGGGAAACCGGGACCCGCAGCATGGGAACCCAAAACCCGCAACGCGGGAACCCGGAACCCGCAACGCGGGAACCCGGAACCCGCAACGCGGGAACCAGGAACCCGCAACGCGGGAACCCGGAACCCGCAACGCGGGAACCCGGAACCCGCAACGCGGGAACCCGGAACCCGCAACGCGGGAACCCGGAACCCGCAACGCGGGAACGTGGAACCCGCAACGCGGAACCCGCAACGCGGGAACGCGGAACCCGCAACGCGGGGACCCGGAACCCGCAACGCGGGAACCCGGAACCCGCAACACGGAATCCGCACCATGGGAACCCGAAACCCGCAACGCGGAACCCACTACACGGGAACCCGGAACCCACAACGCGGGGACCCGGAACCCGCAACGCGGGAACCCGGAACCCGCAGCATGGGATCCCGAAACCCGCAACGCGGGAACCCGGAACCCGCAACGCGGGAACCCGGAACCCGCAACGCGGGAACCCGGAACCCGCAACGCGGGAACCCGGAACCCGCAACGCGGGAACGCGGAACCCGCAACGCGGGAACCCGGAACCCGCAACGCGGAACCCGCAGCATGGGAACCCGAAACCCGCAACGCGGGAACCCGGAACCCGCAACGCGGGAACCCGGAACCCGCAACGCGGGAACCCGGAACCCGCAACGCGAAACGCGGAACCCGCAACGCGGGAACGCGGAACCCGCAACGCGGGAACGCGGAACCCGCAACGCGGGAACCCGGAACCCGCAACGCGGGAACCCGGAACCCGCAACGCGGAACCCGCAGCATGGGAACCCGAAACCCGCAACGCGGGAACCCGGAACCCGCAACGCGGGAACCCGGAACCCGCAACGCGGGAACCCGGAACCCGCAACGCGGGAACCCGGAACCCGCAACGCGGGAACGCGGAACCCGCAACGCGGGAACGCGGAACCCGCAACGCAGAACCCGCAACGCGGAACCCGCAACGCGGGACCCGGAACCCGCAACGCGGAACCCGGAACTTGCAACACGGGAACCCTGAACCCGCGACGCGGAACCCGGAACCCGCAACACGGGAACCCACAACGCCAAACCCTTCCGTGAACGTTGCTGGTTCTGCGCTGTCAAATGGAATAAATAGTATCCTATGTCCGTCTCCTGGATCTAAGTTACTTCCTCACCAATTTTCAACCATATCGATAAAGCCGTTCTTGAGTTATAAATAATTTAACTAACACGACTTACTTTAATACAAATAGCTGATGTATAGATGGAACTAACATAAGCTAACGCCCGGTGAATGCTCCCGTCACAGTCGGTCCAGCCGATTCGGTGATCATTAGTTAGATAACGATGATGATGATGAAAAGAAGCCTAAATTAATCCTTATAACTTTAGCTATCTACCAGTGAAAGTCTCGTTAAAATCGGTCCAGCCGTTCCAGAGATTAGCCGGAGCAAAGAGACACGCTAACAGACAGACAGACATTTTTTTTTAATTGCATTTTCGTTTTCAGTAGCAAGAAAAAAAAAAGACAGAACAGACAGACGTTAACTTCGCACAAAGACAAATGACGACAAAAGACATATTGGCGTCTTATCATGACGTTTTCGATTTTTTTTTAATTGTTCGTGAATTATGACCATGGATCTAACTCCTTCGATCTGATTTTTAAATTAACATTTATAATATATTCTTATTACAACTTATAAGTTAATAGTCCATTGAAATGTTACATTTTTTAGGCCTTACCTTGCGTTTTTTAGAGGACGCAATTTTATTTTTTTGATGTGTAGGGGGGGTCAGTGTAAAGCTAAAACCAAGTTTGTGGGGTCGCCACCCTTGTCCCACGGCCGCCATCTTGAAAATAGGGGTTGAAATGGTAATTACGATATATTATCCCTTAAACTATTTATTTTATAAAAAAAAATTGTGTTGTGCTTGGTCAACAGTGAAACCCATTTCCGAGAATACAGTTTTAAGAAGTATAATAAAGTTAGATTTGTTCTTCTCATTACCAAGAAATTTCTCTTGTGATAATGTCGGTATGGTGTTCTTGTCAAATTTTACTTCTGTCGACTGGTGTTTTTTCGTGCGGCGCAAACGTTCCCAAGACTTTGTTCCTGCGACATCCGGGTCGTCTGAGTAACCGTCAAACACAATGCTTGCAGAGAGCCCGAAGTGTTCTTGTACATATTTGACGTATTTTGTAGTTATATCCTTGAACGATGAATTTCGATCCCAAATTACTTTATGTAAAAGAAAACCACCGTCAATAACAAAATGACTCCTGGCGCTGATGTTAGAGGATCGTTCTACCGGTGTAAAAGCATTAAACAAAGATGACTTAGTACCTTTTCTCATGCCATCCTCCGCGAATAATGACAATGGGAAAGGTGCTAATTCATACTTTAAGTATTCTTTGACATCACCTGTTTCTCTTGAAATGCACATTCGTTGAAATAAGAGTAATGGATTAATGATGACACGAGTTTTATCAACTTCAATAGTACTTGTCATAGCGCTGAAAGTTACATAAAAAAAAAAGAAAAAAAAGTTACATCGAAAAATATAATTTTTTTTCTCAAATTTCCGAAGATTTTCGCTTATAACTTTTTTATTTATAGTTCTACGACAAAAAGTTACTGGAGCAAAGTTGTAGAAAATTTAATTTGCAACAAAAAATGTTAACAATTTTTTTTTATAAAATAAATAGTTTAAGAGATATATCGTAATTACCATTTCAACCCCTATTTTCAAGATGGCGGCCGTGGGACAAGGGTGGCGACCCCACAAACTTGGTTTTAGCTTTACACTGACCCCCCCTACACATCAAAAAAATAAAATTGCGTCCTCTAAAAAACGCAACCCAAAATGTAACTTTTCAATGGACTATAAGTACTTTTTTTAAATAGGTATATTTATAGTTGTTAAAAGATTAATCGATTTTTTGAGTAAGTCTCTAGTGTTTAATAAGAAAAAGTGTTAACTGACGTAACATTATCACGACGTTTATTTCATTAAATCATAATTTGTATATTATATTTAAGATCGTTTATCAGTGAAAGCAAATCGTAAAAAAACTCATATTGGTTATGTTGACAATAAATATCTAATAATGATTAAATAAAGTTTAGTAAATTCTGCAGTTTTAACAAAAAGAAAATATTTATTTTATTATGTCGTCGTTACAACGTTACGTCGCTCATTTTTGATAAACTGTCAAATGTTACCTATTAAAATGACCCGACTATTTATTAGTGGTGGACAAATAGTTTAATGAATCCAAATAGTTTAAGTTTATGTTAATACGTTATTTATAGCATTTCATAATTTTTATTTTCCATTTGTAAACAATGTCGTTACCATGACACCAGTGTCATATAAACTGGCAACGACGTGAATCGATTGAGCCCAGGTTCAAACCCCGCGTGACCATCACGTATTTTCTTCTTTTTTCTAATTTTCTGCTTATTTTTTTCAACATTTTCTTTCATAATAACCTTTTCGTGACAATAACGAACATACCGTAAAAAAAATTGCGAAATTGGTCAAGCCGTTGTCGAAGCGCACACGACGTAAGAAATTTTGGAGGTCGTTTTTTTACACTTTGGGCTACATTTTTCGGATTTTAGTAAGGAACCCTACTTTTTTTAAACATATAATATAGCCTATGTTCAGCGCTAGGAATGTAGCTTTCCAACGGTGAAAGAATTTTTCATATTGGTTCAGTGGTTTCAGAGCCTATTCCATTCAAACAAACAAACAAACAAACAAACAAACAATCAAACGTTACCTCTTTATAATATTAGTATAGAAAAGTTGTAGTTTTATAAATATGAGGTTCTGCCATCCTTACGAAGAGTGCAATAAGTCATGTTTTTGGGCAAATTGAGTTAAGGCTATATCCGTACACTACGGATATAGTCTTAACTCAATTTGGCAAAAAAGTCTACTATTCTTCCTCTACTCTTCCTAAGGACGGCAGGGTTGTGATGGTAAAGCGATATGCAACGTTACTTTACCTTCGCTTTTCAACCCTAGCCCAAGTACAAAGTACACGAAATTTATTGATTTGTTTATTTTGTTCCGGGGCCGTTAACCGCCCGCGTCCGGACCAAACTTTCCTTGATTTATTCGGCGCTTCGGTCGGAATGTACATTTGTTACTCTGTTATAGGTTTCGGTTTCGGTTGCGGAAAAATGATTAATGGATTTAGATTGAGACCCGATTAATAATAATATAATCGGATTTCAACTATTTCATTGTTCGTTGTTGCTTTGGCGTTTACGATTGCACATAAAACCGTTTATTGATTTGAATGTCATGTTAGCTTAACACTCATTTCAATACCGATCGGGAAACTGGGGTGAGTGGCACGGAACCCTACGTCCGCACTTGGCTTTTACTGTTACGTGCTACGGTTATAATAATAAATATAATAATAAAAAGTGTAACGAAGTAACACGTGTTACGGGCATGTCAAAACATTTTTAAACGCAGTTTTAACGAGTCCGCCATTCGGGATTTCCTTTTGTTATTGCAGAGTTTTCTGCGGACCGCTCCCGTCCCTTGTCCGGGACAAGATTTATAAGATTCGCTTTTTATAATGTCCTAATGACATTATAAATTATGTTTGTGTTTAAATGTTACCAAAGTTAAATTGTATAGAAGCGAAAATCTTTTTAAGGAAATACTTTTTGACCCGGCATTTTATTTGATACTAGACGATTCCCGCTACTTTTACGTTAAATCCCGCGGGAACCGCATACTTTGCTGCGGTAAAAAATAGCCTATGTGTTAATTCAGCATGCAAACTACTACCAAACAAAATTGCATCAAAAACTATTCAGTAATTTTTGCGTGAGAGTAATTAGCATACATACATAATTATACAATCCTTCGAATTTGTAATAGGTATTAGAGACTTCCGTAGCGCAGTGGTTAGAATTGAAATCCTATTTTATTTTCAAAATTAATTATCTAACTTCGTGTTAAACCTTTCTTTGCCTTTACAGTCAATTGAGTTAATAACACAAACTAAAAGGATTTAACGCTTCAATGAGAGAACTAACAATAGAATCTTAAGAAGTCAAATACTTCAATGGAGGCTCTACAAAAGGCTTTCTTTATTCTGGTTGTTATCACTTTTATGGCGCTTAAATATTGTAAACGTAATTTTCATTCTATTTCCAGCGTAATCTTAAAACGTTTTAGATTAGAAATTAAGAGTTATATTAAAAAAAAAAAACAATAAATTAAGCCGTGTTAGGTGCATTTATTGGTTCAAAGAATAAGAAGGATACTTCTATGTTTTTTATATTTATTGTTTTTCATTTATGTAATATTATAATTATTATTCAATAATTATTATTGTATATAATAATATTTAAACGAAACTTGTGATACATTGTAATTAATGTACCACATGCTTTGTTTTTTTTTTCTTTTTTTATATAATATCAATAGTAGTTGAGAGCAGCATCACAAATAATTACTACCAACAAACTGTTTCGCAGTTTGGCAATTTTATTATTAATTTAATTGTATATTCAAATAAATAAACGAATTAAGAAATTAAAAAAGATTAATGACTTAGGCTTTATTGCGCGAGTGTAGGTTTAATAATGAACTTAGATTTATTTATTTTTATAATTTAACTACTCGTACCATCTTTGTACTGCATTCTGGTGATCAATAAATGAAATGAAATGAAATGAGGGCTGATTTCGTACAGGCGCATATATTCGTAACCAGGCATAAAAAAAGAAAAATAAGGACGTACATTTATTCAGGTTCTACAGAAGTGCAATTGGTACAATTATGAACAATATCCAAGATCTGACTTTATTTTTCTGGCCCGATTGACGTGAAATGCCCCATAACTAAGAATACTCGCAACTGATATGCCTTTTATACAAAAAAAATCGGCTTGGGTCTTGGGAGCTACGATGCCACAGACAGACATACACATTTACACAGACACGTCCAACTTATAACACCCCATCGTTTTTGCGTCGGGGTTTAAAACTGACATTTTAAATACTGTGCGTTATGCGTCGCGTCTCATTCTGAACTGACCCTTACCCCAAACATTCGCGTTCAAACTTCGTGTCTCAGCCACTTGGAGCCTCTCGGCGAAGTTAAAGCAAGATCGCCCAATTAACTCCTGAGTCGTGCCAAACGGATAAACCGAAAAATTGCCTCAACGTGTTCATGACACTTATATCGATGTGTTTAGGTCGATATTCGCATATCCTCTTGTCCCTCAATCGCTTCGTCCTCTAGAGTGTACATCAAAGGGGCCCCTGCATTTATTCTCGCAACTTCTGAAGTGGCAGCGGGCGAAGCAGGAATAAGTGATAACTGCGTATTTGTAACGTTATCGTAAAAATATAATTGTATGGAAGTTATCATATCATCTACTTGTCATTTCTTTTAGTGTTTAGCAGGAACAGTTTACAACTGCGTATCGCAGTTGATTGACAAAATGGTGACAATAGCCATACAATTGTTATTCGAATACGTTAGTCCATTGTTCCTGCTTGGCCTTTTTTTCGCTGAGAAAAGGCTTTTGAGCATCCCTCAGGGGATCTACCAGCCTTGCACCTCCGTGGTCTAGTGGTTGAGATCTTCGCTCTCGACCCGGAGATCGTAGGTTCGATTCCCGCGTTTGAACAATAAAAAATGTTGTTTTTTGTTGTTTGGTTAGGAAAAAGCAGGCTGATCACCTGATTGTCTGACAAGAAAGATGATCCATGCTTCGGATGGGCATGTAAAAAGTCGGCCTTGCGCTTGATCGCCAGTCGTGTCGGTTTACCGTCACAATGGGCTACGAGAGTGAAGGAAGAGAGAGTGCTTCGACACTTGGGCATTGTAACATAACTCCTGCGTAGCTGGCCCGGTTTCATTAAAACCGGCCGCCGTCATCGACATCGGTGTGGGAGGCATTAATTGTGAACAAACAAGAAGTCCCATCGCCTAACTGAAACTTACCGTGGCCCATAGACATCTTTAACAGATGAGTCACAGGTGGGGTTACTATATGTAAATAGAGGGATGCCTGTACATAGTACCTAATGCGCTTGATTTTTCAGAAAAATGCCTGTCTAAAGGAAAACGCCGTAGGTAATAACTAATAAGTAAAAGACATCGCGTAATTTGAAAATGCATGTCTAATTCCAATGCCGGCCGCACGCCTGTCTAAACCTTCAAATGCCTGTCAAATGCGGCAAACGCCTGTCATAATATGGTAACCCTAGTCACTGGTGCATTCCGCGTGTGTCAGTTAATCATTACCAGCGGAAAAACAGAGATCCTAATAAAGGAAAAGGTAGAATTGATAATGCTCTGGGTACTGGCGGCGACACTGACAAATATGTGACGGTGCGGACCGTGACGAGTCGTGTGACGTAAAAACGTGACATCGTCTCGCCAGCTGATTGATGACGTTACCTTGTTTTATTAACAGTGCACGACTACGTGACGACCACGATAATATATCTGTCACAGTCATCTAATTGAAATCGCTATTTCGTTGAGTGACTAGAGGTTTTATCGAATGGCGACATTAAATTGAAAGACTAGGCCGAATATTGATTCAACGTCAACGTCCAATTAGTTAGCGGATTGTAATGTTGTATTGTCAGTCAGGTGATTAAAATTTTTTCTCACTGCGGCGCTAGTAGTCACCAAAACAAATATGGCGTCAAACAGCGGGCACTGATAGCACTGTGTTGATATTTTGTCCGAAAACTAAATAAAAGTGCGATACTCGTTATGAAATAGTGTGACACCATAAATTTATCTATTATTGCGTCGCAGCCGGCTACTCTCCCGAGTTGTCCTTTAGTCTTTCAACATAATGTCGTCATTCGATAAAAACGCTAGTCACTCAATGAAATGGCGATTTCAATTAGATGACTGTGACATATTATCTACTGACAGATCTTTACGTTAAAATGAGTGACATGGACAGTCACGCACACCTACAGTCTGGAACCTTATCGCCCTAGTAATAAAAATTTGGTTTGCGAATTATACTAATTGCCACTTTAAATTAATGATCAAATACATGGCATTAAAATCAACAAAGACACTGATTAGTTGAGATACGGTTTTCAATTTTATTCAACCTTATCTGAGGAATTTTAACTAGTCTTGCAAGTGCTGTGATGTAATTATAAAAGGAGAAAGCCCATTTCAGGCCCAGAGCGGACAGCCGTCTTAAGAAGACATAATTTCTCCAGAAATGTACCATAAAGAGTCATGATTTTTGATAACATTCAAATAACCGCCACTATAATCAGTAATGTTCCAATAAAAAAAGGAATTTTATTGGATTATTTGGAAACTAAGTAGAACGTTGAGGCGAAATGTTACCCCATGATAAAACTCTAATCATTCAATCCGAATATCGATTTATAAACAAATAAAATAAACTCATGTAAAATACAAATAACGGGTCACTGTTGGTAATTCGGTAAATAATTAATCAAAAGAAAACATTTATCTTAAAACCAATGTTTACGTTTGTTACTATAAACGATAAATATTAATAAAAAGTCATATTATATCGATTATTTTTTACGTAATCGATTTATCGATTTCATTTTTTTGCGACAAGCGGCAACACTGATGACTGAAATGTCATTTTTCAAACGAATGATCTCGACCGTTCGCTTGTTGCTCAAAGATGCGTTTTGTTTTGTTTTCGATTTTTTTCACCGCAATGTGGCTTTCTTGCCTGAACTTGTTTCGGTTTTTCACGTACGACTTTGGCATTGTTTTACTAGTTTTGTTCTACGATTACTTAGCCCTGGATTAAAGGATTACGCTATTTGATTGTGCATACCAAAATGTCTGAAGAACATTGTATAATATGTTGTGGTAATAATGTTACCGAGAACCGTATTTTAGAGCCCAAAGAATTAAGTGTCATACAGCAGTGGGTTGCACGGCAGCAGGTAATCATAATATTATAATAAAATGTTTCTATTATTTCTTTCATTATGGTTTAATCGTTAAATCTTTTACGGTTGAAAATATTTATCATTAATGTTAATAATATGTTTTAGGTGTCAGGCGATAATCTTATTTGCCACAATTGCTGGGTAGCAATAACTGAAAGTCTTGCACTACGACAAGGGCTATCTTATTATATCTTACTATTATAAATTATTGAAAAGTCGGAAAAGGCCTTGAAAATAAAATAGACAAAAAGTAAAAAAAAATATATTTCTACAATAATGGCGGCATTTTAAGTTTTTTTCTCAGATATCTAATACTAATAACATTTTAGAACACTCATTTTTAATGCGATTTTTTTATGTCCACATTGGGCCTGAGACACTATGGAGAGTGGGCTTTCTCCTTTATGCCCTTTTCTTTCTCTCTGTTATATTCCACCAATCAGCGTTCAATATGGGTTGTTAATTTGAATGCCATGTTAGTTGATCATTCATTTGAATAGCTTTCGGGAAACCGGGGGTCAGACTTGTAGTAAATAATGAATCGTCTTTTAATACGCTTCTATAATCTTGGGATGTACTAGTATGTATCTATATGTTACGGTAAGAGTGAATAATTGAAGATTATTAATAATTATCTATTATTATTAATAATTACCGAAAGTCGAGGTTAAAGTGATAAATTAATCACATTTGTCGGTTTTTATTAATAATTTAACCCTAGTAGTGATAAATGTAATAAGTGGCCAAGGGTTGCGGGGCGGGGCGGTGTGTGCGACGTGCGAGAGGTGCGGGGGGGGGCTCGGTGTTATTGTTTTAAAAGCACGCGCACGTTATTTGTTGTTGCTGAAATGCAAAAATATTCTATTTAATTCATTGCCAGAAGCGAATTCTGCCCGATTCACTCTAGTTACGGAAAATAGGTGATTGAACTAGAATAAAAATGGCTAGGTTAGGTTAGGTGAGACCCTCTGTGGCTGGAGATCCGCCGTGGGAGCTCGAGGCGTCCGTGCTCGCCGAAGTGCACCTCTTCCGCGCTGAGAAGAGGCTGCAAGGCGAGGTGCCGAATCCGAAGGAGCTCTCGCGACTGCGGAAGCTGGGGCAACAGTGGTTGCTACGAAGGTGGGGTGAGGTCCTGGCGCAGTCCCCGTATGGTCAACATACGGTTACGGCACTGCGCCCAGTTCTTGCGGCGTGGATGCGCCGTAAGAGAAAGCCCCTCACCTTCCGTCTTACACAGGTACTCACCGGACACAGATGTTTCGGTGCGTACCTGTGTAAAATTGCCAGGAGAGAGCCTACGCCAGCTTGCCACGCATGCGGCGCTGCCGAGGACACAGCCCAGCACACCTTAGAGGTGTGCGATCGATGGGCCGTGCAGCGCCACGATCTCGTGGCAGTGCTTTTGCGGGACCTCACGCTCTCGAGTGTGGTTCGCTGCATCGGGGCTCCGGGTAGAGGGATGGGTAACCTCCCCGGCTTTGTCAGTCTCGGCGCCGAGGAGAGCGCTCTCTTAATTTGATGGAAGTCCGGTCCCTGTAGAGGTGAACCGGCCGGTCGAGGGAGGAGTAGCCTGTGTTTTGACAGATCCAGGCACTCCACCCAACATAACGGCTGATGGCAATCCGCAAGTGGTTTTAGAGGGTAAAGCGGCCATAGCGAGCCGGGAGTCCCACATACCCCTCGGGGACCGTCCCGGGGGGATGCGTAATGCATTTCCCTTGCGAAATCAAAAAAAAAAAAGGTTAGGTGAGACATTTAAGATTGCGCCAGAAGCGAATTCTGCCCGTTTAACTCTTTTTCAGAGAAAATAAGTAATTGAACTAAAATAGAAACTTTTCAAAATCGTATATTATTTGACTAGTAGTTATGGCATGACTTTAAAGGCCTATAGTAAAAAAAAGCTGTCAAAATTACCTCAAAAGTAGTCGAATCTTCATACAAAAATACGAATTTTAAATATACAGAATAACTTTTACCAATATGTGTCGTGAATTATTAATAATTACTACTAAAAGTAATAAATTTCGATCGTTTATTCACATTTACCAAAACATGTGGTTATTATTAATAATTTTGTAAAAATATTAATAATTTTCAATTAATCAGATTTACCGTAACATATATATAACAAAACCGTTGAGCGTATTTTTCACCAAATTTCAGAAGTTAATTAATTTGAAATTTTGCATTGACAATGCAATTAAGCGCGTTTATAGATTGGTAAAGTATAATTTATTTACTATGGCAACAAACAGTCATGTGTTTTACATAATGTCAAAACAGAGAATAAATTTAATTAAAGACCTATATTTCTCAAAACATTTGATAACAACTTATCTTGGGATTATGGCCCAATCAAAACATTTATACCGACGTCAAACGCGTTTCGATTGGTCCAACCACCAAGTTCATGTATGATTTATTTATTGATACACCTACAGGTAAATTGACACCCGCAAACGGCACCCAAACACATAAATAACCCTTGTTAGGGATTCCCGTATTCAATGTCATAATTTACAGGCGGGGTCCACGTGAACTGAGTGTGATTTATGTATTTTTTTTAAACATTTTGCTTTGAAATATTTTTTATAAGAATTCTGTTAAAGTATTTGCCATACGTTTTTAATGTAATATTTGCTGAAACGAATAAAATTTTTTATGATGGTGTTATAATTAGCATACATTTCTCTACAGGGTGATTCATGGATCATATAGTAAGCCGAATAACTATAGTGTGAAGAAAAAAACAAGAACATACCTACCCTTGTTTGTTTTTTTTTATCACAAAAAAAAAATCAAAGGTTTTAAATGACCACAAGGATTGAATCTTACTATGCTGAGACTCGAAGGTCTATAGACACGAACTATAGCCTATAGACACGAACGCACTGGTCGTTTACCTAAGACCTCACCAGGATTGAAGCTCATCTGTTGTGTGACTTTTATGGACATCTTTGATTTGTCGCGTTATGGTAAGATATTCATATGAGGTGCCAAAATAAAAATACTCTACGCGTCCTTCTCTTCACACTATATTCGGCTTCATATAGGGACCGTGAATCACCCTGTACAATAATAACATAATTTGTCACATACAACAAATAGTTTGCTTGTACGATAAATCGCCGAGCGTTTGGAACGCAGATTAGTATGTCGAGTACAATAAGTTAATAATAGTTGGTACGATATCAAAAAGCGACATGTCGTATCACCTCCAAAACGATATGGTCGCCGGCGATATATCGTACCCACGAGACGATTAATCGTACGTGACAAAGTGCGTTATAATTATACACATTCACCGGTCGTGTCAATCGCAAGGGCCATATTAAACCTCGTTTGATTGATAGTTCGGGCCCTCCTCGGCCCTCCCACTCCTTATTGAAATTACCACAAATAGTTTCAATAGCTCCGATAATCGCCATCATAGCGACCTAAGTTAAACGTTTACGAATATGTAACATTGTAATGGTTTCTGGAATATTAGATGTAGGATGTAGGAAGATCTGCGGGCTTACACCCGACACAATCGAGAATCAAATCAGTTCGATATCAACAGCTTTTGGTGTTTTATTTGGTGGATCACTTCGAAATTAATCCGGATAAAGAAAATCGTTAGACCGTAATTTTTGGGACTCCCGACCATATCAATCGACTGAGAATCAAAATAAACAAACGGTCATTTATTCGGGAGTACGCGGCACGATCGGATCTGAATCAAAATCGAATCAGTTTGGAGAGTAAGGCCCCTGGACCCTGATTCAAGGTAGCTATTTATCGCTTACGAAGTTCGACCACAATATGTGATTTGACATAAGCTTCGCTAAATGACGAGCGAATTCGTATGTCATTCATCAAGCTTATGTCAATACATTTTGTTTTCGAACTTCGTAAGCGATAAATAGCTATTGCATCTTGAATCAGGGCCCAGTCACTACAACTTTGGGATATGATTATACTAGGTACTTTTTCTCACTATATAAATATATATTATACGATCAAATCCACTAATCAGTGGTCTAATCTCTTGTCATTTGTCAAATATACTAATTTTAAATTTGACAAGACATTTGAACACTGATTAGTTGATTTGGCGTTGATTTGCCTTTCAGAAACCGGGATGTCGTTAGAGAGCGAAATATACAGGGTGTAATATTAATAAGTGATAATACTTTAGGGTGTGTATGGGTTCCGATTATACAGATTACTATGTAAGTACCAGCGCTGAAAGAGGTACTTTTTTACTTATTGTATGAGAAAATTCATGATGTTGGGTCATTTCTCGTAGAAACATCAAAAGTATTTCAGCGCTGGTTCTTTCAAAGTATACTCTACATAGGAGGCACATACACACCCTAAAGTATTATCACTCATTTATTTTACACCTTGTATAGAGTGTATTTATTAGTCACTATTAATTATTATAATCTTATATATAAAAATGAATTGCTGTTCGTTAGTCTCGCTAAAACTCGTTAACTTTGGTCTTGAAATATTCGTAGAAGTCCAGGGAATGTTTAAACGGTTTTTTTTATTTTTTTTATACTCAACGAAGTGGGCACGGCTCAGCTAGTAATGGATATATTAATATCCATTGATCCGAACACGTGTTACGTCATTTTCGTCTTGCGAATTAATCGTATATGGAAAGCAAACGGTAAAATGAAACGCAAACAGCTGACGGGCTCTCGTATTGAGTTTCGCACGTGGTGGGGATTAGCGGACACCGATCGTTTGACAACTGATGGAGAGTATAACACGTGAACCGCCTTGTTGAAATAAATGTTTGCATCACGTATTCAATGGCTGTCACTGTCACGGTTTGGCAGAATGAGACCTGTGAAAACGAGATACGAGATATTACGAGTTTTTTTTATTTAGGAGTATTTTTTAGCTTTCCGCTCTTTGAAACCTTTTTTTCTCAATAGGCGGCGATTCTCGCTATTAGAATATTTTCCGCATGACATTTGTTCATGATTTTTTCCATTCTACCGAAACGTTCGAGCGGTTTATAAAACACGTAATGCGCATGGTTCTCAGGCAGTGGAAAAAAGTTAATATTCGAATAAAACATCGAAATTCGGAAATTTTAAGAACGATGAGCACTTGTGTATTCTCAGATCTTCACAGTCGAAGTAAATCGTGTAAAAGTCCCCGATATCCAACGAGTGGTAAGGACCGGTAGATGTCCGCATCCACATGTACAAATAAATAATTTGTCAGTTTATGTATGTATGTAATATGTATGTGTGTATGTATGTATGTATGTACTATGTATGTATGTATGTATGTATGTATGTGTGTATGTATGTGTGTATGTATGTATGTATGTATGTATGTATGTATGTATGTATGTATGTATGTATGTATGTATGTATGTATGTATGTATGTATGTATGTATGTATGTATGTATGTATGTGTGTATGTATGTATGTATGTATGTATGTATGTATGTATGTATGTATGTATGTATGTATGTATGTATGTATGTATGTATGTATGTATGTATGTGTGTATGTATGTATAATGTACCTATGTATGTATGTATGTATAAAGTATGTATGTATGTACTATGTATGTATGTATGTATGTAAAATAAAGTTTATTTCAGAGTAGTGTTAGTAGATATGTCTCATATTTTCCGTTTCTATTGCGCGTATCAGTAAAACTGTTTCATCAATACACAGTGATTTTCTTTTACTAGCCACGCTTACCGTTTGAAAGTTTGTGACCAACTAAGAATATGTTAACGTTAGATAATTAATCCATGACTCCTACTTATTAGTAATGGTCAAAAACAGTCAACACGTGCAAGCAATCCCAATTTGTAAACAAAAGAACGAATTTCTTAGAAAGTTCACTAAGCATGATGCCGACAGTCAAGTTTATTGCGGGCTATTATCATAAAGCGACAAAAGAACAGCTGACAGTTTTTACTAATTTTAGCAACTTATTATGTAGTTTTTATTACTCAAATGTTGTCATTATTGAGAGTGGGTGTAATATTTAAAAAACTATTTTAGATTTTCAAAATTAAACTTAAAAAATTATATTCTAAAAATTAAATTAAGATAATGAAATTCATATAGTCTCGGACCTTGCTAAAGATGGCCCCGCGCGAGTTTCTTACGCCGGCGCCGGTTCTTCTCGCCGGGCTAGTTTCCGAACCGGTGGTAGGCATCATGTAGGACAATTCTATAAGTGTTATTTAATAATCTTTATGGAAATAAAAAGTTTTAAATTTAGATTTTTTTGGATTTTGACCAGTAGTTTAGCTGCTGCGAGGGATGCATACCTACATACATACATAGACTGCCAAAATCATGTACCCTTCCTTTTGACTTCGCCGAAGTCGGGTAAAAATTATTTTAACTATCTATGATTGACGAAATACGTAATTGATACGTTTATAATACCTACATAATATTATACTTACCCATATAAAATATTAATATTTCGGACAATATTTACAAGAAAATCACTTTATGTCTTTGAAGTTTCCCATAGCGTTTTTTTAACGCTAAGTTTTTTTAAAGTTAAGTAAGAAAAGTGCACCACCAATTTGATAACCTACCAGCCGCCATAATAGGTATGTATGAAGTTGTCCGTTCTACTACCGAAAAGTTCTAACGATTCATGAAACACGTATTCTGGGGTACCAATAGAACAATTACCAATCGAACTGTCGAAGTGAAGCTTACATCAAAGAGAATATAATCACTACGTTTCCTTACATCTTCTATAATATAAAAATGGATCGCAAAATATGTTGGTAAGCGCATAACACAAGAACGACTGAACCGATTCGGTGAAACGGTTTGTATGCTCAACGAAGTGGGCACGGGTCAGCTAGTATTTATATAATTTATTAATGTGTATATAATAGTTAATATATTTACGTCTACAATAAAAATAATTAATTATTATTATAATAATCAATAATTATTGACGCTTTAAAAGTCAACGATATTGTACCTAAACGCACCACCAAAACAATTAAAATACGAAACATTTAGTCAAGTAAAATAATAAAAACACGTTACTTCATCGACCTACAAAACGCAACTAACAAGTTCTAACAAGTACAAAATAAGCCGTTTAAAATATAACAACTTATAAAAGTAATATGCAATAGTAAAGAATTTTTACTCTTATTACCCTCTAACAAGAACGATTTTTCTTAGCAGCGAAATATGCGTACGCATATTGTACAAAATGAACTCTTATCACTTAAAAATGTACAAAGAATTTTCACACTTATGCCGGCAGCCTAAGAACGAGTATTCTTTGCTCATTCCACACTTATGATTAAATAAGTAATAAACGGATTTTTTTCAGTGTGTTCTGAGAATACACCAAGTGTGCATCGTTCTGAAAATTTCCGAATGTCGACGTTTTATTCGAGTATGAACGTTTTTCCACTGCCCGAGAATCGCCGCCCAGGTCTTATTTAAAAATCCCATAGAGTAATATATTATAATGATCTTTACTTTATCTAAATGAGAACTGACATGCGGCTACCTTCTACAAAACTATTGAAAATTAATATTAAAAAAAAAGAACTATGTTCATAGTGCATATATTATGCCGAATATATTGTGATGAAGAGAATGGCTCGTAAAGCATTTTTTGTTCTGGAGCCTCATAAAAATTACTTAATATAACTCAAAAATAAATAAATCCAAAGGTCTAAAATGACCACAAACAGTGAATCTTACTATGCCGGGGCTCGCGGGCTCCTAGTCTATACACACGAACGCACTGGCCGTTGACCTAAGCAGGAATAGAATCTGTTTTGTGACTTTTATGTAGATGTTTAATCGTGATTTGTCGCGTTAAGGTAATAATTTAATATGAGATGCCCAAAAAAATGCTCTACGCGTCATTTTATTCACACTATAATCGGCTTAATAAAAACTGCACTATAAATTACTCTGTGTCAATATGTTCAAATAATTAATGCTCATACAAAGTTTTGGTAAATACATATTTGCAAACAATATCGAGTTAACAAAATAGAACTATTAGGAATTACTTAAAACGATCTGAGACTAATAATGCCTGAACTACCTACAGAGACCTTGAGTGTGAACTCTGAAGGGCCGCCCGGATTACAGGGTTCGATACTGACTAGAGTACTGTTGTTAGATAGTTCAGGATTCAAGTTTTATTAATATTTGACGATCTCTGAAGCGCAGTAGCTGAGAACGCTGCCGCTTATGTTTTTCAAATCAATCAAGTTAATGATCCCGTAACTGTGTTACAGATACCATAAGTATTCTAATAACTTGTGTTACAGGTACCAGACAACGGAATTATATTTAATACTTTTATACTATAAACACATGTATTTTGTATTGTGATTTTTATTTTATTAATACACAAACTTAATACACACCCATGACAAAGGAAAACAGAGCACTTTTTGTTCCTTCGGCGGGAATCGAACCCGCGACCTCCAGCACTGATACGCTCAACCACTGTGCTACAGATGTCGTCATGAATTGTTCGTTCCTAGCGCCTACACAATACTTTATATGAATAAAACACTGTATTATGGTCTTTCAATGATCTTCTCTTTTAAATAAAAATAAATTGCTGTTCGTTAGCGAGACTACTCGCTAAAACTCGCAAACGGCTGAACCGATTCGACTATTTTTAGTCTCGAAATATTCGTAGAAGTCCACGGAAGGCTTAAGCGGTCTGTATGCCAAACAAGTGGGCAAGGGTCAGCCAGTTAGTTTATAAAACTTAGTAGACTTGACCATTTTTGATGCACTTGTGCCCAAAACTTTTGCGTCTAAGCTGTAAAATTTTTAAAAGTAGCCTATGTCCCGTAGAGATATTAGAGTAAAGCCTGTACAAAGAAACAGACTGATATTTTTCTACTTTATAACATTAGTATAGAAGTAAGAATTGTAATATAGCTATTTGTATTGACTATAGAATATACAGTATGTAAAAAGACCAGTTTCTTTGGGATACGATTAAACTACTTGAGATATAATCATATCCCAAAGTTATAGTAACTTCTTTCACACCCTGTATATTTGTATTCTTGAAGATCGATCATGGACGTCTAATGGGCGGTTTCAATAACAACGGATCGCTGTCACATTGTTCAAACTTTTGTTATAGATAGATCGGATATTGAAGCGTGAGTGAAATCCCTGCCATTAAAATAGTCGGTAAAAATATG
Organism: Celastrina argiolus; assembly: GCA_905187575.2. Taxonomy (NCBI): domain Eukaryota; kingdom Metazoa; phylum Arthropoda; class Insecta; order Lepidoptera; family Lycaenidae; genus Celastrina; species Celastrina argiolus. The sequence continues at coordinate 804,590 of LR994585.1, forward strand.
AACATTAAAATTCTATACATTATAAATACTATTTGCTAAAGTGCTAAAAGTTTGCAAACTTCTCGCAAGCTTCGGAGTTGCGAAGCGACATTTTTTATGATTAATAGTTGCATTTCTAAAGTTCTGTGCAAAGCTAAGTAGCATAACAACCCATTGATGTTCACGCTAGAGCAATATAAATATCGCCTTCGTGGTCTAGTGGTTCAGAGCTTCGCTCTCGACCCTGAGGTCGCGGGTTCGATTCCCACGTTGGAACAACAAAAAATGTTGTTTTCATGTTTGGTTAGGACAATGCAGGCTAATCACCTGATTGTCTGACAAGAAAGATAATCCATGCGTCGGATGGGCATGTAAAAACTCGGTCCTGCGCCTGTTCTCTCGCCAGTCGTGTCGGTTTACCGTCCCATTGGGTTATGAGAGTAAAAGGAAGAAAGAGTGCTTCTGTGTATTTCGTACACACTTGGGCACTATAAAATAGCTCCTGCGTAGCTGGCCTGGTTTCAATGAAATCGGCTACCGACACCGAAATCGGTGAGGGTAGCTATTATTATTAAATATACACAGCGGTTTATAATAATGTACATATATAAGTAGATAACTTATAATAGGTGCCCTCACCGATTTCACTCTTGGTAGCCGATTTCGTTGAAAGCAGGCCAGCTACGGAGGAGTCATTTTATTTCCAACTAGCTGACCCGTGCCTACTTCGTTGAGCATGGAAACCGTGTAAACCTTCCTGGGACTTCCACGAATATTTCAAGAACAAAAATAGCCGAATCAGTTCAGCTGATCTCGAGTTTTAGCGAGACTACGAACAACAATTTATTTTTATATTACCTATGTTACTCAGTGATAATATAGCTTTCTAATAAAAGAAGAATTATTAAAATCGGTCCAGTACTTTTTGTGTTAAGTCGTTACATACAAAAATACAAATCTTTCTTCTTTATAATATTAGTGTAGATTAGAGTAGATTTATAAAATAAAAATAAATAAATAAAAATTTGTTTATTGTTTCACACAGAATAGAAAAAGGTACAGTAATGATTAACAATATTTAACGTGTGAACTGGAGCCTAAGCTAGGGCACCCTGTATTTCAGGACTCCAGGTTCCACCCGCGGATTCGAGGAAATAGTATAATTATATTTTGATGTATCTATGTGTGTGTGTGATGTGTGTTTGTATGTGTGTGTGTGTTTGGTGTGTATGTGTGTGTTTGTGCGTGTATATGCGTTCGTGCATGTGTGTGTATGTGTGTGTGTGTGTGGTGTGTGTGTGGTGTGTGTGTGGTGTGTGTGTGTGTAGTTATGTATGAGTGTATTTGATGAAGGTTATTATTATTTTATAGTTGATATTATGGATTCTGCTTCATTATAATTAACTTTTAGAAGCCATTTCTGCAAAATTGTTTTACACTGGTGTCGTGTTTTATTATATATGTTTAGTAACTTATTTATTTTATTATAGAGATGCGGTGCAAGAAAGGTCAAATGTCGTGTAAGGAAGACAGATTGATGGATGGTTACATTGCAGACTTTATCTGATCTTCGTTTAAGAAGTATATTAGGATCAAAATGAAGTTCTGCGTGTTTGCGTAACGTAGCATGAAGAATATAAAGGCGTCTAATAGAGAGTACTTGACAGTCTTGATAAAGGTTATTAGTGGGATATCTAAAAGGCTTCCCCAACATTACCTTCAGTACCGATCTTTGTGCGCGTTCCAATTTGATAATTTTTGTTTTACAAGCTCCGCCCCATGTCGAAATACAGTAGCTTAACACAGATTGAGCGAGTGCAAGATAAACTGTTTTTAAAAGTTGAGGTTCAAGGACATCACGTAAGTTTTTAAACATCCAGGTCAATTTTCTTGTACGTGTTGAAAGATGGTTTATATGGGCGCTCCAGGATAATGCTTCGTCTAACTGTACTCCCAGATATCTTATATCCTCGACTCTTTCCAATTGTAGACAGTCACAAGAGGACAAAGCCGAACCACACATAGCTCTACAAGTGTGCGCTTTTATGCAGAAAGGGGATCCAGGTTTTGTCCTTTTTGACTTGGAAAATATTATATATTTGGTCTTTTTAATATTGAGTGTTAACAGATTTTTATTAAGCCAGGTCATTGCATGTCTGAGACCATCCTCAGCATTTCTTTGGGTTTCTGCCCAAGTCTCTCCCGCAAATATCATTGTAGTGTCATCAGCGTATGAGTAGATGTTTCCACAAGATGGTTTGTACTTACAGAGATCATTTATATAGACCAGGAAGAGACTTGGGCCTAGCACACTACCCTGAGCAACTCCATAAGTGATTGGGCGACAAGTGCTCAGATTGTCGCCAATCTTTATCTGCTGGGATCTGTCCGTTAAAAAACTTTGAAAAAGCTTAAGAGGAACACCTCGTATCCCCATCGATTGAAGCTTTTCGATTAAGATGGCAGTAGGGACTGTGTCAAACGCCTTTGCTAAGTCCAGAAAGATACCGATACATTTCCTACCATTGTCCATATTTGTGGCTAAGTTATTAACGAGATGTACTACAGCATCTTCAGTGGACTTTTTGGGTTGAAAGCCGAATTGGGACTGCGAGATCAGTTGTTCCTGTTTTAAAAAGTTCATCAGACGGGAGTTTAAAAGCTTTTCCATTATTTTTGATAAAGAAGTTAATATTGATATTGGTCGGTAATTGTTGACAGAGTCCCTACTTCCACTCTTGTAAATTGGGTGGATTATAGCTCGTTTAAAATATTTCGGGAAAACGCCATTATAAAAACAAAGATTTATTATATATGTAAGAATGGGGGTTATTGTATTAGCAATTGATTTAAGGAAGTGGCAGGGAATATCATCCCATCCATTGGCTGAATCATTTTTAAGAGCATATATAACATTTTTAACCTCTGTATTGTGTGTAGGGAATAACGCAAACGATTTTTGACTAGAGGTAGATCTAATGTCGCAAAGCTCGGATGTTAGATCCGTTTTATTTCTTAATTCTTCGGCTAATGTTTGTCCTATATCTGCAAAATAGGCGTTAACTTTATCAATAGACGCTTGTGGACCATCCGGATCTAATTTAAGTAACTCTACTGCGGGACTTTTATTAACTGTAGTGTTAGTGATATTTCTGATGGTTTTCCAAGTATTCTTAGGGTTCTTGCAGCTGCTAATTTTAGATTTGTGATATTCAGCTTTTAGTCGATGCAGCAAATCGTTGCAGAAGTTCCTATATCTACGATACGTTATTTTAATAATTTCATTGCCAGGTAAAGTATTGGACTTTTTATGAAGTGCATCACGATGAGTGATGCATCGTAAGAGGCCCGGTGTGATCCAGGGTTTAATGATTTGCTTTCTATTAGGGATTTTTTTAGTTATTGTATTAAATTGTAGTGATTCTCTAAGATGCGAGACGAAACGTTCGGTGGCTGTGTCAGGGTCATTTATTTTATAAATATAAGAAATGTCGTCATTATTAATATTTTTAGAGGCATTAAGGTAGTTAGTCACTTTTATGGTTTTTAACTGTTTTTTAGGGATATTTATGTTATTTATGTATGTATTTATAATATTAGTATTTATGTAGTTCCGGGGGAGACTCCGGAATGAAGCGCGCTACACGTCGCCGACAACACGTGTAGTGTAGTTTTTAAGTATTTTAAATATTATGTATGTTAGTCTTTAAGGTATTTATAATATGGGCCTATGCAGCCTGCAATAAATGGTATTTAATTTTAATTAATTTTTAATTAGCAAAAATTGCGCGGTAGACGCGCAATCGATTGCAGAAAGTAAAAAAAAACATGCTCGCTGTTGTGTTTGAATCCACATTTGCTTCAATTTTGCTTCAAATTCATCTTTTACTTGCACTTAGAGCCACTGAAAAGTAAAAAATAAACAAAGAAACTACGTTTACAGAAAACCGACTTTAAGAAATAAAAAGCATAAGATAATACTTTTAATGTACTTACAATTACGAGTAATGTTCTTTTTGGAGTCGGTGTCAGGTAAAAGAACGACATCCTACAGTTGCTGACTTGAAACTCACCTTTGCTGACACCGACTTCAAGAAGAACATTGTAAATACATTGACGACCTCCGTAGCGAAGTGGTTGAGCGCGTTGGTGCTCGAACGAGAGGTGAACGTGGCGAGCGAACAAAAAAGATTTAATATTCCTGGGTCATGGGATTAAACTGGTAATAAATTTGTGTATAATTAAAAAAAAAACTTAAATATGTATATAATATAAAAGTATTATATATATTTCCGTTGTCTGGTACCTGTAACACAAGTTCTTCTTAGCACGGGGCCAAATTGACGTGGTGTGAAGCGTCCATAGATATTATTATTATTATAAAAGTGTTATTTTATGCATTTTAGTCGATGAAGTAGGTTTTTTAAACATAGTTTCTTTTTTTTAAGTAGTTTTTTTATTGCGATTGCTTAACAGCAGCTTAAGCTTAAGCTTAAGCTTAAGCAAACAGTTCCCAGTATTTTCTAGCGCATTGCCATCAATTCCCGTCGCATTACCTGCGTGGTTGTGGCGAGTGAGTGCACTCAGCGGAGCAATTATATGAGTTAAGTACTCTCAGCAGTTTATTTTGTGGTTTGCGTGAACATGGAAATTATCTGTGTGGTTGGTGGTTGGTTTGCTGTCGGAATTTCAATCATCGACACGCTTGATGGTTTTCAGAATCCCATTTATAAAAAGATTTTAGTCCCCGACACAATTGTTATTATCTAAAATATACTATGATGTAAATTATTACTTATCTGACAATATAATAATATTATTATAATCTTATATAATATTCTACATGAGCTATTTTAATTCATACAATTCTGTTTGTTTTAAGATAAATATTTCCATTGACATACTATTATTATTATACAAAATAATGATAATGGTATTACCAATTTTAATAAATATATTTGTAATTTTAATAATAGATATAATGAAAAAAAAATATTATATAAATGTTAATTTTAAAATAGATTATTTTACATGATGCAATTTTTATATACCTAAAAATAAATATTTTTTTAAACATTTGCACGACGAGATTAATAATACAAAATATTATGTGAAACAATCAAAATTTGTACCATCTTACTGTATCATATTTTGTAAATAAAGATTTTCTACTCTTCTACTCTATTCTACTCTACAAAATGTTATAATTATGTATATTGGTTTCATTTTATCGGATCCAATTTAAAGAATGAGTGTACATAGATTCTTAATAATATTATCATCTAGACTACATAATTTATGTTTATAGTTGTGAATAATATTATTATACGAATAGATAAATGATATAGTCTTGTTCTACACCTATATTTGTATATTTCACGCCTCCGTGGTCTAGTGGTTCAGATCCTAGCTCCCGACTCGGATTTGATTCCCGTGTTGAACATCAAAAAACTGTTGTATTCAAGTTTAGTTAGGACAATGCAGGCTGATCACCTGATTTTCTGACAAGAAAGATGATCCGTGCGTCGGATGGGCATGTAAAAAGTCGGTCCTGCGCCTGATCTCTCGCCAGTCGTATCGGTTATCCGTCTCACTGGACTACGAGAGTGAAGGAAGAAATCAGCCTCGGACACCGAAACGTTTTTGGCTATTTATTGTTGTGCTAGGGCGCTGTTTTATTGCCGGAGCGCTCTCTCGATTTGATGAAAGTCCGGTCCTTATAGAGCTGAACCGGCCGGTCGAGGGAGGAGTGGCCTGTGTTTTGACAGATCCAGGGCACGTCTTCCACTAAACGGCTGATGGCAATCCGCAAGTGGTTTCAGTGGCTAAACCGGCCGTAGCGAGCCGGGAGTCCCACATACCCCTCGGAGACCCTCCCGGGGGGATGCGTAACGCATTTCCCTTGCTAAATAAAAAAAATTGGCGCTGTTTTAGCACTTTTCGCTGATGTTTACATTTTGTTATCGCAGTACTTATTGCGAGGCGTTCATCACAATCTATCACGGCCGCTCGTAGAACAAAATTAAAGTGGACTTTTAGGGTGCCCACCCACATACTTTTTGTAGGTCCAACAATCGGGCATATTTGACGACCTCCGTAGCGCAGTGGTTGAGTGCGTTGGTGCTCGAGTGAGAGGTCGCGGGTTTGAATCCCGCCGAGGGAACAAAAAGTTTTCAATGTTCCTGTGTCATGGATGTGTATTAAATTTGTGTATTAATGTAATAAAAATCTTAAATATGTGTATAGTATAAAAGTATTAAATATATTTCCGTTGTCTGGTACCTGTAACACAAGTTCTTCGGATACTTAGCACAGGCCAGATTGACGTGGTGTGAAGCGTCTATAGATATTATTAGATATTAGATTTAATTAGCAGGATCGGAATACCTACTGAATATTATGTATTAATTTTAATGTGCCTAAATTTTTGACAGTTTAATTGTTAATTAAAATCCTATTTTATTATCTAACTTCGTGTTAGATAATTTAATTAATTCCATAGATAATATGTTATTATTAATAAATTATATTTTACTTCCATATTATTGCTGGCTAACTTTTTGTGTAACGTAATATAATATTTCAATCAGCATGTTGTATTGTAATATTGCAATCAGCATGGTGTATTGACACCATGCTGATTGCAATATTACACCATGCTGATTGCAATATTACAATACAACATGCTGATTGCAATATTACAATACAACATGCTGATTGCAATATTACAATACAACATGCTGATTGAAATATTATATTACGTTGATATATATTACGGTACGATTGAAATATAATATTGCAATCAGCATGTTGTATTGTAATATTGCAATCAGCATGGTGTATTGTAATATTGCAAGCAGCATGTTGTATTGTGATATTGCAATCAGCATGTTGTATTTATCACCAACAAAGTCACCGTTTATCGCTCGTGGGCGCTCCAAAGTGGACTTTCGTACAAATTGTTTACAAACTCAAGCGAGTTCATATTGATTTCGTCTGTTCGCCGAGCACGCTATAAAACTTTTTACAGGCTTTTTATTGTGCGTTCGCTTTAAATTTGGCTTTTTATGGTTACTAACCGACTTCCAAAAAAGGAGGAGGTTTCTCAATTCGACCGTATATATGTTTTTTTTTATGTAGTCAACAACTACAAACATCTCGAACAATGTTATTTTTGTGATAAAAATTAATACATGTTTTATGTATTAAATTAATACAGGGTTAGTACGAGCCAAATTTTATCAAAATTGATCTAGCCGTTTGCGTGATTTTTACATGGCATACATATTATCGAATAGCATTATTTTCAACCATATTAAAAATACTTGTATTACAAATACAAATAAACTTTATTGTGCACACAACAAGTTACAAAAGAGACAAAATATATAAATTACAAAAATCAGACATGCACACAAAGGCGGCCTTATTACTAGACTAGCTGTTCGCGTGGTTCTTGAGCGACTTAAACCATATTATTTTATGCAGCGCACGCAATTTCTTCCAGACAACCTTATGGTGTTAGAGAAAACAATGCTAGAGAATGAGAGTTGCGCAAAAGTATATTTATTATATTATACTTACGAATACTTAGTATAAGTTAAATAGGAAATACTTAGAATGGAACATTATTATTAGGGGAACGTTATTTTCCCGCCAAAAGTAACGACGACAATGGTGCCGGTGAGTTCAATTTTTTAAATGAATTTACCGCGGCACCAAGGTAAAATAACTTTTCAATGAAAAGCTTTCGGGATTTTCCCAATTTCGAGGGACAAAAAATTTATTGATATTAAACATTTCGACACAAAAAGGTAGTGAATTGTGACCAAAACTTTATAATGTCCGTTTGCCAGAGAGAATGTATCTACTAATGTGCGTAGGGATTCATAAATATGTTATTTTCATTACTCGATGTATACCGCTACTTCGTAGGCACATAATGAAATTCAAAATTTGCAAATATGCTAATCCAGTATAGCTTACTACCATGCCAAATTTCTACTAGATTCAATTAAAATCCGTTTCATAGTTATTGAGTGAAGAAGTAACTAAAATACACATTACACACTCACTCACGAACTTTCACCTTTATAGGTATTATTAGTGTAATTATTAGTTTATATTATCTACTTTGTAATCACGTACTACTCGTATCGTATTACATGCCAAAAATATGAAACTGAGTCCATTGAAGCCAGTAAATACGTAATAATATTGTTATATACATGTATTTAAGACTATTTTTAAGATAAAAAAAGGTCACGAGTCCAACGCAAACTTGCAATAAACTTAAAGGATCATTCCGTTCACGTTAAGCTAATTATAGTGCGAGAAGAAAGAATAGTTGCGATAAATTAGTCTGGAATTAGGCAAATGAATTCCGCCGTCTCCGTGTTTTCGCGAAGAAATCTTAATTAAGTCCGTGAAATATGTCGGCGTTTGCGTTTAATGGCCGCCATTTTGTTTACCGCCCGCCGCCATTACCGCGCGCTGACAATCGCTTGAACTTCATTTTGCTTACTCTGTACTCCGTTACTGTCCTGTTGCTTACTTTATACTACTTCAGATCTATTTTTGAATAAACATAAACAATTAGATAATATTTATATTACGTTTATATAAAAATATATATCTACTTTACAAATGACACGTTTTTACCGTGTTATCCCTTAATATTGTGTAAGTATACTAATATGATAAAGGGGATTCCTTTATTTGCATTAAATGGGCTCCAAAATGACTGCAATTTTGATTTGATTTGACACAAATACAGAATAGACCATTAAATAATTATAATATATTATTTCTTTCTTCATTATTTCTATATGGACATAAAATTTGTAATGGCACATGAGTCATGACACAATCAAAACGTAAAATATTAACTATAGCTGATCGGCAATTTCAGAAACAATCAGGCTCTCAGAAATCGGTGGAATTAAAATAATGATAATAATAATATTTTTTTATTTTCTCTCACAATCATAAATTACATACAACACAAGGTATTTACTGTATGTACTTTATGATTGTGAAAGAAACAAAAGTAAAACATATTTTAAATTAAAATTACGAATAACAAACCTTACCATCCTTTTCCCGAATTCAGACCATTTTCGATGTTATTTTCGGTCAAAAAATGAAGGACAAACAGAGTCAATTCACACAGGATAGGTCCACGTGTCCAACTAATAGTGTAGGTAATAGCGCCGGTGCTAAGCCGGCGCTCGCTGATGGGATTTGAGCGTTCATTGGACCTAAAGCTTTCATTACTGCTAGTGCTCGATTCTAACACCTATATTATAAAAAAATGAGAATAGCCCACCTTATAGTGCGACTGACTTTAGATCTACCCCTTTCTAAACTTATTGTTATAATTATTGTACCATAGTAGGTACCATAGTACCATTTCACATTCAATACATTCTCGAAATTGAATGTTGTAGTTTATGTTGTATCTTATTGTAAGCTGAGGCTCATGGTGTTGTACACATATTGTATCAATTTTAACTTATTTTGTATTTTCAAATTGGTCCTTAATTAAAGAAACTATTTAAGGCGAGGAATAACCGCTACACAAAGATCTTATTAAAAAAGTAATCGGTTAAAACTCTAAGTAAATAATTAAACTAATTTATTGGCATTTAATTACAGCTCTAAATCCTATATGTACTGTATTTACTCTCATAAAAACCGCCAAAAGTGACAGTTTTAGCAATTACTTTTGAGAGTAAATACAGTATAGGGTTTAGAGCTGTGATTAAATGCCAATAAATTAGTTTAACTATTTACTAAGAGTTTTAACCGATCACTTTTTTAACAAGATCTTTATGTCATTGTAAAATTTATTTTAAAAAGAGTGGCGCTAGTTGTTGTATTCCTCGCCTTATGCGAAAAACGCTGCCTCTACAGTGTCGTTTGAAACTCCCTTATAAATGATTAAGCGAGAATAAAAATTATTATGAGATGAATGTCGCTACTGCCGTGGTGTCGTGTGAAAACTAGCTAACTTGCGCAAGTGGCATGGTCCGTACGTTTTTGATTTCTAACTTCGTCATAATCGGTGGCATCTTGGCCAAGACCCGAACGGAGTCCAACTTATCCGGCGTTTATACCAGGGATGTTATATAGTTAGACGACCTCCGTAGCGCAGTTGGTTGAGCGCGTTGGTGCTCGAACGAAAGGTCGCGGGTTCAAATCCCGCCGAGGGAACAAAAAGTTTTCAATGTTCCTGGGTCATGGATGTGTATTAAATTTGTGTATAATATAATAAAAATCTTAAATATGTGTATAGTATAATAGTATTAAATATATTTCCGTTGTCTGGTACCTGTAACACAAGTTCTTCGGATACTTAGCACAGGGCCAGATTGACGTGGTGTGAAGCGTCCATAGATATTATTATTATTATTATTATTATTATATGAAATATCGGATACGGATATGAAATTATTTCGTATAATATCGGTTAAGGATATTAAATTTTTAAGGAATTTCAAAAGTTAAATACATACGACTTACGGCTCTTTTCAACCGACCATATAACAACACATTTGAATTGGTCACAAGTCAGTTGTTTACGAGAAATTTATGACGACAACAGAAGAAAACAAACAATGCGCGTGGCTTGTGTGTTGGCAGCGGCCGGCCGATCAACACAACTTGTCATAAATAAAAATAAAAAATAAAAAAGCCTATATTTCCACAACCTTAGTTTTACATTTCAAATTATAGTTTAGAGTTAGTTTTTGGTTAAATTTTCCTTATGCCTAAGTGTTAGTAGTTGTTACTTTTATTGGTTATGGACCCCTCTTCGGGTAAAGGCCTCCTCCAGTCCTTTCCATACATCTCTTTCCTTGTCGATATCTTGCCAGTCCTTTCCTATCATTTCTGTTATATCGTCGACCCAACGTCTTTTTGGTCGCCCTGCTCTTCTTTTGCCGGTTGGCAAAAGAAGAGCAGGGCGACCAGCAGGTGGACAATTAATGCCACAAAATGGAAAGGCCATTTTGTGGCATTAATTGTCCACCTGCTGTCCGTATATCTACTACTACAACTTGTCATAACGTGTCTCAATTAGGCTCCGCCCCTATTCGGTACTATCCGTAACTATTATTTCGGTTACGGTTACGGATATTTCTTTATATCGGATATCAGATAGTTTCGGTTACGGTTACGGAGCTAACATCCCTGGTTTATACGTGGCTATACATCGCCGGTTTCCGCCCCACATTTGGGTCTGTAACAACCGCGACAGCTGCCGCCAACTTCTCGCCCCAAACTGCCTACCAGTTTTACGTGTTATGCTAAATGTTTTAAACTATTGCCATTTTGTTGACTTTGGGCTAAATTGCGGAGTTACTTTCGTTGCTAATTTTGTGTAATAATTTAAAATATCACTGTATACCGAAGTATAGTATGCTTTACCCTCAGACCAAAAAAAGAATTGAATGTTTTGTAGTTGATCACTCGTACATGTAATATTACACAATTCGACGCAAGAAAACGATAATGCTGTGTTTACAGTACTTACAGCATTTTCGTTTTTTGCGTCGATATACATACATAAACCGCACAAATGCGAAATGCAACCGTACAAAACGCAAAAAATCACTTTTGTTGTATGGCTCCTTGAATATTACTATTTTTTTTTAGTTTTTTGATATAGCGGCAACAGAAATACTTCATATATAAATACATCTGTTTATCATGGTTTATGAGGTACAGCCTGGTTACAGACAGACGGACGGACAGCAGAGTTGTATTAATAGTTTTACACTTTCCTTCCAAAGTTCCCTGCAACTAAGGCGTTATTTATTCACAAGATTCATTCACAACACGCTTGCACGGCGAGGCGTAGTTTAGTCTTTACAGAATTTAATGTCCAGTTTTAATTTAGTCCGAGGTCATACCCCTTTACAAATAAAATTATTTATACAACTGATTATTTGGTCAATGTTGCTTTCTTTGTCTGGTTGAGACACATTACAAACTATCGCCTTAATAATTAGAGTGATTTCCAACTGAAAACTTTAAAATCAATAACTTGAAAACAAATAGAGCCTTTTGAAATAAATAGCAGTCGTACTGAGCATCTAATGACGTCTGCTAATGAGGGAAAGCAGTATTAGTCGTTGGTTCATTTGCGCCAGTCAATTCTTCAAGCCGCTTAGCAGACAGTAATAATTAACTACTCGAAACACTCAGTCTACGAAATATATACAAGATTAATTGTTTTTAAGTGAACACTTTTGAACCTCGTTGAAAAAAGGGGTATGTGGTGTATGTCACTATGACAGTTGACACTTCAACTGTCATAGTGACATACACCACAACGCGCTGAACGTTCAGATCATTCATAACGCTGACATTGACAGCTGACAGTGCCTGTGAAAACAGTTCAAAACGATCCTAAACAGTGCTAAAGAAACGCAAATCTGAACGAAAAAAACGTTATTTTCGTTTACTATTTTCTTTAGCACTGTTTAGGATCGTTTTGAACTGTTTTCACAGGCACTGTCAGCTGTCAATGTCTGCGTTATGAATGATCTGAACGTTCAGAGCGTCTCCTGGAACACAGGGCTAGCCTTACGTGATGATGATACGTTGACGAGCTATATTATATTATAATATACGAATACTACATGTGACATCGTAGCCCCTAGATTTTAATCTAGTTTTGTTTTAAAGTGATTCGCGAGTGTATTCATCATCAAAAGTTCCCTCACTGCTTGACAGTTAGCCTTTTGAATGTTTTTTTTTAATTGATGTTATTATAGCCACCTGGTAAACAAATAATCTAAAACTAAAATTATTTAAGTACCATTAAATATATTGAAGATATTAAATTATGAAATAAAACGCCCAATTTTCTGGGCAATTTTTTTTTGCGACATATCACCTTCATCCATTCATGTCTTAAATTTTTAAACTTAAATTTGATAAGACATTCTTATTTTAGATCTTTTTATTTTCTTTGTAACAAGTCCAAAAGTAAATAAATATAATATTGATTCAATAATCCAATTATCAAAACAAATTTTGATATAATCTCTATTCCGACAACACGCTTACCTTTCCTCTTAACGTTGTATAACCTTTTTCTCTTTATGTATTAGTAAGAGGTGTGTCAAAATTGCTTCAGTGTTTAAAAGACTCAGAGGACTATCGTTTTAGTTTTTGCAAATTTTGTCTCTACAAATTTTTATACGATTCTACATGTGTAGCGACTCTACAAGATCATCTACTATGGAAAGACTTCGTAATAGTACCAACAGTGTCCTCAGAACGTTAGCTGGAAATATTGATAGCCCCTTCCATGTATTACTTCCAAGTATACTAACTCTTGAAATTATATAAGTTTTTTTTATGTATAACCTATTTTACTAATCCGCAGTGTAGTTATTAATTTTGATTTTTATTCATTACTTGATGTTTTGGTTTACGGACTTTCTGGTCTGAAATAAAGATTTATTATTATTATTGGCGTTATACAAATCCCTAATTAAACGCACTTAAAACAGAACAACTACAAAGATATAGTAAAACACAAACTACTTGCACTTTATTTGTTATTTTAAATGTGAAGTGCAATTAGTTTGTGTTTTACTATATCACATGAATTTCCACCAAGAACCTACAGTACATTCAATAACAACAGCTACAAAGACGGTGAAAAAATTAATTATTAAAAGCATGCACCTGTTATGCTGGCGTAATCCCGATCAATAGGAAGAGAATTTGCTGGTAATGAAATAGTTATTCTGCTCGGCAAAATATATCCTTTCGGACCATCGCGGCGCCTGATTGGGTATTGTAAATATTTGCACTCGGGAATACTGGAGCCACACTGTTGAAATATATTGTTGTGTGTCCAGACTCTATGCGTCAATTTTACATAAATAGTTGAAGTCGTAGCCCCCGGTTTCTGAAAGGCAAATCAACGATAAAATCAACTAATCAGTATTTAAGTCACATTAATCTTGTCAGCAGTCGCATTTAGTACAAAATTTTAACTAGACAAGATATTTGGACACTGATTAGTTGATTTGGCGTTGATTTACCTTTCAGAAACTGGGGGCTAGGCTTTTACATCTTGAAAATTACCAGTATTCATGGGTAGCACACTTTTAAGTTACTTAGTTTGTTCAGTCTCGTTAATCGTAAAATTAATTCCAATCGTTCTAAACTTAGAGTTAGTCTTTATTAAAATTAAGTTTCGATTTTATGGAAATTATATAGAAAAATTCCGTATGTTTTCAAGAGTGGTAAATGATATGACAGCAAAATTAACAATGGAATCAGATTGAAATTGAACTTAGTTTCAAGAGTAAGGTTTGATCGAATCAAATATATTAAAAAAAAAGTAATAAAACCTCACTAGAACCTTTTATTGAAACCAGATCACGCACGCTGAAGTTAGCTTATAGTGTCAAGTATTTCTACTCTTTTTTCCTGTGTCTTTGTCTCTCGATGTTGTCCAGCTGGTCACAAGAAATCTCTAATCCCATGTTCACAAGTTTGGCAACATGCCAATCGACGCAACAAGTAGGTACAGTTTAAATTCCGTCGAGGCTTCTTGGTCGTTTAGCGTGCTTGAGGTGTCCCTTACGCGATAGGTTTTGGAACAACGCCACAGATTCACATGTTGCGGCACAGAACAAGATAGAAGTGGTTTATGTGCGAGACGATCATAAGACTACACAGTATAAATACATGAATTTCACGGCTCAGGACCGTCGTGAAGTTATTATCGATGTGTTTTTCTCAACTGCTTTCTCTTTTCGGATTAGGATTAGAATGGGTATTGTCCATTTTTTTTAATTGTGCCCATTACAAAAACATTTCGAGGAATAAGGTCAGTGATCGTTTTTCTGTATAGGTACAGTGTGTAAAAAGAGCAGTCACTATAACTTTGAGATACGATTTTATTTATTACGACCTTTCCCCATTTCGGAAATGTATTTTTTTATAACTAAAAAAAATTTTTTTTCTTTTTACCATTTCTTACTTTTTTGTCGCAAAAATAATAATAAACCCAAAAAAAAATTTTTTTTCAAATTTCTAGAATGAGAAAAGGTAGTATAATCATATCCCAAAGTTATAGTGACTGCTCTTTTTACACACGCTATAAACTAAAAAAAAAAACCAATTAGTTACTTATATTTTTAAACAAATATGTTTAACCTTAGTTTGACCTTCAATGACTTCATCACTGGAAACCATTACTATTAATATTTACTCAGGGATTTGAGATTAGTATTTCTTATGACATTTAACAACATGTTGAATTTTGACAATGCTCTTTTTTTAATTAGTTATTATGTATTCATTCAAACACAGGTCGCTGGTGCCCTGCATCTGCGATCTTCTTAATATAGTTTTCCAACTAATTGCCTAGGACAAATATAGCATTGAGCTAGGGTGCGAAATAAATTACAATTTTGCTCCGTTCGAATTACGATCGAAGTTAAATTAAGCGTTCATTTTGACGTTTAATAACGGCACATAAATAATTCATTAGGCGATATAAAAGACGCGGGGTTTTAATATCGAAGTGCACCTGCGGGCGGGGCTTCATAAGTCAGCTGCGAGCTGGTGGCCTTCACACGATGTTACTTTACAAATGTTTAAATAAAAATACTCTAGATAACGTGTCCCATACAAATTCAAGTCTAAAATCTGTCCACGTGGTATATGCCTACATTTATTTCATGACGGACTGAAACAAAAGTTTTAAAACATATATAAGACACTTAATTCAATTACAATAAAACTTCCATTTGTTTCTCTGTAAATAAAGTATGTAATCTTATTCATCGAGTAGGTTACACAATCATAATACAATCTTTACATAACTAAAATAACCTTACCTGTAAATAAAGAAACGACAATAAAAGTTTATTGTTATCATCTCTCGATTAACACATCTTAATAAACTATAACACTAAATCATAAATAAATTATAATAAAATTACATATCTTCAATAATAACAGAATGTCAGACGCGACATGTGAGACATGTCACGTAAAGCGTGGGGTGCGCGCGCATATTAAAATTAAAGAAACCATTTTCTTTACATCTCCCTCCTCCAGAGTGAGAATTGCTCCAGTAATACTCATTGTAATTGCACCTACTAACAATTATATTACAGCATTATCCTCTTCATCGTTAAACTCGTCTTCCATTCGAATAAGTTTTGTAATATGGTATAAGCTTGTATCTTTCTTTATTCTTCCTGTGTTTATTTTATATATTGTATTCGATATTTTATCTATTATTTCAAATGGACCGATTCTTAAATTATCCAATTTTTTTCTATTTAATTTATTACCGTTTTCAATATAAACTAGTTCTCCTATGTTAAATTCACTTTGTCTTCTGCCTTTATCAAATAATTTCTTGTTATATATATGTGATCGAATCGTTCTTGCTAATGCTTCTTTTCTGTCTCTAATCCAAGTTTCTGTATTTGTCAGTTGTCGTAGTTCTTGTGGCAAGATGCTAGTGACCTTACCCTCTAATAAATACACTGGTGCAAAGCCTGTGACTGAGTGTTCGGTTTCATTATACTTATCTGTACATTCTTTTGCGATCAATGCCCAAGATTTCTTTTCACTTTTTTCATTTATTTTACACCTCATTTTATTAACTAGTGTTTGGTTTAATCTTTCATTGAGTCCGTTTGAAAATGGAGTATCAACTGCAGTAAAGATTAGTTTTACATCATTATTTTTCAAAAAATCTTTAAATTCTTTTGAATTTAATCCTGGGTATTGATCTGCTAGTAATATGTCAATTTTTTTTACCAACTTAATGAAATCTGTAGCATTTTGTGTTTTTGATGTTAAGATAAACGCAAATCTTGTAAAATGATCAACTAACAAGTGTAGATATTTCTTCGTTGATCTTTGTCCCCCAAAGCCACCAATGGTATCTATAGACATTATCTGAAATGGTTTTGATGCTGGCCCCAGGTGTGACATCAGCCCATATTTATCTTGACCTCTCGATTTATTCTTTATACAGGTTTCACAATTCTTGCATATTTTTTTTTTATTTCTTGTTAAACTCTTTGCTGTATAATAAGGACTGATTTTATTTATCATTTGGTTGATACCCAAATGGCACCATTCACTGTGTATTTCTTTTAATAACTTTACACTTGATTCTTCAGATAACATAATTTTTTCTCTATTTCGTATCTTTTTGTATAGTATACCATTTCTTTCAATTAATTTATTTCTTATTCTCCCTATATTCTCGTTATTTTTTTGATCTATCTTAATATAATCTAATGTTATCAAATTTACAATTTTTAAAATTTCTTCATCATCTTCATCGTTGTCTTCTAATACTGGGTTTCTACTGAGACTATCTGCTTCAGTATTATCTTTCCCAGGAATATACTTAATATTAAAGTCATATTGTGACAAATAGAAAGTCAATTCACCAAGTTCCTCGTCTGTTCTAGCCTTTAAGTTGAGGTTTTCTAATGGTTTGTGATCTGAATAAACGGTAAATTTTCTTCCAATTAACCAATATTGCCAGTATTTTATAGCTTCTTTTATTGCCAAGCATTCAAGGTATATTGCCTTCTTCCTTTTTTGCGAATCATTAAGTTTCTTTGAAAAATAGCCAACCGGTTTTTCTCTTCCATCTTTTTGAATCTGTTTTAATATTGCACCTATACCATTCAATGAGGCATCGGTGTAAATCGTAATAGGTAAGTCTTTATCAAATATTTCCAGTACTGGTTGTTTACATAATATATTTTTTATATCAGCGAAAGATCTCTCACATTCTTCTGACCACATAAATTGAACATTTTTTCTCAATAATTTATGAAGTGGATCTAATATGATCGAGCAATTTGGTATGTATTCGTGGTAAAAGTTAATCTTCCCCAGAAACTGTCTAATGTTCTTCTGAGTTTTAGGAGTTGGAAAATTTTTTATCGAAATAATGTTATCTTTGATTGGTTTTACCGTATTATTTCCTATTATGTGTCCTAAATATTTTACTGATGTTGCTGCAAATGTGCATTTTTTAAATTTTAATCTGAAACCTTCATCTATTATTGCTTTAAGTACTTTTTCTATGTGTTCTATATGTTCTTTAAATGATCGTGAAAATATTAAGATATCATCAATGTAATTCTCAGTAAAGTCTTTCAAATTATTATTTCTTAATATATTTGATAATATTCTCTGGAAAATAGCAGGTGATGTTTTTAACCCAAACGGCAGGCAAGTCCATTGGTAATGTCCATCCTGTGTGACAAAGCCTGTCTTCTGTCTATCTTCAATACGTAGTGGTATAGACCAAAATGCGGAATTTATATCAAGTGTTGTAAAATAGTTACAATTTCTTGCTTTAATTATCAAGTCGCTTATTAATGGAAATGGTTGTGCTTGTGGTATGACTATCTTGTTTAATTCACGAAAATCAATACAAAGTCTTGATTTTGTATTTTCGTCTCTTTTAAATGCCAAGGTAACTGGCGCCGCAAATGGACTGTAAGATTCCTCAATTAAATTATTTTTAAGTAAATTTGCTATCTGATTTTCTATTTCTTTTTTGTCCTCTATTGTGCATCGATATGGCCTTTTGCTGCAATACCTATCCACTAGTAAGTCTATCCGGGCCTCATATTCTTTTACTGTACCTATATCATATTTATTTTTGGCAAATACAGTATTATAATTATCTACCAAACTTTGTATTTGAGTCTTTTTGACGTTGTCCAAGTGATGTAGGTTTGTTATAAACTCATTATTACTCACATGCTCGTTAAAATTTATTTTAACTGTTTCTATCTCTTTCAATCCATCCGTAGTATTTATCTGCTTCCTTGTCTTTTGCGATATTTTCAGATCTTCATTTTGAATAAGTTTAAATTTTTTTATCATATTGTGAAGTCTAGGGGTATCTAGATATTAGGGGACACAAGTGAAACGCTCAGATGCTAATTACCGACTGTTTATTCAATAATATTCTAATACTAAAATCCAGTCACACACGAATCTTACACACACAATAACATCTCGCACGCGTCAGCATACATACACATGTTACAGTCATGTTACACAATATATAACCCTTACACTATTCCCCCCTTTTTAAAAAAAATAATAATTATATACTTAATTATATAATTATCTTTACATACACTTAAAATTTTACCACTATTAAGTTTTCAGTTTTTACATATCAATCATCAATAAAATCAATATTCCAAATATTAATATCTATAATTTAATAATTCTTGCGCTGCATTAACTAGTTTTACAGCGTCATAATTAAAAATAGTACAATAGTATACGTGTAAAAAAAATGTATGACGAATGTAAAGTGTATATTGTCATATAAAATAAAAGTAAATACAAAAAAAAATATTTTTCTTTTCACATAAATCTTAGACAAGTGTATAATAAAAAAAATCAATATAAATTGTATTATTCGAAACGAACAGGTTGTCTTACTATGCGTCCACATTTAGTTGTTTTTAATTGCGGGACGGAGGATTGTATTTCCGTAGCGTTACTATCGGTTTCTTTACTCGAATCTAACTCGCTACTTAATTTTACTTTTGCACGGGCGTTGGCGATACTACTGTCGCCTAAACTCGAATGTAACTCGTCACTACTCTTAGTAACAACATTATCACTTCGAATAACACAATCATTTTTCAACAAATATGCAGGTTTCAGCCTGTCAATTGAAATATTTACTACTCTGTTACCTTGTTTAATTTTGTAGACTTTTAAACCTCTATCAAGGACTTGGTAAGGTCCTTCGTATGGTGGCTGTAAAGGTCTACGTATATGATCAACTCGCACAAAGACGTGACTACATTCATTTAAGTCAGGGTGCACAAATAAATTTCTAGAACTAGGATGTTTATTCGATATAGGCTTTAAATCGTTAAGCGTACTACGTAACCTTTCAACAAAATTGTTATTATCCGAATTAACATTTTTCGGCGTGCTATAAAAATCGCTCGGTAAACGTATGGGGTGTCCGTATGTCATTTCCGCTGTACTAATACCATTATCATGTCTAGAAACTGCTCTCAACCCGAGCATAACAGTTGGCAACTCTACAATCCATGATGATGCTGATGACTGCAAGCGAGCAGTCAATGCTGACTTTAACGACCTATGCCACCGCTCTACTATCCCATTACTTTGCGGATGGTAGGCAGTGGTTCGCGACTTTTGAATACCCATCATCTTCATAAGTTGAGCGAACAGGCTGCTTTCGAATTGCCTGCCTTGGTCGCTAGTTAACTTTACTGGGCATCCAAACCTTGCTATCCAACCTTCGTATATCGTCTTCGCTACTACATCTGCGGTAATTTCTTTTACGGGAAATGCTTCCGGCCACCTCGTACGTCTATCGATCATCGTCACTAAATACCTATACCCTTCGTTAGTCGTGGGGAGCGGTCCGACAATATCTACGTGAACGTGCTCAAAACGTTCACACAAAGGAAACTCTTGAATATCCGAGAAAGTATGCCTACCTATCTTAGCCTTCTGACACTGGACACATGCTCTAGTCCATTTACCTATATCCTGGTTCATTCCAGGCCAAAAGAATTTTTCTTGAACCATCCTGCGAGTACATCGGATGCTAGGGTGGCTCAAGTTATGTACTGATTCGAATGCAATTCTACGAAACGACTCTGGTAGATAAGGCCTTGCATTGTCAGTAGACATCTCACATAACAAAGCTTTGCTGCAACCGGGCAGCGCAACCTTTTTCAAATAAATACTACTACTTTTCTGATCAGATAATTTAGTAAAGTCATTTTCTTGTTCTGAGGCTAACTTTTCCCAGTCAATAACACTAGGGCAATCTATGATTTCTATACGCGATAAACTATCAGCGACTATATTATTTTGTCCTTCAATATGCCTAATATCTGTTGTAAATTCGCTAATAAATGATAAATGTCTAGTTCTTCTAGGAGACTCTTTTTCTGGATTGACGTTATTAAAAGCGTAACTAAGGGCTTTATGATCCGTATAAATTATTAACTCGCGACCTTCTATCATACCACGAAAGTGTTTTATTGCTAAGTAAATTGCTAATAATTCACGATCGTAGGTCGAATACTTTTGCTGAGTACTAGTCATCTTTTTAGAAAAATATCCTAACGGTTTCCAACTGTTTCCTACACGTTGTTGCAAAACCGCACCAACAGAAAAATTTGATGCGTCGGTCATAAGCGCATATGGCGCAACATCGCACGGGTACGATAACGTGACTGCATTCTTTAGTGCTAGCTTACATTGCGCGAATGCATCCTCAGCGCATTTAGTCCATGCAATACGACTTTTGTCTTTCCTTTTAGAGTTATGTAAATAATTATTTAAGATTGATTGATATCGTACTGCATCTGGGATGTGCGCACGATAAAAATTTATTATACCCAAAAATCGGCGTAATTCCTCTATAGTTTGAGGTTGAGGAATTTCCATGACTGCTTTAATTTTATCATCTAATGGTCGTATCCCTTCCGGCGATACGTCATACCCTAGGAACTCTATACTAGACTGATTAAAGGAACATTTTGACAAGTTTAACGTAATACTGTACTCTTTAAATCTATTAAATATTTTTCTCAAATGTAATTCATGAATTTCTGCGCTAGTACTTGCAACCAAAATATCGTCAATGTAAGCAAATAAACAAGAATTTTGCGAATTATCATTTTCAAAAGTAATAAAATCTATTCCCTGTAAAACTGTGTGGCTCATGAACCTTTGAAATGTTTGCGCAGCGTTTCTCAGACCGAAGGTCATTCTGGGAAATTCAAATAACCCAAAAGGAGTTATTATAGCTGTTTTCTCTACGTCACACGGGTTTACAGGAATAGCATGGTACGCACGACAAATATCAATTTTAGAAAAATAAGTTTTACTTGCTAACAATTTTGTAAAATCTTGTAATCTGGGAACGGGGTACCTGTCTGGCTTCGTAATAGCATTAAGACGCCTGTAGTCACCACACGGACGTAGCTCTCCGTTCTTCTTCACGACGACGTGCAGCGGGCTCGCCCAGGGAGACTTAGACGGGCGGCATATGCCCATCTCCTGCATGACTCTAAATTCTTCCTTAACTAATTTATACTTATCTGTAGGTAAAGGGCGGGCGCGCGCGTGCACCGGTGGGCCTACGGTCTCTATATGGTGAAATATTGAATGTTGCGTACACTCTTTAAACGAAATTGGTCTCGTAATTTCAGGGTAACAGGATAGTAAATTATGTAAAGGATGTGAATCCTCTAAAGTCTTAATACTAGGTTGGTCACAATTAATTATTGTCACACATGCATTTAAATTTGTTACCGTATCTATTAATCTATGCGACTTAATATCTACCAATAAGCCATAATGACTTAAAAAATCAGCCCCAAGGATGGGCTGTTTAATATCGGCTACAACAAAAGTCCAACGGAAGGCTCGTCTTAACTTTAAATTTAGCTCTAGCGTTCTAAGACCAAAAGTTCTAATTTCCGTTCCGTTGGCTGCAAATAACTTATAATCTAAACTTACAATACTGTCTATTCGTGAAGTTCTGGGCAGTACCGAAACATTGGCGCCGGTGTCCACTAGGAAACGCATACCACTTTTTGAGTCAGTAACGCATAGGCGGTGAGATCTGATCACGGCACAAATATCCGCCTCCTTCCGTGCCGGAACTAGTTTTCCTTCTGCTTCTTGCCCCAGCTGCATGGCTCGACACATCGATGTGCTCTCTCTTTGTATCTGAAGTGATAGCTACATAGCCAGTCTGGGCTCGCAGGGGTCCGTCGGTATGCAGACGATGCGGACGATCCACGATACCGGGAACGCGAGTGGGAGCGTGTACTGGAACGTCCTCTTCTCCACGGTCGGCAGGAACGCTGGAACTGCTCGAACTTCGCCGTCAGCTTCGCAATCTCTCCTCCCAGGTCTTGTCTAGGCGCGGCAGCTGCAGTTGTAGAAATTTCAGCCATATCGATAGGTCGCATTGTTTCGACGATCTTATCTGCTATTGATGCCAAATTTTCCGGATTTTTGGTATCAGTGGCAGCTAAAACACCTCGAACAGAAGGAGGTAACTGCCTTAACCACAACATACACAGGGTTTCAGTGCTGATCTTGCCGTTGGCCAGGTCTCTCATACGGCGGAGAAGCTGTGAGGGTTTCTGTTCACCAAGCTCCATCTCCATTAGCAGCTTTTCAAATTGCCGACTCTCACTCTCTTCATAAACCGAAATTAATCTCTCTTTAAGCGCTTGGAATTTATTTGAAGTTGGCGGATCACGCAGAAGGTCACTAACTTGCTGAATATTGTCCTTCCCCAGCTTGCCAACAACCAGGTTAAATTTTGTCTCATCGCTTAGTTTTTGCGGCGCTAAAATAGCTTCTGTATGCACGAACCAAAGACGAGGCTGGTCTGTCCAAAACTCGGATATTCTGCTCGAGACGGTAACTGCTGCTAGTTCAAAACCTTGGCTCACGGGCCTCGGTTGCGGTTGCTGCGGTTGTACATGCGGCTCCATCGTAATTTAAAAATCGAAAATTATTCACTATTAAAAAGTTCGACAAAAGTCTTAACGCGCACTTTACAAATTTAGAAAGACTTATTGTGCATATTCACGGGGTCACCACTGTGAAGTCTAGGGGTATCTAGATATTAGGGGACACAAGTGAAACGCTCAGATGCTAATTACCGACTGTTTATTCAATAATATTCTAATACTAAAATCCAGTCACACACGAATCTTACACACACAATAACATCTCGCACGCGTCAGCATACATACACATGTTACAGTCATGTTACACAATATATAACCCTTACAATATCTAGTCCTATAATAAAATCTTCAAAATCAACTTTGTCTACGATGAAAACATCGACATATTCTTCTATATCAAAAAGTTTTACCTTTATACTTATTAAACCTTTTGTGTATGTCACACCATTGACTGTTTTTAACAATATTCTATTTGTATCTTCTGAATCATTCCTTATTCTAATTAATCTTTTGTTTATCAGAGACACCTGGGAACCGGAATCATATGTTCCGTTTATTTGTACTTTGTCTTCTAATAACATATTTAATTTTATCAATGGTGTGCTTATTCGTTTTTTGTCTCTTCAGTCAGGTTTACTTCTATTATGGAATTACTTCCAATCATTTTGTTTTCTTTTCCTTCTATTTTAAGCCAGCATGATTGTTCTGGGTGGTATCGAGTACCTTTATTTAAATCTTGACAGTTTTTGCATGGCTTTTTGTCTCCAATATATTTCCTTTTGTCATTTTTTTCTTCTCTCTTTTTTGTGAAGCTTTTAATCTTTACCAAACTTTCACATTTACTTATTTCATGAAGCAATCTCGTTGTGTTTTCACATTTTTCTGGATCAATTCTATTTCTAATAAATTCTGGTAAGCCGGCTACCATAAGTGTAACTAGACTTTTCCCACCAATATTTTCATCCATATCTAATAATAACTTCTCTTTTCTTATGGCATATTCCATTAGTGATCCTTCTTTATATTTGTAAAATATAGCATACATTCCCGTACTCCATCCTTTATCAGCAAACGAATCCAAAAATTTGTCTTTCCACTCGGACCATCCAGCCTCGATTTTCAAAGTTTTTAATGTTGCCGAGTGCCAGTCTACACATGATCTGTCCAAGAATAATCTTAAAATTTCTATCTTTGTTGTATCTTTTTTAATTTCATATCGTTTGCATTCATTCTCAAATGTTTCTATCCATTGTCTCGCATTTGATAGTTTACATACAAATTTTTCAATCATAAATCTTTCTGATATATTCTTCAGATTCAATTGACCTTCGTTTTTTTGAGTAGTTTCGACTATTTCTATTTCTTTCATTTCTTTTAGATATAAATCATTAAACATTAAATTATCATCTTCATCAAAATAAGTTAGTAACATTTCATCCGTGCATGAAATCCATATCGTTCTCTCTTGACTTCTTTGATTTAAACTTTTTTTCACTCTTTTGTATGATTCTGTCTTAGTTAGTGCTATATGACGACTTGCGTATCTATCAGTTTCTAGCAGTATATATTTTTTGTTATTCTCTGTTGTAATGGAGGTAATGGCAATCACACTCGTCTTACTGTCGGTTTGTGATGCCTCATATCTAAATGCAAACTGCAATTTTTGTGCCATTATAAACAAGTATTGTCGTTTTATAAGACACTTAATTCAATTACAATAAAACTTCCATTTGTTTCTCTGTAAATAAAGTATGTAATCTTATTCATCGAGTAGGTTACACAATCATAATACAATCTTTACATAACTAAAATAACCTTACCTGTAAATAAAGAAACGACAGTAAAAGTTTATTGTTATCATCTCTCGATTAACACATCTTAATAAACTATAACACTAAATCATAAATAAATTATAATAAAATTACATATCTTCAATAATAACAGAATGTCAGACGCGACATGTGAGACATGTCACGTAAAGCGTGGGGTGCGCGCGCATATTAAAATTAAAGAAACCATTTTCTTTACACATATTTTCAAGGTTGAGTTGGTGATTTGAAATTACTAATTGTGTCACTTCTAATCATTTAAATTTAAACACCACAATGTGTGTTTAAATTTAGATTTTTACAAATTGGAAGTGACATAAATAGCGATTTCAAATCAAGTATTGTCATTTGTGACACGTGTAGACATTGGCAGTGTTCTAAGCAAACTCAATGAAATAACGGCTCACTTTTCAAGATTGATTGATTTTCACCAAGACGGATTTCTTGTGCTGACACGTTAACTCGAAGCTGATTACGAGATCGAGACATAATATTATGTAATTAGCGATTTCAAATCAAGCATTGTAACTGGTGTGGACATTTGCAGTGAACTAAATAAAACTAAATGAAATAACAGCTCACTTTTCAAGATTGATTGATTTTCACCAAGACGGATTTCTTGTGCTGTCACGATATCTTGAAGCTGATCACGAAGGCTATTGGACATGGAATTAAATATCCTTCTGACGCCAACAGACTATGTTTTTCACCATGTTTTTCGCATCGCGTGATTTTAAACGTCAGTTTAAAGTAAATTAGATACTGAAAGTAGTTCTGACCTACTAAACGTTTGACGCCTTGTAACTTGTAAGTCGGAGGGAAAGAACAGACCTGCCTAAGTGGCAATTCGTTATAATTAAGGAGATTTTCAAAGCGAACCGAACGTTATTAGTTTTGAGACAATTAACGACCGTCGTGTTCGAGGTGACTTGGAAGTTTCGGGGTGATAAAACTTTAGTGTGGAATTATTCGCAAGAGAATCGTATTTATCTATAAAGCCGAAGAGTTTGTTTATTGGAACGTGCTAATCTCAGGAACTACTGGGCAGAATTTAAAAATAATTTCTTCAGGCTATAATAATTATACAGGGTGATTCATGGTGTATATATTAAGCCGAATATAGTGTAAAGAGAACGCAAAGAGCATTTTTTGTTTTGGCACCTCATATAAATTACTTACTATAACGCGACAAATCACGATTAAAGAGATCCACAAAAGTTACAAAACAGATGAGTTTCAATCCTGGTCAGGTCTTAGGCCTACGATTAGTGCGTCCGTGTGCATTGACTCCTTGTGGTCATTTTAGACATTTGATTTTTTTTTAGTTCTATTTTTTTTTATAGTAATTATTATGAGATGCCAAAAATGCTCTACGCGTCATTCTCTTCACACTATATTCGGGTTAATATATGAACCAAGAATCGACTGTATCTGAATCATCACGCTAAGACCAATATTAGCGGAGCACTGTTGGGAGATGTTTCGAAGTCCGAGGCTTTTACGCGGATGAAGTGCACATTTTTTTTTCCGGAAGAGCCTGTGCTATTCGGAAGAGCCTGTGATATTGGTCAAAGGCCGTTTTAGGATCGGACTATGACTGCCTGTGGCTTGTCTTTGTTTACTGAATCGTCACACCCCTGGTGGGTGACGCTCAATCTGGGAGTACGAAGTGAACACTCAGATAGATTTAATTATATATATGCAAAACAACTATAAATTAATAGCAATTACTGAAAATGAAAAATCTTTTATTTCCAAATAGGTTAGTTACTAACACTTTTAGAATTGTCCTACGTGATGACCTACCACCGGTTCGGAGACTAACCCGGCGAGAAGAACCGGCGTAAGAAACTCGCTCAGGGCCACCTTTTAGCAAAAAGATGGGAAAATTGAAAACTCAAATACATTAAAAACAAAAATTAAAATTAAATTATAAATAAAAAAAAACCTGACTTAGCGTGTAACATTCCTATCACACCTAACAAACGACCTGATGACCTTGAAGACCTGAACCGATTTCCACCAAACATAGCTAAGAACACTCTCGACTGATATATATACCTTTCAAACAAAACCGCATTAAAATCTAATCATCCGTTTAGGAGCTACGATGTCATAGACATACACATTTACACAGACACGTCAAATTTATAACACCCCGTCATTTTTGCGTCGGGGGTTAATAAATTATAGCTAAGAAGACTCGAGAAGAAAATCGGTCCATGCCGTGGCACGGACATTTTGCATTGAAATTCAATTTGCTAGCATTGAATTTATTTCACTGACCAATTGAAAAAATTGGCTCAAATATAGAGAAGAGCTCGGGGAAATCCTTCCGGGGAAAGGACATAAGCTATTATTTGTAAGGTTTCATTTAATTAGCACATTGGTTTGTAATAATTTTAGTATTATTTTTTTATTTGCACTGGCCTCACTGAGAAACTAAAGAATAATAAAATTATGGTTGTAACGGGAATGAAAAATGGCGGTCTGGAGGCAGTCAGCCTCTGCCAGTGGTACGAGATGGTGGTGTTAGTCGGAATCTAAAGGCTTATTTAAGAACTGATGATTGTGTTTTAGGCCGGCCGCATACATATGTTTTCCGTGTGGTTTTCCGTATTAGTTTTTCGAATGCGTAATTTCGAATTGGAATTGACTGACCGTGAGACTAGCGCAAACGTTCGTTTTTTTTTTCATTCGGAATGTATTCACGTCAGTACAATTTATGCGTAACCAGTACAGATAATTATTAATTATTCAATACATATTATATATATAAGACACTTAAATCAATTACAATAAAACTTCCATTTGTTTCTCTGTAAATAAAGTATGTAATCTTATTCATCGAGTAGGTTACACAATCATAATACAATCTTTACATAACTAAAATAACCTTACCTGTAAATAAAGAAACGACAATAAAAGTTTATTGTTATCATCTCTCGATTAACACATCTTAATAAACTATAACACTAAATCATAAATAAATTATAATAAAATTAAATATCTTAAATAATAACATAATGTCAGACGCGACATGTCACGTAAAGCGTGGGGTGCGCGCGCATATTAAAATTAAAGAAACCATTTTCTTTACATATATTCGTCAGATGCGCGCGGCACGGGCGCGAAACCGAATAGAAATTTCCGAATGTGTGCGCCGGCACAAACAAAATGTGGGCGCTGCGTTTCGCATGACGTCATTAGGTTTTTTCGAGTAGGTTTCTCCGGACGCGCCGGCTTGCACACGAAACGTAGGTACGAGCCGAATTTATTGCGTCCGGAAAAAAAGCGAACGTCAGTTAATGTATTTTCTACTGATTCCACGCGTTCAGATGTCCGAATACGGAAAACGTATGTATGCGGCCGGCCTTAAGAAGTATTGATGAATTGGTTAATTTGTTATAATTATTCTGGTTGGATTAAAATGTTAATGGAATAAATATATTGTTATTCAACTGTTACTGGTTGTTTTTTGAGGGGTCTTACATATTATAGTGATAAAAGTACGGCTCCGATATTCATTTTTGCGAACGAAGTCACAGTTGCCTAGTTCGCGTAATTACGGAATTTTTCGGATGACGTCGAAAATAAACCGCAAAAAACCCGTAAATTGAACTGGGCTACACGACACCTTCACGGTCTGAACATCAAAGGGCGGGACTGAAAGGGCAGACCGAATTCATTTCACACAGAGCATAATCATGATTTGGTCGTCCATTACATTTGTACTGTTCTACGAACCTATACAATTAAAATTTATAATATCGGCTCGCCAGCTATACACAACGTCTTTGTCTTTCCCGGTCCCACCGCCATATACTTCCGGTTCCGCGTTGTGTATTGCCCGAGACGACAGATTATATTATACTTTTTTATAGAGGTTAATATGAGTACTTAGTCTCACACTATGTGGACACTACATCCCTTCCTTGTTTTATTTTGTTTTATAAATTTGTTTGACGTATAATCTTTGCACTCTATTTTATATATATTTTAAATGAAACAAATTGTTAGCAGCTACATTTTATTCTTATTATTAATCCTAATAATAAAGAAAAATAATATTACTTATTAATTAAGAATCAATTATTTGATTGCAACCATTGTTACTTCTATAAGTACTATCGAAACAAATTAATTATTTTCTAACCCTTCGTTTTGATCCAACACTTGCCATTCACCTTGAATTTTCTTCAGATGTACTACATTACGTCGTAATGGTTGTCCAGTCTCATCATTTCTTAACTCAATATCGCCTCCTTCCTTTGCTTCTACGGTATGTGTAGCTGGTTCAAAATTCAGGCTTAATTTATTTGTCTTGTTCATATTTTTTACATAAACTTTATCTCCGATCTCTATCTCACTTTCAATAGCATGACGTCTTTTATCAGCATATTGCTTTCCCTTTTCTTTTTGTATTTTATCTTTGTCTTTAGTTTCCAAGTCTTCAGGTCGCTCATATGTCATATCGTGGAGCATTGGAAGCTTATCACGAAATTGTCTGCGAAAAAATAGTTCAGCTGGGGTTTTGCCAGTAACAGTATGCGGAGTACTGTTATACATTGTCAAATATTCACGTAATGATTCTTTCCAATTTGCTTTTTCAGCTTGGGAAATTTTTAGGCGTTTCAGAATATCTCTATTTTGTCGCTCCACTTCACCGTTCTGTTGAGGCCAGTATGGGATTGTATTAAATAACTTAATGTTTCTCTCAATACAGAAAGATTTGAATTCGTCACTGGTAAATTGTCTACCGTTATCGGCTGTCATTGATGTTGGATTACCCAAACGACTAAAAATATCTTTTAAATTACTAATTATTTCAGAACTTGTAATTACACGACAAATTTTTATCTCTTTGTATCGCGAAAAATAATCCACTACTACTAACAGGTAGTCGGAACTAGGTAAAGGGCCCATCAAGTCAATAGCTATATCTGCCCAAGGCTCAGACGGTAATTCTCTACGTTTTAGCGGATTAGGGGGGTTTGGCGCTGAAACTAAAATACAGCTTTTGCAAGCTTTGCATATTCTTTCTGCATCTCTATCACATTTAGCCCACCAAACTTTAGTCCTTAATCGTGCCTTCATTGCGACTATACCAGGATGCCCTTCATGTGCAGCTTTTAATACAGGATCTCTCAACTTCTCAGGAATAACTATCTTCGTGCCTCTTAACAATATATCACCGTAGAAACATAACTCATTCTCAAATATTTTGTATGTTTTTACCAACTCGTCCCAAGTTCCATTATAGAGACCTTCCTTAACTTTTTTAATTTCTGGATCTTGGCGTGAATATTCTTCTATTTCAGTTAATGATACCGCTATCGGCTTACTCTGTTCTACTATACTTTGTACATAATTATCTTTATAGTCAACGTTGTTTACCGTTTGGCAAAGCCTCGACAACGGATCAGCAATGTTGGTTTTTCCTGGGCTATACTTTACCTTAAATTTGTAAGACTGCAATCTCAAAACCCATCTCTCAATACGTGCACATGGTTTAGCTTTTGGTCCAAAGATTGTTTCGAGGGGTTTGTGGTCCGTAACCAACTCGAACTCTTTTCCATACAGAAACATATTAAAATGTTCGACTGACCATACCAAAGCTAACGCCTCTTTCTCAGTTTGGCAATACCGTCGTTCACAGTCGCTTAAAGTTTTATTTCCGTAAGCAATTATTCTGGGGCCTTGATTGTCAATTTGGAATAAAACGGCTCCTAATCCGACTGGACTAGCATCTGCTACCACTATAGTTCTATCCTTAGGATTGTAATATCCTAAGCACGGTATTTTCACTAACGCCGCTTTTAACTCATCAAAAGCCGCTTGTTGACTTCTTCCCCAGTTTCCTGTAATGTCAGAGTTCCTTCCAGAATGTTTCCTAAGTAGTACTTTAAGAGGCTCTGTTGTAGTTGCTAAATGTGGTATCCATTTTCCGATAAAGTTTATTAACCCTAGAAAGCTTTGTAACTCCGCGATGTTTTTTGGAGGTCGGAATTCCATAATAGTAGTGATGTATTTATCTAAAGGTCTGACTCCTTTTTCAGATAATTCATGACCAAGAAATTGTATTTTTTCAGTCCGATAAATACACTTATCTTCTTTCAAAAGTACTTTATGCTGCTCTAAGACATCTAATACCTTTTTCAGACGGTCGTCATGTTCTTGTATGTCTTTTCCATATATAAGAATATCGTCAATAAAATTGATAACACCCTCACACTTTATGAGAATTCTTTCAAGTGTTTTCTGAAAAATCTCCGGTGCACATGTGATACCGAACATCATCCTTTTGTATCTGAATAGACCTTTATTGGTGATGAAAGTAGTTATGTAACGTGAATTGGGATGTAATTCGATGTGATGAAATGCGTCTTTTATATCCAGCTTGCTGAATATTTTAGCATCTCTAACCTTAGGTATCAATTGATGCATTGTTGGAAGAGGGTGATTTTCGCGTTGAATGGCTATGTTTGCTCTACGCATATCTACGCACAGTCGCACGTCACCATTTTCTTTTAAAATGGGCACAATGGGTGATATCCACGTCGACGGACCTTTAACTTCTTCTATAATACCTTTTCCCAATAGTTCCTCTATTTTCATATTAACTTTCTCTTCTAATGGAATAGGTATTCTTCTGTACGGTTGAGCAATAGGTTTTACTGTTTTATCAATAGGTATTTGTACTAAGACTTCGGAAAATTTTGGAAATTCCACATTTTGGATTTCATTTACACTGAAACCTATTTTTAAAATGCCCAATGCTGTTGCAGTTATTTTGCCTAACAAATCACGCGTACCATTTTCAACTACGTAAAAAGTTGCCATTTGTTTTCTAGAACCGACTTGTAAATCAGATTGAAATGATCCCAATAATTTTAAAGGAGAGCTGCTCCCGTATGCCACAAAATTCTTATTAGGGTTAGATTCTTGATTAACAATCTCAATATTATTGTATTTTAAATAATTCCATGTCTTATCTGTAAGTAAGTTATGATTGCAACCAGAATCTACTAACATGTCAATATGAATTCCTCCTACTTTACACTTAATAAGTGCATCATTATCAATATTGAAAATGTAATCTACTTTTTTAGTGCTACATGCCGGGTTTGATAGCTCTTCATTAATATTGTTGGTTTCCTTATATTTCTTACTTCCCTTCTTCGCTTCTTCCTGTGTTTCCCAAATTCTTTTCTTCGGTTGTTTTGTCCGGCATTGATTGCGAAAATGTCCTTTTACTCCGCATTTCAGACAGGTTTTTTCTCTCGCAAAACAATTTTTATCCCGTGCACGATGGTATTTGCTTCCGCATCTGCTGCATGGTTCAGACTTCCAATTAATGTCTTTATTATTATTTATTGTTATTTTGTTTACTCCTTGTATATCTGTTACTTTATTTTCAAAATTTCCTAACTGACGGCTAACTGCTTCTATAGTGTTCGCTTCCGATACAATATTTTCTAGTGATATCTCATCTCCTGTTTTTAATATCTTCTTACGCAGGTCATCCGAACCACATTTTTCTACAATTTGGTCTATAATATTTTCCTCAGCATTCGTAAACCTACATTTCTTAGCCTGTTGTCGTAACCTTACTAAAAACTTTTCAAATTTTTCTTGAGGTTCCTGCTTAAGGAGCCTAAAAATATGACGCTCGAATACCTTACATTGTCTTGGTGCAAAATATTCATCCAACTTTTCAATTGCAACCTCAAAGACGTCTTTATCACCAATGTTGCTATCAACATTGGCACCTGGGATATTATAGAAAATATCTTGTAACTCATGGCCACCGAAATGTAGCAAACATGCTCGTTTTTTTGTAGCAATGTCAACACCAGCTGCTTCAATATATATATCTAAACCTCGTTTCCATCGTTCCCATCTTATAGCAACGGAACTTACATCACCTTCACAGTCAAATTTTTCAATGGTATACAGTGCCATTTCTTAAACCTGTAACAAAACCATAAAATTCCTGACTCAAAGCAAACTTAGTATCTACTTGGGTCGCATAAACCAGTGTTTTCAAATTTAATGCAATATATTATATCACTCTTTTAGCATACAAGCCTCCGCAATTTAATGCTAAAGTACCTGTTTCGCAATTTAATGCAAAATAACCTTTTTCGCAATTTAATGCTAAAGTACCTTTTCGCAATTTAATGCTTAAACCACCCTTTTCGCAATTTAATGCTAATGTACATTTTTCGCAATTTAATGCTAAAGTACCTTTTCCGCAATTTAATGCCAAAGCACCTTTTCGCAATTTAATGCTTAAACCACCCTTTTCGCAATTTAATGCTTAAACCCCCTTTTCGCAATTTAATGCCAAAGCACCTTTTCGCAATTTAATGCTTAAACCACCCTTTTCACAATTTAATGCTTTAACCACCCTTTTCGCAATTTAATGCTAAAATTACCATCTCAAAATTGATAGAAATTTAATTAAAACTATTATGTTTTTATTTTCAATTCAATGCTAAAATCACCATTTCGCAATATAATGCTAAATTTTAAAATAAAATTTTTAATATTTATTAATTAAAATATTTATAAATTAAAGGTCGTCTTCTATATAAATATTTTACGTTTCCATAAATTCCCTTTAAAAAAATTTTTTTCCTGACAGCCTGCCTAAGGCTGTATCTGTCAGTTTTCTTGGCCACATAAATGTCAAAATAAAAAAAAACATTCTTCCCGCCTATTTATTTTCAAAATTTAATAAATACTTACAAATTATTATGATTATATCCATCATCTTCGAAACAAAATTATTATTTTAAAATAGAAACGTAAAAAACGCTCAGTTAAATATTTTGATAAGATTTATTTATACTTTCGTAATAAACATTTCATTATTTTTTTTCCAGCCGCCATTAGGATTCTTCAAAAATATTTATTTTAATTATAATTAATAATTGTACTCTTTTATTTCCTTTAAGTTTATAAGATAACACGTTAATGTTTTTGTATTTTGAATACAATTATGAAATTCACTACAAATATTTTATCGAACTTTTAACATCATTGTAATGATTAGTATGTAAAGACCGCCAACAATATCTTGTTTGAAAATAATTAAACATATGCACCCATCTGCTCTTTTTCTTATAAAACATTAAAAAGCTTACCGTTCTTTAAACCTCGTCGCCAAAATATGTACTGTTCTACGAACCTATACAATTAAAATTTATAATATCGGCTCGCCAGCTATACACAACGTCTTTGTCTTTCCCGGTCCCACCGCCATATACTTCCGGTTCCGCGTTGTGTATTGCCCGAGACGACAGATTATATTATACTTTTTTATAGAGGTTAATATGAGTACTTAGTCTCACACTATGTGGACACTACAACATTGCCTACCAAATCATTTGCAGACCTCGAATTGCCAGTATTGTCTTCCTCTTTCTTCTCATATTTTGTTTCTTTTTTTCTGTGCGTTGTTGTTGTTTAATTGTATCTTTCTTACGTCTGCGGTTTTTTTTTTGTATTTTTTGGTTTTTATCTTTTTGTCGTTTTTATTGTTTATTTATTTATTCGATATTGTCAGTTTTCCAATGACATCCAGTTGAAAATTATTAAGGTTTTACTGTTAAAATTTTACGACAAGTCAATCTGGCCCCGTGCTAAGTAGATAGCAATTAGAAGAACGTGTTACGACTTCTCTTTTTATCCGACTTCAAAAGAGGAGGTTGTGTAAGTATGTTCACCGATTACTCAAAGACGCCTGGACTGATTTGCAATTTTTTTTTATATTTATACTTCCTAGGTGGTCCCAAGGTCAACAGGTAAGGATCTGAATATGATGGTATATAATATATGCTTTGAATATATTATGATTTAATTAATTATTACGAATTGGTTTTAACGTCAAGCGGTTACCTTGAGCGAGGTCACGATGGTGTCGATATGACGTTGACAATTTACAGTTGACAGCTGACAGACAGCAACTGTCAGACGTGAGGTGACAGCTGGTGTCATGTTGACACATTAGATCGGCGGAACTCGATATGCTACCATCTAATCGTTTTGTAGAATCCCAAATTAACTGGTGGCTATTGTGATTTCTTATTGAAAATGCACATGTTACGTGAGACACTACGCTTTTATTTCGAAGCCATCCCGTACTAAAATGAAAATACGAGTGTTACTCCCATAATATATTTATTTATCTCTACCAAAAATTACAAGAGTAGTTTGTGGAAGACGCGAAGTCCAAACGAAGCCAGAGCATGTATACTGATGAAGGGGAGAGCCCTCACATAACCTATAGTTTGTGCAGAGCCTACGGTATTCTTAGTATGGAATAGAATGGATTAAGAAGGAATATTTCCGTTACAACGTTCTTCACTTCGCCCGCGGAGGAACAAGTTTTCTCTCTCCATTTTATTACGGAACCTGAAAATATCGAGTTTTGGTTATTTCGCATTTAAATTTACAATCAACGAATATATTATTAAGAAATTGTAAATACGAGGTTACAATAAGGTAAAACCCGGTAAAAATATGTGAAAGGAATCATATTGATTTTTAGTTTCACTATACAGAGTGTAAAATGAATTTAAAAAATTCTAGAAATGTATTTTTTTTTTTGTCAAAAACATTTTTTTCACTTATCACAATTTATTCTTTTTTACCCGACTTCAGCGAAGCCAAAAGGAAGGGTAGTGATTAGTCTCAAGAATAACAAAAAATAAAAATTATATTATGTTTGAAAATTATACAACGGAACATAGGAAAACTTTCATGCATATTTAATTGCCCTAACCTTGCAACTTATAAACCCTTTTTACCTACTATATGCATATTCTTCTTTGTCTTATATATAAAAATGAATTGCTGTTCGTTAGTCCCGCTAAAACTCGAGAACGGCTGAACCGATTCGGATGTTTATTGAAATATTCGTGGAAGTCTAGAGAACGTTTAAACGGTTTCAATGCTCAACGAAGTGGCCACCAGTCAGCTACTCGTAGATTGTAATATATTCTTCTAGCATAATTCAACTTTAAGTAACTTATAATTACCATTAGCGACAGCATAATCAACTTAAAACACTCTCTCGTTTAATCATGCCTTTCGAGTAAAATTAAAAGTGTTCTTTTAAAATGAATTACAACGAAAATATAAAAAATAAACGTATTTCACCAGCCCGCCCGTCAGTTGAAGACTGAGTTATTTAAATTTTAAATGAACAAAACATTAAGGCTGCCGGCCTAATTTCTGTAGGCCGATTTCTACACCGATTTTACCGTAGATTTATAATAATCTATACTAATACTATCTTTTAAATAGAATTGAATTGCTGTTCGTTAGTCTCGCTAAAACTCGAGAACGGCTGAAACGTTTCAGCTATTTTTAGTCTTGAGATATTCGTGGAAGTCCAGGGAAGGTTTAAACGGTTTCTATGCTCAACAAAGTGGGCACGGGTCAGCTAGTCTATACTAATATTATAAAGCGGAAGAGTTTGTTTGTTTAAACAAGCTAATCTCAGGAACTACTGATCCGATTTGAAAAAATCTTGTTGGATAGTCTATTTATAGATGAAGAATTTAGGATATATAATATTACGCTGCAACCAATAGGAGCGAAGCGTCAGTGAGAAATGTAGCAAAAACGAGGAAAATTTTTCACATTTGGAACTTTCGTTGCGTGCGCTGAATAAACGGTTTAAGTCACTCAAAAACCACGCGAACGAAGTCGCGGGCACAGCCAGTAATAATAATAACCTTTATTCAACTCATACAATATAAAACCTTAATCTAAAGCATACAGTGATTAGTGACAATCAATTTCCTTCAAAAAAGATACAAATATGGCCGATTTTGTGAGCTACTCTAAAAGGACGTGTGTATACAGTATTGAAATCAGTATGTTCCAACACCTACAATAGTCGGCCTATACAAGGTATAACAATAATAAATAAATAAAAAAGTTTTTATTCAAAATCAAAACATTAAGTTTGTTTTTTGAAGGTCAATTTTAAAAATAAATTACAATTACAGTTACCAGTTACCACCGGTTCGGAACCCTAACCCGGCGAGAAGAACCGGCGTAAGAAACTCGTAATGTAGGAGTTTACTGTGAAAATAGCGCTGAAAAAGTTACTTACTGTCTTTATAGAAATAGAAATCATTTATTTGCTTAAACAAGGTACAATATGGTGTTACAGGTTTGATAAATCGCTCTCTTATTTTGCCTTTGAGTGGCGTGCAATTTTTTACTAAAATACAATTTATTAAAATTTCATTCATGCATTAGGTATTTTTGTGATTACAAATTTATGATGTTGGGATATTTTTCATACAAACATGTATGTCTTTCAGCGGTGGTACTTTTAAACTCTGTATAGGAGGCACATACACATTACATACTAAAGTATTATCACTAATTTATGTTACACCTTGTAGAAAGTAGGCCGTGAGTGGACAGCCTTAGTCTGTACATAAATTAAGTCGGAATGGAATTTTTTTTTGCGTCGGCCTTTGAAATTATCCTTTCTTATCCGCGCTTTTGACTCATTTAACTCTTTAGGGTAGAACACGGTAGTGTTCTGTGTTTTCTCCGTTAAGATTCCGATTAATATTATATTTATGGTAAACATAAAATTATTATTTTATTTATTTAGGACAACTTACAGCTATACAGGGTGTAAAAACAACAGTTACTATAACTTTCGGAAACGTTTAATACTACCTTTCCTCATTTTGAAAACATATATTTGTTGTCAAAAATTAAATATTTTTTTTACTTTTTATAATTTTAATTTTTTTTTCGCAAATTTTTATTTTGTAAAAAAAAAACATTTCTAGAATGACAAAAGGTAGTAGCTAGTATGTAAGTCATATCCCAAAGTTATAGTGACAGTTTTTTTTTAATCCGTTATTATATACCTACTAGCCTCAACGGGAACATATTATTTTGAAGTTTCCGTAAAGTAAAGTAATCGCTTGTCAATTAATTGTATATAATGTATATTATAATTTTCATACAATTATTTTTCGTTAACGTTACTTTACGGAGCTTTCAAATGTTCCGGCTTGGTCTACTGGACAATTTAAATTCGATCAAATGAATGTGTCTTTGTTTTTCTTCATGGGCTGAATAATTGACATTTAAATTGGAAACAATATAGCCGACTATAATATTAAGCTTTATTTAAGTACGTGTATATCAATCACATTGAATCAGAACGCATGTTTTGGCTTGAACATTTGGCATTCAGCCGTTGATGTAAAAAAACTGAACGAATCAAAAACTTCGTTTTTAAAGTCGGATTAAAAATACCAATGGTGCTTAAACCATGTTCACAAAGCCATTCACACTGATTTCTCACTTAACACGAATAGTAATTTGAACTAGACTTTAGTAGCTAATATTATTTAGATAATAATTGCCGTATAATCCAGCTCCTTTAGCTTTGTAACAATCAGAACGCTATCACGATACCTAAGACCGCAACAGAATAGGATTGTGAAATGAAAATCAAAACAAGCGCGAACCACACTGAAGTTGCTGCGAGCCGAGATACATTGTGAATCTGTAATTTAGTTTCCAACTTCGTTATTAACTTTCAGTGTACCTTGTTACCTGTGTTTTAATATTATTACCGATTCGAATACTGTTTACCGGACGTGACTTGGCGCTGTTGTTGGACAAACTACGTTATAATTATTTTGACACTGAATATTATTATGATAATGAATGTTAGATCACTTGTTTTTCTTTGTCGTGAGAAGTTACACTTTTTCTGCATTCATTCACTCTCATAATTTTACCCTAACGTGTCAAAAAAATTGTAAAAACGAGCCTTTCAGTAGTATCAGTATTATGTCATTCCTAAATACAACACATTAATACTAAACAACTATAAAATAATAAATAAAAATTACTGCCGACTTTACCGTTGCACCGTTATTACCTACACAATTTCACAAAACTACTTCCTCAGTTTACAATAAGTATTGAAAAAGATATTACCTACCGGAATACCGATTTTAAAAGTTTGATTAAACTTAAATGCACTCCCTTTTTTAAAGTGCTGATTGCACTTATAAATTTGAAGCACGCCTAAGGCGGGGTATATACGGGCTATGCGCACGCACAGCACGAGCATAGTGATTGATTAATTCGGGCATTGCTAAGCTTCTCTCCGCCAGTGGAAACCCAGCTTAAACCATCCATGGGGTGCCGAAGTAAGATAGCGCCTCACCATCAACCTTTCCCTTGGATGACGTAATAGGCAAATTCTCTTCACATATTATATTCGGCTTAATATATGCACCATGATTCACCCTGTAAATCCGGAATTGACAGCAGCGTTACCGCGGACATCGTTATCAACTGCGCTCGCCAACCCACCTGCCAAGCGTTTCAGGTATAGACAACTAACCCCCCATGACATACTTTGGGGGAGGCTTATTTCCAGCAGTGAACGTCGCTAAAACGACGGCAACTACAAATTATGACTGCTAAATTGAATCAGCGAATCAGCACTCCTGAATTCTAATCAGCACTCATTAATTCCAATCAGCACTTGTAAAATGTAATCAGCACTCGTAAATTCCAATCAGCACTCCTAAAATGTAATCAGCACTCGTAAATCCAATCAGCACTCCTAAAATGTAATCAGCACTCGTAAATTCCTTGCAACAGTGGTCACATCCTTCATTACAAGCTCGTGAATTAATTGCAGTGATTGATCCCCGCCGGCTGCTCGCGATTTAATAAAATAATTAATATCAATTATTATCAAATCGTTCATAACGCCAATTTCTTGGGAGCGATTTGTACGGACGCGTTCATTTGAAGATGCCATTTGTCACTTTCGCCTTTTGTTAATTATTTTTCGTGTTCGACTTATTAACCCGCAGTAGAATAGCTTGGTGTTACCATATTTTTTTATTATTTTTATTATTTTGTTACCATGTTTCGATCACCTCTTAGCGCAGTGACATTCGGCAGCGTTTGTCATATAGGGAACATTCTGTTTTCGAATTAAATATAAATTCTAATATACCTAGTTCTAAAACATTTTTTTATGCGATTAACCTTTTTTCGTATAATCTGCAGATTTAATCGTTATGTAATGAACGCTAATGAACTGAGAGCCGGTAAAAGTGATTGATGGGTTTTCATGACGCCGGTGTATTCATTTTTCCTGGGGTTCAATAAATATTTATTGAATGTCAAAATAAATATTACATTTCAAATGGTTTTTTGATTAAGTACCGATTTCTTATAGAGGTAATGTCTAATGTTTAATTTAATTAATTAATTTATTTTGGTTTACTTTTTAACCCTCCACATATTTAAAGAGGGGTGATTTAAGCTCAACGTGTATGTTTTATTGCATATGCCGCTGTAACTCAATCGAAGGAGAATTTTTACCTTATATTTTATTATCTACTAAGTGCTTATATTTTATACCTACCATTATCGAATGAAAATTATTTTTTATTTTTATTATTTATCGTTTTTTTAACTGACTTTCACTTAAGCTAATATTTACTTGCATTTCAGGATGCGACGCGACAAGTCTGTATTTTTTTGTATCTGTTAATTTATCGGAACAAAAGTGGGAGTTGAAGATTTGGGTTTTTTTATTATTTATTTATATAACTATACTGACTACTGACTCATGCCCAATTCGTTGAACGGTTTAAGTTGTAACGATGATTATGAACAACGTGGTACCCACGAACCCTGAACCCGTAACGATATTCCATTAATTTTTATAATATTGTTAACTATTTTTAAAAGGTGCCAAAACAAAAAATGCTCTACGCGTCATTCTCTTCACACTTTATTCGGCTTAATATAATTATTATGAACCGTGAATCACCCTGTTTACATTTCTATTGTATTTTTTAAATAAAATTATTTCAATTTTTTTTTTGCTTCTGGCTACTAAAAACAATGAATGGTAAAAAGTGTTTTTTTTAGTAGAATGATAAAAAGACATGCACACAATGATCTGTCTTTCAGTTCCGTCAGACAAGGAGAAAACATTCTGAACTTATACAGTGTAAGAGGGACAACACCAAAGTTTACATAAGGCGATCATAGATGGCGTTGGTATTGTGAAAACTCGGGGAGCACTCACTTAAATCAATTTATATCGAAGGTTTTTCAATCTGCATTCATCGAGGCGTACTGGGGTCTTACAGGGGCTGTACCGGGGTGCGGGGTGCGGGGTTCGGATACCTCGCCTTCACGAACAACCCCTAAGTGTTTTAGTCTGAGTGCTCGCTAACTAATAGTGAAACAAAACTATCGAGTTACTTGCTAATTCACATTGATTGCATTCGCTACGTGACTGTTGTTCAAATCTTTAAAGTTCTTTTTCTATTCATAATATGTCCTCATTTGAATCTCTGAGAGAAAAGTTTTAAGAAAAAGGAATTTACCGTTGTCTCTCAATACATTTTGGATAATAATTTATTATGTAAGAAAAAATTTATTATTTTTAAAACGAAAAACGACAGTCGTTGTATTGTAGGAATACTAGAAATAAACACAAGCTTTATTTGCCTATGATCAGGCTTAGCAAAGCAAGTAAATTTTTTAAATGAATTGCCCTTATATTACTAAGTACTACAATTATAAATGTGAATGTTTCTAAGGATAGATGATTTGAACGATGTTTGTAACCCTTTCACTCAAAAAACGACTAAGCAAATTTGATGAAATTATGTATTGTAGTAGCGTAGGTTTTGGACTATCACATAAGGTACATTTTATCCCGAAAAAATGCAATGTTCCCGTGGAATACTGCACTTAAACAAGCGTCCATATCTACATACTGGAGGGAAAATTTTAACATCTATAATATGGTAGGCGGAACGTATTAAGATATTTAGACTCAGTTAATTACACAAAATAAATAAAATCAGTCTATTTGAAACCTCCCTGGAAACATCAGTCCCTTATCACATCTACAACCCTCGTCAGCTGCGAAACACATACCCGAGCTCAATGTAAAACGCAAAATATGCGCATTTCAAACGCGAATGGTATAGAGGTATGTTTTGTCAAGTATTTTTGTAAACAACTTAGTGAAGTGTTCTTTAACAAATATTGTATTTTTTTATTTCAAAATGCAGCAATTATATCATCACACTATTAAATAGTTTTTATGTGTGTATTTTGTTACTTAACGGGACCAGCTGAAAAAAAGACCACCTTCTAAACAATTACGTCAATGGTTTGTATATAAGCCATATTAGATCAAAACATATTAAAAAAATAGGGAAAAAAACTACCAAGTCACTGAAGCTGAAGTCGGCAGATTATTATTTGTTACTTTTTACGCTCTACGGACTGGACCAATTTTGACGAAATTAAGTTTTGCAGGAAGCTGACACTCTGGATTAACACGGCTTCTTTGTTTTTCCGTTCCATTCATACAGCAACTTCCTACTCCTCCTTCTTTCTTCTGATTAATTTCCTTGCGGGCCCAAGACAGATCTAACATAATATCCTTAACGCACCGCCGAGATCGTATAAAATTTTGAGGTTGGTTACCACTGTCGAACCTGCCAACGCAGGAGTTGCAGTGGTGGGAAAATGTGGAAGGTCATTTGCCTGTTTTTACAGCATCACACTAATAAGAGAAAGGCC
The DNA here is from genome assembly GCA_905187575.2 of Celastrina argiolus. Classification (NCBI taxonomy): domain Eukaryota; kingdom Metazoa; phylum Arthropoda; class Insecta; order Lepidoptera; family Lycaenidae; genus Celastrina; species Celastrina argiolus. Next base: position 847,581 of record LR994585.1, read on the forward strand.
GATGTTTATGTGTGTGTGTGTGTGGGCACAGAGCCGCGGCCAAAAGTTAGTAATAAAATAATCGCAAAGCGCACTAATTCATATTAATCTCGGTTTAAAATTCAATAAACTCGTAAATTTTGAGCCAGGTGTGCGGCGATACTCGGTAGCTCATAAACTATTTATCGTTAATGCGTTTGCCATTCGTTATTTCATTTGAACAGGCAATAAAATATTTTAAACATAACATCAAATAAGGTAAGCTTTAAATAACAACACAATTCACACACCATTTTACGTCGTCATATTTTAAGATATAATGTCCACTAATGGACATAAGCATCCTTCAAAGTATTTCAGGGGGTTGCAAATATGCCCCCCCCCCTCAATAGGAGTAGCCAACGTCAGACTGTAAAAAGGTTAGCAGTACAGTGGGATGTGGGATGATGTGAAGAACTTCACGCGAGTCTCGTGCAGATACAAGTTAAATAAAATTACAGAATTTTAAGCTGGTATTTTACACAGAAGATGTTTCTTAGCCACATACAATATACTCTCTCAGTGCCTCCGTGGTTCTGAGCTTCGCTCTCGACCCGGAGGTCGTGGGTTCGATTCCCGCGTTGGAACAACAATAAATGTTGTTTTCAAGTTTGGTTAGGACAATGCAGGCTGATCACCTGATTGTCTGACAAGAAAGATGATCCATGCGTCGGATGGGCATGTAAAAAGTCGGCCCTGCGCCTGTTCTCTCGCCAGTCGTGTCGGTTTACCGTCCCACTGGGTTATGAGAGTAAAAGGAAGAGAGAGTGTCTTTGTGTATTGGGCACACACTTGGGCACTATAAAATAACTCCTGCGTAGCTGGCCTGGTTTCAATGAAATCGGCTACCGACACCGAAATCGGTGAGGGAAGCTATTATTATTATATACTCTCTCGGCTGACTTAATATGTCATACGTCACTTCATATGTCAATCTGACGTTGACATAACATTGTTTTAAATATATATAATACAAAAGTATGCAACAAACTGGACTTAATGTTCTAGGTGAATTTATAAAAGCTTTAAATTAAAGTTGAGTATCCTTTAGTGAATCGTGCCGGTTCTGAAGAATGGTTTAATGTCCATGGGAGTAATATTTTTTCTAGTCAAACAAAGTCGCAGGATACCTTCAGAACAATAGTATTAATGAAAGGATAAAAGTCGGATCAAACCGGCCGCGAGCGAAACAATGAACGGTCTATTGTCTGGAGGTAAAATATTACATCGAACAGAAACAAATGCAATGACTGTTCTATCTAAGGGTCAGTTTATACTCGCGGGGATGAAGCGAGTCACTGAAAAACTGATTTAGGGCGTGTTTCACCAAGCAATGTTAAAGTTAACGCCATGTTAAATATCATGTTATCCCTCTCGTATTTCCTGTCAATGAATGAGATGGCATGGTATTTTAACATGGCATTAACTTTAACATTGCTTGGTGAAACACGGCCTTAGGGTCCTACGGCCTTAGGGTCCTACGTATATATTTAGTAACCGATTTTTGTGGGAGAAAAATTAGAACACAGATTGCAATAGTGCAACGCAGGTCAACCAAAAGGTATGTGTGAAATAATATTATGGATGAAAAATCAGCTCAAATATCGATCCGACAAAATGTATGACGTGGGCACCCTAATCCACTTTAATAGTCGGCGAAAGCTGGTCTTTCTTCCTAGTCCAGGTCTAGGTCTAGTGGCTTAGAGCCTAAATACTCGAAGGTCGTGGGTTCGATTCCTCGTTGGAAAAACAAAAAATGTTGTTTTCAAGTTGGGTTAGAACAATGAAGGCTGATCACCTGATTGTCCATGCGTCGGATAGAGTGCTGTTGTGTATTACGCACATACTTGGGAACTATGAAAATAAATCCTGCGTATACCCGACCGAAGCCCACTGTACTAGTTTTCAGACGTTGTATTATATTATAATATTATAGCGCCGGACTATGCTCTCCGCATCATTCTCTTTACACTATATTCGGCTTAATTTATGAACCATGAATCACTCTGTATAACGAACACTCTGTATAAAGAATCTGCGCCAGTATGAACTGACCCTAAGCCCATGGACCAATAGTCGATACCTCTCTATTATTCCCGGCGATACATTTTTAAGGAAACTTGTTGCAGACTCACCTACGTACAGGGCGTTAACAATTCAGCCACTCGAAATATTCAATGTTTATACTGAGGCGATTGGAATTTATTTTTTATGGATACTGGCTTACCCTGTTTGCATATAAAATTTAAAGCTTAGAGGATTCGAAACTTAAACTGATTTTTTTAATTTTTCGCTGTGCATTTCTACAAATTAGGATGTTAATGGAATCAGGCGTTACTTTGCGGAAATCCATAGCATACAATTTTATATTATATTTAGCAATATCCCGCGAAAAAGTGATAACCACAACCTGCTAGCATTGTTAGCAAAGTGAGATTTAAGTCAGCAAGTTTAGGATGTTTGTTCTTTTAGCTGACACCGACTGTAAAAATAATACATTGTAAATTTATAAAAGTGTTATTTTATGCTTTTTAGTTGTTGAAGTCGGTTTTTTTAAACGTAGTTTCTTTTTAGTTTTTTCTTTTGAGTGTCGCTAAGTCAAAATAAAAGGTAAATCTGTTTTGTAGCTATGCAACATACACACTGATAGACGCCATATTGAAATATTAGAATTTTATGGGACCAAATGATTGATGATGACCAAACAAACAAACTCTGCATTGAATAAAAAAATCATGACGCAAATTGGATCATTAACCTCAGAGATGTACTTTCATATTATAATAACAGGCCGAACCTCCTCCTTTTTTTGAAGTCGGTTAAAAATATAGATTTTACTTATTTTAATGTTTTTCTGTAATCTATAATAAATTTTACGGTATAAAAAGAAAAAAAAAGTACTAGGTATGTAACATCAATAAAGATGTTCACTTTTAAATGTGAAACGTAACGTTGTTTTATCTGTCAAATAGGCTCTCAAGGTAAGGTTGGGTTTGAGATTTCTTTATTAATATATAATAGGATAAGTCCCGATTTCACCAACGCATGTTAGTGTTAACGGCTTGTTAAAATACCATGCCCTCTCATTCATTGATAGGAATTACGAGAGGAACAACATGATATTTAACGAAGGACCTTTAAGTTCCTTTAACATTGCTTGGTGAAACACGCCCTAAATTTAGCTTAGGCACAAAGTAGATATATAAGCTTAGGTAAAGACGTTGCGTTACGGTGTCACCTGCCTCGCCGATTCGAGACTTCATTAATTTGCCAGTTTATTCCCCAGTTAGAAGTGCGAACGGGGCGCCATGTTGGAATATGGCGGGCGCGTATGTTTGAGCGCCAATATTTGCCAGCGTGTGCAGGTATTGCCAGTGTTTGAGTTTGAACAACAATACTGTATGCAATGGCGAATACTTAGAATACGGTGCAGATAGTAGTTTATTTTAATCATTTATTCATACATGATTAAATTAAACTACTATCTTTATTCATACAAGATAACAAATCTATACTAATATTATAAAGCGGAGGAGTTTGTTTAAACGCGCTAGTTTCTAGCGCTAAATTTGATTATACGCAAAAGATCCTGTCGCTCCCGCGCCGCCGCCGCTCCCACCCCGCTGCCCGCAAAACTCGAGGCTGAGGCCTTAGGGGTCCGTAAAAGCTGCGTTATCGAATTTTAATTGTATTGGCACTGACAAGTATTTTACACAATTATAATCAGATCTATTTTACAGAGCTATAAAAAGTTTCTGCTTGGTGTACCCAAGAAAAGATTTGCCGTTGATGATCAAGTGTCCACACACGGGTTTGAATTCCGCTAAAGGAACAAAAAGTTTTGAGTGTCAAGGATGTGTAATACTTAAACATCTACATGACGTCACTTGCTGTATTACGGCAGATATACTATGACAGCAACGCTATAGAAAACGAGTAATTGTTCAGAAAGTGTATTGTTGATAAGTCAGTATTCTAGTTTTGAAAACACTTTTTGTTTTCAACGAAAAACAGTTGATCTCAGAAGCAGCTGTTACAAAATGCAGCTGATTATTTTAAAGTAATTGAATCGAATAGAACCCTATCGCCAATAATAATAATAAGTCCACGCGGCAACGGCGTACTGCCGCAATGCCAGGCAGATTCAAAGACTACGTCATGTAAAAGAGGAAGAAGTAATTTTTATTTTATACATTTTTGCCGCGTAGTTTTAAATTGAGAATGGGAGAGAGAATTTTGTATTAGAGAGCTCCGCGCATCTTCTTAGGTTTTTCCCTGGTTAATTAATTTTTATTCTATATAAAACATATTATAGTATTGTTTTATATTCTTTTATTTTTATTGTTAGTGTTCATTTATTTGTTTTATTTGTAAATATAAGTTTACCATTAGCGAGTGTGATTTATTCAATATCCTCGTAGAACAAGTTCCTTCACTACAATAGCCCGAATTACTTGCTGTAAACTGCAATTTTCACATTTCATAGCACACTCCTAACTGTAACCAAGCGTAATCTTAATACTTAAGCTCATCTTGAAGTCTCTGTGGGTGGATATCTGAATATTTCATAAAGTAAGCCGACATATTTAGTTAAACATATCCCAGTAGTAGACCAAGATCTCAGCTACGCCAGTAACCCGTTATATTCAGATTTTATCACATCAGAAATTAAATAATCATTTCAGAGTCACCATTTTTTCCCTGAGCTACCTCAGTGGTTCAACGCGTTGATGCTCAAGCGGGCAGTCGCGGGTTTGAATTCCTCCGAAAGCAAAAAAAGATTATTGCGTTTCTAGTGCAAGGTGCGTATTAAATACATGTAGGTATAATAAAAGTATTAGGTAAATATATTTCCATTGTCTGTTACCTGTAAACAAGTTCGTTGGAACTCGTATAGTTAGCTTGGGGCAAGATCAATGTGATGTGAAGCGTCTATGTCTTTGTACCTTTGGCACCCTGTACTTAAGAATTGACACACGGCTGATGTAAGTGATGTAGCAATGCTTCATAATATGTTCATCGTAGACACTTATACTAGAAAATTATACAGGGTAGGAAGTGGAAACATTATTAACTTTTTTTTTGTTAAAAAAATACATTTCTTGATTTTAAGAAGTAGAAGAGTAAGTATAATAATATCCCAAAGTATAACTTGTTTTTTACCTGTATATGATATTTTATCAGTGAGAATATAAGGGTAGTCTGGCGAGCCGTAGATCTCGGTCTATAGTTACCAGATACAAGTCATGTCAGGAGATAATCATATCGTCAGTGTACATTGAAACTGATTTTGGTCGCGGATATTCAATTTGCGGGTGCACGATCAATACAACATCTACTACTACATCTCTAGGTAAAATACAACATCCCAAATCTTCTCCGAAGGAATATTGGGTGGTCCTTCGAGCCGGATTCAATCACCACCATATCGACTATAAGAAAAATGCTATATATAGATTATATGTCAAAGTGAATTGTTATTATTGGAAACTAAATTGTATTAAAAAAAGAAAAATCAATGAATGAGCACTGTCTATGATAGGGGCAAAGAAAAAAAATCGACGTAAGTACAATGCTGTAAATAGGTACTGTAAGTATTTTTGTTTTCTTGCGTCGATACTCGATATTATAATACATGTGTTCCGTGGAAAACTATATCACGTTCAGATGCTATTTAATCTTTTACAATCAATAATTTAGTATATAGGTAACAATGATAATTATTTATTTTACGACCTACCGCAATGATCGAAGTCGCGGGATCGAATCCCGCCGAGGGTAAATAGCCTATGTGTTCATACATCATCCAGCAAGCATGTAAACTATAATACCAAATTTAATCGTAGTTTTTTCCATAGTTATCTACACACTTTCGTGTTTAATAAGTTAATAGGTTAATGGTAATTATACACCGTGTCTCATGTTTCATATAATATGAGGCCGAATATAGTGGGAAGAGAAGGATGCGTAGAGCCTTTTTCGTTTTGGCACCTCATATATATTACTTACCATAACGCGACAAATCGCGATTGAAGATCTCCATAAAAGTCACAAAAAAGATGAGATTAAATCCTGGTCAGGGCCCTAATTCTCAGGCCTCGAACTTTGTTTTTACTATCGGTCTGTCCCGCTCATGCAAATGAGATTTAGCGCGCGTGCGAGCGGGATATACTAATATTCGAACTTTTTTCCACTACCCGAGAATCGTGCTCCAGGGCCCTAATTCTCAGGCCTCGAACTTTGTTTTTACTATCGGTCTGTCCCGCTCGTGCAAATGAGATTTAGCGCGCGTGCGAGCGGGATATACTAATATTCGAACTTTTTTCCACTGCCCGAGAATCGTGCTCCAGGGCTCTAATTCTCAGGCCTCGAACATGGTTTTTACTATCGGTCTGTCCCGCTCACGCAAATGAGATTTAGCGCGCGTGCGAGCGGGATATACTAATATTCGGAACTATGTGCGAGGCCTGAGAATTAGGGCCCAGGTCTTAGGTTAGTAGGTTCGTAAGAGTTATATACCGTAACCACTACACATAAGGATATGTAGTGGTTAAAGCTTAATTAACTCTTTAATGGTTGCTTAGAGCTTGGCTGTTGAGAGGTCGTGGGTTCAATCCCCGTGTTGGAACAACTAAAAAGTTTAAGTTTGGTTAGGACAAAATATAATCACCTGATTGTCCAAACAAATATGATCCATACGTAGGATGGGTATGTAAAAAGTCGACCCTACCTGTTCGTGTCGAGTCGGACTACCATCCCACTAGGTTTCAAGAAACAGAAGAAAATATAATGTATAGTGTGAAAATATATGTACACACTTGTGCACTAAATGACTCCTACGTAGCTGGTGTGGGAGCTCATAATGTAAACTACCAATCGTTTCGGTGTGACCTAACCTTTACCGCGTTAAGAGATTACTCTGCGGCGCACATACATCCGACACGGGCGAAGAAAACATAAAACAGCAGCCCGACCTCTTGGAATATTGAAGAGGCGAGATACAGTTCCAATCGGGAACGCTCGCGCTTGGCAGAATGAGGATTTAACTGGTGTCAATTGGAAACCGTGGCCTGTTTATGAGTGGTATGCTCAGATTGTGGTACAAATAAAAAAAACCGACTGCGTGAAAAGTAAACCAAAGTACCTACGTATTTAAAAAACAGAAAAAACAAGGCCTTTGGCACCCTTTGGTTGCCTGGAAGAAATTGCTTTCAAGTAATAAGGCCGCCCTTGTGTGCATGTCTGATTTAATGTATTGTTGTATTTTTAATAAGTAATGTTATGTACACAATAAAGTATATTTGTATTTGTATTGTAAGGCCCGTATATATGTTCCAGTCACCATATTGAATCGGTAGTTTAATTGAACGACTAGTTCGTTTATGAAATGACGATATATAATTGAATGACTAAAGGACAATTCGTCAAGTTGTTTAATGTAACGTTCAACGTCTTGGCTGAACGTCCTTTAGCATAAGTTCGCAACTTAAAACACAAAAATGATGACATGACATATTGTCACACCAAATGAAAATTAAAATATCAACTATGTACTATATTTATGTGAGCTGTTTGCCGCCATATTTGTTTAAATGACTACTAGCGCCACAGCGGAAAAAAATGAACAAAAATTCAATCACCTGACTGATTCTACGTCCGCTCTGTTTAAAGGGTTGTTCAATCAACATTCGCCCTAGTCAATCAATTAAATGTCGTCACTCAATAAACGCGCTAGACATTTAATCTAAAGCAGATTCAACCAGATGACTGCGACATACATAAAACAATCTCAAACCCAACCTCACTTGAGAACCTATTTGACAGATAAAGCAACGTTTCGTTTCACTTTTAAGGAAAAACTTTACGTTACGTACCCACTTTAAATATTTTTCTTTTTTAAAACGTAAAAACCAAGATTATAAAACTATTAAGTAATAAACTCATTTTAATTTCTTAATATTATTTCTTAAAAAAAATATTACGGTTAAAAGAAAAGAAATTAAAGTACCTACTATGTAACATTAATAAAGTTGTTCACTTTTATAAGTGAAACGAAACGTTGTTTTATCTGTCAAATAGGCTCTCAACGTGAGGTTGGGTTTGAGATTGTTTTATTATACGAGTCTTAGATGTCCGGTGGTCTAGAATGGAATCAAGACAGCCAATCTGATTGCAATGGATCCCGACTGTTCAGTTCATTGTTTCAATAAAAAAAAAACTATCTGTAAAATTTTTGGCGGCAACCTCGCTGACGTTTAATTGTGAATTCCATAAATTGTGATAAGGATAACACTTATCTCCTGACACTTATTATCTCGAGAGACAGAATCGAAACGCTAAAGTATCATAATGGCTGCGCGTTGCCATGGCGACCGGCGGGGCTCGGAATTCGGATCGACCGAGCCAGCTCGGTTCCCAGTTATTAAATTCATCTCGCGATAAAACAAATGGACGAATTAGCCGATCGGCTTGGACTGAGATTTGAGTTCATTAAGTTCAAACCAACAATCGAAAATCGAATCAGTTCGATCTCAACGGCAGTTGGTATTTTAGCCGACTTCCAAAAAAGGAGGAGGTTTCTCTATTCGACCGTATATATGTTTTTTTATTTGATCGATTGCTTTGAAACTAACCAGGATAAAGAAAATCGTTAGATCGTAATATTTTGTACTCCCGACCATATCAATCGACTGATAATCAAAATAAACAAACGTCAATTTATTGGGAAGTACGCGGAATAATAATCTGAATCAAAATCGAATCAGTTTGGAGAGTAAGGCCCTGATTCAGGATGTGATCGCTATTATCACTTGTGAAGATCGAAAACAAAATGTATGGGATTCGACATCACTAAGTGATATGCGAATTCGCTCGTCATTTGGCAAACCTATAATTCTGAAAGAAATAATTCTGTTTTCGTATTTCGTTAGTGATTATTATATATTAGGGCACTAGACAAATGAATATTCTGTTCAGTGTGCTTAGCGCGAGTGTTTGTCTCTATTCGCTGTGAGAAAGTTAACTACAATTTGTATCGTATCGAATTAGTTACCATTGTATGATGTAGGAACGTCGTTTCGATGTCATACAAATTGTAAGACTAAATTGAATACATGAATAGATGAAGGTGTTATGTAGCAAAATTAAGAGTTCAAACTGTCCTAAACGTTTTAGAATATTATTACGTCGTAACGTACATTAATATAAAGAACTGTCTTTAGAATCAATGCATTTAATACGTAACGACATAATATCCTAAAATGTTTAAGTGACCGTTTAAACTTAATTTTCTGGGTATAAAATTGTAGAAAACCTTCATCCAATCATGTACTAATTACTATTGTGTACTAATTATCTACTCGTAACTTTATCGAATGTCGATTATTGTATGGATGTTGTTACAAATTTCACACAATTTTTTGCAGAAACTCAATAACATTCTAAAAACCTTACACTGGTAAGAATCCTGATTTCCCTTCTGACAGAAGTGGTAGCCCGTATAATAGGTAGGAATTTGGCTAAGAGTAAAAAGGTAAGGGCTAAGTGGAGCTGATAGGAATGGAGGTATAGGAAATAGAAACCCTACGTCACTGAACCTAACTTCTCTATTCAGTATTATTAAAACAAACTTCTCTATCAGAATTTCTAGGAGTCAAAGTTTCAGCACCTAAATACTAGATATTTACAGTGACACTAACTAGGTTAGGTAATAATTTCCACAAGAAACGGCCAAAGTTGAGATTTCCAGTTCGAAAAGAACTGTTTCAATTAATATAGAGCTTTTAACTTTCAAGTGCAAACTTTTATTAGTTCAATATCGAACTTTCTAAATTATAATCCGCTGAAAGCTTTCAGGATTAAACGTTCGATAGCTTTTCAGAACGCACGTACGAAATGAAAGTTTGACGAAACGTTCAAAGAACTTAAATGACGACTACACACATACGTTTTGCAGTAGTGACTAAGGTATCGAACTTACAACCTAGTTTTTTAATTTGGTAGAAGGTCGTTCAGGTATTTTTTTGGAACGAATTTCCTTATCACGCGTTGTGAAAGGGGGCTAGACGGAAAAAATTCTTACGAAAAGTTGTCACGACACTTTTTGCTATAGTAAGCTATTGTAAGCTGTGCGGCATCGCATGTTTCTCTGTCTGTCTCTCTCTCTCTTATAGAAAGCAAGCCAGATATTTTCATTTCTATTTCGCATTGAACAGTGTGGTGTCGCGACGATTATTTTTGTTGAGTGTATACAGGTTTTTTGTAAATAATCACTACATAGTATAAAACAAAGTCGCCTTTTCTGTCCCTATATCCCTATGTGCGCTTAAATCTTTAAAACTACGCAACGGATTTTGATGCGGTTTTTTCCAATAGATAGAGTGATTCAAGAGGAAGGTTTATATGTATAATACATGCATAATATACTAAGGCAACATTGCTAATTTTAGAGGTTTCTAACGTGATGTCGTAAATTAACCTATTTTAGCAAAAACGCTGCCTAAGCCCTACGAGTTAGATCAAATTAATGTACTACAGTATTGTACACCATAAAAAGGTCTACAAAAAAGTCCGCGATGGTATATGTTTATCTTTTAGGGATAACCCACATTAACCATTTTTATTGTTTACTTTTTACGTGAAAAAATGGCTTATTTACGAAGCTATTTTAAGCAATACGGCATTAATCCTTATCGAATTAAGTACCTTAAATACAGAGTGCAATTAATATAGATCAATATGGTTCCTTACATATTAATATTTTTATATATTTTTGCACCCGTGCGAAGCCGGGGCGGGTCGCTAGTAAATAATAAAAAAAAAAAAAAAAATGAATCCTGACAGTGTTTCTGCACAAGTTCCGGGATATTGCTGATAGAGTTAGGTAAGTAGATATTATATACAGATAATAATAAAACTTCGTTTCCGGGTGTCCCTTGACACCTCTCAAGTTTTTTTTTTATACTAATAGTTAATACTTCAATTGGTGCGGATCCTTGTTACTGGTGGTGGGTTGGATGACATTTAGTCCATGATATTTTGGTATTGTATTTAGGAAAAGCCACTAAACCCGGACCAATTGAAGTATTAACTATTAATATAATAAAGTACTTAAAGTATTTAAAATAAAAAAGAAGTACGTTTATAAAAAACCGACTTCACAATTAAAAAATGTAAACGAAAAACAAAAATGACCATAAAATAAAAACTACGGGGTCAAACTATGTTAATTTTTTAGGGGACCAAATGGCAGTTATTCTGCGTCCAATAAAAAAAGAATCACGCGAATCGGATCACAAACCTCGGAGTAATCGGTGTACATACATAAAAAAGAGGCTGAATTGAGAACATCCTTCTTTTTTGGAAGTCGGTTAATAATAACTCTAGTTAAAGTTAGTAGCATTAAAGCTAATAGTGACAGTCTATGATCAGAAATTCACAGACTGTCACTGTTACTACTTTGCGGAATGACAAGGACAACAAGTAACTTAAGCGTTACTTAATGTAACTATTGTATATTCGGCAGTTTACGACAATAAAACGCAAAGTTGTGAAAAACCGGCCAAGTGCGAGTCGGGTCACGGATGAAGGGTTCACGGATGAACGCGTTTGATGTATGGGAGCTCTCCTCAAATATTTATTTTATCGTATTTTTACATTTTAGTATTTGTTATTTGAATTTCAAATCTATAAGTAAGTACAGGGTAGTATTTTTTTTTGTGAAAAACTTAAATTATTTTCTTTCTACCGAACTGGTAGAAAGCAAAAAAAAAAATTGTTTTTTATAAATAATAATCTATCCCAAAGTCATAGTTTCTTTTACTTTTCTTTTTACACTCGTTATAGAATCAATATACCGTGGTTAAAGAGATAGTCTGGTGACATACGGATGGACAGACAGAAAAAAAATTACAAACTATCAACAAAACGGCCAAATTTTACAATTTGGTACGAAATCCTTAAAATAAAATCAACAAAAAGTATTTGACAGCGGTGGGATTCGAACCCACGCCCTTTCGGACTGGTGCCTAAAACCAGCGCCTTAGACCGCTCGGCCACGCTGCCTGTTGCGGTAGTTGCAAAATTACATGACAGTTATTTTGAGTCTCACTTGTTATGACGTCATATTATGTTTTATGTATTAAAATGTTTGCTTATTAATTTTCTATAACCAGTAAAAAATTTAATAACCCCTTATTGTAGATAACAATAGCACGAATTTGAATGTAATTAATTTGACATGGATAAAGAATAACACATAATTTTATCGAGTGTGTAATATTTTTGTTACGTTTCCAAGATCCAAGTTATGACACAAATTATGGTTGAGGGCTTTGGCTGATAAAATAATGGTGATCTAAATAAGTGCCACGTGCCAAGTGAACATTACGATAAAAATAAGTATGAGATCTTTAAAGTAGGTTTGATTTGGCTTGGCCAGTTATTATCGCTCAATTGTTTACGGGTTGATCAAATAATATTTGAATAGCGTACCTTTCCTCATTTTGGAAATGTATTTTTTGTCAAAAACATTTTTTTTTATTTTTTAACATTTCTTATTTTTTGGTCGCAAGAATAACGAAAAGCAAAAATTTTTTTTTTCTTGTAAGTATTTTTTTTTCATTTTCGTATTTCTTTTTTAAAGAAACGTTTGTATAATGAGAAAGGGTAGTATAATCATATCCCAAAGTTATAGTGACTGTACTTTTTACACCCGTTATAAATCGCCGTTCCCGCTCGGTGTGGCCCAACATAATTTACAAATTAAACACGAGACAGTGGGAGTAGTGGGCTGTGGGAATAGTGGGCTGTGGGACGGTGGACCAGTCGACAGCCCTCGACCTCGTTCGCTCGTTAGCCGCTGTGTTCGACGAGAGGAGTCAGGGTTGCCACTCGCACGGAGAATTAGGTACTTTTACTATAATCACAAAGTATAGGTAGTACGTCCGAGTTAAATTTAACCTTAACGTAATCAAACCCGCCTATGACACAACCAAATACTAGTCAATGATGCCAATTGGCCAATAATAATACAATGATTTTAGTTTGCTATGAATCCATAGACTATAAGGCTTATATTCTAAAATCGGCAGTGTCAAAATGGTCCATTTTTTTCTGTGAAAGATTTTCATTTGACGTTTAAACATAATAATTATTGTTTAATTGTTATAAAATGTATTGGATAGTGAAGTTTAATCCTTTAATATTCCTGTGAAAGTGTTGATAAGTGTGCACAATATGTGATTATGGAAAAATTTCGATGTTTTCCTAAATCATAAAACAGAAATTCCAAACCTAAAAAATTTGGAATTTCTGTCTACATGTACGCATTTTTTTCTTCTTTTTCTCATTTCTTATCTAGATACGCAAACTGCATAATTAACTTTGTAATCCCATATAAATGTATAGGATTACAAAGTTATATTTGGACTTTTAGACAGATATACGCGTTTTAGTAAATCTTCTACAAAAAGATCTGAGATCCCATCAAAAACATAACTTGTAAAAAGTACCAAGTCTTTTTGTTATGTTTATGATGGGATATAGATATATATTAATATGAAATATTAATTCATAAATCTTAAAATCAATCATAAATACGTCAATTGAAATGTGACGTCAGAAGACAGCCCTACTCGCTGCACTTACTTTGACATTTTATTTGTTTTGACAACACCACAGGTTTTATACAAAAAATTTCCAACAGGTGATCCCCTGCCTATTTAACTCACCGTAGACTATAAAGTATACGATAGCATACCTAAGTAGTATAAGTAGGTGACTAGGTACTCAATAGTTACAGTCTAGGTACACTTGTTCGACCACGGCTCTACCTTTATCATTTTTGTACCTATATCTGGATTTCAAATTGAATTATTTTCTTATTTCAGCCTTTTAAGAGGAAACAGCACGAAATTTTTTCCATACAAAAATAGGGGTCTACGGGATTCCCGTTTCCTTCCTGCATAATGCTGCTAGAGTAACAATTATTTTCCTGAATATTAATGGATATTGTTTGTACGTCCCTATTTTTTACTTTTTTTATTAAATTAATTATTAAAAGAGATATGGACGTTTAAAAAACCTAAGAAAAATGGCCAGACTCTCCGCTATGTTTAAACATCTAGGAAACAGATTTGACTACAATAAATAACAAAATCAAAAAATAGGAACCTAGCTCATTTCTTTTATTAGCTAATAAAGAAAAAAATATTTAAATCGATTAAGTTTTGTAGGAGGAAACAGGAATCCCCTAAACGTCGATTTCTGGTACTTTTAATAGGTAATTTCAGTCTAAGTTGCAGTTGTCTCTATCGCGCTAGTGCTGGCTAGCTAAGGCACTGCGAGACAGCAATAGATTTTATAAATACCTATTTTCTATTTCTCTCAACCATGGTGTTTCCTCTTAAGATACTTTTTTGATAGTTTTTTTTACTTTAATCCATACATTCACTAGGAATAACAGTATCGGGATGCGACGCGCGTCATGACGCACCGCTTCGCACCATTCACTCCACAGTCCATACTATATGCATATTCGTAATTTATACCTTAATAGTTATAGGAATAAGCACGAAAAAACGCTAAGCTTTGACACCGTTCCCATGTAAGTTAAGAACTTGAGCTAAACACCATACACGTTAAGGCGCTATAATAGCTCCCCTCACCGATTTCAGTGTCGGTAGCCGATTTCATTGAAACCAGGCCAGCTACGCAGGAATTATTTTATAGTTCCCAAGTGTGTGCGCGATTCACAAAGACACTCTTTCTTCCTTTTACTCTCATAACCCAGTGGGACGGTAAACCGACACGACTGGCGGGAGATCAGGCGCAGGACCGACTTTTTACATGCCCATCCGACGCATGGATCATCTTTCTTGTCAGACAATCGGGTGAAAAATTGTCCTAACCCAACTTGGAGACAACAATTTTTGTTGTTCCCACGCGGGAATCGAACCCACGACCTCCGAGCGAAGCTCTGAACCACTAGACCACGGAGGCGATAAGGCGCTATGTATGTGTCAAGACTCGGACCTGCGCTAGAGAAATAGCTGTAGGTAATGACGAATGTATTACACGCAATTTATTTACGTCGCTGCTAGATCGATCTCGGTGCGTGTGGCGAGAGTAGTTGTGCGTCGCGACGACATATATAAACCAGCCCTTTATTCTTTGCGATGGAACATTCTGTAACATAACTCAAAAAAGTTTCGAAAATACTAATAAGTTTACCATCAGGAATTCTGACGTTTGGAGCAAATCACTGAGGTGAACAAGTCGTGTCTTGTAGCAAAAATTAAATATTTGTCGTACTGGCCACTTTGATCTTAAATACCTATATCCTCTTTGGTTAGGAATTCCAAATTCAAATATAAACAGCTATACTCATGCATTTGTGTTTTGAAAACCGTAATTCATTTGTTTTTGTCTCTTTTGCTTTTTTTCTGCGTAATTTAAGTTTTCCATTTCACAAAATGGAAAACTTAAAATATCGCATTATTTACGAGTACGAGTTCCACCGTGGCACCAGTGCTGCAGAAACGGCTCGAAGGATTAATGATGTGTATGGGGGTGGTGTCTGTTTAGTGCCACAGCATATGTGTTATTGTTATCAGGATCCAATTACACGTTTAATAATAATACACTTCTAGTTAATCGTATAAGACTTTATTCTACTACGTAGATAATACAATAAACAGTATCTTATAAATAACTATGTAGGTACACTGATCCCACTAACCTATCCGGGCCTCTCAATCAATCTTAGGCATCAACGTCAATGTCATCTTTGACATCTAGTTGTTTTAAATACATAATAGCATTATGTAACAAAAAAAAACAAAAAAAAAACAAAAGAAACCACGGTGGGTTTTTGGTTTCAACGCTTTCGTTCTCGAAATTTCGACCTGCAGAACAAGCCCCGTGGACGGCCGGAGACCAAGGTCGATAATGATGAATTGAAGGCTATTGTGGAAGCAGATCCACATCAGAGTTAGCTACAGGCTGCAGTGTTAGTGACAAAACGTTTTAATCCACTTGAAGCAAATTGAGAAGGTGAAAAAGCTTGAAAGGTGGGTACCTCATGAATTGAGTGAAGCAAACCGACAAACGCGCGTCGACTGCTGCGTTAGATTGCTCAACCGGCACAATAATGAAGGAATTTTAAATCGGATCATTACATGTGATGAAAAGTGGATCCTGTAAGATAACCGTAAACGCTCATCGCAATGGCTGAACCCTGGTGAACCAGCAAAGTCTTGCCCCAAGCGAAAATTGACTCAAAAAAGTTACTTTTAAGCGTTTGGTGGACTAGTGCCGGTGTCGTACACTATAGCTTTCTTAAATCTGGTCAGACGATTACGGCTGATATCTATTGTCAGCAAACCATGATGGAAAAGCTCGCCGTTAAACAACCGAAACTTGTCAATCGCTCTACGCCACTGCTGCTTCAAGACAACGCTAGACCACACACGGCCCAACAGACGGCTACCAAATTAGAGAAGCTTCAATTGGAATGTCTAAGACATCCACCGTACTCTCCGGACCTTGCTCCAACAGATTACCATTTTTTTCGAAATTTGGATAACTTCTTGCAAGGAAAAAAAATCAATTCCGATTTTTCGTCCAAACCACTTTCAAAGATTTCATTGATTCCCGTCCGAATGGTTTTTTTAGTAAAGGGATCAATGAACTACCTATAAGATGGCAAAAGTGTATAGATAGCAATGGTACATACTTTGATTAATAAAATATATTTTAATATGAAAAAATCGCCTTTATGTTCCTCCCATACAAAACGCTAATTTCATATTATGTAAGGACCTAATAAAAGAATCGACTTAGCGTGCAACATTCCTGTAACACCTAACAGACGACCTGATGAAATTGAAGAAGAACCGATTTGCACCAAACATAGCTAAGATCGTTTGGGAGCTACGATGCCACAGACAGACACATACGCTTTTACACAGGCAATTCTGTTATAGATCATATTATTATAATATATTTGAAAGTTATGTAATCTTAAAAGACAATGAACGTGGGTTACTACTTACTGTTGAACGCTCCAATTACTGGCTAGGGTCAAAAGGGTGACAATTATTTTTAATTTAATTATACTGTTCATTTAATGTATAAGTTAGTAAATGATATTTTGACATTGTGATGTTGTATAGAATTATTTGACCAGGGGCAGGGAAGAAACAAAGCCACCGGTTTCTGAAAGACTGATAAAATCGTCGATTAGCTAACATTCGAGTTAAAAAGCCATTTGAGTCGATCATCTAACATTTGTTCATCAACCATTCTGAATGCTCATTGTTGAACGTCACTCGCAACAACTTCGCTCACTCGCTACGTTCACCAATAAGCAATCAGAAGCCATAATGCGAGGTAAAGTACGTTAATGTAGGTTCTATTTCATATTTTTATTTCTTAGTTTATCTTAGATCGAAATAAAAAAAATACCTGTCTATAACATTTGTACAAAATTATTCTGCTTCACATTTTCTAGACCAGGCTAATGACATAAAAGTTCGCTTGTCATTTAGCGTAGCTAATGTCAAATTCCAAACATTTTTACTTCTACGTAAATGATATTATAGATGGCATCTTGAATTAGAGCCCCGGCTCATCGTGTCGTGCATGTAAGATACAGGGATAAGGGACTTCACAAAAGAAGGGTTAGATGTTCAGGGACTTTAACTCTATCAGCACGTGAAGAGCCAAAGTGAAAAGCACTAATTTTCCCATCAACCAAACTCCAATTTTCCACGGTTTTGACTCTGCAATCTCTATTCATGAGCTTTGGTGACAGACGCTCGGCACAAACAGCCGTTTGCATGTAATTTGCACCCTGATTTTATAAAGATAGGGTTCATTTTCGAGGGTCCGGCCGCTATGGCCGGTGACTGAGCGCTGTTTTTTCTTTGGACATTTCATGTTAGTGTATTTAATTTACTATGTCATAAGAGTTGCCTTCGTCGTGTCGGAACTGGGAATTGATGTGTCAACACGGATTTTGTATGTTCATTTATAACTTTGAAGGACGAATATTGAAACGATAGCTAAATTAACGCACGTCACTTGCCTATTCACTGAGCAGTGAAAGTGACATGAGAGGACTCCTAATTTTAATTAAACTGTAAGTATAAAAAGTGTAAGAGTTATGTTATAAGACAGATACGAGTGTATACCTCACGGAATATCGGCAATTCGTGACGAAGCTGACTGCTGAGATCCAAGTGGAAAAGAGCTACGGTTATCACAAACAAAATGGCTCATGTGGCTCATAGCCTTTCGAACAGTAGTTGTCAATGTTCCTGGGTCTAAAGTGCCTTGAACATGTGTATAATACAGGGTGATTCATGGTTCATATATCGAGCCGAATAGTGTAAAGAGAATGACGCGTAGAGCATTTTTTATTTTCGCATCTCATATGAATAATAATAAAGAAAGTTATGCGTGAGGTGGCGGAGAAAGCCTTCTCATCAACCATCTTCCTCGTGGGTGTCGTAAAGCTACAGGAGTATATATTCGGAAATTGGCGGCAACTGACATTCTTATCATTTTAACTTTGCACTCGCCAACCCGCCTGCCCAGCGTAAAAACTTTGGGGGAGGCATACAGTTATAGTGGACGTGAAATAATACTCTGAAAGGGAAAATTGCGTGGAAAAAATACTACAGTATCTGGCTGATAATGATGACAAAGCCGTTGTAATATCTCTGATAGCGCTGTGACGTCACGTTTTACAATATGGCCGTTTGACAGATGATTGATCTTCCCGCCATCTCGTCGTCTATTCCTGTCACTCCCCAAATTACTTGGGGAGTTTTGAAAATACAATCAACCCACTTTTCGTTCACTATAAAGGGTAATAGGGAACGGTGGAATAACTTATTAATCACAAGCGTTTGTTTCAGGAATCGTTAAATGTTAAGTTAAAACATAAGTAAAGTTTGTAATTTTTAAAAATGAAACGAAACGTATTTTTATCTTAAAATTTAAATATATTATATATAGCAATATCCCGCGAACATTGCTAGATAATATATTTAAATTTTATGCTATGAATTTCCGCAAAGTAACGCCTGATTCCATTAACTGTTTTTTTATCTGTCAAATACGTCAAATAGGTTCTCAAGTTGGGTTTGAGACTCCTTTATTAATACGGGCCTTAAAATGGCAGAGCAGTGACAGAAAGAGACAAATATGTGTAGTGTCGCATTGTCTCTTTCGTGATCTATTGACATCAAGAACGTCAATTCAGCTGTGCTCTGTTGTTGGTAGCTTGAGATGTTTTCGTTTTTCGTGAAAAACGTGATATTACAAAGTTTCAGCACCTACTTCTAAAGTAAGAACTATACTATTTTGTGAAATGCACAAAAAATCTGAAACCTGGTCTAATAAGAGTGATAGGTTACGGGACCAAAATATAAAGCAATATACAAAAGACTTGCAAATTAATCCACAAATGGCGGATAATCGCGTAGGTACCTAAGACGTAACATACAAACAAAAACAAACAGTGGAATTGTATAACTTATTTAGAAGTCGGTTTAAATATTGTTGCATTATGAATTCCTCAATAAAATAACATGTTGACCATAAAAGGTTTTAAAGACGTCCCTTGTCGTTATTAAATTAAAACGTGCACTTTACTGCGACGCACGCTGCAAAATCACATTTGAGCGCGGAATTTAATTTTAATTTTCCCGCCATAAAATGAGGACCATGGCCGGCGTCGGGGCGCTGGGTGACATGCCGGCCGGCGTTATAATTTCATCAATATTTGATAATACCATCACAGTAATTACTTCGGTCATCGACACTGTCGTTTTGCAATAAAATTTCACTTCCGACGCGCTCCACTGGCATTTCTTTGTCATAAATGTTGCTATGCCGCTGTAAGCAGTTAGAACGCCTATTTGTACAATTCCACTTATTGCATTATGATTGTTAGTACGTGTTTTTAAAACAAATAAATAATTTTCTCTCTCTTTCTCTCATGTCGAGAGTCCGTGGCTGGTCAGACATGTTTAGACTTCCAGTTGTGTGGTGGATTCCAATAACTTTTTTTATAGTAACCCTGTTAGATAAAACCAACGGGTCATAAAACAGAGAAATTGAGACACTGAAAATAGAGAAGGAAAACATCGTTACCGTCAGATATCAGGGCCCAGATTCAAGATGCCATTATCACTTACGAAATTCGAAAACAAAATGTGTGGGATTTGACATAAGCGTTGCTAAATGACAAGCGAATTCGAATGTCACGAACGTTGCAAGTGATAAATAGTGACGGCATCTTTAATCAAGCCCTGCGTTTTTTAAATGAGAAACTTGCAGAAGGCTAGCGTGGCTACAGTATAGTTAATGATTTCAATAATAATTGGGTATAAGGTGCTAGGTTACAACATTGTAGTTTGTACACAATATTTTTTTATTTAGTTTTATTTCTTTTTTGCTAAAAGTTGGCCCTGCGCAAGTGTCTAACGCTGGTTCTTCTCGCCGAGCTAGTTTCCGAACCGGTGGTAGGCATCACGTAGGACAATTCTACAAGTGTTATTTAATAGCCTATAAATGATTTGATTCTTAAAGAGTGTGTGTGAATCTTAATTTCTTACCTAGTTGAAACTTGGAAATGATAGATTTTATATTTTTCAAACGGGACTTGAACATATTAGAATTTAAAGTTTTCCGGCAGCACGAGACAGCATGTTGTTGATCATCGAACGTTCTATATTTAGCGGAGTTGTATTTATAAGGGCGCAGGGCGGACGGGTTCGACACTTTGTAAAGGAAATTATAGGGATTTGTACTTCCTGGTGTTTCCTGTTCCTGCCCAAACCGAGTCAAGTATTTGTGGAAACTTTCAGGCTGGTACATGATGGAGAGCCGGAGAAAAAGGAAGTGAAAATGGAACTCTAGGTTAGTACAACAGAGTTGAAAATCGAGTACGATTGTCAGGTTGTCATATTTTTTTTTATCTTCTGTAACGGGTGTAAAAAGAGCAGTCACTATAACTTTAGGATATGATTTTACTACCTTTTCTCATTCTAGAAATGTATTTTTTTTACAAAAATTTCAAAAATATATTTTTTTTTCCTTTTAAAAAATACATTTCCAAAATGAGGAAAGGTAGTAATGAGGAAAGTATAATCGTATCTCAAAGTTATAGTGACTGCTCTTTTTACACCCTGTATTAAAATGAATTGCTGTTCTTTCGTTAGTCTCGCTAAAACTCGAGAACGGCTCAGTCGATTCGGCTATTTTTAGTCTTAAAATGTTCGTGGAAGTCCAGGGAAGGTTTAGACTGTTTGTATGCCCAACGAAGCGGACACGCTACAGCTAGTGTAGTGAATAAATATTTCATAACTCTATTATTTAAATCGTCACCTACAAGGTACAAGTTTCCACTTTTGGAGATTTTATATAAGTTGTGACTGAGATGTGTTTGTGTTTATGTTTAAAGATTGGCAAAAAATATGATCACGGCAAATAAGATAAAGAGTTTGTGTGAGATAGGTGTAGGGGTGTATCCCAACAGATGTGTGGTGATGTTGGTGCTGGATGTTCTTAAATCCAAATTGTATTGAACGTAAGGAATGACGACAGCAATACCGGATCAAATAGTTTATTGTCATTAATAATATTGTTGTGATAACACAATTTATAATGTTTGTAAAGTGTTCGGTCAGCGGTTATATGAAACAAGTGAGTATGTACGACTCCGCTCGTACGCTCGCTCGTGCTACTGAGTAAGAAAGGCACGTATTAGAACAATCTCAAATTCAGTCTCGAGAATTGGGATCTCAACTTCAACTTGAGAATCTATTTAACAACGTTTCGTTTCACTTTTTAAAATGACCAACATTACTTATGTTGCATACTATCATTTTTTTTTCTTAATATTAGTACTTTTACGTTTTAAAAAAGAAAAAAATGAAAGTATACATAAGTAAAGTTCTTCATTTTTGTTGAAACGTTATTTGTCAAATAGGTTATCAAGTAGTGGTTTCGATTGAGATTGATTTATTTATACGGGGCTAAGACCCCAAAGTAAAGAGGGTGAAAGCAAATATTTACTAGGACCAGGGCCCTAATTCTCAGGCCTCGAACTTAGTTTTTACTATAGGTCTGTCCCGCTCATGCAAATGAGATTTAGCGCGCTTGCGAGCGGAATATACCTACTAATATTCGAACTTTTTTCCACTGCCCGAGAATCGTGCTCCAGGTGTTTTTATTTACGAGTCATACCCAGTGTTGCCAGTATTTTCCCAAAATAGTACTACTGGTTCTCTGAAAACGTACGGATTTTAACTCAAAAGTACGGTTTTTCCAAAACATCAAAACGCTATAGTTTACCCATAGGAACCCTTTTTAACCGACTTCAAAAAAAGGAGGAGGTTCTCAATTCGTCTGTATGTATAATATTTTTTTTTTTTTTATGTATGTTCACCGATATTTTCGTCAATTATTATAGACGGATTTCAAAAATTTTTTTTTGTTGGATAGAGTTCACTTCTGGGGTGGTCCCATTTTCACCAGGTCAGGATCTGATGATGGGATCCATGAGAAATCGAGGGCAACCACCAAAAATTGTATGCTCGTATGGTGTTTTTGTTACGTAATTATGTCTTACTCAGGTATATGCTTCAGGGTGTCAACATCTGATGCTGCTGTGCTGATGATGAAGCTACAGTACTCTTAACGGTTAGGAGTTGGAAGGCAGTACTGTAATTGGTCGATGGAAACTATTTAGTAGTATGTAGGGCTAACATGTTGCTTGTGAGGTATGCTTGAATTAACATCTGATGCTGCTGCGCTGATGATGAAGCTACAGTACTCCTTAACGGTTAGGAGTTGGGAGGCAGTACTGCAATTGGTCGATGTAAACTATTTCGTAGTATGTAGGGCTAACATGTTGCTTGTGAGGTATGCTTGAATCAACATCTGATGCTGCTGTGCTGATAATGAAGATACAGTACTCCTTAACGGTTAAGAGTTGGGAGCAGTACTGTAATTGGTCGATCGAATGTATTAGGTTACATATGAAATTGGCGTTTTGTCGTTCTGGCCACTTTGATCTTAAATATATCCTGTTTAGTTAGGAATTCCAAATTCAAATTTAAACAGCTATTTACTCATGCATTTGTGTTTTGAACACCGTAATTCATTTGTTTTATTCTCTTTTGCTTTTTTTTCTAAGTCACTCATTTCATAAAATGGATAACTTAAAATATCGCATTATTTACGAGTACGAGCACCGTGGCACCAGTGCTGCAGAAACGGCTCGAAGAATTAATTATGTGTATAGGGGTGGTGTCGCAAAAGAAAACACGATGCGTTTTTTGGTTTCAACGCTTTTGTTCTCGAAATTTCGACCTGCAGAACAAGCCCCGTGGACGGACGGAGACCAAGGTCGATAATGATGAATTGAAGGCTATTGTGGAAGCAGATCCATCGCAAACCACATCAGAGTTAGCTACAGGCTGCGGTGTTAGTGACAAAACCGTTTTAATCCACTTCAAGCAAATTGGGAAGGTGAAAAAGCTTGAAAGGTGGGTACCTCATGAATTGAGCGAAGTAAACCGACAAACGCGCGTCGACTGCTGCGTTACATTGCTCAACCGGCACAAATGAAGGAATTTTAAATCGGATCATTACATGTGATGAAAAGTGGATACTGTACGATAATCGTAAACGCTCATCACAATGGCTGAACCCTGGTGAACCAGCCAAGTCTTGCCCCAAGCGAGAATAGACTCAAAAAAAGTTACTTGTAAGCGTTTGTGCCGGTGCCGATGTCGTACACTATAGCTTTCTTAAATCTGGTCAGACGAATATGGCTGATGTCTATTGTCAGCAACTGCAAACCATGATGGAAAAGCTCGTCGTTAAACAACCGAGACTTGTCAATCGCTCTACGCCACTGCTGCTTCAAGACAACGCTAGACCACACACGGCCCAACAGACGGCTACCAAATTAGAGGAGCTTCAATTGCAATGTCTAAGACATCCACCGTACTCTCCGGACCTTGATCCAACATATTACCATTTTATTAGAAATTTGGATATCTTCTTGCAAGGAAAAAAATTCAATTCCGATGAGGCAGTCCAAACCGCTTTCAAAGATTTCATTGGTTCCCGTCCGAATGGTTTTTTTAGTAAAGGGATCAATGAACTACCTATAAGATGGCAAAAGTGTATAGATTGCAATAGTTTTGATTAATAAAATATATTTTAATATGAAAAAATCGCCTTTATGTTCCTCCAACACAAAACGCCAATTTCATATGTAAGGACTTAATATGTAGGGCTAACGTGATATTTGTAATATACCATCCAGACTCACGGCGAGAAATCTCACAGAGAAGTCTCGCCGGGCCTTCTCGCGAGAACAAGCATTTTATTCACACTCTCATTTGAGATCTGTTTCCTATGCAGTATGGACGACATTGACGAAATTGAAACTGCAGCAGGTTTGGCTCTGTGTGCCATTGCATATTATAACTTTGTCAATGTCGTTGGGTCTACCTATGATAATAAAAAATATAAATACCTAATATGTAATATCAAACTCTTTCAAGTACCTATTAATAATAATTATAGCTTCCTAAAAATATGTACAATTCGTCAAACGGACGTTGTAATTAGTGACTATAGGTATATAATATTAAATAAACTGAAACCCTTGAGTAAATGAACTAGCATCTATTTAAGTTCACAACGCATTAGCACAACTAAAAATCGAGAAATAAACTGACTTTTAAAAAAAAAATTAAACCGACTTCAAAAAAAAACACAAACGACAAAAACTTTAACCAAACAAAAACAGTACCTACATAACTAAAAAGCGATAAATAACCTAATTTATCTACTTAATGCATATTATATATCTACAACTATTTAAATAATTACAACTAAATACCTAATACTATAACAAAGTCATCTTTAACTATTTAAATATTTACAGTTATCACTTATTTTTGAAGTCGGTGCCAGCCTGCAGCCTAGGTAACGTAGTCTGTTGTGTTGTTTGAGAAGCCACACACACGGCAAAATACAATCTATACTAATAAATTATAATGCGGAAGGGTTTGTTTGTTAATTTAAACGCGCTAATCTCAAGAACCACTGGTCCAATTTTAAAAATTCTTTTTGGAAAATTTGAAAAATTTTAGTGTTTTCTTAATTAAATTTATTTGTTTGGCTGGCACCGACTTCAAAAATAAGTGATAACTGTAAATATTTAAATAGTTAAAGATGACTTTGTTATAGTATTAGGTATTTAGTTGTAATTATTTAAATAGTTGTAGATATATAATATGCATTAAGTAGATAAATTTGGTTATTTATCGCTTTTTAGTTATGTAGGTACTGTTTTTGTTTGGTTAAAGTTTTTGTCGTTTGTGTTTTTTTTTGAAGTCGGTTTAATTTTTTTTTTAAAAGTCATATAGTATGTATTAAATAATTTATAAGGATGAACTATTAATATAATTTATAAAGTACAAAAAAGGTACGGTGCACACTGAGGTACGGTAGTGGTACGGTTGTATGAAAAAAGTACGGAAAACTGTACTTTTTGGTACGTTCTGGTTCATACCTACACATAGTTAAATACTGAACTCTAATAAATAATCAATATAGTTTCACTTATTGTTGCGGGTTCTCTCATAGAAGGACTCTAACATTTGTAATTGAATGTGTTCTTGGTTTAAAAATACACAAATTACAAATTTAAGTCCAATTACTTTTATATTTATTATTTAATTAATAGGTTTGGGCTAAGTCATCATCAAATATACTGCTCGATCGAAAAAGATTGTTTGTTTATTTGTTTAAACGCGCTAATCTCGTTCGATTCGAAAAAAACTTTTTTGTTGGATAGTTCATTTATAGAGGAAGGATTTAGGCTATATAACATTACGCTGCGACCAATAGGAGCGAAGTATCAGTGAGAAATGTTGCAAAAACGGGGAAAATTATTCACATTTGGGTACTTTCGTTGCGTGCGTTGCATATACGGTTTGAGTCGCTCAAAAATAACGCGAACGAAGTCGCGGACAGCTAGTAACTAATAATGTGGAACAAATGAAAGTAAATTATTACTTCTTCATTATTATAATCAATTTGAGCGGTGCATATGACTTTGCTTTATCTGCATTTCACATAAAAGTATTTAAGTATTTTCTGCAGATCGTATGACAGTCTATTTTTCAAGTCATTGGAAGTTTTCAGACGAACTCGGTCGTCATATTCGCACGGCGCATTTGCCAAACGTAAACAGTTGTATTTACGTCCCGCGAGTTGCCAGACGGTTAAAAATAATGTCTGCTGTAGGGTGCACATGTTGTTACCGCCTGAACCATAATAATAATCTCCCCACACCGGTTTCGGTGACGGTGGCCGGTTTCATTTAAACCAGGCCAGCTACGCAGGAGTTACTTTATAGTGTCCAAGTGTGTGCGCAACTACACATAATCATTCTTCCTTCACTCTCACAGCCAAAAGCCAATGCCAGTGGAACGGATAACCGACACGACTGGAGGGAGATCAGGGGCAGGACCGACTTTTACATGCCCATCCGACGCCTGAATATTTTTTTTATTTTAAGCTTTAGTTAATGTTTTTTTTGTATAGTTTTAAAAATAAAAATAAAAAACACGTTATATTTAATTTAAAAAGTCCAGTTCCCGTGTAATATACGAGTATAAATATTTGTCTTTATCATAGTTAGATACTCGTAGATTCACCTCATAGTTGATTTAGAAACTTAATATTATCTTGAATATCTTATAACATCTTGAATATCTTATGAAGTTATTTTACAATTATATTTAAAAAAAAATATGCCTAAACATCTAGTGTGCCGAAATCTGTAAAATATTAATAACCTTACATATCCTAAAATGTTTAAGTGACTGTTTAAAATTTCTGGGTAATTTTTAGACACCTTCATCGATTCATATCTTCAATTATATTCAATATTGTATGTGTCTAAGCGTCTAGTAGTTATGCCGAACTCTGTAAATTATTCTACAAAACCTTATATTGATATCGAAATATGAAAAGCATGGCCAGCCTACCTGCAAGTACGTCCTCCGCTAGTCGGTAGAACTCAAACTTAGCGCGCGTTCGCCTCGTCAGCAATACTCACAACAATATGTTTGTTTGAGAATATATTGGCTCCATGTCCCGACACACAGCTGAGACCTCTCGTACTTAAGCTGGGCCTCAGACGGTATGAATATGCCTTAATCTTTTAGTGTAGCGTGTTTTATTGTGTGTGAATATAAAAATGAATTGCTGTTCGTTAGTCTAGCTAAAAGTCGAGGACGGCTGAACCGATTCGGCTAAAATCTTAAACTCCCGGAAGTCCCGGGAAGGTTTAAACGGTGCATCACAAACTGTTTGTATGCTCAACATAATTCATGTATAGGTAGGCTAGGTATCTTTCTTAGATACATGAATTGAGTTTATTTTTGTTATTTTGCATTTTTTGTATCACTTACTAACATAGTTAGTTTAATAAGTTTAATAAATTGTAATTACTAACACTCTACTACGGGCGTGTTTCACCAAGCAATGTTAAAGTTTATCCTTCGTTAAATATCATGTTGTTCCTCTCGTAATTCCTATCAATGAATGAGAAGGCATTTTAAAAAGCCGTTAACACTAACATGCGTTAGTGAAATCGGGATTCGGGACTAAGTCTGAAATAAACGCATATTTATTTATTTATTTATAGCATTGGTCATAATATATTATGTATTATCTATTTAGCTGCTCAATATACAAATCCACAGCAAGAGTTTTCCCGGCGGGGGCAACCCGCATCCCCGTGTTTGCCCTCATTACAATACAACACGAACATATTAAACCTAACACTTTACACTTAATTAGCTAAATTTAAACTTGAACATAGACGCACGGTTTTCTGTAAAATTAGGAGCTAAAATACTTTAAGCCGGCGATAAACATATTATATCCCACCAAAAACATTTTCATGTAAAAAATTTGCCAAGACGAGTCTACATAGCTTACCCAGTGAAAAAGTTATGGTTTAAAAACACGTGTAAAAATTACCGGGCAAAACAATGATTGGGAAACACTGGTCTAGTGTAATGTAAATATATGTATAGTAATAAAATAATACATTACATTAGAGCAGTGTAATGTACTCTTTTATTATATAACTTTGGGATATGATTATACTACCTTTTCTCATTCTAGAAATGTATTTTTTTTTCTTTCATTTACAAAAATTTTAAAAATAATTTTTTTTGCATTATTGTTATTTTTGAGACTAAAAAATTAAAAAAGTAATTTTTTTTTGTTTTTTGAAAAAAAAATACATTTGTTTAGACAAATAGGTCATGCTACTCATACAAACACACCATATTCTACACATTATTATCAGTACAAGAATGGTTTCAACGCGGAAATACAGAATATTATACTTATTAGTTACTTTATAGTCTAAAAAAATGTATTTCCAAACACACTTCCAAAAGCAGAGCGAGTGGAAACTTGTATACAATTGCGCGGAGGCTTTAGGGATCTGTATTCGAAGGGAAAGTTCGGAACCCTATTACTAAGACGCATAATTTCTGTCATCATTGTCGCTTGTCGTAGCGCCTCCGTGGTCTAGTGGTTCAAAGCTTAGCTCTCGACCCGGAGGCGTGGGTTCGATTCCCGCGTTGGAACAACAAAAATTTTTGTTTTCAAGTTTGGTTAGGACAATGCAGGCTGATCACCTGATTGTCTGAAAAGAAAGATGATCCATGCGTCGAATGGGCATGTAAAAAGTCGGACCTGCGCCTGTACTCTCACCAGTCGTGTCAGGTTACCGTCCCACTGGGTTTACGAGAGTAAAAGAAAGAGAGAGTGTCTTTGTGTATTGCGCACACACTTGGGTACTATGAAATAACTCCTGCGTAGCTGGCCTGGTTTCAATGAAATCGGCAACCGACACCGAAATCGGTGAGGGGAGCTATTATTATTCTCGCATGAACTGTGATAGCAAGATAGCCAGACAGATTTGCAGGCTTGTTAGATCCAAACACAAGAAAGCAAATATATTTTTGTTCTTGACATTTATCGACGGTTAATAATTTGGCGTCAATGTTTGTTAGACTTAATATTAATTGAATTAATAGTTCCTATGGTTGCCACTAAATTATTTTTGACCCTATTCGACTACAATATTTTATTTTCAATACTAATTAATTAAATAGCCTATCACCTATGTACGCGGGCTGTTTTATCTACACTAATATTACAAAGAGGAAAGATTTGTATTTTTGTATGTAACGACTTAACTCAAAAAGTACTGGACCGATTTTAATAATTCTTTTTTCATTAGAAAGCTACATTATCACTGAGTAACATAGGCTATATAAAAATCAATTGTTGTTCGTTAGTCTCGCAAAAACTTGAGATAAGCTGAACTGTTTCGGATATTTTTGGTCTTCAAATATTCGTCGATGTCCCGGAAAGGTTTACACGGTTTCCATGCTCAACATGTCAGTTAGTTACGAATATATTGACACCTCTTTGATAAAAATAACCATAACCACTCATCTGTGGTTATGGCGCTACGGTGGAGGAAACATTCATAACTGCCAAAATACATTTAGCTTCGCTATACCCTGTGTTCCAGGAGACGCTCTGAACGTTCAGATCATTCATAACGCTGACATTGACAGCTGACAGTGCCTGTGAAAACAGTTCAAAACGATCCTAAACAGTGCTAAAGAAAATAGTAAACGAAAATAACGTTTTTTTCGTTCAGATTTACGTTTCTTCAATCATATCATATCCAAAAGTTATAGCGACTGTTCTTTTTATACCAGTCATACAGTGTAAAAACTTTATTGGTAGGATATATTATGATATATGTTTTTTATATCTTTTATTGTTGTAGGAGTTTAGTCGGTGACCGACTATGTCATCCCCATGAGACTTACAAACACATATGTTATCATAATATGTTAGGCCATAATATGATAAGAATATCATAATATCATGATAAAAAAATGGAACGGGTTGGACCCAGTTACATTTAAGTATAAGAAAACAAATGGTCTAAAATATCATATTGATAGTATGGCACAAGAAAAAGGCCGACAAAAAAGGGAAGATGACATTAAACTAATGACTGGAACAACTTGGAGAAGAAGCGCCGTAAATAGAAAGTTACGGCCAAGTCCAAAGGATATACAGGGTGTAAAAAGAGTAGTCACTATAACTTTGGGATATGATTAAAGGACCTTTTCTCATTCTAGAAATGAATTTTTTTCATTATTTATTTTAAAAAAAAAAATTTTTTTGCAATTTATTATTTTTTGTCGCAATGCTGAACTGTTTGTAACAACGTTCTGCATTAAATTCTTAAATTTTATAATTTTTGCCCTAGTACGTAATGAACGTCTTACGCGTGCTATTGACCTCTCAGCGTAATCAGCTGATCGCTGTGTTGTGCACGTTGTACATTGCCTATTGAAATTTGTTTAATTTTTAAAACAGTTGATTAAAAGCAAATGTCCTTTTGTCTACTCTTCCGTAGAAACTAAAGCCACTTATGACTTGCATTAACGAATAAAGTAAAGATTACTTCTACGGACGGCGGCGGTGAGTTAGCTAGTGTACGTTAATACCGCCATAACAGATGGTCCAGTTAACGAAGTTGCGACTTCGACAGGTCGCCGCAACTCGCCGCAACTCGCTACAACTCGCCGGTCGCCGCCCAGTTCGCAACAATATCTAGACCGAAATAAATTGTTCTGACCTATTTCAAAGTTTCAGCAAATTGCACCTTTATTTACCTGGCAAACAATAGCGTTTAATCTGATAGAATAAACAAGTGGGGGTGAGTGTCCGCTAATCTACAGTCGCGACGAGAGGCGGCGCTGTCTACGCCATCGACAAAGCTATCTCGCGCCACAAGTCTATACAACAAATAATGTCCACCTGGCAAGCGTGGCTAGTATAGACCAATAATAATGAACTAATACCTCCCACACCGATTTCGGTGTCGGTAGCCGGTTTCATTGAAACCAGGCCAGCACTGCTACACACGAGTTATTTTATAATGCCCAAGTGAAGTAAAGGCATACACAGAAGCACTCTCTCTTCCTTCACTTCACTTCACGACTGGCGGGAGATCAGGCGCAGAACCGACTTTTTACATGCCCAATGCCCATCCAACGCATGGATCATCTTTCTTGTCAGTCAATCAGATGATCAGCCAGCATTGTCCTAACCAAACTTGAAAACAACGCGAGAATCAAACCCACGATTCGACAATATATAAACATTTTTGAACACACAACATACAAAACTTTTTTGTTCCTTCAGCACGTAACCTGCAACTCGAGCCGTTGAAATCGCTGAGCTATGTGGATTCTTGTTAACCCGTGTGGCCTTAAACTTCGTAAAACTTCGTATACTTATCACTGAATACTTTAATTAAGTCAGTATATTCTCCTGTGACCGATGTATAAAGTACAAACTTCCCAACTCTCATGGAAATTATAAAGTCGTGCATTAATTGAGACGTGCAGATTAACCTTATAACGAGTTCCTCATAATTGCGTTCAGAACTCTTCGCAAATTGCCTGCGTCATATGTCAACTCATGAGTTATGAGTCACTCCTAAAGAAGGATTTATAATATCAAAAGAACAAAGAGCATTCTCTCTGAATATTATTTTAGTTTAAATAAACGCGAATAGACCAACAAAATAATGCTCTGTTTCTAAAACGTTATTTAAATGTATGATATATTACATACAAGTTAACAACATTGAACGCTGATTGGTGGAACATTTATGTGATAGAAAGAAAAGGACAGACATTTTATAATTACATCACACTCGCACTTGCAAGGCAGGTTGAAATTCCACAGATAATGTTGATTCAAATTGTATGTCAACTAGTCGGTGTGTTAGGTAAATTAACCTTGAATGCCTTGATCTTGATCACACATTTGTATAGCGTTTCAGAAACCGGCCCTAAGCCTGTTTATTTTTTATTTCTAATACTTTATGAAATCAAGTTTCTTTTAAGGTTACCTGCATCTGTTAGAGATGTTTACAGTAAATTTGATAGAGTGGCAATAGAATGAGCTCTCGTTTATAATTAACACACAACTCTTATTTACACTTTTCCACTTTTAATACGTTTTTAATAAGTTTTTACAAAAACACGACCAGTTTCGATTAAATCAACATCAGGTGTGTATTTAGTTAGTGTAAATAAAAGTTGTGTGATATTATTGTCATTCGCTCGTTTAATGTGAACCCAACTTAACATATCCTAACAGCTTCGTCGTTTATGAACTTATAATGTGTACCTGACTTTATAATAATATTATAAAGTCAGGTACACACACACACTTCTTACGTGCGTAGCATCCTCGAATTTGGTAGTGTAGTCTGGAGTCCCAAATATGCTGTTCACGTTCAGAGGTTAGAAAAGGTACAGAAGTTCATAAAATACCTAGACTATCATTCTGGACACAGATACACAGAGTACACCGAAAGCACTAAACGGTATCGTATGCTCTCTCTGTATTCCAGACGTGACTACCTGGACGCTACTTTTCTATACAAAATAGTTAGGAATGAAATCAACTGCCCCGACTTATTACAAATGCTAAATCTTAAGGTTCCCCGTTCTACCTCCTCACGTTCCAAGGACACCTTCCATATTCCATTCTGCCACACTAATTACGCAAAAAATACGTTTCTCAGGCGCTCTTGCTCACATTACAATAAAAAATTGAACGATGTTGACATATTCCTTACAAAGCTACCCAAATATAAGAAACAAGTGCTAGAATTGC
Organism: Celastrina argiolus; assembly: GCA_905187575.2. Taxonomy (NCBI): domain Eukaryota; kingdom Metazoa; phylum Arthropoda; class Insecta; order Lepidoptera; family Lycaenidae; genus Celastrina; species Celastrina argiolus. The sequence goes on from LR994585.1 coordinate 880,452, forward strand.
TTTAATTTATAAATCTATATTTGACTTTAAGTTAGGTATCAATTTAAGTGTATAGTCATATTATATTGTTTCTGATGGAGACTGTAACTTGACGATGTTTTTCAAAGTACTTAATTACATGTAGCAATTAATGGTAAAGTAGGTTATGTTGTAACTTAATCTTAGTTTTAAATTTTGTAAAAAACTGTTTTTACCTTAATAAATAAATAAAAAAAATAAAAAAAATATATATATGTATGAGCGATTTACTCCACGCCAATGCGTGATCGTTATATCGGAAGAACTTATATCTCGGAGACTGGACAACGGGATATATTATGGTATATTTAATAATGTGGGAGTACAAGTGGAAGCCCCAAAGGGAGATGTCCAACCTCACGAGGTGGTATGCTCGGTCAGGCCAAATTTGATTTAGACCAATAACGCTGTTAACATGAATCGCCTATCGAAGTTTTTTTAAATTCAGCGATATATTATATGTACCTACATCAGAAAATTACTCCAGAAAAATACTACAGCGGTTCTATTACTTCAGAAAAATTACTACAGTGGTTCTATTACTACAGAACACTATAACCGTGAGATTCTCAAGGCACTTCCTGCCTCGGACCACCATCTTGTGGAACCAGCTGCCACCCACGGTATTTCCGAACCGATACTACTTAGGAGCCTTCAAGAGAAGAGCCTACCTCTTCGTCAAAGGCCGGCAACGCACCTGCAGTTCCTCTGGAGTTGCGGATGTTTATGGACGTCAGGATTCACTTAACATTAGGTGAACTGCCTGCTCGTTTGCCCCCTTTTTCCATAAAATAAAAAAAAAATTACTACAGCAAATACAAGAGTGCTATGTTATGTACAACATCAGAAAATTATTATTGAAGGGATTGCCTTCGATCAACAATATATTAGTTATCGTGTCCCATACAAAAATAAGGCTAAAATATGTCCGCGTGGTATATGCCAATAGAGCTACATTTGTTCAATAACGAACTGAGAGCAAAAGTTTTAAAATATTTCATAGTTCATTTGGTGATTCCAAATCGTAAATTAGTCATTTAAAATTGTTTTTAAATCTAAATTTATATACCGCAATATGCGTGTTAAAATAAAGGTTTTTAAAAATTTTAATGGGGCAGTGTTCCAAACTAACTAAATGAATTAACAGTGTTGTGTTAACAAGTGAGCTCATATTCACCGAGACGGATTTCTTGTGCTGACAGCACAGCATCTAATGAGTTGATCGAAGGAAGCATACCATTACGCTGGGAGATCTCTACGTGGGGTCTATCACTCCACTTTAGGTATTTCCAATTTTCCTCGAAAGACCTTTAATTTTTCGGAGTACCTTGACCCTGATTTAAGATGGAATTTAACATAACCTTCGCTAAATGACCAGCGAATTCGTCATTTCCAAACTTCGTAAGTGATAAATAGCAATGGCATCTTGAATCTCCGCCCAGGTCTCAAAGTAACTCTATGTCTAAGTTCATTAAAATCAGTTGAGCGGGCAAAACGTAAAGAGGTTACAGACATGAGACATTTCGCATTTAGGTTATAATATGTTTCAGCTTTAGCGGTATCCATTTCATCTCTTGGGTATTTCGTCCAGTTAGACCGAAATACAGTCAGAGATTTAGAGAATTTATTTCATACTAGATGTTTCCCGCTACGTTCGCGGAAAATGAAATCCCAAGGGGACCGTGTATTTTGCTGCCAAATGCATAACTAGTATCTTGTGTTAATTGAGGGTGTCAGCTAACTTACTTGCTTTGCTTTGGCAAGATGTACGTAGCCCTAACGGTCGTAGCCCCGAGATAAATGCGACTGCGCCAATAATGATTTCGGCAGCCCAGACTCCCAAAAAAAATGAAAATTATTTAAATCTTTATTGACTAAACTGATAATTAATGTACAAAGGTATTATCCGTGATCGGTGCTAGATCAGAATATAATGACGAAATTAAATTAAAACATTAAAATTACAAAACGCGGTAAAATGCTGGAACAGCAGAATGATTCCTCGAAGCCGTCACGTTGACCATACACGTGCCGCAGCGTCAGCGATCTTCTTTAGGGTACCGTATGTAATTCGCGTTTGCGTCGATACAGTCGCGATTCGGTAGTACGTTGGATATGCTATGGGCGAGGCCCCATTATTGCGTTGTGTCGTACCTTTAAATCCCTTTCTAAAAAAGATTTATTTAATTAAACTAGAAATAGAAAAACGAAATAGTAGAATCTGACACAACTGTTGCGACTCGGAGTTGGGAATAGAATGAAAGAGCGTGAGCGGATGGTCTGGGACAGACGGTGTAGGATGACGAGAGGAATGTGGGATCAGCAAGATCAGGACAGTTAGGGTGAGCATGATCGCGTACAGGACAGGGATATAACAGCTGCGTCGTGCCGCTGCCTCGATTTTCTTATATTTTTTATAACATGGGCCGCCGGAAACGACGCAGCGTTGACGCAACGGACTAATGGGGCCTCGGTCTAACGAGCATTAGTAACGACACTGTCAAGCGTTTACAAAACGCGCGACTACACCGCTACAAAAAGTCGCCGTGCGCCGCCGCGCCGTATGAAAATGACAAGCGACAGCGAGCGATGACTATTTTAACCACATAAACTGAACAACGAGACTTATCATCTTTCAAAGTTTCATTTCTAACGGGGGTAAACCTCACAAATTCTGTTTTTTTTTTACTTTCGGACTATTCAGTAAGTAGTATACGCCATAGTTTTATAAGCCAAAAAGTGTTCGTTCAATCCCTGTATACCTTCAATATCATAGCTCTAAAATTAAAATATTCTACTATCAAAGTATATAATTCTGTCAAATCCAATCCAACGACGAAACCAAATAGAGTTTTCCCCTGGTTACAGACAACATACAATAATATACCTATTATTCATCAATTCATCATACGTAGATATAACGACCGTCACATTACCACATTTGCGGAATAAATGACACTCTAAGTAAATTAATTTCGGCTTTGTCTGACAAATACGTAGACCGTGTTGTCAGTACTAGAGTCTCGTCCTCGGCAACACTTCCCAGAATTACTTAATTAACATTATATGTAAGTAAATAACTACTGAATACATTATCGTACTTACTATAATCCTTTGAGTGCCGTCTTTGAACAATACACAATATCGTGTCAGCACTAGAAATCCGTCTCGGCGAATAACAGCTCACTTTTATAGTAAGCTGTTTCATTTAGTTTTAAAAATCTAATTTTTAACACACATTGTGAAGTTTGAATTTCGATTTTTAAAAATGTAAGTGACATATAAAGCGATTTCAAATCACCAAATCAACTTTGATATATTTAGGGTGGAGTGCACCGACACTAAATAATAATCAGTTGATTTCGTAATCAGCCGTTTAGTAGAAAATATAATACGACTAAATGAAAAATAAGGCTACTTATTCCATAAAATTATATTTATGTGTCTGACATTTTTATTTGGTTACGTAAGATTGAACACTACAAAATTTGTTGTCACTGCCTGTGTGTGTGTATGTACCTATGTGTGCCTCAATGCTTATATTACCTATGTGTGCCTCAATGCTTATATTAGTTAACCGGCCGATTATCTTAACCGAGTCCAAGAATCTTGTTTAACCGTCGACCGTCGATTATAGTGATTCGGTAGAACTTTTGCCGTTAAGACAAATTATTTATTTGATACAATATGATACCTTTTTTCTTTTATAAATTATTGCGAGTTCTGTAGCTTTCTATAAATACATATTATTACATACTACAGCAAGTCGTATCGAAGCTGCTACTTTCTGATAATTTGTATAGGCGCCAGTACTTATTCTCAATTATGTTCTTTGCATTTCATTACTCAAATAACACACACATCTTTGTTGCTGAAATTAATTGTTTGTTTTATCTTCCCTTCCATATTTATTAAAAGAAAACAACAAAATTTGGTTCAGTATTATAATAAAATTGTCTTTTGTCAACACTCAGAAATTTGTCTCATACTGTTATATTTTTGACTTATTCATATTGATAGTCTAGGAGTCAGTAACAGATTTTCATGACCAAGTAGTTCTTGTTCAAGGAGTCAGCTAACGTATTATCTACCGTGGTTTGGTCAGCTGACTATGTTTTTCTTTTAAAAACTTAGATAAACTATACTATGATACATAATTTTCAAATGAGACTGAAAAAAAATTTTTACTCCACGCGTGGGAGGCTGCCGCTGCTCTACCCACGGAGTTGCAGCTGACGGTCTCGAGTTTGATATGAGCATATTACGAAGTTTAGCTCGAGAAGACATAATTGACCAATAATGTACCTGGCTCCAGGACTATAAGCGGCCAATTACGAAATCAACTGATTATTTCTGTGGGCGCACTCCACCCTTAAAACTAAATTTAATAAATAAAAAAACCGGGCTTAGTGTATAACATTCCTATCACACCTAACAAACGACCTGAACCGATTTCCATCAAATATAGTTATGTACACACTCGACTGATATACCTTTCAAACAAAAAAAACCACATTCAACTCTCTCTCAAGTGCTCTCGCCCTCATACTTCTGGCTGAATAATTTTTGTCTTAGGGGATGTTTGGTCACTCTAATTTGTCTGACTGATTGAATGAAAAAATAAGTAAAGTTCATATTTTATTTTTTGGGTTGTCTCTGGTCAATCAAAAGTGTCCGACACTTATAATATTACTTTAAAATAATATTCTACATATCCTATATAAAAATCAGCCATGTGAATTTAAGTTAAATAATTCTTGTTTTTAGTTACCTTTCTCACCTGGTACCTGCCCAGGGGGCCTACTCAAGATGCCATCGCTAATTATCGCTTTCAAAGTTCGATGACAAAATGTATGGGATTTGACATAAGGTACGCTAAATGACATACCAAATCGCGATCATTTAGCGTACCTTATGTCAAATCCCATACATTTTGTTATCGAACTTTGTAAGCGATAATTAGCAATGGCATCTTGAGTACGCCCCCTGGTGTCACTCGGCAAGTTACACAAAGCGCGTAGGTATTCAAGGCACACGAGACGCTACTGAAAACTTCAGGTTTCATTTGTGTGAAAATAAGTTATGTCTGATTGCTCTGGGATCTTAGTATATTACTAGATATCCTAAAAAGTTAAAATGACAGTTTAATCTCAATTTTCTGGATAACATTTTTTTCGACATAACACCTTCATCCGTACACGTATTCAATTATTTATCGTAAGAACTTACAAAAGCAGAGGTAGAAAAGTAAACAAATTAAAACAGAAGTTACATTTTATTAATTTCAGCTACTACACGGGTACTCGCGCAGGTAAGTACCAATTTTAAGTTAAAAGTATACAAACATGAGTATTTAACAAATGTAAAACGAAATCCGCAATCTCAAACCGCGGCAAAATTTATTTTATAAAACTTCCCAACTGAGCTGTGAATTTTCTGGCAAATACAAAATATACCACAGGAAGTTAAAAATAACAGCTGCTCGCTCTAACTATGTAGATAAATGTTTTATAAACTGTTAATATACTTAAGGCCGATTTTTCAATCGTCAGATAACTTTTATCTGTTGAATAAACATGTGACTTTGACATTTGTTCCATACAAAATCTGTCAAAGTCACACATTTATTACTTGGGTAAAAGTTATCTGACGATTGAAAAATCGGCCTTTATAATAATACTAGCTGACCCGTGCCCACTTCGTTGTTGTTTGAGCATGGCAAGTGGCAACACAAGGTTTACACAAAACCTTTCCTGGACTTCCACGATCATTTTAAGACCAAAAATAGCTGAATCGGTTAAGCCGATCTCGTGTTTTAGCGAGGCTAAGGAACAGCAATTCATTATTATATAGGTACAATAAGAGAAGAAGATGATTGTTCCTGCGTCTCATCGCGTCGGGCTGGGGAACCGGTTTCAGCCTCCAAAGTATCGAGGCTTAGCGAAAGACAGCGTCGCGCGTCCTTCAGCATATTCGCACAAACGCACATGCGAAGCACGGTGTGGGCTATTTATACCAGACAATAAACAGTACATATTTACTATGTAGGCTTTAATTTAGCCGAAACCTGGAGCTCCCCCCAGCAGATATCTGAGAGCACGCATGCAAGTGACAGGTGATGATCGAAAGAAATAGGGAAGAGAAATTCAATTCTATATACTTGTCAAGTTGACAGTTGTCACTGCGCTCCCAAATATATGTAGACAATAAACGGACGCCGTAAATATCGACTATTTACGGCCGACAACGGGTGACAACGGCCCGACTGATGGGCCCCATAAAACGGATCAGGGATCACATTCCGATATTCACCTTAGTTCCGCCGATAAATTGCCTCGGGTCGCATTGAACAAAAGGTGTTCGGTTTATGTCTATGGTCTTGGAAATTTTAACTTTGCACGGCACGATTTTTTTCCTATGTGATCATGATCACATAGGGGCATTAGGAAAAAAATCGCCCCATCTACCAGAAATCAATAATTTTATAAAAACTCCACGGAGAGTAGATACTTTGACCCGTATTAATAAACAAGTCTTAAGCTCGGACTTAAGATTTGCTGTTGCAACCTCTACTTGAGAACATATTTGACAGATCAAACGTTTCGTTTCACTTTTAAAAAGCAACAACTTTCTATACTCTCATTTTCTTCTTTTTGAAACGAAAAAATGTAGAATAGAAGAATATTACATTTTACTTATTTTAATACTTGTCTATAATCTATACAGTGAGTTTCAAAAAGAAAAAAAAAGTAAGTAACATATAAAGTAAAGTTGTATATTTTTAGAAGTAAAACGTTGTTTTATAAGTTAAATAAGTTCACACTCACAACTCGGTCTCAAGTATTGCGTTCTGTTATATCTTTCCGCTGTTCCCTATTATAGTCCTTACCTAAGTCATATCCATATTCTTACTTAAGATTTTTATTATATTAATACACAAATTTAATACACATCCATGACCCAGGTATGTACATTGAAAACTTTTAGTTCCCTCGGCTTGATTCGAACCCGCAACCACGGTCGAGCACCAACGCGCTGCACCACTGCGCTACGGAGGTTGTCGATTAATAGATTAACATCTTCTTTATTTTTCATTGTACTTAAATAATATTAGTTAATGGAATCAGGCGTTACTTTGCGGAAATCCATAGCATACAATTTAAATATATTATATCTAGCAATATCCCGCGAAACAATTATAACCACAACCTGCAAGCAGATGAGTGAGTGTACGCATAGGCATGCGTTTGATGCACCTCCCTCCTCCCACACTGCTTATGCGTACACTCGCAAGCAAAAAACATGAAAACACCACCACCACACAAGCAATAATGTTAACACGATCGTGCAAAGTCCCACCACCATGCAGGTTGCAAAACTCCGGGGTCGGAGCGAAACGCGCGTCGAGTTTTGCAACCTGCAAAACTCGACGCGCGGTGTTTTCATGTTTTTTGCTTGCGAGTGTACGCATAAGCAGTGTGGGAGGAGGGAGGTGCATCAAACGCATGCCTATGCGTACACTCACTCATCTGCTTGCAGGTTGTGGTTATAATTGTTTCGCGGGATATTGCTAGATATAATATATTTAAATTGTAAATAATATTAGTTTAACTCTATAATAACATCAATAAAAATATATATTTCAAAGCCAAAAACTACTAAGATGTTCTATCTAATGATGTTGGTTACGTTAGATACAAAAAGCGACACTAAATGGCGAATTCGGTTCTAGTTTCAGAAATGAGACCGCACAAACAAACATAGGATCAAAGTTTCAGTTTAATTATCCTGCCGTGAATTATTCAGTGTCACGAAACGGGAATATATTAATAAGCTGGAGTTGGGACATCATCGTTGATAGATTTGTACTGATTACTGTGTTTATGGTGTGCGGACAAAATGTTGTAATATTATGTACACTAGTAGCTGTCGACACTTGCTGTAACTTTGTGGTCATCGCTCTGCGGCAAAGTTCACTCCGTATGTCATTCACACAGCTTCTTTCAACATCGTTCACGCCATTTTTATTGTATACCAGCTGACCTGTGCCCACTTCGTTGAGCATACAAACAGTTTCAACCTTCCCGAGACTTCCACGAATATTTCAAGACTAAAAAAACCGAATCGGTGCAGCCGTTCTTAAGTTTTAGCGAGACCAACGAACAGCAATTCATTTCTATGTATAAGACTACTTGGCTGGCCCGTGCCCACTTCGTTTAGCATACAACCCGTTTAAACCTTCCCTGGACTTCCACGAATATTTCAAGACTAAAAATAGCCGAATCGGTTCAGTACACCGAGCCTCATACTGAGTATTCTGATTTCTGTGTCTCATATTGAGTACATCGAGCCTCATATTAAGTACACCGAGCCTCATACTGAGTACTCTGTGCCTCATATTGAGTACACCGACCTTATACTGAGTACCTTGTGCCTTATAATATTGAATATACCGAGCCTCACACTAAGTACATCGAGCCTCATACTGAGTAATGAATTTATATTGAGTAGGTAAGTATCTCGTGAGCTCGTCGGTAACTCGTTCAGAACTTGTAATGTGTTCAGTGCTGCAATAATTGCATTTGCAATATACAATGGGGTTTGCTCATTGATTAAGTTGAGTCTTGGTCACGAGGTGAGTGGTTTTGTCTAGTTAAGACAAGAACTGTTGGGGATTCTCACTTCAATAAAAAGAGTGTGGACTGTAATATAGGTTTATTGGATGTACTGGCTGTCGAGGAGTTGGCGGAAAGAGTGCGGGGCTCTCTCCACAAAATACAGCTAACGCCATGGTTCTGTTAAATGTTTATAGGCATTTTGTGTTTTGACAGATCCCGCTCTATTATAGCGTTGAAGAGGACCACCGATGGGTTTTAGTGAGCAGGAACCTCCACAATCCTCATAACTCTTGTGCCTAAAAGAGCTTGAGATGATCTTATCCGCCTCTAAAGAAGAATCAGCATTCGCCACTGCAACACATATAACTAAACGCCAATACTACACTAGGACTATCAATGGGTTTTTAGTGGGTAGAAATCTCTACATACCCTGGCTCTTGTCTAGATCTTAAGATGATCTAATGAAGATTTATCACCTCGAAAAAAGGGCTTCCCTCTGAAACCGCCTTTTCCACTGCAACATATCTACGCTAGGTATACAATCACACATTTTGTTATTCTATTACAAATGCGACCCAAAATAAATTCATGTACCTAAATGACTGCCAGTTTCCCATATTAGTGTCGTGATATTAAGAAAGTTCTAGACAAATGACTGCGGAGCTCGTGCGGGACAAACTTGTACGAGTGACGTATAAATTCCTCGGAACAAGGATACAAGGATTACGGGCAAGGATGTGTTCTGTATGGGGCTCTGAAACGGAATGGAGAGGTTTTCCACATATTTTTCTATAGTTTGTCATTAGTTATGTATAATTTTTCGCAGTCATCTGATTGAATCAACAGCTTAGTTGAATGACTAGCGCGTTTATAAAATGACGATATTTAATTGAATGACTAAAGGACAACTCGTTGGACGTACTCTTGTTCAATCGACGTTCGGCCAAATCGACCAATTAAATGTCGTCATTCAATAAACGCGCTAGACAATTATCAAATTGAAGATTCAACCAGACGACTGCGACATATACATAACAATACAGGCTATAAAATTAATGAGTGGTAATACTTTAGGGTGTGTATGGGTCCCGTATATAGTTTACTGTGAAATTACCAGCCCTTAGAAACTTTTTTTTTTACTATGTGTATGGGTTTTTTATGATGTTGAGTCATTTCTCTTAGAAATATTAAAGTCAAAATTAAGACTTTCAGCGCTGGCACTTTCACAGTATACTCTACATAGGAGGACTAAAGTATTGTCACTAATTTATTTTAGCTTTTTTTTCTATTATGAGACTAGTAAATTGTTTGAAATTGTAATTTTTCTGTTGTTTAACGATGTTTTATACACTAAGCAACTTCCAACTCCATAAGCGTATCTTTCTGCTAAAAAGAGAAGTCTACTTGAGAAGTAAATATTTGGACTTTTCTGACTCTCTACGATGTTTTTATGGCGGTACTACTAGCGCCTCAATCCTGCATCGCACTATCGAAGTTTTCTGAATTCGGCACTATATACGACATCTGAAAACTAGTGCAGTGGGCTTCGGCCTGACAGAGCATACCATCTCGTGAGGTCGGAGATCTCCCTTTGGGGCGTCCACTCGTATTCCAGCATTTTATTAAGTTCCAGCTCCATCTCAGCTCCAAGGACCGTTATTTACAAGTTGGCACCCAATAAACGTGGCTATATTTCTCCGGGAGTAATCTCTTAGCGCCAACTGCAACAGCCGGCTGTTTACGAGCGATGAGGTTTTTACGATACGTTTTCGAGATTTCACCCAGAGGACCTGCGAACTTCTGATCTCCGAAGCGCAATCGTGACATTCAATAAAATAAAATAAAGAATTAAACAATTTACAAAATTAAAACATGGAGTTTGTTTTTTGATGGTCAATTTTGGAAATAAATTTCATTTACAGTTACCAGTTACCACCGGTTCGGAACCCAATGTATTGTGGATTTATGTTATTGAATGTACCGTAGGTTCTTGATGGAATTACATATTATATAGTAATAATACACTAAATACTTCACTTTTTTCCACTTTATTAGTTTTTTTACAAGTTATTTCTTAAAATACACGGCCCGTTTCGACATAGTCATCATCACAGGTGATGATGACTATGTCGTATTATTACTATATAGTATTGGGGATTGTCTTGCTATCAATTGACCTAGACATAAGTAGACGTTTTACTTTTGTAAGTGAGACGCATTTATGTGTCATGTAATTGAAGACATGAATGGATGAAGGTATGTCGCAAAATTCTGATTTCAAGAAAATTGAATTCATACTGTCACAAAATCATTTTAGAATATGTCGTGACGTATTAAGTACATTAATCTCTATCCGTTTCTAGAATCAATGTACTTCATACTATCTACTGCATTATATCGTAAAATATTTAAGTAACAGTTTAAACTCATTTTTCTGGGTAAATTTTTTGCGACATAATATCACCTTCATGTCTTCAATTATTTGTGAATCATAATGTTAAAATGTTGCCAAGATGAGTCTACATAGCTTAGCCTGTATGTGTGGAAAAGTTATATTAGTTAGCTTGGCTTTATACGATATTTGATATCTAAGGACTAAACCTACAAGCTCTACACTACACCTTAATCAAATCTATGAAAAAGTGGTCAGATCTCATGTAAAGAATAGCTGCCAAGCCTGCACATTGCACCAATATCCTTGATCTATGCGCCTTTACTTTACCAGGCCCAACTTCGTGCCCAAAACGTGATACTTGGCCGTTTTGCTACCGTTACGAAGATTTCATAGGCATTCATTCACCGTGTGCGAAATGAAACGGCCAAGTATCAGTTTTGGGGTTGTTAATACGGCCATTATTGTTGTACGCGATACAGCAAATGGTCGTATCAACAACACATTTTTTGTTATATTCCCAGTTCAGTTTCAGTTGCTAAAAACCCATCTGTCCAATGACCGGAGATAATGATCGTACGATATATTTCCGTCGTCTGGTGCCCGTGACTCAAGTTCATCGAAAACCTAACATAGGACCAGGGGCCTTACTCCCCAAACTGATTCGATTTTGATTCAGATTAGATCGTGCTGCGTACTCCTGGGGCCTTACCCTCCAAAGTGATTCGATTTTGATTCGGATTCGATCGTGAGGCGTACTTCCGAATAAATTTACGTTTGTTTATTTTGATTTTTAGTCGATAGTTATGGTCAGGAGTACAATAAGATACGATCTAACGATTTTCTTTATCCTGGTTAGTTTCAAAGCAATCCACCAAATAAAATACCAAAAGCCGTTGAGATCGAACTGAGGGATTAACCCTAGAAGCCTAATCTATTCCAGAGCTACACAAAGCCTTATTATACGTCTCAGAGGCGTATATTTATATAATTACAATTTGCGTGCAAAATACCCACAGTTGAGGAATATTATTTAGCGGCAATTGAGGTTTAGGATACATACTGAAAATAAAATAACAGTGTTATAAATTACTAACTATAATTACAGTTATTTATTACAACCAAAAAACTATATGCAGAAATTCGAACAAAAAAACTATATCTTAGAAAAAAACTGAGACATATGTATTTATTTATGAAATAAAATTTATTTCTACGTGAATTACTTATATTTAGTACAAACATTAAAATTAATCAAATTTTAAAAGACTAGTGAAATGTTATGAACAGTCTACACACATATCAAGTATCAACCCTATGTTCGCTACACACAGATTTTTTACATTTATATCACACAAATTTTCACATTCTCCTTTTTTATAGGAGCAAAAGGCTCAGATTTTTGGGCTAGGGCTCTTCCTGTTGATATTCTCTATACGAATCAGCAGGTTCTACAAGGATTTGGCTTATAATCTCTCGTAAGGATATTTTCAATGTTGGAGCTTCAAGTCAAGACTCCATCCAAGGGGTGACCAAATCTATACTCAGTGGCTTCATAATTTTTCTTCTATTTAGTGTTTTTTTATTAGTGCTCATCATGTTATGGGCATATATATCTGAAACAACGCTGGAAATATACATAAAATACACGAAAACAAACAAAAGTTAAATCACACAAACGTAGGCAAAAGTTACACAAAGCCTAAACATACGTCTCGTAGGCGCGCTATACCTTCATAAGTCAAAAAATGGCGGGACTCACCTTAAGACACTTACACCATTCGGTAGCTCTCTGCGTCCTCTAAGTTGGCTAAAGTCTACTATACGCTAGTTTCAACCGTTAGAAAGAGACAAACGATATTCAGTAGCGTGTACGCCTCGCAGGCGTAGATAAGGCTTCTAGGGTTAAGCCTGCAGATTGAGGTGGTATGATAGTATGTCACGTCTATGAAATCCTCACTCGAATCTTTCGATTCATTAAAGATAATAAAGTTACCAAATAGCGTTTTTACCAGAATTCACTAAAATTCTGGAACAGTAAGAGCATTTTGCTCAATATGCAGTGGTCGCTGAATTGTAAAGTCATTATCTCACAAAAGCTGTGAAATTCTCAATATTATAACCTGATTAACGACTGTGTATCGCATTTGGTGCATTTGCATGCCGCAAATGATTTTATTATGGATCGCACCTGAAAATACTCGAAATAATTATGTTCTCAAAAATATTTCGTCGTTATTGATAAATATTATGGTTATGGTTTTAATTTGGCTACTTTAATGAAAGCGTTTAATTTTGTGGCATATTTGGATTGTTACGCCTCCTACGCAAAAAGGGTTGTGAGTTTGGCGCCGTAGCTCCTAAACAAATGGAGACACTTTGTTGTGGTATCACATTCCAGATAAATGAGTAGTCGATATGAAATATTTGGTACTTCGTTGAACAATGGATGGTTGTACCTAACAAACATTAGCACTGCACCTACAGTAGTTACCTACCTACATTGAAATATAAAGAAAGTGACCACATCGACGGCTTGTTCGATTATACATGTTCGGGGATTTTATCTGCCTAAAATATACGACGTTATCAAAAACTAATTAATGTATTTGAATGAGTCTGTATATAAATGGAACAATTAAAATAGTAAATTGACGATGCTAACAATGTTGGCACATTATGAAACGATAAGGGTGCTATTATAGTAACGTAAATATATACTATAGGAAGTTTATTGTAAACTAACTGACCCGTGCCCACTTTGTTAAGAGGAAACACCACGGTTGAGAGAAATACAAAATAGGTATTTATAAAATCTATTGCTGTCTCGCAGTGCCTTAGCTAGCCAGCACTAGCGCGATAGAGACAACTGCAACTTGGACTGAAATTACCTATTAAAAGTACCAGAAATCGACGTTTAGGGGATTTCTGTTTCCTCCTCCAAAACTTAACCGATTTAAATATTTTTTTCTGTATTACCTAAAAAAAGAATTGAGCTTATGTTCCTATTTTTTGCTTTTGTTGATTATTGTAGTCGAATCTGTTTCCTAGATATTTAAACATAGCGGAGAGTCTGGCCATTTTTTTTAGGTTTTTAAACGTCCATATCTCTTTAAATAATTAATTTATTATAAAAAGGAAAAAATAGGGACGTACAAACAATATCCATAAATATTCAGGAAAAAAATTTTTACTCTAGAGGTGTTATCCAGGGAGGAAATAGAAATTCCCTAGACCCCTATTTTTGTATGGAAAAAATTTCGTGGTGTTTCCTCTTAAGCATGGAAAACGTGTGGAAACAGTGAAATAGTACAAATCTTTCCTCATTATTATATTAGTGTAGATAAAACTCGATAATATATTAATAAAGTAGCCCTTTGCAACTGTTATTAAACAGTATCTTTAAGCGAAGTAACCACTCTGTTAAGACGACCTACGTAGCGCAGTGTTTGAGCTCGTTGGTGATCGATGAAGAGGTCACGGGTTCGAATCAAACAATCACAAAAAGTTTTCAATGTTCCTGGGTCATGGATGTGTATAAAATAATAAATTTTTAAAATATATGTATAATATAAAAGTATTAAATATATTTCCGTTGTCTGGTACCTGTAACACAAGTTCTTCGGATACTTAGCATGGGACCAGATTGACATGGTGTGAAACGTCCATAGATATTATTATATTATTGTTAAGTGTCTAAGACATTTATAACGGTTATAAATATCGTATGGTTGCCCAGCACATACGTCAACACAACACAGTCGGCCTAGTCCAGAGGAATGACTGGTCAATACGCCTGGAGCCAAGACCCGACTAAAGTTTCCTTACGATGTTTTCCTTCACCGTTAGAGCGCTCATATAGTTAAAAATACTTAAGATCAGGAAAAAAATAATTGGTACATATGCCACAACATCAAACATGCACCCTTTCGAATGCTTATTAACGATCTACCCACAAGGCCATGACACTCTCCGATCAATAAATAAAATTAGTCGCAAAATTAACTTCGTCTATAATAATTTAATTAAAATATTTTTTAAATTAGAACTTCATAAGATAGCTTAGCTACTGGCGAGAAAAAGTAATGCTGTTGCTTAATGAATTTTTGGGACTATCATTATAATTTATGTTTTTTTAATAAGCACATATAGTAAGCACCTTCCTCCACAAGAACTTCAACAGTGCTAAATTTCATATTCCTCCATTCGCACAATTCTTGTATAGTTATACAAGAATTACAGTTTATTAGTACAGTTTACTAATGCTCAAAGTATCCCTATAATAATGAAGTCCGAAATGAAAGTGAAATGTGAACACCGCTTTACCTGTATTCAAAATAACTCAATAACATTATAATCAAAATCAAATTATTCATAACAAGTCAGTAATTTACAATTGACGCTTTGTTACAAAGCCATTGGAATTAAAGAACAATACAAATTATTGTACATTACGAGTTGAAATACTGTGGCAGCAGTAACAACTGACAACAACATATTTGTAACGTTATCGAAAGAGAATTGTATGAAAATGGAGAATATTACTAGGTATACAAAATTTATTAAAACTGTTGTCACATAAGAACTTGCATCTGTTCAAATTAAAACACAATTTTTCTTTCATTGAAAAATACCAAGTATTAATTAATTTACAGACATATAATTACTAGAAGATCAATATTATACTTTCAAAGACGACCTCTGTAGTGGTTGAGAGCTTTAGTTCTAGCGAGAGGTCGCGGGTTCGAATCCCACCGAAGGAACAAAAAGTTTTCTTAGTTCCTGGATCCTGGATGTATATTAAATTTGTGTGTTAATATAAAAATAAAAATCTTAAATATGTGTTATAAAACTATTAAATATATTTCCGTTGTCTGGTACCTGTAACACAAGTTCTTCGGATACTTAGCACGGGACCTGACTAACGTGGTGCTTTACCTCTTTAAAATTATTATTATTATTATTAAATACGCAAATTACGTTTTGACGACCTCCGTAGCGCAGTGGTTGAGCACATTAGTTTTCTGTAGGTATTCCTGGGTATGTGTATAATGTAATAAAAATCTTAAAATATACAGGATTTTTCATGGGTCATATAGCATGCCGATAAGTGTGAAGAGAATGGACGTGTAGAGCTATATATTTTGTTTGAAAATCATTTTTCACAAAAAAAATTAAAGGTCTAAAATGACCACAAGGAGTGAATCTTACTATGCTGGGGCTCGAAGGCTCCTAGTCTATACATACACACGAACACACTGGTCGTTGACCTAAGACCTTACCAGGATTAAAACTCATTTGTTTTGTGACTTTTATGGAGATATTTCATCGGGATTTGTCGCATATGGTAAATATTTTATATGAGTTGCCAAAACAAAAAATGCTCTACGCGTCCTTCTCTTCACACTATATTCGGCTTCGTATATGTATAAAAGTATTAAATATTTTTCAGTTGTCTTGTCCCCGCAACACTAGTTCTTCTGATACATCTAGCCAGATTAACGTGGTGTGAAGGGTAAACATTATTATTATTATTACTATAAAAGTCTCAGTCATTTTCAGCAGCCACTAGAGTTAGTAATGCCACTTGTTGAACGAGTCGCCATTACATGCTGGAGAGGGATCGATGACACTAAAGTACTGGAAGTGCCCCTCGAGTGCTGAGAGGTAAAGATTATCGCTACGGATTCCGCGATATTGATATTTTCTCTTAGTATATATGTAACACTAATATTTCGTACAAAAAAATACTATATCGTCCCCGTAGAACGAAAACTCACCAGATAGCAAAATGGTCAAAATTAAGTTAAGTATGCCATTAATATTTTTGATTTTTTTTCTATCTTTCTGTGTTATCAGTGTATCGATAGATCACAGAAGCGCACACTTTTTTTATTTGCACAGATGTATATTATTATTTTAAGCCCCTTGAAAACTGCTGCTGATCGTAAAAATACTGTCAAGTAGGTACCTAATTGTAAGACAATATTAACCACTAGCTAACTTCTTATTCATGATGTTTTAGATTGATAGTAGAATTGGTATGATTTAGTAAGCAAATTGTAACAAGCTTTCATTTATTTACTTAGCGATTTTTTCCTCACAAGAAACGTTTGCAATAGTACAATTTACAAAGAAATACGACACAAAGGTACTCCTTATTTCTAAAAGAAGCCAGCAGCCCTAAGGAGATACTAAGCTTTTATTTATAACTAAGCTTTGATTAACAAATACACTAGATATCGTCTCGGGGAATATCGGCTCACTTCAAAAGTGATCTGTTATTTCATTTAGTTTGCTTGTCTCATTGCTAATGTCCACACGTGTCATAATGCTCGATTTGAAATCGCTAATAATGTCACATTTCTTTTTTAAATATAAATTTAAACTTTGAAATTTAAGATGTACATAATTAGCGATTTGATATCATCAAATCAACTTCGAAATAATTTCAAACTTTTGTCTCAGTTCGTTATTGAACAAATGTTAATGGCTTATACCACGAGGACAGATTTTAGCCTTGTTTTTGTATGAGACACGTTATGTAATGTTGATTGGATTTTTTAAACTACAATTACAGATCTAAAATATTAAGGGCGTGTTTCACCAAGGAATGTTAAAGTTAATGCCATGTTAAAATACCATGCCATCTCATTCGTGGACAGGAAATACGAGAGGGATAACATGATATTTAACATGGCGTTAACTTTAACATTGCTTGGTGAAACATATTTAAAATATGTGCAAAATATTAAATATATAGTGTACTTTCATTAATGTTAGTTTTGCTTTCATCACGAATCTGTTGACACCTCATTTATACCAGTCATTTATATCAGGCCGGGATCCTAATTCAAGATACCATCGCTATTATTTATACTAATATTATAAAGCGGAAGATTTTGTTTGTTTGTTTAATCGCGCTAATCTCAGGAACTACTGGTCCGATTTAAAAAATTATATTCCATTTATAGAGGAAGGCTTTAGGCTATATGTATAACATTACGCTGCAAAGCAAGTCAGTGAGAAATGTTGCAAAAACGGGGAAAATTATTCACATTTGGGGACTTTCGTTGCGTGCGCTGCATAAACGGTTTAAGTCACTCAAAAACCACGCGAACGAAGTCGCGGGAACAGCTAGTCACATATAAAGTTCGAAAATAAAATCTATGGGATTTGACATAAGCTTCACTAGTGAAATACGAATTCGCTTGTCATCAAGCGAACCTTATTTCAAAACCCACACATTTTTGTATTCCAACTCCGTAAGTGATAACAGTGATGACTAAAAAACCAGTAGTTTAGTCGTTGTAAACATTAACATACAGACTGGCAAAATCATTACCCGCCCTTTTGGCTTCGCCGTCGGATAACAGCCACATAACAATAAAAAGTACATTAGGGCTGAATAATTTAATTTCCGTATCACAAAATGGCGCTAAAAGTTTTACACGCGGGAATATTCTCGTAGGAAGGATGGCGCGGTTGGTTACTAACGACAGCTATTTTTCATCCGTGAGCGACTTCAGCAATATTTGATGTTACAACACATGGGGGCGGATTCTTAAACGCTATTCAAATGATCAACTAACATGACATTCAAGTTAACAACCCATATTGAACTGTGATTGGTGGACCACTTAACAGAGAGAAAGGGAGGGACAGATATATAACGATCGCACTCGCGATGGTGGTTAAAATATCAGAGATAAGATTGATTCAAGTCGTATGTCAACTGATCGGTGTCCTTGGTGAATTAACCTTATCTGTGGAATTTTAACCAGTCTTGCGAGTGCGAGAGTGATGTAATTATATAATATCGCTCCCTTTCTCTCTGATAAGTGTTCGATGAATCGGCATTCAATATGGGTTGTTAATTTGAATGCCATGTTAGTTGATCATACATTTGGATAGCGTTTCAGAAACCGGTCGATAATGTATTTATAACCGACTTTCAAAATGGAGACTCTTTAGTTTTGGCACAAAGTAGATGATAAAGTTTCGGTGTGATTTTGGACGACAAGACACAGCGACACATTTTACAGCGCTTAGGTATAATAACTAAACTAAAAATGTTAGTAAATCCCGAATCATCAAACAGGGACTGAACTAATGATGAATGGATGATGAAAGGTGGCTACAAACATTTGCGATAACGTCAGCATTAAAAAAAAAACAAAATCTGTTCATCTGTTTATGATCTGCGATGCCACAGATTCGTCAAATTTAGAACACCTCTCGTTTCTGTCAGGGTCTAGAAACATTTTTAATGGCGGGCCAAAAGAGTCCATAGTCCATAATATAGACCTCCGCCATCTTGATTTTCATGTCTAAATATTACGTCTGTTCTATATTCAAACTAACCCGGCTGATTTACCGAACTCAATGCATTATTTATTGCAGAGTTTTAGGCGCTTATTTCCTAAATGTTGGTAGCTGGAATCTCAAATTACAATAACAAGAAATGTTACTAGACTTATGTAAATTAACTTAAGTTTCTTTTTCTTTTATTTTATCCGTAGATACGAGTATTATGACTTTAAATTCATTCAAAGTTCGTAAAAATATCAAGTCACGTTACTGTGTGTGATATAAAAAATATCTTATATCTTCGGATACGGCCAGATATAACGTAATATGGAATAGCCCATATTTTACAAATATTTTTTTACAAAACAATTATTCAGTTTCTACCATACATTCGATTGCATCTATTTACGTGCATTGGTTTGCAAATAAATTTACTGGATAATAAATTTAATAGTTTGGCAGATTCGTTGAAGTACAACCAACACACGATAATTTTGTTCATTTTATTGCTATCACATAATTAAATCCGCAACCACTAACATGCATCGTGTCGTACAATTTTGCGTTGGGAAATGAAAACTCACTTAACCCAAACGGTGTTCCTCCCGTCGCAAAAAACACCTTTAGAATAATTTGTATAAACTTGACGCACCCTTAAGACTTTTAAGTTTATAAAAGTGGAAATTCGTCAAGTGCATCGAGTTGTGCACCGAGTAACAGAATCCAAGGCCGTTGACGTTTAGTCTACATAATATATGAGCTATGGTTTACTGGTCTGGTGTGATCCTGAAGGAATCTCGGACACGTCTGAAAGCTGACAGCCCTTGGATGTAAGTCCGTCTCATACATAGGACATTTTTAAAAGTGTTAGGCCAGTATTAAAAAAGAAGTCTCAAATCTAACCTCACTTGAGAACCTGAGAGAGAAAAAAAATGTTTCGTTTCACTTTTAAAAATAAGGTCTTAAATTATTTAAATTACTTAAATGTTACATAATTTAAGACTTCATTTGAGACTTCATTATTAATACAATAGTTTTTAACCTACTTGGAAATAAAAGATTTTTCATTTTCATTTTCATCAATATGCAGGTACTATTTATACATGTAAAGAAAGATATAAAATTTTACCAAATTTAGTGATGTTCCAAATAATAAAAAAAGACTAACAAAGTTTACACTTAAAAACAATACGAAATATTGTCTCCAAAATTAGAGCGGGACGAAAAGTAAGTAAGTAGTAATGTTACACCAGCTACACACTTCATGTTCACATATTCAAATGAAGTTAGCCGCACGTGGCCGGCGCTGCTGAAGGCTCTCCAACTTTTCCCATTAGACCGAAGAAAATGTACACCGTGATGAATGTACGGCTTTACGGCTTACGCTCATTTTGTTCGGCATTTGTTCTCTCGAGAGAGATGTATCTCGCTCTGTCTAATGGATATTAATTCTACGGTCGAATACTAAAACGATAGTTAAATAACCACCATTTTTTTACGGACGCGCATCGGTGACACCGTACAAACTTATTGGTATACAGAATGATACATGGTTTATATATTAAGCCGAATATAGTGTGAACTGTGAAGTGAAAAACGCGTAGAGCATTTTTCGTTTTGGCACTATGAATTACTTAAAAAAAATCAAAGAAATATAATGGTCTATACCATTGGATATGATCACAAGGAGTGAATCTTACTATACTCGCGAGCTCCTAGTCTATCTCACCAGGATTGAAACTCAAAAAGTTTTGTGACTTTTATGGAGATTTTTAATAGTGATTTGTCGCGTTATGGTAGTAGAGGTTTTTATATTTGCTTTACTTGTCGTAGTACATAAAATTAGTAAGAATAAAGTACAAGTTTAGTTGTATCATGCACGTAGAAAAAAATTGTAAAAATTGTAATGTAGTACATAAAATTAGTAAGAATAAAGTACAAGTTTAGTTGTCTCATGCACGTAGAAAAAAATTGTAAAAATTGTAATGGTCTACTCCTTACGTAGATAATTTTAATCTTAAAACCGACGAAGTGTTATAATAGCCCAGTCAAATTATGTACCTTCAAAAACAGTAAGGTAACATTAATTTACACCTCGCTGAAAATTGACATGAATGTTGGAAACCCTATTACACACAATTTGTCAATTATCCACATCAATCCCAAGTGTGGAAAAAAGTTATTTAAGGTCAAATGTTGCAAAAATCGTTTTTTTTTAGTTTTCCAGTTAACGGTAAGTTTTATCATGAAAATAGGTAAGACGAAAATATTTATCATGCAATTATATAAACTGTTCATACACTTTTTTCCTAAGAATCGCCATTTCTGAGGTATCGATGCAAAATGTTGAAAAAGTTGTGTCATGTGATGTCATGTCATGACAAATTGTGTGTAATTATAGGGTTCCCAACATTCATACCAATTTTTAGCGAGGTGCGAATTAATGTAACCTTGAATGTCTATTTTGACCGGACTATAAGTTTGACGTGTCTGTGTAAATGTGTATGTGTCTGTCTGTGGCATCGTAGCTCCCAAACGGAGATTTTTTTTTGTTTGAATATATACCTATATCAGTCGAGAGTGTACTTAGATATTTTTGGTGGAAATCGATACAAGGTCATCAGGTCGTTTCTTAGGTGTGATAGTGATAGACACGCTAGTCGGGGTTTTTTTTATTTAGTTATTTTGCGAACATAATATCTCTAATGTATTCTGAGAAGTGCCTATTTCTCTTATCGTGGTGAATCGGCCGTTTGCCAACACGTTGCCAGTATTGCCAGTGTTGTCAGCCTCCGTCGAGTATTCGCTTTTTGTTTCCACTAATGCCTCTTTCGCGTGTAAGACATAGTTTTTGCCAATTCCCAGAAAATATATTACAAATGATTTCATATCTTAATGTATTTTTTAAAATTGTTTTCAGTAAAGTAGAGAACATAGTTTTTGCTTCACATAATATATTATGATGGTAATGATTCTAAAAATGATTACTTACTTTTTAACTTCTAATTAGTTTGGGCTGTACATTAATTCGACCTCGTTTTCAATCAAGTCAGTTCTCAAACTAAAAACGGCATAAAAGATGGAGAATTAAATTTCAGCCCTACGATTTCGCGGACACACACTCAGGCACGTCAAACTTAGGCAACAGAACACTTCTATTTCTGGTCAGGGAGCTAAATAGAAATTCTCTCAAAAATTGCTTACATTGCGCAGGATAGTAATTAATTTCATCCGACACTTATGTATATAATTTAAAAAAAGATTCAATATTGAACATTATGTAATACACAAAAAATTTAGATATTTAAAAATGTTAAGTGACATAATTAACGATTTCAAATCAAGCATTGAGACACGCAGAGCAACTAAATGTAATAACAGCTCACTTTTTAAATGACCTGTTATTCGCCGAGACACATTTCCTAGTGTATTGTTGATCGAAGAAACAAACTCCTAACAATATTGACGCGACGTTGATGTACTGCTAGGCTTTGTATTGTGCTCACTCAAGAGAAACTGAAAGACGATATATTATTACCTTGACTGATACGCTATGGTTATATTTTGAGTCAATTTAACCCAGTTTTGAACGATTTATTTTCACAGCTTGGCACGAATGGACCGGCTAGAGCTTTCTTTTGATTACTGATCATATTATTAATAGTATAGTCCAATGTAACATGGAGACATTATGTTACATTGGACAATACTATTAATAATATGATCAGTAATCCTACTATCTAATAACATACGAGAGAACATGAATTCGAATTTGACAGTTCGTCACGACACTAGCGCCAGGTTGATTTGAAATTGAGTGTCGGTTTTATGGAACTATTCCCTCATCATCGGTTTTTGAGACTGTAGCACAAGAGTTGAAAGCATTATAATCCCATAGGTTATTTAATGCGTAAGACCAACTCTAAAAATTGTGATGTATGTAATAAACGTGAGGATCTTTTTCACATATTGATGGAATGTGTCCGCGACGCACCTAAAAGAAACATAATTGTTAAAAAACTTGGCTTACATTTGTATGATGTAGGCACTTTTCACGGTTTACTGTCCGAGCCAACCTCAATTGCAGCAAAAATATTATTCTCATTGTATAGTAAACGTTTATGTATTTTTTCCTATAAATTATATGTATATTTTAAACTTTTTTATATTATACTTAAACTAGTTTTTAATTATTTATGTAAACGTAGATAGTAACTATATAATGTAAAAGTTATGATGGGACTGACATATTCACGTTGTGAAAAAAGTCCCTTAGATAAAAAAAAAAGAAATATATCCCATAGGTTTTTGATCGACATTGAAATTAGTTTCAAGAAAGAATGATGCGCTGGCTTGGGCTGTAGACGTTCGAATTTTAAATCAACGTCAAAGTCCTTGACGTGGGCTGTCAAGATGTGCCCAGAGACAAGCCACATTTATTTATTAACCGCCACGTGCCGCGCGGTACAGCATGTAATATTCAAGGAATCAATTCGGTGCGGTACAGCTGGAGGTTCATCGATCAAGTGTTTAGGTGCTCCATGTTTTTTATAGACCGGGAAACTGGAGGGAAATAAACGCTGTACCCGATATGTAAGAAATCAAATCCACATTTAACCAGCCTTTGGCTCTGTTAAATACAGTAGTTGAGTTGGAGATGACTACAATTTTTGAATTTCAGTCGACTTCCAAAAATTTAATTTGGTCGGTTTTTTTAATGTATGTACACCGATTACGCCAAAATTTGCGTGATTCTTTTTTTATTCGAAGCAAAATAGCTGCCATTTGGTCTAAATTATTAGTTTGGTATTGTACTTTTTATTCTATAAACATTCTTGTTTTACTTACAACTCTCGAAACAAATAAGGTGGTGTTGTAAATTATGCAGTGTGTGTGTTTCTGTCAGTCTGTCTGTAGCATCGTATTTACCTAGACGACATGATTTATCGTACTGTAGTACGTTAACGTAGTATTTTTCTTACATATTGCTCTTATTCCGTCCCTATATTGAGACGACCTAGATCAATTTAATTCCGTTCCTGAGTTTGAATTTAGCTCAGGCCCTTTGACTAGCGACGCGAGACGCTATACACGTGCAGATCGCAGATATCCGATCCAATATGAAAATATTGTGCATGAGCGTCAAACGTGCAGGCGTCCTGAGACCTGGCGCCTATTGTACACACACGTTTTTTCGCCGCCTGCTGCGTGAAAATCTACGCTTAGTTCGCCGTATGTGGGCGCGGTTTGTAACGTTAAATTGAATTTCTTCAACAATTCTATAGGTGTTTTTACTTCATCATCATTATTACAGCAATGGCGTCCACTACTGGAAATAAGCTTCCACAGAAGAATGGGGGGTACGGGTAGGGTAGTTTTTACTTAAGTCACAATAATTACACAATAAATAAGCCTTAGGTACTAGCATTCAGATTACTGACAACAAACCAGCGCGATAGCGAATCAGCAGGCTTACTCCCGACACAATCGAGAATCGAATTAGTTCGATCTCAGCGCCTTTTGGTATTTTATTTGGTGGTTTGTTTTAAAACTAACCAGAATAAAGAAAATAGTATGATCGTAACTTTCTGTACTCCCGACCATATCAATCGACTGAGAATCAAAACAAACAAATGTCAATTTATTGGGAAGTACGCGGCACGATCGAATCTGAATCAAAATCGAATCAGTTTGGAGAGTAAGGTTCTCTGACCACGTCCATCGATCGAGCAAGGCGAATATATAAATTCATAATTTCATACTAAAGAGTGGATTGCGTCAACCAATCGCGAACTCTAAGATTAGAATGCTGCCTTAAGACTTCGTTCACACTAGAGCTTTCTTAACGCGTGTTAAGTACGCACTCTTGTAAATATCAAGTTTTCATTAATATTTATTTTTGGATATTTTAAGAGCGCTGCCGTGTGAGCATATAATTAGAAGAACATTAATTGATATAATTATATTTTGAACGAAAGAGAGATAAGCCCCCACGAAAATAAATGGGTACTCCGAGTAAGTTTGACGTAGCAAATGAATAAACCGATTTTGATCATTTTTTGTTTGAAAGCTGACGGGATCGCGAGTGCTCTTAGTTATAATAATCTTCATGATTAAGCCTACTGCTTGGCAATTTGGCGGTTTATTTCATTTTCGGGTATCGACTATAAATTTTTGTACGGTTCATGGTTTATGATTTTGTATGTATGTTGCAAATACAACCGCAATATACGCCTTCTTGCGCCATATCAGAATAGATCTAATAATACTATCAGAAATATTATTGAATCCATATTTTGCCAATTTTGAGAAAGTTATCCAAAGTTTGGTCTGTCAGATAGCTCCGGTGTCCGTTAATCAAAGTTGTGCTGTCAAAGCCCGCGCGACCCACAATTCATTGATTCCATTTAGATCCCCTGTTGCTAGGGCTGCCAGGTGCTTTACTTTTTCTTTTTCTGGCTCACATTACTCGCCTAATTTTTTGCTTCTTTTATCTGAAGTCTGAAGTGTGCATTGTGCCTGGATCGTGGAGCCACAATTCATACAACTTTAGACACTTGTAAAATAATTTATGTACAAATATAAGTTATACTTCATCAAATATATTATATAGTTAATGGAATCAGGCGTTACTTTGCGGAAATCCATAGCATAAAATTTAAATATATTATATCTAGCAATATCCCGCGAAACAATTATAACCACAACCTGCAAGCAGATGAGTGAGTGTACGCATAGGCATGCCTTTGATGCACCTCCCTCCTCCCACACTGCTTATGCGTACACTCGCAAGCAAAAAACATGAAAACACCACCACCACACAAGCAATAATGTTAACACGATCGTGCAAAGCCCCACCACCATGCAGGTTGCAAAACTCGACGCGCGTTTCGCTCCGACCCCGGAGCATCCTCAGGATGTAGACTCTGCGAACAATGTTCGTTAATCGCATCAAACGCATGCCTTTGCGTACACTCACTCATCTGCTTGCAGGTTGTGGTTATAATCGTTTCGCGGGACATTGCTAGATATAATATATATTTAAATATATTATATCTAGCTTAAATATATTATATCTATATCTATAATATATATTTAAATATATTATATCTAGCTTACTACTACTGGGGTGTAGTGAGAGAGATAGCGTCTACTTCTGCGGCCGCTTTTCGAAAGAAATGGCAGAAGATTAGTTAATAAACGTTGTCTTCCACAATCCTCGTCAGTGGCTCCAAGTAGCGGTAGAGTAGTTACATCAGCTCCCGCGGCCACACCTCGGTAAACCACGGCGGTCCGTGGGCTAAACCTGACGAGGGGGGGCTTTTAGACTCGAGTCCAAAGCCCTGATGAAACTCACCACTATCAGACAGTTTCATCCGAAAAGAAGGAAAACTAGTTACAAACCCGGGTCGGTGCATCCGTCAAGTACCTGCAGCCGAACTGGCTCCACACGTATCGACTAGTCGTTCCTGTGGGTCAAGTCAGCGAGGTCGAGAGGGTGGCGTAGAATCTGGGCATTCCTACGCTGCCATAAAGTCTGTCGTCCCAGGCACAGTAGCGTCCGTGGAGAGGTCACTTCACCCACTACAGCTATGCTGAGTGGAAAACAACACGGGGAGTGGCAGTGACCGGTTTTAAGTCCGTGCAGATGGGCGTCAGCGCGGACGCCAGGGGTCACTTCCGACAGTGGGAGGGTCCATTGTAGACCCACTGACTAGCTACCGCCAGCTTCAGCTGGGCAGCCCCCAGTCAATAAGGTGCTAGTCCGCCTCGGTGCTACCTTACTTCCTTTGGGTGAAGGGAGTACTAGTTTAACTAGATAGGAGGTGCCGTTAACTACATCACCTGCGGCTAACAAAAGTATTAATCCAGTACAAAAGACCTTGTCCATGCGAATAGCGACATGGAATGTCCGCACAATGAGGACTGGCTTCCCGGACACCAGTGGAAGCTTTAACTGCGACGAACATCTACGCAAGACTGCAGTCATTGACTTAGAACTGCACAAACTAAACATAATGGTGGCAGCCCTGCAGGAGACCAGGCTAGCTGACGAAGGCTCTTTACGCGAAAAGCATTACACCTTCTTTTGGAAGGGTAAAGATGTTGCCGAGGTGCGTGAACATGGCGTGGGCTTTGCAGTGCGCAACGACCTGCTTAAATCAATTGAGGCGCCTAAGGGCGTCTCGGAACGCATCATGTCGCTGCGAATGCTTACTGATTCTGGGAGCCCTCACTTTATTGTCAGTATATGCCCCCACCCTAACATCTAGTGCTGAACGCAAAGATCTGGGGGCACGGTCGTGCCCCCGTCAAGACGAGCCAAGCGAAGCGCAAGGGCACTACCTACCTTTTCTCGAAGGGTTTCGTCGTTTTTTTGAACTCTCATAACTTTGCTTTGGATGATGCTACATAGTTGAAAATTTCAACATATAATGACACCAGTAAAAACATGAAACATACAAAGTTTCAATGTTGTAGCTATTATACTTTAGATTTTATCAATGTCTAAAAATCCCAGATTTCGTCACTGACTCATTTATAGATCATCAAAATTCATAAGGTACTTCCTGACGTCCTAGTAAGCTGATATTATTTATGTAAGCTGTTATTGCTACAAAACCAACAAAAAAATTATTAAAATATAAATGCCGCCATTTTCAATCCAACATGGTGGACGGTACAAAATGGATGTTTAATATGTTTATTATACGGATATGATCTTTAATACATAAAAGAAATATTATACAAGTACATAAAAAAATTAAGACCTACTTTTTGTAGGACCGATAATCGGTCAGATTTTTGCTCCGTATTATTTCCAACCGACTTTATTTATTTGAGTGCGTTGCACTACAGCTGCAATCAGTATGTTCTATTTTATTCCGATTATTAATCGGTGACCGACTTTTTGTAAATGAAAAATATATCTATGAGAAAATTAGTTTTTTATTCACTTATTTAAAATTAGGTATTATTTATTTAGTAAGTAAAAATTTGGTAAGAATTAACAGGCAGCAAGTAGTAATTTGTTGTCAGTGTTATAAACATAATATTACGTCGATCACTTGAAATCGGTCCGGCATAAGCTTCCGCTGCTGTTACAATAACGTAATTATCGAGTTTAGAGGGAATCTTATGTAAAAACCGTTTGACACTTCAATAGCGCGATTTAGGTAGCTAATAGCGCAATCTATGTTTGGAACTGTGAAACATCTAAACACACATATCAACACATTTAACAGACGGTAAGGTTATAATGATAACAATAAACGAAAATATTACACGATCAATGTATAAATAATTTTAGTGTTTAATCTTATGACTATTAACATAATAATAATACGATTTTTAACACGTCACGTCATGACGTTTAAAGATGGCCATAATCAAAAGAAAACCTTATAGCTATTTTCAAAAAATAAAAATAAATACATTTTTTTCCTTCAAAAATGCTAAGTTGCACTTAGGTGAATGCACTTAGCATAAGTTTATAAGAGCCGTACAAGAATTAGTACCTCTAGTGACCAACAGATGGCGGTGACCGTCGTCTACATACAATATTATTATAGACTTACTGTATTATTTTAATAAGTATCAACATGCTTTATTAAAGGCAATCTCCCTCGTATAAGTAATTCTCAAATTCTCGAATTATTAGTGTTGAATTTATACTAGTGGCATCCTAGAATATATTATCCAAATAACAAGTTTCACTCCAGCAGTAAAATAATGTATATTTTATAATTTATATTTAATATAATTATAATATAATAATATAACAAATAAAGAAATATGGACGAGGCATTTAATTAAAAATCCGCCTCTACCTCTTAAAAATTGCGGTGAAAGTTTATTAAGTACACGGTATAATATTGACGGTGACATCAATCGACGTCACTAGGCGTCACTAGGCTAAGGCGCTGACTGTTCTATTATAGTAAAGTAAAGGCCAGGGGTCAAAATAGTTTATCTTTAAATTAAAAAAAGTCCATTAACCAGCTTACAAAAATAAATGAAATCCCACCAAAAACATTTTCATGTAAAAATGTTGTCAAGGCGAGCCTACACAGCTTACCCTGTGAAAAAGTTATCAGATATCGTATAAAACCAAGCTCTACACTACACCTTAATCAAAATCTATCAAAAAGTGGTTAGATCTCATGTAGAACCAAAATTCTTGATCTATGCGCCCTTACTTCACCAGGCTTAACTTCACTTACGCTATATTGCAGTTAAAACGTGATACTTGACCGTTTTGCTACCGTTACGAACATTTCATACGAATTCATTAATCGTGTGCGAAATAAAACGGCCAAGCATCACGTTTTAACTGCAATATAGCGTAAGTGAAGTTAAGCCTGGTGAAGTAAGGGCGCATAGATCAAGAATTTTGGTTCTACATGAGATCTAACCACTTTTTGATAGATTTTGATTAAGGTGTAGTGTAGAGCTTGGTTTTATACGATATCTGATAACTTTTTCACAGGGTAAGCTGTGTAGGCTCGCCTTGACAACATTTTTACATGAAAATGTTTTTGGTGGGATTCTTTTTACGAAGAACTGACAAACACAGTGCGACAAATCCCAACCGGTGACCGTCTTGTGTTCCTAGGTGACTTCAACGCAAGGGTCGGACAGAACTGCGAGTCCTGGCCCGATTGCCTGGGTAACCACGGAATAGGCAAAATAAACGAAAACGGCCAACGTCTCCTAGAGTTTTGTGCCCAAAATCAACTGTGCGTTACAAACACCTTCTTTAAGGGCAAAGTACTGCGAAGAGTCTCCTGGAGACATCCAAGATCGGGTCATTGGCATCAGCTAGATCTTGTCCTAACCAGAAGAAAAGATTTGCGTGACATCAAACATACTCGCTCATACCACAGTGCAGACTGCGATACCGACCACTCCTTAGTAGTTTCCAAACTGTGCTTCAAACCAAGGAAAATCTACAAATCTCGGATATCAACTACACAGCTACACAAAATATCCCAAATCTACCGGTTATGGAAGAGCTCGATGAACCACCCACGTTTACCGAATTCCGTGTGGCACTTAAGCAACTGAAGTGTGGCAAAAGTCCTGGAAACGACGGCATCATAACAGAACTTTTGAAAGTGCAGCATGTTATGCCTCTTTGCTTTAACCTGTTTGTGAGATGTTGGCACGAGGGGCAAGTGCCCCAGGATATGCGTGACGCAAACATCGTCACCTTGTATAAGGGTAAGGGAGACCGCGGCAATTGCAACTCATATCGTGGTATATCCCTTCTGAGTATCGTAGGTAAGCTGTTTGCTCGTATCATCTTGGGCAAACTTCAAAAAATTGCTGATCGCATTTATCCTGAGGCACAGTGTGGGTTCCGTGCTCGGCGTTCCACAACAGACATGATATTCACACTTCGGCAGTTACAGGAGAAATGTAGGGAACAGAGAACACCCCTACTCATTGCTTTCGTAGACCTTAACAAAGCATTTGATACTGTCAGCAGGGAGGGGCTATATGCAGCATTACGAAAAGTAGGATGCCCGCCAAAACTGCTATCTATAATTAGATCCTTTCATGAGGACATGAACGGCACAATAGTTTACGATGGCCAAACATCTGAACCATTTCACATGCGTAGGGGCGTTCGACAGGGTTGCGTACTAGCACCAACCTTGTTCGGGATATTTTTCTCATTACTTCTGAGAAATGCTTTTGAAGATTCCCAGCAAGGCATACACCTTCATACAAGAGACGACGGAAAGCTGTATAACATAGCATTACTGAAATCCCGTCGGCACCGCAAAGATCTATATGTGGACAGTCTCTTGTTTGCGGATGATGCAGCCTTTGTTGCTGACAGTGCAGAAGAGCTTCAGTCTATAGTGTCAAAATTTGCAAACGCTTGCACTCTCTTTTCTATGTCAGTGAACACAAAGAAGACAGTTGTGATGGCGCAGGGATGTAGGGAAAAACCGGTTATTACACTGGATGGTACTATTTTGGAGGTTGTTGATAGTTTTTGCTATCTGGGTTCGACAATGTCGTGCAATCTCTCGCTTGATGCAGAGATCAATAGTCGCATCGGCAAAACGTCAACGATGTTTGGGAAGCTGAATGCAAGAGTATGGAATAATAAACACTTAACTATAAGAACTAAGATGGCTGTTTATCAGACTTGCATCTTGAGCATACTCTTGTATGGTGCCGAGACCTGGACATCGTATGCCAAACAGGAGCGCAAGCTTAACAACTTCCATATGCGCTGTCTCCGAAACATTCTAGGACTGACCTGGGAAGATAAGGTCACGAATGAGGGGGTGCTCAGCATGGCACAGCTACCTAGCATAACCGCCATGTTGCGTCAGAGACGACTGCGATGGCTAGGGCATGTGTATCGCATGGACCCCTCTCGTTTACCAAGGCAAGCTCTCCTAGCGGAAGTGGCAAACGCAAAACGCCCGGTAGGACGGCCAATCCTTAGATTCAAAGACAGTGTCAAGCGGGACATGGTTACTTTTAAAATTGAGCCAGCTAATTGGGAAGAAGATGCTGCTGATCGTAGCAACTGGCGCCGTATCGTTGCTGAGGGCGTGTCTGCCCACGACGACGCCTGGTTTGCACACCTAGCCCAAAAGCGCACAGCACGGCACGAGCGTGCTCGTCTACCACCAGCGCCTTTGCCAGCCGGCTCCGGCTTCACTTGTCCAGGTTGCGGTCGAGTCTGCAAAGCCCGGATCGGACTAATCAGTCACCAACGTAGGTGTCTATCTAACTCTACATCTTCCACGAGCGCTACTTGAATCATCTCCCGTAGATGTCACATGCCAATGAGCTTACTACTAAAACCGTTAGCAAATAATACTAGTTCTGACTTGCGGAAATCGTCGTATTAAAGAAGGAATTATCTTGATCCTAATTTTTATATAATAATAGTTTTCCCTCTTATAATAATCATCTCCTCTTCCGAAGCTACCACTCGACAACCGAGGCAGGACCCGGTGGTGCTGTGGTAGCTTGGCTTTCGACTCCAACAGTCGTGGGTTTGATCCCCGCGTTGAAAAACAAAAAATGTTGTCAGGTCAATGTAGGCTGATCACTTGATTGGCTGACAAGATACATGAATCGGATAGGTATCTAAAATGTCGCCAGTTTTCTCGCCAGTCCTGTCTGTTACCCGTTCCACCTGTTAACCAGAATTAAAAAAACTATAACCCGACTTCGCAAAAAAGGGGTCTAAAAAGGCTGAAACAAGAAAATAATTCAATTTGAAATCCAGATATGCATAGCTACAGATGTGGTCAAGGTAGAGCCGTGGTCGTACCCGCTATTGGGATTGTACAGCCTTTTTAGACCCCTTTTTTGCGAAGTCGGGTTATAGTTTTTTTTTTACTTTTATTTTATTTTACATTTTTCTGTTTCCATATAAACTATAACATCATATTT
Organism: Celastrina argiolus; assembly: GCA_905187575.2. Classification (NCBI taxonomy): domain Eukaryota; kingdom Metazoa; phylum Arthropoda; class Insecta; order Lepidoptera; family Lycaenidae; genus Celastrina; species Celastrina argiolus. The sequence goes on from LR994585.1 coordinate 913,221, forward strand.
TCACTAAACTAACGTTAAATTAACACACAGAAAGTAACTAAACAACTCCTAGATACTATTTGTACGACCGCATTTTGAACGTTTATTTTGAATTTAACAATAAAATATAATTATTTATTAAAAATTTAAATACATATTTGTATTGTGCTTGCCAAGACCTATCTTTTGATATCAAACATTTTCTTAATTAAATTATCTTAATTAAATTTTTTTTGGAGATAGTTTTTGAGGTATAAGTTTCAAAATACAAAATTTTTCAAAAAATTATATAGCCTATGTTACTCGCGGTACCACTAAGAATCGATTAACACCATATTTATTACAACCGGACCAGTAATTTAACCGCTACGAGGGAACATACATACATACATAGACTGCCTTACCCTTCCTTTTGGCTTCGCCGAAGTCGGGTAAAAAGAGACAGTGTGTCACACTTGGTCACTATAAAACATACTGGATTCGGTGCGGGAGCCATTTTTGTCCACATTATACGAGACGATGACTTGGCAACCCTAAGGATAAAATCAATATCCAAAGTTGGCATATCTGAAGGGACCCGCAGCTTCGGCGTTTGTAATCACTTGAACATTGTTGCACAAGAACTATTTCATTTCCTTTTATTTACGTCGCCTTTGCAACATACTAACGAATCGCCGAATTCTTAACGGATTGAGCATAAAGACATAAACTTACAAAGTTTGACCTTTGAATGCTAAGAGCGTCGAGTCGTCCACTAGCCCTTAAAACCACGGCCTCACGAATAACGGTGTGAAATAATGCTTGGGTCCTGCTTCGCCGATTCAATACCGTAGGTCCAAGGGAAGGTTGGAGATTTTAGGGACCGAGAACTAGACACTGGCGCCGCCGAACGGTTCTAGTAACATTTTTTTTATGAAAAAGCTGATAAATCCTACTACCAGCTCGCCAAATGACCGTGTATTATTTCTTTTATGCGAACGGGACTACTTGGTAGTACGCTCACATACGCGCCGAAGATATCTGTATTTGTATGGATTTTGTAACGCAACGACTGCAGACGATGATATATCGGTGCGCCGCCATCGAAAAATGATGCTCGGGCCCATGTCTACCTCTTAGAAAAACATGGTTTTATTATTATTTCCATTCTTCTTCATATACACGGGAGCGCAGTAGAAACCTTGGTTGGCGTAACCACGTCTACAGTCGTCTTATTTTTCGCCTACCTTCCCTGCGACTTTGACGTATCCTTCTGTGAAATCCCTCAGGGCCACGTTCGAAGCGTGTGGAGGTTTCTAGACTGGATGTTGATGATGTTGCCAAAAGTAAGTACATCTGATAACAACTCACGGATGTTTTGGCCTGCGGGGCGGGCATTATCTCTGCTGTAAAGCTGAATGGATTACCACCAAGTGCAGCTATCAGGTTGAAGGATTTCCTGCTGACTATGGTGATCTGCTGTAAAGCCTTGATGTTTCTAGAAAGAGGACACGACACGGCAATCCAGCGTCGTGACGTGTTTTTTTTTACAGAGGCGTGAATTTGCTTTCCCTTAGTTTTTGGACTGTTTGGTCTGTCTCCCGCTTTGCTTGAGGAGGAAAACCGGAATACTTCCTACTTCTCATATTTTTCTTATGATCAATTTCGTTGCGGGTCCCACGATAGATTTAGCTTATCCCTCGGGCACCCTTGAGATCATATGAAAGGGTTTTCGGGGTTGGTTACCGCGTGAATTACCAAGTTCTGTCTACTAACCATATCGCGAAACCCCACCTGACTTGCCCTTAGTAAACGGATTTATTGAAATTGCTTTCTCGAAATATCTGGAAAATTAAAATGTAAAATAAAATAAATCGAGATAAAAGCCGTAAAGTTAAAATGGCGAATCGCATGGGCGGCGCGGACGCTAACTGAAAACTACCGAAGCACAATTTATGTCTAATGGAAAACTTATCAGCAACCCACACATACATCTTTATGTTGGAGATACAATGTATTTCTATTGAAACTACTTTGTTTCGAAGAAACATTGTAGCACGAGACTGGTTTTAAATGCTGGGAATTTACTGAAGACATTCTACAGAGTGTAATATAAATGAGTGATAATACTTCAGGGTATGTATGTGCCTCCTATGTTGAGTTTATTGTGAAAGTACCAGCGCTGAAAGACTTAGTTTGACTTTCGTGTTTGTATGAGACATGCTCCATCATAAATTTGCCCATACAATAACTTAAAAAAAGTAACTGTTTCAGCGCTGGTACTTTTACCGTAAACTCTTTATACGGGACCATACACACCCCAAAGTATTATAACTCGCTTATTTTACAGCCTGTATACATATAGACTTAGAGTCCTGTAAGGTTATCGGGAACAATTTATTTACTTCTTTCTGAGAAATTGTTCTTCGTAAAGTAAGCTTATTTTATGAAAATAGAACCCGACTAATTTGAGAACCTCTTTTTTTTAAGTCGATTAATTATGATAGCTTCCACACCATTGATATTCTATATCTACTCCTCCTTTTTTTTTCTTCTGATTAATTTCGTTGTGGGTCCGAAGACAGATTTAGCTTGTCCCTCGGGCACCCCTGAGATCATATCAAAGGGTTTGTCGTGGTCGGTTACCGCTGTCGATCCTGGCTCACAGGAGTTGCAGTAGTGGGAATGTGAGGTGGGCCAATGCCCGTTAAAACAAAATGCCATGATGATATTCGATAGCTTGAAGGTTAGGCGTAATTGTCAAATGTTCCTGTGTTACTTCACACCCAATTTAATCTAATCGTAAACGAAATAACCTCACCAAGATATTGCCTAAAGAGGGTTTAAAGGCGTAACAATCAACGTTCTATAGGTTTTTAAATTACTTTCAAAGTTTACTCGTGGCCAACTTAGCTTGAAAAAGAATTTTCCGAAAAACTGGACTTATCTGAATGAAAAATTACAAGTTCCCTTTAACTCACCTCTTATACAGGCTATAATATTAATGAGTGACAATACTTTAAGGCGTGTATGGATCGTGTATAAAGAGTTTACTGTGAAAGTACCAGTGCTGAGAGAGGTACTTTTTTTATAATTGTATGGAAAAAATTATGATGGGGCATATCTCAGACAAATATGAAAGACAAAAGTCTTTCAGTGCTGGTACTTTCAAAGTATACTCTACATAGGAAGCAAATACATACCCTAAAGTATATAGATTAGAAAAACAAACATGATAGTATTGCGAACGTATTCACTAACAGTTTATAACAATCGAAATACAAAATTGCCTCTTAAAAATCCAATGAAAAATTCTCTTTGCATAAAACTCGCTCTACTGTTTGGACTTCGGCGTTTATTTTTGCGAAACTTTAAACAAAAACAGTCGCAAGTGTCGCCTGTCTGCTTAATTCAAAACCGGCGGAATAAACTCCCATTCACACTTGAAACAAAGACCAAAGCGCCTCTTTTGTCCACGAACCAATTGACTCCTGAACTACTTTCACTAAAGACTTTTATGTTTGAGCTGCTAATTTTCTTTGCTTTTATGATATTTTTTATGTTAACATTGGAGTGCAATGCGTACTTTATATATTTTATAATGTTTGAAGGTCACTAGGGCTTCGATTCTGAAGTGGGATGTCCTGGGTTCGACTGACGGCGATGGAACGAACAGTTTTCAATTTTGACGCCGAAATTATGAACTTCGACTATACGTAATCAGGATCTATTGTCATCGAAAGGAAGGCCATCAAAGCAAGGTTTAATAATAATGCCTCCCACACCGATTTCGGTGACAGCGGCCGGTTTCATTGAAACCACGCCAGCTACGCAGGAGTTATTTTATAGTGCCCAAGTGTGTGCGCAATTTACAGAAGCACTCTCTCTTCCTTAACTCTCGTAGACCAGTGCGACGGTCGAAGTCCTAACCAGACTTGACAACAACTTGTTCCGACGCAGGAATCGAATGACCTCCGAGTCGAGTGTTAGGCTCTACACCACGAGACCACGGAGGCGACAAGTTAGCTAATTCGAAATATTTTATTCCGAATAAATTTTACAATTATGTTTTCAGACCGTTGTGTATATGTCGCAGTCATCTGATTGAATCAGCATTTTAATTAAACGACTAGCGCGTTTATGAAATGACGACATTTAATTGAATGACTAAAGGACAACTTATCAAGTTGTTTAATGTAACGTTCAACCTCTTGACTGAATAGGTAGGGGTAGGTTTGACCATAAGTTCGCAACCTAAAAGGTCCTCAAAAATGAGGATATGACATGTCACACAAAATGAAAATCAATATCAATTAGGTACTATCTGTGCGAGCTGTTTGCCGCCATATTTGTTTTGGTGACAATAACGCCACTGCGGAAAAAAATGAACTAAATTTCAATCATCGCTAAAAAGTTCAACTTTGAGTGACCTTTGTGCAATTAACGTTCGGTCTAGTGATTCAGTTAAATGTCACCATTCAATAAACGCGCTAGATATTTAATTAAACAGCCGATTCAACCCGGCGACTGCGACATATATATACGATGCCTACCACCGGTTCGGGAACTAGCCCAACGAATACTGGCGTAAGAAACCGATGGATGTATATTATACAATATATAAATAATAATATACAATAATATAATAATAATATCTATGGACGCTTCACACCACGTCAATCTGGCCCTGTGCTAAGTATCCGAAGAACTTGTGTTGCAGATACCAGACAACGGAAATATATTTAATACTTTTATACTATACACATATTTAAGTTTTTTATTATATTATACACAAATTTAATACACATCCATGACCCAGGAACATTGATAACTTTTTGTTCCCTCGGCGGGATTCGAACCCGCTACCTTTCGTTCAAGCACCAACGCGCTCAACCAACTGCGCTACGGAGGTCGTCAAATAAATAATAAAACAACTGTTTAATATACAATTAATATACATCCATCAGTTTCTTACGCTAATTATAGTTAAAAGCCAGCAGGTAAGGAGCCAAGGAATTAAAGGGAGGTCACTAACCGTTGCTATGATTTAAAGTAGCAATGAAAATTGTAAATTAAAATAAGTGTTTTCTCTGTGAACTGCTAAGTCAGTATTTTTGAGATTTTATCATAAAATCTTCAATTGGTATAATATTATGTAATTTGTTAATTACAGAGACAAGTCAAACAGTAAAGACACCATACACAATTTTGATAAAAAACATCACGTTTTATTGAAAAGCGCCGCAAAAGATATTATTATGACGTGAAAACAAAACGTACCCGAGCGTCGCTTGGAATAGTTTAATAAACACCGTCTCTTTGCTGGCGGGTTCTCTTTTTCTGATATAAACTGTGATTTACCCGCTACTTGGCTGTGGTTTTCAATTTAATACTTGCGCAGTATAAAACAATACACCCACTTTTATACACCGGTGTAAAATAAACGAGTGATAATACTTTAGGGTGTGCATGAGTCCCGTATATAGAGTTAACTGTGAAAGTACCAGCGGTAAAAGACATAATTTTGACTTTCATGTTTGTATGAGAAGTGCCACTTCATAAATTTTCCCAACATCATAGAAAGTACCTCTTTCAGCGTTGGTACTTTCACAGTAAACTCTATATACGGGACTCATACACACCCTAAAGTTTTATCTCTCATTAATATTATACAGTGCGTCAACAAACGAATAGTCGGAAAAGATCCTTCTGTTGTTATATAGGCGTTACTTGGCGGATACATAATCACACAAAATTTAATTTAACGCCTCCATGGTCTACTGGATTAGAGCCTAGCTCTCGACTCAGAGGTTGTGGGTTCGATTCCGCGTTTGAAAAACAAAAGTGTTATTTTCAAGCTTGGTTGCATGCAGGCTGATCACCTGATTGTCTGACAAGAAAGATGATCCATGCGTTGGATGGGCATGTAAAAAGTTGGTCCTGCGCCTGATCTCCCGCCAGTCGTTATCCGTCGCACTGGGCTACGAGGGTGAAGAAAGAGAATGCTTCTGTGTATTGCGCACACACTTGGTTACTATAAAATAATTTCAATTTTCAATTAAACAAGGCACCGTCACCGAAACCGGCGTGGGAGGCATTATTACATAATTTCAGTAATATTTAGATAATATTCATTTATTTTATAGTTTTGCACCGTGCACGATCTGGATGTCATTTTTGATGATGGTGTTTGCACGATTTCGTTTGTGAGTCTACACATGGGCAGGGTCTGTAGCTAGAGACGTTCTTTATGCATTTTTCTTTTTTTATCTATGGACGCTTCACACCACGTCAATCTAGTCACCAGACAACGGAAATAAATTTAATACTTTTATACTATATACATATTTAAGATTTTTATTATTTTAAAACACAAATTTAATACACATCCATGACCCAGGAACACAGAATACTTTTTGTTCCTTCGGCGAGATTCGAAACTGCGACCTCCCGTTTGAACACTAACGCGCTCAACCACTACGCTACGGAGGTCGTCTGTGTGCATATTTTTGGCGGGATACTGCTAGTTATAATTATATTATAATCTTATCTTATATATAAAAATGAATCGATGTTCGTTAGTCTCGCTAAAACTCGAGAACGGCTGAACCGATTCTGCTATTTTTAGTCTTGAAATATTCATAGAAGTTCAGAGAAAGTTTATACGGTTCGTGTGCTAACGATGTGGGCACGGATCAGCTAGTATTTATCAAATAGTTCCCGTGGGTCATCGAAACATCGGAGCAGGTACATAAGCCAATTCTCTGCGAGGCCGTGGATAAGCTGACCGTAGTTTTACAAGCAATATACCCGTCCTTAATCTGTTCCAATGTGAAGTTTGGCAATAAACCCTCAGCTGGGAGCGGACACGTTCACCTGGCGCCGGCTGCAGCCGTAAACCTAACGACCACTACCAGATATGAGCTGGTGATCTGTAACTTATTGAAATGGAGCATTTAGATGTCATGGTACATGACCTTCCGATAACGACAGTGTCGATCAGCTAATTTCGAACTTCTGTATAGTGTGATAAACGGATTGTAAAACTATTATAGTTAGTCAGGGTTCATCAATACATTGTTTTCATTTGATTAGTATCGAGCAAATTTTTCTTGAGTAGCTTCATGATTGATGAGACGCCCAATAATTTCTTTGACGGATCTCTCGATTGTGGTAGCTAAGAGAGTTAGCAAGGATAAAAAATAATCTCAACTTTCGTGCGTAGGACCGGGGTAACGTACTACGCAATTTGTAGGACAATTTTGTCTGTTGAATTACATTAATATTAACTAAGTAATAAAAATAAAATCAGCTGGTTAGGATTCAAGTTGGCAAGAGGAAACTCTTTAATCAAACCATAGATTTTGTAGGACAAATATTTTTTGGGATAATTTAGATTATTATCTTGAGATTTATAAAAAAAATATATTTTGAAATCACCAAATCCACAAACTTTATTCTTTCTATCTCTGTTAGCTACCACAAACAAGAGTTCATTCATAAATTCTTGGGCGACTCGTCAAAATGCAGGTACTCACGAAAAGTTTGCTTGATACTAATTAAGTAAAAACAATGTATTGGGGAACTCTGACTATAAGTGCTATTCAATAATTAAGACTAAACTCATGTAAATTGTAGTTATTAGAACTTAAATCAAATTTCAATTAATATTTTTTGTTTCTACGTTTGATTCGAACCTCGTTCAATTTTGGTAAAAAAAATCAATAGTTTCGTAACTTTTTGTCCCAAACTATTTGAATCTAAAACTTTTCGTTAAGAAAAAAACCAAAAACCTTAATTTATTTTAGAATACACATGTGTAATATATATGCTACATCTCTTGTTCAATGGAAAGAGATAAGTAGAAGACCTTGGGGAAGCCTTTACCCAGCAGTGGGGTAGCTTAGGCTAGTCAAAAAAATCTTATTACAGCTTGTTCTTTTGATATACCCATAATAATGCAATCGATAATGTTGAAAGTTTTTAGCTTTACTCCGAGCAAGAAGCTCGTTTTGTCGTCACGTCGGCAACTGTCGGCTAATGTCGGCTAATGTCGGCTAATGTCGGCTAACGTCGGCTTATGGGATCCACGTCCTGCATAAACTTATGCTGCCAGTGTATCGAGTTTAGAAGCTGCATGGAAATTCATATCGCGTTCTCGCTGATGAAATAAACTATACGGAATTTCATTTTAAAATTCTTAACGAATTTAGGGTTACATGGAAAGGGGCGATATTTTTTATATTCCAATCTGGCAATACAGGCTATAATATTAATGAGTGATAATACTTAAGAGTGTGTATGGGTCCCGTATAAATAGTTTACTCTGAAAGTAGTGAAATAAATTAGTGATAAAACTTTTGGTGTGTGCCCTCTATGTAGAGTATACTGTGAATCTACCAGCGCTGAAATAGGTGCTTTTTTAAATTATTTAATGAGAAATTTATGATGTCGGGGCATTTCTCATACAAACATGAAAGTCAAAAGTAAGTCTTTCAGCGCTGGTACTTTCACAGTATACTCTACATAACAATATAGCACAAAGACACCCTAAAGTGAAAGTGAAAAACCTATTTTGAGATTATGGGTGTAGCGATCTACTTTTTCTTTTCTTTTTTTTTTTTACTTTTTTTTTTTCTTTTTCTGTCCGTTGCTTAGCGACCAGGATAACTGAAAAAAATAGAATGTTTTAGAGCTTAGACTGGTGTTCAGACAGATATTTTCGTTTTGTTTCTTAATCCTCTGTTACTCCTTCAATTTTAGTAGACTGGTGTATTTTCTGTTCCGTGTGTATTCTTAATAAATATTGTTCTTTATTTCTCACGCACTACAGACTCTGATTTTTACAACACACCTTCCTACATGGGTTAATGTGTTAGATATTTTACACTAATTTAACTACAGAACAGGGTTACTAATTTAACCTAGACCGGCGCAAGTTGACCTTAGAGAGCAATGATTCCCAATGAAGTTCAAAGAACGAAATAATTATTAAGAAAATATATTTTCTCTTCAAAATTGCTTTCAAAATGCTGACGAAAGATGGCCGAAACAAATAAGTCTTCCATTTAATTATAATCCGAAGGTTAGTGAGCGGACAAAAAAGTGGGGCGACTCTTTCCCCGAAGTTTCTTTGTCATTAAAATTTTAAAAATGAACGAACTCAGTGCCTGTGAACTGAACTACAATGGAAAAGTTTATCATCATGATATTGCCATTTATGAAAAGAAGTTTATTATCTGTTTATTGCTTTATTGACAGCCATTTTAGACGCCATGATGACGCGCGAAATTTTTGATGCATTTAAAAGAATTTACGGCTTTTGATACATAGTTGAATGCAAATTATTACCTATTACCATTAATAATAATAATAATAAAAGTCTCTTCACACCACGTCAATCTGGCCCCGTCATAAGTATCCGAAGAACTTGTGTTACAGGTACCAGACAACGGAAATATATTTAATACTTCTAAACTATACACATATTTAAGATTTTATTATATTATACATAAATTTAATACACCCATGACTCAGGAATATTGAAAACTTTCTGTTCCCTCGGCGGGATTCGAACCCGTGACCTCTCGCTCGAGCGCCAACGCGCTCAACCACTACGCTACGGAGGTCGTGAAAAGATCAAAAGTAAAGTCAAAAGATGTTAGGTAAGGGGTTGTGAATAATAATAATGACGTGTTCGTATCTTCATCATATGGTTGGTCAAGTGACAATTTATTTTACGTCTTTCATAACATTTCCTTGGTTGAGGTCATTGATTTATAACCCTAATTCAAAACAAACATAGCAGTAAATTACCTTCATATTTTTTTAATATATATTAATAACACTCATTTTAATAACACAGTTGTCACACTTCTTCATCTTGTGGAATAATAATATCATCATCTTGTATAATAAGTTTCTAAGAAGTAAATTGTTATATTTTTCATTATTCATCTATATCTATATATATATCTATTCTATATATTACATAATAAATCTGTAGAGGGGTCATGTCTGTACATTAAGAATATTTAAGTGAAAATCAAAAAAGGGGGTCTATAAGAGCCACAGAACCTAAAAATAACATTTTTGAAAAAAATGTCTGTCTGTCTGTCTGTCTGTCTGTCTGTCCGTATGGGAATGTTTGTCATCGCATCACGCTAAAACCGCTCTAAGGAATGAAATGAAATTTGGCAGGCAGCTTATGACCTGAAGAGCATTATAGGAAATTATTATCCCGAAAAACGAAAGAGTTCCCGTGGGATCTTCAAAAAATTTGACAGTATTTCAGCCAAACTACTTAACGTATTTAAATGAAATTTGGCAGGCAGGTAGCTTACAACCTGAAGAGCATTATCGGAAATTATTATCCCGAAAAACGAAAGGGTTCCCGTGGGATCTTCAAAAAATTGTAGCTACCTATTTGACGGTATTTCAGCCAAACTACTCAACGTCCTTAAATGAAACTTGGCACAAAGGTAGATTGTAACATGAAATAATCAATATAATATTTTTAACCGACTTCCAAAATAGGAGGTGGTTTCTCAATTCGTAAATATATGTTTTTTTTATGTTTGTTCGTGAATATCTTCGTCGTTTATGAACCGATTTTAAATATTAATGTAATACCACTACTACTTAGTCTTTGAAGATATACGTTTGGAAATTTCGACATCGTTATATACTGCAAGCATACGGTAATTAATAAATAAAAAACCTGGCAAGTGCGAGTTGGAATTGCGCACCGAGAGTAGACCGCCGACGCCGAAAAATTTGGCGGTCGGCGCCAGCAGCGCAGCGTCGGATTGAAAGTCGGCGTTGGGCGTCGGCGTCGCGGCGTCGGGCATCGGGCGTCGGCGTCGCGACGTAGGGCGTCGCGGCGTCCGTCGGCGTCGCGTCGTCGGGCGTCGGCGTCGCGGCGTTGGGCGTCGGCGTCGCGACGTTGGGCGTCGCGGCGTCAGGCGTCGGCGTCATGACGTTGGGCGTCGCGGCGTCGGGCGTCGTGGCGTCGAGCGTCGCGGCGTCGGGCGTCGGGCGTCGGCGTCGTGGTGTCGGGCGTCGCGGCGTCGGGCATCAGGCGTCGGCGTCGCGACGTTGGGCGTCGCGGCGTTGGGCGTCGCGGCGTTGGGCGTCGGCGTCGCGACGTTGGGCGTCGCGGCGTCAGGCGTCGCGGCGTCGGCGTCGCGACGTTGGGCGTCGCTGCGTCAGGCGTCGCGGCGTCAGGCGTCGGCGTCGCGACGTTGGGCGTCGCGCCGTCGGGCGTCGCGGCGTCGGGCGTCGCGGCGGCGGGCACCGCGGCGTCGGGCGTCGCGGCGTCGGGCGTCGAGGCGGCGGGCACTGCGGCGTCGGGCGTCGCGGCGTCGGGCGTCAGCATCGCGACGTTAGGCGTCGCGGCTTCGGCGTCGCGGCTTCGGCGTCGCGACGTCGGGCGTCGGCTCCACGACGTTGGGCGTTGCGGCGTTGGGCGTCGCGGCGTCGGTCGTCGCGGCGTTGGGCGTCATATACGGGACATTAGCGCGTTTAAACAAACAAACAATTTACTTTGGGGACTTTCGTTGCATGCGCTGCATAAACGGTTTGAGTCAAACAAACACCACGCGAACGAAGTCGCGGGCACAGCTAGTTATAAATATAATCATTCATTCATCATTCAATAAACGCTTCACTTTCTCTGTCGCCATTTGAAGCATGGCCACCTGTCAAACAACGCTTCCGTGGTCTAGTGGTTCAGAACGTCGCTGTCTACCCGGAGGTCGTGGGTTCGATTCCTACGAATGTTGTTTTCAGGTTTGGTTAGGATAAAGCAGGCTGATCACCTGATTGTCTGAAATCCATGCGTCCGATGGGCATGTAAAAAGTCGGTCCTGCGCCTGATCTCTCGCCAGTCGTGTCAGTTTACCGTCCCACTGGGTTATGAGAGTAAAAGGAAGAGAAAGTTCTTCTGTGTATTGCGCAAACACTTAGGCACTCTATAATAACTCCTGCGTAGCTGGCCTGGTTTCACTGAAAACGGCTACCGACACCGAAATCGGTGAGGGGGAGCTATTATTATACCTGTCAAATAAATTGTTAAAATTATTTCTAAAATGCACTGACTGGTTCTATTGGTAAATCAATAAAATAAGTTACCCTTACAAAACGTTATAAAGAAGTTCGTGTAGGAAACTCCTAAGAGCTCCAAGGGGTATATTTTTACAAACATCCCCCTTCCCCGTGCTGTTATCGCGCCACGTCGAGCAATATTAATAACCCCACATCCCCGTGAAATAATTACCACCGGCGCAATGTTATCTTGTCTGAAAATTACAGCGTTCGTGGCGAAGAAAAGAAAATGCTTTTTGAATCTTGAGGTAATTTTTTCCCTTGATGTTAATGATGGGGAGTTTTTCGAGGAGTAATGTTTAACAGCTGCAATATTCTGTTCAAAATCTAATGTAAATATAAAAAAAACCCAATTTGGTATCTAACGATTCTATCACACCTAACAAACGACCTGATGACCTTGAAGACCTGAACCGATGTCCACCAAACATAGCTAAGAACACTCTCGACTTATATACCTTTCAATAAAAAAACCGCATTAAAATTGGATGATCCGTTTAGGAGCTACGATGCCACAGACAGACAGATCCACATTTACACAGACACGTCAAACTTATAGCACCCCGTCGTTTTTGCGTCGGGAGTTAAAAAACCGGCCAAGTGCGAGTTGGGCACCGAGGGTTCCGTACAAACCTGTTGACATATAATTTTAATTTTGTTACATACTGATGGCCTGAGAATTTTATATTATGAGCTTTAAATTAAAAAAGAGGTAGACCACGGAGATGATGGACAGACGACTTTAGGAGAGTGGCTGGACACCTCTGGCAGAGACTAACCCAGGAAAGGAAGAAGTGGAAGGAGCTAGGGGAAACCTATGTGTCATCAGGACACGCCAATACTAAAAAGCCAGTGAAAGAGATACTGTAATAATGTTAAATTTAATGTATTTAGGTTAATTAATAAATAAAAAATTTTAATACCTTTAAGCATTTACGAGGAGTAAGTAAAAAAAAATATTTTTATTCCTGGTAAATTTATGGTTTTCGAAATTTTTTCCTTCATCTGTAATATAAAACTTTACTTCGTACCAAATTTCAAGATTCTGAGTTTACAGAAAGTACCCTCTAGGCTTTGAATCCCTGAGTTAGAGTAACAAACGATATTTCGATTGCATTGGCTAAGAAGTTTGATTTTTTCATAGCTTCAATAGAAATTGAAGTTTCCCGTATAAAAAATTTGATTTTCAGCTTGACACCTCCATGAGTTTCTGAGAAAACGGGTCTCGACAGACATACAGGCGGACAACAAAGTTATCCTTGAACGGTTCCGTTTTTTATGAACAAAAGAACGTACTAATAGTATACGTAGATATTGAGGAACAGAATTGTTACTCTAGTGGCATAATAAAAAAACGGCCGTTGAGTAGAGCAGAGGAAACATTCTCTGAAAACTGTAATTTTTTGCTTCTATTTCCGATAATATGACACGTGCTGTGAAAAAGTTTTCACTGTAATGTATGTACTCGTCATAACAAGGTATGCATTACAGGTAACGATATCCCCGGTTTTTTATGAACCTCATTAAAATGTGTCCATATGAGAACCTTTATTTCGCAATAAAAAACATATCCCACTAAATGGTTTTCAATGTTAATGTAATATGGACTGCATTATACATGCGGTATTTGAAGGTTTCTTTTATCCCAAATGAGCTCAGGCATTTGCATAAGCACTTTTGTGCTCGCGTGTACTCAGCCTGTTTACTCTCCACGAGCGTACCTTAAACAGACAAACGGGTTTAGATCTATTTATGCTGACTTCTTGCCTAAGTAAAGTACTTGACTTCTAGGGTCTTCCAACACATAACATAACCACGAAACGAATAGAACAAAATCGACGCAACTGCAAAATGTGGTACACGCATGGTGCAGGTTCGAATCTCAGCGAAGGAACAAAACATTTCTGTGTGCCAAGGACGGGTATAATATAGTAAAAATCTTATATACACCCATGGCTTCTGAGGCTATCCAAATTGTTGATCAGCTAACATTTGAATTAACATGCCATTCTCTTCAACGCTCATTGGTGAACGTAGCGAGTGAGTGAAGTTGTTGCGAGTGACGTTCACCAATGAGCGTACCGAATGGCTTATTAACCCAAATGCTTGCTGATAAATTTGATTATCCTTTCAGAAACTGGGGCTAAAAGTATTAAATACATTCCCGTTGTCTGATATCCGTAAACATTTTTGAGAACTCAGCATAGGACCAGCTTGTAAGGTTTCGTTTAAGTTTCACATGTTTGTAATAATTTTATTATTATTTTATTATTTGCACTGGTAATACTGAGAAACTAAAGAATAAGTGGGGAAGGATGGTTCTGACGGGGATGAAAAATGGGGTCTGGCGGCAGTCGATGAGATCGAGGCAGGTTATAATCACTCTGTTGCCAGCAACTCCTTACGAGTAAAGTCTCTTAAGAGATTATAGCATAAGTTAAGCCATTTCTTATTTAATTTCGAGAAATAAACAGATTATTTATTTATTTATTTATATTCAGTCGGGGACAGTGGTACGATACAGTCGTGTTAGTCCGAATCTCAAAGTTTATTTAAGTACTGATGATGTTTTAGAAGGATTGGTTAATTGGTTGATATTGTGATTGGTTAGATAAAACGTGTTATTGGAATAAATAAAGTGTCTACTATTACTGGTTTTTAAATGGTCTTACAAGCTGATGTGGTGTGAAAGCGTCTAAACAATATACATATTAGTATTATTTAATTACACTAACCGCATACTGCGATTGTTATCGACCACGTGTGTGTACCGACCACAACCACCAGCGACACCGGTTGTGCAATAAATAAATCGCCATTTTGTCGGCACCACAACACAACCGCCAGAGCTGCGTATCTAAATAAATAAAATAAAACCGACGCCCCCGGTTTTTGGAATGCTATTCAAAAGTACCTATGATCAACTAACAACAGAAAAAAGGAGAAAGCCCACTCTCCATAGTGTCTCAGGCCCAATGTGGACATCAAAAAATCGCATTAAAAATGAGTGTTCTAAAATGTTAATAGTATTAGATATCTGAGAAAATAACTTAAAATGCCGCCATTATTGTAGAAATATTTTTTTTTTTACTTTTTGTCTATTTTATTTTCAAGGCCTTTTCCGACTTTTCAATAATTTATAATAGTAAGATATAATAAGATAGCCCTTGTTGTAGTGCAAGACTTTCAGTTATTGCTACCCAGCAATTGTGGCAAACAAGATTATCGCCTGACACCTAAAACATATTAACATTAATGATAAATATTTTCAACCGTAAAAGATTTAACGATTAAACCATAATTAAAGAAATAATAGAAACATTTTATTATAATATTATGATTACCTGCTGCCGTGCAACCCACTGCTGTATGACACTTAATTCTTCGGGCTCTAAAATACGGCTCTCGGTAACATTATTACCACAACATAATATACAATTTATTCTTCAGACATTTTGGTATGCACAATCAAATAGCGTAATACTTTAATCCAGGGCCAAGTAATCGTAGAAGGAGAGAACAAAACTAGTAAAACAATGCCAAAGTCGTACGTGAAAAGCCGAAACAAGTTCAGGCGAGAAAGCCAGATTGCGGTGAAAAAAATCGAAACCAAAACAAAACGCATCTTTGAACAACAAACGAACGGTCGAAATCATTCGTTTGAAAAATGACATTTCAGTCATCAGTGTTGCCGCTTGTCGCAAAAAAATGAAATCGATAAATCGATTACGTAAAAAATAGTCGATATAATATGACTTTTTATTAATCTTTATCATTTATAGTAACAAACGTAAACATTGGTTTTAAGATAAATGTTTTCTTTTGATTAATTCTTTACAGAATTACCAACAGTGACCCGTTATTTGTATTTTACATGAGTTTATTATATTTGTTTATAAATCGATATTCGGATTGATTGATTAGAGTTTTATCATCGGGTAACATTTCACCTCAACGTTATATTTAGGTTCCAAATAATCCAATAAAATTCCTTTTTTTAATGGAACATTACTGATTATAGTGGCGGTTATTTGAATGTTATCAAAAATCATGTCTCTTTATTATACATTTCTGGAGAAATTACGTCTTCTTAAGACGGCTGTCCGCTCTGGGCCTGAAATGGGCTTTCTCCTTTAAATAATTTTAAAACAAAAAGTGATAATCATTGCAGGAACACTAGAAATAAGCACAAGCTAGATATACCTATGATCAGGCTTAGCAAAGTAAGTAAATCTTTTAAAGGGCAATGTATACGCCTATACAATAAAATCCCAGAAAACGTTCAAAATTTTGCCATTAATAAATTTAAAATAGTAGGTAGTTAAAAAACGTTTGTGTGCTAAAGCTTATTATAAGATAACTGATTTTGTTAATGATTGCACACCCTGGGAATAAGGTGGCCAACCATAATGGCTGCTTATATTTTTTTACTATATGTATCCTAACTTTCATAATATTAATATGTATAGATTAAGTTACGTTGTAAAAAATATATAATTTAAAAAAATATCAATTTTCCATCTTTTTGCTAAAAGATGGCCCCGTGCTAGGTTCTTCTCGGCGGGTTAGGGTTGAACCGGTGGTAGCTTGTTTTTCTTGTTGAAAATAGCTTGTTAAGTTTTATTTGGAAATAAAACGTTTTTTATTTATTTTATTTATAACATGGCATTCAAATTAATAACCCATATTGAACGCTGATTGGTGAAACGTATATCAGAGAGAAAGGAAGGGACAGATAATTTATAATTACATCACGCTCGCACAAAATAAGACGATCCATCGTAATTAAAAATATTAATTTTAAATTACAACGTTTAGATGTTATGAATTTCATTTACTCACAAAAAATGAACTTTCCAAAACATTTGGTATTGTTTTCATTGTAAAATTAAGACTTTATTTTAGATTGAACTCCTCCTCAGAAGCAACATAAGACGATTAACCGTAAGACCCTATTAAGTGCTGCGGTAAAATAATACGTTTTGGTAAAGTTAGGAGTACATGTATCGTGTTCTAATTAAATTAAGAGGAAACACCACGTATTTTTTTCCATACAAAAATTAGTCTAGAGTAACTATTTTTTTCATGCATATCTATGAATAATATTTGTCCCTATTTTTTCCTTTTTTTAATAAACTAATTACTTAAAGAGATATGGACGTTCAAAAACCTAAAAAAAACCGCCAGACTCTCCGCCGTGTTTAAACATCCAGGAAACAGATTTGACTACATTATGCAACAAAATCAAAAAATAGGAACCTAGTTAATTTCTTTTTTTAGCTAATAAAGAAAGAATTATCTAAATCGGTTAAGTTTTGGAGGAGGAAATAGAAATCCCCTAAACGTCGATTTCTGGTACTTTTAATAGGTAATTTCAGTTCTAGCTGCAGTTGACCCTATCGCACTATGAGGGGCGAGGCTTGAGGTAGGGGGACGCGGACAAATACGTACACACACGCGTGATGTGACACGTAGTCGATAATGATATCGATAAACTAGTGTTGTTTATCGATATCGACATTTCTAGTTTCTTACATCTTTTTCGTGAAGTCTATAGCTTCTTTCATATTTATTATTAAATTATTATATTACACTAACTTTAATTATATAATATCAGATAAATCTAATTAAATTATATTCAAAAAACATAAAAAACTATTATGCGTCCATCATTCTCTCATGCTTACTGCCAAATAACGAGGATCGTATTGGGCCATAACGTCAAATAGCCGGTCGACCAAAACGTATTATTGTATTATAATGTTGTAAAGGCAACCGAACTGAATAATTACAGCAATAATACTCTAAAAATGTTGGTAAAAAGTGTCCAAAATAATTTTGAGCTCGATTTGTATAAGTCTTAACTAAAATACCAATTTTATTTTTGGAGAAATATGTAATATGTTATGAATGGACCCCAGTTGGTGTAAGTGTTTTGAATATTTTAGATTACATTATACATTTAAATTTTTTGTTAAAATAATTGTTAAGATTTCGGCTTGTTTGTGAGTTATAATATTGTTATTTTAAAGTCAATATATTTTTTAAATACTTTTTTCTATGTCGTTGAACATACTCCAGCGTCTGTGGACCAATATTAGTTTTTTTTTGTGTTTATGAATATATACTGAAATAAATTCTTTAAAATTGTTTATTATCGTCAACTTATTAATTTCCTACGGCCGGTCAAATTTAAATTACTACGATAGACTTATATACTATTGAAAACAGACGCTTATATTTTGACTTATTATACTTATTCAAAATTATATATAATATTATTGATGCTCCAAATCTGCTAAGTATAATTTGCTCTACAAGTTTAAAAATCAACATCCCATTTTTTTAATTCATTGACAGGCAAGGAGGCTCTATGACAACTCTCATTTACATAACTTTCTTGTAGAAATAATATACTAGCTACTATATAACTTTCTTTTAATAATAAATAAGCACAAGCTCATTTCTGGTGTTGTAGCCTTTTTGTTGTCTTTCCGAAAATAGCTTGTAAAGTTTCATTTAGTAATAATACACTAAATACTTGCACTTTTTTCCACTTTATTAGTTTTTTCACAAGTTATTGTGAAATAATTGTGAAAAAACTAATAAAGTGGAAAAAAGTGCAAGTATTTAGTGTATTATTACTAAATAAAATGTATTTCCATCAAGAACCTACGGTACAATCAATAAAATATGTAAAGTTTCACTTCTAAATAAAATATTGTGAATTTTGAATTAAGTAATACATACTACATATAAATAAAACGATCTCAACCTCAACCTCAAGTCAGTATTTGAGATTACAGTCGCATTAATAAATAGTACTTAATCACTTAACTTAAAGACGGTGTCTCAACTGAGTATGAGCGTTATCAACAGCTGTCAAACTGCTACTTGAGTAGATGAACTTTCGAAAGTAAACAGTGATTTGAGAGTTGTTTTGAGGCTTATGTCACTATCTCATTCCGTTTTACCTATTTCTAGTTCCGAATATGAACTTTCTTTGTGGTGGAGTATTTTATTTCTACCAAAATATTAATGAAAAACTGGTTTTTAATGTAATAATTAAGATTAAAGTCTCTTTTTGATATTTATACTACAAAATTTTGTTACATTCATTTACAGAAATATTGATAAATATTATATTTGTTATGAAACTAATAAATCTGCTACTTTTAAAAGTATAACGAAACGTTATTTTACTAGTCACACATTAAAGAGCAGTTTTGAAAGGTTAGATCTTAGTTGAAACAGCGTTCCTAAACCCGGTTCACCTGATACGTCCTTGAAATCAAACTACATATTAATCAAATGAAGAAGCTAATCTTAGTATGAGTTTGTATCAACCAAGAGAGTCCTAGTTTTACACTTCTTTATTAATACGGTCATAAGTGTTACAGCAAGTCTGAGATACTTAATATATTTGTAATAAAAAATAAACCGTTAAAAAAAAGTGGGAAAAACTTTTTTAAGCTTTTTTTAATTAAAATTTTAAACCAATGTACCCTAAGTTCAAAAACTAACAAATGCAATATATAAATATGCAAAAGTAATTTTGCGTTGGCGCTAAACAATTTACCACGGTTATGATCGCTCGCCGAATAATGCTTATAAATATTTTTTTTTGTGTTCCTAGAGAATACTTAATACTTAGTTACTTAACTGAAAACTTTCGGTTTGACTCACTATACATAGCTGTGTGTGAGCATAGCATATTTGTTTTCATTGGCTGGTTACTTGAATTTATGGCCTAGACTTCTATGGAGCATGATCCATATCCTTTCGTGGTAGACTAGACTACCTAGTATGTAGAATAAAAAACATTTTAAACTTCTATAAGTTTAAAATGTTTAAAATACTGCGATTAAAATTACATAATATGTGGTTAGCTTATTCGATCCGATGATATTTAGATCATATTGACCATTTGATAATCATAATGATCGTAATGATCACAATGTAATTTGCCCAAAAAAAGTTCAAAATTTATAAACAATTAACATCTTCAAAAATAGTGTTTGGTTTGTAGTTATTTATTCTATAAACGGACATTATTTAAATATTTTTTAGTTTAGAACGATAACGGAAGTTTGAAAAAATTATTGTCTAGCATAATTTTTATATGAAAAAATCCGACAGAAATCAATTCTTGTGATTATTTAGATTATACTTTACATATTTTTATATTTTCCATTTAACTCTAAGTACTTAGGTACCTACTTTAAAAATATTAACTGACGCCTAAGAGGCCGTCTGCATGCAACAATGGCGCGGAGGGCTATTTTCAGCGTTAATTTAAAAATATAAATAATGGAGGTACAATTCCGGGAGTGTAACCTTTTTTTGGTAAATTTCCTCCTCTTTCAGGATATTTTTTTCAAATTTCGTAAATATTTATAGTTATCGAACAATAGCCTATAAACCAAACATTATTTTTTGAAGGTGTTTGAGTATATAAAACTTTTAGATTATTTAATGGGCTAATTTAATTGTGTGCCGAAATAGCACAATGATCTAGACAATTTCGGATTGAATGAGCCACATACTTTAATCATAGGATGTAGAATTAACACCATAATATTATGAAACTATGGACTTCACTAGTTATTGTATACGAGCATCGACCATTTCTGGTACTAGGTACCTAGTCGAGGTAAAAACTAAAAAGTGTCTAACGAAGATTCCATTTCTTGTCATAATCATAAAATATAGTCCGATTTACTTTAAGCATTTTAAGTAGCGAGGGGCCCAGCGTGGGCGGCGCGCGGCGCACGCACACATAGACGATCACACTCACACATCGATAGCGGGCGTGAACCACGTGAACAAGGCGCATTGGAGACGGCAACAAACTTTTCAAATACCTATTTTTCATTTCTCTCGTCCATGTGGTTTCCTCTTAACCTTCAAATTTTAACATACTAAGATACATCGACTTTCATTTCAATAATTACTATTTGTGGGCGAGAATTTCCAATTTAGGTTTTCTCTAAAATCGTACAAAACATAACTCAAGAATTACTCCAGTGATTTTTTACCACTTATTTCCGTTACACGTTGAATGATAATGTTTTAAATTCATTATCACTTGTTCAATGGCCCACCCCTATAGGATTCGGTGGCGTCCCAATAGGGGTAGGCGTGTACGAGTGTGGTATTTGTGCTATTTGCTCAGATTTAAAATGTAGTTTTAGTTAAGACTTTGTTTTTAAAAAAATATCTATGGACGCTTCACACCACGTCAATCTGGTCTCGTAGTATCAGAAGAACTTGTGTTACGGGGACCAGACAACGGAAACATGATTTTGAAAATAATCAATTTTTATTTATTTTATTTTATTATTATAAATATTAATCGTATATTTTTGTACGGAACATAAGAATCTTTTCTCGCCGAAGGGGCATTGTCCAAAAAATCACATGTATGTTTTATTTTATTTTTTTCGTTGAAATAGGGTAGGTATTTTAAGAATATAAATTAAATATTTTTGAAATTCATTGGCTAGTATTTTTAAATAATTTTTTAAAGTTTTCGGATCTATGACGCCGTCATCGGCGGGCAGCATTGAATACATAAAAATTAATTTAGAAAAGGGCATTGTCAAAATTCAACATGGTGTTAAATGTCATAAGAAATACTAACCTCAAATCCCTATACGGAAAGAAGTAAAGATAGTAATGCTTTCCAGTGATGAAGTCATTGAAGGTCAAACTAAGGTTAAACATATTTGTTTAAAAATATAAGCAACTAATGGGTATTTTTTTAGTTTATATACAGAAAAATTATAACTGACTTTATTCCTCGAAATGTTTTTTGTAATGGGCACAATTAAACAAAATGGACAATCCCCATTGTACATTAATGTGGTACACCGGAACATGTGCAATACGTATTGAATTGATGGAATATGGTCGGGGTTTCTTATCTACTTTCTGGTCGGGGCGAAGCCCACCGTCGTGACCAAAGGGACTCAAGGGACGTGGGATGTACTAATCGTATATTTTTGTACGGAACTCTTCTGGCCTCTCATAATTCAAGGGAGGCCCGAATTCTTTTGAGTGTATATTTAGATTTTGTTCAGAATAGTTAAAAGTAATTACATAATATAATTATTTGTAAGTCTCATGTGGGTGAACACAACAATAAAAGATTCAAAATAAAAAAGTAGAACCTTTTAGAAAGACATATAATATAGTCAGGTCCGTAAATAAACTTTGAGACTTGGAAACTTTAAACTCAGGGTTACAAGGCACACAGTTAAAATCAACTTTGAAGACCTGCAGTTAAAACAGTTATCTTTCCGTGGAAACTATTTGCTCCGGTTAAGCGTTTTTGTGGGGATTTTTAGTAGCAACAGGTTTGCGGTTCAAGAACTTAGTTCAGACATTACTGTTTTTGCCCCACAGCCTCACCCGACTTAATTATGAAGTTTGGATTTATCTAAGACGCAACTTTATCAACTTACTGATGACGAAAGTTTCGCAACAAGGGACAAACTTTTGTGTCGAGTCCCGAAACTTTACATGTATGGAATTTTAATTTCAAACCTGTCGAGGACAAATGGTGTAAAATAAATGAGTGATAATAGGCACATACACACCCTCAAGGTGTATGTGCCTCCTATGTAGAGTAGTATGAAAGTACCAGCGCTGAAAGACTTACTTTTGAATTTCATGTTTGTATGAGAAATGCCAACGTCATAAATTTTTCCATACAATAATAAAATTGTACAGTATTCTCTATAGGGACCCATAATATACACCTTGAAGTATTATCACTCATTAATATTACAGCTTGACTCACATTTTCAACTAGACCACGGAGGCGTTAACGGCGCTATGTGTGGGTGATGCTTACACCTTTACCCAGAGACCCTTTGGGGCTTCCATCACTCCCACAAATGTGTATCCTTTAGCGTTAAACTTTAAACTGTAGTAGTATCGTTAATTATTTACTTCTTGTAATACCACTTAAACTTCTTTAAGATGTGATCAGTATTAGTTAACTTTTCGATTTGTATGGCATATTGGTTACTTATTTTTAACACTAGTGGCGTTGTTTTAATGCCATACAGTAGTTAACTTTTTCACGTCATCATTTTTATTTATTTATTTATTTATTTATTTATTTATTGACACACCAACAGTTTGTAGAATTATTACATTTTAAAACTTAAACTATTAACAATGTTTGTGTTCTCTCCTACTCACTAATAATAGGTGTGAAACAGCATTTATTGAAAATATTAATAACTGAATATTAAAACTAAAAAAAAAAAAAGCTACAAAATATATACCTATGCTTAAATACTAAATATTTTATTTAATTAAGTAAGTATTTAATACAATTAACCACTAAAACATCAAACCTACGTATCTTATAAGAAAAAAAAAAGGTTTTAACATGTTCTTTAATAATTAAAATAAAGATAAATTAATTTTAGCATAATTGCAGTATCATATTTCTTAGCACACTTACAGAATCTACATTTAAGTCAAAATTGGCAGTTTGTAAAATTTGGTTGTAGTTGTTTTGCATTCTGTTCATAGATAAAAATTTACCGACGTTTGTACGACTAGACTTTGGATAAAAGTATGAAGTATTTGTTATTCGGCTGTTTATTTTCGGTATGTAAAAATTTAAACTCATTAACAAAGACGATTCTGTTATATTTCCATTAATTAGTTTTTGCAAGAATTTTAAATCTAAATATTTACGCCTCTTTTGCAGAGTGCTCATTTTGAAATATTTGAGTCTTGTATCGTACCTAGATCTCCAGTTAATGTTGTCGTTATTACGTATACTCTTGTGAACGAGGAATCTGGTGAACGACCTCTGTACTCTTTCTAGTCTGTTAATATGTATTTGATAGGCGGGACTCCAGACTTGACTGCAATATTCCAGACGACTTAAAACTAAAGAGTTATAAAGCGTAGATAGCGTTTTGACTTTCTTAAAATTTTTTCCGAATCGTTTAATAAAACCAAGCATTCTTTGACTATCCTTAACAATTTGATCTATGTGGCTTATAAAATTAAGTTTTTTGTCCATAATTACTCCAAGATCTCTTATAGTATTTACTTCCTTCAATGTGTTGTCATTTATTTTGTATATAGTGTTTACTGGTGACGTCTTTTTGGTAAATTTGATGTGATAACATTTGCTCGCATTAAGTTGCATATTGTTAAGAAGGCACCATTTATAAATACTGTCTAGGTCATCCTGGAGTAGTTTGATATCCCGTGAATTTTTTATAATCTTGTATAACTTTAAGTCATCTGCAAAAAGTAAGCATTTTGAGTTGTGAATGTAATTAACAATGTCATTTATAAATATCACGAATAGAATAGGTCCAAGATGGGAGCCCTGCAGCACACCTGATACAGCTTTGTACGGAGATGAAGAGTACCCATCCTTAACTACAATCTGTATTCTATCTGATAAATAAGATTTTAACCATAATAGTATGTTACCCGTAAAGCCAAACTGATTTTCTAATTTATACAACAGTATTTTATGGTCCACTTTATCGAAAGCGCTGGTAAAATCTGTATATATCGCATCTGTTTGGAGTCCAGCATCAATGGTATTACCAATGTCTGTAATGTAGCATAGTAGGTTAGTACATGTTGATTTGCGTGCAACAAAACCATGTTGAAGAGGTGAGATTTGTTCTTTTATATGCCAATTTATCAAACTATTAATGAGAGACTCAAACACTTTTGAGAAAACACAAAGTAAGGATATTGGCCTGTAGTTTTTAACCGACATTTTGTCATCTTTTTTATAAATTGGGACGACATGTGATTTTTTCCATACATCCGGAAATGTTGAAGTATCTAGTGACTTGTTAAATATAATAGATAGGGGTAAAGCAAGACTTTTTGAACAATTTTTTAAAAACATTGGTGGAATGCCATCCGGACCAGTACTTTTATTGGATTCAAGAGACTTAATTTTTTTAATGACAAGTTCAATATCAATATTATGCATTTTTGAAATTGTGTTTCTCGGAAAATATTTGTTTTCAACAGTAGCCGTAAAATAGTCAATACTAGTGCCAATAGAATAGGTAGATGAAAAATATTCTGCAAATGGAATAATTCTTTCATACATATTTTTTGAGTAACTTCAATTTTTATGCAGCGCACGCAACGAAAGTCCTCAAATGTGAATAATTTTCCCCGTTTTTGCAACATTTCTCACTGACGCTTCGCTCTTATTGGTCGCAGCATAAAAATAAAAAAACAAATTTTCAAATCGAACCAGTTGTTCCTGAGATTAGCGTGTTTAAACAAACAAAAAAACTCTTCCGCTTCATAATATTAGTATAGACGAGTTTTTAGAAATTTAAGAAAATTACATAACGTCATTGTCCAACAATGGAGACCTGTGATTAAAGGAGTCTTAACTCAAGTACCGTTTAAGGGTTCGACAGCGCGTCACACGAATAATACGACGTCTCAAACAAACAAAGTCATAAATTTAAAACTGTAGTAATCCCGCCTCGAGACACGGTGAGCCCGATATTACCGCCCACCTGCGGCCTGCTCCAGGCTCTTAATCGTCGACTATTCATTTAAAAAGATTTCATTCCGTTTCGTTTTTACATCCCCTCATTTATCGTAATGTAGAACAAGAACATCTTAGCCATAGATAAACTATTGTGTTGCATGTATAGTTCGTCCCTGATAAATTTTACCTATAGGTAAACAAACCGAAAACATCGAAATTTTCACTTATTCAATTATTGTGCACACTTATCAACACTTTCACAGGTATATTAAAGGATCATATTTCATTATCCAATAAATTTTATAACCATTAAACAATAATTTACATTAAACATCAAATGAAAACTTTCCCAGTAAAAATACGCTATTTTGAGTTTTATATTAACAAGTATTATATGTAATGTCACTTTCAGTGATGTTTTTATTAGACTCAGCGTTATCTGCGGGGTGCCAGAGAAAATAGGACCTCCCCAATCCCCATCATCCATCTTTCCCTTGGTTATCATAAAAGCGACAGAGGGAATATATATCTGGTACTGCACTCGCAAACCCACCAAGAGGGGCGACCTTAGGCCAGATCATCGCCTTCGTGGTCTAGTGGTTCAGAGCTTCGCTCTCGACCCGGAGGTCGTGCGTTCGATCCGCGCGTTGAAACAACAAAAATGTTGTTTTCAAGTTTGGTTACGACAATGCAGGCTGATCACCTGATTGTCTGACAAGAAAGATGATCTATGCGTCGGATGGGCATATAAAAAATCGGCGCCTGCTCTCTCGCCAGTCGTGTCGGTCGGTTTACCGTCCCACTTAGTTATGAGAGTAAAAGGAAGAGAGAGTGCCTTTGTGTATTGCGCACACACTTGGGCACTATAAAATCACTCCTCCGTAGCTGACTTGGTTTCAATAAAATCGGCTACCGACCCCGAAATCGGTGAGGGGAGCTATTATTAGGTCAGTACCTCCCATGAAATACTTTGGGGAGGCAAGTGGAGGTTTTGACGACCTCCGTAGCGCAGTGGTTGAGCCTGTTGATACTCGAGCGAGAGGTCGCAGGTTCGAGTCCCGCCGAGGGAACAAAAAGATTTCAATTTTCCATGTTTCAATACAGATCCATGACGGATGTGTATTAAATTTTGTGTATAATATAATAAAAATCTTAAATATATTGTTTATACTATACAGTATAAAAGTATTAAATAGCTTTCCGTTGTCTGGTACCTGTAACACAAGTTCTTCGGATACTTAGCACGGGGCCAGATTGACGTGGTGTGAAGCGTCCATAGATATCATATTATATTATTATAGTGTCGTAGTGACGTCATAGCTGTCAGAACGAGTCGGAGTATTCCATAAGTGCAAGTTGATTCAAACGTACTACGCAAAACGTATGCACATAAATATACTTTTAAATACAGGACCCACCTTAATAAAGTAAATTGGCTTCATGAAAACGGGTTTGTTTCAATGCACGTTTACATTTTTGCTTTAGCTGTTAGCAACAGTAATTATCTTGTTAGTTTGTTCGTGCCAGCGCCGTATGCCAGCGCGGTATGCCAGCTTCATTAGTCTGTGGGATCTGATTCATTAATTATATTCTATTCCGAGATTTAGATAGAGGAATTGAAATAATGTGGCGTATATTAATTATGAGATAGATAATAGTATTCTTACCTGACTGTGCTAGGAGGGATACATTTTTCGAGAGTATGTATGTATGTAATTATGTATGCAATGATATTAATTAAAATTCTGATTCGCCTCTCTCCGCTCTCTGGTCAAGTGGTTTAGAGCTCCGCGCTGGAACAACAAAAAATGTTGTTTTCAAGTCTTGTTAGGACAATGCAGGCTGATCGCCTGATTGTCTGACAAGAAAGATGATTCATGCGTCGGATGGGCATGTAAAAAGTCGGTCCTGCGCCTGATCTCCCGCCAGTCGTGTCGGTTGGATAACTCGTAGCCCAGTGGGACGGATGTCCCACTGGGCTACGAGAGTGAAGGAAGAGTGTGTTTCGTACAATCCTAAAAAACACATACATACATAATAATCTTTATTATATTTACCAGAGGATTATCGTTTTATAAATTGATATTTTTGTTTCAATATACCTTAAAGTAATATTCAAAGTACCTGACGGCGCGCAGATATTTTATGATATAATTACAGCCTTCTTATTCACGTTGGTTCATTTCACAGGTAAATTTTGTTCATGGGCTTGTAGTCTATAACGTAAACGTTGAAAACCTAGGATTGTAGTAATGTATAATATAGTATAATGTATGTACTACAAATAAATTTGTACAGGTTTCTTGGACATACCGTTAAGTATTTAGATAAAATAGACGTATTGACTTGTCAGTCCTCTGGACTAGGCTGACTAAGAATATCGTATGTAGCACATACAATATTACACTGAGCTTTGTTTACATTTATATTACATTGGAACAAAATACATAGCTGTAAAGTAGAGGCAAGTTAATTACATAAGTGTATGGCGCAGTGGCGTGCGTCGCTCCCATAGCTCAGTACTCTGTAGTCAGCCGATAAGACACGGTACTGAACCAGGTTACGGCTAGATTCACGATTACTGCAAAATTTAGGAGTCGCATACATAATGCATCAAATTGGGTGCATGTAAAAATAGTTTATAATAATATTAGCCTTTTTTATGCGGAAAACCAAATAGCTAATATATTCGTAATAATCCGTGAATATTTAATTGATGGAACTACATAATTTTCTATAATATAAAAATGGATCGCAAAATGTGTTGGTAAGCGCATAACTCAAGAACGACTGGACCGATTCGGCTATTTTTGGTCTTAAAATATTCGTGGAAATCCAGGGAAGGTTTATACGGCTTGTATGCTCAACGAATTGGGCACTGTTCATCTAGTGTTATAATAAAATAAGTTGCAGTGACTTTATTTTTGTGCTTTTCACTAACACTTTGTATACCATAACTAGCAGTAACAAATAACAATATTAAAATGTATCATTATAATATAATAATGTTAATATGCTTTTATAAAAAAAAGATTACTCTATAACGTATTTGATTAAATAATATACAATATAACAGAGTAGATGGGATGCAAATTTTAATTTAATATAACAATAATTAAAGCGTAAACATATCTACTCTTACTTTGAAAATTATGTCTGTTACTTCACCTGGTCCTCCTATTTATGTAATCACTAGCTGTGCCCGCGTCTTCGTTCGCGTGGTTTTTGATGCAGCACAGGCAACGAAAGTCCCCAAATGTGAATAATTTTCCCCGTTTTTGCAACATTTCTCACTGACGCTTCGCTCCTATTAGTGGCAGCGTAATGTTATATAGCCTATAGCCTTCCTCTATAAATGGACTTTCCGACAACAAAAAAAAAAATTAAATTGGACCAGTAGTTTCTGAGATTAGCGCGTTTGAACAAACAAACAAACTCTTTCGCCTTATAATATTAGTATAGATGATGATGATAATAATTATGGAACCCTCCTTAGACATGCTCTTGGTCAGCTTATGTTACCCTTAATTTGCTTATCTATCATTTAGTTAATAGAAACAGGCGTTACTTTTCAGAAATCCATAGCATAAAATGTATTATATCGGAGCAAAACGCGCGTCGAGTTTTGCAACATGCATGGTGGTGGGTGCGTACACTCAATCACTTGCTTGTCAACCTGCAAGTTATCATTTTTCGCGGGATATTGCTAGATATAATACATTTAAATTTTTACCATTTGCCGAACATTTCCTGGATGTTAAGTCCCTCGCGTGACATTGCAGTTGCTGCGCCGGTGCGCGCGATTTTTCGCGAAATTCGTTTGTCCACAGAGGAAATTGCGTGCCGAGATTTGTCTTTGTTACAATGTTTTTCATTGTGCCATTGAGATGGAAACTCCTTTATTCCCTTTTCATTCGTACGAGCTTTTGTCCCGTAACATATACAGAGCCTTAGCTATATACAATTAAGGTTCGATACAATACGTTTCATTGTGAATTGAACTAAATCTTATCTTTTGCTGGATATCAGTAGCAGTTTGTATAACATGATGCAGGTGGAACGTGCCCGTGGTCCAGGTTGACTCGACTCGGAGTTCTTTGGTTCGATTCCCGTGTAGGAAATAGACATGGGCGCCGAGCAACATTTTCCGACGGCGGCGGCGTGGAAATGATCATCGTCTGCAGGTGATGCTGCGCAAAATCCATATAAATCTTAGTATGGCAAGGCCTAGGAAAAGGAGGTGTTTGGCAAGCTGGTAGTATTAGCATTTTTATAGAAAAAAAAGGGCCACTAGAACCGTTCGGCGCGCCATTCCTCGGCGGCGTCGGCGCCGTCTGCAATCAGTGCGGCGTGGCTTCGCTCTCGACCCGGAGGTCGTGGGTTCGATTCCGGCGTTGGAACAACAAAAAATGTTGTTTTCAAGTTTGGTTAGGACAATGCAGGCTGAAAGGAAGAGAGAGTGTTTGTTTATTGCGCACACACTTGGGCACTATAAAATAACTCCTGCGTAGCTGGCCTGGTTTCAATGAAATCGCCCACCGACACCGATATCGGTGAGGGGAGCTATTATTATATTAAGGCTTCTCTGAAGAAGAACCAGCCTTTGCTGCTAACGAGTCACACCACGTCAATCTGGCCCCATGCTAAGTACCTCCTTATCAGCTGGAATGAGAAAGTATAGTTTTATACTATACACAGCATAAGTTAATTAACACAGATCATTGACCTAGAAACATTTTAAACTTTTTGATCCCTCGGCTTGATTTGAACTCGTGACCTCCGGCAAGTGCCGCGCTAACCACAGAGCCACAGTGGTATATCGTAACGAGCGACGTAAAAATACAATCACAGACGACCAATACACCTTTATGCCTACCTTTTATTTGACGATGTAGACCGCTATAAAATTTTTCAAGGGTACAAAATGCAGGGCCACTACCCTTATAATTGGATCCCCTGGAGGCCCTGAAGGGTTCGATTTACCTTTCATTCTCGTCAATTTTGTGTGTATTAATGAGGACTTAAGTGGTTTTGCGGACATCAATGATTTTTGACGTTAGCTTTTAAGTCTACTAAATAATCGTTTTAATTCCCTTGTTCATTGGGCAACCTCCTCATAATAGAAGATGTGTATCTTTGTTATTACATGTATTTATAATGAAATATATTTGATACAAGTGCCCAACTTTCTTCTCGCCAAATATGTTATCGAACCCGTGGTGAACCTATCACTATCATTTAAGACAATTTAACAGCTCCCCTCACCGATTTCGGTGTCGGTAACTGATTTCATTGAAATCAGACCAGCTACGCAGGAGTTAATTTATAGTAGCCAATTGTGTGCGCAATACACAAAGACACTCTCTCTTATTTTTACTCTGTTAAACCAGTGGGACGTGGGACGGTAAACCGACACGACTGGCGAGAGAACAGGCGCAGGACCGACTTTGCCCATCCGACGTATCGCCCATCTTTCTTGTCAGACCATCAGGTGATCAGCCTGCAATGTCCTAACCAAACTTGAAAACCGTATTTATTGTGTTCCAACGCGAGAAAAAAACACACGACCTCCGAGTCGAGACCGAAGCTCTGAACCACTAAACCACGGCGGCGTTAGGGCAACACTGAGGTATTCTAAGTGGCAATTTCATCAACACATATTAAAGTATTTTATTAAATATCATGTTATCTCTGTCGTGTTTCCTATCAATGAATGAGAAGGTTACATGGTATTTTAACAAGCCGTTAACAGTAACACGCGTTGGTGAAATCGTATTGGATTAGACTAAGGCCGTGTTTCACTAAACAATGTTAAAGTTAATCCTTCGTTAAATATCATGTTATCCACATGTAGTTCCTGTCAATTAATGAGATGTCATGGTATTTTAACATGGCGTTAACTTTAACATTGCTTGGTGAAACACGCCTTTAGTCCGACACACCACGGACGATTAACGGGGATATGATTCGTTTAGTTTTCTACGACATAGCTCAAAAATTGCTCCGAAGCCTGTCGATTACTCCACCACGTCACGTCTAATCCAATACGTGCCAGACAAAACACAATTCTCGAGCAGACGCTCGCGAATTATAATCCGCGCGGCCATCTTGACGTTTAAATTTTAAAATTCCGCGCTGCACTTCGTATGTTTTATTCCATAAATTTTCATACGAATCCATCTTCTCTTGAGATCATAAAGTACAAGAAGCAAGATGCTCGAAGCTTTATACGCGCGCTTCAGAGGAATCCACTTCTCAAATGGAAAATTCGGTTATATTTTTTGCTCTACTCCGCTTCGCACTGGCCGTTATATTTAATGCAACCTATAACTTTTAAACAGATATTTATTACCAACTTTTAGGAAATGAAAGGTACTTATCATATTCGCTGGTCTATATGGGTACATTTTGGTCTCCTTAGAGCGTATACCTGAATAGCCTGGTATCTATAAAACTACAAATTTTCAGTAGAGTAAAAAACTTAATATTTTTATATTTCATTATGACATGGGTTTTTATTTAAATGAGGGTCAGTTACGTATTATATCTAGCTTGTATTAACCTACTGTATATAAAATATAAGTTTTATTTACTTAAGGTTAATACAAGCTAGATATCATCGAGAAAACATTGATTTTTTAGATACGAGATTCAGAAGGTAAAGCGACGGACACGGTCTTATAAATAAATAAATTTAATTATTTCAGGCAACTATACACTACATGATGTGTGTTAGTAATCATAATTAAGTAGTTAAAACTACATAACTATGTAATTTAACTTTACATGCGGTTTTAATAATTTTATTGAGTCCACTCATCGATACCACATGCAGATCAACTCGACTCAGAACTACAATATAACCTACCTACCACTTCCAGAATGCTAGTGTGGCACTAACGCTTTGCACCAAACCTTTTTCTCTTGTTTTCATAAAAATTATGCGCACCATATCAATTTTATGGATCTAGGGTTATGCGACCAATTTTAGGGAAGGAAAGGCACTTATATTTACAGGTCTTTGGAGCTTGAACTTCCACTAACGAGAGATCTTATTCGGAAGAAATAATTTTGCCTCCACATTTGTCGCCGCAAATGAAAGACAAACAGTGTGGTGCGCTCCGTGTGATGCTGCGGCATGTGATCTTGAGATGGGATTACTGACGAGGTGGTCGCTGTACAGGCTCCGCGACTAGACAGGGCTTGTCACCGACGCTTCTTTTATTATTAGCGGTGTAAGTAAAATTGCTCAATTTTTAACCGACTTCCAAAAAAAAGAGGAGCTTCTCTCAAAAAAAACTAAAAAAACAAAAAATTTGGTGAAATGATGAAAAAAAAGTGTTAATACACTTGTCGGTAATATTTTTATGTCGATGATTTGATTTTTTCACTTTCGCATTTATAATTAAATTGATCCTGGACACAAAAGGAGGTGGATATATGGTTTCTGTCAGTTTGTCTGTAGCATCATAGCTACAAAACGGATCTTTTACTTTGACTTTACACTTTTAACACTAAAAAGTAAAAAAGATTATACGTATAAAAAACCGACTTCAACAACTAAAAAGTACTTACGTAGTTTCTTTTTATGTTTTTGTTTATTATTTTATTATAAATTTTCTTTTAATCCTTTTGTTTGTTTTGTTAATTTTTACTGATCATAATGAAAAAAATTTCAAAACATTTTTTTCACATTTCGATCCTCCAGGAGTTGTGGACATGACATTGATTTGATTGCTGATATTATCTAGGCCAAGATCACTTGTCGCGGTTGTATTGTATTTCCCGTGGTTCCGTGGGTAGCGGTTTTGTCGGAGTACCTTTTTACTTTGCCCATCCGACGTATCGCCCATCTTTCTTGTCAGACCATCAGGTGATCAGCCTGCAATGTCCTAACCAAACTTGAAAACCGTATTTATTGTGTTCCAACGCGAGAAAAAAACACACGACCTCCGAGTCGAGACCGAAGCTCTGAACCACTAAACCACGGCGGCGTTAGGGCAACACTGAGGTATTCTAAGTGGCAATTTCATCAACACATATTAAAGTATTTTATTAAATATCATGTTATCTCTGTCGTGTTTCCTATCAATGAATGAGAAGGTTACATGGTATTTTAACAAGCCGTTAACAGTAACACGCGTTGGTGAAATCGTATTGGATTAGACTAAGGCCGTGTTTCACTAAACAATGTTAAAGTTAATCCTTCGTTAAATATCATGTTATCCACATGTAGTTCCTGTCAATTAATGAGATGTCATGGTATTTTAACATGGCGTTAACTTTAACATTGCTTGGTGAAACACGCCTTTAGTCCGACACACCACGGACGATTAACGGGGATATGATTCGTTTAGTTTTCTACGACATAGCTCAAAAATTGCTCCGAAGCCTGTCGATTACTCCACCACGTCACGTCTAATCCAATACGTGCCAGACAAAACACAATTCTCGAGCAGACGCTCGCGAATTATAATCCGCGCGGCCATCTTGACGTTTAAATTTTAAAATTCCGCGCTGCACTTCGTATGTTTTATTCCATAAATTTTCATACGAATCCATCTTCTCTTGAGATCATAAAGTACAAGAAGCAAGATGCTCGAAGCTTTATACGCGCGCTTCAGAGGAATCCACTTCTCAAATGGAAAATTCGGTTATATTTTTTGCTCTACTCCGCTTCGCACTGGCCGTTATATTTAATGCAACCTATAACTTTTAAACAGATATTTATTACCAACTTTTAGGAAATGAAAGGTACTTATCATATTCGCTGGTCTATATGGGTACATTTTGGTCTCCTTAGAGCGTATACCTGAATAGCCTGGTATCTATAAAACTACAAATTTTCAGTAGAGTAAAAAACTTAATATTTTTATATTTCATTATGACATGGGTTTTTATTTAAATGAGGGTCAGTTACGTATTATATCTAGCTTGTATTAACCTACTGTATATAAAATATAAGTTTTATTTACTTAAGGTTAATACAAGCTAGATATCATCGAGAAAACATTGATTTTTTAGATACGAGATTCAGAAGGTAAAGCGACGGACACGGTCTTATAAATAAATAAATTTAATTATTTCAGGCAACTATACACTACATGATGTGTGTTAGTAATCATAATTAAGTAGTTAAAACTACATAACTATGTAATTTAACTTTACATGCGGTTTTAATAATTTTATTGAGTCCACTCATCGATACCACATGCAGATCAACTCGACTCAGAACTACAATATAACCTACCTACCACTTCCAGAATGCTAGTGTGGCACTAACGCTTTGCACCAAACCTTTTTCTCTTGTTTTCATAAAAATTATGCGCACCATATCAATTTTATGGATCTAGGGTTATGCGACCAATTTTAGGGAAGGAAAGGCACTTATATTTACAGGTCTTTGGAGCTTGAACTTCCACTAACGAGAGATCTTATTCGGAAGAAATAATTTTGCCTCCACATTTGTCGCCGCAAATGAAAGACAAACAGTGTGGTGCGCTCCGTGTGATGCTGCGGCATGTGATCTTGAGATGGGATTACTGACGAGGTGGTCGCTGTACAGGCTCCGCGACTAGACAGGGCTTGTCACCGACGCTTCTTTTATTATTAGCGGTGTAAGTAAAATTGCTCAATTTTTAACCGACTTCCAAAAAAAAGAGGAGCTTCTCTCAAAAAAAACTAAAAAAACAAAAAATTTGGTGAAATGATGAAAAAAAAGTGTTAATACACTTGTCGGTAATATTTTTATGTCGATGATTTGATTTTTTCACTTTCGCATTTATAATTAAATTGATCCTGGACACAAAAGGAGGTGGATATATGGTTTCTGTCAGTTTGTCTGTAGCATCATAGCTACAAAACGGATCTTTTACTTTGACTTTACACTTTTAACACTAAAAAGTAAAAAAGATTATACGTATAAAAAACCGACTTCAACAACTAAAAAGTACTTACGTAGTTTCTTTTTATGTTTTTGTTTATTATTTTATTATAAATTTTCTTTTAATCCTTTTGTTTGTTTTGTTAATTTTTACTGATCATAATGAAAAAAATTTCAAAACATTTTTTTCACATTTCGATCCTCCAGGAGTTGTGGACATGACATTGATTTGATTGCTGATATTATCTAGGCCAAGATCACTTGTCGCGGTTGTATTGTATTTCCCGTGGTTCCGTGGGTAGCGGTTTTGTCGGAGTACCGCCGAGTTGTAGTGGGTATGGCTGCGTCCACTTACCATCTTAACGGACGCAACGAGCCCCACATAACCGTGGTTGGAATCCCCGTCCACCACGGGTGCGGCAAGAAGCATTTCTCTTCGAAAAAAAAAAGAAAAAAGCCAAGGTCACTCAGTGTGAACGCGGCCTGTAATTTGTGGCTGACAATGGCCTGCGTCTGCGGGCGGCCTGCATTACGAACTAATTGTTCGGGGAAGAGCTGCCCCACATACGTGTATGTACGGTATTGTAAATATACCTCCTGCAATAAACACAGCACATAAACAAGTCTATATCCTTAATAGGAAACATCACGACTGTTTTTTCCAAACAAAAATAGGGGTCTACGCGATCCCAGGTTCCTCCCTAGATTTTTACCTGTACTATATCTATGTATATTATTTGTACGTCCCTTTTTTTCTTTTTTTTTTATATATTTATTATTTAAGGAAATATGGACGTTCAAAAATCTAAAAAAAATTACTTCTTTTATTATTTTTGATCTTATTTAAATTTTAAATTTGTTAATTAGGATACTCACGAAATCACAGAGACTGAAAATAGCCCAAAAAATAGACACATGGGCAAAGAGACTTTCAGTATCTGAAAATAGACACATGGGCAAGTGTTAAATATCATTTGAGAACCTGACATTTTGCCTTATTTAGAGTTTAGCCAGGTCTAATCTATCCCCGTGATATTTTTTACGAAACTCCGTACACTGGTTTAGGCGTGATGTGAACAGAAGGAGTTACTTCGCATTTATTATATTTGCAATATTTGAACGCCTCCGTGGTGTTGTGGTTTAGAGCCTAGCCCTCGACTCGGAGGTCGTGGGTTCGATTCCCGCGTTGGAACAACAAAAAATTTTGTTTTCAAGTTTGGTTATGACAACGCAGGCCCATCACCTTATTGTCTAACAAGAAAAATCTTCTCCATGCGTCGGATGGGCATGTAAAAAGTCGGTCCTGCGCCTGATCTCCCGCCAGTCTGTCGGGTATCCGTTTCACTGGGTTACGAGAGTGAAGGAAGAGAGAGTGATTATGTGTAATGCACACACATTAGGGCACTAAATAATAACTCTTACGTTTCAATAATACCGGCCATTATTATTATTATATTTGTGTATAGCTTTCCATACAATGAGTCCCGGACCTTTGGAAGGCATGTGAGGACCTGGATTTGGAAGGACCGAAGCCAACACGCAGAGGCCCCGTTCCACTTTTTTAATTTAAATGTAATGTGGCATTAATATAACAACGAGGAATAATCCGTTTACCCCGTGTAGTATCGAGCTACACTCTCAGGCTGACACGTAATATCGAATAGACTCGCGATTGTCGCAAGATTTAAAGTCGATTTCACTATAAATTTATGTTCAAAGTCACGTTCATAGCAATTATTTGGTCGAGGAAAGAACCGAGTTTAGAAAATTGACAGTTTTATAAATTCGGAGGTATGTACTCTTTTCGAATTTCTAAAATTCGCTTCGTTCTATTCTCGGCTTGGTACCTCTTATCCAATTTAATCCAAACGTAAAAAAAACTGTATTATCTTCACTTTACAGATACGTTTAAATAGGTACATCCCTAGTATTCAGTTATTGGGTGGGCAATTGGCGACCTTATTTAAAAAAATATGTGTGCGTGTACTAGTGTACACAAGTAAGAAGTGAAACTTCTTTATGGCCTTATTTTTCGAAAAATGATCTACATGCAAAAAAAAAAAAATATTTTTATTTTATATTTTTTTTTTTATTTTTTTTTTTTTTTAGTATTGATATATTATTTATCACGTCGCTATTGTGTTTCAGAAATAAATAAGGGTGCTATAAAAAAACGTGGCTTGACCCTCTCACGATTCTGGGTGACTGGAAGGGGGGGGAAGATGGCGCGTAACGGAAAAATGTGACGCGTAACCAAAAAATGTGACGGTAAATTTTTTTCTAACGCCGATAAAGAAGTTTCACTTCAAAAAATAAGGGATGAAGCTAACAGCGATGGAGTTGTAGAAACCCCATGCTATTGATACACTATAATGCTACAAAATTAAATGGCACTTATTTACCGGGCACTGAAAAAACACTTAGAACAGTTAAATAAAGAAATAAAGTCATAAATAATTATTGATATAAAAAAGTTAGTTACATACTTTTCATGGCTGATGTCCCTGATCCAGCATTAGTGTCAACGAAAACAAAAGTTATACTTATGTAGTTGCAATTACACTAACACATGTTAAAGTTAATCCTTCATTAAATATCATATTATCTCGTATTTTCTGTCAATGAATGAGAAAGCATGGTATTTTAACAATCCGTTAACACTAACAAGCGTTGGTGAAATCGTACTTAGTGCTAATTTCGCCCACACAAAGTTAATCCTTCATTAAATATCATGCTATCCCTCTTGTATTTCCTGTCAATGAATGAGAAGGTATTTTAACAAGCCGTAACATACAAGCGTTAGCGGAGAAATCGGGACAGGAAATACGAAACATGATATTTAATGAAGGATTAACTTGTGAGAACGATTAGCATGTGCTGGTGAAGTTGACACTTAGCGTTACAATCAAAATATAACAATTCCCTACTACATACTTATCTGTATATTCCTGACGTAATCGTTCCCCAGTGGAATAACCTCATTCTATAATATAAACGTCTCAGTGTGGAAAAGCTTCGTCAAAAATGACACCATCCTCCTTTTCACTCAGACCATCAAACGATATCCGAGATACGTACGGCGGGGCCAGGAACTCGCGCGGATTGCGGCGACTAGAGATCAATTACAATATTTCACGTCTCAGTGATAAAGACGAGAAGCTACATAATATCACATTGACTCTCGTCACTCTTCGGATCTCATCGATTTTTCTCGGCTGAGCTAGTTACCGAAAAAGAGTTAGGCATTATAATATAGACACGACGTTCAGTAAAACATTTTTGTAAAATTCATTAGATATAAATAAAATTATTTGATTTAGATTTATTTTAATTTTCAGTGTCCTTTAAACAATCATCTCTCTCTCTCAGAAGCGATATATTGTTGTTATACATTTTTAAGTTTTTCTGGCATAGACACGACGATCAGATAACATTTTTAATGATTTTGATTTTGATTGTGGCGTGTCTTTAAACAATGATCGCACTCGCGATATACGAGTATTTTTTTAAGGGAATATAAAACTTTTCTCATAAACTGTACGCTGCTGTAGTTGCTGTCAAATCTGAAATCTATTTATTTTACTTAAATAATGGGCTATTTTCTAATCATTATCACTATCAATAACTATGTTGCATTTCGACGCCGCTAACGCTGCCGTAGACGCAGCCGCACATGCCCGCGTTCGTGGCCATACAGGAAACCTCGATCAGAATGCAAATGGCGAATAACACACCAGACCCTCGGAATATCAGCGTGTACCGTCAGAACATAAAGCTGTTGAATATTTTAAATATATTTTATCCACTCAAATGTATTATACGTTTGGCGTTTTTTGAAGATGAAATGGGAACGTAAAAATAATTAACGTCATCTTCAAAAGTAAGCAGTAAAAAATAGTACAGAAAATTAAATGCATATAATAGTAAAGTACAAGTAACTTAAAAAATATACTGACTGGAATATGCAGTAAGCTGGTGTTGGTTATGTTTTTTTTTTAATTTCCAAGTATTAAAGACATTCAATTTCATACCAACTATGGCGCTAGCATCAAAATTATTAAAATTAGCGAACTGTCAAATTATAACCCAATCCCACTGTCGATACATTAAATTATATTCAAGAGTAGAATTCATCAAACAAAAAATTAGATCCTTTAAGCAATGTGCTATCGCTAATTACGACAACGAAGTTCAAAAAGATATTTTGCCATAAGCATCGTTAAGGCACTTCAGCGACGCCGTTCTCCTATAATACCATATTTTTTTAAAGTTCTCATTTAACTTGCACTGTATGGTATGTATGTATGTATGTATGTTTGGGTGGAATACTGTTATTAAATTTCGAAGCAGATATCTTCAAATGATTGAGCTGAAATGTTGTATTAAATTACACGTTTAGTTTAACAATACACGACACGCCATGTGACATTATTCTAATTTCAAAATGGCGGACCATCCAAGATGGTGGAATAATTATTATAATGCATTTCTACATTAGGAGTATGAAACTTATTGTTTTTTGTTAGTTGAGAAGGCATTTAAATAAAGATTTTTTGTTTCTTTTGTTTTTTTATTAATTTTGAACTTTGTCGCCTTAATAAGCGATAGCTACTTGAGCCCTAGAGAGAAAACCTAAAGGATCTGATCAAAATTAATTTTCGAACAATCAAATATGAAATAACGATTCATTCATTAAGATTTTTTATATAACCATTTTACCTTACCTAATGAAAATTGTAATACCGCGAAAAACTAATTAAAGAAAGTACTTAAGTGGAAAGTAATGACATTTCACTAACAATTACGTAAGAATTTAAGAAAGCACCAACGACGCGGAATTCAATTATTTTAAAGCAATACGACTGTCACAGTCGCGGGACAAGTCTTTTGAAATAAAAACAGAACGGTTAAAAAGTTTTGACAAGAGACTCATCCCAAAACGAAATAAATTCCGAAGTATTGCCCGAATAAACTCTGTAATTCAAACGGTTAAAGTTCCATCTTGCAGCAGTCCACCAATTTGTTGTACAGTCCACGAAATTTTTATTTAAAATCTGTTCAAAGTATATTATTTGTTTTTTTTTGTCTTATTAAGAGGAAACATCACGCCTGTTTTCTCCATACAAAAATAGGGGTCCACGCGATCCGTGTTTCCTCCTTGGATAATGCCGCTAGAGTAACATTTTTTTCCTGTATATCTATGTGTATTATTTGTAAGTACCCTATTTTTTATTTATTTAATATATTAGTAATTTGAGGAGATATGGACGTTCAAAAATCTAAAAAAAATTACCTGACTTTTCGCTGTGTTTCTCCAGGAAACAAATTTCACTGCATTATATAGGTACAATAAAATCAAAACATAGGATCCTAGCAAAGGCCTTTTTTAGTTTATAATGAAAACAAAATCTAAATCTGTTTAGTTTTGGAGGAGGAAACAGGGATCCCCAAACGTCTATTTCTTGTACTTTTAACAGAAAATTTAAGTTCGAGCTGCAGTTTTCTCTATCGCGCTAGTGCTGACTAGATAAGGGACTGCAAGACAGCAATAGATTTTATAAATACCTAATTTGCATTTCTTTCAACCGTGAGGTTTCCTCTAAAAAACCACGAGGGTGCCCATTCCATGTCATACTTTGTGTGACCGACTTTGTAGGTGAAAAATAGAACATACTGAGTTGCACTATTGATAGTCCCACCCACACGTCCTACAAAAAGTGATCACGAAATCTGTCATATTCGTATGGTCAAAGTCGGCATACAAAAAGTATGTCGTGTAAAACCCTTAATTATACATTTTTTTAATTCACTTACACAGCTTTGCAGTGTATAATCGTTAAGAGCTTGGCTTACGGCTCAAAAGTCGAGGGTTCCTACGTTAAAACAACATATAATATTATTTTCAAGTCTGGTTAGTGCTGCTGGCTTATCACCCGGTGGTTTATAAAAAAGATGATACCTATATAGACATGGATCATCTGATGT
Source organism: Celastrina argiolus (assembly GCA_905187575.2). NCBI lineage: Eukaryota > Metazoa > Arthropoda > Insecta > Lepidoptera > Lycaenidae > Celastrina > Celastrina argiolus. Next base: position 954,668 of record LR994585.1, read on the forward strand.
CGGATGGCCATCATCAGATGGTAAAAAATCGATCCTGCGCCTGAGACCTTATTTTCATACCTCGAATATTATATATAATATTATATATAGAATTTCGTAAGCGATAAATAGAGACATACTCTGAAAGCAGGATTAGGCAATAAAACGATTTTTGTAAAGTGTCCCTTACTAGTTCAATTTCTATTTCAATTCCTACTTCACCTATCATTACAACTATATTCACACGTATCTCATATTTGTTTCTTATGGTTTTCCTGATGCTCAGTGAACATAATAAAAAGAAACTTCGTAAAACCGAATTCAACAACTAAAAAGCATAAAATAATACTTTTATAATGTAGTTACAAATTAATGTTCTTGCTGAAGTCGGTGTCAGCAAAGATGAGATTCAAACAGCAACTTTAGGATGTTGTTCTTTTACTGACACAATCTCATAAAAATCCGAAAAGAACATTAATTATAGGTGCATTATAACAGTATTATTTTATGCTTTTTAGTTGTTGAAGTCGGTTTTTTTATACGTAGTTTCTTTAAGTCAAAGTAAAAGATACATCCGTTTTGTAGCAACGATGGCACCATATTTACAATTTCTACCTCCTTTTCGTGTCCAGAGCCAATTGTAAATGCGAAAGTAAAAACTCCCAAATTATTTTGGAAGTCGGTTAAAATATATCTACAATATGTTACTACCTAATGTTTATTCCTTACTAATGTCTATGAAATGCACATCACAATCCGAGTCTGAAGTCGGCGTCCGGACATCTAATGAGTTCTCCATCGTCCGTGCGATTACTATTCCGCAGCAGCACCATCTACATAATATTAGGAGGGAATTTCCCAGCGCATTCAATTGTAAGAGAATTTTCAACTTTGGAGATATCATGTTCCGTATTCAGCTGCTAACCGCTCAGATGCACGTATACCCATATTTGGGCGATTTCCGATCGTATTACCTGAGCTTAGGGGTGCTATTAGCCTGTCGATACAAATGATATTTGTCACGATTAGGTAGGAATAAGCAATCGTGTGGATAACGCTGGGATTTGATCGATGTGGTCATTAGATATCAATTAAGCTTATTAAAGGAGCCCCTAATGACCTGTACATATGCGTTTTTTGAGCAATAATTGGTCTGAAGGTCGATTCTATTGTGTTCTATTATTCGATTAGAATAATAGAATGGAATATATTTATTGCAATAATGTAATGTACAAAGATCTTTACAATTATAAAACATGTTATTGTACATTCTTCCATACAGATGACGTGCAATTGCAAAAAGATATATTCTATATGTTTTAATTTTGAATAAAAAGCTTATTATTTATTACGCGCAACTAAAATAACTCCTATGTTGCTGGTTTGGTTAGGGGCCTTACTAAAATAAAAATAAAATAAAAAAACTTTTATTTCCAAATGAAACTTACAAACATTTTTCGGAAAGTCAACAAAAAACAAGCTACCACTCTCCAAACTGATTTGATTTTGATTCAGATTCGATCGTGCCGCGTACTTCCCAATAAAATGACGTTTGTTTATTTTGATGCTCAGTCGATTGATATGGCCGGGAGTACAAAAAAATACGATCTATTTTTTTTTATTCTGGTTAGTTTCATAGCAATCCACGAAATAAAATACCAAAATCCGTTGAGATCAAACTGATTAGATTCTCGATTGTGTCGGGAATTGCAGTTCTGGTACAGTATCGATATGATATAAACGTCAGACGACTTTCGGTCAGTTAATGTTAACAAGACAATCCATTTATAATAATTTAAGTTAATTGAGAATTGGGCTTCTAATTACATGTAGCTGGCTAGTTAGTCTGCTACTAATGATCGTGGTTTACTGCGAGCTGCGGTGGGCTTAAGTGGGTCATCTAACTACTACTGTTCTACTCCAAGTATTTACTACTTAATTGTTACCGTAAGAGTACAAAGAAGGTACTAACTAAACAGGTACAACTATAACGGGTGTAAAAAGAGCAGTCACTATAACTCTGGGATATGATTATGCTACCTTCATTCTAGAAATGTATTTTTTTTTTCACTTATATTTACAAAAATTTAAAAAAAAAATTTTTTTTTTGCTTTATTGTTATTTTTGCGACAGAAAAATAAGAATTTTTTTTTTCAAAAATTAAATTATGAAAAAAAATAATTTCTAGAATCAGTCAAGGTCCTATAATCCTATCCCAAAGTTATAGTGACTGCTCTTTTTACACTCTGTATATTTAAGATGTTTATAATATTATACACAAATTTAATATCTACACATCCATGGTCCAGGAACATTGAAAACTTTTTGTTCCCTCGTCGGGATTCGAACCTGCGACCTCTCGGTCACCAGCGCACTCAACCACTGCGCTACGGAGGTAAAGTAGTTTTAGTTTTCCATTATTTGTTTACCAGGGGGCTATAATATAACATCAATTTAAAACGTTATAACTCTAATTGGATAAATCCTAAATAGTCCATTGAAAAGTTACATTTTGGGTTGCGTTTTTTAGAGGACGCAATTTTATTTTTTTGATGTGTAGGGGGGGTCAGTGTAAAGCTAAAACCAAGTTTGTGGGGTCGCCACCCTTGTCCCACGGCCGCCATCTTGAAAATAGGGGTTGAAATGGTATTTACGATATATCTCTTAAACTATTTATTTTATAAAAAAAATTGTTAACATTTTTTGTTGCAAATTAAATTCTCTACAACTTTGCTCCAGTAACTTTTTGTCGTAGAACTATAAATAAAAAAGTTATAAGCGAAAATCTTCGGAAAATTGATCTTTTGCCTATGCAAAGAAAACTGTGGAGCGATGTGTGGATGCCGAAAAGCAGGAATGAAATGTTCTGCAGTGTGCTTCCATTGTTCTGGAGAGACTTGCAGCAACGTAATGGAACTCTCAGAATTAATAAATGAAGATGACATTGATGATGAACCGCCAAAATTAACACCCCTTCCTTCTCCAGTTCTCCCACTGGTATTTAATTCAGAAAGCCGATCAGATGCTGAGCCCCAGCCTGGTCCATCGAAACGACTGAGGACGAAGTAGTTCTAATTTAGAAAATCACCGTGGATTATGCCTATTGGGGATACCACGTAAAAAAAAACGCGCCTCTAGACTCTACCTTGTTGGTTGGTGGGGAAAAGAATCAATAATTAATTATTAATAATATTGCAAAATTTGTAATCAAAAAAGTTATAATAATAAAGTAAAAAAAAAGAAGAAAAAAAAAACAAACAATAACTGATGACTTATCATAGGTACACACGTATAATATAGGTATAGTTAAGAGTACTGAAAAATAGTACTCACTTCGGAGCGCTGTAAAACCTTAGCTATTGACTTAATGAAAAAATGATGCGAATAAAAGTTGTCCTCCCTCAAAAAACGATGTACAAAAATGGTCGGATATAATTTTTTCGTAAAATGATTAAAAAAAAAGTTACATCGAAAAATATAATTTTTTTTCTCAAATTTCCGAAGATTTTCGCTTATAACTTTTTTATTTATAGTTCTACGACAAAAAGTTACTGGAGCAAAGTTGTAGAGAATTTAATTTGCAACAAAAAATGTTAACAATTTTTTTTATAAAATAAATAGTTTAAGAGATATATCGTAAATACCATTTCAACCCCTATTTTCAAGATGGCGGCCGTGGGACAAGGGTGGCGACCCCACAAACTTGGTTTTAGCTTTACACTGACCCCCCCTACACATCAAAAACATAAAATTGCGTCCTCTAAACAACGCAAGGTAAGGCCTAAAAAATGTAACATTTCAATGGACTAAAAGGATTTGTTTGTAAATTTACTTGAAATCTGTCCAATGGAATTTGTATTCAATGCCGATATTCCTGAGCACCCAGTCTAATCATTCAATCGCCGTCGATCGCAACGCAATACTATGAATTTCTCTTCACCTTTGGCTCTGACATTTCAATTTGGTCGCTTGAATGTTTACTTCAGGTTATCAGAACTAGATGTAGCGCTCAAAGAAATTACATGGAAACCATAAATTTGATGCAGTATAAGAGATTTTTTTTAAAACGAAGGCTGGCCCAGACGTCACTGCGACCCTTCTGGATCTATTGTGACTCCTTCGCTTTAAAGTACCGTCCCCAGTCCTATGTTACTCGTGAAGCAAATGATATGGTGGGGGTCTGCGGTGCGAATTTCCTCTGCTGTAGAGTATTCGTACTGCCCGAGGTACTTGCTCTTACTTAGATGAAGAGCTGGACAATCAAGAAGAAGGTGGTGGGGTGTCTCGTCTTTCTCCTTGCAGAATCTGCAAGTTATTAGATCACCTATACCAATCCTGTGAAGTGTTTGTTTAGCTTGCAGTGCCCGGTTAGGGTTCTGGTGAGGATTCTTAGTTGGTTCCTACTCATTGAAAGCGCCGATTCTGCGTATCGTTTGTTAAAACCCAGGCTCAGTGCTTTGGAGTGCTCTAGTCCTGGGGCCACAGCCCCTATGCTTAGCCTGCGGCTCCTTTCCTTAAGCTCTCGTTTGGTAGTGCTGGGAGGTCTACAGACTGGTTCTGGGCCATACATGGGGCTTTCAGCGCCCAGCTTTGCTAGTTCGTCTGCAGTTTCATTGCCGGGGATGTTGCTGTGTATAAGAGTTAGTAGTATAGTAAAATTAGAGTTCAGTACAATTATGGCTTTAGGATACTTTTGGGTCTTCCGCGTTTCTGCTCGGTATCGGGTATGTTTACAAATGAGCATACCGATGACGTTTATGCCATTATAAAAAAAAGACATGGTCCCTCTTGAGCAGACTGCGATCGAGCAAAAATAGTATTCTGAAGATGTTGCCTGATAAATTAGATTCGCCGATACTAGAACACTTTACGAGAGTTCTTGTAAGGTGAAAAATCACTACATAATATAAAACAAAGTCACTTTCTTTGTCCCAACGTCCCTTTGTATGCTTTGATCTTTAAAAATACGCAACGGATTTTGTTGCAGTTTTTTTGATGAATAGAGTGATTCAAGAGGAAGGTTTATATACCTATATATAATGCATGCATATTATAGTAGAGAAGAGCCGAGAAATTTTAAGATTTGTAATGTGATGTCGTAACAAAAATATTATTCTATGCTTACATTGCAAACGCAGGCTAAACCTTACGAGATAGATAAAATTTATGTTCTATGGAAATTCCAAAAAGATGAATAAAAAAGTCCGCGACAGCATATGTTTATCTCCTAAGGATAGCCCATAACATGTTATGAGTTGTTGGAAAAAAGCCATCTCAAAAGCTCCACTTTTGATAAAAACGCTGCCTAAGTCCTTCACTATCACTACAACGACGCTGACGCCGACACCGACGCCGACGCTGACGCCGACGCCGACACCGTAACCGACGCGGAAACCGACGCTGAAACCGACGCCGACGCCGAGACCGACGCCTACACTAGGTAGGGGCAAGGTAATTTTTTATATATGGCTTCACACCACGTCAATCTGGCCCCGTGCTGAATATCCGAAGAACTTGTGTTACAGGTACCAGACAACGGAAATATATTGATGACCCAGGAACATTGAAAATGTTTTGTTCCCTCGGCTGGATTCGAACTCGCGACCTCTAGCTGAAGCTTTATCGCGCTCAACCACTGTGCTACGGAGGTCTTCGTATTAGTGCTTTAAAACGTTCCTCGCAACGAATCCTCGCACATTATTGGTGGAAACGCAGCCTCAGTCTCCGGGCAGCCTAGGCTCAATAAATCCTGAATTCTGAATCCAGTGACGAGACTAGCCGCAAAATATTAATCGCAATGTGCTGGAGTCGGCTGCGCGGCCGGTAAATATTGTAACAGCTAATTTACCGCGGCCCCGCGCATGAATATTGCTAAGACCCGCCTAACTTTATCCCGGCATGTCTACGTGATCCTATCTAACATTTAAACTGTGATGATCACGAATTTGGATTCAACTATCATACCGTTTCTCTTGAACGTCTCACCGGACCCAGCTCTGATTCAAGTTCCCATCACTTTTATCACTTACGAAGTTCGTACCCAAAATGTATGAGATTTGACATAAGCTTCGCCAGCTTATGTCAAATCCCATATATTTTGTAAGGGTTAAGGGCCCAGTACCGTTAACAGTATATTAACATTAACGCCTCCAAGGTCCATTGGTATAGAACGTGGCTCTTGACCCGGAGGTCGTGGGTTTGATTCCCGTGTTGGAACAACAAAAAAGTATACTTAGGACAATACAGGCTGATCACCTGCTTGTCTGATAAGAAAGATCCATTCGTCGGATGGGCATGTAAAAAGTCGGTCCTGCGCCTGTTCTCTTGAATGTCGTGTCGGGTAACTGTCCCACTGAATTATGAGAGTAAAGAAAGTAACTTAGGCGATATAAAATAACCAAATAAAATAATAAGCTGTTGAGATTGAATTGTTTCGGTTTTCGATTATGTCGGGAGTACGGTTACAGGTTGCGTTGCGCAACGCAACCTCAATAAGTCCGCTGCTATACCACGTGCTATGTCTGCCACCGCAAACCCGCACATACGATGTGGTTACGTGGTTGTGGAGCTGTGGTTTCTGTGGCCCCGTACATCACGCGAGGACGTCTTCGTCTAGGTTTATCATATACCTAATTTCCTTTTATACAGACTATAATATTAATAAGTGATAATACTTTGGGGTGTGTATGGGTCCCGTATATTATATAGTTTACTGTAAAAATACCAGCGTTGAAAGAGGTACTTTTTTTTAATTACTGTATGGGAAAATTTATGATGGTGGGCCATTTCTCATACAAACATGAAAATCATAAGTAGTTCTGGTACTTTCACAGTAAACTGTACATAGGAGGCACATACCCTGATTATTATTACTCATTTATTTTAACACATCCTATAAGGCTGAAGTTCATAAAAGATAGTTACTTGCATTTATAATATTATTTTATATCAAAATTAAATTTTCACGGGTTTCAACTAAAATTTTAGGATTACAAATGCAGAAGTCATAAAAGCTGATAATTTTGTTTAAACGCCTTAGGGCGTGTTTCACCAACCAATGTTAAAAGTAATCCTTCGTTAAATATCATGTTGTTCCTTTCGTAATTCCTATCAATGAATGTGACATGGTATTTTAACAAGTTATTAATACTAAAATACGTTGATAAATCGGTATTATAACTTAGAACTATGTATCATCCCGCTCGAAGGACCATGAACAGAATCCCCAAAAATATATATTTCTATCTACTGAATAGTCCACTGTTTCATTAGTAGACGTGTGTTACTGTTGATATCTAAGATTCAATCCAACAAACTTAAACTAATCCTTACCATATTATATAAAATTTCATATTATATAAAATTTTATATAACGCGATGCAGTTATTGATATTAAAATGTGCTAGCAATTGATTAAGTATTATATGAAAAAATAATACTTAATCAATTGCTAGCACATTTTAATATCAATAACATCTTGCATGATAAACAATTCGGATTTACAAAGGGACGCTCTACAACAGATGCAGGCGCCGATTTGATAAGTAACATTTTTGATGCTTGGGAGGGATAGCTTGCAATATTCTGCGATCTCTCCAAGGCATTTGACTGTGTGCAGCACACAACATTGATCAGAAAACTAGGCCACTATGGGGTAAAGGGTCAGGCACTCGCCCTCTTGAAATCATACTTATCAAATAGAACTCAGAGGGTTGAGGTAAATGGAAAAAGATCTGTAGGCTCTAAAATAGAGATGGGGGTCCCACAAGGATCTATTTTGGGTCCTTTTTTATTTTTAATTTATATAAATGACCTACCATACCTTATAAATGAAAAACATGGGATAGTATTATTTGCTGATGATACGTCTCTTATTTTTAATATGAAACGACAAAATACATGCCACGACGAAGTAAATAATGCTCTCTCAAAGATAGTACATTGGTTTAGTGTCAATAATCTTTTACTAAATAATAAAAAAACAAAATGTGTCAAATTCACATTGCCAAATGTTAGGCAATTTGAAACCAATGTGCTATTAAATAATGAACGTATGGAACTAGTGGATACAGCAGTATTCTTAGGTATAACATTAGATTCAAAACTTCAGTGGGGCCCTCATATTGCTAGGCTGGCCGACAGACTCAGTTCAGCAGCATACGCAGTTAGTAAAATTAGACAATATTCAGATGAAAGTACAGCACGTCTAGTGTATTTTAGTTACTTTCATAGTATAATGTCCTATGGCATTTTGCTATGGGGCAACGCTGCAGATATAAATAATATATTTGTGCTGCAGAAGCGAGCTGTTCGGGCAATCTACACACTGGCCCCTAACACCTCACTTAGAGAAAAGTTTAAGGAAACAGGAATCTTAACTGTACCTTCTCAGTACGTCCTTTCAAATTTAATGTATGTAAAAAAAAATTTACACTTATTTAAGAAGAAAAGTGAAAACCATAATAGAAATACTCGAAATGAGCATAAACTTGATGTACCAGTGACTAGACTTAGTAAAGTAAAAAAATCGTTTAAGGGCCAATGTATACGCCTATACAATAGGATCCCAGAAAACGTTCAAAATTTTTCAAACAATAAGTTTAAGAAAGTAGCCAAAGAACGTTTGTGTGCAAAAGCTTACTATACAGTAAATGATTTTATGAATGACAGCACACCTTGGGAATAAGGTAGCCCTCTGCAAGGCTATATTTAAATACTATAAAATTACTGTATACGCAACGCGGGAACGCGGAACCCGCAACGCGGGAACCTGGAAACCGCAGCATGGGAACCCAAAACCCGCAACGCGGGAACCCGGAACCCGCAGCATGGGAACCCAAAACCCGCAACGCGGGAACCCGGAACCCGCGACGCGGGAACCAGGAACCCGCAACGCGGGAACCCGGAACCCGCAACGCGGGAACCCGGAACCCGCAACGCGGGAACCCGGAACCCGCAACGCGGAACCCGCAACGCGGAACCCGCAACGCGGAACCCGCAACGCGGAACCCGCAACGCGGAACCCGCAACGCGGAACCCGCAACGCGGAACCCGCAACGCAGGAACGCGGAACCCGCAACGCGGGAACCCGGAACCCGCAACGCGGGAACGCGGAACCCGCAACGCGGGAACCCGGAACCCGCAGCATGGGAACCCAAAACCCGCAACGCGGGAACCCGGAACCCGCAACGCGGGAACCCGAAATCCGCACCATGGGAACCCGAAACCCGCAACGCGGAACCCGCTACGCGGGAACCCGGAACCCACAACGCGGGGACCCGGAACCCGCAACGCGGGAACCCGGAACCCGCAACGCGGAACCCGCAGCATGGGAACCCGAAACCCGCAATGCGGGAACCCGGAACCCGCAACGCGGGAACCAGGAACCCGCAACGCGGGAACCAGGAACCCGCAACGCGGAAACCCGGAACCCGCAACGCGGGAACCCGGAACCCGCAACGCGGGAACCCGGAACCCTCAACGCGGGAACCCGGAACCCGCAACGCGGGAACCTGGAACCCGCAACGCGGGAACCCGGAACCCGCAAAGCGGGAACCCGGAACCCGCAACGCGGGAACCCGGAACCCGCAACGCGGGAACCCGGAGCCCGCAACGCAGGAACCCGGAACCCGCAACGCGGGAACGCGGAACCCGCAACGCGGAACCCGCAACGCGGAATCCGCAACGCGGAACCCGCAACGCGGAAACCGCAACGCGGAACCCGCTACGCGGGAACCCGGAACCCACAACGCGGGGACCCGGAACCCGCAACGCGGGAACCCGGAACCCGCAACGCGGAACCCGCAGCATGGGAACCCGAAACCCGCAACGCGGAACCCGGAACTTGCAACACGGGAACCCTGAACCCGCGACGCGGCACCCCGAACCCGCAACACGGGAACCCGGAACCCGCAACGCGGAACCCACAACGCCAAACCCTTCCGTGAACGTTGCTGGTTCTGCGCTGTCAAATGGAATAAATAGTATCCTATGTCCGTCTACTGGCTCTAAGTTACTTCCTCACCAATTTTCAACCATATCGATAAAGCCGTTCTTGAGTTATAAATAATTTAACTAACACGACTTACTTTAATACAAATAGCTGATGTATAGATGGAACTAACATAAGCTAACGCCCGGTGAATGCTCCCGTCACAGTCGGTCCAGCCGATTCGGTGATCATTAGTTAGAAAACGATGATGATGATGAAAAGAAGCCTAAATTAATCCTTATAACTTTAGCTATCTACCAGTGAAAGTCTCGTTAAAATCGGTCCAGCCGTTCCAGAGATTAGCCGGAGCAAAGAGACACGCTAACAGACAGACAGACATTTTTTTTAAATTGCATTTTCGTTTTCAGTAGCAAGAAAAAAAAAGACAGACCAGACAGACGTTAACTTCGCACAAAGACAAATGACGACAAAAGACATAGTGGCGTCTTATCATGACGTTTTCGATTTTTTTTTTATTTGTTCGTGAATTATGACCATGGATCTAACTCCTTCGATCTGATTTTTAAATTAACATTTATAATATATTCTTATTACAACTTATAAGTTAAGTACTTTTTTTAAATAGGTATATTTATAGTTGTTAAAAGATTAATCGATTTTTTGAGTAAGTCTCTAGTGTTTAATAAGAAAAAGTGTTAACTGACGTAACATTATCACGACGTTTATTTCATTAAATCATAATTTGTATATTATATTTAAGATCGTTTATCAGTGAAAGCAAATCGTAAAAAAACTCATATTGGTTATGTTGACAATAAATATCTAATAATTATTAAATAAAGTTTAGTAAATTCTGCAGTTTTAACAAAAAGAAAATATTTATTTTATTATGTCGTCGTTACAACGTTACGTCGCTCATTTTTGATAAACTGTCAAATGTTACCTATTAAAATGACCCGACTATTTATTAGTGGTGGACAAATATATTAATACGTTATTTATAGCATTTCATAATTTTTATTTTCCATTTGTAAACAATGTCGTTACCATGACACCCGTGTCATATAAACTGGCAACGACGTGAATCGATTGAGCCCAGGTTCAAACCCCGCGTGACCATCACGTATTTTCTTCTTTTTTCTAATTTACTGCTTATTTTTTTTAACATTTTCTTTCATAATAACCTTTTCGTGACAATAACGAACATACCGTAAAAAAAAATTGCGAAATTGGTCAAGCCGTTGTCGAAGCGCACACGACGTAACAAATTTTGGAGGTCGTTTTTTTACACTTTGGGCTACATTTTTGGGGTTTTAGTAAGGAACCCTACTTTTTTTAAACATATAATATAGCCTATGTTCAGCGCTAGGAATGTAGCTTTCCAACGGTGAAAGAATTTTTCATATTGGTTCAGCGGTTTCAGAGCCTATTCCATTCAAACAAACAAACAAACAATCAAACGTTACCTCTTTATAATATTAGTATAGATCCGCAAAAGTTAAACATGCCTATCGTAAATACTGTGTACAGTATGTTAAAACAACAATCATACGGTGCGACAACTTTTTGCATTCCAAAAAACATTTAATACAAACCGATGTTCAAACAATACCGATATCTGCAACAATTAAATCGTGTTCGAAATATGTCCATAGGTTTCAAAATTCGACATTTCGTTAATTTTTTTCCCTTACCAAGTAGTATACTACATAAGACGACCTCCGTAGCGCAGAGGTTGAGCGCGTTGGTGCTCGAGCGAGAGGTCACGGTTTCGAATCCCGCCGAGGGAACAAAAAGTTTTCAATGTTCCTGGGTCATGGATGTATATTAAATTCGTGTATAATTAATTAAAAATTTTAAATATGTGTATAATATAAAAAAGTAGTAAGTAGGTATGTTTCCGTTGTCTGGTACCTGTAACACAAGTTCTTCGGATACTTAGCACAGGGCCAGATTGACGTGGTGTGAAGTGTCCATAGATATTATTATTATTATGTTTGTGTATAGCTTCCTTGCTCACGGGCAATTAAATCCCGGACCTTTGGAAGGCATGCGTGGGGCCGAAGCCAACACGCAGAGGCCCCGTTACACAATTTTAATTTAAATGTAATGTGACACCAGCCGGCGACTCTCCCTGTACGCACCATGGGAGTGCGCCCACGGAGACCCACCGGTTAGTGTAGGACTATTGCAAGGAATGTTTATAAGAAAAGATTATGGGCTATAGGGGTGAGGTGCTAGTGGACTGGGTATCTACTATGGAAGGACTATGGCGTCTGCCAGATACGACGTTATTATTATTATTATTATAAGTATGTACCTACTTAACTAACAACTCTTAAACAATGACACATAAAATTAGTTTCACTAAACAAACTACCAAAGATTTTGTATCAAATAGACACAACATCCAAATAACTTTTATAATACCTTCTTAGTATATCAGTTATGTACTTAACTAATAAGTCTTGAACAACGACGTACAAACGAATACAGTTCCGTTTAATTACCGCCCTACTAGGGAGTACAAAGTTGCAGCGAGTTTACGACGCGCTTACGTTCCACGGGGGTTAAACTAATTGTAATCAACTAGATAACTATTTAACTAAGTTATCATAATCACAGCATTAAGAAAGTATGAACAGTTTTGGAAAACGGTATTTGTAATTTGACTTGGAAAAGTCAATGCGCAGTCATCAAATTATTCATGCAATTAATTACTGTTACATAATATACTATACGTGATTTAGGCTTAAGGCGCTGCAGGCCCGCTACTAGCGCCACTCTTTTTAGCATTAATTTTACAACGACACAAAGATCTTATTCAAAAAAGTAATCGGTTAGAACACTAAGTAAATAGTTAACCTAATTTATTGGCATTTAATTACAGCTCTAAATCCTATAGTGTATTTACTCTCGTAAGAAAATTGCTAAATCGGCCACTTTTGGGTGTTTTTATGAGAGTAAATACACTATAGGATTTAGATCTGTAATTAAATGCCAATAAATTAGTTTAACTATTTACCTAGTGTATTAATCGATTACTTTTTTTTAAATAAGATCTTTGTTGTTAAATTAATGCTAAAAAAAGTTGCGCTAGTAGCTGCTGGCATGCAGCGCCTGCAGCGCCTTAGAACAATGTAATGTCACACATTGACGTATGACGTTGATGCCTAAAACTCATCAGTCGTCCCTTAGTATAAAAGAGTAGGACCTAATTCGTCAGTTTGCCTTCTCAACCGCGTATCTATAAACTACATCTTTTCAGTACAGTAAAAAAACTCAATAATTGTAGATTTTATTATGACATTGATTTTTGATGAACTAAACCTCATTTAAAACAAAATCCATGTTACAATAAAATCTAATATTATTAAGTTTTTTTACTATACTGAAAAGATGTAGTTTTATAGATACGAGGTTGAGAGGATAAAGCAACGCTATGTACCTAGTTATAAGATGTATCATACTATTATTATATTATGTGTTACCTAACAAAAGTAATATAAAAACTAAAAGCTTGTTATTGGAATTGTGTATGGACCCAATTTGACTGCAGTGGCATCACAACAATAGTTACAAAATAATTTAAAAAATATTTGATTTTATCAAGTAATGATTGAAGACTTGACTGGATGAAAGAGATATGTCGCAAAAAAAAGAACCCAGAAAATTATGTTTAAACTGTCACTTAAACATTTTAGGATATGTAGTATCAAGTACATTGATTAATGTACTTGATACTACATATCCTAAAATGTACTTTACGATGTATTCTAAAATATTTAAGTGACAGTTTGATATAAATTTTCTCGAAATCAGAATTTTGCTACATATCATCTTCATCCATCCATATCTTCAATTGTGTAACGTTAAATTACGAAAAGGCCAAAAGAAAGGCAATTTCACCTACTCTGGCGTCACTGTAATTGGGTAATTGGTGAAATACCCCAGAACAGCACATTGATTTCTTTCATGATATTTTTATTTGTAAATAAACATACAACAACACCAACTTCATAATGGTATGAAATAATATGAAAATTCAATGAATATGCCAAAGCCACGTGTAAGGATTACTCAAAGGGAATAATTTCCCGGTACAATCGAGTGTTTGATTACAAACGAGGAAGATAGAAATGCGTGGGACGCTTCTGTCTAAAACATAAACGCAAACACGGCGTAATTAAGTGGCGCATGTCACTGTTCTTGTCGTTCCGCCGAGCAGTAACAGTGATAGCGTGTAATATTATTATCCTTTATTGCATCAGCGCACTGTCTGCACTTCTAGGAACATTATAGGCATGTAACAATACACAGATTAATTATCGCTTACTTTCTTTTTACGGACATTCGAAGGTTAGCTTTGATAGAAACGAAGGGCTTATGATTTTTTCTGGTGCTAAGCTGGGGTGAGCCCGAATCATAAAACCACTATTGGTGTATTCCTGTCATATGATGTGGACACAACGCATTCTAACAATGGTCAGGCTATGTGAATGCTGATGATATGCTGCTGAATGGTACTGATTTCAAAAACCGCCAATAATTTATTATTGTTGACACTATTTCCGCCATCAGATGGCGCTTCGTAGAGCCGAGTCCTTTTCGTGTCCCGAACATAAATACCCTTCCGTCTTCTATCATGTCAACTGCGAGAACCCAAGCCATCAGCATCCAGCTAACCTCAATCAAACCCTAGAACACCTCATGAATGTTCCAGAAGGCTGTCGAAAATAATTAGGTGAACTAACGCCTTGTTTATGCACGGCGGGCGGCCACGCGGCAGTGCCAACCCAATTCTGTGGCTGAATAAAATATACAGTAGTTTTACAGCTCCACCCAGCATTTTATATATTTTAATCCCTCAACAAATATACTTTAAAGTTCAACGATACTATTGGATAGGTAATTATTTAATTAAATTATTTACGTAATTTGCGCCTCCATGGACTAGTGGTTCAGAGCTTCGCTCTAGATCCGGAGGCCGTGGGTTCAATTCCCGCGTTGGAACAACAAAAAGTTGTTTTCAAGTTTGGTTAGGACAATGCAGGCTGATCACCAGATTGTCTAAAAAGAAAGATAATCCATGCGTCGGATGGGCAAGTAAAAAGTCGGTCCTGCGCCTGTTCTCGTCGTGTCGGTTTACCGTCCCACTGGGTTATGGGAGTAAAAGGAAGAGAACAAGTATGTGCGCAATACACAAAGACAGTCTGTCTTTGTGTATTGCGCACATACTTGGGCACTACAAAATAACTCCTGCGTAGCTGGCCTGGTTTCAATGAAATCGGCTACCGACGCCGACATCGGTGAGGGGAGGAAATCTTTGGATTTGACATAAAGGTATTTTTCAAATCAGTCCAGTTATTCCTGAGATTAGCGCGTTTAAACAAACAAACAAACTCTTCCGCTTTATAATAAATCACCTCCTCCTTTTTAACACCCGATGCGAAGCTAAATAAATGTGTATGTCTGTCACTGTCTGTGGCATCGTAGCTCCCAAACGGATAATCCGATTTTAATGCGTTTTTTTTTTGTTTCGAAGGTATATTAGTCGAGAGTGTTCGTAGCTATGTTTGGTGGAAATCAGTTCAGGTCTTCAAGGTCATCAGGTCGTTTGTTAGGTGTGATAGGAATGTTACGCGGTAAATCGGGGTTTTTTTTTATTTACTTCCTAATGATTGTATAGGAAAAATTACGTGTCGCGACGCTTTCACTTTGCACCAGTGTGTGTTGAGCCTGAACGTTCAAAGAGTACCAAAATCATTAAGCAACATAGCATAAAAACTTTTATTCACCGCACCTAACAAAGCGCTCTACAGTTTAATTCAGCGTGAATAGTTACACATTAGCAAGTGAAGTGAGTAAATAGTCTTGCACCTGAGAGTGTAGCCACTTGAAGTTCGCGCAAGTTCCAAGCTCCGAGTTCTAGAGCGTGCAACTTGGAACAAACTAACAAAAGTACTGTGCCCCAAATTCAAATACTTGTTCAATTTGACTGGCTGTTTAATGCTTGAAGTGTTCATACTAATCCTTTCTGGACATTGACATACCATATGAAGGGATATCGCATTTGATGTGACAGTTGTTTCTATAGTTAATATTTGCGCATTCTCAGTTTTTAACGCCTATAGTTCAGCTCTCGATTTGGTGGTCGGTAACCTAACCTAACTTGGAACACCTAAAATTGTTCTCAAAGCCCCGATGTCGTAACTCGAACTTCGATTTAATCGTCAGTCTGTCCCGCTCGTTCGCGCGCCATATAATGCGTGCACGAGCAGGATAGACTGAAATTTGAAACGAAAATCGCACGAGAATCGGAGCCCAGATTTCGTTACGAAAATGCAAGCTGATCACCTAATTATGTGATGCATCATGGATGGGCATATAAAAAGTCGGTCGTGCACCTGATCTTCTCGCTAGTCGTGTTGGTTATCCGTCCCATTAAGAGCGAAGAAAGAGAGAGAGCCCAGTATATTGCGCTCCTACTTACTTTATGACCCCTACGCATGTCCTGTGATTGTCACCTGGGAGCTATCATTTACTGTTTATATGTTGATGCTAGTACCTACTACTAACAAGCAATAACAACTGAAGACATGAATCGAGTAAGGTGAAATGTCGCAAAAAATTTTACCTTAAAAATTGGGTTTAAACGGTCACTTAAACATTTTAGAATATGTAGTAACGTATTGAGTACATTGATTATAGAGACGGATCTTTACATTAATGTATTTAATACTGTTTGAATGTGACTGTTTGAACAAAATCATAGTTTTTATACCTATCTATAGACGCTTTTATATCTAGTTTTGGTACATATCACTTTCATCCATTCATGTCTTCAATTCATTCGCCGTTTTAAATCCCATTAATGCACTTTACAGCAACGGGAAGTGATTTTTTAACTAATAGCATTTACAATAACCGAAAATCACTTAATTATTCTCAAGTGTAATTTGATATCGACCGCTGTACGTAAAACAATCAGCAATCTGCTGTCCGACAGCCGGCGAGCAATTTGCTTTGCAAACCGACTTCGGCCGGGGAACGCAAATATGACGCGCAAACACAGAACGGTTAACCCGATTTTTTTATTCGTTTGCATGTTAAAAAGAAACCTCAATAGTGGTATATCCCTTTTTGAAGTTAACGAAACTAAGAAATATAAATTCAAAGTGTTATTAAACTCAAAGTAATTAAATAAATAAATAAATAAATAGAACTTTATTTGACATTTTAGACAATACATACTCTTACATTAAGTGAAGATATACATAGGTATTTAAAACACAAAATTTAACACCAGATAACACAGCAAAAAAGTAACAAGAAAGAACACAAGGAATAACAAATAGCATGTTCATATCCGGTGGGAAGTGTAGGTAGTAGGTATTGCCCAAAATCAAAATGGAATACCACTCAGGTGTATCACCACGACGCGACGCGTCGCGCCGCGATACCTGGTCTTCCGTGGCCCCAAATCGTATGACGTACGACAGACTCAGAAAGCAACCATATAAATTATTATAAATCAATACATTACATACGATAACAAAGGAAAAATAATATAGTGAAAATATAATATTATTATTATAGTGGTGTGCGCTGCTAACTACTCTATGCTAGCTGAACAATAGCGCGCTCACACCATCCGTGACGCGGCCATGCCTCGGCTCAGTGGCTGTAGTGATGCTGTGTGGGGAGCACGCGCGCCCGCGCCACAGCGCTTCCCTACCGCCCACAGGCCACAATATCAGCCATCACGCACACCAGGCTTATATACATACAATATACATACATAAAGTGTTAATATTAATACAATTATCTTGTTATGACGAATAATAATAGTAATGCGAGTAACAGTAAAATGGTAAGTGCATTGTTGATAATTTTTAAAGTACACAATTGTTATAAATAAATTCAGAATCAAATTAGATAATTTATTATTATAGAATACTATATTAATAGACTAAACTAATTATTTCAGGAACACTATATACTATACGTTGCGTGTAAACTCGATGCTCGACTGCATAAACTACAGAATATGTTATTATTACGGGGAGCTACAACAACACAACAAAATATAAGTATCGAAAAATGTCGATACCGGGCAAGCGTCTTGGAACTTCATGGATACCACTATGTTTCGGCTTACATCAGGAACGGTGAGAAGTAGTTACATTAAACATTAAAAAAAAAAAAAAAAAAAATAGGGAATAGTAGGAAGTAAATAAATATATTACTTATATATGTAATAGATAACAATGTCATTTTTATATAGGTAGTATTAAATATAAATAAGAAATAATATTTAGGGTATAGACAGTTGGTCGTGAAGAAGAAGCGCTTTTAATTTTAATTTAAAATTGTATGTGTTTTTCAGAGCTCGGCAAGATGGCGGTAACAGGTTGTTCCAGATTTTACTTGCCAGGTATCTGAAACTACCCCGAAATGCAGAGGAGTGGTGACGTGGAGTGTGAAGCAAAAATGCGGAGCCTCTGGTGGTGACAGTCCCATGTTTTTCGCTAGCCCACTGTAACTTTTCAAATAGGTAAAAGGGAGTTCTAGATTTAACAACCCCAAACAACAGTGTAGCGAAGTGCAGTTTTCTGCGGCCGTCCATTTTAAGCCAACGCAAGTTGTTTATGTATGGCGTCACGTGGGTACGAGGTGGGATGTTACAACAATACCTAGCACATGCGTTCTGTACTCTCTGTATAAGACATTTCGACCTTGCGAGCAAACAGGGACCCATAACTGCATCTGCGTAGTTAAGATTGGAAAGCACTAAAGATTCACACAAGATACTACGCAAATGTTCTGGGATATAATTTCTTATCTTGTATAGTAGTTTTAGTCTGTAAAAGCATTTACCTACCGTCTTTGCCACATGTTTTTCAAACTTTAGGCCTTCGTCCATGAGTACTCCTAAGTTACGCGCTTCCGAAACTCGCTCGATTACTCGATCTTTGATACGGACAATGGGCTGATCGGCTGTAATTTTTTGTACCTGATGCTTAGTACCCAATATCATGAACTTGGTTTTGGTTGGATTAAGAACTAGAGCATTGTTGTCAGACCACTCACATATCCGCGCCAGGTCATCATTCAGCTTGCTTACAGCCTCTATGACATTACACGGCTTGAATGTGATGTAAATATTTCCTTTCGGCCTTCGGCCTTCCAATTCCTTCCAATAGGTAATTGAAATACCTATTGGAAGGAATTGGAAGGCCGATGCCTGGCACATCAAACTTAGGGACATCTTGTAACCCTTTGTTTAGGAATAAAAGCCTTATTATTATGTTTACGTATAGCTTTTCTTGCTCACAGGAAATTGATGCCCGTATTAATAACACTATATCAAACTCAACCTCAACCTCAACATCAAGACATCATTTGAGATGACAGTTGAATTAATAGAGAATACTTAAGCACGTGTAAAGACAGGTGTCTCAACTGAGACGAGCGTTGTCAACAGCTGTCAAACTGCTACTAAAGCAACTGACATTTCGTGAGTAACGCCAAACCGTGACTTGAGAATGTTCCTTAAGGGAGGCCATTTTGTTTTTCAACAGAAAAACTTGAAATCAGACTTTTACTCAAAGACTATCTCGAGAAGCTAATCGCAGTTTGAGATCGTGTCAACCAAGACTTGCCTTGAAATCTAGTTTGAAACTTTATTAATACGGACCTTAGTCCCGGACCTTTGGAAGGCATGCGTAGGGCCGAAGCCAACACGCAGAAGCCCCAATATACAAATTTAATTTAAATGTAATGTGACACTATCATTATTATTAATACATAATAATATCTATAGACGCTTCACACCGAGTCAATCTGGCCCCGTGCTAAGTATCCGAAGAACTTGTGTGTCAGCATAATATATATTTAATACTTTTATACTAAACACATATTTAAGATTTTTATTATAATATTATACACAAATTTAATACACATCCATAACCCATTGAAAACATTTTGTTCCCTCGTCGGGATTCGAACCCGCGACCTCTCGCTCGAACACCAAGGCGCTCAACCACTGCGCTACGGAGGTCGTCAAATTCGTCAATTAATATTTGAAATACATAAATAAATGATGATGACTAGATTAGCGTGGTGATTAAAGTTATAAATATGTAATCACGCAGCGGGAGATGGGTGACTGACTTATTGATCTCCTTGTCGGCGCTGAAGCCTGTTGGACTTTATGGCTCTATCATCGTAATACAGCCATAATGCTAGTTGAAGGACCCTGAATGGCTTATAAAACTCCAAGGTTCGACATGAGATTAGGTTTAAGGGCATATTATAGATAATTGTGTTTAGAAAGCGAATGCCCTGGGCTACAAGTATAATGTACATAAAGTTATAGAAGATTATCGAAAATGAATTAAAAGTCATTAATAATAATTATTTTTTTATCCAGTTAATATAGCTTTGGGGTATGATTATACAGTTTATTACTCTAGAAATCTTTGCGACAAGAAAGAATTAATTTTAAATGTTAAAATAAATGTTTAGTTTTGAACAAAAAATACATGTCTAATATGAGTAATAGTATAAATGATTTCCCAAAATTACTGTAACTGGTCGTTTTACATCCTATTCATGGGAAATAAAGAGGCTAAAAATTTGGACAATTTAGTTTAAAAACTACTTTGGGCCGATTTCTAAAAGGCTTATCAAATGTATGATCAACTAAAATGGCATTTAAGTTAATAATCCATATTGAACGCTAATTGGTGAAACATTTATCAGAGAGAAAGGGGGGGATAGATATTATATACCTCACGCTCGCACTTACAAGGCTTGTTAAAATTCTACAGATAAGCTTAATTCACCCAAAACGACTGATTAGTTGACATACGATTATGGAATTTTGACCAGCCCTACCAAGTTACGAGTGCAACCATGATGTAAAGTAAAACAGATGTCGGAACTTTTTACTTATGCAGTGTGTAAAAAAAACAGTCACTATAACTTTGAGATACGATTATACTAGCTATCCTCATTTTGGAAATGTTTTTTTTTTTACTTTTTACCATTTCTTATTTTTTTGTCGCAAGAATAACGAAAAATCAAAAAAAAAATATTTTTTTTTCACCATAAATACATTTCTAGAATGAGAAGAGGTAGTGTATAAGTTATTATATCCCAAAGTTATAGTGACTGTTCTTTTTACACCCGTTATTCGAGATTTTTTAGACTACGTGTCTATGACAACACAAGAATTAATACCACATACAATTTATTCACAAGTAATAAACATGCTCCACCCGGCGTTCATCCAATTATAGTATTCAAAAAGGGAACGCCGAAAATGTGTTTCAGCGAAAACAATGTATTCTTTATGGGCTCAGTTAAAGTGGTGTTAAGTATTTTCTAAATTAAAAGTAAATAATGAACGAGCGCGCAGGCGGCGACAGTTGTCAGACGCCGTCGTGTCGTGGAGCTAACGAGCCTGAGGCTTTCACACGGAGATGCGAATCGGCGCGACGAAAATACGCAACGTACGGTAGCCGACGCGTGGATACTAACACATATCGTTCTGCTGGCTATAGGTTTGAGGCGGAAGAATAGAAGTGAATCGAGCGCAAAAGATTTAAATGCAAAAATCTGAATTGCACAATCGAAGTTTTATAAGTTTATATATAACATCTGAAAACTACAGTGGGCTTGCCTGACCAAGTGTATCGATTCGTTAGGTAGGAGATCTCTCTTTGAGGTTTCCACTATTCTCAAATCTTTATAAGTGGTACAATGAGTTTGTCGGCTACCTTTGGGCAAACGTTAACATCTCTTCCGTTATGTACTAAATGGAAATATCGTTACGTATTTAAGTCATATAATTTACTTGGCGTAATGGATTCTACTATACTTCATTAATTAATTAATAATGAATATAAATTGTCGAGTTATGCAATTGGTATATTTTTCAAAAAGTAGCAAGATTTCAAAAGCGATGCCAATCTATGAGCGAGTTTCAGCAATGTCGAATGTAAATTTATACAGAGTGTAGATGCATCGTCGCATCGCAGAGTCGTGTGAAAGCCGTAACGTCAGTCAGCTAGTGACTGCAATTAAATTGTTTTTTTTTTTTCTCGCAACGTAAAGAACAGAAGTGAATCGAGCGCAAAAGATTTAAATTGCCTTTTATTCTTGTCCAACTATTATTATCTTATTAAAGTTTTGTTGTCGGAGTTTTATGATTTGTTTCTCATTCAAAAGGCTGTTTAGCTTTGTTTTGAAAATAAAAACAACTAGTAATATTACTAGTTTAACTGCACATTATCTCAAATAATATAGTGGAAGCCCCAAAGGACTCTCCGACCTCACTCGGTGGTATGCTCGGTTAGGCCGAAGCCCACTGTACTAGTTTTCAAAAAATTTTTTTTTTCAAGGAAAACTAACAGCTGAAATACATATAGAGCTAAACAATAGTTAAAGAAGGCCAATTAAAAGTTTTCACAGATAGTAAAATGACATTTACAAAACAAAAACAGACAGCACTAACCAACGGAAATGCACAATTAAAGTGATAGTACAAAGGCAAGCAAACACACACAACGAATATACCATAGTTACGCAAACTATTTAAAGTATATTGCTATTAAAGTACAAATTGTTGTAATCTTTCTTAAAAGTTGTAACATTGGTACAAAACAAGTCTACATCAAGAAATCGCGATATCTCGTTAAACATTTTACTAGCCCTGATCAATATTATATTATATTATGTATCGCCGAGCCTAGAAAACATCGATAGCGCGATTCAGAATTGTGGCGCTAGTTATTTTAAATTTGTGTATGAATATAATCAATCGTTATCTAAACTCATCGTCAAATGAACACCAACTGCTATACTTTATGCTCATTCTGACGACCTCCGTAGCGCAGTGGTTGAGCGCGTTGGTGCTTGAGCGGGAGGTGGCTGGTTCGAATCCTGCCGAAAGAACAAAAAGTTTTCTGTGTTCCTGGGTCATGGGTGTGTATTAAATTTGTGTACCTATAGTAAAAATCTTAAATATGTTAGTTGCTATTTATAGTATAAAAGTATCTACACTAATAATAACTAAAAAAAACTTAAATTTGACGCTCATATTGACCATATCATTGCTAAAGCCTCTCGTGCCTTAGGATTTATTATGAGAATTAGTGGTCCTTTTGAGCTCGCAAAGACCTTAAAAATTTTATACTGCACTTATGTAAGAAGTCACCTCGAGTATGCGTGTCAGGTTTGGAACCCGTGTTATGAAAAATACATAACACAGATTGAAAACGTTCAAAAACGCTTTATATTTAATAAAGCGTTTTATGTTTCCGCCTAAAAATTCCATACGACTCCAATAATTATCACTCCCTATGCAAAAAATTTCATATTCAAACATTAATCTACAACCTATATACAGCCGACTGTGTATTTCTCTTGAAAATTATGAATAACGTTGTTGATTGTCCTGATCTGTTAAATAAATTAAATTTTTATGTTCCCACTAGACAACGTAGATATAACCCTCCCCTGGCGATTCCGCGATACAATTCGAACTATAGACGTAACTCGTGTTTAGTGCGGGCGAGCATTGACTTTAATAATATTTGCAAAAATTTTACAATTGATCCATACACACTATGTAGCAATAATGCAAGAGATATTCTTAATCATAACTTCTTTAATTAAGCTAATAGATGTATCAGCGCTACAAAGTTCTCCGTTACATGTTTATACATATTAATCTTGTTAAATAGTGGATGTCTTATATATCTAATAATATGCGTACCTAATTTTGTTGTATAATCACAAGTGCCAAGTTTGCGTTATCTACTTTTTAGTTTTTTTGCTATAAGTGAGAACCTGTAATTGGCTTTTCTCTTTCTTTACATAATAAGCATATCTGTAATTAATAAGCTGTTGGTTTTCTAAATTAATAAAATAAAATAATTTAAAGAGGAAAGATTCGTATTTTTGTATGTAACGAATAAACTCAAAAAGTACTGGACCGATTTTAATAATTCTTTTTTCATTAGAAAGCTACATTATCAGCGCTGAATATAGGCTATATTATATTTAAAAAAATAGAAAAAGAAAGAAAATAAACGTAATAGTCACCGGGGTTTGAACCGGAACTCGATCTTTTCCGTCGTTACCAATCTATAGGATACGGTTGTCATGGTAACAACATTGTTTGCAAATGGAAAATAAAAATTGAAATGCTATAAATACCGCATTTATATAAGTTTAAACTATTTGGATTAATATTTCGTATTCCAAATCGATAAAAAAAAAAAAATATTAATTCGCGTTGCGGGTTCAGGGTTGTGGGTTCCACGTTGAGGGTTCAGGATTGTGTAAAACTATTTATATGCCTAACGAAGTGAGCACAGGTCAGCTAGTTAAATATATTTTCGTTGTCTGGTACCTGTACAACAAGTTCTTCGGATACTTATCACGGGCTAGCCCCGTGATAAGTATCCGAAGAATTGACGTGGTGTGTAGGTCCATAGATATTTAAAAATATATAATATATTAAAATCTTCCTGACAAAACATCAATTTAAACCTTTTCGTCGTCTTAATTAGATCTTATTCAAAGCTATTTCGTTACAAGCTATAACTTGAGATGGAGAATAAAGTTTATCGCGTTTAATATTAAAGTAGGTAAATGGTGCTTGGAAATTTTATTGAGGGGCGATATCGGAAAATGAATTCTCTGATAATTAGATGTTAAGCTGCGGAACGCGCTCGAGATCAGGTAGCGATGCATTCATTATGATTGTAAGAAGCTACTTACCTTTATAGGGTTGGGTACCTTAAAAGGAAAAAGGAACCTCTTATACAGTGTGACTGGTGAGACATGAGCAATACTTGAGGACGTGATATTTGGCTATTATATGAGATGAAAAAAAATTATATAAAAAAATAATATCAATTAATCACTGAGCAAAATATGTAGCTTAAACTTGAACAATTATTTACCCAACGCATGGACACCGCGCGTAGAAACGCGCCCGTACTACCTACGTTGATGTTGCACGCCGCCGCCGGGGTGCCGACCGGATACATAGGTATGCCTACTTGCCTAGCCGCGTAATTTTCATAGTATCCATGATTCAATTATTTAAAGGAAAATTTGTTAAAAAATTAAGTACCTAATTTTATTACATATTTATAATGGGCTCGACACCGAGTACTCTCCACAAGTATTGCACATGTCTCACCAGTTAGCCTGTAGATCCTCTGTTCCGCTTCGCTGGTGCAGGACGGGGGTGCGGATGCGCCCTTCGCCCTTCCATCTCACGTCTAGTACGGGGCTCCGGGTAGAGGGATGGGTAACCTCCCCGGCTTTGTCAGTCTCGGCGCCGAGGAGAGCGCTTCAGTTTGCCGGAGCGCTCTCTTAATTTGATGGAAGTCCGGTCCCTATAGAGGTGAACCGGCCGGTCGAGGGAGGAGTAGCCTGTGTTTAGACAGATCCAGGCACTCCACCTAACATAACGGCTGATGGCAATCCGCAAGTGGTTTTAGTGGGTAAACCGGCCGTAGCGAGCCGGGAGTCCCACATACCCCTCGGGGACCCTCCCGGGGGGATGCGTAACGCATTTCCCTTGCGAAATAAAAAAAAAAAAAGTTAGCCTGTAGAATCACTTTGTTGTCCAGCTGTCTGTCAAGACCCTTTTTTTTAGAACGCGCGGAGGAATCAAATTAAAATTCATATCAAAGACTCAACTCTACTGTCCCTTGGAGCGGTTAAAAACAGCTTTATTAACCGACATTTACAAAAGATATATACAGGCTATAATATTAATGAGTCAAATCAAATCAGATATTTTTTTTCAAAACTAGCTGACCCGTGCCCACTTCGTTGAGCATACAAAACGTTTAACCTTTCCTGGACTTACACGAATATTTCAAGACTAATCCCACCAAAAACATTTTCATGTAAAAATGTTGCCAAGACGAGTCTACATAGCTTAACCTGTGAAAAAGTTATCAGATATCGTATAAAGCCAAGCTCTAAAGACTACTCGCCCTAAATCTACAAGCACCTTGATCAAAATCTATCAAAAAGTGGACAAATCTCATGTAGAACCAAAGTTCTTGATCTATGCGCCCTTACTTTACTAGGCTTAGCTTCAAATGTACAGTAACATTTCAGTTAAAACGTGATGCTTGGCCGTTTTATTTCACACACGATAAATGAATGCCTATAAAATCTCCATAACGGTAGCAAAAAGTGTCGAACGATTTTTATATAACACTAACACTGACGTTAGCATTATATTCATCTCACATCATATTGTTGTTTTATTTAACAACAGATGGAGCTTGTGCCGGACCTGTTCCATACACCGACAGTTATATTATCTCCTTTGTGACCGACAGCAATTTACAACTATTAGCTGCCTGCATATTCGCGCTAATTTTAAATAAGTGGATAAAAAACAAATTTTCCTCTCATAAATAATATAATAATATATTTTTCATCTTCGGTAAAAGTCGGCCACCGATTAACAATTGGTGACCGACTTTTTGTAGATGAATAATAGAATATACTGATTGCAGTAGTGCAACGCACTCAACATACATAAATTATATGGAGCAAAACTCTGAACGATTAAATTATTGGTCCTACAAAAAGTAGGTCGTAGGTTTTTTATGTACTTGCATATTATATTCCTTTTATAAATTAATGATCATCAGATCCTTATAATAAACATCCTTTTGAATCCAATATGGTGTTCCACCATATTTATATTCCACATATTTTAATAATTTTTTTGTTGGTTTTGTAGCAATAACAGCTTACATACATAACTTCAGCTTTCTAAGATTTCCGGAAGAAACCTAAGAATTTTGAATTTTGATGATATGAGTCAGTGACGAAATCAGGGATTTTTAGACATCGATAAAATCTAAAATAATAGCTACGACATTAAAATTTTGTATCATTCATGTATTTACTGGTGTCATTATATGTTGAAATTTTCAACTATTTAGCATCATCCAAAGCAAAGTTATGGGTGTTCAAAAAAACGACGAAACCTTTCGAGAAAAGGTAGGTAGTGCCTTGCGCTTCGCTTGGCTCGTCTTGACGGGGGCACGACCGTGACCCCAGATAAAAAAAAGATTAAAAAGCTAAAACCCGACATCGCAAAAAATGAGTAGGTACAAAAATGGTTAACCTGTGAAAACCTGTGTGTGTGGTACAAAAATGGTAGAATTTAGCTTAATGTGATGTTATGCTTAAAAAATATGCTTATCTTTATTTTAATGTCAATATATTTTGTACTTAATTCGGCATATTATAATTTACAAACGTTAATAGTAGTGACATTAAATGCAATTTTTTTGTATTAAACATAGATTGTATGGGATGGTAGGCCATGGTTGTGGGTGAAAAAGTTGTTTTTTTAACTAGTGAGTTGCTTAGGAAAAAAATATACTTACGTGAACACAATATATTTATACTGCGATTGTTTCAGCTAAAGCAGAACAACAAAACACAATGGCAACACCAATATTAGTTCAACATACAACCAATTTTTACGAGTGAATGATTTGTGGCTCGCCCGACAATTTGCAGTCCAAAAACACATTCAATTAAAATCAACATGCGTATTTAGTGATTTCCCCTGGTCGTCATTACCTGTCCGCGATCAGCCGTAGGTAAATTAATTACCTATCGATCGCCTGTATCACCCTGTATCATAGCTGATACTTCACGAGACAGACTGGAAATATTCGCAATCGCTACATACTGAATGTAATGCTCGAGCCATGCCACATATGGCTAATTGTTCAGCGGTAGATTTGTCATTATAATCAAAAATTATTCAACGCCTCTGTGGTCTAGTGGTTCAGAGCTTCGCTCTCGACCCGGAGGTCGTGGGTTCGATTCCTGCGTTGGAATAATAAAAAAATGTTGTTTTCAAATTCGGTTTGGACAATGCAGGCTGATCACTGAATTGTCTGACAAGAAAGATAAACCATGCGTCGTATGGGCATGTAAAAAGTCGGTCCTGCGCCAGTTCTCTCGCCAGTCGTGTCGGTTTACCGTCCCACTGGGTTATGAGAGTAAAAGGAAGAGAGAGTGTCTTTGTGTATTGCGCACACACTTGGGCACTATAAAATAACACCTGCGTAGCTGGCCTGGTTTCAATGAAATCGACTAGCCTAGCTATATATTATTAATAATATTATTATGTGCTTTATTAAGTACTAGACAATACCCACAGAATGAGCATATAATTAGTATAGCAGTTGGTGTTCATTTGACGGTGAGTTTAGATAACGATTGAATGTTCATTCTATCAAATTATTTTAGTATAAACATTATTTAGGTATTCTGTCTGCATTCGCAAAGATTCTAGGGCTAAGCTCGTTGATATTTTAGTGTAAACGCTGTGAACGAATTTCGATATAGTAAAGGTCAAGAAAGAAAGCTATTTCTCTAGCTCTTTTTTCTTCTAATGTACGGCCATTAGACAATATTTTCATTATTTGACAAACTGGTCACGAGTAAGTCGTAATGTTTCAAACAATATAACCAACAAATAATGTGTAATACTTACGGGTTGACTCATGACTTATGTTCGGCGTTCTAACTCGCGACAAACTTGTGTTATTGTGTTAGTTCGAAGCTGGCTGTCCCCAGTCCAACCCCCGATCCTAAGGGTCAACTCATACTGGCGCAGAACCACTCGACTCTTAATTTGATGGTAGTCCTATTGTGAACCGGCCGGTCGAGGGAGGAGTGGCCTGTGTTTAGACAGGTCCAGGGCACTCCACCCAACATAACGGCTGATGGCCATCCGCAAGTGGTTTTAGTGGGTAAACCGGCCGTAGCGAGCCGGGAGTCCCACATACCCTCGTCTGCGTGATGCAAAAAAAAAAAAGGTCGAAGCGTCATCTCATTTTTCTATAGGTTCATTCGCCTAGAAGAACAGTATCGGGATCCGACACGACGCGACGCCACGCACCGCTCGCTCCGTACTATATGCCTATTCATAATTTGTACCTTAAGAGTTAGAAAATAGAGTTGAATATGATAAATATGAAAAACGTGACGCCTCGACTCAGTGCCAATGTGAGTTAAGCCTAACTGGTTGTTATTTGTCTGCTGTTATATTAAACAAAACTTATTGTCTATACTAATATTATAAAGCGGAAGAGTTTCTTTGTTTGTTAAACGCGCTAATCTCAGGAACTACTGGTCCGATTTGAAAGATTTTTTTTGTTGGATAGTACATTTATAGAGGAAGGCTTAAGGTTATATAACATTACGCTGCAACCAATAGGAGCGAAGTGTCAGTGAGAAATGATGCAAAAACGGGGAAAATTATTCAGATATTTTGTGGACTTTCGATGCGTGCGCTGCAACGGTTTCAGTCACTCAAAAACCACGCGAACGAAGTCGCGGGTTCAGCTAGTTTTTATGATACAGGGCTACCAAGAGCTCAGAAGAAGGTGTAGCGGTTTTATGTTTGTTGTATTATTTTTCGCTTCACACCACACCATAGATTGGTGCCAAATATCCGAGGAACTGGTGTTACAGGCAACGGAAATGTATTTAATAATTTTATGCCCATTTTTAAGATTTTTATTCAAATAATACATAAATCTAATACACATGGCCTAGAAATACAGAAATTGTTTGTTAGGTCCCACCTAAGTTCGAACCCTCCGGACCGAGCACCACACTCTCAACCAATGCGCAAAAACTGCGTATTGTACGGAACTCTTATTGGATGAGTCCGACTTGCACTTGGCCGGGTTTTTTTTAAATAAATAAATAAACGTAATAAATATTTAAAACAATATATTGTATATATTTCAAAAAAGATCAATTTTTCCATCTTTTTGCTAATAGATGGCCCCGTCTGAGTTTCTTACGCCGGTTCTTCTCGGCGGGCTAGGGTTGAAGGGCATAGCCTTTTTGTTGACTTTCCAAAAATACCTTGATAAATTTCATTTCGAAATGAAATATCTAGATTTTTCAGTTTAGGTGAATATCATTGTAACGACACAAAGATCTTTGTGGTAGGCATCATATTATAGAAACGACGTTCAGAAAACATTTTTTGTAAAATTTAATCTGAATAAAAATATTTTGATTTTGATAATCATGGTTCCTCATTCAAATTTAAT
Organism: Celastrina argiolus; assembly: GCA_905187575.2. Taxonomy (NCBI): domain Eukaryota; kingdom Metazoa; phylum Arthropoda; class Insecta; order Lepidoptera; family Lycaenidae; genus Celastrina; species Celastrina argiolus. The sequence goes on from LR994585.1 coordinate 984,749, forward strand.
TCTTTAAAATGTGTCTTTATTAGAAGTGAACTATTACTAACTTAATACCCAAAGGTTACTACGTAGTAGGATGTTACACTTTAACTCTATGCGTACAACATAATAGTAATTTACATACGGAATTCATATTACGTGTATAACTCGCGTCTTGCCAATAACATTACACAGATATTACACATTCTGTGACTGCCAGCATTATTACTATGACAATGTTTCCAGGTTGCAGCGTAGCATATTATATGACTGTGTACCAGGGATGTAGGGAGCTCCGTAATCGAAACTATCGGATATCCGATTTAAAAAAATCCGTAACAGTAACCAAATCCGAAACAAAAGTTTTTCTATTGTCAAAGTTAACCAAAATTACCGTAACCGAAATTATCGGAAACTAACGGATAATCCGAAATGATTTTATATCCGTATCCGAAATTTAATATCCCTTTCATCCCTGCTGTGTACGGTTTCACACACGTCATCCTGGCGTCGTAGTTAAGTTATCAAGAACCTGTGTTACGGGTACCAGATAACGAATAAAAAAAATTAAAAAGCTATAACCCGACTTTGCAAAAAATTTATCTAAGAAGGCTGAAACCAGAAAATAATTCAATTGTAATCCAGAAGTGTATAGGTACAAAAATGGTCAAGGAGCTGTGGTCGCACCCGCTATTGGTATCGAACCTTGCAACGGCAGACGAAGAAGCTCTTTCAAGATGTTTTTTTTTTTTTACTACGCTTTTATATTAGCTTGGGTTGTAACTTGTATCTATCTATGTAATGGAATCTTTAAGCATAAATTTGCCCGATTTCCAGAAATTTGATTAATTTGAAACTTTGCACACGTATCAAGGACCGATGACAATGCAATAATTTAATAACAGTTTCCCAATATCCTTATAAGGACCACCAGGATTAATAAATTCTTTTGTGGATCCTCTGTAAGGGAGTAAGAAAGATAGAGCTATTGCGTGATCTGCGCATGTCTGCAGTTTCGGACTTACTCTTTCGCTCGGGCATCTGTGGATATCATAACAAGCAACCCCACGTGTTTTGTACAATAATATAATTTTTTCAATGCTACTACAGCAATATCTTTGAAAGATATGAAAATCGTCCTTTACATCATCCTGACTATGATTTTGTGAACATGAGCCTTACGGAGTTTGCTATGTTGTTTGAACCTCACTTTCCGAAAGTGGTAAGTGATACCGAGGAAAGCGTTGATCATGATGCCTATGAAGAACAATCAAACATGCGTCGTCCACTCAACACTCTGTTAAATGAGAGCAAAATGGTTGTGAGAAATGTTCCTGCGGTTGTCAGGGTGCCATATTATGACTTTTGACACGCTTTTTACTCTGAATTGAATTATAACTTAAATTTTATTATAATTTTATTTTGAAGTAATTAGTTATGATTGATTGTTCGACCTTCTACTACGGTAATATAAACTCTTTGTAATTAAAAATTACTTTCTACTTTTTAGTTCGATTAGCTATAAAAGCGTGTTTTTTTTTAGTTTTTTTAGTTTCTACTGTAGTTCAATATGAACTGATGCTTAGATTTTATTTGGAAAATTATAACGGGTGTAAAAAGAACAGTCACTATAAGTTTGGGATATGATTATAACCTTTTCTATATTCTATATAAATAACCTTTTCTCATTCTAGAAAGATTTTTTTGTGTTTATTTGTAGTATAATTAATTGTATCTGAAAGTTATAGTGACTGTTATTTTTACACACTATATAGCGTTACATTATAACGAATCGATTGACACCTTAGTGATTAAAATCGGATCAATTTAGCTGCTGCGAGGGAACATACATAAAAAATATGTAATATGTATAATTGTATGCTTATCAAGTATTGAATTCTAATAAATACCTTCAGATTACAGTAATTATAAAATATTCGATTATGTTAAAAATATTATAAAAATGCGTTGTCGTGTTGATTTGTTGATGCTGATTGCCGAATAGTCGAATATTTTTAATTTACGTCTTGAAGGGATTTTCGTGGCGTTCTAGAATATTCTCGAAAGTTCTGTCAATCGAGTAGGACATGGATGTCACAGGTGAAAAAGAGATGGCAATATGTTTAGTGGAGAGAGAGCGAAACAGATGAAGTTTATCAACAATGCTTTACATATTTATTTATGATTTTTGTTACAATATACACATGGTTGACTAAGATTTTTGTGTCATTTGGCGGGATTAGAATCGGCACCCTGCGGCTTGTGCACCAATCATCGCTCATCCTTTTTATTATTCGCTTCGCTTATCCATTAACTGCGGGGAGTGTTTTATAAATAAAATTTAAACTATTATCTGGTATTAAAGTCTCAAATTCTAGAGACATTTTTTCTATAAAAACTGTTTTATAAAATGCTATATTACTTATGTTACGTTGGTGGTCCTCCAAGTTCCAAGAGGAGATTGGGTTCTTATTTATCATGCCAATCCACTACTGGCTGGCACTATGCAGATACTATAGCAGGGCTTTCACACTAAATTGCAAATCGCCAGGCTGCCAACACGGATCAATAAACTTCGCAATACAGAATATTGTTACATTAATGCCATGCAGTAATTTTTGCATACTTATAATTATAATCTTTGATGATCATCTTCTGAGCTTTTTATTAGTTACTAGAAGTAAGGCAGATTTTAAATCTGAGTTCTGCAGGCCACTTTTAGGCTGTCAGGGCTTAGGGTGTTATAATAACGTTTATAATTTGTTTCAATTATTATGAATTGAATATTAAAAATTAATAAAATTTTATTACCTTCGTTTGAATTGTGTGATACATAATAAGAATTGATTAGTTAATAAAAAAAGAGTTATTAGAAATTTACTTCAAATCAACTTCTTAAATTCATAATATTTCGATTCATTTATTGTCACCACTTTAGACCTATTTATTATGTGTCGTCAACATAGCTGGCAAGAAGAACAAAATTCTGGGTTCGTTGGACAAATTTTGCGCTAGTTCGTAATTTGGATGATGCGTTGCCGCACCGCAGTTTCGTGTGCAAACCCTCAGATGACCAACGAGTACACTCGACCAGGGGCCAAGAACTCTCAAAACTAATTTGATTTTGATTCAGATTTAATCGTGCCGCGTACTTCCTAATAAATTGACGTTTGTTTATTTTGATTCTTAGACGATTGTACAAAGGATGTAGGAAGGTCGAGCGTACAAAAAGTTACGATCTAACGATTTTCTTTATCCTGGTTAGTTTCAAAGTAATCATATAAAATAGCAATTGAGTACGAACTGATTCGATTCTCGATTGTGTCGGGAGAAACCTGCAGGGCCCCGATTTCTCGTGCCTCGTTTCGGATCTGTTTGTCCGGCTCGTGCACGTACAATGGCTCGCGGCGGGACAGACTGACGATCGAAATTACAAGAGTCGGGGCCCTTTCATGAAATAAAACCACAGAGTATTATAAATCAGATTGCTTTATTTTTATTTTTATACAAATCGAATACTACTTACGATAGTAAATTTAACGAATAACCATACCCGTCGTCTTTAATATTCATTACAAATTTACCTTTGTATTTTATTGTTTATGATGTATATTATAAAAACCTCCATAGGGGTTCGTATTAAACTTACATTACGCTGTTACTTTTACTGCAGTCGTATTTTATTTTATTTATTATTTAACTATGGATTAGCCACACGAACACAATGTGGATGTGTGAAAACATACAAAAATAAAGTTTGATGAGTGACGTGGCGACTCGGCGAGGGTTGTCGGCCAGCAGGTTTCACTTCCATCCTCGGGTTTCGTCTTCTTGGTACCAACCAATACCAATAAAATAACTCAGTTTAAAACCAGAAGAAATGCTAAGAGGACAAACTTGAAACATAATCGTGACAAGATAAGTGATCGCGATAATAAGGAGACTGTGAGTTCATGGAATAAGGCGTTGCTTTGCGGAACTCCATAATATAAAATTTAAATATATTATATATCTAGCATTTGTTTCTATTTCGATACTTACGCCTCGTTTATATATATCTAACAGTAGTTGAAAGTCATAGATAGGTAATTTAAAACAGGCTGATGGATATTGCTTAATATATCAAAATAACTATTTCAACTGGTTGTCAAGAAGTAAAAACCCGAAGATGGTTTTAATACTATATCCTTACATATATTACTCTGTAAACAGTATGCGTATAAAAGCGATGTAAAAAACTATTTAAAAATATTAAATGATTCTTTAATTAGTCAATACTTATTTATAAGCGATGAAAATAGGAATTAGAAAACATTTGGACGTGGATTGTAACTGTGAAAAATATAATAATGAAAAATATAACAGGAAAAATATAATGATCATGTTATATTGTGTAAAGCTTTTTTAGTTAAACAATAAAAAAATATTTTGTTTTGATAAGTAACTAATTAGAATATTGTAGATCATATCAATATACAATGAAGTTTAAGTGTAAATAAGTAAGTTAATCTTTGAATGGAAAGTGAACCGTACTTTACTATGTTTTTCACAGTTAAGAGTTTTGTAAAAGAAAAGTTAACTTATAAATACCTATTTCATATTTTAAAAGTCTTCACGATAAATATTATGATTGAGATGGTACTTTCGAAATTAAAATGTATAAAAAAGTTATAGATATTAGGGGCCATTCATAAATTACGTCACACGAATTTTAAATTCCCTCTCCCGTCCTTGTCGCCGAGGTTAACATAATAAGGACCGTTTTCTCCTATATGATATCTTATATTTGTTATATTAAAACAATTATCATTAGAAAAAAGCTTTTTATGATTATTTAAAATCAGTTGACTGCCAATTAATATTTTTTTTATTATATGCATAAAATTATACGCCTGAGTACCTAGTATCCTTTCCAGCGATATAGGCATTACACTACGTACCTTCTGACCCGCACGATACCGTACCGATCCGTATTATTTGTTTAATTTTAATTTTGTCTTTATTGTATATTCTTATGTACTGTGCGGAACTCTTTGAATGTAATGTGATGTCTAAATTTGGTGAATAAATGTATTTATTATTATTATTATTAATCGTAGTACTTCTACTGACCTAATTTACAAATGACCCGTTATAGATGGATTTGGATAAAACCTTACACTAAGCCACCGACAAAAGGGAAATAGACAAAGTACAAGTCACTCCAAAATACCTGTTTTGGTATTAAAGCATCCAGTTACGGTTGTGCATCTGAATAACAGTTCCTGCTTGTGTGTGGGGCATTATATATAGCATTTTCGTAACGAAATCTGGGCTCCGATTCTCGTGCGATTTTCGTTTCAAATTTCAGTCTAGCCTGCTCGTGCACGTGCGTGCAAGCGGGACAGACTGACGATCTATACCTATACCATAGCATCTTATCACCGGTTTAAAGTAAAAATACTTCTCATAATTGTGATTAGAAACGATTAAATAGCTACAGCACAAATAAACAACCAAACAGGTAGCTCAACGATTTTTAAAGTCAACATAAATTACATTTGTTGTAAAAATAAGAATCAAAATGTTGTTTTTTTTTTCAATGCCGTAGATATGTAGAGAATGCCACACACACATTGTGAAACTTATAAGAGTAAAATTGTAAAGTCGGACATGTATAAATAGCAATGAATATATTGGTAAATAGTAAAGCGTAAACAATTCACAAGCGAAAGTAACCATCAGACATAATACTTTAGGGAGCCCCTCACAATACTCATTTAGTACAATTTCAGAAACCCTCAATATAAACTGTAATATCTGGTGTAAAGCATAATCTTGTGACCATTGTGAGTGACCCCAAAATGCTATATGGATCTAAACCTATCTGGTAACTTTACAAAATATCAAAATGTAAAATGGCAGCATTTATGTTATCATGTGCTAATTCACCCTTTATTCTGGAGAACCCTAGTCGAAATATCGAGATTCTAGATGCACGCTCGATGCAGAAAAGTGATGGTAGCAGATGTGTCTTCAGTGTATAGAAATTCGTCAGTGCAAAGCGACATACTGTCTTGGCAAAAATGTTTTAAAATTAACTTTTCATCCAGATATTTCTCGAAATCGTGAGACGAGATTTTTGTTATTACAAAAAGCATCAAATAAAAGTCGAAGAAGGAGCATTGCAGATGAATTGCGTTCTGAACGATTATCGGCCCGGTCCCGAGCAGGGTTTAAAGTTATTTTAAACTGTATATTTAAATCTACTCGCTTTAAAATGTATATTAGCAACACGAGGTCGCAACTCGAGGCCATAAAACAGTTCACAACCTCTTTCTTATTTTTTATTAAACTAAGCTTTTAAAATTGGCTGAATGCACTCGAAGTTGCGCTCCCATGTCCGACGTTATCATTAGATCATTTAACAAAGACACTATTTCGTTTAATTATAATTTTTACAATAAATTTCACGTGATTCATTTATACCCCTATAATCAACTTAATTCAACATTTATGATCTAAGTTTTTGGCACTAACAAATCTAATCGTACCAATTTTGACAATTTAAATAGAATCAACGAGGACCGTCTAAATATAATTATCGAATATAAGGATCGAAAACATCAATCGAAAATGCTCAGGAAAGAACTATTGAACGAACCATATTATGTACAAAGAAATCAATCGTTTGATATCATTGGAGCACCATACGGTTAATGTTAAAAAATAAAAGAATGTAAATGAACGAATAACGCCACGCCACATATTAACCTCATGGTCGAGATCGCCAATCCGCAAACAGACCAGTCTTAATATGTGGCGTGTAGAAAGAATCGAACAGAAGAACATTCTTCGTTACCTCTTCTGTCACTCTAAACATCGTCTAAGGCCAATATCGCCACTCGTAAATCTAACTATAACAATACATAACGCAAACGCTAACGACCACATAAATTTACAAACAATTTTCGATGAAGAATAGATTTGATATCCAAAATTTGATTATAGAGAACACACTGATAGGATTTATTGTATTCTAATTAAAACACTATAGTTAGTGAGCTTCCTTAACGTAGTAAATAGCTTAGATCAAAGACACGACACCCACTAGTCTATCACGACACCTATAAGAGCGAAATCGAGGAACGGACATAGATTAAGATGTGAATAAACGTTAACCCTAGAACTTAAGTTATCTAATAGCTAACGCTAAGTTAACTCTAAAGGAACGTTCGTACTCATGCTAGGAGTACGGTCCTTTCATTTAAACAACGAAACAATTGGTATAATGAGCAAAACAAACATTTCACGCAATTAAATATACGTATCGTTATATTCGACACTTCCATTAAATAATATAAATTTTAGAAAGTTTACGCAATTTCCCATTATATCTCTATATATACCTACACACGACGGCATGACCCGCCTGTAGTGACTATTACTAATATGAACGGTTAGTTCAAATCAGAGTGCGATGACACTAAGAGTATTATACATTAAAATTATATCTTCAATAAATTACATCTTCATCTTACTGGTCGATCATTGATTAAAATACCGATATCATCTCTAATAAGTACGTCAGGCTTCGTACAACTCGCTCTAAGTTAAAAATCGTATATTAACACGAAAGTAATAATTGCCTTAGAAGGTTATTACCAATTTTCTATATCTAGATTCAAATTATTATTTATGTTTTCATTTTTATTTCCGAAGAGTTTATCTGCGTTATTTAAATTCAATTTTTAATTTTGACGACCTTTTAAAATCATTTATGTCTCATCGTCTAAAATCTACACTATACTTTGGTTCCTTTTAATTGTTATTTCAGCTTCAATTCCTCTCACAACAATTCCCAGTAAGTCATTTTCAAATCTATATTCAATTCGACCATTCCGTTTCTAAGTCAAAAGCTATCAGGATTCTATTATATAATTCATTTTATTCTCATTATGTTATTTACATTACCTTACTCTAACGTAATGCCTTGTTAGTGATCCCTCATTTTACATATAAAGGATTTTAACATCGATTTAAAGATCAAATATGATCAATAGGTCATTAACAGAATCTACAGAACTTAAGTATATCAAAACATTTCTACAATATATTGCTAATATATCAAATTATATGTAATTTTGTACACGAACCAAAGTATATTTATTACAGGTTCCTCATTTAACGTAATAGTTTTAATACACATTTAACCATTAGTAATTATTTTATATATTTCAACAAATGATACCTCATCAACATTTAATCTGTATTAATCTAATCAACATCACATTTTTTATATTATGGTGGACTTAACTATACTAGATCATTTACCGTCTTGCGACGAAGTTATGATGTGCGTTTGAACCGCGAATTTTAGTATTGTACATAGTTTATGATTACATCCTCGAGGTGACCAGCGATGCCGCGGGCGCTGGATCACTGCACGATGATATGAGGCGCCGACAGCAGCACCGCCACCGTCGCGATGATGGTGAACAGGGTAAACACGAACAGGCAAAACCTGCGGGCAAAGGTATGCAGTTAAAGTCTCAAGTCGTTTTGGATTATAGCATAAACATATAAGAAAGTCTGTAGCTGAGAATACGAGTACAATGTCCTTTAAAGTTGGTAAAAATAGTTCCTTTCGATGATAGTATCGATACCTACTAAAATTATATGAGCCCTTCGATTTATTAATATCTGTCCAAATTATATAGTATCAAAAGATCTACTTAAGCATAAATTAAGATAATTTACAATTTTACATAACATCTTAATGGGCCTCAGCATAATAAATGAAATCGTGATTTAAATATTTTACGACTCATTTCGACTTCTACTTTAATCATTTGAAGACTCAGCGGCTCAAATTGTATGTCTCCGTCGAAAAGGATACAATGTAACTAAAATAAGACCCTCTTTTCTTTAAGAGAAAATTTTATTTTCGTTCTAATTTTATTTATTTGATCACAAGTGTCTCTAATACGTGAGCTGCTTAATGTAAAATAATATTTTACTTTGGTTCTAATAGTTTATTTTTCATTTACTTTCATCCGATTTCCCGCTCTCATATAAGGGGTGTAAAAAGAGCAGTCGCTATAACTTTGGGATATGATTATACTAGCTTTTCTCATTCTAGAAATGTATTTTTTTTCTTTTTTTATTATAAAAAAAATATTTTTTTTGCTTTATCTTATTTTTGCGACAAAAAAACAAGAAATGGTGAAAAGTATTTTTTTTTGTTTTGACTACAAAAATATAAAAAAAATACATTTCCAAAATAAGGAAAGGCAGTATAATCGTATCTCAAAGTAATAGTAATGCTCTTTTTACACCCTATATTATGTGACTGTTTGTTTCTTCATGACTTATTAAATTATTATTAGAGTTTTATAATACTCGTATACTAGCTGCCCCGGAAAAAAATTTAGATGCACTGACAGCAGGGCCACCTACAAAAAAAATACACTAAAACATTCCTCAGAAAAGCCTCTGTCTATAGGCGATAACAACATGAAGATGGGTGCAGTAGTTTGATAGAAGGATAGAAAGACAGATCCGGCGGAAGACTTTGTTTTATAGTAATTTATAATGATAATTGAATTGCTGTCCGATATTAACCTTTACCTGAGGAATATAGACTTAGACAGATTTTGTACGAAACTAATGTGAAAATCACATGTTTATTTCACGGAAAAAAGTTATCTAACGATTAAAAAATAGCCCTTACTGTAACTTAAAAAGTATCACTATATTCTTACCGATCCACCACCATTGCTGCAAACTTCCAATCGCTGATGAGCTCAGCCTCCTCGTCTGCTTTCTTCATCCTCGCCGTGATGAACTGCAACTCCCTCAATATCAGATGCAGTTCCCGATGATGGCTCCCGAGGCCCCCGCCCACGTCCTCCATCGTGGACGGCCGGACGAATGACCGGCGAAAATCAGTTCGAAATATTGAGCAGCTACAAATACAACATTACATTACAAGTTCCGTTCCAAACTATGGAAATAAATGAGAAAAAAGTTTTGCACAAAACAAACTAGCTTAATCCCTAATCCATATTACGTATTGCCTTCAGACTCACGCAAGCCATGTAACAATTACTGAGGAAATATAATGCAATGACTTAGTCGATTTTATATCTACTCTGAACAATATAAATTAGTTATTTTCTTCAGAGACTTTAGAAGAAAATTACTATGAATACTAGTACATAATTTAAAATTCATTGAATTCAATATTAATTAAATATTATTATACATTATTTATTTGCTTAATAAACTAAAATGAAGATGCGGGAAATTATTTTTTACAAAAATAAAATCAATAATTAACACTTACCCAGGACCAAGGTTCCCGGTAGACGCAGTACTATTAGGCGGTGGTGGACCGTGTCTGAAGTCATCATCTATATCTAACACATTCGCCAGTAGAGACTTCGAAGACCTCTCTTTCAACTCTAACTCTCTCATTCTATTTGACATCATTATCGTTTTCCTCGTAATCTTCTTCCCTGGTCTTGACATTCGCAGAATCCATGGAAGCCATTGTAGGAAGACTGTTTTTATCTGTTATAAAAAGTTTGTAAGTGTCTAGTTAAAGAAATAGGTAAAATAAAATATTAAATTTCAATAACAAAAGAAGTCGCTATAATATTTTTATTAGTTGAATAATCGTGGTATGAAATAAAATTTACCCATTGTGGCATTTCATGTATATCTGCTGTTCTGTGATGGTAGTTGAGCACTACGACAGTGAGTACCACCGATGAAGCCACCATGAACATGATGCAGTTGAAATACGTCCCTGTCGAGTACAATCATATTAACACCCGCTTTGATCTGTTTAATTCATTAAAATCCATTTTTTTTAAGGGTTTAAATCATAGAAAAATGTAAGGAGTAAATTAAGGACATCACATATTTAATAGTAACGCTAATTATGAAAATAATATCAAAGCAAGCAATTAGGGTACTGTTGAAGAAAAGAACAAGATTGTTAATAATGTGGCAAATTTGAAAGTAGAAATTAAATTGTGAAAGCAAGATAAAGCAGGATAGTGAAAAAATTAAAACATTAGGTACTCATCGTTGTATTCCAAATATACGTACTAAACATAACAAAAAATTACAATTAAATAGTTTATATGAATATTTATTCAACTAATTTTAAGTTATTCTCCGAACTATTTATAATTGCAATTTCCATTAAACCACTCATACAGAATATCACAGACCTGTTAATATAAAACTAAACGAGATACTTGGAGGCTGAACTCGTGATGACAACTATTTTTTATTCAAAGAGCATTCCTTTTAAACAAGTTCACTTTTAATCGCAAGGACCTAATGTTTATTATTAAGAGCTGTGCGTTTTATAATTTACATAATTTATACAGGGGTCGATAAATATGCCAAATTTTGTCCAAAAGTTAATGGAGGTGAAACATTACAAAGTAAAACCCTCGCTTTTTACCAGTGGTCAAAAATTGGCATATACACATATTTTGCTCCAACTTTACCAGACCTAGTAGTTGAACAAAGCATGCTTTTACGTGGTTAGCAGATAGAGTGTCAAGGAATCAGCATCGTTCCGAACTACCTATCCGCTACACTAAGTAAAGTTGATAGTAAATTAAACAGCTAATTAAGAGCGAGTTTAGAAGTACCTTGATAGTGTTTATTAAGAGATATAGTTGAAGTTTAAGAGGGCGTGGTAGCTGTGATATCATTGCGGGCAATGACTCAAGCGCCAACGGTTCGTCCAGAACCTTGAGATTCTAAAATGCAAGTATAAAATAGAACAAAATATTAAAAGCACTATTGACTTTTATTAAGGTAAGATCATTCCAGCATTCTATTTAGGTATTGATTAATTTTCGACACTTCGAGATTGGGTTGAAGAAATTTCAAAGAAGCAACTGTCAAATTGAGTGGAATTTACGAACATAAAGGTTAAAAAATTATATAATTTAAGGCGAGAATTACTTGCTTACAGAAGCACGTAATTCTTCACGAACAAAGGAAATTCATAATGATATAGACGTCTGCATTACAAGGTTTTTTATATTGAAATTCCTCAATACCCATGTCACGATCAATTTAGAAAATCACTAATAATTTTAAAAGTATTTTATACAATTTTATTAAAGCTCAGGTTTTATAGACTAAAGGCACCCATGTCTCACCTATTAGTGGGATCGCCTCAGAGGTTTTAGTGATGACGTGCCCAACCAATAGAGAGAATACGGTTTGTGACAGAAGGATTGTAACACCTGCAAAGATGAATGTATACAATGAAAATCTTTTCACAACTATATCTGTAAAACCTTGTTTTGATACCATTCCGCAATATCCAAAACAATCCGCATTCTATGATCTCCTGTATGTGTGCTGTGTGAAGGGCAAAAGTGAAAATAAAAAATATAACGAAGAAACGCATGCAGATACTGAATTAGAGAGTGTTTTATTTTTAAAATTCTATTTAGTTTAACCTATTTTAAATACCTCATATTTCATAATTATTATTTTTTTTAATCCGAATCAAATCACCCTCCAAGTATCTTAACTCGGCCATTAACAATACACAAAAAACGACACAAACACCATGGAATCGATTACGTCTCAGTTGGTTTGACTTAATACAAGAAATAACTTACCTTAAGGCTCCAACACTAGACAGTGAAAATTATACTTGTACAAACATGCCATGCCATTTTAATCTAAGAAATATTTGTGATATAATACATACAACCCACGCAAATAAAACAAATTCTGCAAATGCTTCCATTTACCAACAATTTTAATATTTAATGGTCCCTGAGAATAATTCACAAACTATTTTTACAACAGTGACTGATGTGATAGTGTGGGTAATGTATGTTCAAGCGGGGGTTTTATGAATATTAATCAGCAAACTAATCACCGTTTTAATTACTTTGCCGTTAAGGACGTGACAAGTTAGAAACATAATGAAGTCTGTCGAACTCGAGACATGAACTGTTCAGTACGAAATCGATTCCAGGACTTACATTGTTAACATAACGACAATTAACATAAACAATCAAATGATGAACTTTAAAACGTGAAAATAATAAGTCCACGTTTAATGAATACTGAAATTATTTATGAGCATACACAGTAACTCAAAATGATTAGGGTTGATAAAAGCTAAGCATTTACTGTACATAATTTACTCCTTGTAGTGTTTAAAAAATATGTATATTTAAAATTCGTATTTAATATAAAATAGTAAGTCAAAAAGATAGATATAATAAATCATACAAACGATAAGGGTGAAACCAAAAACATAGAAGATAAAGGGGAGGGGTTATGGAGGGTATGGAGAGTGTACCTAACAGGGGGATAGCATCGGAGACCTGCGGCAGGGTCTCAGCGACCAGGTTGAGGAACACCGTCAGCGAGAGAAGAATTGTCACTCCTGAAATCATAGCAGCAGTTAGCACTACGGAGACCGCAGTACTGCGAACGGTGTAAGTAATGATGTAATGGTGTATGATGTAGCTAAACATAATTTGAGGTACCCTGCTAGTACACACAATTTACAAAGTAATTTGGACTAGTATCAATCGGCGTACCAACTACGCAGCAAACGATTGAGTAAGTCTGGTATATAGTAAGACACGATGTTGTGTGCGTTAGTATACTCGTACTTACCTGTCTAAATCATATTAAATCGATCAGTATCACTGTAAACTTAATTAATTATGTATTAAATTTCCTTACTATAACAAAAGCAAGTAGTACGAACCGAGAGTTAGTTTTTCTCCCGAATCGGGCGGCAGCGTGAACCCCAGCAGAGCCATAGACGATATAAGAACACACGGAACTATGAGGTTGAAGAAATAGTAGAGAGTCCGTCTCCTGATCATTATCGTGAAGGTCACATCCACGTACGGCTCCGGGCAACAGGCGTATGTTATCGTGTTCTTTTTACCAGGCATACCTATAATTTACGAAGAAACATGTACACGTATTTTCGGAAATATCAGAAAGCAAACAAGATATATTTACAGACACACAGATGGGGGAAAGAACAATGGAAACCTTCAAATGTTTTTGTAATGTGAATATTTTATTTGTCTGTGTGTTACATTGTACGTATGATGTTTGAAGACATGAATTATACATTTGTGTTTCGAGAACGTAAATTTCTGGAGAGACTATCGTACTCACCTATTAAATACCATTCCCCGTTCGTTATAAAATCGGACAGATCGCCGCCAGCTTCGTCTTTTAGCACCAAATCCAACTGTTGAAGCGAAATTCTTTTTTACTTTATGTAACTTTATATCCTACAAGATCTAACATTCCAACTACGCATCCAAAACAAAGAAAAAATCGACTGCGTATATATTATATTAAATTATATTTATATTCATTTGCAAGGCTAATTCTAATACAATTTCAACTTTGTAGCTCTCATACGGCAGTCGACTTTCAAACTTTAGAAAAATGGGAGAAAAATCGGAAATTTCAAAACTATTCAGTGCAAGGATACAAAAGAATTGTGTGTAATAATACATGCACATTTTAGTGTTTATTTACAGTATCGCCATACGGATGTCGCTAAAAGGTTAAACAAACTACACCAAACATTCACAGGGCTTCCTTCATTACATCACCCAAACAGAAACACTCGTAAACATTAACATACGCTTAATGAAGAAACACTTAATAAAATTGCCGAGGGCCGTAATAAATTTACTAAAATAAATAAAGATTAGCATAAAATTTTATCTCATATTGTTTTATAGCTCCAGCTAGACCCATAACATAATTTAGACTTTATAATGAGGGATAAATGAGCATAATAAACTTTATAAATAAGGTTCAGCTAAATAGTTTTGCAGCAAATTCTGCGCTCAAATTTAAGGGATCGAAATAATTAAGCTGAGCCTTTTTCGTTACGATCCAAACGAAATAATACCAACATAAATACCGCCTTTGAAAAACTTCTTCTACAATATGATAAATAATTGTAAACTCATCCAAAATAGCGACACTTCTTTAAAATATTGTTAAAAAAGTTGATTCTTTCTTCAGAGTCTAGAACAAAAGTAAATTATTAAAGTGTACAAGGAAAACTTATTTAAATTATTTATGATTTTCATTTAATATCTTTTAAAGAAATGGCTACGTTACTTGAAATTATGGAGCATGCTCGAAGCGTATCCGTATGGCGAGGAAAATTACGAGGTATAAAGTTAATTTATTCCTGGCGATGAAATACTTTGCACCATGCAAAATAGTACATACAAAACGTAGAGGATAATAATCCTTTTGGTTTCTCACATGGTTCCCTAACGGTTAACCACACCCTAAACTATTCATATCCTATGGGATATGAATTTAAATCTAAACAATATGAGCATTGAGTTAAGATCTCGCCAGACCAAACAGGAGATAAAACACAGTTCGTAGATTAGAGCAATTTCCAAGTACATGATTGTTATAATTATGTAAATCTCTGCAGCTAAAGATATGAAACTTTAAACTGTTAAATCTGCAGAACTATAAGCCTATGAATGTCGGTTGGGTGTAATAGTCGAAATTAGCGAAAAATATTGAACGCAATTTGAAGCTCGCACGCAAAGGCCCTCATGTAATATTACTGGTGAGCAGATGAAATTGCTGGACCGAAAGAAAATTACAGCTGCAAGTAAAAACCCAAACCAATGTTTTATCTCGACGTAAAACGTTTAGGTCGGTATTTTTACGGCCATCATAAAATTTATTATTACGATTACTCTGAATACAACTCTAACACTTTAATGGCGTCGAACCGGTCTATGCTCTTGTTTCGGGTCGAGAATCTTAATCGGCGTTTCGGGCTGCCCGTGGTATGTAGGTACCTGGTTGCCGTCGTACGTCCAGCTACCGAACTTCATGTCGCAATGTTGGTCATCGAAGGGGAACCAGGTGATGTCTATCTTGCAGGTACTCTTGAAAATGCCAGGAGGCACATACAGGCAACTGCCGTTGTTTCTGACCACCACGTTGGTCTGGTAGGTCCCGTCAAAACCTTCGTCAGCACTATACCGAGAACAAAACCGTTTACTTTTCACGACTAGCCTTACTTTGATACGATTCATAAATACACTAGACTAGAAATTGTTAGAACGTACTCAAATTCTTTGCTAGTATAGAGGCGCTGTTAAAACTATACTCGGTTATCCTTAATTATAATACTTATTAAACTCATAATAAGATCGATATTGTAAAAAAATATGACTAAACTTACTGACGGTTAAAAAGGTGTCAAGATAAAATAACTAGTAGTAATCTGTACAAACTTGTAACATCAGACTTCGAATCCACTAGGACTAGGTTTTTAGATTAAACTACGTGGTAATTGCTAAATTGAATATACAAATATATATATATCTAAATCCGGAGTGGATACCTTACCATACCTCGGAGATAAAGATATTACTTTGTTAAAAAATAATGTGTTACAATGAGTGGAAACTTATTTTTTTATTCTGCATTATCATTTAATTAACTTTTATTTATTGCAGTTACAATCTACAGTGCAAAAGAAAATAAGTTTTATATGTTCGTTTGAGAAACAAAAGCTGCGAGTGTATGAAAAAATCCATGAAAATTCAAAATACTTTCGATACTACTTATTTGTCTCTATGTACAGTTTATATGGTGTGGCTCAAGCTTTATTTATCTTTGTTAGTGCTGGTTTTATCGGGGACTTTTAGTGACACAGCAAGAACAGATTTGTTATTGTTGCGTGGCATCCCCTCGCTTATTCAGACGGGGCTGTCTGATGAGCGAAACGATGAGCGTGGTGTTTCAAATCAGCGACGAGCATGCCATGTATGTTTAGCGTGGCAACAGTAGTAGGAGCGCAATGCCTCGCGAACGCTCGTTACTTAGACCGTCCGCCGACGTCAGACATTTTGTTGGACTCAAGATCGGATATTGCAAAAAATTCGCCCGGACTGTGAATATTGGGTGATAGTCTGAGGTCGGCCGAAGGTCTTAGAGAAGTACCAAGCGTCACATTCGGGTTCTGTCCTCCTACTAAATTGTCACTTCTCTGAAATTATTATTGTATTTAACATAAGCAAAGTAAAAATGTAATTAAACGTTTATCAATTATGTTTTAATACATGAGTTTTAAATATAAAAGGAAAGGTTATGCACGGTTAGATTCATCGAAAAATAGTGAATACTTACAATATTCCCCTACAACATTATTATGTTTTTTTTAATTTTATCTGCAAACAAAATTGCTAGCGAATCTAATTATTTTAAGGCGTTAATATGTTTACTAACGAGTATTTTTTTAACTATAACTTTATTAATACCAGGATGAGGAAGCAATCTTCGAGTGTTTTTCGCGAAAAATGAGCGAGATATTGACAATAGATAGAAATTAAAAACTTGAGCACGTAGCCAATAGCAGAAGTAGTTTACTCGAGAGAGTCTCATTAAATGAGTCTCCGGCAGGAAACCGCCGCCGACAGTTGATTACAAACTACCCTCAAATACTGGCGAATCACCTTCATTTTAGATTGCAAACGGATTACTTTATCATAATTTTATTTGCTTAGCAAATGTAACAGTCTGAAAATCTGTAAAGTTTGACCGATCCCTATAAATGTTTAGAGTATCGTGTTGTGTACACCGATGCCTTTTAGACATGAATTATTCCTCAGAACTCCCAAGTGTACCCGAAAACATAGGAAGCCATTCATCATATGAATTTACAACGAGGCATGTTTCAAAAATCCCTTCTATTCCGCCTCAGGCGAACGGAATAATTATTTTTAGGAAATGGAAGCTACCGGTGGCAAAATTGCAAATTTTAAATGAGTGTACAAAAATGTCATTCCAACTTATTTCCTTTTTATAATCCGAACCCCGGGTGACCAAGTATCTCGAATTTTATATTGTTTCAAAGATTCAAATGTATTTTATAATTTCCTGAGACCACTTTTTAAATTTTAATGAGTCATCTATAGGTTTCTAACATTCTTTAATCCAAGCAATAGGTTTCGTTGAATTTTTAATTTTATAAGCCAATGTAAAATACTAG
The DNA here is from genome assembly GCA_905187575.2 of Celastrina argiolus. Lineage (NCBI taxonomy): Eukaryota > Metazoa > Arthropoda > Insecta > Lepidoptera > Lycaenidae > Celastrina > Celastrina argiolus. Next base: position 1,002,783 of record LR994585.1, read on the forward strand.
TGCAATAAAAGGCTATTAATATCCATTGATCAAAACAAATGATTTGTTCAAAATAAAAAGTTTGCGAATTTTATTAGCCAGGGACAGCCAAAATCGGTGCAAATCCAGACAACATTCCCAGGAGCGGATAAAGAATTGATGAATAATGCACATAGAGTTGGCAGGACGCCAGCTATTCATATTAAGGTAGACCGCGTCTCACACCGAATAGACCGTGTGCGTACGCAGTTGGCGTCACGACACGAGGGCTCAGGGGCCGTATTATGATCTTTTACAATACCAGCCTGGTTCCAGGCAATTCAATAATAGGGTCTTCAACTGCCTTGTTCTTTTTCATATTACAGCGACAAGTTATACTGAATGGATCCACCCTAGTTTGGTTGTCTGAAAGTGACATTCGGAAGCAAGTCAAGTGTCACGTGTCCGCTGACTAGCTGTCATCATGCTGTTATTATGTGATCGTAATACGAAAATTCCAGGCAGCCATGTTGTATGGCGTAAACTGGCTGGAATTAAGAGCTTGTAATAGGCCCCCTGGGCTTTTCCATGATGGCTTTGCGCAACGCACAATATTAGGTTATTGGTATAAAATTGTAATACAAGTATACACATTAACCAAACTGTATTCCGCTACACTAATTCACTTAATAGTTTGGTGGTAGTAATTTTGTCCTGTCCCGTAGTATGTACGCACCTCAATGGGGTCACGGCGCAATGAACCACTGCAGGACATTAAAACAATCGCCCCAGTTGACTTATACGACCAAATGAATTTATTATGTGACCAGTAAATTCACTCGCTTGTACAATTGCACTCGAAATTCTATCCACGTATCTATTTGGAACTTTTTATTTTTATAGTTGTGAATGACTTTACGAGCATCAAATTTATTATTTTTTTTTTTATTTATTGAATCTAGTACCTATTTGAAATATATTTTGTTTTATATTTCAAGATGTAAGACAACAAACAAGGACTTAAGAAATTGGTTAGCAATATCTAGAAGTGTAGAATATAATGGTTGTTAAACCATATCATTTATCAGTTTTATTATTTCATAAAATATGATAAATCTACAAGATTAACAACAAGATTTTAGTTTTATATGATTTATTGTTTAAAAAATACTAAAACAAGTATTAGTCCTTACAGCTCTGTGTAACGGGATTCTATTGAAATTTATAAGACAGACACGACAGGCTGCGAAGAAAGACATCCCTTAAGTGATTTTAAAAGCTTTTAATATAAAGTATAATAAATAAGTAGGTATTTTTTGTTTTAAGAGCTGGGTGTTAAATCATTTATTGCTGTCATGCCGTAAATAGTGTGCTGTTGCTGGCACTTTAATAAAGTAAATATCGATTAACAGTGACAATCTATTTTCTTAACTGGACAGATTTATAATTATACTGCATTTGCAAAGAATTTGCAGTTAAAATTATAACAAGCATTTTTTCAAGTATAAAAGATTTTATGCCCAATAGTAATGAGACTTTGACTTACAGATGCAGTATATATCACCATACCAGTGATAGATAATCTGCCTGGCTGGTAACGTAGCCAGTACTGTATAACTATATAATAATAGTTAGCCCCAGTTGAATTATAATGGGATTTATTAAAAGGAAATAGTAAAATGCCTACAGTATATAACACCTACAGAAGTACAATTGGCAAGTTGGAAAAAGCAATATTTAGTTAAGATTCCAATTGAAGTTTATAATCCTCATAATCGGCTGGAGCCCTGCGGAGAATAGCCCTTAACTACGCCACTAATACCGGTTTAATATTCCAAGTTCGGGGAATTATAAGGGTTTTAGTTTGGGCTGAATCGAGAATACGGCTGAAGCACGATACAATAGATGTTTATATATCAAATAGATTCATTTCAAAATCTATGGTAGCTTGTTGAATTATTATATTATTATCAAGAGTTGTTTTATTTTGTGATAGTACGTTATTGACATTATCGCGCGTATTTTGTTCTTTACTTTTTTTCGACCTCACTGATTGATTTATTTCATTTATAATGTGACCTTTCATAAATAAATTGGTAGCAGGACCTTAAGAAACATCCCCTCTAAATCCAATTCAAATTTAAACAGTTTTATCTGTGTTATCAATTTCACATGAACCGAAGTCTGGCTTGGCTCCAGGTCTGGCCCCAGATACGCTGTTATTGGTTAGCGCTCAGGAGATTATTTTCATAATGGAATAACCCTGAGCACTGCCAAGTGCTGGATGTTTATACGCTGACTTATTTAATTTAGAGCCTTAGTTTATTCGACTACATTAAATTAATTTTGCTGCTTAACAAAGAGAGAGTAGTTTTAAGTCAACGAATTTTAAGCAAAACTTTTAGATTCAACTGGATTTGATGTAAGTCGTGACGTGATAAATCGGCAAAAACATTTCTACTCAAGCTTTCAGTACTTATTGATTCCAAATATATATTCTCGAGGGATGTAAGGATTTCTCAAGCTCGAAGATAACTAATACTACCACGTATACGAATAAATATTTAAAAGTTTATTCCTAAAGAGTGAGTTGCCGAAGTAAATATTTTCGCCAGAGAATCTTTAGTTTATTCATCATCTATTTATTTTCTATGCTGCCTTCGAGGATTATTAATAACTTCTATAAAATCAAATTTTAAAATGTAGATAAGTTGATTAAGTAATTAGCGTTATTGCAATCCTAATTCATTCCATGATTTTCGTCCATTCGAAAATAATAACCATAACGTAAGGTTTGTGTTTGTCTTGTTTACAATTTTAAAAAATATATCCAGAAACTTGTTGGTGAGCACGTGTGTCCTGTGTACTGTGCAGTCAACAAGTCCCATTGAGCCGGCACATCAGTTGGCGCGCTGCCAACGCCGATAACCACTGTGTTCGTAATCTCGCTACCTGTATTGAAGTCCTCTCAACTTATTATCCCCATTATTAAAGAAAACTGCGCTGTGTTGCCATTGATAAATGTCCATTGAAAGAAAAATCTACGCTTCATTGTTGATATTTTTTACTTGTTGCTGTATAGCGCCATCCTCTGATCCGAGCCGAGCCGATGAAACCTCTAAATCATCGCTAGCAATTTTGTTGCATCAAATAATAATTATTTTAGTATATAAGAGGTTTTTTTATCTTTTTATGTAGTTACATTTCGGTTCAATGTTTATTATGAATTGCTGATTCTTTTAGTTTAAGTAAAGCATACGTATAATACAAGATGGTAACTTAATTTTAGTTGTAGCTAGTTACGGTAAAGGTAGATATAGTTGCATGCATACGCAGGCAAAAATATGCTTGCTCTTAATTCATTTATGAACATTTATAGAACCTTGTAACAGTTTACTGTTCGTGCAAATATATGTACAAAATAAAATGCAAGCAAAATACTACGACCTGATCATCGAGTGACTTAACACCTAATCTTTGTGATATGTAACCCTGTTGTCTTCTGGACCTGCAAGAGAGCTGTCAGTTATTGCATCTAACTTCATGCCGCATGCAACTACCCTCACCTGTTGTACATGAGCACGTCTGGCTTCCACAGCTTGTTGGGTGTGATACGCAGGTCCTTGACACCCCCATAATCACTGTCATTCCACCTTAGATTGTAGTCGTTCCATTCCTGTCACACATATAAAAATGTTAGTATCAGAGTGAGACGAAAGATTTTCGGTAAGCTACGAAAGAGATTATGACTATGTATTTCAAAATAGCAGGAGTAGCTCAGACTTTTTGCCTTTATGAAGCAATGATGTAATTTGCTCACTAAATGCTGGCTGTAGGTACTGTAGATAAAATGTGAGAGAATCGAAAAATACAAGTAATACTTGAATGTTTTAATAATTTAATGCACCTACCCGACAATTAAGGAAATCTAAATACAGTTTGAATAATCTAAAACACACTAGCGTTACAAGTGTAAAACATTTAACTAGAACCAATTTTTAACAAAATCCAATTTAGCAATTCATATAAAACATTACTGAATATGTGCAGCGTAGTGTTTCAAATTAAATTCAAACTTTATTTATAATGTAATTTACAAGCCTCGCCCCATTCAGTTATGATTAATTATGAAATATTGTTATGGGTCGTCAACAGCCCACTAGCCAACTTTACACCCTCGTAACTCGGGAAGTTAGTCGCTAAACTTCAGAGATTTGCACACTACCGGACTATGTGGGACATTATTGATATTATATTAGTTAGACGCGGTAACTTACTTGAACATTGTAACTTATGACTTGAGATTGTTGAAAGTCCTACTAGTGTGCACACCCTCAAATATAAAAGAAAGCTAATCGCGTCTTTCATAATTCACCAAATGAAAACGGGACAAGTAAATTGTCCCGCTTTTACAATTTCTCTTGAAGAAACTCAGGTTTGATAAATATACAAAAAACTAATAGAAACAATTAAATATGATCAAAAATAATTAATCGTTATCAATGAAATAAATGCTCATAGCCATGTCAATTATGCTTCAAGGGAAACTGTAGCATCTAATGAACAGATCAAAAGTAAAGACGAAAAATTTATAAAAGAAGAACAACTGAGGTACTAATAAGAAAGCAAGTCACGTACAGATACGAAATATCAAGACCTATCTAAAGTATCTAAGGTCAAACAAACACACACAGACACAACACATGCGCATGCACCGGAGGTCAAACAACACAAGCGCCTATTCATTCACGGGTCAACTCAACCGGTGAGTTCTGTTTGTTTGTCTTAGGACCGAGGACTCGGGTACTACTTATCGAGGTCAACTAAGCTGCCATATTGGTAAATGCTAATACTCGTTTATTTAAACGCTTATTCAACATACTTTTAGTGCAGGAAAATTACTGACAGCTACAGAAAGAGAGAGTTCAGTCATTTAAATGAAAACAACAAAAGTATGTTTTTAAGCTTACTTTAACATGGTTAAATATTAAAATTAAATTTTATAAAATCTTTTTAAAAAATTAAACAGATAATTTATCTATTGTTTAGCTTCAAAATAAAATGAAAATAAACGAAATAAAAATGTGTATGTATCGTTTAAGTAGAATGTCACATCGAAGTTTTATTGAAGAGGAATTTATTATATAGAATTCGACTATTTTATGCTTGTAAGGTGTGCCAATGCCATGCAAATTGCGAGTTACAGTATTTTTAATGGATTAAATTGTGTTTTAGTGCATGTGAAAACGGTATATGTTCACATACATACTCATACAAGTCACAAGAGTTCATAAAACACATACTGTTCTATATACATTCTACATCCCATTAAAGTTTAATTTTTAATTACATAGAAAAAGCCGGAGTGGAAAATTTTAAGAATATCTTTTTAATCTTTTGCTTATAGTATCATTAGTGCATTGCGGTTTACACGGCAGTTTTAATTACGCCGCCATTATTACATCCGTCAGCAAACAGTAATTCTGATTTGTATTAAATTCGACAATTTCAGGTTGGTTTACTTTTGCGTTCCACTGATGGGTTCCGTCCTGTGACACCACATTAGTACCTATCCCGCTCGAGCCTCACAGAGTTTCCTACACGGAAAGGAGTATCTGAAGAATCAAGACGCTACGTAATGGATGAAAGTCAACGGGATGCATGACAGGGCTTGCACTAGTCTACTGCTGGAGGTTCAGCGCAATCGCCAGGTCTCGGGAGATGTCTAAACAATGTCCAAACAAAAACTGCCGCATACTCCACAATGCAATGCAATTTTCAATACATATACCAGAGGAAGAACGATAGTCGAAAGTAAAAATAGATCGAAAATGGAAAACGAAACACAAAATAAACGAAACTCAAGAGAAATTTTATCGAGTGTTAATTTAGGTTCGTTTTTTATCACACTTACCAATGACAGCCATATATTGGTTATAAGTAGTTGATTCTTCTCGTCCTATTTGGTTAGACGACGTGGACATAAACAGAGAGAAAGGGCGCAGTCAGTACAATGTTCTATAGCAGTGACGCAACTGGTGGGTCCACATCACAGAGGAACCGGGCGAGGCGCGAGCGGCCCATGCGACGGGCCACGTACGTACGCGGACTGCCGGTCCCGGGGGCCAAACGCGCGATAAATTCTGCAGCGCCGTCGTCAGACGTAATTCCATACATAGTTGAGTGACACGCCTACGCTATAACGATTAAACTAGAATGGAATTCAGCGGAAGGCGACAGGCAGGCGAGCGGTCCGCGTACCGGCGACGTACGAAGCCTCTCGCGTCTCGCCCAACACACAACTAATATTAGGCGTAATGACGTTTACAACATTTTAACACCAATCGTCCATGCGACAGTTCTGCCGCGAGGGGGCGCCGTCCGCACCCGCCGCCCGAAACCGTTACCCGATGCTCGCGAAGCCTTACTTTAAAGTGCGACGGCATAGTGTGAGAGTGAGAAGAACGACGGGAAAAATGTTAAGATTGCAAGGGCGGGAGGACGAAGGCGCCTGGCCCGGCCTACCACTTACCAAGTTAAGCCAGACGTTCGTGGTCAGGATTTGATTTTTCTCATCCTTATTTGTAAAGGTACACACGGCGACGCAAGAAAGGAACGAAAAAACACAATGAACAACATGTCGATTCTGGTCGTATTGTATACTCTTTGACCTACTCTTAAAACTAATACCTACCCATCTGTTACTCAACTACAACCAACACTATAAACAACAATCCATAAAACTAAAAAATATTATCTTATACGTCTAAAACTTATTCTAGTTTCACATATTGTTATATAATAGAGGAATCACATACATTTACATAGTACATAGACTAATTGTTATGCTTGGTATGTTAATATGATTTATAGATATATGAAGCCTTAAATTGATATTCAGTAGTTAATTAATATTATGTAAATGTTCGTATGTAACGAGGTAGCCGCAGGGAGCCTTCATTAAACCGACATTAGCGAGGCCAACCGCCAGCCAGGCCACGAAATACTTGTGTTAAGCACCTGTTACATAGATTCGTCCTGCTTGACGTTGGTTGTTGGATCACTTTTTAATGTAAAAGTCATGATGTACGAATGTTTGTTACTTTTACGCCAACAAAGTATTTTGATGAAATTGTATATGGTATCTTTATTGACAGATAGAATTCTATTTTCCGGAAATAGTATTGTGTTTCAGTGGGATTCTGTATTTATGCAGGAGATATGGTCAAAAGCTATATAATTTACTAGCTGTGCCCGCGACTTCGTTCGCGTGGTTTTTGAGTGACTTAAACCGTTTATGCAGCGTACGCAACGAAAATCCCCAAATGTTTTTTCCTCGTTTTCGCAACATTTCTCACTGACGCTTCGCTCGCTATAGACTAACAAACAAACTCTTCCGCTTATAATATTAGTTGTTTGTTTAAACGCTAATCTCAGGAATTACTGGTCCGATTTGAAAAAAGTATTTTTTGTTGGATAGTCCATTTATAGCTTTTGACCATATCTCCTGCATAAATACAAAATCCCATTGAAACACAGTACTATTTCCGGAAAATAAAATTCTATCTGTCAATAAAGATACCATACACAATTTCATCAAAATACTTTGTTGGCGTAAAAGTAATTATCGATAAAAAATATCTACATAATATATTACAATAATTAAATAGCAATTCTCCATTAAATGTGTTCTTCAAGCGTAAAGATAAGACTACTGAAGAATAGTAGAGACGGATTAAAACATACAAGGGATGTGGCTGTGTAATGGATACTGCCATTTATTGTACGTGAGTACGGACCTTACTTAGCATAATAATCACTGTAAGACGTTGGGAGATGGTGAAAGATTAAATTCTAACACGTGTTACCCCTATCTAAATCAGAAAAATGATCCTCAAGTTAACCGCGCGATCATAACGCTGCTTTAATAAATGCATTGCTAATCGATTTAGCAATGCATTTATTAAATCAGACCAAAACAATAATAAAACAAATAACTTAAAAAAAAACCGACTTCAAATGCATGAACACAAAAAGAATATTTCAAATCGGTTCATAATCGGCGGAGATATCGCAGAGATAAGGGTACACCCCTAAAGTTCTACCCTTGGGGGTGAAATATTTTCTTCAAATTCACATGAAACCACCCATTTGATAATACCTATCCAACAAAAAAATAATCGTTCAAATTGGTTTATAATCGGCGGAGATATTGCGTATAAAAAAGTTCATCCCCAATTTTCCACCCTTGGGGGTTGTTTTTTTTATTATTAAATTAAAATGGGACCACCCTTGAGGTATTACCTATACGCCGAAAAAAGATTTGTTCAAATCGGTTCATAATTGGCGGAGTTATCGCGTAACAAACATAGAAAAAAAAAACATACGGGTCGAATTGAGAACCTCCTCCTTTTTTTGAAGTCGGTTGAAAACAACAGACCGCTCAAATCAAAACGCTTTTGACTTCGACGAAATCAAAAAGAAAGTCTGTCAAAATATTATGCATATAACTCGTCCCGTCAAATCGATATCAACAGTCGCGAGGCTTTCGCAGTGTTTTTTCTCTACACTTATCAAAGGACACTTGAAATAATTCTTGAATCTATTACTCCTTTGAAATGTAAATTCTACCGAAGAGCGGCGGAGCACTTCGCTGTTGCTCTTTTCAAAGAACTTTTATGTTTTTTAACTCCACCAAGGAGCAGAGGAGAAATAATAGTTGATAATCAACGGAAATTTAATAATACCGTCTTTCACGCCACGATAATCTGGTCCAAACCTGTGCGAGAACTTGTACCACAGGTAGACAGTAGGAATTTTACAGGGTGTAAAATAAATGAGTAATAATACTTTAGGGTGCGTATATGCCTCCTGTGTAGAGTTTACTGCGAAAGTAACAGCGCTGAAAGAGATACTTTTTTTTAATTGTTGTACATGGCTTTATGATGTTAGGGCATTTCTCATAGAGACATGAAAGTCAAAAGTAAGTCTTTTGCCGCTGTACTTGTTCTACTCATTTATTTGTCCATACAAGGTGTATCCTTATCTATACAAAGTGTAAAATAAATAAGTGATAATACTTTAGGGTGCGTCCTACGTAGAGTTAACTGGTAACTGTAATTGTAATTTATTTTCAAAATTGACCTTCAAAAAACAAACTTTATTTTTTAATTTTAAATAAAAGCTTTTTTAATAATTATTTTTTTATTAGTTCATATTTTAGTATATACCTATACATTTCATACACGTCCAGGAACATTGAAAAGTTGTTGCTTCCTCGACAAGAATCAAACCCGCCATCTAAGACTTGAGTGGCGACAGAGGAATAAAATTTTCAGTAGGTATTCATTTTATATTTAAGTATACGTATTGTCTTGTTTGGCAGTGCATTAGATATGAACCATATTAAATAGTTAATCAATCGATTGAGAATCAAAATCAACAAACGCTAATTTATTGGGAAGTACGCGGAACGATCTAATCTGAATCAAAATCGAATCAGTTTGGACTCAATCGATTGATATGGTCGGGAGTACTAAAAGTTACGATCTAACGGTTTTCTGTATCCTGGTTAGCTTCAAAGTAATCCACCAAATAAAATACCAAAAGCCGTTGATATCGAACTGATTCGATTCTCGATCGTTTCGGGTGTAAGCCTGCTAATTTCTTGAACTAGATTTAGTACAACTTCCTCGATAGAAGCCGGATACAATAAGGAAAGTGCAGTATTACCGGATATTACATCAAAGCCTTACAAGACTATTGATACTCTTATTCTGAAAGACTTTTATAATCCGAACCTACAAAGGGAACGGAAAATGATATTCCCTTCCTTCTTTTAGGGTTTGTAATTGATATTTTTCATAATCCTTTTGCAAATTGATGCGATGAGTTCACCTGATTGAATAGGTATACAATACTTTTTGTTTTCTATATTTATTTACTGAATACCAGAGGTATGTATAATTGATGAAAATATATATATCTGTTAATGTTATAATTCATATGTACATGTCTGTTACCTCTTCACGCTTTCTGAATGAATTTAGATGAAAGGCGTAGTTATACTATAATATAATACACTAGCTGTGCCCGCGACTCGTTCACGTGGTTTTTGAATGACTTAAAACCGTTTATTGAAACATACAGAATGTTCCCAAATGTAAATAATTTGTTACTTTTTTAACTTTACTCACTGACGCTTCGTTCCTATTACTCGTAGCGTATTATATAGCCTAAAGCCTTCCTCTATAAATGGACTATCCAAATATTTTTTTCAAATCAGATCAGTAGTTCCTGAGATTAGCGCGTTTAAACAAACAAACAAACAAACTCTTGCGCTTTATAATATTATTATAGATTATAGATTTGTAAAAGTACAGTAGCAATTAGAAGTATTATTAAATTCGAAGAAATTTAAAGTACACCATACCGAATGACATTGAGATCGTCGACATACTGTACGTACCACCACTACTTATTTGTCATTCGGCAATCGACGTATTTTCACATATATCATATTTGCAAGCAAAAACGTTTTACGAAACATTGAAATGGCGAAGCAATTACATCTACGTTGCGTTGCCGACGTAGCAACATCAAATTACTGTGTCACGTGACGTAATAGCAACGTATATTCTACGCAAATTGCTAACGTAGTTGTACGTAGTTACGTGTCAGTGAACCTCCCTGATCTAGTGCTGGGAAATCGGCACATTGATTAACTAAAAGGATTTTTAATACAAACAAACGAGCAAATTGCCTAATGAGAAATTTATCGTACATATCTACAACACCTGCAGTTTCAAGTGCGTTGATAGCCGACTCATCTGACTGAACAACAAAAGGGACATGGAAAAGGATAATTAAGCATTTTGTAATTGAAAAATCTCCCTTCGTTCTAACACAAACAGATATTGCGTAGCTGGACAACATCTATGGACGCTTCACACCACGTCAAGCTAACCCCGTGCTATCCGAAGAACTTGTGTTACAGGTACCACACAACGGAAATATAATTAATACTTGTATACTAAATACACACATTTAAGATTTTTATTATATTAATACACAAATTTAATACACATCCATGATTCAGGAAACGGAAAACTTTTCGTTCCCTTGGCGGGATTCGAACCCGCAATCTTCCGCTCGAGCATCGAGCTCAACCACTGCGCTACAAAGGTCATCAAATGTGTAAGTACACACACGAAGTTGCCGTGAATTCCCGACGTGAACACCCGGCGAAGGAATCGTGGAAGACGTCATTGAGCTAACCGACCGAAGACAGATATGCCATAAATTTGGCGTATGTGTGTGTCAGTCCGTAACATTGTGGCACCCAAACGAAAGAACTCCTAAACCTCTGTATAACGCTAATGACCTTGCGCGATTGATATCAATAGCTCAAAGGGGTATCGCACCGAACAATATCGAAGTCGTATAAAAATATTTGAGACAAAAACGATAGTCGTTTCGATTTTGCAAATTATTTCTGAACTAGCTGTGCCCGCGACTTCGTTCGCGTGGTTTTAGAGTAACTTAAACCGTTTATGCATCGCACGTAACGAAAGTCCCCAAATGGGAATTTCTCACTAACTCTTCGCTCCTATTGGTTGCTCCTATTGGTCTGCGGACGCTAAGGCTAAAAAGCCTTCATCTATAAATAGACTATCCAACAAAAAAAATTTTTTCATATCGGACCAGTAGTTCCTGAGTTTAGCGCGTTTAACAAACAAACTCTTCCACTTTATAATTATAGATTTGAGTCAAAAACGATAGTCGTTTCGATTTTGCAAATTATTTATTTATAATCCAAGTACAGCAACTGAATTGTATTGTCAGTAGTTCATCATCATTACCAAGCTCACTGGTATAGCTTACTTTTATTTTTTTTAGCCATCCATCTACGGTCCCATTTCTTAACCTTCTAACTACGAGGACACAAAATATTTGGGATTTCATTTGTTTGCTATGCTTTAATATATTCAACGTTTCACGAGGAACATGACCCAGTTAAGGGAGCTCTGTCAAAACGTCATTGTATCATTGCGACACTTGTCGGATCTCATTATGACGCAGGGAGCTTGTTACTGTACTCGGTAACAACACTCCACACATACAAACATTACTTGTTAATTATGCTTCTAACAGAAATGGAAATTTTCGTAGCGAGATTTATTTTAATTTCACAAATTTAACTGCTTAATCCTATAAGTATGAACGAACTGCCGCCATTTTGTCGTACTTGTGTACAGGTGGTGTTTTAATATTCATACTTTAAGTATTTTTACATTGGACTTGAATTTGGAATTGAAAGTAACATTTCAGATATTACTAGTTCAGCAGTGCCCACTTTGTTCAGCATATTTTAATTGTAATCAAGTTCAATTTCATTTTAAACTGGATTTTTTGTAGTTATTTACCAAAAATTTTAAACAAATTTTATATACCTAAAGTTTTCTCGTTTGTCCCTTTATCTATTGGTGTAAAAAAAAAACATATTTTAAACCGCATTTAAATCGGCCTTGTATCTTCAAAGATTATTTGGTACTAACAGATAGAGGGAATTCGAACGATTTGCTCTTATAATATGTATTGATTTAACCTATTCATTATAATATCGATTTTATATCATTGCCTCGGTCATTACTTAGGCTCTACTATCTATATATACGCCGGTTTTTCGGGGCAAGCTAGGATTGAGCCGGTGGTAGCCTTTTTTTGTTAACTTACTGAAAAAAGCTTGTTAAGTTTCATTTGGAAATAAAATATATTTTATTATATTTATACTATCTGATAGAGTATGACTAGCCGTCTGTACACTATCCAATGGATCATGAAGATCGGTTCAGTAGTCTTTTAGTATATTGAAAACAGACAGACGCGGCAAAGAACTTTATTTTATAATATTTAAGAATGATATGCCTAAAATGTCCGAATAAAGTTTTCGGTTCAGTGTTTGGAGCGCCGGCGCTCGCACCGCAGGTCGCGGGGTAGAATCCCGGTGGAACAAAACGGTGCTCCTGGATCATAGATATTTATTGAATACTAGCTGACCCGTGCCCACTTACTTTAGCTTAAAAACGTTTGTGATGAACCGTTTAAACCTTCCCGGGACTTCCACGAATATTTCAAGACTAAAAATAGCCGAATCGGTTCAGCCGTTCTCGAGTTTTAGCGAGACTAACAAACAGCAACTCATTTTTTTATATATTTTATATATAAGAGAAGAAGATAATATGATGATGACGTGCATATTGCATAATACACGACAATGAAAAAATTTATAAACATTTATATATTTTTTTTTAAGACTTGCAAAATAAAAATTTTTTTTTTTTATTTCCAAATAAAACATCACAAGTTATTCTAGGAATGTCAAGACAAAAATCCACCGGTTCAACCCTTACCCGTCCAGAAGAACCGGCGCAAGAAACTCACACGGGCCAAACTAAAATGACGTATTCCAAAAGCGTCTAACATAGTTTTATGTTGTGTTGTGAGTTGAATACCTTCAGATATAATGGGCGCACATCATAAACTGGGCAATTTCCATGGCGGTTATCCAGCGAGCACCTGAGTAATGGCCGCGCCGTAAGAAATATAGGTAATAACCCGGTTTACAGCCCCCCTCCCCCCCCCCCCCCCCTCCACACGTCGTCACACTGTAGTTGGTCAATTGATGTAATACCGCTTTGTTTATAGGCCGGCTTTTATGTTGATTACATTCTGCCGCTGTTTTGTTACAGTTAAGGTAAGACCGCACTCGAGGTTACCACGCGACAAGACGAATATTGTGCGTATGACATTGTATGACAATAATGAACCGCGCGACAAAGTAGAATAACTTTCTTTGTCTCGTCGTTCGCCGGCTGACATCGTTTTTTTTTAATTCAGATTGAGTAATAATAATAATCTACTAGCTGACCCGTGCCCACTTTATTGAGAATGGAAACCGTGTAAACCTTTTCGGGACTTCCACGAATATTTCAAGACGAATAGCCGAATCAGTTCAGCTGATCTCGAGTTTTAGCGAGACTAACGAACAGCAATTGATTTTTATATAGTCTATGTTACTCAGTGGTAATGTAGCTTTTGAATGAAAAAAGAATTATTAAAATTGGTCCAGTACTTTTTGAGTTAAGTCGTTACATACAAAAATACAAATCTTTTCTCTTTATAATATTAGTGTAGATGTTATAATATCAAAATCTGAAAAAGAAAGAGTGCTTCTCTATATTGCGTAAACACTTGGGAACTATACAATAACTCTTTTATAGCTTAGCTGGTCTAGTTTCTATGAAACAGTATACCGTAGCATACATCGTATATTTCTGTACAGGGCGATTTGTGGTTCATGTATTAAGCCGAACATAGTGTGACGAGAAGAACACGCAGAGCATTTTTATTTTGGCAATTCAAATAAATTACTTACATTAATCACGATTAAAGATCTCCAAAAAAGTCACAAAACAGATGAGATTCAATCCTGATCTAGTATTATGTCAACGACCCGTGCGTTCGTGGGATACTAGGATCTATTGATCCCCAGCTTAGTAAGATTCAGTCATTTTAGAAGTTTGTTTTTTTTTTAGTTATATTAAGTAATTAATATGAGGTGGCGAAACAAAAATGCTCTACGCGTCAGTCATTCTCTTCACACTATATTCGGCTTAATATATGAACCATGAATCACCGTGTATAATCACTTCTATCATGGTCTGATGGTCTGACGTTGCCGAAAGACTGAAGAGTGTTGTCGCGCGACGCTGGCGTGCCGCCACTCTCAGTGGAGTCTCACCTTAACGTTCTCGTTATAGTTGTAATTTCAGCTTTGTTTATGAAATTCGTGAATACGTACGCAGTAAAACGAAACGTAATATAATAATGCAGATGGGGAATGTAACGATGTATATTTTTGGCACAATTGCTGTTGTACATTACGCCTATTGACTATGAAATTTTATTCTAATGGCTGAATCGCACTGTTAGGCGGCCGTCCCTGTTTGTCTTTTTAAAAAAAAAACTACACTTTACACTTAACTACTTTATTAACTTTAACACACACAAACTACACTATGACTTCCCACAGATTATACCGGGTGCTAATAAATGCACTGTTCGCGGCGGCTTCCAGAATCTAACTGAATATTATAATTAATAATTAAAAGAACCTGAGACAAAAATGCTAAGTAAACGGAAAATAGTAAGCGCGTGGTAAAAGTGCTGTATTAGCTTATGCTACATACTAGCTAGGGTTGTAACAGCTCCCCCCTTTTGACGGAGCTTTATCTTTTTTAAGATGAAGCGAGTAGGAAAAGAATCGACTGATAATGTGTGAGAAGTCTACAAGAAATAGAAAATTATAAAATTACAAATAAAACATTTCAAAGACAAAACATACAAAAAGACAGAACATAAAAAGAGACAAAACATAGAAAGTAATAAGCTTAGATCTAGAATTATAAAAAATGTTTTCAGAATAAAAATAAAAATGTTGGTGTATAATTAAAAATACATTTGTATATTGTATATACAACAGAAAACATTTAAAAATTCAAATTTCTGTTTGATAGAAATTGTTGCTTATTAGCGTCTTTGAAATTTAGTTGTCGAATTGGCAAAGAGTGGACAGATTTTTTATCATCTTCAGATGACGACATTTCTGTCATTTCCAATGAATTAGAAATTTTAGATTTGTTTCTTATAGACTTTTTATTATTACATTGATTAAAAATTTGTATACAACATCTAGAATTAGAAGATTTCCTATTTGAGAAACATCTGTAAATTTTGTACACAAAATATAAAAATAAACACACAATTAAAACATAAGTAAATGTAGAATAATATTGGCCATATTTAATAAAATGGGATTCCTTTTCTAAATTATTTAATTCATTTTCCAAATTATCCATTTGATGTGAAGCATACTTTAAAGAGTCTAAATTAATTTTACTTAAAGAAATAGGAGATAAATGTGGCAAACTTTTATTAAATATGTCCTTCTTGCAGCAATCATCAGCTGTAATATCAAAACTTATGTCTAAAGGAGACTTAATTAGAAAAGAATAAGAATTTGTCGGCAATAATTGAACAGTTTTGGAATATCCGACACAATCAGGAGTTAATTTTACAATTCCTGTACCTTGAATAGAATAGTCATTAATATAATCATCACAACGAATAGTTAATTTATTTATTTTGGATTGAACAAAAATCCATCTATTATTTTGCAGCTTTTGCCAAATATCAATATTACCAAATAAAAGCTTTGAATTACATTCAGAGGGCAACGAAAGTGTGACCTCGGTTAAAATCTTAGATTCACAATTTGGACTACTAATACAAGAGTAGATATTAAACAATTCACATATAGAATAATTGCTACTAATTAACTTACAATTATTTAGTGAGCTCAGCATAACATAATGTAGTCTGTCGTCGCATAAGGCGATGTACGAGTCAGAAGGTTGAATTAAGGCGAAGGTGTTATGTGACTCATCATGAGGAGTCGGTAAAGGAATATTTTTATATACCATGAACTTGTCCGGCGTAATAAGAGGAATTTGTAAAACAAATACGATTTTATTATTTACGTAATAAGAGCTAAGTTTAGAAATATCAATTAAAGAATGTATATTTTGTATATTAAGAGCTACAGGAAAATCCAATTTTTTACTTATTTGATTACTATGCTTAACTAGCTCATTATAGAGACTTATAGGACTAATTACGCTAGGATGTAGAATATTTACTTTAGAAAATAAGATAGAATTTAAGGTAGTATCTAGTAAATTAGAAATAGTAAGTAAAGAACTTTCAATAATATTGAGTAAACTATTTAATTTTGAGGTATATAATAATAAATTATCTGTATCCGTAATTTTAGAAAGAATATTATTCATATTATTAATTTGGGTATTTAGTTTCATTTCATTTTGATTTAATTTGTAAATAGTAGTATTAAAATTATTAATAGTAGATTTTATAACGTGTATATTATCACGCATTAAATGAAACATTTCAGATTCACTCTTTTTGCAAGACTCAATTGCAGCGTCATATTTTCTAGCATCGTCAGCGTCTAACGTGCCGAAGAAAAACTTTAAAATTTCACCACCAAATTCTAATGACCGTTTGACTTTACTTGTCTTATGATCAACAATAATATGAGACAAAGATTGCAATTTAATAAAATTAGATTGAATTAAAATGTCAATAGGACTGGAAATGTCTTTACAAGAATTTAAATCTTGCGATTGAATCTTGTTACAAAGATCGAGAGTATCGTGCAAAAGATTTTGTATTTTATTTAAATAAGGTTCTAGAGTGAATAAATCAATATGTGTAACAACTTTCCAATAGTCATTATAAAAGTTAACATAAGTAATAGGTTCAAAATAAATTCCTGGGCTATGCGATATAGGAAGGATATTTGATTCCGCGTCGCTGAGGCAAATGCCATGACAGCATAAAAGTCTGAAAAGAAAGAGACGAAATAGTTTAGGAATTAGCTGGTTTTATCTCGTTAACATGATGTTTAACGTTTTTGCGACCTATCTGTAGAGTCACGTTATGCTTATTATGTACTTTTAGAATTTTATAAGGGCCTTTCCATACAGGCGATAAGGCTTTACGTAATCTGTGATGGTGTTTTAAATACACCATATCACCTGCTTTATAAGTAACTTCACGAGAATTTGAATCATAATATTGTTTAGATCTTTCTTTACTGTTTATAAGATTTTGAATAGCTTTTTCGCGACTAAATCGCATTCTATATTGTAAAGCACGTATATATTCGTTATAAGTAGTATTACTGCTACTTTCATATAAAGAACTAGGAATAGACGGTTTGTAACCGAATAATAATTCGTGCGGCGTAAAATTAGTAGAAGAATGAGGCGTAGTATTATAAGCTAAAATTGCGGTAAATAAATAACAATGCCAATCATTCTGATTTTCATTCACGAATGATTTTAAATATTCTTTTAAAGTGGCATGTGAGCGTTCTAGCGCGCCATTTGTTTGAGGATGGTAAGGAGTAGTAAATAATGCTTTGACCTTCAAGATTTCTGTTAATTGTTTGAATAAATCAGACGTAAAGGGTGTACCTAAGTCTGTTAAAATCATTTTAGGAAAACCAAATAGAGACATAAAATGAATTAGGTTTCGAGCAATTTCGTCGCTAGTCGACGAGACCATAGGATATGCACTAGTGAATTTACTTAGATCATCTTGCAATGTTAAGATGAATTTAAAATTTTGGAAACCCGCTTCGGGTAAAGGGCCTACGATATCGAGAGCTAGTCTCTCAAACGGCTTTGTAGATGTAGAAGTAATCTCCATAGGAGCCTTGTTAGATTTTCGTAAAGGTTTGTTAATTTGACAAAGTTTACATTTTTTAACATAATATTCTATGTCAGAGCGCATTCCTTTCCAGTAATAACTGGCTTTAATACGTTTATACATCCGTTGTGAACCTGGATGACCCGCAATAGGCGAATCATGATTTTCCTTTAAAATCTTAGGAACTTCTACCGGAGTAGGATATATTAATTGATTTTTGTATATATGTATTTTAATATTAGTATTATGAAAAATATAAGAAATCATATTATAAATTTTAGTATAAGCTAGTTTAGAAAATGGATCCGAGAAATCTGATATAGCAAGATCCGTTATATTTTCACAATCAATTAAAATATTTCTTAATTTTATTAATAAATTGAAAACGTCTTTAAAATGCGTTTCTTCATAATGATGAACTTTAGAAAATAGAAAATAGTAATTTTTATCCTTAACATTAACATGCTTAATTGTAAAAGGTTCGCGTTCGGAATTTAGCAACTCGTCAGCATTTTCAAGCTGAGATATTATTTCTTCGCAATGTGGAATAGAAAAATCAAAATCTAAAGATACTGGACATGCGATATTATTTAGTTTAGATAAATGTAATCCTTGAGTACATTCTTCGATAATAGTATTAGAAATAGGAAGTTGATTTGTAAATTGACTTTTAAAATACTTTTCATAAGTTAAATTATTTAAACTTTTAATATTAATAGCGTTAACTGGGCATCGAGATAGCGCGTCGGCATTAGAATTAAGACGACCTTGTTTATAAACAATCTCATAATCGTACTCCTCGAGTTTCAAGCGCCAGCGAATGAGTCTGCTACCGGGATCTTTTACATTAAATAGCCACACAAGTGGTCTATGATCCGTTATAATCTTAAATTTATTACCATATAAGTATGGTCTAAAAGTTTTGACAGCAAATAAAATGGCTAAAAGCTCTTTCTCCGTTGTAGAATAATTACCTTCAGGCTTATTTAAAGTTCGCGATGCGTATGCTATCGGCTTGTCCTTTCCTATAGGACCTTGAGACAAAATCGCGCCTACGGCGTAATTACTAGCATCCGTAGTGACATTGAAAATTTGAGAAAAATCTGGATATTGGAGAAGAGGAGCTGAAATTAATTTTCCTTTTAAAAATTCGAATGCGTGCTGCTGTTCCGCGTTCCACTGGAAAACAGCATCTTTCTTTAAGAGACACGTAAGAGGCTTAGTTAACTTAGCAAAATTTTCAATAAATCGGCGATAATAGCCTATCAAACCTAGGAAGGATTTAATATCTTTAGAATTTTTAGGAACTGGGAAATGGGAAACGGCCTTGACTTTTTCGGGATTCGGAGAAACACCTTTATCGGTGATGATATGGCCAAGATAAGTGACTTCGTGTCTTAAAAATTCGCATTTGTCCGGCTGAAGTTTTAATTTATATTGCCGAAACTTGTCGAAAACGCGTTGTAATTTTAACATGTGATCTTGTAAGTTTTGACTGTAAATTATACAGTCATCAAGATATATAAAACAATCTAGACCTTGTAAACCTGACAATACGGTATTCATTAACCGTTGAAACGTGGCTGGGGCGTTTTTTAACCCGAAAGGCATTCTGGTAAATTCATAATGTCCAGACATGCTTGAATTTGTACTAATAGTAAACCCTGTCTTAGGGGCGTCCTTGGGACAAGTTTTAATTTGATGAAAGCCACTTGTAAGATCTAGTGTACTAAAATATTTGGAATGACCTAGTTGATCTAGGATGTCAGTGATAAGAGGCAGCGGATAGGATTCGGAAACAGAGACGTCATTAAGGCGACGATAGTCTATGACTATCCTCCACTTTTGTTTGCCAGAGGCATCGATTTTTTTCGGGACTACCCAAACTGGGGCGCTCCAAGGCGAAGTAGAAGGGCGAATGATATCTTGATCAAGCATTTTGCGAATTTGGGAATCGACCTCTTCTTTGTGACACTCAGGGAAACGATAGGATTTGACATGGATAGGTGGAGCGTCTCCTGTGTTAATAGTGTGCTCGATGGCACTCGTAAAACTTAAAGGTTCGCCGTCTAAATGAAAAATATCCGTATATGACGAAACACAATCGAGAAGAGTTTTTCTCTCCTCATGATTAAGATGAGAACAGCGAATTAAATTTAAAACTTTGTTTACGCGATCAGATTTAGAACTTGAAATAGAATTAATATTAATACAATTTTCGGAATTATTTAAACAATTACGCTCTAGTGGCGTTAATTCGACATAATAGTCCTTGATTTCGATACTTTTTTCAGTAGTATTTAAAATAGAAAGATTCACTTTATTATTAGGTTTAATTTTCACTATGCAATTAGCGACGTAAACACCTTCACATAAGGTATGATCTAGAACAAGAGCTTCATTGTTATGATACAGCTCGGGCGAGAAATTTGATACAGTGCACTCAATAACCGCTTCGGCACGAGCCGGTATGATATAAGTTGGCTGAGTGTAAACAATAGGAATATTATGATTATTTATAGTCATAGATTTAGAAGAATAATCAATATTAGACTTGAAAAAATTGCAAAAATCGCTACCGATAATTCCGTCGTAATTATTTAAATTAATATCATCATTTGTTACATGAAATTTATAATTCAATGTTTCGTTGGATATATTGAATTCCAACTGAAAAGTACCTAATGTCTCAACAGGATTTTCTGAACTATTAATGCCTTTTAATTTCACAATTTCACGTGAAAGAATTGGAATTTGTAACAAACAGGACCCCTTTATAATACTGATAGCTGATCCCGTGTCAACTAGAAAACATAGCATTTCCGGTGCATGCTTAGAATATAAGTAAGTATGAGGTAGTGACACCTTTTTACTATAATTAATTTCGTATATAGATTTAGAAATAGAATTAGGATTTAAGTTAGAATTAAGTAAATTAGAATTAGCGCGACTCAGCTTATGCGACTGAGATGTAGATTTAGGATAATTTACGCTAGATTTAGAATTAGTATAAGATTTTTGTATATTATTTTGACAATTTATTTTGCCATTAAAATTAGTAGAATTTAATTCATTTGATTGAGACGATTGAGACAATTGAGACAATTGAGACATAGAATTAGAATAATTTGAGTTAGTATTAAAAGTAACCTTTTTACATTTTTGGCATTTATTTTTACCATTAAAAATTATAGGACTCAGTTCTTTTGACTGAGATGTAGAATTAGTATGACTCAGCAGCTTTGGCTGAGATGTAGTATTTAAATGACTCAACTCTCTTGGTTGAGATGAAAATTTAGTAGAATTAGAATGACTCAGCATGTTTGACTGAGATGGACTCAACATCTTAGGTTGAGATGGACTCAATCTCGTGGATTGAGATGTAATTTGACTCAACATCTTAGGTTGAGATGTAAAATTTGAATTAGAATGACTCAGCATCTTTGACTGAGATGGACTCAACATCTTAGGTTGAGATGGACTCAATCTCGTGGATTGAGATGTAAAATTAGAGTTAGAATGACTCAGCAACTTTGACTGAGATGGACTCAACATCTTAGGTTGAGATGGACTCAATCTCGTGGATTGAGATGTAAAATTAGAGTTAGAATGACTCAGCAACTTTGACTGAGATGGACTCAACATCTTAGGTTGAGATGGACTCAATCTCATGGATTGAGGTGTAATTTGACTCAACATTTTTCGTTGAGGTGTATAGTTAAAATGACTCAGCATCTTTGGCTGAGATGAACTCAACATCTTTGGTTGAGATGGACTCAATCTCGTGGATTGAGGTGTAGATTTAGAAAAATTAGTATAAGAGTTAGAATATATCGTGTCCTTATGATTTTTATTGGATTTTGGCAGACACGGCACCAAAATCCTTTTTAATTTAAATCATCTTGAATAGATTGAGACTGATGATCATGAATAAAATTATAATTATTAGAGTCTTCACAAAGGTGTGTTGCAACAGTGGCGTGACGACGTCGTGCGTCGTTAGCATTTTCGCGGCGTTTCATATTAAATTGACGCTTGCGACATTCCATAAGCGTGTGACCCACGCTTTTACAATAATTACATGATTTAGCATAAGAATTACTATTCGACTTAGGAATAAAATTATTTTTAGCATAAGAATTATTATTAGAGTTTGTATTAAAATTATTATTAGGATTTGAATTTGAATGAAATTGAGGATTTACGTGATAAGATTTTTGAAAATTAGGCTTTTTATTTCTAAAACATTCGGATGAAATGTGTCCGAGTTTATTACAAATAGAGCACTGTCTCTGAGACCTACTGCTATTTTTAGAAAGATTAAATATTTTTTCCTCGTCAGTGGCATATTGAATTGCATCACTGAGGGTTGTAGGATTTTTACACCTTACAATAGTGGAAATAGAAGAATTTAAGCCCAATAAAAATGTATTTAATGCGAGGTCTTCCATAGCGGCTATTCGACCAGGAAGTTCTACCTCATTTTTAGTGCTATAATGAATATCTGACTGAATTCTTGTTAAAATTTGTTCGACTCTGAGGGAGTATTTAATTACATCTTCGTTAGGCAATTGCCTAGAATTTTGTAAATCCGACAATAAATGTGTTGCATGTTTCTTTTCACCGAAAGTTGAACGTAAAAAGCTTTTTAATTCTTGCCAACTAGAAAAAGTTTTTAAGCTACAAGCAACCTGTGCTTTTCCCTCTAATTGAGAAATAATAAATTTTGATAAAATTAATTGTTGATCGGGGCTAGCTAAAAGCATTGCATTTTCACAATTTGTGAGAAATGCGGGGAGTGATTCTCTGTCCCCATTATATGGTTTAATAAATTTAGTTAAAAATGTTAAAGTAATTTTTTCGGACATTTTGTTTTCCTCAGATGACTCTCCTTTGACTGACATTAAAATTTATGTTATGCTGAACTTTCTATTAAAAGTATAAAAATATATTTTAGGATACAGTGAAAATTTAGTAATTTAAAATAGAAATTAGAATTAATTTTAGAATTAGAGTCTATAATTTTATTTTGATTTAAAAGTTCACGATTTAGGATTTCACGATTTAGAACACTTTAGGATTTAGCACTTTAAGATTTTGGGACTTTTCAGATTTAGCACTTTAAGATTTAGAATTAGGATTTAGAAACACAAAACACTCACAGTAACACGCTGATAACCTGCATGCCGTGGTGTGGGAACTGGAGTCCGCAACTGGAGTCTGCAACGAGACTTTTCCTGGAACTGGGGCGGATCTGTTCTGCCCGGTGTGGTGAGTTAGACCTGGAGCTGGAGTGGAGCGGGCTCAGACAGCGCTGCTGCTGAGGCTGCTGATGTTGACCTTCGTCCTGGTGGGGTGTAGCTGGAGCGGGCTCAAGGCTAAGGCCTGAGGCTGACCGTCGTCCTGGTGTGGAGTAGTCGGAGCGGGCTCAAGGCTAAGGCCTGAGGCTGACCGTCGTCCGGTTCTGGAACAAGCTCACGCACAGAGCGGAGGCTTACTGGTATCCAGGTGTAAACTGGCTGGAGCAGGCTCACACAAAAAGCTGAGGCTTATTGTCGTCCAGATGTAGCGGAGCGGGCTCGCGCTTTCAATAGCGGAGTCTTACCGTCGTCCAAAATTATGAGACAGTGACAGGGGTGCCTGGTTCGGATTCCTGGTCTTTTTGACTCTCGTCGTAAGACTTTCTACGGAATCCCACTTCTGACACCAATTTGTTAGGCGGCCGTCCCTGTTTGTCTTTTTAAAAAAAAAACTACACTTTACACTTAACTACTTTATTAACTTTAACACACACAAACTACACTATGACTTCCCACAGATTATACCGGGTGCTAATAAATGCACTGTTCGCGGCGGCTTCCAGAATCTAACTGAATATTATAATTAATAATTAAAAGAACCTGAGACAAAAATGCTAAGTAAACGGAAAATAGTAAGCGCGTGGTAAAAGTGCTGTATTAGCTTATGCTACATACTAGCTAGGGTTGTAACAGCACGTTTCAAACACAAGTTTCCAACCGCTGATACTACACGCTACTCAAATTGAGGGATGCTTATGTCACGTACTGTCTCTCTGTCGAGCAGTGAGCGTGCTAACCTCAGTGTGGACAGTACTTTTTTCGTAGGTACCTAATAAATTATACGGCTAATTTATTTTTTAATACAAACTATAAATGAGGATTCCTATAGGGTAGCGGTAAACTATAGCATTTTAAATGTTTTGGAAAAACCGTACTTTTTTAGAAAGCTAGTCGTACTTTTTTCCTTAATCATACTGGCAATACTGCCGACCACGGCAAACCCAATAGGGAGGGTAGTAATTTATGTATACACTTTGTATAATCATCCATGATCCAGGGACGCAAAAAACTTATTGTTCCTTTGGCAGGATTCGAACCGATGAGCAACGAAGCTAAATTACTGAGAGGTGATTTTTACACTTTAACATTATTCACATTTCTCACTTCCCACGTAAAATGCAAAAGAAACATATTTTCGCGCGGACAAACAATAAGGACGCTGGCACTTACTCCAATTTAGTTAGTAGTTGGAACAAAAGGTCACATACAAAGTTGCGCCGCGGGCGGTGGGGGCCGGAGAGGGAGGGCAGCTTTACTTTTTCCCTTTAATCGTTGTACCGTGAACGGATTTCGCACTTTTTCCTTTTCCTTTAAACCGAATCATGTTTTTTTAATACAAGCAATTGCCGTGTCCATAATAATAATAGCTCCCGTCACCGATTTCGGTGTCGGTAGCCGATTTCCGGCCAGCTACGCAGGAGTTATTTTATAGTGCCCAAGTATGTGCGCAATACAGAAAGACACTCTTCCTTTTACTCTCATAACCCAGTGGGACGGCAAACGGACACGAATGTCGAGAGAACAGGCGCAGGGCCGACTTTTTACATGCCCATCCGAAGCATGGATCATCTTTCTTGTCAGACAATCAGGTGATCAGCCTGCATTGTCCTAACCAAACTTGAAAACATCTTTTTGTTGTTCCAACGCGGAAATCGAATCCACGACCTTCGGGTCGAATGCGAAGCTCAGAACCACTAGACCACGGAGGCGCTTGTCCACAATAATACATATGTGGCGGTACAAGTAGCGCCACAATCCTGCATCGCGCTATCGAAGTTTTCGAAGTACAGCGCTTTATTATTTGAAACCTAGTACAGTGAGCTCCGGCCTGACGGAGCATACCATCTCGCTCGGTCGGAGATCTCCCTTTGGGGATTCCAGTGGTACTCCCACCACACACATACGTCGATACGTAATAAATTATTAGATTACTTAGCTATCTATTATTTATATTTGGATGATATGTAGCTGCAACAATATGTTGTTTTTGTACTGTGTCCTTAATAAAGCAATTTCAAAGACGTATTCAAAAATATTCGTTTATTATTATCAATTAGGCTACGTCAAAGTATGAAAAATGGCTGTCGCGCTTGGCAAGTTCTTAAATTTCAGAGATATAACAGAAATTCAGTGAACTGTATAATAAAACGAACGAGTGAAGTTGCAGCGCATAAATCAGGATTACGAGCGAGTTCACCCGCGGCAACTTCGCTCGGGACATAATTGCCATTGATATTAGCCTAATTAATATTCCTTATACGTGCGGAGTGTGTGGGGAATGACTAATACCTGTACCTCTAAATTATACCGCCTTTGTAGCATCTGCTCACCTACGGTTAGGTAAATATATTGCCAGGCGGGGCTGATAGCCCAAGACGACATATGAAAAGTATGGTCCACTTAAACAGTAAAAACTCACAAAAACAGTATGTCTAGCTTATATTATTAAACGTAATCACACTAATACTATAAAGGCGACAGTTTGAGTGTGAGTTTGCTAGTTTTTAATACACATCCAGTTCTAAGCACTGAGCCACATATACAAGGTGTTAAATAAATGAGTAATAATACTTTAGGGTGAGTATGTGACTAGAGTATACTGTAAAAGTAAGAGACTGAAAGACTTACATGTGTGTATGAGAAACGACCCAACATCATTAATTTTTCCACATAATAATTTAAAAAAAGTACCTCTTTCAGCGCTGGTACTTTCTCAGTAAACCTTATATACCGGACCCATACGCATTATTATCACTCATTAATATTATACCCTGCATATTATTCCTACCAGTTAACCTGTATTTAATACTTTTCGCAAATAATGTTTCGGAATTCGAAACTTTTATGAGTTTGTAACATATCCAAGACAATAAAAATATGTTTGTAGTTAATTGAATCAGACGTTACTTAAAATTTTTGTAACCATAAATCGTCAAGCAAATAGATGTCTGTTTTTAACATTTTATTAAACTCGGCGAAATTGGTTACACTTAACCAAAAGTAAACAGAGATACACTATGTGTGACAAAGTTACGTGCGGTCGATGCGGGCGGGGGCTGCGGTCACCGCCGGCACACAGCGGGCGAAGCGCGGCAGACATGTTGGATTAAATATGGCCGCCCTAATGACGAACATTAATTGCTATACCGTGTTCAGATCCAATTTGATATACCCGTAAACAAAACATATGTTTACGCCTCTATAGTTTAGAACTTAACTCTCGACTTAGTATGTATAATATATATTTGTATAAATTTGACCCTGCGCGAAATTAACCGTTGATTAAACTTGTTCGTTAATTCAACGCCCATCTCTAGTTTTAAAACTTTAATTCATACTAATATAACGTTAAACAATTCTTCTTCTATCATATTAGATTTATAAACTGTTACGTTAAAACGTTAACATGAAACCAACCGTTGATTGAACTAGTTCGTTAATTTAACGCCCATCTCTAGTTTCAACTCTTATATGTGCTAGGACTGAGCAGTATAATATGTTATTAAACTTTACGAACAAAGTCATGCCGTAAACGTAAACAAATAAAAACTTTCCATGAGCCAGAATAGGGTTGCTGCTTATACTATATTTTATAGTAACGTACCATTTTTTAGTAAATTGTATTTAATATAATGGGAAATACATAATAATATAGTATAATGCTATCTATTCATCGCAATAAAACAGATTTTTTTTTTATTATTTGCTGTGTCCTTTGTAGTTTCTGGCATATATGATTTAGCCGCCAGATCAAGTGGAATTCTATGAAACGTTAATATCAATTTTATCAATAAAAAAAATGTGTACTATATTTCCTCCAGACATTTCTAACGGTAACTAATATACTTAAAATTGACTTCACGGAGGCGCAATAACAAAAATGAATGATAATAAAATCAGGGAAGGAAGTTTAGTGTAACATATCTATCATTCCCATCCATTAAATTTCAATTAGGATAATGTCGAAAAACTCTCTAACGCTAAAACGTAAGGACCGTATTTACGTAAAATCAACAACCGTGTCCATAACACAGCTACATCCCTTTTCCATTAGCTGAAGAAACTGCAACGTCAAAGAAGTGTTATATAGTAAAACACAAACTACTTTATTTGATATTTTACATTTATAATTACTTAAAATACACGACCGGTTTCGACATAGTCATCGTCAGGTGTGACTATGCCGAAACCGGTCGTGTATTTAAGTAATTATTAATGTAAAATCTATACTTAATATTATAAAGTGGAAGAGTTTGTTAGTTTGTTTGTTGGTTTGTTTAAGCGCGCTAATCTCAGGAACTACTGGTCCAATTTGAAAAAATCTTTTTTTGGTGGATAGTCCATTTATAGAGGAAGGCTATATAACATTACTCTGCGACCAACAGGAGCGAAGCGTCAGTGAGAAATGTTGCAAAAACGGGGAGACTTTCGTTGCGTGCGCTGCATAAATGGTTCGCTCAAGAACCACGCGAACGAAGTCGCGGGAACAGCTAGTATCAAATAAAGTGAAAAAAGGAGCAAGTAGTTTGTGTTTTACTATATCACATGAATTTCCACCAAGAACCAACAGTACATTCAATAACATATTCAAAGAGGTGGCTAGTGGCAACCCTGCCGCGCGTCACACGTCACAGAAGTATATGATCAAGTTCGGCAGTAAAGCGCCGCCGTCAGTTCTAGCGAAAATAATGCTCATTGTACTTTACAACAAAAGATGGCCGACTTGTTCCCTCCGACAAACGTCGATGCTGTAGTTTATACAATTACGCTTATGAAGAAACATCACGCCCACAGAAATAAATCAAGATAGAACGGCGAAGTAGGCGTGGCACCCGTGTCAAAACTATGCACTATATTGCATGCTTATCAAAAAACTGCTTCATTACGCAACGGGACTCGTGCACCTGCGTTCGCGCCGTAAAAACATTAAAAATTATACTAAAATATGCCTTATTGTGCTGTTTCCAACTGCAAAAACAAAAGTAGCGACTTTAATATGCAGAAAGGAAACATTTCTTATCACCAGTCAGTATTGAAATTCATTAAAAATTATATTAATTGAGAAACCAAATAATTGTTCTACTTATACCATGATCATTAAATAGGAACATAAATTATATTGTCTTCCGTTGAAATTAATATCCATTGCTGTTCATATACAATGCTCGTATTCAAAAGCGTAATATGCGCGCGCAGTGTACAACGAACTGTACGAAAAAATATTATCACCTGGATCGGTAATATCGTAGCGGTCATAGGTCAGATAAAGTGCTGTGATTGGTCATCGAATGGGATAGTGATTGACATTATCGTGTATCGATTACTTTTAGGACTTATCGATAAATTAATTTAATTTTCCTACAAATAAATTATTATTTGTACGAAAATTAAATTAATTGTAATAATTAGTAAAAATAAATGTATGCAATGTTTTAAAGACTTTAGTGCGTATATGCCTACATATATATTGCATGTCTTTTTTATACTTTTATTTGACGACTAGCTGACCCTTGCCTACTTCGTTGAGCATAAAAACAGTTTATGATGAAATTCAACTTTTACCACGTTTTATAGTGACTGATGTTTTATGTCAAGTCACACGGGAACGCTGTCGAATGAAATAAATAGCCATAGCATATCATATAAGCCATAGCTAGGCTTCTATTTTAGGATGCAAACTAGATCCAAATATTTTGAGAACAAGTTTTGACCACCCAGTAACCAGAGACCTGTCGATAATCTAACGTGGGTATCCCCTCACTATTCGACACGCACACTAAAAAAATGACGTCACACTGTGGGCGGGGCTTATCGTAAAAATGACACGCGCGAAATGTAAGTGCATACGACATCGTAACCGTTCTATCTTGATATATTTCTGTGATCACGCCTGTTTCTTCCATACAAAAATAGAGGTCTACGCGACCACTGTTCCCCCCCTGGATAGTGCCGCTAGAGTAACAACTTTTTTCCTGATTATCTACGTATGTTATTTGTACGTCCCTATTTTTACCTTTTTTTAAATATGAATTGTTTAAGGAGATATGGTCGTTCAAAAATCTTAAATAATTGACCGGCCTTTTCGCTGTCATCAAACATCTAGGAAAGAAATTTGACTACATTATACAATAAAATGAAAACATAGAAACCTATCTAAAGCCTTTTTTTAGTTTTTAATGAAAAAAATATCTAAATCAGTTAAGTTTTAAAGGAGGATACAGGAATCCCTCAAACGTCGACTTTTTGTACTTTTAACAGATAATTTCAGTTCGAGCTGGAGTTGTCTCTATCGCGCTAGTGTTGACTAGCTAAGGGACTGCGAGACAGCAATAGATTTTATAAATACCTATTTTGTGTTTCCTTCAACCGTGAGGTTTCCTCTTTAAGCTCACGGCATCCTTTTTCTTTCTTTCTTTGTAGGCCGATGTTCCATCCGATTTCTATGACCGATTTTGTGACCTACTTTTCGTAGGGCGTGAGCGTTGCACTATTGAAATAAGTATGTTCTATTTTTTACCTAAAAAAGCATGCGAGCACCCTTGCTTATTCTCCGTTTAGTTATTATAAATGTTCTAGTCGGAAAAGACTAAGAAAACTAGTAACATTGAGTAAAAATATATCTTTACTAGCTGACCCCTGCCCACTTTGTTGAGCATAGAAAAGGTTTCTAAGTCCCGATTTGACCAACGCATGTAAGTGTTAGCGGCTTGTTAAAATACCATGCCTTCTCATTCATTGATAGGAATTACGAGAGGAACAACATGATATTTAACGAAGGATTAACTTTAACATTGCTTGGTGAAACACACCCTTAACCTTCCAGGGGCTTCCACGAATATTTCAAGACTAAAAATAGCCGAATCGGTTCGGCCCTTCTCGAGTTTTAGCGACACTAATGAACAGCAATTCATATTTATATATAAAAAGATATTATTATACATTTGGTAAACTTTTGTAACAGTTAAATTAAATCGCACGAAACACGACTTAAAGCTAAAATCCAAACAGAACTTTAAATTACAAAGTGCTATAGAAATATTCTACCTATTTTTTGGCAGACGTTTAAATAGATTTAAATTAAGTGCTTATTGAGATTAATATTTCAAAATGAAAACAAAAAGCTTTTAACAAGCCAAGTCGTTTCAAACTTTTAAGCAGGTCCTGCCAAGTATTCTTACCATTAATAATAACATTAAAGCATTCTGTTAAATTATTATATTAGCGCGTGAAGCTTAAGCTTTGAATACAGTTTCACGAGAATTGTGGAAACGGATGGGAATGAAATTTGTTAAACTTTGTGTACAGAAAGGTACCTCATATTATGAACTTTCACTACCGGCATCTGATGCAAATTCACATGCCCGACGCATGGGTCAGACAATCAATTAAAAAAAATTGTATTGGTTGTTCCAACGTAGAATCGAACCCAACGTAGAATCGAACCCACTACCTAAGAAACGAGAGCCGAGATCTAAGCCGCAAGACCGCGAGGCATTTTATAAAGTAATTGCAATTACCAATTGTAATAATGAACCATACAAGAGTGCATGCTTGCACCTTTGGTTCCAAGCATTCTCAAAATTATTTGTGACGACTGTAAGTTAGTCTCGTCCTAACCTCCAACTAGAATGGTTAATTAAAATTAGTATATTGAAAAGTGTAATTAGTTTATATTTGAAGGGACAATATAATACTATAATCGGGACTCCACGTTTCATTTGTTTCTTCAACACTAAACTCTCTACCAATTACCATAAATAATAGCTCCCCTTACCCGTTTCGGTGTCGGTAGCCGATTTCATTGAAACCAGGCCAGCTACGCAGGAGTTATTTTATGGTACCCAACTGTGTATGAGCAATACACAAAGACACTCTTTCTTCCTTTTATTCTCATAACCCCGAGGGACTGTAAATCCGACACGACTGGCGAGAGAACAGGCGCAGGAACGACTTTACATGCCCATCCGACATTTTTTGTTGTTCCAAGTCGAGAACGAAGCTCTGAACCACTAGATCACGGAGGGGCAATTACCATAGACAAATTTCGAGCACAGGGTAACCTCTTGCACTAATAATATAATTTATAATAACATCTGCGTTTAGTGTTTCGTGTTTACGTTCCTGTATCGTCAATCTCAGGTGGAGGCGCTGTGGTGGGTGTACCGGGCCGGGGGAGCGGGGAGCGGGGAAGGCTGAGAACTATTAATTTTGCCAGACCTAACTTACCTACGCTTCGTACAGAGTACAGACAGCACAAGCATTCATGTACTATTATTTACTGTCTGCTTTCTTTGTAGAGCAAATTTTGAATTTAAACATATTTTTGTACATAAATATTAGCTGACCCTAATAATAGCTGAGCTGGACTTCTAATAATATTTCAAGACTAAAAGTAGCCGAATCGGTTCAGCCAATCTCGAGTTTTAGCGAGACTAACGAACAGCAATTCATTTTTATATATACAGAGTGTGAAAAGAACAGTCACTATAACTTTGAGAAACGATTATACCACCTTTCCTCATTTTGTAAAATGTATTTTTTTGTCAAAAACATTTTTTTTACTTTTTACCGTTTCTTATTTTTGTAAAAAAATATAATATAATCGTATCTCAAAGTTATAGTGACTGTTCTTTTTACACCCTGTATTTTTCTGGTGTCCGGCGTCGCTTCGATACTACATCAGTGTGAGAAGAGCCTCACACCTAGACCTAACGTGAGGTATTTGCGGACCGTACTGCGTGATGTCTGTGTAAACAGCGCACAGATTACGGCACTAATATATAATTAGTAAGCCTATTTCGGGTGTTTGCTTTAACTTAACGTATGTTGATTTATTAGGTATTGAGAGTTCCATGGTCTAGTTGTTAAGAGCTCCCGACTCGGAGGTCGTAGGTTCGATTCTCGAACAACAAAATTGTTGTCATCAAGTTTGGTTACAACAATGCAGGGTAATCACCTGATTGTTTGACAAGAAAGATGATCCATGCGTCGGATGGGCATGTAACAAAGTCGGTCCTGCGTGTGATCGATCTCCCGCCAGTCGTGTTTTCCGTCCCACTGGGTTCTCGTAGCCCATAAAAGGTGATGGAAGAGAGAGTGTTACTGTGTATTACGCACTCACTTGGGCACTATAAAATAACTCCTGCGTAGCTGCCCTGGCTTCAATAAAACCCGCCACTGTCACCGAAATCGGTGTGGGAGGCATTATTATTATTAGGCATTGTATGCAGGTCTATCACTTCATCAAAACTATATTATTGCTAAATCGTTGTTGTAAAAATTATTAGCAAAAAATTTACTGATTCAAAATTAAGGATTGAAAATGCCGAAAACTATGTTTATTTGTAACTGTCGCGACGCCGTAAGCCAAAGATTTTTAATCTCGCCAATGTGGCTGACAAAAAGTGAGACAACACGTTTTTTGTAACTTATGAGATAGGAGGAGGATATGAGATACATCATACAAGATAGTACCTAAAAAACATAATACTAGTTCAGATGTTTACGGGATAAATTGAAGTGCGATAGCGTAGATATTATTATCATTAGTTTGTACATTTATCTTTCACCAAACTTATCCCGGTAAGCCTCTTCATAGTTGTGACAGAGCGCTGCCACGAAACGGGAAATTAGCCGCACTTGCTCGCAGTGACAGCTCCGTCTTAGTGGTCCCGAGCCCCTGAGCACAGATGCCAACAGCCCCAGAGATAAATATATTAAGTGTCAGTAACCGCAGCTACTTAGGTCCTAATTGCTTGGTATAAATGATGAGAATTATCGAAAACAGTTTATGAAGATGAAATTATTTTTGAAAACCAAAACATGTTTTTCTCCGAATATCAAAACCAAAGTTAGTAATTTATTATTAAAAGCAAATAAATTTATCAGTTTGAAATGTCCACAAAAACTCATTTTTAATATTTTTATAAAGATCAGCGCAGCAACTTAGTCTTTAAAAGCTATAAGCTACGACACCGTAGACGTTACATCAACTACTGGTACGCTTTCGTAGGAAAATAATTATTCGCCATTGTAGCACATGTGATCTTTCGTAGCACAAGATTGCTACGTTTTCGTAGCCCTAAAATATTCATTTTGTAGCACCTACGGCTACGCTTTTTTAAAACAAGATTGCTACTCTTTTGTAGCCCTTATTATTGATTTCGTAGCACTTATGACTACACTTTCGTAGCGCAACATAGCTACACTTTCGTAGCAAATGATAGCTACACTTTCGTAGCGCATGATAGCTACACTTTCGTAGCCCTTATTATTGATTTCGTAGCACTTATGACTACGCTTTCGTAACACAATATAGCTACACTTTCGTATCGCAAGATAGCTACACTTTCGTAGCGCATGATAGCTACACTTTCGTAGCGCACGATAGCTACACTTTCGTAGCCCTTATTATTGATATCGTAGCACTTATGACTACGCTTTCGTAACACAATATAGCTACACTTTCGTATCGCAAGATAGCTACACTTTCGTAGCGCAAGATACCTACACTTTCGTAGCCCTTATTATTGATTTCGTAGCACTAATGACTACACTTTCGTAGCGCAAGATAGCTGCACTATCGTAGCGCATGATAGCTACACTTTCGTAGCGCAAGATAGCTACACTTTCGTAGCCCATATTATTAATTTCATAGCACTTATGACTACGCTTTCGTAGCACAATATAGCTACACTTTCGTATCGCAAGATAGCTACACTTTCGTAGCGCAAGATAGCTACACTTTCGTAACGCATGATAGCTACACTTTCGTAGCGCAAGATAGCTACACTTTCGTAGCGCACGATAGCTATACTTTCGTAGCACACGTTTACTACGCTTTTGTAAAACAATATTGCTACGCTTTCTTAGCCCAAGAATGTAATGTGTTCGTAGCATATATTGCTACGTTTTCGTAAAAAAATTTGCGACGCTTTCGTAGCCTCAGAATATTATATTGAGTTCGTAGCACAAGATTGCTAGGCTCTCATAGCTCTAAAATATTATATTATGCGTTCGTAGCTCAAGACTGCTACGCTTTCGTAACCCCCAGAAAGTTATGTGTTCGTAGCAAAGACTGCTACGATTTCATAGCACATGAATTCTACGCAACATATAAATGCTAAAAAATTATTTCTAAATATTATACTTTTAATTAAAACTCCAAGACCGAACGTGCTCAAAGAAAATGTATTTAGTAAAGAAAAAAATATTTTACGACTGTTATTTTCGAGTGCGGTCCAACTTATACGCAAGTCACCGAACCAAAATCTGGTTCATTAATAAATATAAACTTCGATCTCGACTTAAACGACTTTTTACTTTGAATAAACAAGTTTCAAAGTGTTTTAGCTTTTTTGGTGATTTTATATTTCTTTTGATAATTTTAAAAGGTCGTTAGCAATAATATACAACAACACATTCAAAAAGCAAATATAATTCAAATAACATAAATCCAATAAAATGGATTTAAAATACTGAAAAGTATTTCAATTGCCAAATTAATTGAATAGTGTAGTGACTGCAGTAGAATTAATACTAGCTAATAGCCGTCATTAAATTATTAGTAATTGTTAAACTGCCCGGAAAATATCAGTCAGTTTGCTGCACTTAATGTACTGTGTTGTCCAGGGCGGCGATTCTCGGGCAGTGGAAAAACGTTCATACTCGAATAAAACGTCAACATTCGGAAATTTTAAGAACGATGCACACTTGGTGTATTCTCAGAACACACTGAAAAAAATCCGTTTATTACTTATTTAATCATAAGTGTGGAATGAGCAAAGAATACTCGTTCTTAGGCTGCCGGCATAAGTGTGAAAATTCTTTGTACATTTTTAAGTGATAAGAGTTCATTTTGTACAATATGCGTACGCATATTTCGCTGCTAAGAAAAATCGTTCTTGTTAGAGGGTAATAAGAGTAAAAATTCTTTACTATTGCTTAATACTTTTATAAGTTGTTATATTTTAAACGGCTTATTTTGTACTTGTTAGTTGCGTTTTGCAGGTCGATGAAGTAACGTGTTTTTATTATTTTACTTGACTAAATGTTTCGTATTTTAATTGTTTTGGTGGTGCGTTTAGGTACAATATCGTTGACTTTTAAAGCGTCAATAATTATTGATTATTATAATAATAATTAATTATTTTTATTGTAGACGTAAATATATTAACTATTATATACACATTAATAAATTATATAAATACTAGCTGACCCGTGCCCACTTCGTTGAGCATACAAACCGTTTCGCCGAATCGGTTTAGTCGTTCTTGTGTTATGCGCTTACCAACATATTTTGCGATCCATTTTTATATTATAGAAGATGTAAGGAAACGTAGTGATTATATTCTCTTTGATGTATGCTTCACTTCGACAGTTCGATTGGTAATTGTTCTATTGGTACCCCAGAATAAGTGTTTCATGAATCGTTAGAACTTTTCGGTAGTAGAACGGACAACTTCATACATACCTATTATGGCGGCTGGTAGGTTATCAAATTGGTGGTGCACTTTTCTTACTTAACTTTAAAAAAACTTAGCGTTAAAAAAACGCTATGGGAAACTTCAAAGACATAAATAAAGTGATTTTCTTGTAAATATTGTCCGAAATATTAATATTTTATATGGGTAAGTATAATATTATGTAGGTATTATAAACGTATCAATTACGTATTTCGTCAATCATAGATAGTTAAAATAATTTTTACCCGACTTCGGCGAAGTCAAAAGGAAGGGTACATGATTTTGGCAGTCTATGTATGTATGTAGGTATGCATCCCTCGCAGCAGCTAAACTACTGGTCAAAATCCAAAAAAATCTAAATTTAAAACTTTTTATTTCCATAAAGATTATTAAATAACACATATAGAATTGTCCTACATGATGCCTACCACCGGTTCGGAAACTAGCCCGGCGAGAAGAACCGGCGCCGGCGTAAGAAACTCGCGCGGGGCCATCTTTAGCAAGGTCCGAGACTATATGAATTTCATTATCTTAATTTAATTTTTAGAATATAATTTTTTAAGTTTAATTTTGAAAATCTAAAATCGTTTTTTAAATATTACACCCACTCTCAATAATGACAACATTTGAGTAATAAAAACTACATAATAAGTTGCTAAAATTAGTAAAAACTGTCAGCTGTTCTTTTGTCGCTTTATGATAATAGCCCACAATAAACTTGACTGTCGGCATCATGCATAGTGAACTTTCTAAGAAATTCGTTCTTTTGTTTACAAATTGGGATTGCTTGCACGTGTTGACTGTTTTTGACCATTACTAATAAGTAGGAGTCATGGATTAATTATCTAACGTTAACATATTCTTAGTTGGTCACAAACTTTCAAACGGTAAGCGTGGCTAGTAAAAGAAAATCACTGTGTATTGATGAAAAAGTTTTACTGATACGCGCAATAGAAACGGAAAATATGAGACATATCTACTAACACTACTCTGAAATAAACTTTATTTTACATACATACATACATACATAGTACATTATACATACATACATACATACATACATAGGTACATTATACATACATACACACATACATACATACATACATACATACATACATACATACATACATACATACATACATACATACATACATACATACATACATACATACATACATACATACATACATACATACACACATACATACATACATACATACATACATACATACATACATACATACATACATACATACACACATACATACATACATACATACATACATACATACATACATACATACATACACACATACATACATACATACATACATACATACATACACACATACATACATACATACATATATACATACATACATATATACATACATACATACATACATACATACATACATACATACATACATACACACATACATACATACATACATACATACACACATACATACATACATACATACATACATACATACATACATACATACATACATACATACATACATACATACACACATACATACATACATACATATATACATACATACACACATACATACATATATACATACATACATATATACATACATACATACATACATACATACATACATACATACATACATACATACATACATACACACATACATACATACATACATACATACATACATACACACATACATATTACATACATACATAAACTGACAAATTATTTATTTGTACATGTGGATGCGGACATCTACCGGTCCTTACCACTCGTTGGATATCGGGGACTTTTACACGATTTACTTCGACTGTGAAGATCTGAGAATACACAAGTGCGCATCGTTCTTAAAATTTCCGAATTTCGATGTTTTATTCAAATATTAACTTTTTTCCACTGCCTGAGAACCATGCGCATTACGTGTTTTATAAACCGCTCGAACGTTTCGGTAGAATGGAAAAAATCATGAACAAATGTCATGCGGAAAATATTCTAATAGCGAGAATCGCCGCCCAGGAGTTATAATAATATCAATAGACACTTCACGCTACGTCAATCTGGTCCCGTACTAAATATCCGAAGAACTCGTGTCACCATACGAAATATATTTAATATTTTACTATACTTTTATACTATACGTTTTTTTTTATTATATTTTACACATTTAAATACACATCCATGACCGAGGAACGTAGATTTTTCTTTGTGTCTTTGGTAGGATTCAAACCTCCGGCTTGAGCACCGACGCGCTCAACCACTGCGCTACAGAGGTTATGTACGTGGTTGTATAAAACTAGATATAGTTTGGTTTACTTTCGACGAACTCGGGTGTTTTTTATTATATTTGATATGACAGACGCTAAAGAAGTTTTGTTAAAATTTTTATCAAATCAGTGGTTTTGTTTGTCCATATACGAGTATAATGCACTGCCAAACCCTTTAGATCACGACATATTACATTTAATAATATTGATAAGTTCCCTAAGTATTTCTTTCTTTAATCAATAGTGAAGAATGTCAATCTGTAGCGC
The DNA here is from genome assembly GCA_905187575.2 of Celastrina argiolus. NCBI lineage: Eukaryota > Metazoa > Arthropoda > Insecta > Lepidoptera > Lycaenidae > Celastrina > Celastrina argiolus. The sequence goes on from LR994585.1 coordinate 1,041,457, forward strand.
TTAAAGTTATAAAATTAATTCTTCTATTCTATATTTACCTGCTAAAATTCCGATACTTAATACTAGTATAATACTTAACTAAAACTAACTATAACTTACGAGTAAACTTGTATACTAATGTATGATTGGAACAGTTACAGCGCTTTCAAATTTATTTGATCCAATATCGGAGTGATATATCTGTATTTGTTACAATATATAGCTATTGATACGATATCTGATATCGGATCGGATAATGTGAAAACGCTATTAGTTCACTCAATTTTTCCATCGTGTAGTGGACAAAACGGGCAACTGGATGGGGACATAATGATACATCGTATCACCATATTGTGGTGTAGTGACAGATGGACATAAAGACAGTCAGACTGACTGACTGATAAACATGATCTTGGGCATCCAAAAAACTTAGTTGCATTTAAAGCTTTTATTGGTTATGTAAACGCGTCTAGGCTAAATATCATTACAATATAATTATTGTTAAGGACGAAACTTTTTTGTTACTTCTGCAGGATCACGCGTTCGGTTTGAGTACCGACGCTCTCTGAGCCACAGCAGTCCAAAAATAAAAACGTGTAGGTGTACTCTTTTTCTACCTAAACGTCTTTACATAAGCAGTAAAAAGTGCCCCAGTTCGTAATCATAACATATTTCCATAATTCAAAATGGCCGAAATATATTAATATAACCGCGTCAATGTAATCTCCACCTTACACCTAAGCAATAGAGTGTATCTTACCACGTCAATGATCTGCTGGAGCGTGAGGCCGAACTTGACCTCGAGCGGCTCGCTCTCGTTGGCGACGGGCCGCTCCAGCGTGTTGTAGGAGGCCAGCAGCGCATTCAGCAGCCGCTTCTCGTGCGGACCTTGCTCCGTCACTGGAAGAGGAAAGGAAGTAACAATAAATAAAAAAAATCGATATGGTATGCTCGGTCAGGCCGAAGCCGTACTAGTTTACAGATGTTGTATATACAGCGCCGGACTTAGAAAAGTTCGATAGCGCGATGCTGGATTGTGGGGCTAGTAGTACCGCCACACTATGTTACTTGCGGAACTATTACGAATCGATTGACACCTTATTTAATAAAATCGGACCAGTAGTTTAACCGCTACGTGGGAACACAACATTCATAGACTGCCAAAGTCATAACCCTTCCTTTTTGCTTCGCCGAAGTCTGGTAAAAATCCAAATGAAACTTAACAACCTTTTTTCGGAAAGTCAACAAATATAGGCTACTATCGGTTCAACCTAGCCCGCGCAGGTCATGTGAGGTCAAGCACTTAACACAAAGTGAGATAATAACTAGAGGTCGCCACTGTTCTGAAATTAGACGATAATTCAAATTTAAAATCATATGTTTCTACTTATTTAGGGTTCATTTGCCTCTTAGATTCGGATTAAAAATATTTAAATACGGAACATAGAAGAATATGTTGTTATACAAAATATGCTTTTAATAGTTCAAGATGACCTCTATAGTCATAGAAGTCATTTTTGTTGCGGTTTACGGTTTATGATTATAAATAATAACTATAACAGTTAACAGGAAAAGTGAGTTTTAAAATACATATGTGCACTGTCCCAACTCCCACGCGACAAAAGTGAAGGAGTAAATTTTTAATACACTTTCAATACAACAACAAAGTTGCTAATTGTATAAGCGATGCTCTCAGGGAGGTGCAGTATCGGCAGAGTTCCGACGAGGCTAGTTTCTAAATATTTACGCCGCACCACAGAGCCTCAAAATATTTCAACAAAAGTGACCACTTCGACAACAGATGTGTTTGAGACCCGTATTTGCACGTGTGTATATATATATTTTGATATTGTGTCTTGACGAGTGGTAGCTTTTTTAACCTCCGACGCAAAAGCGAGGTGTTATAAGTTTGACGTTTCTGTGTAAATTTGTATGTGTATGTCTGTGGCATCGTAGCTACCAAACGGATGATCATCAGCTGTACCACAGCTGAATATGAAGGTTCTAAACACAATGACATTTGTGTCCTCTTAATCCAAGTCACACAGAGCTAAAGCAGTTTTCACGTCAAAAGAAAAGTAACTAAATATTCAACATTTAAAAAGCACAGCTCAAACTTAAGTAACACCTGCGGAAATTATATAAAATCCAACTGAAGCAATTCTCTAACCATTCAAAAAGTTTCCCGTAGTTAAGTTCGTGAAATCGTTTAATGAATAATAAATCTGAATTAATTTTTTAGTAATTCGACGGCAATGACTACCTTTCATCATAATTTATATTCTTCAGAAGTCGTCATCATCATTTCAGTTAGTCCACCAATGGACATAAGCCTCCCCCAATGTATTTCATGGGGGCTAGCCTATCGTCGCTTTACCTTCAGTACCTCGTATCTATAAAACTACAACTTTTCAGTAGAGTAAAAAAACTGAACCTCATTTAAACCAAAAATAAAATCTAAATTTACTAATTTTTTGACTCTAATGAAAAGTTGTAGTTTTATAGATACGAGGTTGTGAAAGAAAAGCGACGATTTATTTATTTATTTATTATTTTATAGTTAATTAAAACGGGTGACCCCAATTACATTAATTAACTTATATCTAAGTACAATTTAAACATACTGACAAATTATAAACTAAGTAATTAGGAACACAGTATACATTTATATTTAGATTACAATTAACTAACTATATAAGAAACTCTTTCATACTTTCTCTCACAAAATTTCAAACAAACTTTCTTGACATCCATCCACATATCAGCAAACACATCACATTCGGGGTTGGCAGACAGAAGGGCGCAAAGCACGGCTAGTGCCCGGCACAGTGGGGACTCGGCTCTTGAGACTGACGATAAGCTATACAGTAACTATTTATTTATTCCTTGAATTTTCTAGCGTCCCAGACAAGGACACAGCACGATTTAGTTTATACAGTACATCATATTTTCATTTGAAAGAGGCTTGGTATTTAACAACGACAGTTTCACAGCAGTCGTATAAAATGTGTATTATCTGACATTATAAAATCACCCATATATTCACTTCCACAAACTCTAAAAAATATGACGAAATATTATATATTTAAAGCAAAACTGGGTTTAAAGGTTGAAAATAATACTTCATTATGTGCAAAGTAACACCGACCATCTCCTTGCTATGATTACATAGCTGGGAAATGTACTGTCCGCGGGTAAACGATGGTTAAACATTAGCGTCACACAGGGAAAGATAAATGCATTTTCCTGTGTTGGCTGTACATCTGCCAATTTTTCTCAAAACCGACCTACTACTTTCCGAGCTTAATCAATGCAAAACAAACATACCTTGCTGCTATACAATAGTATTTTCACAAGAATATTATATTGACCATACAATTTTTTTTTAAATTTATTTTAGGTCGCTTTTTAACAACGAATGTCATTAGCGACTACCATAGTTACATTTATATACATTGCCTGTATGTATCCTTGATCAGTTTACCATACAGTTTATTCTACACCTCAACCACAAAACACAAGTTATTTGCCCAAGAGAAGAAGTATACGCGTTACGCCGCCTAATGATACAGTTGAAGGAAAACTTGAGAGACGATAAACATCTGAGCAATTTGTCCAAAGTACTGCGTGCTGGTAGTTACAAAAGTGTTACTTAAAACATAAAGCCAACGGCCTAAATAAACATGCGAACTCGCGCCGAGCAAAAATAGAAAATATGTAAAAACACCGCGTCTCAACTCGGATATGTGCTGGGATATATCTTACTCCGGTACTCCGTGATAAATGTAATTCAACTGTGGAGATTGGTACGAAAATGTTTAACATAATATACTATGTAATATTCTTACTTTTGCATGCTTTATTCGCAATAATATTGCTGAGACTCGTATAGTAGTAGTCTAAGATCCAAATAGGTATGCAGATACCACGGACCCCAATAGAAGTAGGCAATGCTGTAGATCTACGTACAGAGACCATAGATTCCCAGTAGGAGTATGCAAACACCACATACATCTCTGCCTACCGATATACCACAGGCTCCTTTAGGAGTAGACATACACGGTTTTCTATACAGGTGTCCAGAGACCACAAAATTGTATTGAGTTAGGTAGAGACCACAGACTCCTCAAAGTTAGGGCAAAGACAACAAACCCCTATTGTAGGGGTAGTAAAGACTGCAGACACCAAGAGCAAATTCTTGCCCATGCTAATAATAATTTTGGAGTTCATTTAATTTCCAATTCAGCTTTGATCCATGATTAGACTGAACTCACTAAACTGATCCGCCTCACCACAAAATGTTGTATTGATGTGAAAATGGACGATATTATAACATATTGCAAAACGCATCGTAAATAATATTGACAAGTCAATTTCGTTGTGTGTATGTGGTTGTAAGTGCAGATACATTAATATTACGGCACTGTCAGAATGTCAGTTAAATATATATCTGTTGTCTAGTAGCCGTAACACACGTTCTTCGGACACCATGGGGCGTGATTAAAGTTGTTTGGGAGCGTCTATAAATCTTATATACAATAATGAATCGCTGTTCGTTAGTCTCGCTAAAACTCGAGAACGGCTGAACCGGTTCGGCTATTTTTAGTCTTGAAATATTCGTGAAAGTCTAGGGAAGGTTTAGACAGTTTGTATGCTCAACGAAGTGGGCACGGGTCAGCTAGTATTATTATACGACTACCTCAGTAGCGCAGTGGTTGAGCGCGTTGGTGCTCGAACGAGAGGTCACGGGTTCGAATCCCGCGGAGGGAACAAAAAGTTTTCAATGTTTCTGGGTCATGGATGTGTATTAAATTTGTGTAAAATATAATAAAAACCTTAAATATTGTATATAAAAATCTTAAATATGTATATATAGTATTAAATGTATTTCCGTTGTCTGGTACCTGTAACACAAGTTATTCGGATACTTAGCACAGGGCCAGATTGACGTCGTGTGAAGCGTCCATAGATATGATATACATTTTATCATTTAATTGGTATAGGTACTTGTTAGATAGGACAAGAGCGAAATACCTTTTCTGGGACAAAAAGACATTTTGTCTTCACCCACAATCAATCTTGTCTCTTCCAAAAACTCATTTACATAAAAATTCGGGCGTGCATTGTGAAATTTGAATACATCTTTTTAAAAACTCCAAAAATCATTCATTGGCGTTCCGTACCTATTGATAAAACTCGGCTATCCGTCCGTCCATCTGTCTGTTGTGTCTCATGAACTATAGTCAAATAGTTGAATGTTTCACAAAAGATATTTATGAGCGTGCTCTCATACAACAAACGTGTTTTGCCATTTTGTACAAAACTATTTCTGCACGAGTCTGAGTCACACTTGACCGGTTCTTAAGACACAGTCGCTTGTAGACATAAAATGAGTGGCATATTATTATCTACTATTATTAGTGTAAACCTAATTATATCTATAGTGATAAATCCTGTTACTATATACTATATATTTATGTAATTTACATGAATAGGTCCATAGAAACCCATTTGAACGTAGGCGAAGCCGCGTGAAACAGCTAGTAGACGATTATACTTTTGTCCACTAGCGAATGAACGATTGTGTTCTTTTGCGAATATGACCTCTTGAGAATCTGTCCAATTGCGCCGGAGGGGTTTTGTAAAGCCAACAACACGGTACATAAAAAACTTTGTTAATTATACTCCGCGAGTTACTTTATAGAGCGACTTACGAAATAAAGTTTCCCTTCTCAGAAATTTCGGTTAAATTGTAACAATTATTTATTCACAAAACGGAAAATCTCGCCTGATGGGGACGGCCGTTGTAACATTATCTTTAATGAAATTGTTCAGATGTCCAAAGTACGAAACATTAATTGCGATGCTTTAATTTAACAACACGAGTCTAATGCCCGCTACAGGCGACAGCGATAACTGCACAGTATTAAGTATAGTATGAAGACGGTGTACATGTTACAGAAAAGTAATAAGTTAGACATTATACATAATGCCCGAATATTATGAAATGATGAGCATTTTGATAATAGCTATTGAAGCGGTTAAAATAAAATTGGCCAGAGTTTCAACAGTGTATTTATTTTTGACAAAATGGTCCATCAAGTATGGCATGACTGGGTTGAATATCCCCATCCCCACCGGCAGGGGCTGATTGTGGACTTGGTGGGAGTGTGAGATTGCTGACAGCTTAGTTTTGGTGGCAGGAAATGCTCATTGACGTCATATCCGTTACACTTTTAAAAGATTATACATCAAGACAATAGATAAAATGCATGCATAATATTGTTAATCACCTTTTGGGTAAAATTGAAATCGCTCTATACCTTCGGGAGGTATGATGTCAGAGACAGACAGAAACATAAACACACACATACACGTCGAAACTTATAATACCCTCCTCAGTTATAGTAGCACACTGATGACAGTATCTTTTTGGGAACACGTGTCGATTGTGCTCACCTCCCCGCACATCACATTGTTTTATTTTATTTTTTATTTTACAATTTATGTACACACAATAAATTTACAAACAAAAATTGCTAAAAAAATACATTACAAAACTTATTCCAAAATGGAATGTCTTCCAGAAGTCCTAAGAAAACAGGAAATTGCCATACTAAAATATTGTTTTCAAGTAGCAGTATAATAATGACCGAGCAATGTGATAAATAATTAAGTTTATACAGTGTGTAAAAAGAACAGTCACTATAACTTTGAGATACGATTATACTACCTTACCTCATTTTGGAAATGTATTTTTTTTTACTTTTTATATTTTCTTATTTTTCAGTCGCAAGAATAACGAAAAAGAAAATATTTTTTTGAAAAAAAAAAATTAAAAAACATTTCTAGAATGAGAAAAGGTAGTATAATCATGGCCCTGATTACGTAACTTCTCTGGCTTTCCCGACCGTCGACATCAACTGTCATTGTGACGTTAAATCTTTTTAAAACACGATTTAAAAAGTTAAAACGTCAAAATTATGACATATTAACTTTTTAAATCGTGTTTTAAAAAGATTTTACGTCACAATGACGGTTGATGTCGACGGTCGGGAATGCCACAAGTTACGTAATCAGGGCCCAGATCCCAAAGTCGATCACTTAGTTCGAGAGAGCTAGACATTATTCATAATGCCCGCGCATTATTCATAATCCCCGATTTAATCATCTGGTCCATAACACATATAATACGAAGTGCTGTATATAAAATCTAGACCACCCAAATCACAGAGAGGTTAGATTATCGCAGCCACTAGTTTTATTTTAAAATAAATTAGCACATTTATGTATCAGGGATGTTAGGAAGCTTCGTAACCGTAACCGAAACTATCGGATATCCGACATTAAAAAATATCCATAACCGTAACCGAATCCGAAATTAAAGTTTTGCTACTGTAAAAATGTAATATCCGTAACCGAAATTATCCGAAACAAGGAAAGGAAATATCCGTATCCGAAATTTTATATCTACCTTATCCCTGTTATGTACTTAATCTTACAAAATCCCTAGCACAAAATTTCTTCTCACTGGTTTCTAAACGAAGATATTTCGTAAAGACTGAAGTTATAATAAGTTATCACAAAAAGTATTATCAGAAGTAATTCGAGACATCTGTGTTTTAATTTAAAAATCGTTTTTCTCGTTTTCGCCCCGTGTCCCGCACTTCTTTGCATCTGTTACTGTAGCTTTAAATATTTTATGAAATTTTGAATTTTTTGCTTCGTTCTATTGGTTTAAGGCGTGTTATGACTACATTCTATTTTGTCTCATCAGCACATTTAATTACTAATCACTAGAATTATAATGAAATACGACAAACATTTTCATAGTTGTGTTTCCTGTAGGTACATAAAAAATGTCGTGTTTAGACTCTTCAGTTATTTGGTTCAGAAAAGTAAAAAGTTATCACACTAAAATTAAAAATGCGAAATTATGCAACCCTAATATTACTAATAAAATATATTTACACTGGGCTATACAATATAATGTCCTTCTCATGTGACTTTTCTAACATTTAAAGAGAAAACAAGTGTATATCTTTGTTGTTTTCGCAAAAATGACTGGACAATTTATGAAAATCATGTATCTATAAGCTGACATCATCTCATAGGCAACATTTTAACCAGAAAATGTGCAGTGTTCCAATGGGATAGGTACTGTTCGTACGCAAACGGAACAAGAAAAATCTGGTATATTATTATAAATTAAAGCAACCATTTTCGTGGTCAGTTGAGAAATGACTGTATGAAATATTAAACCTTTCCGTACGTTCTGGAAATATTCTACAGACGCCGTATGTCAAAATGATAAATCCGCTCTTGAATTTCATTTGAGTACGAAGGAACTATATAAAATGCAACTACTAAAATAAACCTTATGTACGGGCGCCGAATATAATTTTAAGCGAGAGGCACCACTCGACTACTGCTTCTCTTTCCAACTGCATATGTATCGTGTACGTTACAAATTAGTATGTACTTATTAACGTCTTTAAAATTTATTTCATAGGAACGCAAGTCAAAAAAGATAACAGAGTTGAATACGGCTTATTGTTGCAGTATATATCATCCCATCAATGGATAGCTAAAGAATTTATTATGCTACGTACAGACCGTATTCACACACAACAAATGGCCGTGTCCACACTTTTTTTAACTCAAACCGTCTCTATAATTTATACGTGCTCAATTTAATCCTAAGATACGTACATCTCAAGACAAAGGTTAAGAATTATAAATGAGTATGGAGAGGTCTCAAATCCGCGCCCGAACCTGAGTTACGAGGACAAGGCACCTGGACCCAAACGGGGATTTACAGCGGGGACAAAGAGAGTAATTCCCGGACTCGTACTCACTCGAGGCCAGCAATAAACACTCATTTTAGTGGGCAGATAAGCTGTGGCGGACGTGACGTATGGCGAGCGAGCGGGACGGCTACACGTTTCAATTAAAGTGCGATAAGGATGTCGAATTACTTGCAGGTGATTTATTTTTTTAGAAATACCCTCGGGCGTTCGAGTTATAACGTTTGCGTTTACGATAACTTATAGAAAAGGAATTGTTGGATATAAATGGTAAAAATTTAAACGTATTATATCTAGCAATATCCTGCGAAAAATATTGCTACATATGATACATTTCAATTTTATGCTATGTATTTCCGCAAAGTAACGCCTGATTCTATTAACTGAGACTTTTGACTTAGCATCGGTACCCATAATAACTCAAGTATTTGGATATAAATGGTTTTCAATATTTGTTTGTGCCTCTTAATATGAAATTGCTCGCACAAAGGGGTCTGAAATGTTCCACCATTATAGACCTAGGCCCTCAGATACCATCGCTGTTATCACTTACGAAGTTCGAACACAAAAATATATAAGATTTGACATAAGTTTCGCTCAATGACAATCGAATTGGTATGTCACTTAGCTTATGTCAAATCCCATACATTTTGTTTGGAACATTTCAGACCCCTCTGTGTGTGTAATTACAAATATACAAGGTGTAAAATAAATGAGTGATAATACTTCAGGGTGTGAATCAGCTCTAGTATCAATACAAGATGTAAAATGTAGAGTTCACTGTTAAAGTACCAGGTAGAGGTACTTTATAATTATTGTATGGGCAAATTTATGATGTTGGGGCATTTCTCATAGAAAATGAAAGACTTAGGAGGCACATACACACTCTGAAGTATTATCACTCATTTATTATACACGTTGTATAGATACTAGTGTTTCATTTTATTTAATTCCACAGTGAAACAAATTGACATACAGAAACACATTTCTATTCGCATGTATAAAATGTCTGCGATATTTTCCTTCGCGTCTTGCACATTGTCCGATATCTGTTGGGAGCTGTTTATCAAACAAACAATAAGAGACCCTGGGCATTGTCCGCCCCCTCAGCCGCTTTATCGCTCGCGGCCGCAGCAGCTCCCAATAATTCAGCGCTACAGCGCTTGATACTAAGCTACTTGCTACTAACTGCTGTGGACCGATATACCACATTTTAGATTAATATTACCCCAAAGTAATGCATCTGGACGCTTTACTCAAACAAAATTAAGATTGTTCTGGACAAAGATGAATAAACTAATGATTAAGGTTATTCATATACCAAAAAGTTAAGAATATCGCGATTTGTCGGTAAGTAATTAATATGAGGTGCCAAAACAAAAAATGCTCTTCACACTATATTTGACTTGATATATGAATCTTGAGACACGCTGTAAAAGGTACATAGAAAAAAACTTGGTAGCTATTCAAAAAGCTCATAGATTCAACTAGCTTTATTCCGCGGAAAACCCACGCACTGTTACTTTTCGGGAAATCGTTGCGTCAGTCCACAGCCTACTATTATACTACCACATTTCATCACAATCTGTAAAGTAGTTTTCACGTGAAAGAATCTCGAACATTAATTCTTACATACTACATTATAATAGGTTGTAATCCTTTCAAAATAAATCAGAACATTCAACACAAAATTAATATATCTCCACTACAACAGTCTAACTCGCATTTCACAAAATTCAGGATCCCTTTTGAACACGACAAATGTCACTTACTAACTTTCCGAGGCAAACCTTGCCAGTAAACAAGTACAGCGACTGGCCCCAGCTAGTGCCAGTGTAAACAAATAGAGCTCGTGTGACAGCGGCTGGACCCAGTGACAAAGGAGTAATTAAAACGCCTCAAATGTTGACAGTTCAGAGTAGAAATGGCCACGCTGTAGTGAAATAAAATGATCATCATTTAGATGATTCAATTAATATCCTCTTGATTTGTCAACTTTATTCTTTAACGGAGGCTTTTTGGGTTTTAATTATCGTTTTATACCCTGTCTATTGGTACCGCATATAAGTTGGTTGAATTTCAAAGATACGTGTAGATACGAGAAATTTTGTGAAAAGAAAAGCGTATTTTAAATAATAATAATCGAGTAATTAGCAATAATATTCATTGTTGGCTGTAACAAAAGTTAAGTACAAGAATTTTACGGTCATGCAGGATAAAAAAATAAATGTCACTATAGAGATGTGATTATACTACCTTTTCTCATTCTAGAAAGGATTTTTTTACATTTTTTGTTATTCTTGCGCATTAAAATAATAAAATAAAAATTTATTCCCAAATAAAACTTAACAAGTTATTCTCCGTATATCAACAAAAAAATGCTACCACCGGTTCAACCCTAACCCGTCGAAAAGAACCGGCGCGGGCGCAAGAAACTCGCACGGGCCCAACTTTTAGCAAAAAGATGGAAAATTGTTCTTTTTAAAAAATATATATATTTAAATATTATTATTATGTAAAAGGTTAATCTATATAATAAATAAATAGTCGAAATACATTGAGTACATTAAAAAAACCTTGCTGGTGGCTATCTTATGGTATGCAATAGTCAACAAAATCGTTAATCCTATAATAATAATAGCTCCCCTCACCGATTTCGGTGTCGGTAGCAGATTTCATTGAAACCAGGCCAGCTACGCAGGAGTTATTTTATAGTGCCCAAGTGTGTGCGCAATACACAGAAGCACTCTCTCTTCTTTTTACTCTCATAACCCAGTGGGACCGTAAACCGACACGACTGGCGAGAGAACAGGCGCAGGACCGACTTTTTACATGCCCATCCGACGCATGGATCATCTTTCTTGTCAGACAATCAGGTGATCACCCTGCATTGTCGTAACCAAACTTGAAAACAACATTTTTTGTTGATCCAACGCGGGAATCGAATCCACGACCTCCGGGTCGAGAGCGAAGCTCTGAACCACTTGACCACGGAGGCGATTAATCCTATAATAAGCATTAGCATAATCTTAAAAACATTTACATAACCAGTAAATCGTGTGCCCAAAATGTCTATAATTGATTGTGATACGTTACGTGTGTCGCGCTGGAAGTAGTTCAAGCCCCTGCCGTTTTCAATTCTCCACACGTTCGGCATTTCTTCCGCCTCATCACAACTGTCAGGCGACAGTCTCACTTGAGTCGGGTACACAAGATATACTCGAAAAGGGTCGAATAAGATAAATTGTCGGTATCTACGTCGAAATGCATTCAATAATTTGTATATATTCGGTATACAGGGTGTTTTGGGGATGAGTGTAGGCATTGTGCAGATGGATAGGGTCGGTCTATGCGATTATTTTCTAGTATGGGAACTATAGTCCGATATCCTTTAGTTTTTAAGTTAAGAGCAAAAAACTGCTTTTTTAAATACTTTACACTTTTTGGGTTATCAAGCTAAAAATAGACACAGTTTCATATTAAATACAGTTTTTTTTTTATTATTTGTCGATTTGAACACGTAACACACGATGAATTAAAAGTCTTACAACTATTCCGATAGCAAAAACAATCAAATTGTAGTGAAAAGAAAAAAAATCAAAAACAAATCTTAGTGACTTTCATACATTTCAATGTGTATTAAAAAAAATATCGGACTATAGTTCCCATACTAGAAAATGATCGCATAGACCGACCCTATCCATCTGCAAAATGCCTACACTCATCTCCAAAACACCCTGTATATAGCGTGGGCCATTTAAGTGAAAATGTTTGAAGGAAAGTGATAGGATACTTCGGATCTAGGGGGTGTCCAGTCAATATACTTATTTACTTAAAACATGAAAGATTTTTATAATATTGCACAATAAGGTGTTGTTAGACCGGACTAATTAACCTCGACTAGGCATAACGTGGATCTCACAACTTTTTACTGCAAAAGAACCGAGACTTGGCATCTTTACAAGTTATGTTTTTGATGGGATGTTTCTTAACCCAGGGGAACAAAGCAGTTCAATTAAAAAAAAAAACAATGACTGTTCAATTGGTAAAGCATAATGCTGTGGTCCTTCTGTTTGCAAAATTGGATCAGTATAATAACAGCTCCCCACGCTGATTTCGGTGTCGGTGGCCGATTTCAAGGCCCGCTACGCAGTAGTTATTTTATAGTGCTCAAGTGTGTGCGCAATACACAAGGACATTCTTAATTTTACTCTCATAACCCGGGGGGACGGTGGCCGACACGACTGGCGAGAGAACAGACGCAGGGCCGACTTTATACTTGCCCATTCATCGCATGGAACATCAGCCAGCACTAACCATGCTTGGAAACAACATTTTTAAGTTATTCCAACGCGGGAATCGAACCCAGGAACTCCGGGTCGAGAGCTATACCACTGGAAGCGTTGTAAGTATAAACTTAGTATAAGCAATCACATTTTACTAGTTTTAGTAAACTATAATTAAATATCCACTTTGATCGTCACGTTAGAGTATTTATGGGCCCCGCAGGTTATTAAATAATATTTACAGGCATTTTGTAGAGGGCGGTAATTGAAAACCCGTGTCGTGTCGCGCCGTTACCGAGCGATACATTCCAGTACTATATACATCTAGTACCTTGATGTAAAATTCTATGTTACATTGGATTAAGAGATATTTTTTAACGTTTTAAATATGATAAATGTGTATGCAAAACATAGCAGGTTGTTTGGATAAAAAAACTGAAACATAATAGTTACAAACACCAATTTTGGTGATAGCCGTTTTAATGATGTCAGATTAACTACGTAGTAATTATTTTGTATTGTCCATGTGTGTGCACAATACATAAGCATATGGGTTATAAAGCCCGGGGCTTTGATTCATATTACTGGCATACGAATTCATACGTCACTTACAGACATGAGTACAACATATTTTGTTGTTCCAACGCGGGTTTGAACCCATGCCAAGATCTAAACCATTCGACCACGGAGACGACAATATGGTATATATTCGGTTTCTGAGAGGCTGATTAAATCGTCGATCAGCTTATATTTGAGTTAACAAACGCTCATTGGTAAACATCACTCGCAACAACTTCACTCACTTGCTACATTCACTAATGAGAATTCAGAATGTATTGTTAACTCATATCGGTGATTTAATGATCCTTTTAGAAACCGGGGGATAATGTTTCCGAGTCGATCCGAAGAATATAATATATAAACAAAGTTTTATCGTTGTACATAAGTTATAGCGTAACGACATTAGACCAACTCCCATAAGTGATCAAAACTTTTGCCCTGCAAGTTCGGCGGCCATGATGTGTGAGAGGGAGACAGATGATACAGAGTGACACGGTTAACGCTCGATTTGAGATGAAATCAATTTCCGGCTAGATAGTGTTAACAGTTTCATTCAAAATGGTGTATCGCGAACTTTTCCAAATGAAGTTAAGGCAATTGAAAAATCAGTTGTAATGGGGTGATTTCATGAATATTAAATTTATTTACTTTTGGACTCGTTACGCAGAAAAACAAAAATATGAGCAAAATCTAACATAATAATTAGGATATAAGCTATTAAATTTAATTATCTATCTCTTTCTCGCAAAACGATATTTGTACGTAGGCTATGTCTATGTAGGGTTAAACAGGTGACGTCACAATCGGTTGATTCCTTCTCGTTGGTATACTGAATAGTTTAATATCTTCATTATTTTAATAATACTTAAATAATTTGTTTGGCAAGGGGCTATAATAACAACAATAAAAAAAAATTCAAGAGATATTTAGGTTAAAGTATTATCCATATTGGTACAGTATTTTTTATTAAACTTCGTTCTTTGATTAACTTTCATGCATGAATATTCACACTTTTAATGATTGCAGATTTTTTCGAAACTAATAAATTAAATGGTGGTTGAACAATATATTTTTATTGTGATATATATTTATATATTTATTTACAACTAGCTGACCCGTGCCAAGCGGGCACGGGTCATTTCGTCATCGTTAGCATAGAAACAGTTTGTGATGAAGCATTTAAACCTTTCCGGAACTTCCACGAATATTTTAAGACTAAAAATAGCCAAATTGTTCAGCCGTTCTCGAGTTTTAGCGAGACTAACGAACAGTAACTCATTTTTATATATAAGAGAAGAGAAGAAGATTTCATCTGCTTAACTCAATGCCAAATAACTGTATGAAGAAAAAATGTGACAGGAGCGTTCTAAATTTGAAACCATTTAAAAATAAAATGATTATGTGCCAGTTGCCCTAGAGCTGACATAGTGTTCCATTGTATCTTTATAGATCTGAATACATACATATTCAATGAGTCTTGATATGTATGCCGCTCGTACCGGATAACAAAAGGACTTCATTCCCCGACGCGTAAGTCCCATCAAAAGATCATACTTCATAATAAATCAAGAACAATATTCATTGTGAGAACATAAACATTAATTAAAGCAACAACGTCTAAGTGCGAGTTGAGTGTCAAAAGCATAGGAGCTAAGTCGGCGGCTGTCAGGTTAACTGAACGGTTAACTCTCTGGGTTAGCTCTAGTTATTATATATCGCGTTATACCTTACTGTAGCAGAGACGATTTACTACTATGTACTCGGAAGGTTATCAAATTTAAATTTAGTAGGTGCTGGTATTTTCTGATAAATATATTTCGATTACGTTACGTAGTTCAAATAGCCCTATTTTAGAATATTATGTGGTTATAATAATGTTGTCGCGATTAGTAGCCACTGTGTTAATCCAAAACTTCAAACGTTCTAAATGTCATCAGAATACGTTCCAGTAATTAGCCGCGTGGTGTCCGGCATAGAATAGCACCAACCCTAACAATGGACTAGGGTGTCGTAAAAGGCGACTATTGTCCACTAGCGAGCGTTCCTAACACCTTTAACGCTTCGCTATACAGGGGAGATGGGCCTCTAAGCATTGTGCTGCAACCCATCTAGGAGAAGGAAAACTCCAAAATATAACCCGGAACGGGGTCTCCGTAAGACGCAAGTAGGGTCGAACCCGAAAAAAGTGGCAGATTCCTGCAGCCGACCCGGCTCCACACGTATTGGCTTGCCTTTCCTGTGGACCCAGCCGGTGAAGTCGAGAGGGTAATACAGGCCTGTGTTTCCTTAAGTCTGGCCTAGGCGACGTAGTATGTGGAGAGGGCACTCCACCCACCAAGACTCATCTGAGGTTCGTGAGCACGGAGTTGGTTTCGCTATTCGCAACGATCTTATACCAGCTATTGAGAACCCCCGCGGAATATCGGAACGCATCATGGTCTTGAGACTCAATAGTGCTTGCGGCTATGTATCTATTATATCAGCGTATGCTCCGACTCTTACATCCTCGGAAGAATCAAAAGACCAGTTCTATAGCCAGCTGAGCGATGTGGTGAGAGGCATCAGAAGAGGAGATCGTCTCTACATTCTAGGAGACTTCAACGCCCGCGTCGGTCGTGATTTTACCGCATGGCCGAATTGTATTGGTTACCATGGCATTGGCAGCATGAATGAGAACGGCCAACGGCTGTTAGAGTTTTGTTCCGAGCATCTGTTGTGTGTGACTAATACATATTTTAAGGGCAAGTTATCGCGTAAAGTTTCCTGGAGGCACCCTCGATCAAGTCATTGGCATCAGTTGGATGTAGTTCTTTCAAGAACCAAGGATCTTCGCGAAATTCTCCACACCCGTTCATTTCACAGCGCTGAATGCGACACCGACCACTCACTGGTGGCAGCAAACATAGCCATCTCACCCAAAGTTATACACACATCCCGAGTGCCGGGTAGAAGAAACTTAAATCTTTCTAATATCCGAAACGATGAAAAAATGCGAGACTTTGAGTGTCTAGCTAAAAACATGCTAGCTACATGGGACACAAATACACCAATTGGAATTGAGTGGACCTGTGTTAAACAACTGCTTACAGTGGGAGCCGGCAAAATATTCGGCTACCTGAAAACTAAATCTCATGAATGGTTCACAGAGAGCGCTGAACATCTGCAACCATTGCTGGATTCGAAGCGAGACGCTGCTCTCAGGCATCGCATGAACCCCTCTTCAGACACTGACAAAGCACTTCGAGCCAAAAAAGCAATTCTTCAACGAAGTTCAAGGTACTTTGCTAACTTGTACTGGTCGGAACTTGGTCGCACCATTCAAACCTGTGCAGACACAGGGGATATTGGCGGTGTCTACGAAGGCATTAAGCGAGCTCTTGGCCCAGTCATTAAAAGGACGGCTACAATTAAAGACGCGGATGGCGCTGTTATAACTGACAGCACAAAACAACTGGATCGCTGGGTTGAGCACTACAGCGGCCTTTACTCACGTCCCGTGTCCCTGCAATCAGAAGCTATACACGGCATGCCTAAATTGAGTATTTTGACCGTTCTGGACGACCCACCGTCTATCGAGGAATACACCGCTGCTGTCAATCAGCTTAAGCATGGGAAGAGACCTGGTTGCGATGGCATACAAGCCGAAATAATCAAACTCCAGTGTGTAAGACCAATCTTATATAATCTGCTGGGTAAGTGTTGGGAATCGGGACATGTGCCTCAGGACATGCGAGATGCTAACATTTTCACGTTATACAAAGGGAAAGGCGACCGTGGCGATTGTAACAACTATCGTGGCATATCTCTGTTGAGCATAGTGGGCAAGCTTTTCGGGCGCGTTATACTATCTAGACTCCAAAAGCTTGCAGAACGCGTTTATCCTGAGGCGCAGTGTGGATTCCGCGCCCAGCGTTCCACGGTGGACATGATTTTTACACTTAAACAGTTACAGGAAAAGTGTAGAGAGCAGAACTCTCCTTTGTACGTGGCCTTTATCGACCTTAACAAGGCCTTCGACACTGTCAGCAGAGAAGGATTGTACTTGGCACTGGAGAACGTTGGCTGCCCGCCTAAGCTTCTGAGCCTCGTAAGATCATTCCATGAGGATATGAATGGCTCTGTAGTTTTTAACGGCTGCACATCCCAATCGTTTAACGTCTGTAGAGGTGTGCGTCAGGGATGTGTCTTGGCTCCTACCCTGTTTGGTATATATTTTTCGCTTTTACTTCACACAGCCTTTAACAATGACCAACAGGGTGTTCACTTGCATACAAGGACTGATGGAAAGTTGTTTAACATCTCTCTCCTTAAATCCAAAAGACACCGCGAGGACCTTTTCGTCAATAGTCTTCTGTTTGCCGATGACGCGGCTTTTGTAGCTAATTCCGAACTCGAGCTCCAATCAATGGTTGACAGATTTTCTAAGGCCTGTTCTCTGTACGCAATGTCCGTTAATACTAAAAAAACAGTTGTCTTGACGCAAGGCACTCGCGATCTCCCTTTAATCACACTAAATGGAACGCAGTTGGAGATAGTTGACCGGTTCTGCTACTTAGGATCGACAGTTTCCAACAATCTTTCTCTAGACGCAGAGATCAACTCCCGTATTGGTAAAGCGGCGACCATGTTTGGGAAGCTTAGTACAAGAGTATGGAACAACAAACATTTAACTATAAAAACCAAAATGGTAGTTTTTCAGGCTTCTATTGTAAGCATTCTCTTGTACGGTGCTGAAACCTGGACCACGTATGCTAAACAAGAACGGCAACTTAACACCTTTTACATGCGTTGTCTTCGCAAAATTTTGGGGTTCACATGGCAAGACAGAGTTACCAACGAGAGGGTTCTAAAAACAGCGCAGCTACCTAGCTTGACTGCACTGTTGAAACAGAGACGTCTACGATGGCTGGGGCATGTGCTCCGGATGAAACCCTCTCGTTTACCACGACGCGTTTTGCTCAGTGAGATAGCGAATGCCAAGAGATGCGTTGGAAGGCCCATGCTTCGCTTTAAGGACTGTGCGAAGCGTGACATGGCCGCTTTTAAGATTGACCACCGGAGCTTGGAGGAGCTCGCATATAGTAGAACAGGTTGGCGCAAGCGGGTAATGGAAGGTCGCAAGTTTTGTGATGACGCCTGGTTCCAAACACTTGCTGAAAAGAGACTGAAACGACATCTTCCGCCATCATCCGCCTCTGGTTTCTCTTGTAGTCTTTGCGGTAGGCTATGCCGTTCTCGAATTGGTTTGCATAGCCACGAGAAAAGCTGTTCCATGACTCACACAAGTAACACGTCATAAATCGTCTACAATAGACGTAAAGGCCTTTATTGTATTGTATTGTATTGTATTGAATATTTACAAAAAAGGGTATTTCACCTCTTTATCATCATCCACAGCAAAGTTATGAAAGTTAAAAAAAACGACGAAACGTTTCGAGAAAAGGTAGGTAGTGCCCTTGCGCTCCGCTTCGCTCGTCTTGGCGGGGGCACTCCCATGCCCCCAGATTACCTGTTACCTCCTGCATATATCAAGGTAATATTATTAAAAAATCTAGCTTAGTATAATAAAATAATATAAATAGAAAGGGGCGAAATATTTCACTTGTAATATGGGTTTTTGATATTTTTTCTGTCGCTAGGGGGCAGACCTCACTCACACAAAGCGTCATCTGTTGACGGAAGGGGTATTGAAAACTGTCAATAAGAGTTTTTTATGCCTTTTCTGTCGCCACGACACGGTCTATGACGTCATTCTGTCAGTTGTCAAGGATTGAGGCCCGTATAAATAAAACAATCTCAAAACCAACCTCACCCTGAGAGCCTATTTGACAGATAAAACGACGTTTCGTTTCACTTTTAAAAGTGAACAACTTTATTAATGTTACATAGTACTATTATTTATTTCTCTTCATACCGTTATATTCATATGATAGACTACAGGAAACAATAAAATAAGTATAATGTATATTTTTTTATCTTTATTTTTACGTTTTAAGAAAGAAAAAAATTAAAGTATGTATGTAACATAATTAAAATTCTTCATTTTTAAAAGTGAAACGAAACGTTTTTTTATGTGTATAGGTTCTCAAGGTGAGGTTGGGTTTGGGATTGTTTATTTATACGGGCCTTAGAAACCCTTTTGTGACACACAATGAAATATATGTAAGTTAGTAAAAGCTTATGAAAATGGCTTAAAATCAACGTTCGAAAAATTACACAAGATACGCTCTTTGCCTTCACTTTGACCTTTTCGAAATTCAACCTAATTTCAACCCGCCTACAGTAATTTAATCCATTAACTTTCGACCGTACTTAAAATTATTAACATTTACTGAAGAACAACTCCACGGTACCAACTTACTAATTATAGCTACCCCGGTCTACCCGACTTCGGGGTAATTTTTACCCCAAAATACCCGGAAAACTGGCACAAAACCAGGTAATAAAAGCCTTACTAGTATTATAAATTAGAAAGTTTACTCCGTTCCGAAATAATGTGATCTGATAGTAAACAAAAAGTTGACCAAATTAAAGTGTCATCGCCAAATCAAAATAAGTCTATTCAGATTTGATTTAAAAAAATACATTCTGAACGTCGAGTATTTATTATGATTTATTACCATCTGTTTGGGAACCAGCCCAGCGAGAAGAACTGGCATAAGAAACGCAAAATTAGAATTCACGCCACCCATATTATCTGTTTCTATTGAGATCCCATTTAATCGGAATCGATGTTTGTTGCTCTCGTACAGAAAAGTTACTGATCGGATTTTAATTAAAGCGAAATGTTGTATGCAAATCGAACACATTTAATGAAATTAAACCAATCCACCCGCCGCCCGCATTACTATATTCTCTATTCTATGTGATTTATTACAGAACCGACGTTTAATGTAGTCTCCACCGACTTCGGTGACAGTGGCCGGTTTCATTGAAACCAGGCTAACTACGTAGAAGTTATTTTTACAGTGCCCAAGTGTGTGCGCAATACACAGAAGCACTCTCTCTTCCTTCACTCTCGTAGCCCAGTGGAACTAATCGACACCGCGAGAGATCAGGCGCACGACCGACTTTTTAAAACATCCGACGCATGGATCATCTTTCTTGTCAGAAAATCAGGTGGCTGCATTGTCCTAACCAAACTTGAAAACAACATTTTCTGTTGTTCGGACGCTGGAATCAACCCATGACCTCAGGGTCGTGAGTGATGCTCTGAACCACTAGACCACGGAGGCATTTAATATGCCATAATATAATAATAAAACATAATATGCGTATAATAAGTACGGTCGGTCACTCTGTATAAATATCCCTGTTCGCATACTGAAGTGAGTAGCTAAAGGGTGTTTATTTCAGAGCAGCGAATGTACAGCGAATGACTTAACTCAAGATGTCGGCCTATTAGAACGAGACACGAATCGATAAGTACATGGGCCATGGCACTGTAAATAATAGAGACTCGTATTAGAAAATCTATACGAATATACGAGAGTAATTATCGTTTTTAAAGCCAAGTCGCATACGGAAATGTAGAAGGCTTTGTATAACGCTACTGACTTTGAACGACTATTTGTATGACGAGAAAGGGGTATCCGATCACCGATCCGATCTCAATACGCTCCGTGTTGAGATCGGATATAAACTCGATTCAAAAATGTTTGTGATAAATTTGCAAAAACTAAAACCCTTGTTATTCTCACAACGTAGTCGGCATAGTCCAGAGGAATGACTGGTCAATACGCCTAGGGCCAACCATGGGTTTCCTCACGATGTTTTCTTTCACCGTCAGAGCGTCCGTATAATGTATAATTGAGATCTGAAAAAGTCTTATTGGTACATGCCACAACCTGTGAACTCTTTCATTCATACACTCAACACTACTTGTTTTCCAAATTTGAAGCTTCAGTGTCTGCTAGAAGTGCCTAATACTTTTGAAGATCGGTCAGTGAGTGAGTGAGTCAGTGACAAAATCAGTAAACATTGACAAGTTATAATTCTAAAACTTCTGTTTCAAATCAAATGAAATTTTTAATATAGAGTGTTTACAATGCCTGCTTAGTAACTACAAATACAGGCTTCTAGTTTTATCCACAGCGAAGTTATAGGTCGAAAATGGCCAACTGGGGCCTTACTCTCCAAATTGATTCGATTTTAAATTAAGATTCGATCATGCCGCGTACTCCCGAATAAATTGACATTTGTTTATTTTGATTCTAAGTCGATGGATAAGGTCGGGAGTACAAAAAGTTACGATCAAACAATTTTCTTTATCCTGATTAGTTTCAAAGTAATCCACCAAATAAAATACCAAAAACCGTTGAGATCGAACTGATTTGGTTCTCGATTGTATCGGGGAGTAAGCCTGCAGTTTCGAGAAAATGATGGTACGGCATTGCTCAACTTGACTTTCTTTTGTGCAGTAGAGAAGTTATGTCTTATGAGTGTAGTAAGTAGTGATAAAGAACAGAACAAAGGATGATAAAATTAAACAGTGGATAACATAAAATAATACGGGTCCCACGTAGTACGCACGTGCCTTCACTAAAATAAAAACCGGCTGAGTGGGAACCGGATAGGCGCACAAAGGGTTTCGCTCAAAACGGAAAAAAAATAAGTTTGGTGTATGGTCCCCTAATATTAATTTTATTTTATTATTAAATAATAATATTATCTATGGACGATTCACACCACGTCAATCTGGGCCCGTGCTAAGTATCCGAAGTATATAGGTACCAGACAACGGAAATATATTTAATACTTTTATACTATACTCATATTTAAGATTTTTATTATATTATACACAAATTTAATACACATCCATGACCCGGGAACATTGAAAACTTTTTTCCTGGACGGGATTCGAACCCGCGACCTCTCGCTCAAGCACCAACGCGCTACATAGGTCGTTAAAATTTATTAAAGTAGTAAATAAATATAAGCAGTCATTATGGTTGACTACCCTATTCGCAGGGTGTGCAATCTTTAACAAAATCAGTTATCTTATAATAAGCTTTTCCATTAATAAATTTATAAAAGTAGTTATAGAACGTTAGTGTGAACAAACGTTCTATAACTACTTTATTAAATTTATTAATGGAAAAAATTTGAAAATTTTTAAAGTAATCCAACAAATAAAACATCAAAAACCATTGAGATCGAACTAATTCGATTCTCGATTGTGTCGGGAGTAAGCCTGCTGTATTTAACCTTTGGAAACTGAACCCTAAATCTTTTTATATCTACCCAAAATCCGATGGGCGATAGTCGATCCCTATTTCCTACAAATACGATTGGAAGGGATCAAACAAATGAAAATCGGTGGTCTGCAATGATATTATATCTAGGGGAAGTATTTTACTGAGCCTGTGAGAAACCTCCGTCGTAAATATTGCGGCTCGTATATTCTAAAACATTTCTCTAAAGATAAAATATTTTATACAAGGTGTAGAATACAGCCTGACACTCGATTGCCATTATAAATATGTTATAAAATTAGGTACTTAATTTTTTACCAAAATCTTAAAATAAATTAATCATGGATATTATGAAAATTACGCGGCTAAGCAAGTAGGCATGCAGCCGGCGCGGCACGGCGCGGCGGTGTGTGACATCAACGTAGGTAGAATGGCGGTGTCCATGCGTTGGGTTAATAATAATTCAAGCTACATTTACTCAGTGATTAATTGATATATTTTTTTTATCTCATATAATAGCCAAATATCACGTCCTCAAGTATTGCTCATGTCTCACCAGTCACACTGTATATGAGTGATAATACTTAACGATGTGTATGTACCTCCTATGTAGAGTTTACTGCGAAAGTGCCAGCGCTGAAAGACTTACTTTTGACTTTCGTGTTTCTATGAAAAATACCCATATAATTAAAATTGCCCATATAACATTAAAAAAATAACTTTTTCAGCGCGGTACTTTTACAGTAAACTCTATACAAGGTGTAAAATAAATGAGTGATAACACTTTAGGATCTGTTTGTGATTACTATGTAGTGTTTGTGCTGAAAGACTTACTTTTGACTTTCATGTTTGTATGAGAAATGCCCCAGCACCAAAAATTTTCCCATACAATAATTTAAAAAAAACCTCTTTCAGCGCTGGTACTTTCAAAGTAAACTCTACATACGGGACACATACACACCCTAAAGTATTATCACTCATTAATATTACAGCCTGTATACTAGCTTTTGATCGCGTTCTGTGTAACTAAGTTTATTTGGCCCTTTGACATTATCCCACGGGAACAATGTATTTCGCAATAAAAACTAAAAAAATATTATGTACATACCCTAACTCAGAGTATCTCTACGCCAAATTTTATCAAATTCGGTTCAGCTGTTACAGCGTCAAGGGACACTTTCGCATTTATATTATTAGTGTACAGGGTGAATCTTGGAAAAGGCATGGTCGGCATATAAGGTATAGGAAATAATGAAAATGTACGAAAGTACGAAAGAGTTTCTTCAATAGTTTATCTAGAAAAGGTAGGTAGTGTCCTTGCGCTTCGCTTGACTCGTCTTGGTGGGGGCACGACGGTGCCCCCATATTAATTGTAATCAAAATGTATAATATTATGTTGGTTATTACTTAGTTTGTAATTTGTTAGTATATATATTTAATTGTCTATTGTCACTTCTTAGGTATACGTTAATTAATGTCATTGAGGTCACTCATTTTAATAAACTATAAAATAATAAATAAATATATTATAATATAAACCCTTCAGTTCATTATATATTAAAACTAGGGTATTTTCTAAGTATAATAGAGAAAATATTATATTTGAAGTATCAAAATCCAAAATGGCGTTTTATGAGCTCCAGGTAATAAAGAACGGTCATTCGTTCAATCATAGAAAGCATTATTTATAAATCTATAATAAAAACTACATATGGCCGAGACGTTAAATAAAAACTCACATTTTGAAATATTTTTCATTAATGTTTATTTTATTAGTATATCATCATCAGCCTGAAGACGTCCACTGCTGAACATAGGCCTCCCCCGCGGACTTCCACAACTTCTGACCGGTCGTGCGCTGTCGGCATCCAACGGCTGCCCGCGGCTCGGACCAGATCGTCGGTCCACCTTGTGGGGTGCTATACTAATACCAAATTAAGGCAGGCTATATACTAATATAGCCTGCCTTAATTTGGTTATTCAACACTGTAAGAAGATTTCAAATCAGACAATTACTTACTGAGACTAGCGCTTTTAAATAAATAAACTCGTCATGTTTAGTATTAATTCCCCCAAAGCATGTTAAAGTAAAATATCATGTTATCTCATGATTCTTCGTATTAATGTAAGAGAAGGCGTCGGTGAAATCGGGCCTTACAATGTTAAGTGTAGATTACATTTCCCTCTTCCATCAGATGTTTATTACAGAAAACTATCCCGGTCGTGTTGCGCTGTTCCGAGTACTTGCCACATACACGCAACACGTGCTCTTAATACTGTAGTTGGCGCCGTGCCCGCTGCCGACCGTACAGGCCGCTGTTGTACAGTCAACAAAATTGTGAGCACACACGATATAAAATGACGCTTCATATTGATGTGTTATTAAAATCTCCTTATTATCTATTTTCCTGATTGAAGTGGTAAACCATATTGGACAGTCGAATAAAAATCTACCCTCAAGTTTCTAAAAGGCTGATCAAATCGTCGATCAGCTAACATTTGAGTTGACAAGCCATTTTTATCGCTCGTTAGTCAACATAACTCGTAACAACTTCTATCACTCGTTAAGTTCACCAATGAATCGACGATTTTCATTTTTCATGATTCAGAAACCAAGACTACGTGAAGAATAGCTATTCATAGCTCTAAGTGGGCTGTATATCAAATATTTATTTGTTTTTCTCTAAAATCGTATGGTTTACGAAAGGACTATTATCACTTATTATATTATCACTAATTTCAGTTAAACCATAAAGTAGATAATATATAACAGAGACACGACCTAGTACTAGAAAATAGTATTACCCTAATACTGGCTATTCGACTGGCTATTTTTGTTTTCTACGATTTCCAGGCACATTCAGGAAACCGCCATCTAGCGCCACTATTGGAAAATACTATTTACTAATTTCGTTTCGTATCTTCTTCATAATTAAAGGGTTGAATTTAGCTAAATGTGATGTTATGCTTAAAAAATATGCTTATCTTTATTTTAATGTCAATATTTGTACTTAATTTGGCATATTTACAAACGTTAAAAGTAGTGACGTCTATTGCAAATTTTTGTATTAAACATAGATTGTACGGGATGGCCATGGTTAAACATTGAAGAATCGTACTACCAATGGCGGAACATAAAATTCTGTCTAAATTTGTATTTAGAACGCCGTAAGTTCATTTATAAATGACTTATATGATACTCGTATTGTAAATTTCCAGTTATTTTTTTCCACGACTGTACTCGTACTAACCGTATACAGTGTACAGTCGTGCTCAACCGCGCCACATGACGTTGATTGAGTTTTGGTTTTTTGCAAAAAAGGTAAACTGTTATTTCTTTGCAAACCGCTCAGATCGACATGGATAAAAACAAATGTGACTTGTGATATGTTCTTTCAAAAATACTCTTTTGTTTACTTTTGAGAATAGATTTTAAATGTTATTGTTCGTAGTATTCCCTAGTAATCTAGGTTATTTCCATATTATATGATATTTAACATGCTTCGATTACTCTTTGCGTTTTTGACTGCCAAAGAAGTGGATAAGTTTTTCTAACTAAAAAATTAGTATTTTATTTATACTCTACTTTTTTATGGAAATCTACTACCGTCGCTCATAGATACCACCAGATGAGTCGCAAGCACGTTGCGAGACTTATGTTTTAATTATAATTTAACTCACCCTACTTTTACTTGTAGTGATTTCTTTGATTAACAAAAGCTATTCTGTACACAGTAAAGTTTATTTTGTTTTTATGTAGTATACCTACAAATAGCTAGTTAAGTAGTAACAAATTCTAGGCAATGTTTTTTACCTACCTTTGAGTTGTAGTCACGTAAGAGGCCTCCGTGGTCTAGTAGTTAGAGCTTCGCTCTCCACCGTCCGGTCGTGAGTTCAATTTGTTCGAACAACAAAAAATTTTATTTTCAAGTTTAGTTGGGACAATGCAGGCTGATCGCCTGATTGTCTGGCAAGAAATATGATCTATGCGTCGGATGAGCATGTAAAAAGTCGGTCTGCGCCTGATCTCCTGCCAGCCTTCTCATTCTAAAAGTCTCTTATTTAAAAAATACCTCGTATCTAAAAAATATATTTAACTAAACCTCATTTAAATAAAAGTTTATGTCATAATAAAATCTAAAATTATGAAGTATTTTTACTCTACTGAAAAGTTGTAGTTTTAAAGATACGAGGTTGAGACGGTAAAGCGACGTTATGTAATATTACTGTATAACAATAATTTCCACGAAGAACATTCAGTAACAATGATTTTTATAAAAAAAAGTTACTTTCTTTCGAGAAAAGGTAACAAAAACCAGACGAGTTTAACGGAACCTTAACCCGATGTTTATTATTCTATCCCGAGATGTTTTTCAATCCCCGGGTTGCGGGAAAACTTTCCGTTCATTTTCCGGTCCGTCGAGCCTTCACAAACTAAAACATTCATACCGCTGACATGAGCTGACATGACCTGACATGGCAGTCACGTGTCGATTCTAGATCGATAGATGGGCTTGTTTTCAATCATGTTAGAATTTTAAAAAGGCTAAGAAACATCCTTTAGCTAAAAAAAATACACTTTATTTTAACTTGTCACCTGTGTCTCACGTGAAGATTTTTAACCCGCCATACCATCCTTTCTACAGTCTGACGTTAGCAATTCCTATTAAGCATAATATGCATATGCCAAGAGAAGAAAAAGAACGGGTTTGTTCGCTGGTGAATTCTTATGTGCATGCGATTTAATGTTAAGCAATTATTCTAAAATTAATTATTAACCATTACACAAGAATAAATCTATAAAAATACTAGCTGACCCGTGCTCACTTCGTTGAGCATAAAAAAAACCGTTTAAACATTCCCCTGACTTCCGCGAATATTTCAAGACTAAAAATAGCCGAATCGGTTCAGCCGTTCTCGAGTTTTAGCGAGACTAACGAACAGAAATTAATTTTTATATATAAGATGTTCCCACGCCGATTCCTTTTCATTACATAGTATAATACCTACATATTTTTATATTGCTTAAGTGGGTACGCTATACAGACAAGTATTTTTTTTACTGTATTAGACGGTTGCTAGACACCACTGGAGAGAACAGGCACTTTTTACATGCCCATCCGACACACGGTTAATCTTTTTTCCAAAATATAAGGTGACCTGCGTTGTCTTAACTGAACTTTGAAAGTATTTTTTTTTCTGAAAAATAATATTCTTTTTCAACGCAGCAACCGAACCCATGACCGGTTTTTGTGTGCTTCACAATAAATCATAGTTTACAATCGGTAGGCATATAACTCTGGAAGCTAATTTAATGGATTGGTTTGGAAATTGGACAGTTCTGTCAAATTCCAATACAATCCCAATATCGATCGAATAAATTAGATTCGAGAGGCAGGCTACAGGTTGCGTGCAATACATATAAATTAAACTATGAAGGCGTATATTATAATCTTGTGCAGTATGAACTGTGTGTTATGTTAGGTTAATACCTATACAGCGTATAAAAAGAGCAGTCAGTATAACTTTGGGATATGATTATACTACCTTTTCTCATTCTAGACATTTATGTAATGAAAAAAAAACATATATTTTTTTGATAACATTGTTTTGGCTCTTTTGTTATTCTTGCGACTAAAAAATTTAAAAAAGTAAAAGAGATTTCTTAAGTTTGTGACGATTTTTTTTTTATGAAAATAAATTTTCAAAAACACAGTAACTGTGAAATATAGTAATATAAACATCAAGGACCATCAAGATACAGCCATCAAGATACCCTGAACTAGGCAGAAGGCTGTATCTTGATGGTATGATGCATTGGAATGCAAAATAATATCACATAACTGCAAAAATAACTTTAGCATTAATTATAAAAACCACGTGAAATTATTTAAAAAAATCTAAAACAGGTTATTTACATATTATTGTTTGAAGAATAAGAAAAGTAAGTATAATCATATCCCAAAGTTATAGTGACAGCTTTACAACCTGTATAGTATAGTCAACGTTAGTATTGACAGACTCATGATGATCAGAATGAGACAGTATTGTATTTTATTTGGTTTTTAAAGCAAACGCTCCAAAACATACACCAGCAAGACCACTATAGACCGAGTGAAGCCTGATGATGAGTGTTTACCGCCGGCCAATCATTTTACTCTAATATTATAAAGATAAAAGTGTGTGTATTTATTCAATTATGTCAGATTTACATTTCATTTTACCCTGTGTTCCAGTACCTGATAGTAAACGAAAATAACGTTTTTTTTGTTCAGATTTGCGTTTCTTTAGCACTGTTTAGGATCGTTTTGAACTGTTTTCACAGGCACTGTCAGCTGTCAATGTCAGCGTTATGAATGATCTGAACGTTCAGAGCGTCTACTGGAACAGGCCCTTAGCATGTTTTGTTCTTTCTTTTTTTCTGTTTCACCTATTGTAATCTGTAGTATTTAAGCTTAATTAATGTTGTGTATGCTTGGAATTGGACTTCAGTAGTAATGTAATTTGTTCATATATTGATATATTGTTGGTTGTTAAATGTTCTTATTCTGTGGTCTATAACTATAATACAACTTAATAAATAAAAAATAACAAAAAAAATACTTCTACGGTACCCTACCAACTAACGAAATCTGCAATCAAACACAATATTTCAACAAATTATTATGAAGAATCCTTAAACCGAAGTCATGAAATGCCCCCTCGCTTAAGAGGAAGCACCACGGGCTATAGAAATATAAAATAGGTATTTGTAAAGTCTATTGCTATTCCAAAACCATCCGGTCAAATCGATAAACACAACTGAAACTTGAACTAAAATTATTTGTTTCCTCCTCCAAAATTTAACTGATTTAGGTACTTTTTTCATTATAAATTTTAAAAAGGCTTATGCTAGGTGCCTATGTACGCTTTCATCCTAAAATGAACTCCAATTAGTTTTCTGGATTTTTGAACACAGCTGACAATCTGACCATATTTTTTAGGATTATTTTATGAAAAGAAAAATAGGAAATATTCAGGAAAATAATTGTTCTCTCTCGTTGGCATTCTGGCATCTCTAGAGGGATTCTCCAGGTAGGAAACAGGGTTCGTGTTTTTTTCTGTATGGTAAAGCGGCCGTTATGTTTCCTCCTAACGTAGCTAATTACTTTCCCCGTCACTTCCATTGGCGGTCGGCGCTGACGATTATTTTACGATTTCGAGTGGTGTTTAACATGATTTGATTTCATTTATTCTTAGTATAATTGTTATCGTGTAATACAGAAAAATGCTCGCTTAGTTCATAGTAATATTATACAGGCGAACGTTTATGGGGTTTTCACGCGTAAACGGCTGGTCCATTTTGGATAAAATTTGTTATGCAGGAAACTGACAACCTAAATGAATACGTAGGCTACTTTTCATCCCTAAAGAGTAGTGTCCCTGTGGTACTGTTTACGAGGTTGGCGCCACGGGCAAAAGTCCATATAATATTATGTTCGCACCATAATCAGTCTCTCAATGTTAAGGCTTTGTATAACGACAAAGACTTGAACTTGTATGACGAGAGAGGGGTATCACGGCAACTGAAGCTGCTCCAGTGGAGCATGCTAAAAACGTAGAGAAAGTAGTTTTAAAATTTTTTGAGACAAAATATGCAAAAACTAAAACAATAGTGCCCTGAGTCATATCTCACTTATATACTGAAGTTATTGTCATATTTGCATCACTGATTTATAAAGAAAAATGGTTATTACATAAAATATAGGATGTACTTTGTATATTGTTTTAAGCTATATTAAAACAAAAATATCAGTATATACAACTATAATCTTCTGGAAATATAATGAAGATATATTTTTTGGTATGTTTTAATAACAACTGTATTGAGAAAAATGTCTAAAAGTAGAGAAATTTTCAGGTTATCTCTTTACTTATTTTAACATATATAAAAATACTAGCTGACCCGTGCCCACTTCGTTGAGCATAAAAAAAATAAAAACCGTTTAAACATTCCCTGGACTTCCACGAATATTTCAAGACTAAAAATTGCCGAATCGGTTCAGGCGTTCTCAAGTTTTAGCGAGACTAACGAACAGCAATTCATTTTTATACATAAGAATAAAATAATAAATAATATCGCACATCCGTGGTTCAATATAGAGCTTGGCTCTAAAGCTACTCGTGCATACGAGTCTCTCTAGTTTACTTTTGATTTTGTCTAGATTTACTCAAACATAATCACGAGTAAACTAGACTTGGCACACAATACGCGCCGCACATATTTGACTCAAACGCAACAAGTCGTTATGGCTTCAATATGAAAACGTTGATTGTAGACACATGTTGGCGGAACAAGTAGCACAGTGCTCGTAAAATGACTGGACCGTTAATGTTGCAAATTTATGTGTTTGAGGATTTACGACAAAGTTAGAGCGAATATATTTTTGTATAGTTTCATATGGATAAGTAAATTTAAAAATAAATAACGTTAAAAATTAATGACAACCTCTGAAGCGCAGTAGTCGCCGAAGGAACGAAAAGTTTTCTATATTCCTATGTCATGAATATTTATATGTTTTAATTTGGTTGATTTCTTTATTATCACATTGGATCGGAACAGAACATACTTTAAGAAGTAAGAATAAGCCATTTCTTATTCTTACTTCTATGTTATTACTTCTATGTAGTATGTTCTGTTAATTCATACCATTGTATGAATTCACCAGCCGAAGCCTTGATCCTCGTCAAACACATTTTTTAAACTTTAATATTTCATCTTAAATACGAAATAAACATATAAATACGAAATAAACATACAAATACGAAATAAACATTTTAAAATGAAAATTTTCATAAAGCGCACACGTGACGAGTGTAAACTCATCGAACATTTTCAAATATTCGTTCCAAATAAAAGCACCAAATTGTCCAATCGTTTTGGACCTATTCCACAACTGCGTTTGGAAACCCAAATATATTCTATACACCACTTGATATACAAATACAATACGAGATTTATTCTAAATACTCTATAGAGAGACTGATTTACAAAAACGTAACATGTTTTGATCCATACATGTACCTATTTTATGCATTTGATCTCTCGCTAGTCGTGTCGGTTTACCGTCCCACTGGGTTATGAGAGTAAAAGGAAGAGAGAGTGCTTCTGTGTATTGCGCACATACTTGGGCACTATAAAATAACTCCTGCGTAGCTGGCCTGGTTTCAATGAAATCGGCTACCGACACCGAAATCGGTGAGGGGAGCTATTATATTTTATGCAACTTTAGAATGAATACATGTTAGTGCACGCGACAGGCTTATACAAGCGTATAACTAGGCGTGGTGTCTTCCGAGAAAAGAAATTCCAACGAGAATCGTACATTGTACAGTTAACAAAAATAATGAATGAATGGATGATCGAATGAATAAAATATCTTTTATGATGCATACATATTAAATATATTTTAACAGTTCGAGAAATAACATCGATAAAAAAATTACAATGAAAAACACAAATGGCGGGCTTATTACTATTTATTTTTTTATTTATTTATTTATTTAACTTTATTGCACACACAGTACAAAGGCGGTAGTAGCTTCTTCCAAGCAACCACGGGTAGAGGAAAGTAATGGAAGATTTGCGATGAATATGCAAAATACGTAATATAAATAATACTTAAATTGTAATATATGATAATAGCAAAATACATATTTCTACGTGGAATGCCAACGAATTCAAAAAAAGAAAGAAAAAAATAAGTATGTAGCATAAGTAAAGATGTTCATTTTTAAAAGTGAAACGAAATGTTGTTTTATCTGTCAAACAAGTTCTCAAGGTTACGATCGCAATTTTTGATATCGAGATCGAGTCTCGTTTATTAATACTAAATCTGTAATAATTTTGATCAAAAACTGCGCAGTTTCGTAATATATATTCGTAGTAAAGTTATTAAAGATTTTTGTCGATAGCCGTCAACTCAAATTCGTTTTTGGAAGTCAGCTAAAAACAACTCGTGAGTTGCAATAAATAGGATCCGTGTTAAAACGCGGCGGGCAAAGAGACGAATACGGGAATATTCCGATCCATTGCCTCGTATCTCTCCGATAGTTTCGTTTTTGTTCGTAAAAGTTTCCGATGAATCAGCGAACCATCTGTATCCAAATTTCAATGGCCACAAAAAACTAAAAGAGTTTTCAAACGGTGTAAAGTTTTAAGACGAGTATATGTCGGTTTCTGTTTAAACGCCATTGTACAATTTTAACAGTGTCAATTAACGGATCGTTTTAATTACCTATCAACCTATTAAAAAAAGTTAACTTATGGCTCGTTTTAGTATACGATCTATCTTTAACCGGCTTTAAAAAAAGACGGAGGTTATATGTTCAGCTGTCAATTATTTTCAAACAAAAAAAACAGATTAAAATCAGATCATCCATTTGGGAGCTACGATGCCACAGACAGACACACACACATTTACACAGGCACGTCAAACTTATATAAGCTGGCCGTTGGAAACTTGTTTAAAGAAAAAGTGAAACCGATTAAATAGTAGGTAACTAACGCTTCAATTACAGTTAAACCATGTAAATAGTATTTGAACCTATATTGAAAGTTGAAACACACTAAGCATAATATGTTATTGCATGTACTGTAGGTTCTTGGTGGAAATTCATGTTAGTTGTATTAAAACACAAACTACTTGCACTTTTTGCCACTTTATTTGTTATTTTACACTAATTATTACTTAAAATACACGACCGGTTTCGACATAGTCATCATCAGGTGTAAAATAAGATACAAAGTGGAAAAAGTGCAAGTATTTTGTGTTTTACTGTATAACACTAAGCAACCTTCAAGTAATATGACGTGTATAAGGCTGTCGAATAACGAATGATATCGTAAAACATACGAGAAAAAATCCGATAATGCTGTATACGAGAGGCCGGGTAAGTATAAATCCGGCGCGCGACACAACACGGCGCCGTTAAAAGCATGCGCCGTACAGGGCTGCCAGGCTGCCACCCGCCGGTTATTACTCATCTGCTAACGTGTTTTATAGGGCTTTCGGAGACACATTAGGAGGAACATCGGTTGGTAAAAAATGAGCACTAAAATACTTTTGTGATGTGAGTTATAACAAAATAACTTCCACTGGCGAAGCTGATGTTTTTTTCTTGGTATGTATTATTTTATGTGACTACGGTAAAGCAAAAGAAGTGCAGTGATGTGGGCGGTTTATGTACATTTATAATATAGCTTATTTTACAAGGCGTATAATAAGAGATAATACTTTAGGGTATGAATGTGCCTACTATGTAGAGTTTACTGTGAAAGTACCAGCGCTGAAAGACAAACTTACTTTTGTCTTTCATGTTTCTATGAGAAACACCACATCATAAATTTGCCCATACAATAATTTAAGAAAAGTAACTCTTTCAGCGCTGGTACTCTCACAGTAAACTCTACATACGGGACCCGTACACACCCTAAAATATTATCACTCATTAATATTACAGCCTGTATATATAAGCTACTAGATCCTTTTCCACTCATCATAATTATGTTAATAGAATTAGGTATAA
This sequence comes from Celastrina argiolus, assembly GCA_905187575.2. Classification (NCBI taxonomy): domain Eukaryota; kingdom Metazoa; phylum Arthropoda; class Insecta; order Lepidoptera; family Lycaenidae; genus Celastrina; species Celastrina argiolus. Next base: position 1,075,852 of record LR994585.1, read on the forward strand.
AAAGTTCCTGAAATATAAGATTATAATTTACATAATTTAATTAAAATGTTTTAGAAAAAACGTAGTTATCATCAACTAAACGTGATGATCAAAATTGATAGATAGTCATCAGCGCAATGAAATGTTTGCCAATTATTTCTTAATGGAATCAGGTGGAAACCTACAGGTGGTACCTTATGGAAATCCACAGCATAAAATTTAAATTATATTTAGTAGTTAAACATAATATATACAGTATTACCAATATTGCTGTCGACTCCAGTGTTTTACCATGTCTTAACATAATAATAAATAATAATAATCAATAGTTAAAGTATTACCTTGCGCCACTTCATCAGGGTTATAGTTTATTTTTTGACAATCAAAACTCAATTTTCAAATATAGGTAACCTATGAATATGTCCTAAGATTTACCAACTCTGAATGGCCCGAACGATTTTACGATTCACACTTGTACCACCATTCAAGTGAATAGACGAGATATATTAGCTCTAAGGAGAAAAATAATTCATTTATTTTCTTTTATACGTTATAGCATAATGTTGTCTTTTTCAACGATAACCGTGCCTTTAATATAAATCCTAAGACTTACCAGGTGGTAAAAATGCGAATCGCAATATCGTTCGGGCTTTTACCATTCAAAGTTGGTAAACCTTAGGTTTTACTAGTAAATCTTAGAACCGTGATTCGGGCTTTTACAGTAACAAATATATGATATATTTAGAGTTTTCTTTTGTATTTTGTCTTAAATTAAATTTAATAATTATATTCATTCGCTGAAAAATGAGTTACTTGATCGTTTTTTAATTAATTTGCTGTCAATTAAACTGCAATGTGACATCCCTACCGGCGCGGCCGAGCTCGACCAATTACGCGTGCACTTACGTGGCCGTTCGCAGTATCAACGGAAAATAAACTCTATCCCGCCGCGATAAGGCCCATTTACGAATCAATCCGAAACATTCAATATCACTTTACTTTTCGTTTAATAAGCTCTCACAAATTTGTGCGAGCCATATTGTGACTTTATGAACGCGCTTTACCAAATTTTATCTGCCAAATAGCTTTTGGTGAACTTTAAAAGGTTTTTAAACATGTGTTTTGTGCTCTTAGGCCCGTATAAATAAAACAATCTCAAACCCAACCTCACCTTGAGAACCTATTGGACAGATAAAACAACGTTTCGTTTCACTTTTAAAAATGAAGAATTTTACTTGTACTTGAATTTTTTTCTTTCTTAAAACGTAAAAATAAAGATTATAAAAATATACATTATACTTATTTAATTGTTTCCTCTAATCTATAATATGAATATAACGGTATAAAAAGAAAATAAATTAATGTACTACGTAACATTAATAATAATGTTCACTTTTAAAAGTGAAACGAAACGTTGTTTTATCTGTCAAATAGGTTCTGAAGGTGAGGTTGGGTTTGAGATTGTTTTATTTATACGGGCCTAAGAGTAAAAATGAAAATCATTGTCACTAAATTTACATGATCGTGGGCTTACCATGAACACCCTAAAAATGACTACATTTTCATAAGAGTAGCACATGACAGATCGATCCGTGCCGTACAAGACCGAAGATCGAAGAAGCGAGAGAGCTGCAACATCTCTTTTCTTCCATCGACGAACAAGCACGACTTCACACGAAAACAATTTATTATCCCTTTTTGACAGCTACGAGTACTAAACGTTCTTCTTAATGTCAAATAGTTTTCAACATGGCGAGCGGTCTTCTTACCGCTTCTATTCTTTCTATTGTTCGGTATAATGTTACAAGTTTGTTAATTTCTTTCAAAGGTATGAAAAAATGTTGCTTCTATTTACGACCTTGCTACTATGGGTTAGAAACTAATTCGCTACAAATTTGTCTATCCTTGCTTAGAAAGAGCTCTTATCAACGCGCATTAAGAATGGTAGGAGTACTAAGAAATATTTTTCTACAAACCAATTAGCCTGTCCTTGTCTTAATTACTTAAACTTAATTCACCAAAAGGCACCGACTAGTTGACATACGATTTGAATTAACCTGATCTCTGATATTTTAAGGCCGTGTTGCACCAAGGAATGTTAAAGTTACCATGCCATCTGATTCATTGACAGGATATACGAGAGGGATAACATGATATTTAACATGGCGTTAACTTTAACATTGCTTGGTGAAACACGCCTTAAGGTCGTGTTTCACCAAACCATGTTAAAGTTAATCCTTCGTTAAATATCATGTTATCCCTCTCGTATTTCCTGTCAATGAATGAGAAGTCATGGTATTTTAACATGGCGTTAACTTTAACATCGCTTGGTGAAACACGCCCTAAGCCTCACAACTGCGGGCGTGATGTAATTATAAAGTATCTATCTCTTTCTGTCTGATAAATTCTACACCAATCAGCGTTCAATGGTTGCTAACTCGAATGACATGTTAGTTGATTTACATTAATTAGCTTTTCGGTAACCGGCCCTTACTCCCGATCTAAAATCTCTTGTCATGTTTAAATTCAGTACTGAATTTGACAACGTTACGAACACTGTTTAGTTGATTTGATCGTTGATTTACCTTTAAAGTGAAGAAGTAATTCCCACATTAACATTTCATCAGGCATCTCATTACATCTCGCGCGGCCCCGCGATGTATTCTAATGAAAACCATGAATAAAGTACTACAGCCACCTCTTATTATCCGCTGTGACTCCCCCGTCCTGCTCTTTAGGCGAGATTAAATAGGCCCTTGTGGAATTTTTTCGGCGCTCTATATTTAAATTTAAATCTTGAGCCGTCGAGATAAGGCCGCTACTCACCTGCGCCGGAATTTTCTAATAACACCTAATGACATATATTGTAAAAAAAAGCCTCAAGGGAAACTTTGTCCTAATTTCGGAGATTAAATCAATAAACGGATTTAGAATTTCACAAATTTGCAAAGGGATAGCTGAATTCTAAACAAAGTAGGCTTATAGCTCCTATGACTACATTTATTATGTTTACAGGATGTAAACTAACACAGCACAAAATAATCATCACGCTTGTTCAATATGTCCCATATTGAACAAGCGTGATGAGCATTCGATTCTCGTTCAAAGAATATATCTATGTTAATATTATAAAGCGGAAGAGTTTGTTTGTTTGCTTCTTTGAACGCGCTAATCTCAGGAACTATTGGTCAGATTTGAAAAATTCTTTTATCGGATAGTCCATTTATAGGGGAAGGCTTTAGGCTATATAACATTACGCTGCGACCAATAGAAGCGAAGCGTCAGTGAGAAATATTGCAAAAACGGGGAAAATTATTCACATTTAGGGACTTTCGTTGCGTGTGCTGCATAAACGGTTTAAGTTACTCAAAAACCGAATACGCGGGAACAGCTAGTATAACATATGAGCTTAAGTTTTGATCATATTATCCTATGGATTTAAATTTTTTTTAAATAGTGCGCTTGAATGCCTAAAGCGGCCGCGGCGTGGCGGCAATCGTCTATTCAATTGTGTCAAAGCATCCCAGCACCAGCGCCCGCGCCGTCGCTGAGTGCAAGTCGTCATACATCACGGATCGAGACTTTTAAAAAAAGGTCAATCGTATTATTTACATACTAAATAAAGAAAACTGTTTATGTATAATGTATATTGACATTGCGTACGTTATTGAACCCTAACGTTAGCTTAAATATGTCCAATGTGAAAACTACAATGTATTTTTAAACAACCATTCCTAACAACGAAAACGTTGGAATGAAGTTTTAATTTAAAAACCAGTTGCAAATTGGCTCAAACTGCAGAACATTTTAAAACAACTACAGCCATTCACAAATAATAACACTTATCAGAGTACATTTAAATTGTTGATTAAAATGTTAATGCCGTGCTTGGCGGCGGGCCAACCGCGCGGTGTCTTGCACGCGAGCACCGACCGATCTAAGGCTAAGCTCACATTGACACAGCTGAACTGTACTGCTTTTCCCCATAGCATACTCATCTATATTTACCTAGAATTAAAATACAAATTATGATTATACAACATTATGTATGTATGTGTATAATATATACGCGAATGTACGCGTTTCATGTAGATAAATGATGCGAGTTGTGCCTAAACGTCTAAATACACTAAGCCTGTACGTCATTGAAGTTCTGCAGCTGATTTTACGTTCCGACGTATGCGTCTGATATGACACTATAAATGGCGAAATTACGTGATAGAAATTCTATTACATAACTTTGTGCTTAACCAAGGAAATCGAACCGTAACTATAGAATAAGTTGTCGCTAAACTTACGCACATTCACATGTGCGTAAGTTGTCGCTTGTACTCTATAGGCTTTATCGCGAAGTAATTTCGGCATCACGTATCAGTAATTTATACAGCATTGCAGACGTAGTCGTACCAAACTTCGGTCGCGTTCCTCAAACTCATTTTTATCTGACTTACAAAAAAAGGGGGAAATTCTAAATTTGGTCTTTTTTTTTTTATGTATGTACACCGATTACTCTGAGGTTAATAATCCGATTTTCGTGATTCTTTTTTTATTCGACGCAGAATGGCTCCAAACCAAACGCATTTGGTCCCATAAGAATTTTACATATTTTATAAATATATAATATGTTCACCTGTAGTTTTTATTTTATTAACATATAACCAATTTTCGAAAGTGATACATATTTTACGGTACATTTTTATATGAAGTTTCAGTATGGCTATTTTAGGAGTTTTTCACTTTCGCATTTATAATTGACTCTCGACACAAAAAGGAGGTGGAAATTACAATATGGTCTGACACCGACTTCAAAAAGAACATTAATTGCTTACAATTACTACATTATAAAAATATATTTTTTTAAGCTTTTTATTTGTTGAAGTCGGTAGTTTTTTTCCATAAAGGTTAATAAAAAACACATATGGCATTGTCCTACATGGTGCCTACCAGTTTGAGTCGCCTGGTTCGGTACCTTCAGCAAAGTGTGCTTAGACCCTTACACCACTACCAAACCCCGGACGATCGTATTCAGTAATCTGAGTCCGAGTTTAACTCGCCCTCATTTGGTTAATTGCTTTGTTAATCTCGGAGTCGCCCAATCTTTCGCCCCACTTCGTTTCGTCCTGTTCGCCCCACTTCATTTCGCCCTGTTCGCCCTACTTCATTTCGCCCTATTCGCCCAGTCTCATTCGCGCGATAGTCATCAAATATAACTGTTGATATCGTTTTATTGGCTGGCGAGATTCGATTTCCTTCCATTATGATGTCTTATTTTCCAATTACCTTATTGGCATTTGGTTCTGCTTATGTTCGTGAACATAAAACAGTCTTATTTTCAGATAACATACTATTTATGTGTACAGCTTATAAAAATGATAAATAATATTTAAGGATTTAGCATATCCCTCGGGCACTCTTAAATCATATCAATGGGTTTTTGAGGTTGGTTACCACTGTCGATCCTGGTTCACAAGAGTTGCAGTGGTGGGAATGTGTGGGTCATTTGCCCGTTTGCATGCCAATATCTATATCTATTATATATAGTTCACTGTGAAAACAGCAAGACGGAGGACGGTGTTTTTTTAGGCGTGCGGCTGGACCAATAAATGCATATGCATCATGAGTCTTGTCGGTTGGCGACAAGACTCATGACTCATATGCATTTATATATAGTCAGAAAAATAGATGATATACTTATTATATATATAATTTAGTTTAATATAATTTAGTTAGATTAAAGCGATAAATTATAGCAACTAGTTTTTTTAAATATTTACTAAGGAACTTTAAATAATATCAACTAGTGAATAAAATTCCATGAGTGGTATGGTGATTCTTGTTGCGTACTACAGCTTAAACTATTTTTTGCAATATTTCAAATTCGTTTTTCTCAAAAATGTAATGATTTACAAAAGTGTTTGCTAATTATTTTCGAATGAAACATAACTTTAGAACTACGCCAGTAAATTTTATTGCTATTTCTGTTAAATGTTGTATACTCTGAGAACTTCAATTGAAACTAGAAATGTACTTTAATTTCTAAAGTCCGCTTAAACTTAGAATGTTACATAAATGAAGCCAATAGCCAGCGAAATGTTAGCCGCACCAACTCTGAATGAGCGCACTATTACTACACTTTCTTTCACTTCTCTAATATGAAAAGCCACAAAAGTTAAGAAAACACCATTATTTTTTAACCGACTTCAAAAAACAAGAAGGTTCGTTTGTATGTTTTGACGTTAATGTCTTTAAAATTGCTTTCTTGAGGCATAATTAAAAACAAATGACTACAAAATTGGAGGATACAGTTTAGTGTTGCATCTATCTATATCTATATCTATATCTATAAATTGCATATCTATCATCTATCCAATTTACAATTAAACCACTGACGAATAGCTAACGAATCGAAAAATTTATTACGATTCATAAGGACAGTATTCATGTACAACAAAAATCCGTGTCTATATCACAGCCACACATATTTTTTAACCCCCGACGCAAAAACGACGGGGTGTTATAAGTTTGACGTGTCTGTGTAAATGTGTTTGTCTGTCTGTGGCATTATAGCTCCGAAACGGATGATCCGATTATAATGCGGTTTTTTTGTTTGAAAGGTATATCAGTCGAAAGTGTTCTTAGCTATGTTTGGTGGAAATCGGTTCAGGTCTGAAAGGTCATCAGGTCGTTTGTTAGGTGTGATAGGAATAGTACACGCTAAGTAGGGTTTTATTTTATTTTTAGTTTACTTTATTATCCTAAAAAAATAATAATTCTGTTCAAAGGTAATAGAAAAAGAATGCGAAATTTCGTTCACGTCACAACGATTAAAGGTAACACAACAACACGAGGGTTGTTTAACTTTAATATAAAAGGAGAAAAATACAGAAATGTCACACGAGACAATCCGGTATTTACGTAAAAGTCTCTCTATTTATATTCAATCTCTGCTTACAAGTTGCACGTAGGACATTGCTACGGCGTAGCGCTGCTACGTGCTCCCGTAGCGCGCGTAGCACACGTAGCGCTCTAGTTGACATCCCAATATTTAGCGTTCTCGTACGAATATAAAAGTAACTTTTGTTTTCTCGACTATTAAACAACTCTGGAAAAATTATCTTCATTATAACTAGTGCAGCCACTATCTGTGTTACTTATAAACCGAGTATAGATAGTTACACTCAGAATAAACTTGGAATAAGCAAAATCACGACTTATAAACAAGGTATAACTTAAACCTAGTATAAGGTTGGTGTAACTACCATACAAACGTTATTCCATCGCTATACCAACCCCCGCCCTAGTTTAACGTCGGTATAACTTGGGTTGACAGTTAATATTTCGGAACAACCTTACCTAAACAGCGGAAATAAATTAGTTTTATTTATTTGTGGTTCAATAATAATAAAATAAGCATTAAATGTGCCCTTCCTATACAAGAAATGGAAAATGTAAATAGTATAATACAAATACAACATGACATACTTACGACAATCTTTACGAAAAACAAAAACATTTAAAACAAGAAAAAATAAAATACCACATGTAGATTTCATAATTATTACAAGTAGGTAAATGAAGATAATTTATCTCTATCTCTTCTTTTTCCCAGTAGATACTGCGTTCTCATTTACCAGATGCCATTTTAATTAAAACAAATTTATTATAATTATGTTAATTTATTCAACAAAAACTATCACGTGTAAACAAACTTCGGAACAAACGATCAAAATCTGTTGATTTAAAATTGACAATTGACAGAATTTACAGACAAAAAGCAACTTTTTACTTTTTTTTAACAGTATTCTCTATGATTTGCGGCGTTGCCGTTTTGTGCATCGGGGATAGCGGTGGTATAGTTATGACAACTATATACCGAGTTTATGAGTCAGAAAATAGTCCTAGGTTATTCCTAATTTATACCGAGTATAACTATTCCTAGTATAAGCTTGGAATATCCTATGGATAGACAATTTTTATAAGTAACACAGTATAACTTTGGGATATTATTATACTACCTTTTCTCATTCTAGAAATGTATTTTTTTTTTCATTTTTTTTTTTACAAAATGTCAAAAAACAATTTTTTTTGCTTTATTGTTATTTCTGCGACAAAAAAATAAGAAATGGTGAAAGGTAAAAAAAAAATTGGTTTTTGACAAAAAGAAATATAAAAAAAAATACATTTCAAAAATGAGGAAAGGTAGTATAATCGTATATCAAAGTTATAGTGACTGCTCTTTTAACATCCTGTATATAATGTGTACCTACCTGAAACTATATTAAAGCACACAGTGTTCATTATAAGGTCATACATTACTGTAAGAATATAAATTATTTTGTATTAATTTTAAGTGCCTGGCTAGTTTTGTGAATCTATTAATAAAAAAACATGTTTGTTAGTTTGGTGCATATTTTATTATTATTTGTTCCTCACATTTTAATAGGTATGTTGCCTTCGATTATCAAATTTCTAGAAAATCATAAATAAATTTGTTGAATACATCATACATCTAGAAATACAAGATATTTAGGTTGACATGATTAAAATTATCAGCAGATTTACGTCACTATGTATTTTGTCATTAAAATGTATTGCAGTAGCATATTATTGTGACGTCACCGGCTTAAACGTATACATTTCAGACGTCCTAATTTTATTATTTCAAGAGAGCTTGAGATAATTTTTGTATGTACGGATTTGCAAAAATTTGCACTTAAAATAATGTACATTTGCCAACGAACCCTGTATACAACTTTACGATTTCATTTATAGTAATAACATCATTATGTGCCATACTATCTATCGACTATATTATACCATCTATCAAATATAATATATTGCTTCTCATATACATTTTCACAGTCACAAATACAATTTTACGAGCAAGGTAAACTTCAAATCAAAGACACATTCTGCGCTGAGATCGTCCGCACGTATTTCCGAACGTACTCGCCGCCATTTTACGACCTCTTCCAAAACAATATGGCGGCTGACAGCTCACGAATATTTTATGTCTAGCTTTTATTTTTCTCGATTTATTTCAAACACAAATTGAATTAAACTTCTATATGTTTTAAAGGTTCCTCTAGTATCTGCTACGTGTGACAAATTATTATAAATATGTTGTAAACCAATAATTTTCTTACCGATTTTATGTTGTTTTGCCGGATTCGTTGAAATAGCTACGCAGGTGTCTTCTTAGAGTGTCCAAGTTTATACGCAATACTCAAAGACAGAATGACACTACAGGCGAGAAATCAGACTTGCCCATCCGATTGAGCATCTTCCTTGTCAGACAATAAGAAACACTGTACCACCAATCAAACTTGAGAACAACTTTTTAGTTGTTTCGCGGGGATCGAACCCACGATCTCTACGCCCAGAGCCAAGTCGCACATAAAGTACATGCAACAATGAACATAGGCGACATATCCCGACATAACAATTTCCACAAAACCTAATATTTAAACCAGTTTCAATACAATATTCAAGTCGCAATCTTGTATCGTAATAGTTTCAACACAATGACAGGCTGACAGGGGGTGTGATGGTTTAATATACCCCCACTCCACCCTTTGTTGAGGTCGTATGCGGTGCGCGTTTTTCCCTAGAACAAAGGCTTATGACTTGCTTTAGTAACAACTTGATATAATAATTTTGACTGTTATTTCTAGCGACTAGTATAAGCTTGTAACAATGGCACAATAGATTGTGGATGAATATCATGTTTTGATTAATTTAATTCATGAACGTGAGACGAACATATAACTCTTTTTCGTAATGCAAGTTAAATTGTTCACACTTTATTTTGTTTCATTATTATTCAAAGAAAAATTTATAAAGCTTAGTGATTTTTTTCCGAAAAAAACTAAAAAAAAAATACTAGACAATTTTATCAAATTACATGAACGTCAGCGATAAAATCCTTTAAAAACCTACACGGCACTTGAGATAAGAATTTTTTTTACTGCCTCAAGGTGGTTCATCAAACGAGCGAATGCTCATTCTATTTCCACTCCATCAAATCCTTTTAATGTAAAAATGTAAAAATGTGTTAACCGAGTTTAACAACTCAAAAATAATCTTTTTATTATACTGTAGTTACAAAAAATGTTCTTTTTGGAGTAGGTGTCAGCAAAGGTGAGTTTGTACAACCTCACTTATACGTCAGCCACTTCAGGATATTGTTTTTAGCTGACATCGACTCGGTAATAACAGAATATCAACGAGCTAAAATGAAAAAAAACTGACTTCAACATGGGGTATCTTGTAGGGGTATCTTGGTAGTTTTTTTTTTCATTTTAGCTTGTTGATATTCTGTTGTAAACGAGCTATCACTTACACTTAAGGCTAAAGAAGGAAAGATCTTGTTCTAGCTCTGGGTGTTTGTTGTTTTGATGTAAATCTAATGTTGTAATAAACAATAGTCGCTTAATATATTATAGCGTGCCCACTGCTCACTTTTTGTAGGGCCGACATTGAGCAGAATTTCTTCCACATTATTTCTGACCGACATTTGGATGACGATGCGTTGTACTACAATAATTAAAGACATGAATAGATGAAGGTGATATGTAGCAAAATTCTGATTTTGAGAAAATCAAGTTCAAACTGTCACATAAACATTTTAGAATACGTCGAAACGTATTAAGTACATTAAATCTAAAGATCCGTCTCTAAAATCAATGTACTCAATATCGTTACTACATATCCTAAAAATTTTTAGCGACAGCTTAAGCTCAATTTTCTGGGTAAAAGAATTTGCGACATATCATCTTCATCCATGACTTCAATTGTAATCGGTATATTCCGTTTTCCATCTGCAAAAAGTCGGTCAAAAAAGTATTTCGTACAAAAATCCTCGAACAAACACATAAAGACACTTAATTCGAACATGAATGTGCACGTCGAGGCCGGAGGCTTGAAAACTTGAGCACAAAAGTTCAGCCTTCAATAGGACCTGTTACGGCTCATTCACACTGAAGGGCTGGAGGTAAGCGCCCGAGGTGTAGCGTCGTACATTATTCCCCGATAAAGGCACAAGCTGTTGATTATGTCGCTTGAGCACAGACGCTGAATGAAGATTCAAGTGACTTAGCTACTTTGGTTTCAATTTTTAAGCTGCGATGTGTTTCTCACGAGTGAGCGTTTTCGTGTGTTCGTAAATATGTAATGCGTGAATGAGTGTGTTAATATATACAGCTAGTTAGCTGTGCCCGCGACTTCGTACGCGTGGAAAAGTAATTTAGGGCAGCATTTTTAAATATTTTTGTAGCTTATGAATCGTTTGGGTATAAAAAAACTAATTTATAGATATGCTTCTTTATACATGGTATTAGACGTGTATGCAAAAGAAGTACGCAAATGAAGTAATAATAATAAACCGTCAAGTGATTCAGTTTAGCATTTAAATTTAGCAAATTAAAGTTTTTGGATTAAGTTTCGTTTGCATGTAGTTTGTAACATAAAAATATATTTGTAGTTTTAACTGCATCCATTACAATAAAATCATTTAATATACTGCAACTAAAATTGTGTAAACTTTTGTTCTATATTATATTATAACAAAAAAGGATTTTATAAGTTTTAAGTGCCTGTTTCTAGTTGCATCGTAACTTTTAAACAAAAGGTCCGACTCTCGGTAACCTACCCTAACATTAGGCAGTGCTTCTCCTGTGGAGGACTGACATATAATAAAATTACCACTCAATATTTTTTTACTTTTCAAGCAGTGACGATGATAAATAGCTAGGAACACAAGTTACTTTTTTGTTCAATCTATGCATCCGTTTCGGATCGATCAATCCATCCGTTTCGGAGCTACAATGCCACGGATTGAAACACGTACAGATAAAGACACAAACCCCCCTACGTAGAGGGGGGGGGGGTAAAAACAGTTGATTTTTATAAATATTCGGTACGTATCATAAAATAGCTAATTGCGTTTTATTGACTTGGATAAACGTAAAATATTCGATCTAACGATGTTCACGCTGTACAATGGTGGGATTTAACCTACTTTGCACGGAACTTGCTGCGGCGGAAGTGGAGGGGGGGGTAGGTGGAACACTATGTATTATTTATAGAGTAATTTAGTATTCATCTAATTAGCATTATTCAGAATGTATTCTATTTCCCTTTTACATAAACACAAAGAAAAGCCAACAGTTTCACCGGGCTTTAGAAACTGGAACACCTGGAACAACTAGACAATATTTTTGTAATTTTATCTTTATATAGGAAAATGGCTTTTAAATTTAGTTCATCTTCTTCTGTTGTTTATGTCGGCCTGAGTGATTTGCCAATGTCAGAGTGGGTGTATAAAGACTTTGCTCTCACTATTGCTGGTGGGGTGAAGTAACAAGGGTTTGATTACTTAATATTTTACAAAACTGATAAATTATCTAAAATAAACACAAACAAGTTAGTCTGTCTTTGTGGTTGTTGTGAGGTTTATTAACACATCACAATAGGTATTATTCTAAAAAATGTATTCTATCTAAAAACAAATTAATGATAAGATATTGACAAAATAAATTATTTTGTTTTTCATATGTGTATAGAACGATAAGCTGAATCCAGAAACGTCTGTCATATTAAGTGGCGCTGTCTTTATCATTCCTCCAAGCTGCGACAGTGACAGTCTGTGAATGGCAGGGATCCTAACTTTAATTATTATGGTTTCAGCGTTCTACTAGATGAACTGTTTATTGCCCTATTTATTGTAGGACTAAGAAATTATGATTAGATGTTGCCCGGGCAAAAAAATCCCGCAGAACGGTATGTTTTGTCGCAATTAAGAACAGCCTATGTCTTCCCCTGTATTCTAAACATAGAGCCTATACCAAATTTGATTAAATCGCAATGCAACGCAAACAAACAAATCATTCCTCTTTATAATAATTAACTATTTACATATAATAACATACTTTTCAAATTCTGAACACTTAAATTTTTTTACTATGGATTGTAATGCGATTTTTCACCAACAGCATCTGAATAACGGCAATCACTTCTTCGAAGATTTATAAAGCTAACGATAAAACGAGTCGCGCCGCGGACAATAGTAATTATACTTTTTGCTGGTACATAAATAAAATATTTTACAAACTTTTCTGTGGAATATTCTTTAAAGCAATAGAAGCGGTTAAATGATATTTACGAGTGTTATTGAGGGCGTAAACAACGCCGACCAGAGAGCTCTCGGCGTCGTCAAACACGGAGATATCTCTCGTCTCTCCCTCTCTCCCTCTTTCCCTCCCTTTCTCTCCCCGCTGAGAGGGACATCAAACTCCGAGATATCTCCCCGCTACGAGGGCCGTCAAACAGACCGCTTTTATATAATTACGAACGTGCAAACAGATTTACAATTAACTGCGTTATTTTCCTGGTGTTCTTTAGAATTGAAAATGCTTTTTCTTGAAATATTTGTTTGTGTTTTCTCGATATTTGGTAGGAAATTGAAATTGAAGTAAGTATTTAATTGAGGGAAAAGTAATTAGTTAATTATTTACGTGTAGTGCTTTCAGAAATGTTAGTAAATTTATTTTGTAGTACATATTATGTTCACAAAATGAAATGTAATGAAACAAATATGACGAAGCAATATAAATTGTGAAACTTCTCTATATCTTTGTTTTAATAAACTGCAGGGAAATGCATGCATTGTAACGAGGCTGAAACAAAGAGCTCGTAGCAGAGTCGTAGCAGTGCTACGCGTTTTCCGTAGCTGTGCTACGAGCGTGTAGAGCGTAAGGTACTCGGGGATTCTTTTATGAAGCCATTACTCGTCAAGCTTATAATAAAGCCTTTGAAAGCCTAAGTGCGACAATTTACACCTTATTCTTTAATTGTTCTAGCAGATGCACTTTTTTCTTGCATATTTAATTTATGAGAAGTTGTTAGTTTCTTTTCGATATTTGTTACCATCACTTAATTGAGTTTTAGCTTAAGCATGTCGTATTTTAACATATGTAAGACATAGCTGATTTACTGATTTAATAACATACAGGCCAAAACTTAGGCTAGGGCTAGAAACTATATACTTGCAACTATATATGAAAGCATTCACGATACGATCTTTCAAAATTTAACGCCCAACGCCAATTTCACGTGAGGAAAGACGCGGACAACAGTAAGTATATAATATAAAAATGGTATCCGTTAATAAATCAATACAATAAAGAAAAAATATTTTGTTATTTGCCCAGAAAATAAAATAATAATTACTTCATATCAACACATTTCCCTCCACAAAATATGCCACAATATATTTGTTGATATGTCACATCAATCCACAACGATGCAAAAAATACTTCCACAAGGAAAACCGAATACATTTGGGAAATAAGGTTGTAATGTACACATTTAATCTTGCATTGTGTCTGGACACGCTCGTTATTAGCACAATACGTACGAGGATGAAGGAGGCACATCATACGGTCGTTAGTCCGACACCTGACGACATCTGCCAGTAACCGACATTTCTTATTGTGTACCGGCTTGGGAACGAAAGTTCTTAGCGTGAGCACCTTGTTACTGTTTTTTACGCCTATATGTAAAAACTAAAAAAAAAATGATATTTTTTAAGATAATAAACTAAACTAAAAATAAAAAAAACCCCCGACTTGGCGTGTAACATTCCTATCACACCTAACAAACGACCTGATGACCTTGAAGACCTGAACCGATTTCCACCAAACATAGCTAAAAACACTCTTTTCTGATATACCTTTCAAACAAAAAAACCGCATTAAAATCGGACGACCCGTTTGGGAGGTACGATGCCACAGACAGACACATACACACAGACACGACAGTGGTTACTATTTCGTGTTCAACGGTTATATTTTGTATATAAAATAGTAACGAGACTAAATAGTATTTTTTGTTCTGTGGTCAGATCAGTTCAAATCGCACCGACCACCACGGAACAAAAACCATCAGTGGTATGTTTACACTTTAGAAATATTACTAGATATCCGATCTGGAAATATTTTCTGCTGAACTGAATATTTCAAACCAAAAAATGCTGTCCATCTCCGCGCTATATTGTTGTTCCAGTATCGAATATAATTCAACAGATGTCTGCTGGCAGCGGGCCGGTATCAATTTCAGCGTCGTTTACCGCGAGCGCAGAGCCGACAGATATTCAACTAAATGAAGGTAGATTGCAAATTTTATACCAACTTGATGAAATCTTAGCTTTCAAATTGTGAAACGTGAAATCTATTTTCGTTGCTTACATTTTATACCGCCTAATTTTTGCACTACAGGGAATCTAATTTATATAACCTACCTCTTATATATAAAAATGAATTGCCGTTCGTTAATATCGCTAAAACTCGAGAACGGTGAATCGATTCTGCTTTTTTTAGTCTTGAAATATTCTTGGAAGTCACGGGATGGTTTAAACGGTGATAAAATATGCTGTTTGTATGCTCAACGAAGTGGGCACGGGTCAGCTAGTACACTATAAATATGCACGTCGATCTGGCTCTATGATAAGCAGACATTGTATTACAACGGAAAACATATAACAGTTTTATACATCTACGAGTATTATATTCTTATATATGAAAATGAATTGCTGTTCGTTAGTCTCGCTAAAACTCGAGAACGGCCGAATCGATTCGGCTCTTTTTAGTCTTAAAATATTCATGAAAGTCCCGGGAAAGTTTTAACGGTTTATATGCTCAATGAAGTGGGCACAGTTCAGCTAGTCGCATATAAGATTTTCATTATATGAAACACGTAATCAATACAGCAATATGACTTAGGAACATTGTAACTTTTGTTCCCTTGGCGGGATTCGAATCCGCGACCTCCATTGAGCCATGAGGCATGATGATACGATGTCGTTTATTTATATCTTGAATAAAGTAGTAAACGGGATTATAAGTGCACTACAGCCGGGCCGGAGCGATCGAGCCGGCGGTACTTGTTAGTGCCTCCACTTGTACGGACGTTTACTATTATAGGTTTTACAACGAAACCTCCGATTATTTGTTTTGTATGTGGCCATTGTTCACGATGGCCGTGTTTGCTGGACTTAGTTAATTAATAATAACGTGCCAAACAATAAGGTACATTATGGGCGAAATGGCCAAAATTTTAATGATTGTTTTACAGCGCATGTACCTTATGGGTTTAACAAATAAGGTACTTAATGCGTGGATGCTCCAACAAATAAGGTACTTTGAGGCCACAAAACTTTACTATAGGCGCTTGCTGTAACAAATACAGTACTTTATGGGCGTAAAGAAGATTTACACACGCACCATAGGGGCGCGCTCGAAAAAAAATAAGTTACTAGTATTATGGCGCACACGCCAAAAATCGTTACGCTACGGGCTCTTGCGCCAACGGCTAAGGTTTTTTATGAGCGCAGGTGTCAAAAAATTAGGCGCAATTATTATGGCGCACACTCCTTAAACTTAGGTAATTAATGGAAGCACGCTTCAAGAAATAAGATTATGGGCGCATGCGTCATGTCAAATAATGTTAATTCCTAATTAATAAATAAAAGTTTATTTTTATATTACTTATACAAAGCGCCGACAAATTTATCTGTACTTAATATTATTAAGCTGAAGAGTGTTTGAACACGCTAATCTCAGGAACTACTGGTCCGATTTGAAAAATTCTTTTAGTGTTAGATAGCCCATTTATCTAGAAAGTCTTAAGGGTATATAAGGTCCTGTTA
The DNA here is from genome assembly GCA_905187575.2 of Celastrina argiolus. Classification (NCBI taxonomy): domain Eukaryota; kingdom Metazoa; phylum Arthropoda; class Insecta; order Lepidoptera; family Lycaenidae; genus Celastrina; species Celastrina argiolus. The sequence continues at coordinate 1,092,536 of LR994585.1, forward strand.
ATCCAGGCTCTACAGGAATTGCAGTGGTAGGAACATGTGGTGGGGCATTTTCCCGTGTAAAAAGGATTTTTACAAGCAACTGTCAAAAAGCTTAGTTCGCAAACGCGTCCGTAAGTATCCGACGCAACTCTACCCTACAATATTCCCTACGTACTCGTAGCAGTAAAAGGGCAATAAAGTACTAATGTCTACCATCGGGTGGGTGAGTGTCGTCTGCGGAATATTGTCGCCGAGGGCTCGGAGTCACTCTTAAGGGCCGAGGTATAGGGACATATTGTGCTAAATGCTTCTTATAAAACTTTCATTTACTTTGTTACAACACGCTATCAAATCAACGCTTATGCTGTTAAAAGAGCAGTGACTATAACTTTGGGATATAATTATACCACCTTTTCATATGCTAGAAATATAGAAAAAACAAAATCTTTTTAAACATAATATGTTTTAGAATAGATAGTATAACCCTATTTTAGAGTTATAGTGACTGTTATTTTTACTAAATAAAAAATCCCTGAAACTTCAATTTAAACCACGCATTAACATTTGTCCATTTAGGACGTACGACGCCCCCGACAGACTTGCGGATACACAAGTCAGTTGTTCTAAAAAGACAGTTGTAAGTCTGAGTGACTTAGAACAACTATCTTATTTGCGACGGGGCTAAGGCTGAATTCACGTTGGCTCCAAACCGTACTCAAAGAGTATAAACGCTTGCTAACACTTCGCTGTCTGTCTGTCTGTCTGTCAGTCTTTTTTAAGCAATTGAATAATTTATCTATCTTTTTCTCTAAATATATAAAATACTTGTTCGTTGGTTTGTGTAATGTCTATGTTTAACAAAGTGAGTGACGTCATAATCGGTCGTTTCCTGCTCGTCGCACATTATCTTATATATAAAAATGAATTGCTGATCGTTAGTCTCTCTAAAACTCCAGAACGGCTGAACCGATTCGGCTATTTTTCGTCTCGAAATATTCGTGGAAGTCCAGGGAAGTTTTGAACGGTTTGTATACTCAACAAAGTGGGCACGGAACAGCTATTATTTACTAGTTTAATATCTTAATTATTTTGTTTTACATTATTTGTTTACCAGGGAACTATAATAACATCAATTAAAAAAACATTCAAAAGACTAATTATTGTAACTAATGGGCTTCTTATATTAGTCTAAAATGTATTCTATTTTAAAATCAGTGATTTGTACGACAAATAACATGTTGTATTAAAATTGAATCCGCCTCTAAAAAGGGTTAGAACACATAAACGCTTCAAATAAACCCCGTAATGTACTCGTAATATGATCCATACTATTAGACACGACGGTCCGACATGCTGCGAAGGTTCTGCGGCGTCCAGGACCGGCTTATACAAAATTCACGCCGGCTATTAACTAAAGCGCCTTACGAGAATTGGGGATTACATGACGTGTACAGAGAACACAGCTCTAATCCCACGTAATAAGGTGTACATTGGCGTACACTACACGAGCTCCGTCTGATTTTCAATGTAAGACATTCCAGGTTGCCTAATGGAAAGTCACCATTACGGTACTATTGTGAATGGTGATGGTTTCTGGGTTGTGGTAGCACATGAAATGATGATGATTATGACATTAGCTAAGCTAGACACCACCCAACTCGATTCGTACATCACCCGGGTGATGTAGGGGGGGCTGACCCCCCCCCCCCCCCTCATCTCATATAAAGAGAACCTTCTACCAACCAACTAGACTAGATTTAAAACGACTTAAATGCCATTAGTGACCACCATTTCCAAAAAAATTTACACTGCAGAACCTTTCCTGTATGTCGGACCGTCACGTTTTAAACAAATTGAAAATTTCTATAGTTTTAAAAATGAATCAATAAAGTTTCTGTTATACAATAATTTTATTATTAGAGTAATTATTATTAGTAAAAAGTTGGTCCTGCGCCTGTTCTCTCGCCAGTCGTGTCCCACTAGGTTATATGAGTGAAAGGAAGAGAGAGTGTCTTTGTGTATTGCGCACACACTTGGGCACTTTAAAATAACTCCTGCGTAGCTGGCCAGGTTTCAATGAAATCGACCGAAACCGAAATCGGTGAGGGGAGCTATTATTATATTATTAATTATTTTTGAAAAAAAAAATCACTTGACTAATGTTTCTTAAGTTAGTAATATTTGCATGCCAAAATTGACAAAAAATGTACTTATCATATTTTGTAACACCTAAATCAATTCAATGTTTTATGCAAATAAAGAGTATTGAGTATTTAATAGTATGGTTCATATTACGAGCACATTATGGAGTTCCTTTTAAGTTTTGAGAAAATAATACAAAAGTAGATACTCTGACTTGTATACGACAGGAAGGTTTGGCGTCATTTATTTATATACACTTAAATCTTGCCCGCTAGGATAAATCATCAAAGTATTTATTGTGTATCAAATAAATACTTGGTGAAAAAAAGAAAGTCTCTATAAATTTGAGATACGAATATAATAATACCTCATTTTGGAAATATATATATATTTTTGTCAAAAAAAAGAAAAAGCAAACATTTTTTTTTATTACTATTTTTGTAAAAATATACATTTATAGAATGAGAAAATGTAGTATAATCATATCCCAAAGTTATAGTGAGTGTTCTTTTTACACCCGTTACACTACTTCTGGTAATCACATTCCACAAAGGGCAACGAACCTTGGAGGGCAGACAACTCTGGAGAATATTTAAATATTTCTGTTCTTTGCCGAATAGAAAATTTATACTGTACTAAAATTTTACGAGAGCACACTCCTCCACCGAAAGTGTTTCGAGTACGTTAAAAGTTGTCGTCGAAAATAAGACGCCATTTTTAAGTGACGATGAACAGAAACGAGGGAACGGAATGTTCCTCGCCGTTCACAGATGTTGCAGGTTTCGCAAATAATTAAGAATGTTAAGTTATCGAATGCGATAGATATAGAAAATTTTCGGGAAAAAATTTTTTGTAAAATTTATTCTGAATAAAAATATTTGACTTTGACTTTGGCATACATTTTCCTAAGAAGCTACGAGACTCATCATTATGATTATGTGATAAAATTTTGCGGTTTGTACATTGGTCCAGCTAGGCTTTTTGGTCGTGGATTCGATTCCTGCGTGTGACAATGTAGGCTGATCACCTGATTGTCTACAAGAAAGATAATCCGTGCGACGGAGAGGCACGTAAAAAGTCGGTTCTGCGATTATTCTCTCGTCGGCCGTGTCGGTTAACCGGAGTGGTTATGAGAGTAAAAAGGAAGAGACAGTGTTCTTGTATATTGCACTCATACTTGGGCACTATAAAATGACACCCAGTGTCATTTTATAGTGCCCAAGTATGAGTGCAATTTGTAGCTGACACCGACACAGACACCGAAATCGGTATGTTTACTGCATTTTAAAATTACATTATATCATACGGCTGCTTAACTATTGTCTTACGACATATACATTTGTTAGTATGTATTCAATTGTCTATTGTTACTACTTAAATACAAGCTAATTAATGTTATGGGGTCACCCGTTAAATTAACTATAATATAATAAATAAATAAAATACAGTAGTAATTATTTCATACAGTTTTTCTCACCACTGTGTCAAAGGTAGCAACAAAAACATATTGTGTAATAAAATGGTTATCTATCCCGAACGACAATAACAGATTGTGCAGGTCGATTGCAATACAAAAGAAACCCGCACGAAAACCCATCAGCACAAACTAATGACTTTGTTTGGTTTCCTTTCAGTCGTCGACATTAAACGCCAACTGCAAAAAGTGGCACGAGATAACACGAAGAGTGAACGGGGATGACGTTTATAATCGCATATCCGAAGCTTTAAAAATCTATTCAGCCATAAATTCTTTGTGAAGGCACCGGAGCGTGTGGCCGGGCCTTAATCATATCAGATTAATGGAAGCAATAAACGAAATGCCGCCTCCGATTCGACGGGATATTGTGAAATCGAAACGCTCAAGAATAGATTTAGCATCGTTTAGAATTCAGCGAGGAGATTTCGAGTGGTTTTGTTTATTTTCCATTCGTCAGCGCTCCGTGACGTTTTGCACCGAGGCCGCATCAAAGAGAACGAGTTTTAGAATGATTAATGTCATTTTTATTGCAATAACATTATGTAGCTGGTGAGCTTCGGTGGAGATAGAAGCAAGCAACCGCGACAGCCTACAGACACGCTTTTAAGATAGTCGACAGTGGGCATTATCCACTGATTGAACACATGCTAAATAAGACTAAATCAATATATGAAATAGAATACTAATATAGGATATGATTTTTACTAACCAATAGATTAGATTAAGTATGGATTTGTTGTTGTCCGAAATAAATAGATTTATGTATTAGTGTAGCCGCAAATCGTTTATGATGGAGGCAACCGGTCGCGGTCGCATGTTGCCTATCAGAGTGTTGAGTGCGTATAGTTGTCACCGCTCGCCGTGAAGAAGTTAACTTCAATTAGTATGGCATTGAATTAGTTACCATTGCTTGCCACTGCAGGCGTTGTTGCTATGCCATAACATTGTAATTAACTTCTTCACGACAAGGTGATGAAAACTCGCACTCAGATTGATATCATATCCAAATTAATAAAAACGTAAGCAATAAACATGGTACTATTATAATGGTACATATTTAAATGTCACTTATTAAGTATACAATTAGAATGTTGATTTATATAGTTAGATCTTGAGCACGACTTTGTCCTCACGAAAGATAATCCTTCAGCATTCGTACATTTTGCCGCAATAAAAAGTAACACATTTTATGACCTGTGATCAACTATTATGATAAATTTGGTACAGATATATAGTAATATATCTGTACCAAATTTATCGAAATAGGTCAACTAGTTTCGGAGCCAATTCCATGCAGATAAACAATGAAATCTTTCTTCTTTATAGATGCGATATCAAATATAATAATAATTTAATAAATAATTAAGTATTACTTCACAAACCGGTACATAAAATCGATAGCAACGAACGCCTTATTAAAAGAAAATCGCTAGTTTGTATGCCGAGCGTCAATATAGAAGTATCTGCTCAAAGGCTTTCAATGGACATAGTTTCTTATGGACATTGTGGACGCAATATCAAAGTTCGGGGTCCCCAGCGTCCCCGTTGTCCCGTTTGTACCCGGGCGGCCATTCGTCCCCACAACTTTGTAAATTTTAAATTAATCTTGAGGAAGATTAAGTGTTTGCACTTTTGCTTATGGACACTACAGCGCCATCTACTGCAATGTAGAGGTCCGGACTACGTTACTTTAATTTCGTTAACGAAGATTTTAGCCCTAAGAGCGGGTACACATTAGGCGCTTTCGAACGCGCGTTTTTGAACCAGGACTTCTGTTCAGACAGTGTACTCTGTACATACTCAAGCGCGCGCTTTTCTTTATCCAAAAACGCGCATCAGCAAATTGCGTGTCAATAAGCGCCTAATGAGTCTGGCACACATTAGACTCATTAGGCGCTTATTGACCTTTAGTTCTGCGCTGTATTTCAGATTTATTTTTGGGAATTTGGAGAAAAAAGTCCCACCCACTTACTGCCCAATACGATCAAAACGGATGTGAACAATTCTGCTCAATGCACAGATCAAACAAATTAATCTATGCACGCTTTCAGATCCCGTGCTAAGTTTCTGAAGAACTCGTATTATGGATGCCAGACAATGGAAACAAACCTTACACCAATTTCCAAAAAAAGAAGCGGTTATATTCTATACACTATATTATTATTTTTTGTTATATTACCTACACACACATTGATTACACATCCATGGCCCAGGAATACTGAAAACTATTTGTTTCTAGGCGGGATTTCTACCTACGACCTTCACAGAGATCATCAATTTAATACAATTAATTTGCCAATATAATATACTTACAACATATGCAACATATGTTGTAAGTATATTATATGCAACAAAATGCAAATGTACAAAATGGCTCGGGAAAAGCAGTCTCCTAGATTAAGCATAATTTGCAGGATCAAAATCAGCAAAGGAATAAAGCGAAATTAAAATTGGCTTTTAATTTCCTGCCTCGAGATTTATGAAACTACAATGAAAACTCTAAAATCCGATTACGAGAAGCAGTCCAAAAGTTTATCGTGTAGAAAGCATAAAACGGGAATGAATTGAAACAAAGCAGGGCTCGTTTAAAAGCAATTACAGCGCGGAGATCCGGCGAGCCGGCGATCCGGCCGAGACAAACTGAATTAAATCAAATGTTTAACAGATTAGCACTAAACGCTGTAGCTCCTTACAATGTTGGAGGGAAGGCATCTCGTCGTCTTTTATCTACAACGTCCACTGGACATAAGCCTCCCCCATTTCATGAAGTCAAGTCAAAATCAATTTTTATTCAGAATAAATTTTAATAATAACGTCGTTTCTATATGATGATAGATTTTCCAAAAACGTTTCTGAACGTCGTTTCTATGTGATGCCTACCTCCGGTTCGGGAACTAGTCCAGCGAGAAGAACCGGTTGGCTGTGTTGGCGAGTGCATGTATAATAACAGTGTCCAAGAAAACGCTGCTGCTCATTTCCAGATATATAGGTTACCAGCTGACCCGTCCCCACTTCGTTGAGCATACAAACCGTTTAAACCTTCCCTAGACTTCCACAAATATTTCAAGACTAAAAATAGCCGAATCGGTTCAGCCGTTCTCTACTTTTAGCGAGACTAACGAACAGCAATTCATTTTTATATATAAGAGAAGAAGAAGATATACCCTAGGGAATATCCCCTCTGTCGCCTTGTGCCTTTCATCATCTTTTACGGACTAATTTTATTAAATTAAAGTTGTGTATTATTATTGTGAGTTCTAGAAAGCGAAGTCATCACTCTTCAAATACTGTAGTGCCTGGAACCGTGGCTTAAAATATCGCATGGTTGGCCAGCACATACGGTATTCTCACAATATATTTGGCCTAGTCCAGAACATGACTGGTCAATACGTCTGAAGTCAACCGTGTGCAGGTTTCCTCACGATGTTTTCCTTCACCGATAGAACGTGAGTAAAATGTACTTAAGATCCTAAAAAGCTCATCAGTACACGCCACAAACTGGGAGTCGAACCTGCAATTCAGTGCTAATCAACGATCACACTAGGCCACAGACGCTCCAGCAGAATAATGAAATATGAATTAATTCAGATTTGTATTTCTTATTGCGACACGAAGCAAAAGATTAAAAATTAATTAAAAATATATATTTGCCTAATCAAAACACCAACTTTAGACAATTTGTAAAGATTTTCCCATGGAGCCAACTTGACATTAAAAATCTTGCCATACTGTAACATAAAGTCACGATAGGTCCAAAAGGTCACAGTGACGGAGTCCCTAAAGACCTTGTGAGGACAAAAAATAAATGACTCTTCCAAATTTACCAAGTTTGGAACTCTAAAATTTACTTTTTGTTTTTTAATCTTTAAATATATTATCTCTTGGGAAATTATGCATGTAACGTAACCAACATTAGGCATATAAATTATTTATTATTTGTTTTATAATATCAATACTTACGAATTATTATATAGGATGTAAAAAGAACAGTCAAAAGGCTGTAAAAAGTAGGTATTTATACAAAAATCAAAAATAAAATTCATCCATCTTTCTCGTTGGTGTCGTAAAAGGTGACAGAGGTAACATAATATAATATATCGGGAAAATGGCAGCAGCGTTTTCGCGAACATTGTTATTATTTTAATCTTATTATTATTAATAATGATAATTTTAATCATCTACCCCCCCCCCCCAGAAATACTTTGGGCGGCAGCTTATATCCAGCAGTTGATTATATCAATAGATACATGTAACAATAAATAAAATAATAAAAATAAATTAGTATAAATTCAGAAAAAATAATTATTACATAAAATAATGCAAACTACAATAATAAATAATATCAATATATTCTATATATCTAAGATAATATTAAATATGTATAATTTGTACGTAAATTTGGGAATATAATAAAGGCTATTTTTATTTATTTTGACGACATAGTTAAAACTCAGCATATCTCATCACCACCTGCACAGAATATGCGGACATTTTCAAATATAGAACAAGAACAATGAAGTGCTAACCTCGCAAAATATGCCGACTAAGCGACGTAGCTCAAAGACGAGCGTAGTGAAATGTAGCGAGACGTAGCGAAAAGTAGCGAGATGTAGCGACGCTGAGCATCCTCAGGAAGCACTCAACTGCGGAAGACCTACACATAATGCGCGCTATTCACTGTCAGTCATTGTCAACTCCGAACGAGTGAGAGTGTGAGCACCAGCTTTAGGCTCAGCTCACACTGACACAGAATCGTAATAATCTAAAGCTCGTGCTGTTTCCGTGGAACGCAGTGAAGATTTTGAGAACAGTGATTGGTCAATTCGGCCACCGTAAGCTCCTCTCCGTCTCGCTGCGCGTCAGTGGAAACGCAAAGATCGTCACAGACGTAAACAGCAAGCAAAACGCCTCCGTGGTCAAGTGGTTTAAAGCCTGGCTCTCGTCTTGGCGGTCGTGGGTTCGATTACCGCGTTGGAACAACAAATATTGTTGTTTCCAAGTTGAGTTAAGACATGTTGGTTCATGAGATACAGTCTAGTGACAAGCGGACAGCAGAGTCTAAGGAATAGGGTCCCGTAGTTTACCCTTTCAATACGGACCCATGAAATCAAACTAGTCAAAATCAAAATAATATTTTATTTCAAAATGAAACTTAACAAGTTTTTTTTGTCTAGCTAGCCTAGCCCGCCGAGAAGAACTGGCGTAAGAAACTAGTGGTTTAATTATACATATATTATTAATACATACCTACATAGACTGAGAAAATCGGATAAAAAGTGTTCAGTAAGATATTTCTAGGCTTGAAACCTGCGAATTCTCGAAACCACAATCAGTTAGTTGTAAGAAACATATCAATGTAATACCCAAGGGCCTTAATATTCTGAACGTGGCGCAAAAACGGCTTTAATTTAGAACACGCAGCTCTTGCGGCGCTCGCACAATTACTGACGAAATTAATTCGCTCAGTACACTTGCCGAATTAATCACAATATATTTTGTACAATTTTAACCGAGTTTTTATACAGAATAATTCATGGTTCATATATTAAGCCGAATATAATGTGAAGAGAATGATAAGGAGAGCATTTTTGTCTTGTACCTCATAATAAAAACTTTTAAAAAATCAAAGGTAAAATGACCACAAGGAGTAAATCTTACTAAAGCGGGTCTCGCGAGCTTATATATATCTTTAATAAATATCTTTTTACTCACATCTAATGAGTTAATAATGTTTTTGTCTGATGCTTTATTACAGTTAAAACTACTTTTGACGAAGAGCGTCAGTTTAAAGTACTTTAAAGCGAAAATTTGCAGTCAAAAGTACTAATAACCAATAATTTTCAGTCAAACCCACTTTTGACCAGCCTGTTCAGTCAACTTTTGACTGATTTTGCTAGTCAATAGTACTCCAGTAAAAAACTGGTTAAGAGTTTTGACTGCAACATATACATATGAACGCACTGGTCGTTGACCTAAGACCTGACCGGGATTGAAACCTCATCTGTTTTGTGACTTGGATGGAGATCTTTACTCGTGATTTGTCGCCTTATGGTAAGTAATTGCAGCATTCATATTTACATACATAAATATAATGTACAATGTATAAAATAATACATGTGGACGCATCACACCACGTCGATCTGGTCACGTAGCAAGTATTCGAGGAACAAGAACAATGTAGAAGTATTTATTATTTTATACTTTACATATTATTTTTTTATTACATCAAACACATAATAGTAGTCAAACGTCAATGGTCCAGAAACATACAAACTTTTCCTTTGGTGGGATTCGAATCTGTGACCTCGATATTATCCATCCTACAAGAATAGAATAGTAGAATAGAATATTACTTTATTTGCATAGAATGTAGGTATACAAAAACAGATTTTAACAAAAATAATCAGACCCATTACAAACAGCCTTAATTCAAGTTATAAGCCAACATTTGCATAATGTTGGCTTATAACGTCATATATTAACTCTCCAAATTATGATGTATGTAATAAACGTGAGGATCTTTTTCACATATTGATGGAATGTGTCCGCGGCGCACCTAAAAGAAACATAATGATGTAGGCGCTTTTCACGGTTTACTGTCCGAGCCAACCTCAATTGCAGCAAAAATGTTATTTTCATTGTATAGTAAACGTAGATAGTAAGTACATAATGTAAAAGTTATGATGGGACTGACATATTCACGTTGTGAAAAAAGCCCTTAAATAAAAAAGAATTAAAAAAAAAGCTCATATATTGTAAAAATACAAATAAAAATTCTGCTATTTTTAAAGTTCATTATAATTAAAAAATTCACTTACACAATAATAATATTTTCCTAATAAAATACTTGCAAATTTCTTTTCTCAAGGTCAAGTACCTACATCCACATCGTAGCAAGTTGACAGTTTAACTTATCGCATACTGAATTAAAAGGCAAGGGGATTGGCAAAAATGTCAAGAGCACGTTTCTTCCCTTCTGAGAACATACAATTTAATATAATTCCCGGAATGGGAGGAATTACGTCCGCGAGCGTTATTAGACCGGGGTCCTTGTTTAAGATGTTATCGCTATTGTCACTTACGAAGTTCGAAAACAAGATGTATGCGGTTATATGGTTCGCTAATGACAAGCAAATCAAATCAATCAAATCAAAATATTTTATTTCCAAATGAAACTTAAGAGGAAACACCACGAAATTTTTTCCATACAAAAATAGGGGTCTAGGGGATTTCTATTTCCTCCCTGGATAACACCTCTAGAGAAACAATTTTTTCCTGAATATTTATGAATATTGTTTTTACGTCCCTATTTTTTCCTTTTTTTAATAAATTAATTATTTAAAGAGATATAATAATAATAATAATAATCTTTATTCAGCACATACAATATAAAACCTTAATCTAGAGCATACAATGATTACTAACATATCAATGGTTTATTTATGGTTCATAATATGGACGTTTATAAACCTGAAAAAAATGGCCAGACTCTCCGCTATGTTTAAATATCTAGGAAACAGATTTGACTACAATGAACAACAAAAGCAAAAAATAGGAACCTAGCTCAATTCTTGTTTTAGCTAACACAGAAAAAAATATTAAAATCGGTTAAGTTTTGGAGGAGGAAACAGGGATCCCCTAAACGTCGATTTCTGGTACTTTTAATAGGTAATTTCAGTCCAAGTTGCAGTTGTCTCTATCGCGCTAGTGCTGGCTAGCTAAGGCACTGCGAGACAGCAATAGATTTTATAAATACCTATTTTGTATTTCTCTCAACCGTGGTGTTTCCTCTTAACAAAAAGGCTACCACCGCACAAGCGAATTCGTATGTAGCGAAGCTTATGACAAATCCCATACATTTTAGTTTCTAACTTCGTGATATTAGCGTTAGCATCTTGAATCAGGGCACGAAAAACATTAAATAGACTGGCAAATAAAATATTTATGATTAAATTTGTATGCTCTAAAAAACCTCATATAATATGTAAAACTCGCAGCGGCCTATCGATCAGCGTTCGCAGGTTGTGTTAATAATTCTTAGCGCGTGTGACGCTCATACTAATACTGTCATAATACAGCCTTAGGGCAGAGACACATCTGCCCACGGAACGCGCCGACGCGCCGCACCGGCAAATTGGTTATATAAAGCCTGAAGATAAATATTTCCTGCTTTATTATTACTCTGATGCTGCAATTTCAGGAACAACGCTGTTGGTGGGACGATTTTAAATGTTTTTCGACATTTGACATTCAGAAATTATCGTAAACGCCAACTGATATTGTGTAAATTTTTATTATATCGCTCATTAATAACATTAGGCTACGAGTAAAACATTAGACTAGTTGCTAAAGACATAAAACGCTCTTGTGATAGATCAAAATAGTTTATAAATCGCTCCATCTGGGCACGACCTTTAGGGTATACGTTTCGCCCGTACTGTTGTATTATTGACAAGAGGCGCTCAGAAAACGGGTCGGCCTGTGGAAGAATTTTTTACTAAGCACGCACCTTTTTTATGAACGCACAATATATAAAATGACTTTACTCGAATACACTGAAGTGCTACCAAAAAGGCAAAATATATCCTCCGAGCAAATCGAATGAAATATTAAATATTTAAAATGTACATAGCACAGGCGTATAGGTCCCGTATATAGAGTTAACTGTCAAAGTACTGGTACTTGGTAAAAAACCACTTCCAGCGCTGGCGCTGGAAGTGGTTTTTTTTTCATTATTGTATAGGAAAATCAAAGTCAAAAGTACGTCTTTCAGCGCTGGTACTTTCACAGCATACTCCACATAAGAGGCAAATACATACCCTAAAGTATTATCACTCATTTATTTCACACCTTGTATTATATGTATGTATATAATGTAAAATTTAAGGTAAATAAAAGAACAGCAAATGACTTCTGATATATCCACATTTTCACCACCGTAAAACCTAGTGAACAAAAGGTAGTAAAAGAGACAAATAGGTAATAGAATAGATAAATACGTAGAGATGTAAACCCTAAATAATTATATCCAAAAATCCGGTGTCGAAATTATCCGCGTGTCGAGAGTTACGACGAGGTCTAGACCCGACTCAACACGTTCGTCGGGATATTTACTACCGGAGCTCAATCCTCGACGCACAGACACGACTTTTATGTACGTAGTTAATTGAAAACAAACGCGAATGCGATTTCTGTTTAAAGTATTGTTGGCGGTTACCCTTATAGTGAAAATCAGCGCTGTAAACTATGGTCGCATCATCGTACAAATGAAAAAAACATCTTCAGAAATTATTTCGTAACATAGCAATTACAATAATGCCTCCTACACCGATTTCGGTGACGGTGGTTTTCATTGAAACCAGGCAAGCTACGCAGAAGCTACTTTATAGCGCCGAAGTGTGTGCGCAATACACAGAAGCACTCCCTCATCCTTCACTCTCGTAGCCCTGTGGGGCGAATAATCGACACGACTGGCGGGAGATCAGGCGCAGGACCGACTTTTTACATGCCCATCCGTCGCATGGATCATCTTACTTGTCAGGCAATCATGTGATCAGCCGGCTGCCAAAAAAAAGTTGTTTAAAACAACAACATTTTTTGTTGTTGTTTCAACGTGGGAATCTAACCCTCCAAATCGAGAGCAAGGCTCTTAAACTAAACCACGGAAGCATTCCACAGCAATTGAGTTAACTTCAAGGAGCATACATCGACAAAAATGCAAACGGGCATGGAATAACAAGGCCCTATTTGTGTGACCTTAGAACAGCGGGATAAAGACTCTACAGCTAGGATGAAACAAAGATAATGAGCTAAAGGAAACGGGCCCTTATCCGGATAACCGGCTCCAAATTTCAGGGCACACATCCGAAATTAACGTAAACGCGGGTCCCGGAATGCGAGATGAAATTTTTTCATCGCCACACAGATGTTACGGAGGATTCGAGCAAATGCGAGTGTTTTTGTTTAAGTTGTACCTTGAGCGTATATTTCATTGCCTTATTCGTTGAAAGATTTTCTCAAGATTCGGTATAATGGGCTATACGGGTATATTTTATGAATAAGAGCTCTTGGAATTTAAAAATTGTATTTGATTCTTTTTGGTTGTTGGAGGACTATACAATGATCGATCATCAAATAATAAACTTATTTTGCAATCTCGATTAAAGATATTGGAGATGAATATTTAGGGAGCACAATATATTATTTAATTAATTCTCAAAACCGTCGAATCAAATACCGCTTTTAACATATTATGCTATTAAATGTACTGCAGCATGTAACCTTTGTAACTTTGGTGGAAATTCATGTTACACAGTAATAATACACAATTTTCGACTAAGTCTAGACACTTGATGGTGACTTAAAACTAAGAGAAGACGCCTGATCGACTTATGTCTTTTATAGTGAAAAATAAAATTCTAAGTAAGGAACAGTATGGATTTCAGAAAGGGAAATCAACTATGCTGGCATGTTTTTCATTGATAAAAAAATTTGCAGAGTGTATTGACAATAAAATCGCGGTATCGGCAGTGTTTTTTGATATGACTAAGGCCTTTGACCATGTAAACCATAAACTACTATTGGACAAATGTGAACATTACGGTATACGAGGACTAGCAAATAAATGGTTAGAAAGCTATATATCTAACAGGACACAGTATGTAAAAATTACTAAGACTAATAATAAACAAGAAATAGTGTCATTTAATTCAGATAGCCGAGTAAAGACTAAAGGAGTCCCACAGGGAAGTGTTCTGGGTCCTCTTCTCTTTATTTTATACATAAATGACATACCTAGTATTATTTCGCATGACTGTACACTTTTCGTAGATGATATTTCCATAATAGTTAAGAATATAAACGATTTGACATATAACATAGAAATTAATAAAGCTGTTAATGACATTATTGAATGGATGGACTATAATGATTTAAAATTTAATGCTAAAAAAACCACATGCATATAGCAATTCTATAACAAAGGTAATAAAGGTAAAGATCTATGTATAACATACAATAAACATGAAATAAAGGAGTCGCATATTGTGAAATTTCTAGGCGTCAGTATTGATAATAACCTATCGTGGAAACCACACATTGAAATGACGTGCAAGAAAATTAACCAATTTGTTTATCTGCTTAATCGCCTACAAAACACAACCTGCACACAGACTGCATTAACTGCTTATCATGCATTTGTGGTGTCTGCTCTTAGGTATGGGCTGATAGTATGGGGCAACTCAGTGGACATATCAAGATTATTTATTGGACAAAAAAAGTGTATCAGAGCTATATGTGGAGTTAAACCCATTGAATCATGTAGACCCCTATTCAAAAAATTAAAATTACTTACCTTAGCATGTTTATATATTTTCGAAATTAGTTTGTTTGTTCGAAGGTATATGGGTGAATTTTACACAAAAAAATCAGAAGTTCTAAATATAAATACAAGATATCCGAACAAGTTGGTACTACCAATTACAAAAACAACATTTTTTAGTAAAACCAGCTACTGTATGTCTATAAAAATATATAATAAATTGCCTGAGAACTTAAAAGAACTAACCTCTAACTTATTTAGAAAAAAACTATACAACTGGCTTACTGAAAAATGTTTTTACACAATAAATGAGTTTTTAGAACATAAATAATAATAAGAAAAAGGTTAATCATTGCAATAGTAATTAAAATGTATTGGTATTATTTGTAGGTATACTTAAATGCCAATTTTAAAATTTAATCACTAAGTACTGTAATTGACATTTTGTATTAAGATGATATTTTATTAATTTATTTTAATACTGACATTTAATTATTATTGTAGGACATCTAACATTCAATTCAATTATTTAATAAATCCAACTGACATTCAATTTATACTTGTGATGATATTGTTTTGACAGTTAGACACTATAATTAACATTTTATTGTAACAAAATGTATAATATCAAGTTAATATAACAGTATGGTAGTTATGAAATTGTATGTGACTATGAGTATTAGATTATGTGACATAAGAATTATTAAACTATGGTATGTAGGTATTAAAATTAAAATTGTGATTGGTAGATCCTCTTTGGTTTTCAGTAACGTTAGAAAAAAAAAAAAAAAAATTCAGCCTACTTTGGGTTGCTGAAATTGATTAATTAAATATTATATTACAATGAAATAATAAAATAAAAATAAACTATAAGCTTGTTAAAGTAATGTACTTACCATTTTAAATAAAATATTATGTATTTAAAAGATTAGTCCTGCACAAAATGAATTTGTAATATTTTTAAGTGATTATGAAATATGCATGTACCTAACATTAATTGATAATTTAGCATGCACAATTTTCTAACAATATTTCCACGCCCAAGAGGCAGAAATTTAGAGCTCAACTAAATAATTGTAAGACCTGATTGTACAAATTTCTTGGAAATAAATGAATTCTATTCTATTCTATTCTATTCTATTCTATTCTATTCTATTCTATTCTATTCTATTCTATTCTGATGATGACTTAGTCGAAACTGATCGTATGTTATAATAAATTTGATCTTAAATATGTAACCAATTGGAAAAAGTGCTAATAATTTGTGTATTATTACTGTGTACCGCTTTTAAATTGAATGAAACGTATCGTATTTTGATTGAAACTTTAAAATCAGTTTATAATATCGAGACAACGCATTTATAATTGAAGGTAAAATGAAAGTCTAAGTTAAATACGAGAATTGGGTTTCTAATCTAATTTGTGAGTTGTTTGCTACTCGAACGAAAAAAATACAAAATCTCTTTAAATGTTGACTAGTGTTAGGTGTAGAATTTCTTTCGGATGAGTTGTAATTTCGTAGAAAACGAGATCCCCTGCAATTATCCCTCATCGCTTTGTCGGCATAATTACGGATTTTTACTCCAGCGGGATAAACTTGAGACCCACGACGAGTGCCATTTGACAAAATTCACTTTCTTTAACTTTTCTAAATCAGTTTCGACCCAAAATAACTTTTAGGTCGCACATTTTCTTTGCGAAATAACAATCTACTTTTCATTGTTCAATTTCCAGAGTAAACTTCCAGCTGGGGCTGCGCGGGTATTATTATCCAAAACCGTAAATTTTGTAAGTTTGAATGGTGAAATTTATTGAAAAAAGTTTGCGATTTTTTTTTATTGATTTTCATTCATTGATGTTAGGTTAGGTTTAAAGATATTTATTATCAACAAAGGCGAGATGCCACTTACGTGATAACATTGTTTTACTTAATATAAGTACATTGATTTAAAAAAAATATACATGTTACAAAAATAGTATTATGATTGTGGAGCAAAACAACATAACGTTGTGATAATCCATACTAATATTATCAATGTAACAGTAACTTTGTCTGTATGCTACTCTATAACTACTCAACCATATTTCCGAGTTGATTGAATTTTAATATGGAGTAAATTCTAATTAAGAATCGTTACGTTTTCAAAAATTTGACATTATATTATCGTTATCATTGAATATCTTATTTTTAAAAAAGTAAAATGTTTTTGCAATACGATAAACATCTGGTTCCAAAAGGTATAAAGAGGTGAAAAATGTATAAAGACGAAATCAATCGAATAGTCTAAATGGTAGCCCAAAAAATAATACAAAAATTCTTATCCACGTCGCGTTTGTGTTGAACATTTTTCCAGCGGTGAAAAACGCCTCAGGAATTGAAATGAAAAACGTAGCTAGTGTACACAAAAAATTTGTTGCGCTCACTTGATATTTCACAAACAGCGTAGTATTCAGCTTTTATGTTACATGTGAAGCTGAATCATTAGCAAAAGAGCTGGATAATGGTAAGCGTCCACATGGCGGTGGCTGACGCGATTACCTACATAAATAACTTTATGGAAAATCAATACGAAAACTCTAGGTACATGATAATATACTACATAATTATGTAATGAAGATTATGCAGTTTTTTTTTAAATAATATAATATATTATTGTATTATACTGGGTGTAAAAAGAACAGTCACTATAACTTTCAGATTCAATTATACTACCTATCCTCATTTTTGAAATGTTATGTTTTTTTTTGGCAAAAACTTATTTTTTTTTTTTAATTTTTACTATTTTTTTGTCGCAATAATAACAAAAAAATTAAATTAAATACATTTCGAGAGTGAGAAAAGATAGTAAAAACCTTTACACCACTTTTACACCCGTTACATTGCACTGAGAATATAATTAACAGTGGAATTGTAACTGATTTCACCACAACTTATGTTTGGAAATCAACTATGTCACAGTGTGGATTCAATGACAGTGGCGCGTGCTATGCAGACATGTGGTCCTTTACCCTTACTGAATTATATTACCTAACATTACTAGACCCAGAAGGTTCTAGTAATTATAACTAACATTCCCAGAACTATTAAGGTCTAGTAATGTTCTTGTGCTAAAATTTAGATTTTAATTGCAGTCATAAAAAAAAATATAATACAATACAATATCTTTATTGTTATAACATGTTTTATACCACATTCAGTTTTAAACAGTTTTCAGTTTCGTTAGTTTTAATAACTAACCATTGTGTTCTCATAATTGAATCGTTAGGATAAAGTAAGGATTGTTTCGACTATAGTTTTTGTTGTGAGTGCTGTTTTAAAAATTATTAATAAAATTTAGTATCAAAAAATCTCTAAAACTATATTAATGGAACTTGTTATATCAGCGACCTACGATTAGTTTTTCATTTGTATTTTACTGGTAACATAATATGTAGATATATTTATTTGAAAGAAGATCAACTATTCAATTGAATCCCTATTACTCTATAAAGTGATTGATGTGAACCAATTTATTCGATTCTAATTTAAACATTCCCCATTTTGTTATATTATATTTTCTCCCCTAATTAAAATATTTTCTCTCCCTATTAAGTCCCCCGCGGGTGAAAACGCAGCGGCACACTAACGCGTGTGGCCTCGACACAGCCTCCCTTTTATTTTTAGATGGCGATCGATTATATTAATAAGTGACCTATATTGGCCGAATATAGGGGAGACCGCGGTACATTGTTACAGCTTTACACGGCCCGTAATGCACATGAAAGACTACGGCTATCGGAATAGAATTGGATAGAAAAATAAAACTTCCTAAGCTGACCTTTTTGTGACTGTCGTGAAACAAAAGGTGACAGTAAAAATAGAGAGCTCCATAGCGTGACAATAAAATACCGTACGAAAACTAGGTATAAAGATTATTTTGTAGCTATTACTGTTATACCAAAACTACGTTACAAAAATAATTATCATACGTTGTTTTATACTCTGCCAGCACGATAAATATTGAACAATAGATGTTGAAATAAGAAGTCTCCGACTTTGGGCGCATAACAGTAAAGTACGACTTTATGCCGCGATTAAAATTTGCCTATGTTTTTCTTTGTAGTCGATTATTATATCTGTGTCATCTTCTCTTATATATAAAAATGAATTGCTGTTTGTTAGTCTTACTAAAACTCGAGAACGGCTGAACCGATTAGGCTATTTTTAGTCTTGAAATATTCGTAGAAGTCCCGGGAAGTTTTAAACGGTTTTTATGCTCAACAAAGTGGGTACGGGTCAGCTAGTAATTAATAAAAATCGATCCAGCGGAGCATATTCAAAGAAAACAAACTGCATAAAATGAAGTACGAACCCAACACCGAGTTTGTAACTTTACAAACTAGTATCTATGTCATATTAAACTAAAAGAAAAGTTAAAATGAGCAGCTATTGTAAAGTATCAAATACTTCCTCTTTATATTACTATAGTTTATACTGGGTGTAAAATAAGTGAATGATAATACTTTAGAGTATGTATGCGCCTCCTATGTAGAGGTTATTGTAAAAGTACGCTTAGTTTGACTTTCATATTTTTTACAATAACTTTTAAAAGTAACTCTTTCAGCGCTGGTACTTTCACAGTAAACTCTATATTATACTCTGTGGTCTAGTGGTTCAGAGCTTCGCTCTCGACCCGAGGTCATGGGTTCGATTCCAGTGTTGGAACAACAAATAATGTTGTTTTCAAGTTTGGTTAGGACAATGCAGGCTGATCACCTTATTGTCTGACAAGAAAGACGATCTATGCGTCGGGTACATGATGGGTATGTAAAAAGTCCTACGCCTGATCTCCGGCCTGTCGTGTCGGTTTACCGTCCCACTTGGTTATGAGAGTAAAAGGAAGAGAGAGAGTGTCTTTGTGTATAGTGTGAATATTTAATATCATACATCTAGAGAACGTTCCAGCAGTTATATGCACATTAGGAGTTATCTGCTCGTGACATCGACGTAACGACAGGATTGGCGAACACATCCTATGGCCCAACCTCAGGGGGATTTGTATAATGTGTTACATTAGCATGTCCATCGCTGAATATACAATACTGGATATGAATATTATTGTAGAATCGCTATCTATATCAGCGATGTTAGGAAGCTCCGTAACCGTAACCGAAACTATCGGATATTCGATATAAAAAAATATCCGTGACCGAAACCGAATCCGAAATGAAAGTTTTGTTACTATAAAAATTAAACCAAAATGTAATATTCGTAACCAAAATTATCCGAAAACAAACGGATAATCCGAAATAATTTAATATCCGTATCCGTATCCGAAATTTCATATCCATTTCATCCCTGATCTATAATATGTAATATACAAACATTTTTATGAGCCTCAATTTTCGTATTTAACGTCTACTTTCATTTTACTTTTATAAATTATAAATGCATCATTTTAAAAACAAGTGGACCAATCAAAACACGTTTGAATACAATTCTACTGTATTATCGGCACTTCATTGTATCTTTATTGTAAAATTTAATGAGAAGAATCAACATACTAGTTAAAAAGAAATAAAATTCAAACCATACATTCATTTACATTTTTTCTTGAAATACTTTTTTAATTAAATTAACTTGTGCAGCATAAGGCCAATGTACAACACGTTACCTCTCAGTACACACAACTGGATGTACTCGTAATGCGTGTTACCCGTTTGATCTGACGCGAGTTACAAAGTTGCAAGTGTTTAGGAAACGTCGCATGCAAAGTGGTCTGAACTTGCCTGAGCATTCCCGCTGCAAGTCATTTGCGTTGCCTTTGAGCAACAGTTCCGTTAATAGAGCCAGTGTGAAGCGTTAATTGAGTCGAAACTTGAACATATTTTTATGCGGTGAGGCTCAATTCATATTGGTATAGAGTCAAAGCGTTTTTTTCATGTTTTGCCCAAAGTTTATCCTGTAGCGATGTTTGTTTTTAGTGACTAGGCAAATGACGGGTTGCAACGCATCGACTTTACGCCGATGTGAGTTGAGCCCAAAGGAATGTATATAGTATACCGACATAATAATATGTAAATGTGCCCACGACTTCGTCAACATGATAGAAAACCTCCTTCATTAGTTCTACACAATAATAACTCACGTTTTACGTTCTAATAAGTTTTCACAAAAACGACCGGTAACGACACCCGATGATGATTTAATCGAAACCGGTCGTGTTTTTTCTAGAACCTTATTAAAACGTTATAAAAAGTGGAAAAGTGTAAAAAAGTTGTGTCTTAGTATTGTGAACATGAATTTTCATCAAGAACCAACAGTACATTCAATCAGTTAAAAAACTGAAATAATGTATCAAAACGGACAAGAAGTTCCTGAGGTGAGCGTGCACTAACTAACAAACTGTTCATCTTTATAATATTAAATAAAATAAAATAAAAATAGCTTTATTAAGCACATAAGGGACAGAAAAGCACAGCGAAGAGAATAACATAGAACAATAAAATATATATATAAGTAAACTTAAAACTATCTAAAAATAAAAACATTTTTTTTTTTAATAAAACTAAATGGCTAAATAGTTGCATATTAGACCAGCTGTGCATTGCCCACTTACATGCTCAAAGGGAAGCCACTCAAGCATAGCCACGGCAGATCCGAGGCGCTTGATCTTCCGTGACCCCTTATCAATCTGTAGATCTCACAACAACGGTACATATTAGATATAATATATTTTATTTATATGAAGTACAAAATAGATATATATACATATAAACAATATTAATAAATTTGTAGCTGCTAACTCTTATACCGAAACTAAAAATACAAAATTCATTGTTGTGCGTAATTTTATACTCAGCCTGCTATCATATAAATAATTATTAATAGATGTTAAAAGAAAACCACTGCCATTGTGCGCATAACATCAAATTCTACGAGAAACATTTTGCCGATAATAATTTGCCTATGTTATATCAATTGACGTCTCTCGGTAATATTGCAATTTGTAAACATCTAAAACCAATAATTCGCTCATTTCGAACAAATAAATCCGAAAATTTCAGAAACAGACAAAATGGCCAACACAAAATGTTTACAAAAATCAGCAATTTTCGGAGAGAGAGTAAACAGCAATCAGTTTGGCAGCGTTCACAAAAAACGCTAATGAATACAAAACGGCGGTTTGCTTACGTCGCGCAACCGGGGCAAAGCAGTATTGTGTTCGGCTTTGTATTGAGCTATACTGCATCACCTCGCCATACCGATAACAAGGTCAACACCGATAACAAGTCACAATACCACGGTGTTAAGGAATTTCTTTTGATCTTCCGTAAAATCGGCAGATTTAAATAGAGTAGAAAACATTTTTTTTTATTGATTATCAATTTCGCGAGCATCACGATAGAGTTTAATCTTTCCTAATATTATAAAGAGGAAAGAACGGTTTCTTTGTTTGCATTTTTCAATTCAAATCTTTGACTGAATAGGCAAACTGAATCGATTTGAGAAATGATTTCACTGCTCTCAGGCTATTCTCGTGTGGCATAAGCTATATTATATTTTCAAATAAGTCAAGTATATATATATATATTATACTCATAAGTAACTATGTTAGATTTTAACTATAGAATAACCTTAACGAATGTGTGATAAATTTTCTCAACATTTTTTTTGTCCGCTGCAAAAACACTGACAGAATCTTTCATTAATTTCATCGTCGTTTTTGTACTTGAAATCGGAGGAAAAAAAGTCCTCGATTCTCTTGCTATCCACTGAATTGAAATTTAGTTTAGTAATTTAGGTATACCTCCAACAATTAGCTGTATCCTCCAATATTGTTTTTAATCATATCCCAATAAAAGCAATTTTAAAGACTAATTTAATGTACGAACATGACAATAATAACAATATAGTTTTTGCCTAAATATTTTTGAGCTTTATATCATGCGCGCGAAGGCTCGCTACTTAGTTTTACGAATTACACAAGGAACCATTACAAAAAACCTTATTTAACCTGTTCATCTAAGTTTCAATATCCAACCTTTGAAAGCTTATAAAAATGTAAAAGGAATTGAATATACAAGCTTTACTTAAGAGAAGTTTCCGCGTCGGCCGGCTGGAAAACTGTCGGAGAAAATGCTCAATAACCCGGAGATAAACTACTTCTTAGTCACGAGTAACACATAATATGTTAAACATAGTGGTCTTTCGATAACTATAATACAATAGAATTGAAATGATTTTACCCTGAGTCTGTATTTTACAAATTAACTCTACTTCATCAAACCCAAGTTTCAATTAATACACTAAAACCTTCCCCTAGAATTATATCAGTTGCTGAAAATCGCATAAAGATTGGTGCAGTAGTCTTTGAGTTTATTACGAACAGACAGCGGCAAAGGATTTTGTTTTATAATATGTGTTTATACACATATTTTTTACTTTGCTCTGTTCAGATTCATTTTAACTAAATGTAAATAAATGAAACAACACAATACACAATGAACTACGGATTTAAATGAATAGACTAATAAAGAATACGAAAAATTCCGTCTAATTTTCATCTCTTGTTTACGTAAAATGAATTAATTCTGAACTGAGTATAAATCAAAGCCTTACTAATTCCAAGATTTAAGTTAGTCTAACAAGAAAATTACAGAACACCCGCACTGCTCAGACTTCATAACTTCAAACTCTTAATTAAAACAGTTCAATAAACAAAATAATGGCGTTCCGTCGCAAACGTTCCGAAGTTGAATATAATTCGCCGAGATCGACGGAAACGGAAACAACTTACAGATATAAAAAGTTGCAATCTGCTCCAACAGGCTTCTAGTGTTTAACTCATAGATTTCACACAAATATACATAGCTCCCCTCACTGATTTCGGTGTCGGTAGCCAATTTTATTGAAACCAGGCCAGCTGAAGTTATTTCATAGTGCCCAAGTGTGTGCGCAATACACAAAGACACTCTCTCTTCCTTTTACTCTCATAACCCAGTGGGACGGTAAACCAACACGACTGGCGAGAGAACAGGCGCAGGACCGACTTTTTACATGCCCATCCGACGCATGGATCATCTTTCTTGTCAGACAATCAGGTGATCAGCCTGCATTGTCCTAACCAAACCTGAAAACAACATTTTTTGTTGTTCCAGCGCGGGAATTGAACCCACGACCTCCGGGTCGAGAGCGAAGCTCTGAACCACTAGACCACGGAGGCGTACAAAGTATGATTTGATGACATGCATAAAAGAATGTTTATATTTATGGTTCATCATTTCTCGAAACATTGTAATTTAATAGGTATCACTTGTGAGTACATTGTGTTTTCATACGATTGCCAAGTAAATCTATTTATTTATTTAAAACATGAAAAACCGACCAACTACTCCTTGGCAACCGACTTGGCACAACATAGATCTCATAACTGTTTACGGTAGAAGAACTGAGTAGCGGGACTTTCATTTTTTACAAGTTATGGTTTTGATGGGGCGTATTATTTTCAGTAACTAGTTTAGGCCGGAAGTGCTAAGCTGGAAGCCGCTGTAAAAGTATGTTTCGGCACATCCAGCAAAATTGATGTCACTCAAATTGTAGAGTGAAATGTTTTTGAGAGTTGGTAACACGCCT
Source organism: Celastrina argiolus (assembly GCA_905187575.2). Lineage (NCBI taxonomy): Eukaryota > Metazoa > Arthropoda > Insecta > Lepidoptera > Lycaenidae > Celastrina > Celastrina argiolus. The sequence goes on from LR994585.1 coordinate 1,117,070, forward strand.
GGGTAATTCAAGTCATCACTATTTATCGCTTACGAACTTCGAAAACAAAATGTATGGGATTTGAAATAACCTTGGTTAAGTGACATACGATTTCGCCTGTCATTTAGCGAAGCTTGTGTCAAATGGCATACATTTTGTTTCGCGAACTTCGTAAGTGATGGCATTGGCATCTCGAATCAGGGTCCTGGTTTCTTAAAAACCGATCAAATCTTTGTTACATAATGCTGTGTCATTTATGTATTAGCTTTAAAACAACGTTGTGTCAAAGATGACATTGACATTGATGCCTAACTTAGTATTAATATTAGTCCTCTAGGGAGGCCCTTGTAGGTAAGATCTCTGTACATAGTTATTTATAAGATACTGTATAATAATATATTATCTACGTGTGAATAAAGCCAAATACGATTAACTAGAAGTGTTTATTATTGGACGTGTAATTGGATCCTAATAACAATAACATATGCTGTGGCACTAAACAATCTTAAGCTAACATTTACGTTACTAACCCATTCTGAACACTGATTGGTGGACATCACTCACAACAACGCTCGCACTGGCTGTGTATTGTTAACTCAAATATTAGCCGATCGATGTTTTGCTCAGCCTTCCAGAAACTTGTGGTTAGTGCGAGCACGGTGTAAGCAGGCTACAAGCTGTGTAACTAAGCACAAACTTCAAGCGCTGTAAGCACGAGCTGCGAGCGGTAAGCTGTAAGCCGCTGTGCGCTCATCCGGACAAAATTGATATCACCGGCTCCGGGCGAGCGCGAGTCGCCACTTCGCCCGAGCTCAGCGTCTCGGAAATGTCGTCAGATATTTGAATAAGAATATCTCGAGCCTTTGTTAAGTTGGGAAACTCGACATGTGATATTACGAAACCGTATTATTATAGTTTGAGATTAAATGTTTTCAGAAATATTTTACTAGCAGTGGTCAAGCTCGTGGTCGAAATTCGTCCATGAATTTTTTGTATCAATGTTATTGTACAGGGTGTATAATGAACAGTAACTATAACTTTCGGATTTGATTATACTACCATTTCACATTCTAGAAATGTAATTTTTTGCTATTATTATTTACTACTCGTATTTTGTTTGGACAAAAAAATGATGGATAGTATAAAGTAGTAAGTTTTATTAGTTTTTGACTTAAAAATACAATGAGAAAAGGTAGTATAATTATATTCTAAAGTGACTGTTCTTTTTACATGCTTTATATAGTACGAAAAAATAATCAAGAAATAAAAAAATATTTTATTCTTTTAAATGTAAGACAACGTGATATCCAGCGCATAGTCGTTTAAGTAATAACCTTTTTATTTTTAAATTTATGCGTTATAAACATTATTTATTAGGAAAATTTATTATAATATTATAAAAACATATTCCTTTCTTCCACATAAACTTCAACTGTTAATTTCATTATCGTTTGCATCATTTTCATAAAAAGAGATAAGAGGTACAATTAACATAGTGTTATAATAAAATGATGATACTAATTAAATATTTAATAACTATTTTTCGAAATCTCCAATGCTCTACGAATATTTGTATATGCTACGCGTCGTAGAGCTAAGCGTAGCACAGTCGTAGCGTCGTAGCGCTGCTACAGAGTACGTAGCACAATGACGTCATTGTGAGTCTGAGCTTACTCGTGTCTCATTATTTTGGTATGTTGATATAAATTTTTATAGAAATGTATACGGCACAGCATAAATATGTTTACAATCGGTACTATGCACATCTTTTTGTAGATTGTATTCAATCGTTTTTAATTATATTATTACGTGAAGCAAAAACTCGACACACACTTTTTTACTGATTTTATTTTTTTATTTTTAATGTAACAAAAATATGTGATAGCACGTTAAAGTTAATAGGATAGTAATATTTAATTAGAACCTGTTTTTAATAATAGCTAGAAGTACCTAAAATTATATGTTATTATTACTGACTCTGGCGTAAGTTAAATATTATTTTATTACACGTGAACATTTATCAATCCAACACATGTTTTATCTATGTAAACGCACACGAACCTTTATAAAGATCAAACATAGAAATAATGAATGAATTTGAATCTCGTAGACGACTTCTACGTTAAAAGTGTGTGATATTATGAACAACTTGTCTCTAATGAGGCGGGACGAATGCTCGTCACAATTCACGAGAGACACAACACCGTACTTTAATCTCACAATCATATTAAAATAGTGATAATAATGATAGTTATATATGTCATACAGTGTTTGTATTTTTAAATACCTTTTTGTTTAATCTCTATTCACATTTTGAATATTTTTATATGCGAGATGCTACGACGTAGAGCACCGCGTAGCAGGGCTACGGCACTGTGCTACGAACACCGTAGTATCTCCAAGTTCATGTTAAACGTAATGTTATATTTAATTACGTAAGTTTAATTGAAAAAGGATGCGGTCAGTGGCTTAGTGGAATCCTGTTAGTGTTTAAGCCTAAGCTACATATTTGTAATTTCACCGTAAACACGAAGTCAAAGTAATTTTTTTTATTCGAAATGAATTTTACAAAAATGTTTTCTGAACGTCGTTTCTACATGATGCCTACCACCGGTTCGGGAACTAGTCGCAAGTACACAAAATCGTCAATTCGGTCGAGTGCTAAGTGAAGAAACGTCGGTAATTTTTTTAATAATTTTATACACGGTGTAAAATAAATGAGTGATTTTTTTTTAGGGTGTGTATATGCTTTCTATGTAGAGTTTAATCTGCAAAGTATCAGCGCTGAAAGACTTACTTTTGACTTTCATGTTTCTATGAGAAATACCCAAACATTATAAATCTGCCCATACGATAATTATTAAAAATCATTCATATATCAATAATTAAAATGATTTTTACTATATTATACTCAAACATAATACACATCCACACAGAAAACTTTTTGATCTGTCGGCGGGATTAGAACCCGTGACATTCATCTACATCGCTGTCGTCTAAAATAGCAAGAAAACGACTTATCTCGAAGTAACTATTATCCTGTTGATTTTGTAAATAACATTACAATATTATAAAAATCCCTAACAGAAATCTCATGCTCTGATCTCCCGGACTCGAGCGCCATATTGTCAGTTAGTTCCAGACCCTTCGCAATAAATATTTACGATATTGAAGAGAACAGATCCACTGACAAACACATTCTGTGTCAACGTTCATAATGTTGAGTCGTTTTTTTTTAAGGTAGACTCTCGAATTGAGGTGCATATTTATTTAAGAATTCATTAGACTATATCGCTACCAATTTTAACAATACGTGAATACTATTTTTGGCATTTAAATTGAAAGTATTAATAGCGCTCATACTCAGCTTTATTTACATATAGATCAAATAGAATTGGAACGGTAAGTCTATTGGGTGAACATTATTTACTAATGAGTATAAGCCTAAGGGGCGGTTAATCTGAAAGGCTAATCAAAATTTATCACTCTCTTTCTCTCTCATAAATTTTTCTCCAATTTGCTTTCAATAAATTGGTTGTTAATTTGAATGCCACGTTAGTTGATCACAGATGTGATTATGCTTTCAGAAACCGGCTGAAAGTGTACAACGTTAAGTCGGCCATATTAAGCATGAAACTAAATTCAATATAAAATGTCGATGCGATCTATTTATTCTCTATTTAGCTTGTAAGATTTAGTTCACTCCATTTACGTCAGCTTGGACTTTACACACTTTACTAATAAAACTACGAGATGTAGTAAAAATAGCAAGAAAATTTATAAATCCTATTCATTTTGTTTCGCGTAAGTAATTTCTACTTCTACATTCTTCTGATTGATTTCGTGCGGTTCCCAAGACAGATCTAGCATTGACCTCAAGACCCCTGAGTTTATATTATAAGGTTTTGGGGAAATATTGTTAAAAATGCTCTTGTTCTAGCTCTAGCATCTTGTTCTTTTGATGTAAACCCACCTCAATACGAATAAATGATGAATACTGTACTAGCTTATGAATTACATAGTCTGATTGTACTATATTAAATATTTGTATTCTACTATACAATAAAGCAATAAAGATAAAGAGAATGATAATAATATAATAGTAAAATAAAGATAAAAGTACAGAATGATATATTTGACAGTTATGAAACAACGCGTTTCGATATTATAATTAACCACAATAATGGCTGGTGGCTACAGATGAACTTTAAGGCAATTAATAATAAATAATAAAAATAAAAAATAAAAAAGCCTTATATTTCTTACTAAAACTAATACAGTTTTTTAACAATATATAAAAATAAATTAAAACTAACATGTAAACTAAATATAAATAGACAAATTATTAATAAACTGGTTCAGTTTGGAAAAGTAAGAACCCCTCTTCTCTCGAAGGTGAAGGCCTCCTCTAGAGATTTCCATATTTCTTTATCCTTAGCTGTCTCTACCCAATTTTCTCCTGCCACCCTTGTGATGTCGTCTGCCCACCGTGCCGCTGGTCTTCCTCTCTTTCTCACGCCTGAGGGTCCCTTCCAACACGTTAATTTGTGAGTCCATCGATCATCCTTCAATCTAGCTACGTGACCCGCCCAACGCCATTTAAGTTTCTTACAGTGGTATAGAGCATCTGTAACTTTTGTTATTTTCCTTATCTTATCGTGTCTAATCTTTTGAATTTTCTTTATTTTTAATATACTTCTTTCCATGCCTCTTTGACAAGATCTGATTTTGGATTTCGTTTGGTATGTAAGTTTCCATGTTTGGCAAGCGTAGGTTAGTGAGGGCAGTATACATGTATCTATAACTTTTTTCTTAACAGTAACCGGCATGTCACTTTTCATAACTTCTTTCAAGCTCCAAAAGCGTTTCCAAGCATTTGCAATTCTTCTATCTATTTCAAGTTCATTTCTCTGTTTATGAAATGAGATTTGCTTACCAAGATATATAAATGTGTCAACGTACTCTAGCGGTGTATTATCCAGAAATATCGGGTGTTTGATAGAGTTCGTCATAATGTTGGTTTTGCTACGATTAATTTCTAGACCAACTCGTTGGCTTGCGACATGCAGGTCGTTAATCATTAGCTGTAGCTCGATTATATTCTCCGAGAGCAAAACAATGTCATCGGCAAATCTTAGGTGACTTATGTATCTATTATTTATTTTCAAACCTAGTCTTGACCAATTTAAGTTTCCAATTACTTGTTGTAGTACAGCTATAAATATTGTGGGAGAAATCGCATCCCCCTGTCTTACTCCTCTTCTGATATTAATCGGAGGTCCGATTGTATCTAGTCTAATTCTGCTATTACAATTTTTATACAGATTTTGTAAGGTCTTCAGATACTGTGTTTCAATATTTTGCGCTTGTAGAGATTCCCATATTGAATGATGGTAGAGAGAATCAAAAGCTTTTTGGTAGTCAATAAATACCAGGTAGAGCGGTCTGTGAAACTCTTGGTATTTATCAATGAGCAATTCAATAGAGTGGATATGATCCACAGTAGAAAAACCTTTCCTGAATCCTGCCTGTTCGACAGGCTGGTGAATGTCTACAGTGCTTCGGATTCTCTTTTCTAGAATTGAGGAGAATAGTTTGTACATCGAAGACAGTAGGCTTATTGGTCTATAATTACTAATATTATTAGGATCTCCCTTTTTATACAATAAGATAATATCTGACTCGGTCCATTGTTTAGGTATCTCCGTCGTTTCCAGTACCAAATTAAACAGAAGCGTAATAGGCCCTGTTAAGTAGTAGCTTCCTACTTTTTGAGCTTCGTTTGTTATTTTGTCCGGTCCGGGGCTTTTTTCATATTTTAGTTTACCAATTGCCTTAATTACTTCAGCTTCGTCAATGACTGGTATTGCTATATGTGATTCCCTCGTAAGCTCTACAGTAGGAGTCGATTCTTGATTTTCGTATAACTTTTTGTAAAAATTGGTTGCCACTTGAAGTATTTCATGCCTATTGTAGGTGTTTTCCTTTGAGGCTTTTAGTCCTTCTATCCAATTCCTATGTAGTCGCAGTTCTTTATTGGCTCTTTTTAAGCTACCAGACAGCAAGACATGTTTTTCGATGGTTTTCTTACGATGGGTTTTGTAATCGTTCTGGATATATTTACTAATTAATTTGTAGAGAGCTTTAAGCTCATTTTTCATGCTTCGTGTTTTAGGTTTAATTTTTTGGAGGACTTGACGTCTTGATATCAATTTTAGAGTATTATCAGAAAATATACTGGTCTGCTTAGTGGTGTTTCTGTGAGCCTTTTTGAGGCTGCTAATAATTGCAAAGGTAATTTTATCATTAAGCTCTTGCGTTGTACACCTCTGATTCTCAATAGCAAATTCTAGTAGACATTTTTTAAGAGTTTCTTTGTAAATTTTTATCTCCGCATCATTTTTCAATGTACTTTTGGCATTGTTACTGTAAGATTTTCTGTTTTTCTTCGATGATTGTAATTTAAAAGTCGCTCTAACTAGTCTGTGATAACTAGGGTATTTGACATTAATCACCTCCATATTAGTGACACATTTTGGTATATTAGTTATTATGTAATCTATTTCATTTTTGATTAATCCATTTGGTGATCTCCAAGTCCATCTATTGCGTGGTTTCTTTTTAAAAAATGTGTTCAAAATAGACATTTTATTTTCGCATGCAAACTGTATTAGTATGTTGCCTCTACTATTTCTATTACCATAACCGAATCTTTTCATTACTATAGTCTCTTCTGGTTTTGGTTGCCCGATTTTGGCGTTAAAATCGCCCATGACTATAACATTCTTGTTTGCCATCCTTAGCGCCTTGTTTATAGTCCTATAAAACTGTTCAATTTCTCTTTCGCTTGCTGATTCTGTTGGAGCGTAACATTGTACTATACTTATTTCAAAGTTTTCTATACGTAACTGAAGTAGAGCCACTCTTTCTGAAAGTCCTTTGAAACATATAATATTTTTCTTGTGTATTTTGTTTACCATAAAACCCACTCCATATAAGCCGGGCGTTTGCCCCACATAGTAGAGAATAAAGTTTTCATATTCTTCGATAGAATTTCCACATCGTCTAGTTTCACAGAGACCGACGATGTCGTATTTAATGTCTTTTAGGGATTCGTTCAGTTCCAATAGGCGACTGTAGGACGACAGTGTTCTAACGTTATATGTTGCGACATAGAGTTGGTTTTGTATTTTTGTTATCTCCGTTTCTAGAGGGTTTTGGTCTACTTCTCCCGCGGTGACCAACCGTATTGGGAGCGGACGAGGTGGAGGGGTATAGTTTAGTTTTTTGTAAATACTTGGTTTTCGCTGCTTGTGGACGGTTTGGGTTCGGTATTCATTTGCGAGGAACGCAAGAAACTTTTAATATTCTGATGTTTATTCTTCTTGGGGGCTTGTTTCGTCTGTTCTCGTTCGTTTGTTACTTTTACATTTCCGGTTTCAGGAGATTCAGATAAGAATCTTTTATTAGAAGAACTCAGGGGTGTATTATAATTTTTTTCTTCGTATGATTTTAACTTAATTATTTTATCACGGCGAAGTATTACATTTTCCCCGGATAATTTTCTTTGTTGAAGCTCTTCCTGGAGATCTTTTCGTTTTTGAAGAACCGCAGGCGCGTAGTCTTCTTTTATATACATACCTGAGTTTTCCAGTTGTTTCTTATTTTTTAAAATATATATTTTTCTACTTAATGTTGTCAAAGTAACTATAGTTGGTCTTATTTTGTCGTTTTTTTTCCCTAATCTGGATACTGACTCAATTTCCCATTTTTGACATGAAATATTCATTGTTTTATTTATGACCTCCAAGACTGTGTTGAGCAAACCCTCATAACTTTTCTCTAATTCTGGAAAGCCGAAGAAAATTATATTCTTTTTCCTTAACTGTTTATCTAGGAAATCGATAGTTTTTTGTTGAGCTTCGATTTTTTGTTCGAGTTGGCTTGTTTTTAATTGAAAGTGCTCGAATTTTTCATCGATTTTTTTGTTAATAGCTTCTTTAATATTCTCCTCCATATTTTTCATGTCTTGTTTCTGTTGCGCAAGATCCTGTTGTATATTATGTAATGCTTTCATTACCTCATCCATGGTTGAATGTCGTTATATAACTACTAGCGACCTCTAGTAACAAGTGTCTTATTTAGTAATTCAGCATCGATCGGTTAATGCTATCCAGTTCGTGAAGGCGCATCAAGGTTCAGGTAGTGTTGCATAGATGGCGTTGATCGTTAAAATTTCGAATTTTACTTCAGGATGATCTGCAGTTTTTTTGGTTATATTTTCTGAATTCTAAATAGCACTAGTTTCTGGTTTCTGCACTTGTAACAACACTAACAACAACACAACTAACCTTATTATTGTATTGCTATGTTGTTTTGCATCGCACTTTGCATATATTTTGGCCTTTTTGTGTTAACAGTTTGGTGTTCTTTTTCTTGATATTTTCTTATGTATTGAATGATTTTGAAGCCGCCCGCAATGCGCTTGATGTGTTGCACTTTTTTTCACAATATTCTACAACTTTAGTTAGGCAGTAACGATTATTTATATTTTTAACTTTTAAAATTATACAGAGCCGATGTTGACATTGGCACAGTAGCAACTACCTGTTATTTCGAGTGTGTACTTGTGTATATTATGTTATTAAATAACAGGTATTATAATAAACAGAGGCATCACTATAATCTATAACATAGATCTATATTAGATAAATTTGGTATTTTGGTGCGTGAAATAATAATATGACATATTATTAATGTTATATATGTCTTCGCGGAGCCGATTTCAGCTATTTTGATTTTTAGTATTAGCTCTACTTTTTTAAATAAAAAAGTGATTAAATAGATTCTGTTTTTGTTAAATTCATTCATTTTCAATTTCATTCAATTTCATCGGTCATTTTATATATAAATTTTGAACAGCTAAGGCTTGATTTGAGCTTTACTTATTTATTGTTTTATACTATATCCTTTTATTCTATATCCTTGTATCCTATATTCAGAACCTCATGTGGTCATTTCGGGCATTGAACACTCTATAAGTTAAGTATATTTGTTGCAGATACACAAAATAAAATTATTAAAATAATACACTCATTTTAAGACTGCTCACAACTGAAGATTCGTAATCAGCTAACTCAAATAAAAAAACGCGAAATAAGAAATCCTAAAGGAATTTTATTATAATAGGACAACACCAAAATTTTTCTAAGAATCCGTTTTGTTATTTCGTAACAAAGTAGCGAACATCAATATATTCCTACAAACTTTCACGTATATAACACAGATATGTTCACAAAAAAACAACATGTTTGAACACGTGTCAAAGTCAGAAGCTGAGGCCCCGTTGATCACCCGAGTAGAAGGCTGATAACTCGTAGGTAATTGTTAACTGAACAATACCGGGACGATCGATACAGGGGCCGTGGCAAGGGCTCGTATTTATACATTTAGCGCAAATATATTTGCGCTAAATGACACACGCTTCACACGCATCGGTTTTATCGTAGGCACAAACTTCTTCGACGTCAAATTTGAAATCGATTATTATCGATTACTAGCTGACTTCGTTGGGCATATAAATCGTTTAAACCTTCCACGAATATTTCAAAACCAACAATAGCCGAATCGGTTCAGTTGTTCTCGAGTTTTACTAACGAACAGCAATTCATTTTTATACACATATTGTAGTATTAGTGTGTACAATTAACGTACTCGCTAGTTTGCGTTCATCACATTTATAAATGCTTATAAATACAAACTGTTTCTATGCTCAACGAAGAGTCAGCTAGTAATATAATATATATTTTATCAGTAAGGCTGTAGTTTAGTAAGGCTGGGATTTCGACCATATGAGATATAGGCACATACACAGACATACGCGTATTTCTCCTGTCACAATAACTTTCCTTGTTATTGTGACAGGACAGACAACTTATTCACTTTGTTAGTTTTGTTTCTTTATTTAAGGGTAACTCGAATCTTTTTATTTTAATTTATTGTAAAAAATAGCTGTCATTTCCGAGTATGTTTTTTTTTATTCGAGTGTATATATGTGGTATTTTTGAAAGAACTCGAATGAATGTGAAAGTACAAAAAAAACAAATCATAGTGTCGAGACCAGTGGCTGTGATAGTCAGTTAACTAAAAAACTTATTCACTTTGTTAGTTTTGTTTCTTTATTTAAGGGTAACTCGAATCTTTTTATTTTAATTTATTGTAAAAAATAGCTGTCATTTCCGAGTATGTTTTTTTTTATTCGAGTGTATATATGTGGTATTTTTGAAAGAACTCGAATGAATGTGAAAGTACAAAAAAAACAAATCATAGTGTCGAGACCAGTGGCTGTGATAGTCAGTCTATCAATACTTAAGACTTCATGTATTTTTGGTCAATAAAATCATTAATAAAAAGATTTTTAAAGTTAATCGTTATCTCTATCTTCTGCGTATTAATAAAGGAGAAAGCATGCTATTTTGACAGTTGACTTACACTAAGAGGCGTTGGTGAAATTGGGACTAAAGCGGCAGTATGCGCGCTAAGCTTCAACAGTATTAAGTTCTCAGAATTTAACTTGAATGTATGTGTATGAATCGATCCTATCGTGCGAGAGACTTGAACCGAATATTTATGATTGCATTTGCATAGATACTTTCATGTCCGTTTAAACAAGGTATTGTCAAGGTACTTATCATGATTTATTAAATATATATCAAATATTAATATCGACTAAGGTATATTGAAGCAGTCATTTCGTTCAAAATAGGTAGCTTTTGTATGGGATGTTTTCACTAAATTCACAAAAATTCTTCAAACAATTTTACTATTTTTAATTTAATTGTACTATTTCTTTGGTCAATTTATATTTCAGAGCATTAGTATTTTTGCCAGGTACATAGAGTAAAAAAAATCCGATCGACCTGGCAGAAATACTAACCTCCTTACAAATAAAATAATTACACACTGGATCATAATCACACAAAACATACTGTCCTTGTCTAGCACATAACAAAAGTCACTTGACAGATAAGGAAAAACATTGTATAGCTTATACAGTCTGCAAATATTTTTATTAGTAAGCGAGTCTATACATCGTACACCCCCTATGTCCAACTTTTGGGTCGCTCCCGTAACAGGTAAACTCCTTAATTTGTAGGCAACTTGCTCGGGACATGGATAAAATATAAAACGGTCCGAGCACCTCTCTAACAGTAAACGCAGGGGTGGAGACAAATTAAGTCTGCATACTATATCCGAGTTTCTTACGCCGGTTCTTCTCGGCGGGCTAGGGTTGAAAGGGTGGTAGCCTTTTTGTTGACTTTCCGAAAATAGCTTGTTAAGTTTTATTTGGAAATAAAATATTTTGAATTTGAATATACTTCAACTGATAAGACTTCATTTGGTTCTATCTGTTTGTTTGTGTAAATCGTCAAAATTTAAAATCTATAACTCGACTATGCCAATTATACAGGGTGATTCACGGTGCATATATGAAGCCGAATATAGTGTGAAGAGAAGGACGCGTAGATCATTTATTGTTTTGGCACCTCATATATATTACCATAACGTGACAAATCACGATTAAATATCTTCGTAAAAGTCACAAAACAGACGAGTTTCAATCCTGGTTAGGTGTTAGGTCAACGACCAGTGCGTTCGTGTATAATATACTCGTAGATTAGGAGCCAGCGAGCCCTATCGTAGTAAAATTCACACCTTGTGGTCATCTTAGACTTTTTTTTGTGTTATATATTAAGTAATTTTAAGAGGTACCATAACAAAAACTGCTCGAGGCGTCATTCTCTTCACACGTTATACGGCTTCATATATGCACCGTGAATCACCCTGTATAATTGGCATAGTCGAGTTATAGATTTTAAATTTTGACGATTTACACAAACAAACAGATAGAACCAAATGAAGTCTTATCAGTTGAAGTATATTCAAATTCAAAATATTTTATTTCCAAATAAAACTTAACAAGCTATTATATATGAACCATGAATCACCTGTATAGCCTATGTTACTCGGTCATTATTACGAATCTATTAACACCTCTATCATTACAATCTGATCAGTAGTTTAGGTGATACGGCGGAGCAAACATTCATGTACTGTCGAAATCATCACACTTCGCTTTTGGTTTCGTAGTCGGGTAGGAAGATGGGATAATTGAAGAAAAGAGAAAAATGTAAAAAGATAATTTAAGTAAAAGCTACTTTTCTACTATTCATTCCATACCTACTAGTTCAAAATACTAAAAACGACATAATTTTATATATCTGACATAAATTTAAGAAGCATCCATAGCTACCGATTATTTAATAATTATGTACCTATATTAGATGACGACCGACGTAATTGTCGACTACTTTTGTCGTAATGTGGCCCTAAATGGTCCTTCGATAGTAAAAAGTGATAGATCAATAAAAAGTAAGGCCAAGGTACATCTTGTACCTTAGGCAATCTTTTGATACCTGTCTATCGGCTCAGGGTAATAAGCAGGTATCAAAAGATTGCCGACGTATTGTAAATAGATTATGTATAGGCATTTAGACTTATAAATATTGAAATCGCCATTCGTTTTTCATCTATTAATTCGCTATAAGCAAAGATACAACCGATCCAAGGTACAATATGTTCACTTGCCCAAAACGGATTATAAATTTCACGCAGTTTTAGTACTCTATTTATAAATAAAAGAAAGAAACGCATTTAAAATGCATGGAGATATTATTATTGCACGTTTAAAACTATCAGACTTCCTATACCTAATAGTAAAAATGCACTTTAGTCACCTAAAATAACTTAAACGTCGGTAAAATCAAAGACGGGCTTAACGACGTGGGCAACGACTAACTGTATCGGTAGGTAGTCGGTAGAGACCCAGCGAACTCCCTGAGCATTAGGATTCATAAGCTCAGTAATACTTAGATAAAGCCAACTGGCCACGGGACAACATATTCCCCTTACGCTTCATTGTCACAAAATGCCTTCAAGTACACACAAAAGGACGCATATTGGATTATAAATCACACTCAAAAATTGGTATCTCATAATCGGATATATCCCAAAAAATCTGTAAAATTTTCTCCTGAAAAGGGGCATCATTTCCTCAGTAAAATACCAATCCCCACGTCCCGCGCTGTTCGACGTACACGACGCAATTTAGACGACATCCAATCTACCCGCACTTACTGGAGCAGAAAAACGTATCACGGCACGGGAGCCACGCTCATACGCTACGCACACACACGGGGCACGCCTGTTGCACTCACCGGGGATCAGGGCGAGCAGCGCCAAGGCCGCCAGCACGGGGGCCATAGCGGCGACGCGCGGGCATACCACACCCGCGCCCGCTGGGCTAGCACGCCGGCGCGCTCATGCGGTCTGCTCACACTCGGCCGGCACGCGCGGCGCTCGGCGCGGGACTGGGCTCGCCCGCGCCGCCCGCCCCCCGCGCGCCGGCCCGCCCGCTGCGCACCTGGAGGCTGCGCGGCGACCTGGGCCCTGCCCCTCGAAAGATCCTCAGATTGGGCCAGCGTGTGGACCGAAGGCGTGATGTGAAGTAGGGTACGGGCCCAAGGTCGCGGCAGCCCTGGCCGAGACATCTCAGGCCCGGCCGCGTACGCTCATTCAAGCAGGAGCATGTCACTCACGCACTCACCGCGCCGTCGCCCGCCGCCGATGACTCGACACCTGTTTGTTGTTCCTCAGCCCTCTTTGTATTGAAAAGCTTTGGCGTTGATAAACTCCGTTTCAATTCAATGCGATACTAATATAAAGAAAGTTCAATATGTCTGTCTACGGCGTTAACTGAAAATCAGCGTTGTGAACTGTGTTGTTCGCAAGAGTATGCTGATTTTTTTTTCTTTCATTTCAATTTAAATGTTATGAAGAGCTATGAACACAGACACATTGTTATTTAAATTAATTTATTGTTTACATTTAGATTACTTACATTGCATCGTAAAAGAGTATGTAAGACTGCTAAGGCGATTTAAAATGTACGGTAAATTCATCGTTAATGAGCATTTGATAGAAAAAATCATGAAGTGTTGTTAAAAATATAATAAAAAATATTATTGTTAAGATAGAAAAGAAAATATTTTAAACCCCCAAACAATGCCAAAAGTGAGGCACTCAAAGTGTGCACAGTTTTTGCCTCGTCTATATAATTAAAGTATACGAATGGTTTGCAATAAGTTTTTTATACCCTGATCCAACAAACATTGTGCCATCCAAATTTTCACTCAAGGTATAATATAAAATACACAAAACAGTCCCTAAAAATCGGTCTGGATCAACGAAAGGAGATTTTAGTCGATAATTTTAGAAATTAAAAGAAGATTGAAAGCTCGCGTCCTGCATACCAAAATCTTTACCTGCCTTTATTTATTTATCAGTAGATATTATACTCTACATCTTCATAGCTATAGTATACTCTATAGTCTATATAATATACTATATAGGAAAGATTTTAGTATTTTTGCATCATTATAACGAATAAATTCAAAACTACTATACGAATAAAAATAATTCTTTAGAATATTACATTATCCCCGAGTAACATAGGTTATATCTTCTTCTTATATAAAAAACGAATCGCTGTTCGTTAGACTCGCTAAAACTCCAGAACGGCTGAACCGATTCTCATATTTTTAGTCTTGAAATATTCGTGGAAGTCCAGATAAGATTTAAACGGTTTGTATGCTCAACTAAATGGGCCGTCCGCTAGTTCTTTATAATTTACTAGCTGACCCATGCCCGTTTCGTTGAGCATACAAACGGTTCTCGAGTTTTAGCGAGACTAACGAACAGTAATTCATTGTTATATATAAGAATAGCGTGGAACCCAATATATTGCGGGCGCAGAGAATAAGGTAGTAGAAAAAGTAGATAATATAATAATCATCTTTAACGCTCCACTGTATATATAATTTAATATCGTATAACTACGGTATTAAATTATAAGATTTCATTGTGATGCCAAGTTTTTGCGTAACGCAATAAGAACTTACAATGTCCAAAAGAATAATATTTGTCGCGAAACTCGGCGCGATTTAATGCCCAAGGAAATTCCCGAACCACGCAGCGAGGGAGCCGCGCGGGGCTCAGATAAAGCCTTCCTAAAACATTGATTTTGAATTCATTCACGGTTCGCTTTTGTAACTCACTAGCTTTTATGTGCGACTTTGTCTGCGCAGGCTTTAGAATATCTATTTATGTTGTTTGTCATGGGGTCATATTATGATTTTTTACAATACCAGCCTGGTTCCAGGCAATTCAATAATACGGTCTTAAACTGCCTTGTTCTTTTTCATATCACAGCGACATGTTATACTGAATGGATCCACCCTAGTTTGGTTGATTGAAAGTGACATTCGAAAGCAAGTCAAGTGTCACGTGTCCGCTAACTAGCTGTCATCACGCAGTTTTTATGCGTAAACTGGCTGGAATTAAGAGCTTGTAATAGGCCCTATGGTATGTCTTTATTGTATTCGTGTAAATTTTAAAAGATACTTTATGTTTTATTGGCCGTGACTTCCTACACGTTATAGGTGATCCCCCGGGAACCGAGATAAAGTAGCCTATATCCCTCGCCATGGTCCATATCTATGGCAATTTTCATAAAAATCTATTCAGAAATTGCGGAATCTATTCAATGCAAGCAAACAATTCTTTCCTCTTTATGATATTCTATTAGTAATTATTATTATTGAACCGTAATATTATTGCATTACATCCAAGAATATTACAAATAACGGGTGTAAAAAGAACGGTCACTAACTTTGGGATATAATTGTACTACCTTATTTCATTCTAGAAATGTATTTTTTAACAAAAATTAAAAAAAAATTGTTCTATTTTTTTGACAAAAAAAATACATTTCCAAAATGAGGAAAGGTAGTATAATCGTATCTCAAAGTTATAGTTACTGTTCTTTTTACACCCTGTATGTATGAAATTGACAATGCAAACTTAAAAACTGTTGTTACAGTCTACAAAGTTACATGTAGTATCAATTTGAAAACCAGAAATAACTAAAATATACACAAAGGTTATTGAAACCGACTGTTAGAAGTTAGGGGTTTGGGAGTTTGACATACGATATAGTTATAGGTATACAAGAAACTAGCGCAATGTACTTGCATTAGTATTTCTGAATAATAAGAACTGATGGAGTTGTAGGCGTTTGAAGAGACAGTAACTTTACGTTCAATCTGGACACACTAATAGCGTATAAGCTCTTAAATTAATATGGCTCTAATAATTGAAGACATGAATGGATAAAAGTGATATGTAGCAAAACTCTGATTCCGAGAAAATTGAATTCAAACTGTCATAAAAACATTTGAGAATACGTCGTAAAGTATTAATTACATTAATCTATAGATCCGTCTCTAGAATCAATGCACTTTATACGTTACGACAAATCTTAAAATGTTTTAAATTTCCTGGGTAATTTTTTTGCGACATCTCACCTTCATCGATTCATGTCTTCAATTATTACTAGTGACTAATAATATCTATGAATGTGGCCACGTCAATCTGGCCCCGTGAACTTGTGTATCCGAAGATCTTGAGTTACAGGTACCAGACAACCAAAATATATTTAATACTTTATTACCATACACATATTTAAGATTTTTATTATATTAATATACTAATTTAATACACATACTACAAGGTGTAAAATAAATTAGTGACTTCACTTTAGGTTGTGTAATGTGTACTGTATGTGCCCCCTATGTAGAGTTTACTGTGAACGTACCAGCGCTGAAAAAATTACGAAAAAGAAATTCCCCAACATCATAAATTTGCCCATACAATAATTTAAAAAAAGTTACTGTTTCAGCACTGGTACTTTCACAGTAAACTATAGAGGACACATACATCCTAAAATATTATCACAGCATGAATACATGTTTAAGATTTTTATTATATTAATATACTTTATCTATAACCCACAAAACTTTATGTAATTTTTATAAAAGTGTTAAAATGTAAGTAATATTAATGAAACTACTTAAGCCACTTTCATGTGCCTTTTGCTATTGCCTATCCTAAACGCACTTGGCCGTAGACCGCGTGGCACCGTGCTACGACGCAATTTTTATTCAGTAGATGCACAAAGTAGATTTATAACTGTCTCCGTTACCACCTAGTACTAGAAAATGGTATTACCCTAATACTGGCAATTCGACTGGCTATTTTAAGTTTTCTTCGATTTCCAGGCAGATTCCGGAAACCGCCATCTAGCGCCACTATTAGAAAATACTAATTACTAATATTTTCGTTACGTATCTTCTTCTTACTTAAGGAGTTGAATTTAGCTTAATGTGATAAAAAAATATGCTTATCTTTATTTTAATGTCAATGTTTGTACTTAATTCGCCATATTTACATTTTATAATTTACTAGCTGACCCTTACCCACTTCGTTGAGCATAAAAACAGTTTATGATAAAATTCAACTAAAAAATACAATGCGGGACCGGAAACGCGGAACCCGCAACGCGGGAACCCGGAACCCGCAACGCGGAACCCGCAACGCGGAACCCAGGACCCGCAACGCGGAACACGCAACGTTCACGAAAACGCTGTCGAATGGAATAAATAGTATCCTATGTCTGTCTACTTGCTCTAAGCTACTTCCTCACCAATTTTCAGCCATATCGATAAAGCTGTTCTTGAGTTATAAATAATTTAACTAACACGACTTACTTTTATACATATAGATGTATAGATTACTCCTACTAACATAAGCTAACGCCCGGTGAATGCACCCGTCACAGACGGTCCAGCCGATTCGGTGACCATTAGTTAGATGACGATGATGGTGATGATGATGATGAAATGTAGCCTAAATTAATCCTTATAACTTTAGCTATCTACCAGTGAAAGTCTCGTTAAAATCGGTCCAGCCGTTCCAGAGATTAGCCGGAGCAAAGAGACATGCCGACAGACAAACAGTCAATTTTTTTAAAATTGCATTTTCGTTTTCAGTAAATATCGTATAATGCATATGCATTTAGAAAAACGTTGCCAATTGAAAGTTACAAACTGACACTTTAATTTTATTTATTTGTAGGTCGTCGTCGTCTATAACGTCTAACGGTCGTCATGGTAACAACATTGTTTACAAATGGAAAACAAAAATTATGAAATGCTATAAATACCGTATTTATAGCTGCTTAAACTATTTGGATTCATATTTTTGCTAATCCAAATAGTTTTATTAATCCAAATTTTGACGCCTCCGTGGTCTGTTGGTTCAGAGCTTGGCTCTTGACCCGGAGGTCGCGGGTTTGAATCCCGCTGAGGGAACAAAAAGTTTTAAATGTTCCTGAGTCATGGATGTGTATTAAATTTGTGTATTAATATAATAAAAATCTTAAATATGTTTATAGTGTAAAAGTATTAAATATATTTCCGTTGTCTGGTACCTGTAACACAAGTTCTTCAGATACTTAGCACGGGGCCAGATTGACGTGGTGTGAAGCGTCCGTAGATATATATATAATATATTAAATAGTTTAAGCTGATATAAATACGGTATTTATAGCATTTCATAATTTTTATTTTCCATTTGTAAACAATGTTGTTACCATGACACCCGTGTCATATAGACTGGCAAAGATGTGAATCGATCGAGCCCAGGTTCAAACCCCGCGTGACCAACACGTATATTTTCTTCTTTTTTATAATTTTCTGCTTATTTTTTTCAACAGTTTTTATCATAATTACCTTTTCATGACAATAACGACCATGCCGTAAAAAAAATTTGCGAAATCGGTGAAGCCGTTGTCGAAGCGCACACGATGTAAGAAATTTTGAAGGTCGTTTTTTTACACTTTGGGCTACATTTTTGGGGTTTTAGTAAGGAACCCTACTTTTTTTAACATATAATATAATAATAATATAATAATATCTATGGACGCTTCACACCACGTCAATCTGGCCCCATGCTAAGTATACGAAGAACTTATGTTACAGGTACCAGACAACGGAAATATATTTAATACTTTTATACTATACACATATTTAAGATTTTTATTATATTATACACAAATTTAATACACATCCATGACCCAGGAACATTGTAAACTTTTTGTTCCCTCGGCGGGATTCGAACCCGCGACCTCTCGTTCGAGTACCAACGCGCTCAACCACTGCGCTACGGAGCTATATATAGCCTATGTTCAGCGCTAGGAATGTAGCTTTCCAACGGTAAAAGAATTTTTCATATTGGTTCAGTGGTTTCAGAGCCCATTCCATTCAAACAAACAAACAATCAAATGTTACCCCTTTTAATATTAGTATAGATTAGTAAAGATAGACAAAGCTATAGATTTTATAAATACCCATTTTGTATTTCTCAAACCCGTGGTGTTTCCTCTTAAGGTGTTGATGTTCTCTATTATCACTTAATTCAACTAGCTAAATGTAATGTGTATCATACAACAAGTTTTAACTGGTATAAATGGTGTTAGCGAGGCCCGCTGTTCTCGGATTTGGTTGTTCGCAACTCCACAATGGAAGACATTCGCGGAAGGCTCCGCCAATTACCGCGATAACATCCTTTGATAACTTCTTTACGCCCGTATAATTGTTGATACAATCTGTTTGTTTCATTGATACCCATATCCGTGAAGTTAACTTTAAAATACAATACACATATATTTGAAAACAAAATAAGTAGAATACATTTTTAAATTCAAATTCTGTACATTTTGTTTTCGAACCTAAATAATACTCGTAGAGATGGCATCTCGATTCAAAGCTAATGACGCAAGATCGATTCTCATTAGTCCAATGACTAAGAAATCATATGGACTTGTGTAATAGTCTATTTGTATGTAAACGATAATGTACCTTTCGGGGCAAGTTTTTTCCAGACCGCCATTTTAGTGTATTGTTTTCGCCAGTACTACAAGTGTCAAACTCGTGTATTGTTAACATTATTTTTTTTAATTAAAGACCTATTTTAGTAGTTTATTTGTTTTTTTCATAATTAAATAGTAAAAAATACAATGACAAACTAAGACACTACAGCACTATGCATATGTCAATCCGCCATTTTTCCAACGCCTCCGTGGTCTAGTGGTTCTGAGCTTCGCTCTCGACCGGAGGTCATGGATTCGATTCCCGCGTTGGAACAACAAAAAATGTTGTATTCAAGTTTGGTTAGGACAATGCAGGCCGATCACCTGATTGTCGGTCCTGCGCCTGTTCTCTCGCCAGTCGTGTCGGTTTACCGTCCCACTGGGTTATGATAGTAAAAGGAAGAGAGAGTGCTTCTGTGTATTGCGCACACACTTGGGCACTATAAAAAAACTCCTGCGTAGCTGGCCTGGTTTCAATGGAATCGGCTACCGACACCGAAATCGGTTCCGTTTAATAGTTTCTGGCTCGTATATTTTACGTTTATGCCCAGTCCTCTTGATTTCTTAGTCACGTATAAAACTGACATGAAAACCGTCATGCCAAATATCTGCCAATGGCATTATGAATAGACACTCAGATTAATAACTAAAGCACCTACTTCTATGAATAAACATTGCAATATTTTCCTCGACATGAATGTGCTATAAAGTTTCAACGAGGTTGTGATTTAGTATAAACCAACAGGTTAGCGTACCGCGTACGTGCCAGCAGCCGCCTCTTATATTCGTATTGTTATTCGAGACAATTTGTGGAAGTGCCGACGATTTGAACACTGCATTACTCTCATTTGTATACCGAATCGTTTCTTGACGAGTTTCCTTGACTTATTCGTAATGCTAAGCGTCAGTTCGCTGATTGCAAAATTGTATCTTTGGGGCAGATGAATAGAGTGCAAATTTGAATTGCTATTATTTAAAAGCGTCTGGTTATGGTGCGAGCTGTCCGGTGTATGTATGTCCAGGGTGCTTATAGTACAATATCGAAACAATAACGAACGAGTAATATAATGTATGGAAGTAAACCTGCAGAATTACTCTCGACACAATCGAGTATCGAATCAGTTCGATCTCAACGGATTTAGGTGTTTTATTTGGTGAATTACTTTGAAACTAACCAGGATAAAGAAAATCGTTAATTCGTAACTTTTTGTACTCCCGACCATATCAATCGACTGAAAATCAAGATAAACAAACGTCAATTTATTCGGGAGTACGCGGCACGATCGAATCTGAAACAAAATCGAATCAGTTTGGAGAGTAAAGCCCACAGGATTTAGCAACGAAATGTATAAATTTTTGACTGACTTTTAAAAAAGGAGCCCGTTATATTTTCTTCTGTGGACTTTTTCTTTATTGGTCTAAAAGCGTTTCAACGTCCTCTACGTAGGTATACTTTTACGCACCGTTTCCGTCCTCAGCTTCCCTTCCGAACGGTTAGTACATCAAATTTTGGGGGTTTCTCGCATCTAGCAATTAGTGCTAGTATGAATTTAGAAAAAAAGTAGTTATATACCACAAAGTAGATATATATTTGGTTATACAATGAAATGCCGAAAATTGTTAAAACAATTTCTTAAAACATAACTGGTTTATTATTAATATAAAACACGAGGGTCCGGAAAACCTTCACTATGCGTAGGTCTTATACATATATAGGTATTAGGTAGGTGCTATTTTATTATATATTATTATGTATACAGACATATAGTCCGAGACCGCGGTAAAGAGAGCGGTAGTAACTAAAAGGCGAATGAAACTCTCAATATTTTTTAAAAGTTAATGATGGTCACTTACTAAAAAAAAAAGAAAATCTTCAATAGTGGATACCTACAGGTAATTTCAAATAACAAATACTCCAAGTATGTATAAGGTAATTATGGTATTTCATTATTAGCAATGTTACTGTAAAAGTTCGAAGTACGGTCAATCCTAAGATTTAAGAGTAAAACATAGGATTTATCAACTCTGAATGGTTAAATCCCAAACGTTTTCGCGATTCGTACTTTTACCACCATTCACTTGGTAAATCTTAGGATTTACATTAAAACGGTACGTGATCGCACGGCTCGTGGCAAATAAGAAAGACCATTATTATAACTTTTATCTCGATAAAGACAAATACTAATACTACATAATATACTAATTTATACATGTAAGTTACTAAAAAAAACGAAAATTATTGTCGACCAACAACCAACTTTTACTAGTATTAAATTCTACAATTATTCCGAAAAACATTCAACTTTGTACAGCCTTTGAATTCAGTTGAGCACTGACAGCAGCGCCACCTACAGGATCCAATTGTAAATACAACTAACAGTAAAAGTCCGAAAAACATTCTCCTTACATTCACCAAGTCAAGTCGGTAAATCCTAAGACTTACTCATTAATCTTAGGGTTTACTTAGGGTCGAGCTTTTATAGTAACAGATAACTAATTTAAAATAATCGATAAGATTATTTTACCTATTCAGCATTAAGTAATTGTGCTATTTTTATATTAGTTACTATACAGCACAAGGGGTACAAAATGGTGTACAACTGCAAAGAGTGTTACCTCGTGTCCTCTCCACATCGCCCTCGGAAGTTCTAGTAACGTATAGACGTATACAGAATCGATTGATTCGCCTCATCGACTGCATTCACAAGTCACAACAGGGTACTTGATTCAAACTTAATTTCATACAACGAAATAGGTAAACATAATCTTAATATTATATTGATAAAACGATAAGGAATATTAAGAGATGTATAGGGAAATTTATTTTATGCAGAGATCAATGTTTAACATCTGAAAAGACTGAAAAAGAAAGAAAGACAAACAGACAAAGAAGTTTATTTTCCAACTCGCACAAAGACACAACAAATAAATATCTATAAATAAAAAAATAAAATAAAATAAAATGAAAGAATATACCAAGAAGACAGTTTGAGAGGCAAATAATAGTTGATAAAATAACTAATTAGTGGAACTCAATGTTATCTACGTATAGATGTTGGTTAGGGTTCAATATTTAAGCACTTCTTTTACTCTGAACGCTCAGAACTAGAAATAACATGATAAATTAGAAACAACCGCTTACGATTTTTTCTTTGGAAATCTTAAAGGATAAGTTAATTTAACGTTCCGTGACACTATCCCAGCGTCACGACTAGAAAACTTCACTGGAGGGACTTTAGTTATTATTAATACCGTGTTCCAGACGCAGCTGTCAGCTGTCAAAAACTGTTCAAAACGCTCAGAATGACACGTCATTTTGCATAATGAGGGCTTTTCGAAGTGTCACTTTTAGGTACAGAGACTACCGTAAGATGGCGCTTGCATAATGTAATATGTCAAAAAAATATATATTGAGATTATGTAGCCTGAACTGCAGTTGGATTAAACATTGGCTCTGACTGCTGCTGGAGCTGGTTAGCTTGCTGACAAGCTTCATTCCATGGGAATATAAAAGGAACAGCTTTTCTTTTAAGTATTTTTAGGCGATGAGCTGCAAACAAAAGTTTGGTTTTTTAGATATGAACTCCTAAGGTAGGTACTTACTGTAGTATGTTTCCATTAAGTTATGATACCCAAGATAGTTGTTACCTACGTAAAGATATACATATATTTAGGTTAAGAAATTTAAAAAATGTAACTAATGTAAGTCTAATGTCAATAAACTTTATTATTATTTCTTATTTCACACTAAGATAAATATTTTACCTCTTGGGGCTCTTGCCAAATGTGATGACGGAGAGATGAAATATGCTGGCGTAAAGCGTAAAAAGTTGAACTTATTATGAAGAAATGTTTTCTTATAGTTAGTCCTGTTTTTACATGTTTGATAGCCTCTATCCATCTTGATCTCCGAGTTTCATCTTGGGGAATGCGGTGGTTACCTATATTTTTACAAAATTGTACTACGCATGGACTAGCCATGTTTAGTTTAGTTCTCAGGGCACAATTAATAAATAATAAACTATTGCAAGTGAAAGAAAGAAAGTTGAAAGGTAAACAAACAAAAAACAAAGCGGAAATTGACATTTTACACAGGACTTGACATATTACTTAGGCTTAATGCCATCTATCAGCATTTTTCTTAAACTAGTAGAACTGTCAAAATAAAAACCGCTCATTTTACCCATCTTGTTTTTGACGTTTACTTAGATTTCACAGATTTCACTGATCTCGATGTTATTTTTAAGTTATGGATCGAGGAAATTTATTCTAGATTCTTTTTTAATGTAGTTATTATTGTTAATTTAAAATATAAAGAGAATTTATGGGATAAAAAGGAAATGTCAAATTTTGACATCTGTCAGTCGCTCCACTAGCTTAGGGCGTGTTCCTTTAAGCGCTCTTTTTACACTGAACGCTCAGATCATTCATAACGCACACAGTCGTTTCTTTAGCACAATATTGAAATTTTCGATCTGAACGTTTCAACAAACTTTACTGCTAGTGGAACGACTGACGTCAAAATTTAACATTTCCTTTTTATCTCATATAATCTATTTATATTTTAAATTAACAATAATAACTACATTATAAAAGAATCTATAATAAATTTGCTCGATCCATAACTTAAAAATAACATCGAAATCAGTGAAATCTAAGTTAACGTCAAAAACAAGATGGGATCATTCTGAGTGTTTTGAACAGTTTTTGACAGCTGACAACTGCTTGTGGAACACGAGTAAGAAGTTCAAAACGATCATAATGATTCTTTATAGTGCTAAAGAAACGCGAATCTGAACGAAAAAAACGTTATTTTCGTTTACTATCTGCTCCTGTAACACACGGTTATATGAATGATCTGGCGGCGATTTTCAGGCCTCAAACTTAGTTCCGAATATTAGTATATCCCGCTCGCACGCGTGGTAAATCTCATTTGCATGTGCGGGACAGACCGATAGTAAAAACTAAGTTCGAGGCCTGAGAATCGCCGCCCTGAGCGTTCAGAGTAGAAGAAGTGCTTAAAGGAACACAAGGTAAAAGTACTAACGTTAATGGTTTTTAAAAAAGTGTTGTCAGTTGTCAAAGTCATTTACACATGACAGATGGCATTAATTTGACAGTACGAAATTGAAAGAAAAGTACCTAGTTGTTATGTTTTGTCGGAAGCGTTAAAATATTATTAATAATTTATTTGGAATATAATACGAAAATTTATCAAAATGAATCAAACAATTAATGTGGAACAATTAAACTCTGCACTTTCATCACTCAGAACCCTCCGTTCAAGCGTAAGTCATGTATTCGAGACGCTTTCGAACGGCCTACGAGCCGACCACGGCGAAGACAGCAAGGATAAGTTTCTGTTGGAGCTGCAAGAACTTCTAAACAATGTAAATATTAACCTGCGAGATTTAGAACAAACAGTGAACGGGCTACCAATACCCACGGCACCGTTTAACTTAGGAAACACGACATATCTGAGTCAGGAAACAACTCAAGAACGCCAGGCTCTGTACACCCAATTGGTAAACAGCTACAAGTGGACAGATAAAATTCACGAGTACAGCTCATTCGCTCACACGCTGCTCAGTCAGAACTCATTAAAACGATCGTATATCAACTCGGGCAGCACGAAGCGGCGCGGGAAGCTACAGAGTAACCACAACGTCGCGCCCTTACAAGTCGACAACGTGATCAACAACATAGATCGCTCGTACAACGACATGAAAATCACAATATCCCGCCCATTCGCCAGCAATGCGGTGGTACAGATAAATCTTAGCCATGTGCTCAAAGCTGTAGTTGCATTCAAGGGCTTACTGATGGAATGGGTTATGGTGAAAGGTTACGGAGAGACCCTCGATCTATGGACCGAATCGAGGCATCATGTGTTCAGAAAAGTAACAGAGAATGCTCACGCTGCCATGCTACATTTCTACTCTCCGACACTGCCTGAGCTAGCCGTCCGCTCTTTTATGACTTGGCTGCACAGCTATGTTAATTTATTTAGTGAGCCATGCAAGCGTTGCGGATGTCATCTTCATCACACGTCCATGCTGCCTCCAGCATGGCGAGACTTCCGCACCCTCGAACCATTTCACGATGAATGTAAACAATAGTTAATGTGGTATTGAAAGAGAAAGTGCGAAATATAAACATTGTTTGCTTTCTCCTTCAATAAAATAAAGAGACAAACAGAGGATCCTCATACAAAGTGATCTTGTAAGGGTTCAGTTTTCCTCTGGAAGTATGGAACCCCAAAATCATGAGACTGTGAAGTGTAACACTTTAATATATTGATACAATGACACTACAGAACTACGATTAAGTATGATTACAAATTTGTAAAAAGAAATTGGTGGATTTTATACAGAATGCCCATTTTGTAAAATACATTTCATAAAAGATCAATCTAATTTAGGATGTAACTGATGTGAGCATTAAGAGGAAACAACACGGTTGAGAGAAATATAAAATTGGTACTTATAAAATCTATTGCTGTCTCGCAGTGCCTTAGCTAGCCAGCACTAGCGCGATAGAGACAACTGCAACTTGAACTAAAATTACCTATTAAAAGTACCAGAAATCGACGTTTAGGGGATTCCTGTTTCCTCCTCCAAAATGTAACTGATTTAAATATTTTTTTCTTTATTAGCTAAAAAAGAATTGAGCTAGGTTACTATTTTTTGATTTTGTTGTTTATTGTAGCCAAATCTGTTTCCTAGATGCTTAAACATGGCGAAGACTCTGGCCATGTTTTTTTAGGTTTTTGAATGTCCATATCTCTTTAAATAATTAATTTATTAGAAAAAGGAAAAAATAGGGACGTACAAACAATAATCATAAATATTCAGAAAAAATTTTGTTACAGCATTATCCAGGGAGGAAACAGAAATCGCATAGACCCCTATTTTTGTATGGAAAAAAATTTGTGGTGTTTCCTCTTAATTATAATGTAAATAAATAAGTAGGTATAGATAGTGCAATCTATTTCTGCATTTGCACTATTTGTTTGTTCGTGTAAATTGAACTATCTATAGTTGGTGTTTTTCTGTAATTTTGCATATACTTAAACATTTTTTTATATAGAATATTATGTTGTTCCAAATTCATAATTTCAGATTGTATTGTAAAAAAGATATAATTATCATTAAAAAGTAATTTAATGTCTATGTCAATAAAAGCCTTTTAATAATGAACAGATTGCTTTATTTTAAACTAGGTATATTTACAGTATCACAATTTTTGAAGATTATTTTGTGCTCTCAATCAGCTGATTAAGAACGAAACTACACAAACGGTTTGCACATAGCTACACTGTGGTCAACACTACACTTCACCTCTTTGACATGTGCACCAATATTCACTTTCAATGGAAAACTTTGATCCTTAGAATGTCCAAGCCCTAAGCAGCCATGACTGTTCCTGCCCCAAGCATACAAGTCTCCTTGATCAGTTACAGCCATCAGGTGTGAGATGCCACATGCCACTTTATTAACCCTAGTATCGATATTAAATTCATTACGTCCAAACAACGGTGGTGGGATTTGCTTTGGTGCCGATGCTTGTTGTACATTTGGACCAAGACCCAATAAACCAAAACCCCACACAAATACGTCGCCTTGTTCTGAAACCAAGCAGTTACCAATCATGAAATGTGTAATTTTGTGTTAAATTATGTTAAAAATAAAATTTTCACCATAGAATGGTTATTTTGTTTTTTTTTATTGTTACAGTAAGTATAACATACCATTACAAATCAAGCAGAATGAGCCTCCAGCAGCTATGTCCACTATTTTTCCAATACCTTTAGTGAAGTTTACAAGAGCATAAGACATGTTGACTTGTTGTTGCTTGGTGGCCATAGGCACCTGGCCATACTCAGAGTTACCCCAGCCAAACAGTTCACCATTCTCTAAAAAACATTAAAATGTTGAATTCTGACTGATATTCAAACCACTGAAACCTTTTGAGAAAATAATTTTAAGTAACAGGGTATTTCCCCAAAAATCTCCCCACAACTATAAAAATTCAATATTAATTCAATTGAAACAATTTTTTTTTTATAACTTACACCCTTAAAGAAAGCTTCATTTTCTAGCTTTTTTTTCCTTTCTTAAAATCTAATTAATTTAAAATAATATTGGTAACCCATCATAATAATATATTATAATAATGTATCATAGTTTTTTAGTGCATATTGTACAAATAGTTTGCTTACCATTTAAAGCCAAAACACAATCAGAAGTCGAGGCCACTTTGACAATCTTCTCACTGGTGATGTCTCCTTTCACTTGTGCAGGAAACTCCTGGTTCTGAAATGTCCCCAAACCGGTCTGTCCATCAGCGCTCCAACCACATGCATAAACTTTTCCAGATTCTGTTATGAAGAGGCTGTAAGTAAAATAATCTTTAAGTAGGTAGTAAATTCTAAATTATTTGATTGGTAATACAATCGTGATAAAAAATAAAAATGTGTTATTAAACAGATAAACAACCAACAAGTTCATCTCAGAAACTGCATATAAGTGTTTATTATTCACAAAGTTTATAAATTCTTTTCTTTTTTTAATGTGGTCTAGTGTCATTTTTACTGATAAGTATAAATGATTTGTAAACTACCATGGACATTAAAAAAGTAAAATGTTAGGCCTATGCTATTAGTCAGGGTTCCCCCATACATGGTTTTCACTTGATTAGTATCAAGCTAATTTTTCGTGAGTACCTTCATTTTGATGAGTCGCCCAAGAATTTCTTGGACGGAACTCTTGTTTGTGGTAGCTAACAGAGATAGCAAGAATAAAGTTTGTGGATTTGGTGATTCGATAATATTTATAAAATATTTATAAAAAATATTAGGAAAAATATTTGTCCTACAAAATCTATGGTTTCATCAATGTATTCCCTCTGGCCAACTTGTATCGATAACGGGGTCATCTTAAATTATTAGTAGCCAGCTGATTTCCTTTTCATTACTTAGTTAATATTAATGTAATTCAACAGACATAATTGTCCTACAAATTGCGTGGTACGTTATCCCGGTCCTACACTCGAAACTTGAGAATTTTTTTTCATCCTTGCTAACTCTGTTAGCTACCACAAACAAGAGTTCCGTCCAAGAAATTCTTGGGCGACTCATCAAAATGCAGGTACTCACGAAAAATTTGCTTGATACTAATCAAGTGAAAACCATGTATGGGGGAACCCTGACTATATGGTACCCAGAGAAAAAAGAAGAAGGGTCATCTTAAATTAAGATGATGTGACAACATAGATCTCACTCTGGGGCCTAACTGGAGTGTAGCTGAAGACATGTAGGAGGCTTAGACTAAAATAGAATATTATAACAAGAATCATGCAAAAAGAAGGGCCAAAATGTAAAGGAGGTGTAATACCTGTGATCCTGTCCACAAGACACATTAATAATCTTTTCATTGCCCAGTCTTTTGATGTTATGTGTTATCATGCTGCCTCTATACTCTTCATTTTTATTTATTTTACGTCCACATTGACCATATGCATTGTTGCCTAGTGTGTACACTCCCTCATTGTCGGTTAAAACTAGTGTGTGAGCTCTCCCTGCGGCTAAACCTGTAATCTGTTATTTTAACTTATTATCATGCTTTTGGCTATCTAACATGTAGCAAAGTATAATATAAATATCAACAATAGCCAATAAATTTTATTACATTACCTTTGTCTCTAATGATTTATAGGGTATATAAATGGGGGCAGGACTCAGAAGTAATTCTAAAGGATGGCCGATCCTTGGAGCGTGGTAGCCAATCTGTGAGTCTGTATTGATGCCAGTCCCAAAAACTTTGTGCTGCTCACTGGTGTTCACCGACGCTACTGTAAATCCGTAGCCGCACGCAAAATTTGTTACCTAAATATTTTAATAAGTTTGGTAAATAAGACCCATAAAAATAAGCATGGTATGTTCATCATCATCATGCTGAATAGAAGCCACGAAAAAACCCATTTTAGATGTAGATTTTAGGACACCCACGGGAAAGACGGTTGATGCGTTTACTATATTCTAACTCTGGCATACACTGCGGGCTATCAAAATATTAACTTTGGCATAATTAAACTTGAATACTTACATCAAATCTCTCGCAAAAACTTGATCTCATGGGATGCCAGGCTAGTGTGAAATTATTTTTATATTCCTTTCTCCCTTTCTTCTTCCCTCTAGGCATGTGTATACCTAGAGCACCCGTCTCTGCCAGCCCCCATACATAAACACGCTTGTCGGAGCTTTTGCTGAGTGGATACTTGAAAACTGGCAATGAAATCATTAATTAACTAATTTAACTGATAATTTTTAACATTTGAACAAAACAGAAAGAGTTTTTATTTACTTGGCAACTCATTTTCTTCGTTAGGGTCGTGAATTTTCTTTTTCGTCGTGACTCGACGATTAAATAACAAACACGGATTTTGGCGCTGTACCAACGCTTTAAATAAATTCATTTTATAAACCTTTCTTCGTTCAGGTTTTGTATAAAATGGAATATTATTGTCAAACCTAAGTACCAATAATAATAAAATTCTAATCTATACAAATTTAAAAAAAAGGCACAATTTTCCCGAATCCTAACTTCTCCTTCTTCTTGCTCGTCTGTCAATTAGCTGTCACAATGTCAATTCTTTTTTTTTTATTCATGATATTTAAGTACTCAGATTAATAACTAAAGCATAGATACCGGGTAAAAAGCAAGAGCAGAGACATATTTCTGTTCTTGTCTCACTATACGACACATGCTAATGGGAAGGAAAGGGAAGTCTAGCTGTCCGTTACTTTATTTTTTTAGGCTTGTCACCACTTTGGGCGATCACCTCTGTACGAAATTGTCACAAGTTTCATGTCAGCTAGCTTGAGCTAATTTGATGTCTTTATTCGAGGGACGTCCATAGTCGACATCACATGTCGATAAAAATGAAAATAAAGAAGAAGATATAATGTATATACTATCTACCACCCAGTATAAATTACTTTCCTCTTAATCTCCGTCTATGTCTATTAAGCTTAAGGGATTTTAGTTTGCCCCAAAAAATATTCAAGATTTCCTCTTGAGGAAGTTTTTTAATATTATGAATAGGTTATATTGCTTCCGCGTGAGTTTTTAATGATTTAAAAAACCTAAGTCAATAAGCATCTAATCTAAGAAGTATTAGCATCTTATATTTTTAGATATACTCGTAGATATACTTGTACCTCGGTACTACTATTGCTAAAATATAAAGATTGTAACATTGTGATGCCGTTCAATATTCTGGAGGAATCTAATCTACTAAAACACTATTTAACTACATAAAAGAAACTAGAAAAACAACAGTATATTTAGCGTTTGTAATGGACGTAATGCTATCTATTCAAAACAACGTTGCGTGTAAAATCAATTTGACAAAATTAAGAATGTTGAGATAGAGGATATGAATAAAAGGTAAAGTCATAGATACTTACACCATAATCAAAAGTCAGGAAGAGATTGCTGTAAGCAGTAACACCGCTTTTATGTACAATTCCTCTTATTGCACTTATCTACTATACAATTGATTGTATTTTATGTTCAAAAAAAGATTTTTTATCTATTTCCATAATACTATTTGAAAAAAAACTATTAGATAAAAAGTATAATATTATCATCCAAGTCATTCTTATCATCGCATTTTACTGTACTGCTGGTGTATGGAAATCGTACAGTGCAAGTAATATTTAATGGTGTAACAACACAGACACACACAGACATTTGACATTTCTAGCATTTGGATTGGGATATGTAAAAAAATGTATTCAAAAATATATTTATTACGTATAATATTATTAAATTAACAATGGTAAACAACGCTTACAAACATACAAAAAACTGCACCAAAAATACAAAAAAGCTCTCTCAGTCTATCAACGCAGCATGCACTCCAGTTACGTAGGAGAGCCATGAATTTGACGATACAAATGGACCGAGAGGACCGGATTCATACCTCGGCTTCACAGGAAACCCGTGTGCATCAACATCAAGGTGATACAATATTCTCGTTTGCAATAAAATAATTGGGGGTAAATGTTTAGAGCAAACATGACTCTATGTAGCTTCTGGTTTTGCAATGAACTCGAACCATTTTATTTTTGAAGCATGATTTTGTAAAAAACCTGTAAAAACCAATTAGCAGATTAATTATATATAACTTGGTATGGTAACATGGTACAGTTAAAATAATAAAAGTTAAAAGTACCGATTATATTATCTATTCAAACATAAAGTGATTATTGCGAAGGGTTATCGATATAGAAATGTACATCTCTAGGAGAAAATTAATCTCTATGTTATGTAAACAAATAATTTTTAATATAATGCAAACACCGCATACTAGTAGAAACTATAATAATATACACATACATCTATTAAAATAAAGTAGTTCTAGCCTACTTGGATATATTTACTAAGCCTATAACATTAAAAACATACTTATGAAAAGATATTGTTCCGTCACAGTTTTCTTTTCGAGATGTAGGTATAACTTTTACACGCATTCACTAAGCAAGGCTTTTTCCGAAACAGTTATGTTGTAAATTGCAAAAACTGTAATAAATCAGATGAGAATTATTATCTATTACATTATAATAATAAAATCTAAAAGAAAATGTTTTCTTAGTGTTTTATTGTTGACACAATAGTAGGATGGCATATAATGCTACCAATTGAAGTTGTCGCTAATTTCTAAAGAGCTATAAAATACAGAGACGTTTTTATATAATGAGCGGTTTTTATTTTGACAGTTCTACTAGTTTCAGAAAACTGCTGATAGATGGCATTAAACCTAAGTAATATGTCAAGTCCTGTGTAAAATGTCAATTTCCGCTTTGTTTTTTGTTTGTTTACCTTTCAACTTTCTTTCTTTCACTTGCAATAGTTTATTATTTATTAATTGTGCCCTGAGAACTAAACTAAACATGGCTAGTCCATGCGCAGTACAATTTTGTAAAGATATAGGTAACCACCGCTTTCCCCAAGATGAAACTTGGAGATCAAGATGGATAGAGGCTATCAAACATATAAAAACAGGATTAACTATAAGAAAAAAATCCTTCATATTATGTTCACAGTTCAACTCACTTTACGCCAGCAGATTTCATCTCTCCGTCATCATATTTGGCAAGAGCCCCAAGAGGTAAAATATTTATCTTAGTGTGCAATAAGAAATAATAATAAAGTTTATTGACATTAGACTTAAATTAGTTACATTTTTTTAATTTCTTAACCTAAATATATGTATATCCTTATGTTTGTTACCTATCTACAGTAAGTACCTACTGTAGTATGTGTTAGGAGTTCATACCTAAAAAACCAAACTTTTGTTTGCAGCTCATCGCCTAAAAATACTTAAAAGAAAAGCTGTTCCTTCTATATTCCCATGGAATGAAGCTTGTCAGCAAACTAACCAGCTCCAGCAGCAGTCAGAGCCAACGTTTAATCCAACTGCAGTTCAGGCTACATAATCTCAATATATTTTTTTTTGACATAATACATTATGCAAGCGCCATCTTACGGTAGTCTCTGTACCTAAAAGTGACACTTCGAAAAGCCCTCATTGGTTTGATACGTTTGACAGACCACCAAAATTTGACAGACCACCAAATCGACCTCTGACCTGGTGACAACGCGAAAAATCATGAAGTTGCTGTCTCTTTTACTCTCATGAATCTTTGCATTTGAAATTTGTTAGATAGATCGCTGTTTTTAGCTCTACTTTTTACACTCCTATGTTTATCCTATTTCTATGTTTAAGTAGACGACAAAATGCTTTGAATTTACGGTTCCTTTTCATAGTCGCCGGTTGGACTCCCACTGATGGACCAAAACGTTCTGCATTCCTGGGTCATGCATGTGTATGTAAGTACAACACACAACAGTATATATATATATATATTTTTTTTTTTTTTTTTTTTTTTTTTTTTTTTTTTTTTTTTTTTTAAACCTGCAACATAGATATCTGTTGCTAAACAATAATCTACTGTGTTGGCTGATTTTCATCTGCAGATGGCTTTAGCAGAGATGTGCACCCAGCGGTGCAACACTCATTATGTGTTCATAAATCTTATTGGGAGGTTTGGTACACTATTTCTCTTAAGTCTAAAGAAAATTAGACTGCCTGATCCCTGCAGGTCAGCAGCTAGACTGTTTTTATGACCATCTAGTCTGTCTTGATATTTTTTACTGTAAAACTCAATTTCTTCCTTTACTGTTCTCAATTTCAGATCTCTGATAATATATTTGTTGCTTATGTGTGGTGGGATGTTAAACATTGCCCTCATTGTTTTGTTTTGAAATCTTTCAAGTATTTCAATGTTGCTATTACTGGCCGTGCCCCAGAGCTGAATGCCGTAGGTCCACACCGGCTTTAGTATGGCTTTATAGATTAGCATTTTACTTCCATCTGATAGCTGTGATTTACGCCCGATTAGCCAATACATGCTCCTAAGTTTGCCATCTAGCTGTTTCCTTTTAGTCCATATGTGTTTGCGCCAGGTGAGACGACGATCGAGATGCATGCCTAGGTATTTGGCATCATCTGATAGTGGGATATCTGCATTATAGAGTTTTGCAGCTGGGCAGGATTTCCTTCTTAGTGTGAATGTTACTTGTACAGATTTGTTTGTGTTGGCTCTCATACGCCAATGATCGAACCATGTCTCAAGGAGGTTCAGATGAGATTGAATCCTCTCGGTTGCAGAGTCAGGATTTTCATGGGTTGACAGGAGTGCGGTATCATCTGCGTAAGTCGCCGTAACTGTATTGATGTGAGTTGGTAAGTCTGCGGTAAATATAAGGTATAAAACTGGGCCCAGTATACTACCCTGCGGAACTCCAGCTCTTATACCGTGCATGACCGATATTTCATTGTTATATCGCACTTCATAGCATCTGTGCTCAAGGTACGATTTTATAAATAGGTAGAAGGAGTGCGGTAGCTTCTGCTTAATTTTAAATAATAGACCATCATGCCATACCTTGTCGAAGGCCTGGCTAATATCCAAGAAAACTCCGCAGCAGTATTGTTTGTTTTCCAGTGCTCTCCCTATTATGTCAACCAGTCGGTGGACTTGTTCTATGGTTCCATGTCCTTTTCTGAAACCGAACTGATGGCTTGGTATTATCTCTGTAAGATAGTCTTGCATTCTGTTAAGAATAACTTTTTCCAGTAATTTTCCTAATACTGGTATGAGACTAATGGGCCTATATGATGACACTTCGTGTGCAGGTTTGCCTGGTTTCAGTATCATCACTACCTGGGCTATTTTCCATTGACTTGGGAAGAAAGACATTCTTAGGCAAGCGTTAAAGATAGCAAGTATGAGCATCATACCTTTCTTAGGTAGGTGTTTTAAGAGCTTTCCATCAATAAGGTCATAACCCGGGCATTTACCCTCTGGGAGTTTAGTAATTTCACCCCTCAATTCATTTATGGTCACATGTTTTAATGGGAGGCACATTTGTGTAGGTGAACTAAGGAACTTTTCAATTTCATTGTCTTGATGTTGATTGTTACTAGGGAATGGTTGAAAGATTGTATATAGGTGTTGAGCAAAAATGTTTGCTTTTTCACAGTCAGACCGAGCCCATGGACCTGTTTCTGTTTTTAAAGGTGCAGATTGTGGCTGGGGACGCTTTAAGTTTTTCGTAGTTTTCCATAGGGAGTAATTTGTGTCTACAGTATGTGATAGTTTAGAGAGGTGAGATTGTAAATTCTCATTTTCCAGTTCTTTAATTAGTTTTTTTAAATTTTGTGCGGCTTTGTTGAAAGCGGTCTTATCGCTGGGATAGTGAGTGTTGTGCCAGACTTTTCTGAGTCTTCGTTTTTCGCTGATGCAGTCTCTAATGTATGTAGGGTATATATGTTCCTTTGCAGTTGCTGTGTGTGTATGTTTAGTGGATCTGTTTGCTGCGTCATGAATAAGTTGGTTAAGTTTCTCTATGGCAAGTTCTACTTCTTCAAGTGTCTTTAGTGAGACCCTAAGCTCTGTCTCTTCCGTGATAATGTTTTGGTACGTTTCCCAGTTAGTGTTCCTGTTATATATTTTTGGTGGTGCTTCTGTTAGAAATACTTTATTATATACTTGTAGTACAACTGAGGAGTGGTCTGAGGCGAGGTCTAAGTCAGATTGTATACTTGTGTTGTTAATTACAATGTTTTTCAATATGAAGAAATCTAGTAGATCAGGAATTTTATACTTGTCAGTTGGCCAATAGGTAGGTTCACTTGTGGATAGGCAGTCAAGGTTGAGGTCTCTAACTGCTTGATAGAGCTGTCTTCCTCTAGGTGTTATTAGTCTTGAGCCCCAAAATAGGTGTTTTGCGTTCCAGTCGCCTCCGATTATGAATCGATGACCGAGTGTATGAAAGAGATTTTTATATTCGTCCTTAGATATCTTATGTTTAGGGGGGCTTTAGACTGCAGCAAGAGTTATGTTTGAGGTTTTATCAATCACTTGGACAAGTGAAGCCTGTATTTTATTGGTTGAAAAAGGTTCAAGTGGATGGTGTTTAATATTGGATTTTATCAGTACTGCTGTTCCACCATGTGCATTTCCCGAAGGGTGGTTTGTAATATATGTACTGTAGCCCTTAATAGAAAAGTAGCTTTTACTTGTGAATCTGGTTTCGGATATAAGTGCCACATCTATCTTCTTCATGTGGAGAAACATTTCCAGTTCTAGTCGCCGTCCGACTAGTCCGTTGGCGTTCCATGATATTATGCTTAGGTGTGGTTTTATTTTTTTATTTGGCTACTTATAAGCTGGATAAAGCGTTCCATCATGTTGTCTACCATGTTAATCATCATGGTTTGAATTCTGTCAAACATCTGTTCTAGGATGTCGCCAAGCTGTTGCATTTGAATTGGTTGATTTGAGTTAATTGGAAGTTTTTCTTTTTTACTTGCCATTTCCGCGTACGTTTCAGATTTTCTGTAATATGTTTGGTAGTTTTTAGAATTTAGTAGGTTGCATTTTTTCAAAGTATGGACTTTTGCTGGTCTGGTTCACTGGTCTTTGGGTTTGTTTTGGTAGTATTTTTAATATGTTTTCTTTATATTGCTTGTATTTCATACATCCTCTGTAGCTAGCTGGATGACTTTCCTGGCAGTTTGCACAGGTAGCTAGCGTGTCTTTGTTTTTCGTGCAACTACTTGTTGAGTGGTCATTTCCACATTTAACGCACCTGTATGGCCGAAAGCATTGATTTTTGGAGTGTCCAAATCTTTGGCATCTTTTACATTGCAAGATTTCTTTTTTCTTATAAGGTGGCTCAAAAGATACTTTCATATAATTAAGAAACTTTATTTTGAATATGTCTTTATTATTTGGCTTCGGTTCCAGGTCTACAAAAAATAGAGGGAGTGGATCTTTTGTGACCCTATGACGTACGTTTATGAGTTGTCTGACATTATGTCCTTGTTCTTTTAGTGCTTCTTTTATTTCAGATGTGTCCTCCGAGCTGTGGAGGCCTCGCAGTACGACTCTGTAGGGTCTTTCACTTTTAAGCATGTAAGTATAATGACTAATGTTGTCTGTAACGAATTTTTCTCTTATTAATTTGTATATTTCTATATTTTCTGGCATTATTTTAACTATGTGTCCTGATCTTAATGTAGTCATAGTGAATTTTTCTACTTCTGTAATTTTTAGTAATAAGTTTTTAAGGCAGGCTATGTCCATGACGCCAGTGACAAATATTGGCTCTGGTTTTGGTGGCTTTTCTGTCTCTTTGATATTAATGTTGTCTTCCTCATCGCTTAAGATTTCAAACTGGTTTTGTGTGGGTATTCCATAAGTAGCTGTCATTGAAGATGATATATTGGTCTTTTTCTTTGGGTTTTCTGCTGGTGGAGATTTTGTTTCCACTCTTTTTCTCTTGGTTTGTGGTATTCGGTCTTGCTGCCAATTATTATTTACTGCTGTGTATTTTGGGAGGTCGAATGAATTATGAGTGTTTATTTCCAGTGGTGTTAATATGTCTTCGATTTGCTCTCCCATTCTCTGTTGCTGTAAAAAGGCAATACTTGTATCTTGGTTTCCAAGAGAATAACTCCTTGGTCTCGTTTTTAGAAGGCTGGGATGGAAGACTTGTTGTATCATCTTTTTGTGTTGTGTGTGTTGTGTTGTTTTCTCTTCCAGTGTTGTTATTTCACCAGTACGTTCCTCTTCCTGTTGTCCTCTCCTATCCTCGTGCGCAAGCAAAATTTTGTCCCCCCCAGATACGATGGGACTGCCTGAGTTTCCCTGTGGGCTTTTCTCAGCGAAGGATTCTCCAGCTTTGCTGGTACCTTCCTGGGGTAATTTGTTTTTAAACCCTGCTGTCATTTTTCTTCGGTATACGTATCAGGTATACATCCTAGCCTTTGGTGATCCAACACCTATGTACAAGGCAGCACATTGGTTTGTTATTCGGAGTACCTTCTCCTAGACCAACAGCCATCCAAGGCTCACGAGGTTGGTCTCCCCGGGTCAGAGCTTTTATTATAGTGGCGGCTCCTGCTCGCCACTGTCATCCACATATCATTGGGTTTGATGTCACTTTCTAGAAGTTACCCTGCCAGGAGTAACCCCAACACCCCTCCATATGGATCGCCCAATTGTCCGCGACTGCACAAGGCAGCTAGTCCCCCATATCTGGTGAACCGTTTCGCTATCCGCAACCTGCTACGCGTGTGGTGGCATAGGGCCATGCCTCTGGGATGGGTCCACCCAGAACCACAAGTATAAAATAATCAATACATTATTTTCGTTGTCTGGTGTAACACAAGTTCATCAGATACTTATTACGGGGCTAGATTGACGTGGTGTGAATCGTCCATAGATATAATTATTATCAAAAACTGCTTAAAACAAGTAGGTATTAGGTCTGTGATTAAACTAGGCCAGTATTGAACTGAAGAACACCTGATCTCAGTAAATATTATTAGCTTTTGTTTTGGACACCCTAATCATAATTTTATTAGGCTACGCTTGTCGCTTTAAAAATAAAACATCCAATCTAAATAATGCCACATTTATTTTTAATTATATAAATACAAGAATACACAACATTACTTTATCTTTGACAGGAGATTGGCGCGGAACTGTGTGTTTTGGAAGAGAGCTTTGATGAGACTCCTCACTTCCTCGGTAGAGAAGTGTTTCGCCAGTGGCCCTGTGCCGTCTCCCCAGTGGTTGTCGATGTCCTTCAGGGACCCGCCCAGGACGAAGATCAACTCACGCAGCTTTGTCCACGACTTGATATACTCCTGTACATCATCAGGCGACTGTAATGTTACACAAACACATTTGTCATCACACAAAATGTCATCTTTGGTCATGCTACTAACATACAGTTCACAAAATATGCAGAATTATAAGGATTATATATAATCATTTATGACAAGGTTTTAAAGGCTGCCTAAGTTTTTAACACGTCCAACGTAATAATAAATACGAAAACAAACTAACACTAAATCGCTATTTAAAGTAAGAAGACCTCCTATTTACAGGCAGTTATGTTACTGCTTGACTGAAAAAAGACAGTGATTTAAGCACAATTAAATTTAACTATCGTTTGAGTATTTGGACTGTAGTCACTAACTTTTTATCCTATTTTTATATTGTAGAAGTTGGAAGATATGACATACTTGGAATAGCTGGGGGGTTTTTTGGACCACAATTGTGTACATCTCAGTAAGCTGTGTCGCCATCTCCATAGATATGTCTTCCACAGTGCACACACGGTGGATAAGCTCATCAATGAACATGTTTGACAGTGTTGCCATTAATCTGAAAAAAAAATACATTAAAGATATATATTTATTACAATAAAACTTCATAATGTCTAGACTGCAAGAAACATTAACAAAATAAATAATTGATAACTTCTTTACTTTAACTAAATAAAACTTAAATTTACCTAGTGAATACATTATTTGGAAACACTCCAATCCACACATTTTTAAGTAATTGCAATTGCCTCAAACACTGACGTACAGCAGCCTCTGCATTATCGCCAAGAATATCCTTCACCACAATACAATTCAAATCTGTAATGTAAAAGATCTTAATAACGAAAAAGTCATAATATCGAAAAAAACTAGAAAAAGAAGACATGTAATAAATAAAGTCCAAATCTTAAAAGTGCAGTGTCACATGTTTGGTTAAAGCTTATCTAAAATTTTAAAGTACTTTTACTGGACATATCTTACCTGAAGAACGAATATTGTCCAAAATCTGTTTACGTTGTTGCTGCATGTGTATCGTCAGATGTTTATATCCCAGCTCTCTCATCTTCTGTACCAGGTCCACAAAACCAATGGCATAATCCAAATCCCTCCCTTCCATAAGTGATAACCATTTGTCTCCTAATGTCAAAAGATTGTGCGCTAGATACATGCAGTTGTTGTGGAACAGAGCTGAAAAAAAAAATATATTTTAGTGTTTAAAATAGACTTTTGTTTTTTTTTGTTAATCCTCTTATCTATAGTAATATTATAAAGCGGAAGAGTTTGTTTGTTTGTTTAAACGCGTTAATCTCAGGAACTACTGGTCCGATTTGAAATTTTTTTTTTTGTTGGATAGTCCATATATAGAGGAAGGCTTTAGGCTATATAACATTACGCTGCGACCAATGCAAAAACGGGGAAAATTATTCACATTTGGGGACTTTCGTTGCATGCACTGCATAAATGGTTTAAATCACTTAAAAACCACGTGAACGAAGTCGCGGGCTCAGCTAATCCTGGCATAAGCCTCCACCATATATCTCCACTGAGATCTATCGTCATTTCCTCTGGCTAACGTAAAATAATTATTTTCTTACCAACATATTGTGGAATGGTTTGAAGATAATTTTCATGATGGTATGGCACTACTGCATCATATAATTCAAAAATAAGACGTGTGGTTATGTAAAGCTTCTTACACACTATATCAGAACATTGCACTGCCTGTTCCATTACTATATAAACTAAGTCTAACAGCTCTTGAGCAGTTTTGGATATCATACATCTAGGAAAATAGAAAAGACTCTTTGGAATTGTCTTATCAAATACATCTAACGCTTCTGCTACATCCTTATCAACTTCTAAATCATTTCTTAAATCTGGCCAATCTGGAATTTTCTCAACTCCTATAGACATTGACAAACTTAAATCTTTCATCATAACAGTTCTGGCACTTTCTAAAAAGTACTGACTCGATCTGTTTGCAAATAACACATCAATATTATCTAAATATTTTAAAATTGTTAAGCCCTCTTCCGGGAAAAACTTAAGTATTTTCAAGAAATGCTGGAAGTCTTCTATTTCGGATGTTATTCTACCATATGTCTGGAGTTCGTTGATAGTATTTGGTATTGTGTCTATGAAGCATTTTTCAATAATTGTGTCACAAAATTCTTCATTTAATAATTTACCAAATATTTTCATGAGGGTTTTTGTATTGGAGTATTCAATGTTAAACTTGTTGCTGAGGTAGTGGAATAAAAGCCTCAAGTTAGATATTACATCATGATAAGAGGGCCGATAATTTTCTTTATATGTAATTGTTATAGTAGCAAGCTCGTCTGTCTCAGCGTACACTAAACAATCATATTCCATTATGGGTATAAGGACCTCATGCATCAATGTTTTTGTAAATTCTGAAAACTTTTCCTCTAGTTTGTGAATATTATCTAATGCATTTACTATATCGGTAGAACCCATTGAGTCATCTAAGTTAAGTTTTATTGTAATTATGCTTTGCTTGGTCTCAGGTGCAACACTTACACTGACATTTTCATGCCATTCTCTGTAAAGATCATGTAGAAGGGTCTCGTAAATTAGCTGTGCTGTTTTCTTTGTATTTGGAAAGAGATCTAGCTGATCAAACCCCTCTGCAGGAGTTTCTACATACTGTAGTAAATCGAAAACAGCATCCACAGCAGCTGGGTATGTGTGTGAAACAGATTCATTGTTAAAATCCTTGATAAATTTGCCACATTGTAATACATCATAAACTATATTTACTGCAAAATTTACACCATCCAACTCTTTGACAATTCTGTCATGGTTTTCTATTGATTTCAATATTTCAGTTATTGTTTTTTCTTCAATTTCTTCTTTACATGCATTAAGTTCACTCACCAATGATTTACTCTCAGCCGCTAGTTGACTGCTCTCCTTAAGAATAGCTTTAATATCATATTCACTGTCCTCTACATATTTTGTGATATCTTCTTTCAGTTTCTCTATTTGTTTTTCTACTAATGGTATTTTATCTATTGGTGTCCATGCATCACTACTACAGTCTATAATATTTTGGATCACACTATCTACATTGTAGTCTGCCATTTTAGTGTTTTCTTTTGGATCGGTCCTTTTTTATGGTAGGTTCTGATTTTCTTTCGTATTTAGGTGATTTATTGTTTGCCTGTCGCTGGTGTCGTGTACTTTGATACTTGTTGTTGCTTACAGCATTCCTTAAGGTGTTCACTAGGAAACGCTTGTTGGTTTTTTGTGGTTGTGCTTTAATCCAACCTGAGGGTCCCACTATTTCTGCTCTGGCTGCGCCCTGAACTGATTCCCTGATAAGTTCCTCTACAGCTAGCCTGAAATAAATACTATCAAAAATTACTAAAAACATCAGTATATTTATAATAATTATTAACAGTGTACACTGTACAATGTTAATAATTATTATTATTGTGACTGAGGTGTAATCTTCAGGCGGCGAGAACTATATTTAGTAGGAAGCATATTTACACGCACAATTACTTTAATAAATGTTAAAGATTGTTTGTTCTTAAATTGAAATATAGGCTTGTAAATAATATAGCGTCATAGCTTACTTTTCTAATGCTTCATCGTCTAATTGTTCATTTTTGGGGTTTTCCGTAGCATCTTCTTTCTCTGTCATAGTTTATCCGAAAACAAACGTTCAGAACTGTTACGACCAGCAAATAAATTATTTATTAAACCATCAATCCAAGGTTTTCATTTTATATCCATTTATTTTAATTATTTAATATTTTCGTGAAATAAAAACGTATGGAGATTTTTATTTCCCAAAATCCCAATCGGATTTGCCAAATTGCAATTTGAATTTTGACACCTTAGATAAAATGTTTGACACTAAATATTTTGACAGGTGTCAATGTTTTTTCTCTCAAAATCTTGGCAGAAGAATTAATCTCATAAATAATTATCATTTTACAT
This sequence comes from Celastrina argiolus, assembly GCA_905187575.2. Lineage (NCBI taxonomy): Eukaryota > Metazoa > Arthropoda > Insecta > Lepidoptera > Lycaenidae > Celastrina > Celastrina argiolus. The sequence goes on from LR994585.1 coordinate 1,160,160, forward strand.
TAAAACATTTTAATGTAAAATGATGCCGAGACGGGACGAACTAACTTTCGAGTCTTTTGAAATAATTATCACTATAATAAAATTATTAGATTTCATTTAGAGCCAAGCTAACAATAATCGAGATTTGAAACATATTCTAACTGAGTGCTGACCCGTGCCTACTTCCGTTCCGTTGAGCATACAAACAGTATTTTCTCACTATTTACCTTAACCTTCCCTGGACTTCCACAAATATTTCAAGACTAAAAATAGCCAAATTGGTTTAGCCATTTGCGAGTTTTAGCGAGACTAACGAACACCAATTCATTTTTATTTATATAGAATATAGACTATAATATATATTTAAGATCCAACTTCAGAAACTGTGCATCGTAATCAAAATACACAGTGACGTACCTATTTTATAGCGTGCATTTATAAATAACTACCTATAACGACCATATTTTAATACTTATATTTTAAAAGATAGATCAATTTACTTAGCAACATCTTTAAAAGTTAACGTGAACGCAGCTGTAAACACATTTGGTTACGAATACGAACGCGTGGAGAAACGTCAGCCACGTCTGAAATACGATTAGTTGTCATTTGTCAAATAACATTCTCTTTTTCGGCTTGGAGTTTTCGAAGATATTAAACACAACTAAATATAATAAGGTAATGTATTAAATACTCTTGTTTTAATATTTAATTGAATATTGAATTGTTTATACCAAAAATAATAGTTATTAAAAATAAAATTTATACGTTTTCATTCATAATGATTGAATTTTTTGTTCAATAAGAATTTTGTTATTTCAGATACAATGGCAGCGAAATTACTATCTTTGCTACTTATTGTGGCGGTGGCAGTGACGGCGGACGAGGAAGCGTCCGTTGCGAGGCTACTAGTTTCCAAACAAGTTTTGAACAAATACTTAGTTGAGAACATGGATATCCTAATCAAGTATACGTTGTACAACGTCGGCACAGCGCCCGCAGTGGAAGTTAAGCTGGTAGACAATGGATTCCACCCCGAAGTGTTCACGGTAGTTGGTGGTCAGCTCACCGCTCAAATCGAGAGGATAGCCCCTCAAACCAATGTCTCCCATGTTGTGACTGTAAGGTCCAACAGATATGGATACTTCAACTTCACAGCTGCCGAAGTCACATACAAGCCCAGTGAAGATGCTACCGAGGTAAATTGTCATACTATCTTACCCATAACAGCTGATACAAACATAGTATTGTAGCAGTCTTCGAATCTTGAAGCATCAAAAATAATTAGTTAATATTTAATTTATTGCTATGAGGGCACATAGCAAATAAAAGTTTCTATTTAAAAAAAGAAAGTACTTACTATAAAAATGTTTTAGTGCATTTGTGATATTTAATATATTGAATTCAATTTGAATATAAGTTTATGATAATTAATTTATCAGCTACAATGCTTTAATAATATTACTGAATTTAACAAAATTTCAGTTTTACAAAAAAAAATTAATAAGTATATGTTAGGTTAGTTATCTAGGAATATCCTGCAAAACACGGTTTCGCGGGATATTGCTAATATATTTAAATTTTATGCTATGGATTTCCGCAAATAACGCCTGATTCCATTAACTACAATTTCAGTTCTATTGTCTTGAGGCCAGTGTTAACAATTTAACTACAGGCAATTTAATGGATAAATAAAATATGCATGAGTTCCAAACTGTATAACCTATGTGCATCACCATCCTAGGGCCCCTAGGGGACTACACCAGGAATTTATAAAAAATGTAACAAACAACAATTTTAACTGTGTTTATTATGTGTCAAATGTAATACTAAAGTTTAATGGGAGCACTGGAACTTTACTAATCAACTTGTGAATCCATGGCTTGTCTCAGTCAGTGCAAAGCAATTATCTTTTTCAATATGCAGTGTTTATTTTCATTCATAAAAAAGTTGTAGTTATTTTTATAGAAGTATATAACTAGACACATTATATAACATAATATACCTAAAGCCATTACACATTTTCTTTAATTCTTTTTTGTATGATATATTATTTACAGGTTGGGAATCCCTAATATAATGAAACTTTTGTTTATTTTGTCTCTGCATCACCCTATGATTGACTATGGTAGACAATAGACAACACCCTCTATGGTAGAAAATGCCCTCTGGTATTATGTCTGCAATTGTTAAAAAATAATGTATAATTTGTTTTTTGTATTTTTCAGGTCCAATACTCCATCAGCAGTGCCCCAGGCGAGGGTGCCATAGTTGCCTTCAAGGACTATGACCGTAAATTCTCATCTCATATCCTGGACTGGGCTGCATTTGCCGTTATGACCCTGCCATCCCTGGCTATTCCCTTTGGTCTATGGTTTTCTTCAAAGAGCAAATATGAGAAACTGGCGAAATCTAAAAAGACTCATTAGTTTTATATTCTAGTTAGGCTAGTTAAGTTGAGTTTTGTAATATTGAAAATAACAAGTAACATCGTCTTGTTGGTAGTTCTTGGGCTTTCCAGAGCTGTAGTGTGAATTGTGCAGAGAAGAGAACTATTTATTTTAACATCCATAAAATATCGTCTTGTTGATAATTATTTATATGAGTAATAAATTTTTTTAAAAACTTACATCCTTTTCTTCTTCATTTGAGCATTAATTTATTCTATATTGTTCTGCAGTGAAAACAATTAACGATTACTTTTACTATTAACAAGTACAATTCATCTTTTAAATATAACTTCTTAATTTATCTCATGTTCGTTAATAATTTATAAGAAATAGCCTAATATTCTACAACTTTGTTTTAGTATAAGGCACATGCTAAAAGAGGTTAATATTAATTAAATCTAAGAAATATAAAAAGTTGTCCAAAATGGATGCTTGAACTTCGATACCATAACCTTTCATCCCTCGCGGTGGCGCCAGCAATCAATTATTGTACCTTTAAAAGTAATAGTACTATAGTCCATAGACCATAGATAAGAGTAATTTCTTAATATAGTCCATAGACGACCTCTGTAGCGTAGCGGGTGAGGCGTGAGCGCGTTGGTGCTCGAGCGGGAGGTCGCGGATTCAAATCCCGCTGAAGGAGCAAAATATTTTTTGTGTTACTGGGTCATGGATGGGTATTAATATAATTAAAATCTTAAATATGTGTAGGTATAGTATAAAAGTATTAAAATTTATATATTACCGTTGGTACCTGTAACGCAAGTTCTTCGGATACTTACCATCGGTAGGGCTGCCATCCGTCCGGGTTTCCCGGATTTGTCCTAGTTTGGAGGCCGTCCGGGGAGCGTCCGGGCGGGGTTTAAGTTGTAGTCCGGGTAAAACCCGGACGGACGAGCACTCCCGTGCTCCCAGATTTTAAACAAGATGTAAGTTAATAAAAAAAGTATTGAAATGTCCGGGGCGAAAGCTCCAAAATCCGGGGAAATAACGCTTCCGGTACTGGGTGGCAGGTTTTAGAGATGGTAGCCCTAACCATCGGACTAGATTGACGTAGTATTGAGCGTCCAAGATATTATTATATTATTATTACTTACAGAGTGTTCACAGTTATTTTACCTCTGCTTTCAGAGGTTTCTATTGATAACGATCACTCTGATAAAAATCGCCGAAGGAAAATAACGAAGGTTCTTATTGTCTGTTCAAACTGTGTTCCGTAAATATTTTATCAAGACACTGTTGATGCTCATGTATTAAATATATTTCCGTTGTCTGGTACCTGTAACACAAGTTCTTCGGATACTTAGCACAGGGCCAGATTGACGTGGTGTGAAGCGTCCATAGATATTATTATTATTATTTTACCTTTACACCTTTCGAAAAATACTCAATGAAGTACCAGTCACTCGATCCAAACATCCCGAAGCTGTTCAGCGCCGGTCGCTACTGCACCCGTGCAGCGTCATCTACAGAACGCCATTGGCGCTATCTTAAACCTTCATCCGTTCAGACTATTTTAGTTTTTAAGTAGGAAGATAAGTATTATTACTAAGAAGATAAGTAATTAAGTACCCTCTAAGACTAAGTAAGTACTTAATAAAATACCACTACCTATAACTATAACAGAATGCCCATATGATACTAATAATCTTTGAGAATGCCTTTTTTAATTTGAGAATTCCTATATTGCGATACTAATAATCTTTGAGAATGCCCTTTATGCTATAGATAGTGTGTCCTGAATCTCGATTTATGTTTATTCCATTGTCTTTATAAACTGTTGTATCAAGTTTATTTACCTTCGTGACGTGCGCTAAAACCCAAAGTAAACACAACGTTTATCGATACACTGCCAAATATACGATATATGAATAGTTTACGAATAAAGAATTTTCCATTTAGTAAGTTGGTAGTGGGCGTCCTATAATTATACCTACACTTACCATCTCCAGTAATAGGCAGCTCAGCACCTCAGGATCCTTATTCAATGCTGTCGCTATTATCACTAGGTACTTCAAATTCAAAGTTCGAAGAAATTCAATTCGAAGTTCGAAAACAAAAATGTTTGACTTATGCATCGCTAAGTGACACATGAATTCGTATGTCATATAATTGCTTAGTGATAATAGCGATGGCATCTTGAATTATTAGCTCCCGGAGCTCTTAATCAAGATGCCATCGCTACTATCATTGAAGAAGTTAAAAAAAGTATGTTTTTTTTTATTCTTTATCTCTTAAACAGGCTTTTACCATACACGGCATGTCAGCCCCATCCTGATACTAAATATTAAATGACGGTATTTGAAATAAGGTTCGCCAAATGACAAGCGAAATCGTATGTCACTTAGCGAAGCTTAGTATGTCAAATCCCATATATTCTGTTTTCGAACTACGCAAGTAATAATATCGATGGCATCTTGAATCAGGTCCCAAATCAAGTGACCTTCTTCCCCGTATTTTTATTCCGAAAGTCCTTCGTATATTACATGGGTCTCGACTCTCGACTACGTTTACAGAAGCTTCTAACATGCTTCTAACCGTCGTAGACTCAAGACAAATATTTCCCAATTAGCGGAAAAAAAAAGTATCCCACGGGAACACTGTAGAGTCCATTTTGTGATAGAAGTCCCACGACGACTAGTGGAACTAAGTATTGGAGGTCAGATTTACATAGTCACACACATATACATATTTACCCAGATAGATACTCAAAACTTATAACCCCGTCGTTTAAGCGTGTTGAAAAAGTATGGATGTTTTCAATTCAGATCGTCAGTTTGCTGCATACCGCATTTTATCCAAATCGGTCCACCCATTTGCTCGTGAAGAAGTATCGAAACTCATTTCACCTTCATAATAGTGAGCTGTCTTATGTAGGTGTTGAATTGTTGCCACTGCATTGGTGATCTAGTTCAGGGTTTGCTGCAAATTCACCTCGAAGCGCGAACGCTACTACATCTTACGTGGTCGGTTGCGTCACCAGACTTTCTCAAGAGGTGACCCAACAATCTACTTCCTATTTTATTTCATTTATTCACCTACTGAAACTAATACGTGTAGGCTTCTTACTGAATTATTAGTTAACCACACTTAATGCCTTCTATTAATAAACAAACGCTAATCCAATTGCTGTTTTTGTCTCACGTTGGTAAAGCTAAGGACAGACGAAGGCAACAGCATGGATTAAATATCTGTAGTAAGTAGTTTGTCTATTTTATGCAAAAAATATTAACGCATTTGGGTGAGTACTGAGTACGGTAAGTAGCAGTGTAGGCTCAGATATAACCTCAGAACAAAGGTCATATGATTCTTTATTCTGAGGATATACTTATAACACAGTATTTTTCTGGTATCGTTAACACAGTAGTGTTCTGGTTATCGAGGGATATTACATTTAGCGGGCTGAGTCGTAGTCAAAAGCTTGTGGTAATACATAAAATTAGGTCGATAATGTTTTCAAAGTCATTTATAGCTTTAACTATCTGGTAATCTTTCTTTTCCACTTAATATTAAGCGTTCACTTCCCTAATATCAATTACGTTTAATAGGTACCTACTTAATTTATATTCTATAGAAAGTTACCACAGAAATAATTAATCTGAATAGTAACGTAAATTCATTGTCGAATTACGCTACGCAAGGACGATCCTTACCCCAAGCAAAGAACAGGAGGAACATTTGAATGTTCCGTAATCGATTGTCAATTGTATTGGCGCTGTCGTGATTTTCATACAATTACTTAATATTCGTTCTAGAATGAAGTATACCCTAATAAGTAGGTATACTTGATCCTAGTTAACGTTAATTTACGTAGCTTTCAAATTTTCCTGCTTTGCCTACATGTCTATTATTTTTTTAATGCTATTAAACAGATAAAACGAGCATACGAATCATCCGCTAATATATACTTAGAATATCTTGTTATGGCATAGTTCTTGGGCCTTATTATTTTGGAAGACCATAGTCAACAGTATAAACTGAACTATTAACTGTCATATTATTTTGTTCTTCCTAAAATACGCGTCTACGTGGAATATTGAATAAGACTAAGTCACTAAATGTATGGCTTAAAGTAGGTTTACTAAATTAGGTAAACAAAACAACAAATATAAGTAATATTTAGCAATCACTTTTATTTCAATATAAACTGAAAATATAAAAATAAGCGTGACAATTATTTATGATTGTAAGATGTACATAACACAGAATGCCGTTTTATTAACAGTGAAATAAAACATTTAATAAAAAAAATATAACGATTATTATATTAATACATTTTATTATGCTAAAATAATTTTAAGGTGAACAAAAGGTCAGTTTTAATAATAAAACTATTAGTCCTATTTTGAATATAAATTGCATGATTAGTAAGATAGGTACTTACTAGAAAAATTAAATAAGTAAAGCGATTATTTTATATTTCTTGAGTCCCTTAATTCGGACTGTGCAACTATTGAATAGGTATTTAATTTTAGGGCATAGAGAGTGAAGGACAAAGGAACTCCCTCTAGCAGAATGCTTCTAATTTGAATAACATTTGTTTACGCTATGGTCGATTTTTTTTGTTTATTTTACATACATATAATTGGAACGGTGGTGTATCTAAAATAGTTCACAGCTGTACAGACGGAAAATAATAACGAGTGACGACTATAAAAATCGATAAACAGCTTTATGTGGTATATTTAAAACTATTAAATTAATTGTATTATGTAGGTACATAAAAATATAACAAATGCCCATGTTACCTTAGCTTTCTATGCAGCCACGTGAATTTAATATATTGCACACAGATCTAATCAGACAGGCCAACTAGACGGTACTAGACGGCATAGAGAAGGTGTTCCAGGGACAATGCTGTGCTTAAAGTCCAGTCCGTGAAAGAAGTGCCTCTGCAATTATTGGAACTAAATTTTATTCAGATAGGTCAGTATTTCACTATTTGTAGGAGTAACCCTAAGAGTGAATTAAAAACCGATCTCAGCAAATATTAGCTGTAAAACCTTGCTTTAAGGATCTTATAGGATAGGTTGATTTATTCACAGTTAGATATCTTGGGGACACTCTTCACGGAATGGGCTCTGCAATAGCTTCACCGAGTTTGCTAATAAAATAGCGTGCACATAACATTAATTACTTGGTTTTAGTAAGCTAGCAGGTACTTAGATCATAGCTAAGGTGAATGAAAAGTTTCGCGGTAACAAAATATGAACTGATGAGATCGCGGGTAACGTGCGTTGTATGTCAAAAATACTATACATGCAAGCTGCTTCTACAATGCCCACATTCATGGAACGACCATCAGTTCGGATTGTACGGATTCGAGATCTTGTATGTGTCCAATTTGGCCTTGAGGCAAATCACAACAGTCGGACTGAAGCCATTCGTATTCGTGGAAACATTTTTTCCGTATTTGCTTGCTCAAATTCGTTCAGATCGAACTGACGTCAGTTCTACCTAATTCGATCATGCGAAAATTGGCGTTCTCATAGGCATTTAATTCGATGAAAAATAAGATAAAAATTAATTTAGGAAAACTTAACTAGATAAATATACATTAAAATACTTCTATAATCACTATAGTTAGTACACATATAATATTATTGATCTCCAATGTTAGCTGTTTTGGAAGGGATTATATTATTTTAAATACGTAGCATTTTGGTAAACCGAAAGACATTTTTAAACCACCATCGGAAAAAACACAAAATGAATCAAAAGATTAGATGTACATTACTTATACCTTTTAATAATTGGTTAGGTATTCATAGTTGTTGATGATTTAGATTATGATAATTATGTTAGGGCTTTCCATTAACACTACTTATATAAAAAAAAACAATAATGTAATTTATAATAAAAAGTTGTTCAAATAGGAATGTGATTTATCTATAATGATAAAAAAATCTTGGTGTTTGCATTATTCAATGCAAAAAGGTAGAATGGAAGTAAGAATACAAGTTACATCTTTGGACTTTGTCATCTATTTATGAATGTGAAGGCAAGGCAAGAAAGGTGTATATATATTATATAACATTGCTATACAAAATTACAAACTAATTATTAATCAATGGCTATCTACAAACAATATTTCTCAGACCCAGAGACTTTATAAATATGTACTTACTTAATATGTAACTTAAAATGATATAAAAAACATGCACTCAAATTACAGGTCCTTTTTTTACTAGGATCTACTTCCTAAGGTGTGGTTACGCTCTCAATTTCTGATAGCAAAAAAAAAAATCCGTGAAATTTTAAAGGGCTCTAGTCTCTAGTTTAATTGCCCTGTTTGACTTCATGGACTATCTGTTTCAATAATACTGACTAACGCCAATATGATAGGCTCATTAAAATTGGTAATATTGTCACTAGTGTTAACAAATTATGCAAAACAAGCGTAATTAATCTTTAGATACCGATGGCCATGACTCATGGCTCGAGGTCGTGACACTGTACACAGATTTGGATTTACTGCATATTTCTGTTATTATCGCATTGAAAACAGACACATCTTTACACAATGCCAGCGCGCGTTCTTCCGCTAATGCACTGAATATTGTAACACTATCAGACCAAATAAAAATGAAAACATATTTTCAACCGAAATTCAGTGTCAAAAGGCGACCATGTTTAGACTAGAATAAAAAGTCTCCAAATTCAATTATCGTTAACATTTGTATAGAAACTGTGAGCACTCTGCATTTTACGACTTTTTCCTAACACGGCTGTGGAAATAACCTTTCACTTATAAGCGCAAGGTCGTGCACCTAAACTACATTTAGAATAGATAATGTGATGATAATATTATGGTCGTCTGTTTATGGAAAATGACTAATGAATAATGATGACGTAATTTCAATGGTCAAATAAGATTTCGTCCATACTTGTGATTTTACCTGTTTCTTTCAATAATATCAATAGCCACTTGCGCAAACCTATTTGTCTACAACGAAGTGATTTGTGATTTGATGAAGATTAGCGGAAGCAGACCGACAAAATTAATTTCAATATTAAAATGTTGCTGTAATGTAGTCATCACCTACATATTCTTTATTACATAGCTGCTATTTAAAGTCATGATAGGGGTGTTCAAAGTACTTCGCTTAGTCACAGAGTCAGCGAAGTAGTTTAAGGTTTTCGACTGAAATCTGATCAATAAGTAGGAAAATATCGCCTGTCCTGCAGGCTGTACCGCGAGATAGAACGCCCATGAAATTTTTTTAAACTGATTATATAAAAAAAATTGTACACATAATATGTGAAAACGAAAAGTGAGTGGTAAAATTGTTCCTTTCCTTTATATTTGATTATAGTCAGAAATTTGTTTAATTATGATTTAAAAATTTAGAACAATTATGATTTAAGTGTAACTGATTATAATTGTATAAAAATATATTCACAACGCGTCACGTTTGTGATATCGATGTTTGTCCGATAGAGACGATAAACTTTATCTCTATTATAATTTATTTGGAAAGTGCCGTTAATGTTTTAAATGTTTATCGGGTCGGGATTATACGATAAGTTAATTCCGCTCGCTCTGATGGAGGAGGAAGCGCCGTAGTCTGGTGTCGAGGGCGAGGATGCGGGTGGACTGTCTATGGGCTTGGTCAGCACAGGCGCCACGTACTCCGTGTACCGCACGCTGGACTCCTCCTGGAGTGGCGCGGGCGGAGTACAACTGGGGAACGGACTCAGCAGAAGGAATGTACCGAAAGCCACTATCGACGCCATTATCAGTATTATCGTCCTGGCCTCGAAGCCGGCCCTGAGACCCGCCCACGCCGCCATATTGATCAGCAGAAGTAGCACGGACAATCGGATTAGCCGAACCGCCGTCGAGTGAATCCGACCGCCGCCGACCCCGCTCATGTCGCACGGCCCGTAGGCGAAGTACAGGTTGTGCTTGTCCCCCACGTGTTTCAGACAAAAGTATATCAGGCCGAACGGCGCGATCAGGGGACAGGCGAGACTATACACTATGGTTATGGAAAAAATTGCTATACTCCACGCGTAATGAACTCCGAATGGAAACTCGTATAGGATCGCTTTTTTCACGTAACTCTTCTCGGCCTTCGACTTTGATTGCAGGAGGTACCAGACGTACAGGAACAGCTCGGGGAAGCGGATCAGTTCCAGGGCGGTACCGATGAACCCTGAAGTAATAACGTAATTCACAAAGAACGCACCCTTGTCAGGTAGAAATACGCAGTCCCATCTCATAGTGTCGTTTTCGTGGTGCAACGTCCACCTCAACAATGCGTCAGCGCTGGCGAGTCCCAGAGACGGCAATATTAGGGTCATCAGTAGAAGATAAGAAACGGTTTTCGTCATTATTGAGTAGTTTTGTTGAGACTTGGTCCAGTGGGACAGAAACTTATCTGAGAATGCAACAATTGCGGGCATAACGGCTGCCATGGTCCAAAGCAACAGAGTAGGGAGGAATTCGAAAATTACACTACTGATTTTGCTAAGACTGTCTGGTTTTACAAAAATTGTATTCACAATGTTCACAATGAAAGCTGGTGTTGTTAAAAAGAATAGGACAATGAACAGTGCAAGATTTATAGCTATGGCCTTTATATACCAAACACCCGGTTGTACACTTAAGTTTTCCCAAATTATATCAGATGGGTTGGTGGCATGGGACAGCACCCAACCACGATGGAGGCTAAAATTATTAATTACATGTTCGGCTAGTTGATATGATGGTAAAGTTAAAAAGGCAATCCCTAGGGGATCATTTAACACCATTGGACGACATCTCTTGGCTTCATCCTTTAGTCTTTTTTCTTCATTTGTGTAGAATTCTAGTCCATCAACCTCCGCCCCACACCAATTGGGCCGTACCATGATTCGTTTGCCTGTCTTCTTGAAGTATGTGTCTGTGTAAATAAGTGCTTCTGTCACCATGTCTTTCTTCTCTTGAATTTCAATTAACTTGTTGACATTGTAGGCCAAACGTAGGTCAACTATTTGAATATGTGGGAAATTGTGAGCAAAGTAAGCTCTTATTGTTGCCTCATTTCGGTCTGCTCTTGATATGTTGGTGATCATGATAGTGCCAGTCATTGATGTCGGGACAGGTTTCCTTCCTGTACACCTTCTCATAATTAGCACAGAAACCGGCAGAAAGGCAATACTGAACAGCGTATGAACCCACAACCAGGAAGATCTGCCAAACAGATTTGACATGGTTGTTCTACTGAAGGTACTGGCATCAACCTGTAGGTTTGTTCCTTGGAAGTTGATGGGAAGGATTACTCCTATAGATACAACGGTCACAATGAACATTAAAGTAATAGCATGCCTCTGGAAGGATAAGTAGTGTACAGCATCTGGGCCACATTTGGCAAGTACCTGTTCTCGTGAGAGTTTGAACACTGCCGGAACCCATGTGAAGAATCCCTCGTCTATACTGAGTGACTCATCGGCGCTGCGCCGCCTCTCCACCAGGGCGTCACCGTCGCGACTGCGGTAAAACAGATTCGTCCATCTACTTTTGGACCGCTGGACGAGCGCCATTCGCCCATAGTTCCAGGCGGTGCGACGTAGCACGGTGAACAAAAACAATAACAGAGTCCATGATACCACGTTAAGTATCAATGTCTGAGGAATTCCGTTGTACGCCCCTGTTATAATCACACTTTGGGACGCATTCACCAGCATGCAGCCCTCATCGTCTGTACCATTGGAGCTGTTCAAAGCCAACGTATACATCACTTCGTTTGCAGCGTATTTGTTCATGGTTGATTTCATAATAACTATTCACTAATCACCACAAATATTTTCTAAAGTTACATATTACAATCATTGAAAATTACTTTAAAACGCGACATTTAACTCTTTTTTCTTTATCTTCATCAAAGATTAGAACAGAATAAGCACAATGTATCACAACTAGATTTACAATCTAATAAAAATTATCGAAGAAAATAGAAATAATGAACAATGCAAACTCGATTTGACAGAATGACAATGACACATGACACACGTCGCGACCTCGTCGCGACAGACGTCATTTGATAGTCTATGGTTCAACTAAAGACAATAGATCTTTGGTTTATGACTTTTTTAAGGTATCTCTCCAGAGTCGCAGCATAAAAGTCAAATTTTAACACTTTTATCCAACTTGACGCGACAATAAAGCCTTGAAACCGGGCATGGTCAATAAAAAACAGCTATAAAGATTTAAAGTTTTTTTTTTATTTCAGTCAACTATAATATAAATGTATGATTACTTATTACATTAATACCTACAACAGAACTTTCTCCTAACAATAAGTCTTAATTTGTAACTAAGAATTTCCTAAAAAATCAGGTATTACAAAAAAAATGGCAGATGAAAAGAAGCAGGTGACGTTCTTTAGCTCCATGGTTCGCAAGCTAGATGTCAATGTCATTGTCAAAAAATCTGACACTTTATTAAAAAAAAGAAATTTGAAATTTAAAATTGGTCGAAAAAAAGACTGACGAGCGAAGTTGTAAAGAGATGGGTATTGAATGGTGGATTAATTTTAATTTTTAATTCAATCTTACAGAAGGCAAATTAATGTCTTCCAGACGTAATTGATATTAATTTATATATTTACAAAGATTAGTTTTTAAATATAATTAATTATGGAGTTTGATTGGAATGTTTATATGAAGGGCAATAAAAGTATTGCTGTCCCTGAAGAGTTATTTTCTCACGTAAGTTACATTTTACATATTTGTATTATAGAATGAGGAAAAGTATTGTTTCAATATTTTAATAGTTTATAATGTGACTTTCTTAGACTATCTGTAAAAAATCAGCAAAATTGTACATCGTAAAGCGAAAAATAATACTTTTCGCTAAAAGTAGACACACTAATAATTAATTGCTTAACATTCTTCATTATTATCTTAGGTAATTTATTTATTTCCAAAATCATTTATTTTTAATAATTTGTCTAAGTTTCACTTTATTGCGTTCTTTGTCTCGAAATAATAATATTATTATGTTCGGAAATGAAGAACGTTAAATTAGGCGATAATTTTAATGATGTGCTTATTATGAGGTTTCACGATCCACGAAATGGCGATCGATTAATTATGATTTAACACTGTGACTTAAGTTATATAGGTAGCCATAGCATAAATTACATTCCTTTTGAAATTTTGAACAACTTATTTCAATGGTTAAGTGTAGTAACAAAATATTTTAAATTAAGTCACTTTTATGTTTCAATTAGATAAAAAAATATTGACCTGTCAAGTCACTTTTATGTTTCAATTAGATAAAAAAATATTGACCTGTCTAAATCAACAGGACAACAGTAAATTGATTAAATTTAAAATGCTCTAACTTTATTTTTGTTGAGCAATGTTTTTAAAAATTTATTTAAAAGATTACACCCAATACATCATAATTTTATCTTGAGAAGATTTTCTTAATAAGTAGGTATGCCTAATTTAAACCAACTTTTAAATTTATTTTTTATAAATTGGTAACAATAAATCTCATATTATATAAGTTAACCACAAGCACAAAGTAGATAATATAACACAAGTAAGAGGTTTGCTTAGTAATAAATTTGTAAAGGTATTTTCTAAGTTAACGGTTTTACTTTATTTTATGATACAGCTTACAGCTTAATACAATATGAATAAAATAAGATACATACTTACCAATTGAAAGTTTTTAAAATATTGTATTAAAGTACTTATTTTTTTATTAATCTTACATTTTCTTGATATGTAATGTGGATAGGCTGCTTTTATTAAAGGTGGAAGCCAGTCTCAACAATGGGATCAAACAGGGCATGCTGCTGGAAGTTTGCCACAAAACCAACCCTGATGTGTACTGGATTGCCGAGATCACACTAGTGTGTGGCCACCTCCTGTGCATCAAGTTTGTCGGCGCCGAAAATGTGTTCTGGTGTGACATATCCACAACCAAAGTCCATCCGCTGGGCTGGTGTGGGAAATATGATGAGCTGGTGGAACCTCCCGATGACATCAGCGAGAGATGCGGAGAGACAATTATAGATATCATGAAGAAAGCCCTTCTAGTTGGGGAGTCTGTATCAATTGAGGCATTGAAAAATAAAGGAATGTCACCTATAGATAGGATCAAAATTGGCATGAAGGTGGAGATACAGAATATTATTGATCCGTACAGATACTGGATTGGGACAGTAAGTTTTTGTTCACAATAATATTTTGGTTATTTTTGATAGGTTAAAAAGTATCTCAACCTAAAATCCCAAGTCTATCAAATAATCTTTCATATGTGTTGAAATAGCCAATAAGTCTTAGGCCGTGTTTCACCAAGCAATGATAAAAAAGGTATCTCCATGTTAAAATACCATGCCATCTCATTCATTGACAGGAAATACGAGAGGGATAATATGATATTTAACATGGCGTTAACTTTAACATTGCTTGGTGAAACACGCCCTTAAAAGCTAATTTTTTACTATTTGAAATAAGCTTTTAAGACTCACATGCATTGCATTATATTATAGGGTTAACTCTGAGTTTTAGTATTTTCACTCAGACTGGCACAAGTGACAACTAATAGTTATTATTTATTTATGTACTTATTTTATTGTCATTTATTTTACGTTTTCTTCCAAAGTTTTGATATTCACTTAAAGTGCGACGTAACAAATTTTCATAATTATTTTTGTCCGATGGCTAAAAATTTAACTACGAGACAAGCAAGAAACAAAAAGAACGCCCATACAATTGACACTATAACTTTACGAATACGTAGTTGTCAACTGTCCTGCTAACCCCATAGAGATAATTACGTAAATTAGGCGTCAGTTTTATCGTAAAGGCATTGAAAATATTAAAATAACTGTAATTCTTAAAAGTGGTTCGTGACAATAACTAATAAGTAACCTTCGCGTAAACTTGACAAATCAATGAAAACACATGAAGGTTGCCAAAAAGTTCCCCACGTCCACGAAAACTGCAGATTGGACTGCGGTGCCTATTTATTTTGGTATTGAAGTGACACTTAATACTGTAGTGAACTAAGGGACTTTATTTTATTTAGTAAGCTTCTACACTTCTCCCATTCGCTGGTATAAACGCGTTGGAACAACAAAAAATGTTGTTTTCAAGTTTGGCTGATCGCCTGATTGTCTGACAAGAATGATGATCCATGCGTCGGATGGGCATGTACAAAGTCGGTCTTGCACCTGATCTACCGCCAGTCGTGTCGGTTATCCGTTCCAGTGGGCTACAAGAATGAAGGAACAGAGAGTGCTTCTGTGTATTGTACACACTATAAAATACACGAAATGGCCTGGTTTCATTTAGTTGCCGTCACCGAAATCGATTTAGGTGCCTCCTACTACTGGTTTTAACCCCCTCTCTCCATAAAAAAGTGCGATTCGGACTTCGGAGGTCGCGACCTCTCTCGATAGGTTTAAACCACTGGAGCACGAAATCGTTTTTCTTACGTTATAAATGAAGGATCCCATGGACAGTTTCGCGCATTTAAGTAATTATTATCAATACCTTGTTAAATTACGCTATTATTGCGGAGTCTTGCCGAGTTTGTGTTTTATCTCTCAAACTGCAGTATTACAGGCGCCAGTTTCGAAGGCTTATTCTTCTTCAGAGGTAAGCCCTAGCCTGCATTATAGGTAGAAATTTAGATGAGGGTCTTCAAAGGGTAAGAAGTAAGAATGGAGAATATATGGGAACTTCCTGCCATGGACAGGCTTGTTAATTGTCTTACTAGCTTTTGCCCGCGGCTTGGCCAACTTGGAATAAAGAATATAATAATCACATGAAAAATATAACTTGTAAAAAGGGCCAAGACTCGCTACTTGGTTCTTTTGCCCTAAAAGTGATATCCATGTGATGCCAAGCTGGGGTAAATCGGTCTAAAAACATCATATTAATATTATTAAAAATCTTTCATGTATTAAATAAATAAGTAGATTGACTTGGCAATCGCATTAATACACATTATTATCTATCTCACAAGTCATACATATTAATTCAGATTGCTGAGTTCGATTGCCAAGTCAATTTAATATTTATTTAAAACAAAAGATTTTTAATAATATTTATAATATTATGTTCCTTCTAATACTTCCAAGCATATGTCTACAAAGTTTCATAATGATCGTTTAAGTAGTTGTAACGAGATAGCGTAATAAAGTAACGGACATTCACATTTATAATATTAGTGATGATGTGCCGCCAAGTCACTGTGACTTTGCAATCGTCTATTACGATATCTCAAATACGTGATAGTTTGATAACTGCATTGTCTAGATCGCGTTGCGTAATTACTATCAACAACATGTTTTATCGATGAAACGGAATATCTTATTTTGGTTTTGACGTGACTACTGCGAAATGGAAGGGCATTGATATTCGTTGGTTCTTCTCGGCGGCGGTCAGGGTTGAGCCGGTGCGTGGAAGCCTTTTGTTAACTTTGAAACTTAATCGTGCTTAAAAATAAAGATTACAAAAATATAGAAAATACTTATTTTGATTATAGGTAAATATCTATAATCTTTATGAAGATTACGTAAAAAGAAAAAAATAAAGTATGTAACATAAGTAAAGTTGTTCAGTTTTAAAAATGAAACGTAACGATGTTTTATCTGTCGAATAGATTCTTAAGTTGGTTGCGATCGGAATCGGCCATAGGGCTTGTTACGGTCTAACTCGCTTTATTTTCCTTTATTTAACAAAATAAAAAAGATACAATTTACTTAAATTAAAACAGCAATATTAAACCACTGAGGTTAGTCAAATACTTGTATACAGTCAGCTTACGGTTTTCGGTTTTCGAAAAGTTTTTTGCTGACATTCCGGTTTCAACTACAAAACATTTAAATTCTTCACCTATAGCAGCTGAAAAACTACTCAGAGATAATGTAAAGGAATGTGATGTCAATTTTAAATTTAAAGAAATAGATTCCAGAGACATTATAACCGCGTTTAAGATGTTGAATATTAAAAACACTGCTGATCTCTGGGGCATGTCTACAAGAATTATGAAATCAATAATTGACATTGTAGCTCCTTATCTAGCCATGATTTTCAATGATTGTATAAAAAGTGGTGTTTTTCCTGACTTAATGAAGCACAGCAAAGTTATACCCCTGTTTAAAGCGGGAAATAAATCTGATCCGTCTAATTACAGACCTATATCGATTCTACCGACTTTTAGTAAAATATTTGAAAAAATTATCTTAAAACAGATGTTATTACACTTTAATTTAAACAATTTATTACATAATAATCAATACGGTTTTACTAAGGGTCGATCAACAACGGATGCTGGTATAGGTCTTCTTTGTAGTGTTTTTGATGCTTGGGAGGGATCGCAGGATGCATTAGGTGTATTTTGCGACCTCTCCAAGGCCTTTGATTGTGTGGATCATGCTACATTGATCAGGAAATTACAACACTATGGCATAAGAGACTCGTCACTCAGCCTTTTGAATTCTTACCTTAAAAATAGGATTCAAAAGGTGGAGGTAAATGGAAAAAGGTCCACAGGGACCAAAATAGAATTAGGGGTCCCCCAGGGATCCATTTTAGGCCCCTTTCTTTTTCTCATCTACATAAATGACTTGCCTTACTTAGTTAAGGAAAAACATCAGATAGTACTTTTTGCCGATGACACTTCACTAATTTTTAATGTGAAGCGACAGCAATCAAATTACGACGAGGTAAATAGTGCTCTCTTAAAAATAGTACATTGGTTTAATGTTAATAACTTACTTTTAAATTCTAATAAAACAAAATGTTTGAAGTTTAGCTTGCCCAATGTTAGGCAAGTACAAACCAATATACTATTAAATGATGAGAAAATGAACTTAGTGGACACCACTGTGTTTCTAGGTATAACATTAGATTGCAAATTACAGTGGGGTCCACACATTGCCAAACTGGCAGATAAGCTCAGTTCTGCAGCATATGCCGTCAGAAAAATTAGAGAAATTTCTGATGAGGACACGGCGCGACTAGTATATTTTAGTTATTTTCACAGTCGAATGTCTTACGGCATCCTTTTATGGGGAAATGCAGCCGACATCAATACAATATTTGTGCTGCAGAAGCGAGCTATACGTTCCATTTACAAGATGTCGTCCTTTGAATCTCTGAGAGAAAAGTTTAAGGAAATAGGAATATTGACCGTCGCCTCTCAATACATTTTGGATAATATACTGTATGTCAGAAAGAACTTAAATAATTTTAAAACGAAAAGCGACAATCACTGTAGAAATACAAGAAATAAACACAAGTTAGATATACCTATGATCAGACTTAGCAAAGTAAGCAAATCTTTTAAAGGTCAATGTATACGCCTATACAATAAGATCCCAGAAAACGTTCAAAATTTTTCCATCAATAAATTTAAAAAAGTAGTTAAAGAACGTTTGTGTGCTAAAGCTTATTATAAGATTAATGATTTTGTTAATGATAGCACACCCTGGGAATAAGGTGGCCACTTTCGAGGCTACTTCTATTTTATAAAGTATACTTTTGTAAATTGTAATTTATGTTAAGTTATAACATTGTTATATATATTTTTTTTTAAAAGAACAATTTTCCCATCTTTTTGCTAAAAGGTGGCCCCGAGCGAGTTTCTTACGCCGGTTCTTCTCGCCGGGTTAGTCCCCGAACCGGTGGTAGGTCATCATGTAGGACAATTCTGAAAGTGTTAGTTACTAACCTATTTGGAAATAAAAGATTTTTCATTTTCATTTTCTTAATTGTTGCGGATTAAGCGCGTTTGACTTGTGATGTTAAGATTATTATTATTTATCTAACATTACACGTTTCAGGTCCGCAAGAACTACGGCGGTCGGCTGCTCCTGTCATACGACGGCGCTGATGATGACCAGCCTCCGTTCTGGATATTCTTCTGCAACCCGCGTCTCAGCAGTTTCGGCTACGTCACGAATAAGGCAAGTTATATTAGATAAGGGTGCTGAGGTAAGAAAAGCACCTCCTCATTGACCATCTCTTATCATTAATAAGAGACAGAGACGTCAGAGACACTATTCTTCTCGCTCGCGCATCACGCAGAATAAGAACAAGACGATGCTCTTAGCGTTTATAGGAAAACGCTAAAATAACAGTCCCCCGTGCATTCCAGGGCTCGCCGTGGCAGTTCAAGTACCCGGCGAAGGTAAACAAGTTCTCGTGCAAGAACAAGCTGAGCGCGCAGCTGCGGCTGAGCGCCGAGGAGGCCATCACCGAGCCCACCCCGTCGGACCTGTTCCAGGTATACGCTCGGTACTACGAGTAGATAGCCCCGCCCCACATGTTCCAGGGCTCGCCGTGGCAGTTCAAGGTCAACAGGTTCTCGTGCCATTTTGCAGCTGACCAGATAGACCAGATAGACCCACGTCGTCGAAACTGTTCCAGGTATATACTATGTAGCCCACGCCACCGTACCTGTTCCAGGTATTGACTAGATAGCCCACGCCACCGTACCTGTTCCAGGTATTGACTAGATAGCCCACGCCACTGTACCTTTTCCAGGTATATACTACATAGCCCACGCCACCGTACCTGTTCCAGGTATTGACTAGATAGCACGCCACCGTACCTGTTTCAGGTATTGACTAGATAGCCCACTCCACTGTACCTTTTCCAGGTATATACTAGATAGCCCACGCCACAGTACCTGTTCCAGGTATTGACTAGATAGCCCACGCCACCGTACCTCTTTTGGAAAACCTAATTCTTATAGAACCAGCTGCCAACATGATAAACGAGTGTTATAAGTATTCAGTATTACACTAACAAACACAGTACATTCACCAATTATCGTGCAACACCACCACACAAGCTATAAAGTCAGCATGAAAGCTGACACCACCATGTTCGTCTAGTCTTTCTGAGGACGCTCCAGTCTCGGGGCAAGGCGTGCGCTTCCTTGCTGTTGTGACATTATTGTTTGGGTCATGTGTGGTGGTCACGATCAATCAATCAATCATATGAATGATTGATTGATTGATCGTGCAAACGTGATTCCAGAAATTGATTACAGGTTTGCGGAAATAAATAATTGTTGTAAATGACTGGATCGTGTTGCTGAGACTGCTGAGTGTATAAGCAATATGAGAAGAGATGGAGGTGCTTTGCGCATGCTCACACTCACTCATTTCTTTGCAGGTTGCAGGTTGATGGTTGAAAAGTGCTACACTGCTGTTGTAGGATTGGACTGGACTGTACTGTAATGTAATACAATCGGATATAAACCTATATTTTTTACAACAACAAACACTTAGCATTTTTTTGTTTCAGACAATACAAACTCAAGAAGCTCATAGTTTCTCCACGGGAATGAAGTTGGAAGCGCTCAACCCTCAAGACCTGAGGAGCATTAGACCTGCAACCGTACTTAAGATATTCAATAACCTCCAGTTTCTAGTCGTCATAGATGACCACGTGGATGACTACGAAGACAGCAAAATGGCGTGGCTGTGTGACAATATGCACCCCTACATCTACCCCATAGGCTGGGCCCAGAAGAACAAATTTAACTTCAAAGCCCCGAAATCGTGGAAAGACGGACCATTCGACTGGGACGAGTACCTCAAACTGACTAATTCCTCCCCAGCACCAGAGTACTGCTTCGGGAACAAGGAACCACTGAGGGGTATAGAAGTGAACATGAAATTGGAGGCGGTGAATCCGTTCCATCATGATGAAATCCACGTTGCATCTATAGAAGCGATTGTTGAGCACATGTTGCATGTAGAGCTACTGCCCATCGGGGAAAAGTACTGGTACTCCCAGGACAGCGATCTACTCTTCCCGGTGGGATGGTGCGACAGCAATATATACGATCTACACATACCCGACACCAATCCAAAGGAACCAGAAAAAGTGGAGGAGGTGAAACCCAAAGAAGATAAGAAGCCAGCGGAGGACTGGTGCGATAGAATCTTCTTTAATTACAAGTGCTATGCTGGTCCTTCGATCAGCAGAAACAAGCTGTCTCAGTTACCGAAAGCAGTTGGTCCCGGGCCGCTGTGTTTGGTGTTAAAAGAAGTGTTGAATAAAATAATATCGGCGTCGTACAAGCCGGCGAAACTGTTGAAAGATTGGGAGACAGAGGGAACGCCGGAGGAGGGCATGAGATTGGAAATGTTGAGAGCCAAGTGAGTTAAATAGTCTTATGTAATTTTGCAACCCTTGTACAGGTGTACACAATAATACCCTGTCTAAAATTAAGTATTTATTTTAACTGGAAACTCCACGCTGATGTTTGTTTGTAAAATGACGCGGCGACAAAATATATCGACGATCTTACTAAAATATAGACGATTACTACTTCATAATATACAGTTAAAAGATTTTGTTTGCGACGTCGATGTACGTTAGTGTTGTTCCTTACACATAATGTAGCAAGTCCTCCTCGCGTCTGTCTGTCATATAAGTAGTACTCGAAGATTAATGCACCGCACGCTGCTGCATGCTGTTTTACCAACTACCAATAGGTAGACCGGTTCTCGACGAAGGTTTTGATTGGATCTGAACTAGAAAGTGTATTAATTGGACCCCGTAGGTGGCGCTGCAGATAGTGTGTCAAGATGCTAAGTTGGCTGGAGCAGCTAGTAAAAATGATTTTATGTATATTGCAGACTAAAATCCAGCACGTACCATGCATACGTGCCCATCGCGACACGCGCGGCGCAGGTGGGCGCGTTCTGCCGCGGCGTGTGCGCGCGCCTGCAGGCCTGCCCCAGCCTGTTCGGCCCGCAGCCCTACCCCGACCGCTGCCCGCACAGCTGCAACACCGTCGACAAGAGCACGTTCCGTGAGTACCGTATACCATAGACTATAGAGCACTCTCTGTCCAGATCAAATTGGATCTAAATGAAAAAAAATAGCTGCCTCAATCACAGCGGTGGTGGCGGCGCAATACTCAGAGAGGAGGTGTGCGCAGACCTTCACGCACTCCTGTCAAGCGGTGCCTACTGCCAGCCTCCGCGTGCTGATGCGCCGCTCTCGCTCACGCGCTGCCGCTGTGTTCGACCGGCCTAATTTCGACCAAATGACTTTATATTCGCAATATATCGCACACATATACACACTTTGGATCTTTACAACAGAAGAGTAGCACCACCTTAGAAGCAGCGTGGAGGCTATACCATCATAATTTTATGTACATTGCACATCATATTCTTTTAAGTGAGGTCTGAATTAGTTAATTTCTCGTTTCAGATAATGGCACCGAACGGAGAGGAAGACCTAAAGGCAGTGTAAACGGCAAAAGAAAAAAGAAGAAAAATGCCCCGGAAAAAAGAGAGAAGGAACCACCTGCTCAAGAAAATGAAAATCAGAGAGACGCCGAGTCCATAGCCAGCGATCACAGCGGATCGACGCCACCTTCGGAGCAGGGCACCAGACCCAACAGTCCCGAAAGCGTCACGGACTACAAGAAATCCACCAGGAGAAGGAGGGACGCTAAAAGCAATTATCCCAAAATGGAGATGAAAACTCGAGGTGCCAAGTTACCAAACTTCGCTGTACAGATGAAGGAGGCGCATTGGAACAAGAAAGACGTAGAAACGATTTACAACAACACATGTGCCGCCAAGAAACACAGTCACGACAGCGATACGGAGAACGAAACAAACGAAAGCAGTACAAACTCTAGAGATGCCAAAAATATTTCCGACGTCTCCGACTCGGAGGAGCCGGAGCTGAAGAAACTCAAGTTTCATTTAGACGACCCTCTTCCGTCGGACAACAAGATGTTCGAAAAGAACGCCTCCATAACATGGATCAAGGGAAAGATCAATCTCGCGCCCAACCCACTAGACTGGACCGTCGACGATGTTTACAATTACTTAAAGAACACCGAGGATTGTAAACTTATAGCTGAGAAAATGAAGCAGGAGGAAATCGACGGGCAGGCGCTCATCATGCTCGATCTTCCGATCATACGAAACTTCTTGCACATGAAAAAGGAGTTTGCGATGCAACTGTGTAAACATATAACGAAAATAAGGTGGTACTATATAATAAATTTCGAAGAGAACGCCGGGGTGTTATAGTTGATGTTACTGTTTATCTAGTCTCAAATAAATATTACCAAAAGTATAATACCGACAATTTTATTTTGCTACTTAAGCTATTGGATTCCCGCGAATTTTCTTGCATATGAAACTACAAATTTTGAATATAAAAAATGTGTCCTTGTGATCTTTGTAAATGTCGTTCTCTTCTTGTTTATTTTTTAAATCCTCCATTGCTCGTGTAGTTTTAATAGGTATGTATTTGTCTTCAATAGAATCTATTTCTTCGTCCTGATCGTCGTCACACTTTGAACGTTCTATTGTTTTCTGCGACAGTATTCTTTTATTTAAAACCAAGGCTGGGGTTTTGCGCAGAATATTTTCTGACATGAAATTGCGGCTGTTCAATTCTGTTTCTAGCAATTGATCGTCACTAAGGACGAAAGTATTGAATGTTATTTCTGAGTTGGAGTTTAAATTAAAACTGACTTCATCTGGGGTAAAATTGGGAAAGTATTTGTAATTGAGGGAGCAAAATTTTGTTTCAACTTCCTTTGGCTGTTTTTTTTCTACTAGTCCTAATGAAGATGCATTTTTGAGATTGCAGTCTGACTCACAAATATTATGTTCTATTAAATCTTTCATGAAACTCTCCACTTTAGTGACAGAGTCCTTTTTATATTTATCTATAGTTTGGTTAAATTTGTATTTGAATAATTCAAAATCTTCCAAGTTTTGATCAAAAGTCTCAAAAATATTTTGCACCTCTGCTTTTAATGCCGAGATTTTAGCATCACTGGAATTTTTAGACATATTTAGTAGAAACTTTCTAGTTTCTTCGGTAGGAACTTCGGCCTCATGTTTATCTGGTCCCAGATACTCATTAACATCTATATTATTTATTGGACTGGAATCATTTTCATCAACAGTGTGGTACTCACTGATCACATCCTTCGATATAGATTCGTTTTGACTTTTTAAAGAGAGCGCTTTATTCGACATTTCACCTCTATTATTAAAATGATGCAAATCTTTAAGAGATCAACAGGAGTTGTATAATATGTAATATTACATAGATTAGGATTCTTTATCTAAGTAATATTATAACTTTTATCCACCAAACCTGCCAATATTATTAAATAGATTTGAAATTGTAGTCAATATTCTTAAATTATCTGTCGATAGAATTTGATTTAAGATACCTACCTACTTTATTTATTTGTACAAATAAATGTTTAAAAAAGTAATAAATTAAAATATAATATGTACTAAAGAGATAAATGTCTATTAATGTTATGGGGATATAGAAAAATTTCTGTCAGTCAATATAAACTTCATAATACAAAATATTTTGTTTATAATTATTTTTAAGGAGGTTTATCCCATGGACGTACTAAATATAGGGACGCGAAATACCTACAAAAAAAACGTGCCAATTCTGTCACTAAACATGGCTGCCTTTGATTAGGGTTGTCACCTAAAAAATTTGTAAATAACACTAAAATATACATGAATAATATGTTTTTTACAAAAATAACAATAAATATATATACCTCAAACACAAATTGATCGTTGTGATAAGTTTTACGTTAGCATTTAAAGAATTTTATGAGTTATTCTTGAAAACGTAATACAAACCTGTGATTTTGTTTTTCCGCGAACCACACTGCAAAATGCAACAGACAGGCATCTTGTAATGTAAATACTTCACACTCCTACGTAATTTGAGAATTTAATTTCTTGTTTTATCTTGGTAAATTGCAATTTTCAAAAACGTAAACAACCTTTTGACAGCTGAACTACCATGAAACTCAGCGCTAAAGATGGCGGATTGTTGCACGAACCACAAATTGTCGAAGCGCAGTGACATTTGATGCCAAAATTGAAATATGTTTATCTCTTTCGTTCTTTTTCGTCAAGTGCAAATGCTTACAAGAAAAAAAGAGATCGATATAGTTTTTCGGCTCTGTCGCTGAAATGCATCATATTTGTATAATTAAAAATTGTATATGTCGACTGCGGCTACTCCATATTAACTATATATCTCTATGGTTTATCCCTATATTAAAATAATTACTCTAATCTATGGTTTATCCACTACTACCATAAAATATTATTTTTATAATGGCAGGGAAAATTCCTACCTATTAAATGTAGGAAGTGCTTAGATTATTATAAACTCTTAAGATCAAGAGTACCTAAGTGAATATTTATACCAATACATATAATTTAAAATTTAATTTTTATTTAAAAAAAGTGTATACTTTCATGAAAAAACAATGTACAGCGAACGGATTCGCTTGTATATTAGATAAAATAAAATATATACAACATTTATAGGTTTAAAGAAAAAGCAAAGCAAAAAAAGTACCTAAGCTTGAAGTTTGGCTATAGCTTGTAGCTACAAAGATAACACGGTCAAGGCTTAGAAGGACCTTAGATTATATATGATTTATTTATGTTAAGTTAAGGCACCGCATACCTCCTTAAAACTCTCATGATTTTAGTATCACGCAAGTTTTATGATACCTACATATAGAGTATAAACGTACTATTAATTAAAATTGCATTTTGTAACAAGATAAGCACGTTCTATTACTAAGTTTGCTATTGAGTGAAATCATGAAATGCAAAATGTTTTTTTTAAAAGCAAAAACCTTGTATCCACGGACTCTTTATGTCTATGGTACAAAAATTTAAATCTCTGCATTCTCTAGTCTATGAATTACTGTCGAAATCGAAGCGAGGATAGGCCCCGCCTATTGGAACTTGTAAATACGAAAAAAGACGCTTTTTCGCAATGATAATATTATAAGAAATAGTTATTTTTAGGTAAAACCAGTGTATTTTATAATTTTTAATTCAGATTTCATATTAAAACTAAGTACTTCTTTAAACATATCGATTTGCCGTATACAGTCGCAGAAGTGTTGTAGTGTCGTTTTACAACTTCACAATTAAATCTAGCTGAAAATAAAGTTTTGAAACATAATTAATAAGCATTTAGCGAATATACTACAGTGTGATAAGTTATCTGGGCGGCTAACGGCTATTGATACTATTTTTGTGGGTGTTGTCATTGCGAGCTTTATTCGGATTAGGTCATCGAGTGTGGTGGTCGGTGGACATGTGTGCTTCGGAAATGTTTTGTGTTTAAAGTTGTTTAATTTCTTAATAGATCTCCAAGGCTGCAGAGTTGCAACCATGGAAACCAGTAAAGTGTTATGTTTATTCGCGGTTTTATCGCAAGCCGCCGCTCTATGTAAGTATTTTGACACATCGTTTGTAAAATTTAAAAGAAAACACAGTTTACCTGTTCCATTTCATTATTCAGTATCTCTTAAATTAAAATATTTTTTGTCAATACTTAGATGCACTGGAAGTGAAATCATTCTCATTTTCCTAGTTTCCTCTATAGGTAGGTCCCCCAATATTAGTACGACTATTAGATATTAGAACCTACTTATATATTATTGGTAGAAAAAATGAATGAGTAAATTATACAAGCTGCAACATAGTTTATACAGAAGTACCTTGTTAGTTGTTGATGAAATTGGAAAAAATTTTTGAAAATCTAAAATTTTTGGAAGACATTGGAAACTTGGTTTTTAATTGCATTTTTTAAAATTTTAAATAATGATACTGTATAAAAATAACCAATATTTATACACATTTTAAAGTATAATAGGTATAATCCAAACCAGTTTTATTTAAAGAAAATTTTACATTATACTGGGTAAATAATTAAATTTAGTAGCAAAAAATAAATTATGGTAATTAGGATACATAAACAGAGTTTCATTTAAAATCAGATGCTCCTAACTAAATATTTAAATATTATTCACTAACCTTCGCAATGAAATAATTATAAACATGATATATTTATCCTATTTTTTGCATTTGATTAATAAATAATAATACCTAATAATAAAAGCCTTTATTCCCTTACCACTTATTTTTATACAGTATTATTTCTAAAATGAATGTTGTTGTTTGAATGATTAAATAAATTTAACCATTAAATTAGTTTGATGTCCTTTTATTATATAGGCATCCGTTAGTTTTTTCCACTCTTCTCTGTTCCGAGTAATCCATGCCTGTTATTATCTGTTTATAAATGTTTAGTTAATGTTAAATCTCAATGGCAATCAATCTGAAAATTTGTAACAGCTTGATATTTTATCATTGTTTTTGTGTTAAGGTTAACAAGATATGTACATTAGTAAGATTGCAATACAAACCTTCACCTCTACGCTCAATGTTCCTATGATATGTCATACCAATAAATTACTCATCATTCTAATTAGTAATAAAAATATTTTTTCATTGTATATATTTTTTCAAGGACTTTCAATAGATTCTTACTATTTTGTATTGTTAAGCAAAAATCTTGTTTAGTAGCCGAATAATAATAATATCGTACAATACCTGAAGGTACTAATAATAATAAACTGGCCAACTGTGTATTTGGAGCACAAAAGGTTCTATACAAAACAGCAAAATAGCATTGATATAATATGGAAGCCCCTTTTTTTAATATTTGGTTTTATCTATGTCCTAGCTATGACAATATAGGATATACGGCTTGGAGACTGACAGACAGACAAATCTCAGTAAAATAAATATTTTTATGTTTCTGGTTTCCCTTTGTGTACAGAACTATTACAAGATCTAGTATTATGTTACACTTGATTATACAGTTTTATATAGTAGGATCTTTATTTGTTTTCAAAATAAATACTTCTGACTGATTTTTATTGCACCACAAACAGTTTCTTGATAGGTAACTACTTATTGAAAAAACTATAATAATAATAATATCTATAGACACTTCACACCATGTTAATCTGGCCCTGTGCTAAGTATCCGAAGAACTTGTGTTATAGGTACCAGACAACGGAAATATATATTTAATACTTTTATACTATACACATATTTAAGATTTTTATTATATTAATACACAAATTTAATACACATCCATGACCCAGGAACATTAAAAAAATTTTGTTCCCTCGGCGGGATTCGAACCCGCAACCTCTCGGTCGAGCACCAACGCGCTGAACCACTGCGCTACGGAGGTCGTCGATATTTACCTAATATACAGTTTTCATAGGTTGAATTTGTTTTTCCTATAATAAATTTTCCATTTAATATACAAATCTCTGTATGTAATTTTTTTGTAACTGTACAATTCTTATTTATAATATAAAATACAAATACAATTAGCACAATTACTAAAAATATTGTCAGTGTTTTAATGATACTATTACAACAAACTTACACAATTATTAATAGAGTGAGTGACTAAATGGTTTTAAAAAGGCTTTTTTCCCTTACTATGTTACATACATACTCTTTTTTTTTTCTATTTACGTTAGTAAGAATTTGGATGTTTTTATTGTTCTTGTGTAGTATGTGCCACTTGTTGCGACACGGCTTCCTAAATTTTTTTTCCATTCATCATCCTTAGCAGAATTGAGCCAGTGCTTAATAGTTAATTCTGTTACCAGTGACGTCACCGCCGCGGATAGTGAAGCAGCCGACGGTGGAGGAGCTCCTGTTCCAAGTGGCACAGCCGGGGGAAGTTGACAAACCGTTCATCATCGAGTGTGAGGCTGAAGGAGAACCGGCACCTAAGTAAGTTACATAATTCATTAATTAAGTTTGGATAGTACAATTGGATAGCTTAATATACCTACTTACTGTTTTTAGCCGACTATGGCGTAACCAAAAGGGATAAGATTTGGCAGTATGTGTGTTAGCTGTAGCGCATAAAAAACAATTTGTTCAAATTTTCAATAAAGATGTCAATAAAGAAGTTTGGATAATTACCTACATTTAAAAAAATATGAAATAAAAAATTTATATAAAATAATATGCTATGTTAGCAGCAACTTGTAAGATTGTATGCAGCCGTACCTATGAATAGTTATGCCTCATTCGTCCACAAAAAAGGCACTATTAGTCTAGAGACTACCGTCCGGACTCAGAATCAGTTATTGAGCTACTTAGTAGAGATTTTGCCAGAAAATATATGAAATCTATGTCAAAATTTCTACTTTAGTAATCTTTTAATGTGCGGCCGTAAGGGTTGAATTTTCTTCGTAAACTCAAGTTATCTAACCATTCAATATACCCGCAGGTGTTCAATTTACCTCGTAAGCACTAACAACTTGTGCAGCATAATGTACCAGGCATATCAAATGCATGCCAATTACAGATATATTGACAGAAAATATATGAACTTTATGTCGAAATCTCTACTTATCTATTTATTTATTATTAAGAAGGCTTACAGACTAATAACAAACTACTAAAGTATACAAATATGGTAAAACATATTGCTAATTACAAGCCTCCACATATAGGTAGTATCAAATATACCATAGTACAAGTAAGTCACCTCACTGCAAATTACCTAATGCAGTAGACACATTTTTAGTATACCCAATGCTACATCAGGAACTTCTATACAATATCAAATGTCTTTGATTAAGGCCATAAGGAGTAAATTTTCTTCGTAAGCACCAAGTTAGCCCACTGCATATATCGAGTATAACAAGCGTATGCGTCTCATTTTAGAGATTTTGTCTGAAAATATAATATAGACTTTACGTTAAAATCTCTACTTAAGTAATCATTCAATCAAGGGGTAAATTTTCTTTGTAAACTCAAGTTATCTCAGCATATCAACATTATATACCGGGTATAAGAACGTGTGCACTCCGCAGTCCGCTTATGGCGAACTGGCTCCGGTCAGCGTGTCTCGCGGTCGTTGCCCCGCTAAACGCATTACCCAAACAAACACTGAATTCGTCTCGCTATTTACAGATGGAAACCTGAAACCGTAATAGAACCCCCATAGACTTAGTAAGACAGGGGTGTTATGACGTGTATGTATGTGTGTGTATAATACTCAATTCTGGGCCCTGATTTAAAATCGCAATTTATCGCTTACGAAGTTCGAAAACAAAATAATAATAATTATATCTATAGACGCTTCACACCATGTCAATCTGGCCCTACATTGCACATATTTAAGATTTTTATTATATTACTAGCTGTCCCGGCAAACTTCGTATTGCCTTATTAATTAATTGCTTGACATACTGACTGCAGCGCCACCTATCGGTTCCAATTGTAAATCTAAACCATTCTCGAATCTCCACGAACACACACAAAAAATTTCATCAAAATTGGTCCAGTCGTTTAGGAGGAGTTCAGTCACATACACACGCACACAAGAAATATATATATATTATAAGATAGACAAATTGAATACACATCCATGACCCAAGAACATTGAAAACTTTTTGTTCCCTCGGCGGGATTCAAATTCGCGACCTCTAGGTCGAACACCAACGCGCTGAGCCGCTGCGCTAAGGAGGTCGTCAACGTTGTCGTCGTTCGTCACGAGCGAATTCGCATGTCATTTAGCGAAGCTTATGTCAAATTCATACATTTTGTTTTCGAACTTCGTAAGCGATAAACAGCGATGGCATCTTGAATCGGGGGCCCGGGCCTACTTTGCTAGTGGGTACTTTTATCAGCTAGAATATGGGTAGTATGACGGGCCTAGATCTCAGTCCATTATAAAACAGTAGCCAAAAATGTGGAGACATCAGTACTAGTAGGAACGCCGCGTGGGTCGATGATTAATTGGTTGTAGCGGTTGGGTGTTTAATCAAATGAGTGTTCAATGAGTAATGTCCGAGATCTGAAGGCTGGTTTCCGAAATGCTTGGATAATTGTTTCGATTTAATGTTAGCTAAACGTAAACAAATAAATGAAATGCTACCAAATTAATTGTGTGTTGAAATGTCGTTGTTTATCATCTCGGTCTAAAAACTTTGTGCACTATAACCATCTTACTTATAAAACAAGTACCTAATAGTTAATATAATCAGGCGCTACTTTGCGGAAATCCATAGCATAAAATTTAAATATATTATATCTAGCAATATCCACCGAAACAATTATAACCACAACCTGCTAGCAGATGAGTGAGTGTACGTACACCGAACGCATGCCTACACTTACACTCACTCATCTGCTAGCAGGTTGTGGTATATATCTAGATTCTAGATATAATATATTTAAATTTTAAAACAAGTAATGTTTCTCCTTCGGATATGGATTGGATATGGAATGATTATTATACCGGGTACGGATATGAAATATTTATCCGTAGATAATTAATTATCCGTTAGTTTCGGATAATGTCGGTTACGAATATTTCTATTAATTTTTTTTTATCGGATATCCGATAGTTTCGGTTACGGAGCTCCCTAACGTCCCTGGGGGCCTACTCAAGATGCCATCGCTAATTATCGCTTACAAAGTTCGATAACAAAATGGGATTTGACATAAGGTACGCTAAATGACATACCAAATCGCGATCATTTAGTCCCATACATTTTGTTATCGAACTTTGTAAGCGATAATTAGCGATGGCATCTTGAGTAGGCCCCCTGGTTAGAATTGACACTTGACAGACAATTGACAAAATATCGTTTCGCGCGACGAATGTGTAAATTATATTTCTATTAGTAAGGGGGTGAAAGTCTTTTTCGCCGAGAAATGCTTCTTGCCGCATCCCGTGGAGGACGGGGATTCCTACCGCGGGTATGTGGGGCTCGCTGCGTCCAAGATGGTAAGTGGACGCAGCCATGCCCACTACAACTCGGCGGTACTCCAGCACCGCCGCCCACGGAGCCACGGGAAATACAATACAACCGCGACAAGGGGGTGTGAAAGCCTACAAAAAACTCTTACATGATTGAATCAACTTTCTTGTTCCAATCTAAAACTTTACAATTAAATTATTACGTTTCGATTAAGGCACCCAAAATCGTACTACTTAAGAAGGGTTTTGCTTCCCTTCGGTATTGTTATATTTATCGGGTTGCGTAACTGTACCCTATACCCTTGTGTTGGTATAGTGGTGGCGATCACGCAAGAGGGTGACGAAGACATATTGATTTATTGTTACCGAAATTTAATTTAAAGAAAATTGTACTAATGAAGCCTCGCCATGTATTCTCAATAGCACAAGTTTTATTTTTACTCGACTACGGCGTAAAGGAGGGGTCATTATTTTGGAGTTATGTATGTACGTTGTTTCTACTATAGCACCTAGATACTGCTAATTCGATTTTAATGAAGGATGTGTCAATAGATTCGTAATTACGGCCATAAATAGGCTACCTAATATGTACCTATATAATTTAAGTAGTCGGTTTAATTTGGTTTTTTATGAAACTGATAGTAGGTAATTGATATAAAGCGTCATTAACCGCTGTATTACGTATGGTTTATCGCCGCTTTACCTTCACAACCTCGTATTTATAAAACTAGGTACAGGCGAAAAACTTAATAATTTTAGATTTTATTATGACATGGATTTTGATTTAAATAAGGTTCAGTTATGTATAGTATACATCCAAAATCCATGGCATAATAAAATCTAAAATTATTAAGTTTTTCGCCTGTACCTACTTGAAAAGTTGTAGTTTTATAAATACGAGGTTGTGAAGCGACGATATGACGATTGACATATACTAGGAAACCACAGTTTCAGGTAATAGTCTATGTCCGTGGGGTGCTGGAGTAAGAATAGCACCTCCCCATCAACATTCTTTCCCGTGGGTGTCGTGATAGGGAGGGAAATTATACCCCAAAATGGGCAGCAGCGTCTCCGGGGACATTGTTATCATATTAAGTGCCAATTTAATTAACACGTGTTACAGTTAATCCTTCATTAAATATTAGGTAATCACTCATGTTATAAGGACGTACATTTATTCAGGTCTTATGGAAGTGCAATGGATCCAAATAAGAACATTATCCAAGATCTGACTTTATTTTTCTGGCCCGCGGTTGACTTGAAATGCCCCATATATTAATTATTGTTTGATTGATATAAAATGTATTGGATAATGAAGTATGATCCTTTGATATTTCGGTAAAAGTGTGCACATAATATTCACTTATTGTAATTAAGTATGATCCTTTGATATTTAGGTGAAAGTGTGCACAATAGGTGAATATTATGTGCACTCTTTACCGAAATATCAAAGGATCATACTCTTACTTCATTATTCAATACATTTTATACCAATTAAACAATAAAGAATATATTAAGGGGCATTTTACGTCAAGCGGGCCAGAAAAATAAAGTCAGATCTTGGATATTGTTCATAATTGGATAATATGTGAAAATCTTGGAGTTTTTGGTTTATTTACGTTTAGGTTAAATTAAAAATGGACGTACTTAATATATTTTCCCTTTAACAATAAAACAGTAGTCCTCTAGACCTGTTTAAAAATGCGGGCAGCGCTCACGTAATAAATGGGTGATCTTATTCCGGTCGAGTGGACCTCTCGACCGACTTGTGACACCACTCGGGCAGTAGTTGGCGCAAATTGCTTTTGTTCATCGCCAACTTGCGGGATGATGAGGGAATAAATTAGCATTACAACAGGATCTGTCCCAGTTTGTCCGTGCGCTGTTTTGATCGAGGGATTGAGCTGAATGTAGCTATTAGATGTGTCTATATGTAGTCTAACTCATTAGGGACTGTATTCTCGAAGGCTTGGATGCTTAATCCCGATTTTCCAACGCTTGTTAGTGATAACGGCTTTCTCATTCATTGACAGGAATAACATGATATTTAATGAAGGATTTACTTTAACGTGTGTTGGTGAACTTGGCACTTCAGGCAAATGCTGTCCTTGTTACCCCTGCTTACTAGTAAGAGGCAGCGATAACCTGTGATTTAAGGTAACTAACGGTATTTTTTTCAACCGTTTAACTTCTCACAGTTACTTAATTGTTAATTTCTCACTAAATAAATTAACAGTGCTCTAAAAGGAAGACAGTTTAG
The DNA here is from genome assembly GCA_905187575.2 of Celastrina argiolus. NCBI lineage: Eukaryota > Metazoa > Arthropoda > Insecta > Lepidoptera > Lycaenidae > Celastrina > Celastrina argiolus. Next base: position 1,194,468 of record LR994585.1, read on the forward strand.
AAAAGGAATAATTTACTAGCAATAAATTTTATAAAAATCTGCTGATTGAAGCAAGCACCCAATTGTGACGAGTTGTGCCGAAGAAAGCTTTAAGACGTGTATAAAATTTGGTCTTTAGTTGGTTCATTCGTACTAGCGCCTAGTCAATGTACAGCTAATTTTCCTGTGTATTATCAGCTGCTGCTGAAAAATATATTTTTGCTATTGGATCTTTTAGGTATCCGTGACCTAGACCTCTAGATATCACGTCAGGATAACCCCGAGTTATACAAACACGCGATATTTTGGCTGCCAACCGGGCTCGGGGGTCATCATACACGGAATACGGCAATTTATTGTTCAATGAACTTTCTCTATCTCCATTTTGATTTACCAATTATTGCGCATTACGCGAACGATCAAAAGAACGTTGTTGTGAACGTGGTAATATATAAGAATGTTTAAGCAAAAATTGTAATAGGCTGATATTTCAATAGCACTAGTAGAGTAAGCCCACTGCCGGAACTAGCGGATATGCAATATGCCTACACACGCTATTACCTAAGAGCTGATTAAACTTACCTGATAATAAAATTATATGTTAGTTTAGGCTGATTTTTCAATCGGGAGGTAATTTTCAGTTTTTACATAGTATATCTCTAGACCTCTACATTCTAGAATTGAATAATACGAGACTTAAGAGTTGCAGTAAATAGCTTCTTAAAATAAGGAAATGATTGTCAAACTTAAGTACTTGGTTGTTTTTTGTGTGTGTCAAACACGCCCCACCTCTCGAGAACCCGTTGGTCTGACGTTGCAGTATTTTTACGTGCGCGTAGGTAACTGGCGACGAATAACGGATCACCCCTGTTGGGGGCGAGGACGCTGAGTCAACAGTCTTTTGCCAATTTCCGTCTAGCCACCCTACAGATGTTTAATTTCGATGGATTCGCCCACTGGATAATCTATATGGATGATTCTAGAAAGAATTCAGGATGTAGTACGTCTTTGATTAGGCCTAGCACTAGATTTCGCGGTTGTATTGTATTTCACGTGGCTCCGTGGGCGGCGGCTCTGTCGGAGTACCGAGTTTTAGTGGCTGCGTCCACTTACCATTTCGGACGCAGCGAGCCCCACATACCCATACATTTTTCAGAGCTTGGCTCTTGACTCGGAGGTCGCGGGTTCGAATCCCGCCGAGGGAACAAAAAGTTTAAAAATGTTCCTGAGTCATGGATGTGTATTAAATTTGTGTATTAATATAATAAAAATCTTAAATTCTGGTACCTGTAACACAAGTTCTTCGGATACATAGCATGGGGCCAGATTGACGTGGTGTGAAGCGTCCATAGATATTATTATACCCGTGGTATGAATCCCCATCATCCACGGGATGCGGCAAACAGCATTTCTCGGCGAAAAAAAAGGCCTAGGACTAGATTATCCTTGTTGACTTGTCAAATATCAACTGGACACGTGTGTTCGATTTTCAGCTTTATATAGGAGCCTAGTTCTGAATTTTCTCCGGTTTTTAGATATCCGGATCATATAGTCCCATCACCCAGCCTGGGCTATAAAAGCATTATTAAGGATCGCATGTCGATGCTCCGATATCCAGGATATAGCCAGATAGCCAGAATCTGCGTCTAGCTGGCGACAGAAGTTTTACTCTGAACAATTGATTGTTAGCTCAAATTTCAACCGGTGACCTATTTGTATTTTATGGCACCATTCGTCGTGGATACACAAGTAACATTTGTTTCCTGCGAGTCAACAGTAAAATCCTTCCAATTATAAGGCTCCTTTGTGTTAGTGGGGTATTAATTATTTTTAGTGCTGCGTTTGCGACTCGAGAGCGCTGCCCCGCTCGGCGTACAATGGGGTCGTGCTTACCACCATCAAAAGACCTACTTTTGTTTGAACGGAACTGGTATTCGGGGAACCGGGATGAATTTACAATGAACGGGGGTTTTTTAATCAGCGCTTCGCTAGTTTCGCTGAGTGTTTTCACCTCATTGAAAGAGCTGAGTGTTGCAATGGGTAACTGTGTTCCCCGCTCGGTACTGTTCAATGTAAATGTTGGTTCATGTAATGGCTTTTGTTTTTCCGTAATCGGAGCTACGCCATTTTACCCAAATCTAAACCCTTTCCAGAGTGTTTGTTTTGGTACTGAAAACTATGTTACTTGGATTGTATTTATTGTTTTACTTTTTATTCATTAAACATAAGTTTATTTAAGAAGGCGAGGTTTCTTCATATTTGTTTTTTTTATAATTTTTATCCTCCAAAGCAGTTTTTACAAGTTTCCATGCGGATAAGCCTAGCGCTATTTAACTTTATTGCTTGCTTTTTTAATTTACTTAAAAAAACCTTTGTAAAAATCCTAATGGGCGTTGAGAGATGCATTTTTAGACATGCCCTGTCTATTGATTAGTTAGTTTTACCATCTCCGTGGTTTAGTGGTTCAGAGCTTTGCTCTCTACCTAGAGGTCGTGGGTTCGATTCCCGCGTTGGAACAACCAAAAATGTTGTTTTCAAGTTTGGTTACGACAATGCAGGCTGATCGCCTGATTGTCTGACAAGAAAGATGCGTCGGATGGGCATGTAAAAAGTCAGTCCTGCGCTTGTTCCCTCGCCAGTCGTGTCTGTTTACCGTCCCACTGGGTTATGAGAGTAAAAGGTTGAGATAGTGTCTTTGTGTATTGCGCACACACTTGGGCACTGTAAAACGACTCCTGCGTAGCTGGCGTGGTTTCAATGAAAACGCCTACAGAGTACAGACACCGAAATCGGTGAAGGGAGCTATTATTGATATTAGATACCTTTTTTTTGCATACCTTTTTAGGTAGGCTGATCATAATTTTTCGCTTTCCAAAAAGTGTGGTATCAGCGAACGCGTCGGATTGAGGTTCGCAGTACAATAAGCCGGTTTCACGCCCCACGGTTTTTCTTGTCGCCGTCATTGTTCGAGCCGCCCGCTGTGTTTGCACTGAGTTACTGCACTGTTACGAATATAAACAAGCGTTTTAATGCATTTTAATAGGTAGTTTTAAATTATTTGGCACTCGATTAGCGGTAGCGATTAAATATTCGATTCTTATGAGTGCAGTGCTTTTATCTGAATAGTATTTATTCCTAGTCCTATATTATGCTGGATGTAATGTCTAAATCGGAAAATTATTATCAATTTTTACCAGCAGGATTACTCCCGACACAATCGAGAATCGAATCAGTTTGATCTCAACGGCTTTTGGTATTATACTTTGAAACTAACCGGGATAAAGAAAATCGTTAGATCGTAACTGTTTGTAACCCCGACCATATCAATCGACTGAGAATTAAAATAAACAAACGTTAAATTTTCGGGATTACGCGGCACGATCGAATCTGAATCAAAACCGAATCAGTTTGGCGAGTGAGGCCCCAGATCTCGTAGACTTTTGAAAAACTTACTCTTTTAGGACTCTTACTTTTATGCTGGTTCCTCTAGGATATTTATTCGTAGGTCTGTAGATACTTACTCGGGGCGATATCGAATTGAAATAATTTACATACAATTCTCATTTGATTTGTTATTCTCGATGACATTACGAATACGCCGCTTTGTTGTCAAATGCAGCCCGCTTGCACGGCAGGCCAAGCGATTGACAGCTCCGTACAAGTAACGTTATCGAGTGTTAATTTGTAGAACCAGTCAAATGTATTGGCTCTGTCATGCTTTTCATACAATGGAGAGTGTTACTAGGTACACAAAATTGATTAAAACTGTGGTCACAGTAGGGCTTGTGTCTGTACAAATTAGGATGTTAGGGAGCTCCGAAAGCGTAACCGAATCCGAAATAAAAGTTTTTCTACTGTCAAAGGTACCTAACCAAAATTAAATATCCGTAACCGAAATTATCCGAAACAAACGGATAATCCGAAATAATTTCATATCCGTATCCGAATCCGAAATGTCATATCCATTTCATGCACGGTACAAATATACTTTTTTTTCATTGAAAACAACCTAGTATTAATGAGTTTACAGACATTTCAAATTTCTGTGTTGTAAAATAACGTCATCGCGTCGAGAATTTGAAACAAGTATATCTCGGAAACAACACGACTTGTTGTAATATTTTTTCAGTCATATTATTCATTTTCACGATCTTTTGCTATTACTTTTTGTGAAACGCGACTTGTGGGAAAGAAAGAGAGGAGGACTTTGCCCAGCAGGGGGACTGTAACGGCTATTAATAATTATTATTATTTATTTTCAACAAAGTTGTTATTCGTTAACGTTACAGAGCTTGTGTTGCTTGGCCTCCTGGCATGGACGTACTAAATACATATCTCTATGCCTCCTGGTTATATATTTCTGTAGACTCCCAGATGAAATGTAGATAGAAATGAAAGACTTAATGACTGTGGACTGTATATTATTAAGAAGATATAAGGTCGGCTACATCGGGTGGTTGGTTTAATAGAAAGTGATCTCAAATCTATCGCACGGCTGTGTGCGCAGGCGCATACGAACGCCCCGCGCGTCCCGCTCGCCCCGCTCGCGCCGTTGCGATGTAGCCGCAACAATTTCAATGCACAGTAATGTTTACCTAAATATTAATGGGACATCAGTCACAACTCGCGAGTTACATAAATTACTTAAATAGCACGTGATGGCGGCGGGCGGCACGCAACTCCGAGTAACTTTAATTAACAGATGAACATGCAACGTGCAATCGATCTTGTGATATTGTCGTAAACCGTGTCGGAAATGACGAGTGGTTTAGAGCTTGGTCGAGAGATCGGAGGTCGTGGGTTCGATCTCCGATGGAACAAAGAAATGTTGTATACAAATCTAGTTAGGATGCAAGCTGATCGGTTTGTCAGACCGGAAAGATGATCAATGCGTCCGGAACTCAGATGGGCCAAAACTCAATCCTGCGCCAGTCCAATTCTGAAGAAAGTTTTAGGGAGATTTCAAGTCATTGTAGGTGTTTTTGACGTGGGTTTCCGGAGCAATATTTTGATAATAGTAGTGGCGTTAGTGTGATAGAAACTACAAGAGTTTAAACTCTACTCCCAAACGTGTTTTATTTGGTGGATTACTTTGAAGTTACCCAGTATAAAGGTAATCGTTACATCGTTACTTTTTGTACTCCCGACCATGTCAACTGACTGAGAATCAAAATAAACAATTATCAATTTATTCGGGAGTACGCGGCACCATCGTATCTGAATCAAAATCTAATCAGTTTGGAGAGTAAGGTTTATCGAACTGACAGAATCCCCACCCGTTTCCACGCCAATTTTCATTCTTTGCGTGGCGACATGTCTACATTGAATGAAAATTGAAATCTATATTCAGATTCAAACAATAAATATAAAACTAGCGGCCGAATACTGAAATGCCAATTACAGTAATGGGCCCTCCTATACACAGGCTCTCATTGTTCCTGCTATGCTGAATCAATTGCGAAAAATGTATTACTTAATAAAATTATCGCTTCAGCTTTTTGATGTATGCTACCAATTTAAATGTCTTAACTGTACAATAAACAAATACAACCGCCATATTAATTTAGTTTAATATTTTTTCGAGTTTAAGCGAGACTAACGAACAGCAATTAATTTCTATGTACAAGAAGAAAAGAAGTTACATATTGAGAAATATATCATTTAATGACGCAACTACTCCATTAGAAACCATCAAAGAGAGCGTACAGTTTTAATGATGAGATCAATCATAACTTGTAGTTCAATACTTTTTATATTATTTATAGTTTAATATGAAAGAGTGGTTCGAAATAAAATCATCCATGTATGACCTCGTTTCGGGTTTTCTGCGAAACGCTTTTATGCTATTAGGTGGAATGTTTTTACGTACACGGTACAACTAATTCATTTAGGTACCAACACAAAGGTTTGCGAATGCGATAAACATGATATTTTTGTTACGCTGTTAACCCCTGATAAAAACAGAATGTATGCTTGACGTGTTTGTGTTGCATGTGACATCGTACCACACAAACAGATGAACCGATTTTTATTTATCTAAACCCTGTTTTTTAATCTCGGTCAGTAAGTGACAGGCAAAAATCATTCCGTTTCTGTTAACTGACAATGGAAGAAAGAGAGGTGATGTGACACAGAAATGTCATTTTGCTGACTGAAAATATAAATCTGTGTATAGTGAAAATTACTTTAGTATTTTAAGGCTGCGTTTTTCACCAGAGCTGTGCTTTGCTGTGTTGCGAGGAATGTGTTTTTCAGAGCCAATAGAGTCGCTTGTCAAGAGCCGCGTTGACCGATGCGTGATAAATGAAGCGATTCTATTGGTACCTAAAAACACATTCCTCGCTACACAGCACAGCACAGCACAGCCTGGTGGATACGCAGCCTAAGTGAGGCAAGCTTTTAAGAGGACTGTCTTTTTTAAATTTGTCTCCAAAATCAGTACTAGTTTTATACGGTTTCAACGTGTTCCGGCCGGCGCTATACCTCATTCTACAAATAATCGTTGAAAGTCACTGGCGTTATACAACATCTTAATTTATCTATCGTTACAGTATGTTAGACTGAAGACTCGCGAAGTCGTTTTCATTCATTCATGAACGTTATCGTCTAGGGTACAACGTACAAACGATGCTGTGAATGAAGTCGTGATTGTGGTCATATACACACGTCCTAACGGTACAGTCCGCTTCGCTAATTGTATGACAGTTTCCTGTTAACTGTAACCCCGGCTCCACACTACTCGCGAAGTTGAACGAAGTTAGACGAAAAGGATAGTGTAGAGATGCACTTCGGCTTACCTCGTCAAACTTTACTAGTACTTCGCCGTACTTCGCCAAAGAACTCCGCGAGTAGTGTGGAGCCGACCTAAGGGTGCCCACGGCATATTTTTTGTGACAGACTTTTTGTAGGGCAAAATTGAATTTTGCCGCATACTGTACCACCATAAAAATATGACTGATTTTCAGACCTTTTGTAGGACTTGTGCGTTGCATTATTGAAACCAGTGGGTATGTCCTTCACCTACAAAATGTCACTAAAAAACGGACCGAATTGAGATTTTTCAATTAATTTCGTTTAAAAAAAACGATTAAGTTGGTTAAAATATATGCCGGGGGCCCCCTAAAACAGTGGAATGGCCTCTCGCGCAATTTTTGTTCAATTTTGCTTAAATCACTCGCCTTAAGCTGGGAGTGAGTTGGGACAAAGTATACTATATAATAATATACACTATATTATTATGGTATCGCCTCCGTGGTCTAGTGGTTCAGAGCTTCGCTCTCGACCCGGAGGTCGTGGGTTCGATTCCCGCGTTGGAACAACAAATAATGTTGTTTTCAAGTTTGGTTAGGACAATTCAGGCTGATCAACTGATTGTCTGACAAGAAAGATGATCCATGCGTCGGATGGGCATGTAAAAAGTCGGTCCTGCGCCTGATCTCTCGCTAGTCGTGTCGGTTTACCGTCCCACTGGGTTATGAGAGTAAAAGGAAGAGAGAGTGCTTCTGTGTATTGCGCACACACTTGGGCACTATAAAATAACTCCTGCGTAACTGGCCTGGTTTCAATGAAATCGGCTACCGACATCGAAATCGGTGAGGCTGAGGGGAGCTATTATTATTATTATTATGGTCCGTAGGGACAATCCGGGCAATGTTAAATTTGACAACTCGATCCTCGTGTGTTCCATTTTCAACTCTGTGCTATTAGCCCAGTGTTCTATTTTGAATGCTCTGAATATTCTCCGGACGTTCGGATCGTGTCTTCGGATTCGCCCGCGTGATTTAACCTTGGGGTTGAATTTTTAAAAAATATGTTTAGTAGAGAGTAGATGCCATTGTCATAATAATATAACGATTGCGTGTGTGAAATTTCACTGTTCTTTTACGGTTTGGCCTGTGCTGGTACATAAGCTAATCACTTTTATATGCCGAATATCTAAATATCAGTAGCGCAGGCTGGTGATCAGAGGGAAGTCTTGGCCTGTATGGAATATTACTACTGCCCCTGTAATCATAGAGCAGTAAGTCAGAAGAGGCGGTTTCGAGAAAATGGCACTTGAAGATGAAGCTTTTCATTTAGTTGTATTACATTTTTGACTAAACGGCCGATTATGAAATCAACTGATTATTTACTGTCGGTGCACTCGGCCCTTAAAAAGGTATAGCTGATGTGAGTTAAAGGAGCCGCACGCCACAGATACATGTAGATCAGTCCCAAAAAATATTACGTAGGCAGATGTTTTAAGAGGTCCCTAGACGGTCAAAATTGCTTGACAAGCATTTACGTGCTTGACAAGCATGCTTGACGAGGCCACGACATCAAAAAACATTATTGTCAAGCATTCGCATCATTTTGTCGGATAGAGTGACCCAGTGTTGAACTTGCGCTAAAACAGAAACATTTGCAAAGTAGTAGAATGTCTCTAGATGCAGATATGGCTTTTCTTGCTCTCACAATTGCTTTGTTGAAGAAAACAAAAAAGAAACGAACAAGACGATGGTCTAAGCAGTGGTATCTGTTAAGAGATAGATTTACCCATGAGCATTTGCAAAAGATTCTACAATTGACGGAGCCCAATGATTTCAAAAAATTTTTGAGGATGGATAATGAGGCAACCTGGTCTCTCCATAACGTTCCGTAGTACACTGAATGTGTTGCTTGACAAGCATGTTCTAAACGATCAAGCATGCTTGACAAGCATTGCAAAAATATAATTTTTCATCAAGCTACATCAAGCATCGAGTTTGCTTGTCAAGCACATCAAGCTTCGTTCTAGACGGTCAAAATTGCTTGTCAAGCAATTTTGATCGTCTAGGGACCTCTTTAGACCGAATGACATTGAACAAATGCGCGAATGACCTTGCACATTTTAATATTCAGATATCCTTGCCGCGGTATTTTGTGCGATACAGGCGTTCGGCGCGCTCGAGCCAGGTACAAACTGTGTCAAACGCAGGCCCAGGTCACGTTACGTCACCAGCAGTGACGATGATGTCATCGCTGACACGCTGAGGTCAAGTCTCGGTGTCGCGAGGAACCGAATACCAAGTGATTGCTTCCGTTGTTCATCAATGGGACAGTGATGGGAATATGATCTAAATGTAAATAAAGCTCCAATCACCGCGCAATTAACAAAACCGGCCAATAGCAAGTCGCACACGAAGGGAAAGGGAAAAACATACAACGTTTGTGTCGGAGCCCACTTAAATGTTTAATTTACTATTAGTTGTTATTTAAAATCAAATCAAATTTTTTTATTCAAAGTAAATTTTACAAAAAAATGTTTTCTTAACGTCGTTTCTATATGAAGCCTACCACCGGCACCGGTTGGGGAACTAGCGACTGACTGACTACACTCTCCAAATTAATTTGATTTTGATTCAGATGTGATCGTGCCGCGTACTCCCAAATAAATTGACGTTTGTTTACTTTGATTCTCAGTCGATTGATGTGGTCGGGAGTGCATAAAGTTACGATCTAACGATTTTCTTTAACCTGATTTAGTTTCAGAGTAATCCACCAAATAAAATCCCAAAAACCGTTGAGGTCGAACTGATTCGATTCTCGATTGTATCGGGAGTAAGCATGCTGAAATACATTGTCTGAAAATGTCAACTATCTGACTTTCACGGTTCATGAGATTATCTGCACATATTAGATACCCTGATATGTAGTCAAAACAACCATATTAGAAAACCTGGGCTCTTATTCAAGATGCCTTCGCTATTATCACTTAAGAAGTTCGAAAACAAAAATGTATAGAATTTAACTTACGATTCGCTAAATGAGAAGCGAATTCGTAAGTCACTTAGCGAGGCTCATGACAAATACTATAAAATCTTGTAAATAGCGATGGCATTTAGAATGAGGGCCTGTTTAGGGCCTGGTTGTGGCCTGGTTTTCTAATGTCTATTAATATAAAAAATCTATCTATATAAAAATGAATTACTGTTCTTTAGTCTCGCTAAAACTGAAATATTCGTGGAAGTCCAGGGAAGGGTTTAAACAATGTGAAAATATACTGTTTGTAAGCTCAACGAAGCAGGTAGTACCATATATTTTGCAATAAAGGTGAAGGCAGAAGGAAGAAATCCTTTCGTCGTCTACTTAGACACGGAAAGCCCTGGGGTGCTAGCTCTAAGACGTAAGCGGATACTAATCCTCTTAGCGGAGACTCACTTCCCCGGCGGCGAACCGCTACTAGCATCCGCCGCCATTTTCCGTCTCGCTCCACTTGCGTAGATATGCGTTTATTTGCGCCGTCGGTTGTACTAGATTTGTACTTGAAGGTTGCAGACCATACACGTACACGTCTGATAAGACTTGCTTGTAACGTGATACTAGTAAAATTCAATGACATGAATGGCTTAGTCCCGATTTCACCAACGCATGTTAGTGTTAACGGCTTGTTAAAATAACATGCCTTCTCATTCATTGATAGGAAATACGAGAGGATCAACATGATATTTAACGAAGGAGAAACTTTAACATTGCTTGGTGAAACACACACTTGGTGTTTCACCAAGCAATTTAACGCCATGTTAAATATCATGTTATCCCTCTCGTATTTCCTGTCAATGAATGTGATGGCATGGTATTTTAACATGGCGTTAACTTTAACATTGCTTGGTGAAACACGCCCGCAAGGTGCTTAATAATCAGCTTAAGGGCGTTAGCATAATATGCTCTTAGGCACATTACCATGTATGCCGACATGAGCATGTAAGCTGATCAGCTTATGCTGGGATGAACTTCAAACAAGTCCAACTAAAGCTGGAGACTATATTATGATTCGGAGTAAATTCAAAGCACTGAGAATAGAATTTTGTGCTAATACTAGTCGTAATTCGATAGTGTTGATTCAAATGTCAAAATGTTGTCAAAATTAACATCATTTTTTGAACTCTATTGTTTAAGCCTAGAGTTCTATTCTCAAAACTTCCCCGGTCTTTCGGATTCCACGTCATTTAGTCAGTCAGATTACTGGTTATGTCAGATTTGTTTTAGCCCTTACTACAATTAACAAAAAATGCTGTCTTATGTTTTGTGAAATCCAGTTAACATTCCATAGGCGAATCCATCCGCTTGCATTTCTGGAAAACATAGGTTTAAAGAACTTTATTTCTCAAAAAGACCACCGTCACATAAGAATATTTTACAATATATAAGTACAATATCGTGCATATGCGTTGAAAAACAAACATAATATACCATTGTTAGTAAGTTTGGTACAGAAGAAAATACTACATTTAGTACTAAATATGGTAAATAGGTTCAATTTCAGGTTAATAGCAATACACATTTGTCGCAAGTAATTGCTACCCTGCTGTTGTTCTGTATTTTAAAAAAGAAACATAATAAAGAATACGAGTTACAAATGAACAGGGGATTTCTGAGTAGGCAGCAATCAACGCCATATTTAGCCCGTTAAAAATGCACAGCCGAACAATTCATTGGCACGGTTGCGAGTGGTGCTCCAGGCCCCTCGTGGATCCCTGCTCCTGTTTGTACGGTGTACACTCGTACGGTACTCGGAAAGAGTGCACTGTTGCCAATCTTATGCGCTATGTCTATAGTATGACTTGATAGATATGCTGTAAGTAATCTTATAATATAAAAATGGATCGCAAAATGTGTTGGTAAGCGCATAACTCAACAACTACTGTATTAATTTGGCCAATTCTTTTATGTTGTATTTGTTCTGGTCAGGATTAGGTTTTTATGAAATAAAATGTTAAAATAAATAAGCAGAAAATTATAAAATTTCGCGTTGCGGATTCCGAGTTCCACGTTGCGGGTTTGCCGGTTCCGGGTTTTTGTATTTTTTTAAATTGAATTTCATCACACACTGTATGCTCAACGAAGTGGGCACGGGTCAGCTAGTCTTATATATATAAAAAATAATTGCTGTTCGGTAATCTCGCTAAAACTCGAGAATGGGTGAACCGATTCGTTTTTTTAGTCTTGAAATATTCGTGGAAGTCCAGGGAAGGTATAAACGGTTTGTATGCTCGACGAAGTGGGCACGGTTCATACCAATGACTTATATCTGAATACTAGCTGACTAGTATTCACTATTCAGATATAAGTCATTGGTATGAACAATGTAAGACAATGGAGTAGCCGAAAGGGGGATGATTTTGGCAGTATATGTATGTTTGTTTTTCAGTAGCGCCTAAAGTACTGGACGGATTTGAATAAATAAACTGTCAATGGATTCGAAATGAAAGTGAGAGTAACATAGGGTAAAATTTACAAAGTAGGTTAATTAAATAGTTTTTCCACAAAACTTTAGTTTTTCGCATTATGGTCCAATTATGGTTTACTGTCCCCGTAGGGTTCCACTCTCCAACCTATCCAGCAATACATATCTACCCACTAAAAGGTAGTCGATTGACTTTTTAACAAGATTTTTATTTACGACTAGCTGTGCCCGCGACTCCGTTCGCGTGGTGTTTGTTTGACTTAAACCGTTTATGCAGCGCATGCAACGAAAGTCCCCAAATGTAAATTGTTTGTTGGTTTAAACGCGCTCATGTCCCGTATATGACGCCCAACGCCGAGATGACCGACGACGCGACGCCCGACGCCGCGACGCCCGAAGCCGCGACGCCCGACGCAGTGACGCCCAACGTCGCGACGCCAACGCCTGACGCCGCGACACCCAACGTCGCGACGCCGACGCCCAACGCCGCGACGCCGACGCCCGACGTCGCGGCTCTGACGGACGCCGCGACGCCCAACGTCGCGACGCCGACGCCCGATGCCCGACGCCGCGACGCCGACGCCCGACACCGCGACGTCCAACGTCGTGACGCCCGACGCCGCGACGCCTAAAGCCGCGACGCTTACGCCCGACGCCGCGACGCCCGCCGTTGCGACGCCGACGCCCGACGCCGCGGCGTTGCGACGCCGACGCCCGACGCCGACTTTCAATCCGACGCTGCGCCGCTTGCGCCGACCGCCAAATTTTTCGGCGTCGGCGGTCTACTCTCGGTGCGCAATTCCAACTCGCACTTGCCCGGTTTTTTATTTATTAATTACCATTATGCTTGCAGTATAAACGATGTCGAAATTTCCAAACGTATATCTTCAAAGACTAAGTAGTAGTGGTATTACATTAATATTTAAAATCGGTTCATAAACGACGAAGATATCCACGAACAAACATAAAAAAAAACATATATTTACGAATTGAGAAACCACCTCCTATTTTGGAAGTCGGTTAAAAATATTATGTTGGTTATTTCATGTTACAATCTACCTTTGTGCCAAGTTTCATTTAAGTACGTTGAGTAGTTTGGCTGAAATACCGTCAAATAGGTAGTTACAATTTTTTGAAGATCCCACAGGAACCCTTTCGTTTTTCAGGATAATAATTTCCAATAATGCTCTTCAGGTCATAAGCTACCTGCCTGCCAAATTTCATTTAAATATGTTGAGTAGTTTGGCTGAAATACCGTCAAATAGGCTGCTAAAATTTTTTGAAGATCCCACGGGAACCCTTTCTTTTTTCGGGATAATAATTTTTTGTAATGCTCTTAAGATCATAAGCTACCTGCCTGCCAAATTTCATTTAAATACGTTAAGTAGTTTGGCTGAAATACCGTCAAATAGGTAGCTACAACTTTTTGAAGATCCCACGGGAACCCTTTCGTTTTTCGGGGTAATAATTTCCGATAATGCTCTTCAGGTCATAAGCTACCTGCCTGCCAAATTTCATTTAAATACGTTGAGTAGTTTGGCTGAAATACCGTCAAATAGGTAGCTACAATTTTTTGAAGATCCCACGGGAACCCTTTCGTTTTTCGGGATAATAATTTCCAATAATGCTCTTCAGGTCGTAAGCTACCTGTGGAATGAAATGAAATTTGGCAGGCGCCAAATTTCATTTCATTCCATACAGTGGTTTTAGCGTGATGCGACGACAAACATTCCCATATGGACAGACAGACAGACAGACAGACAAGACAGACAGACAGACATTTTTTTCAAAAATGTTATTTTTATGTTCTGTGGCTTATATAGACCCCCTTTTTTTAATTTTCACTTAAATATTCTTAACTAGCTGTGCCCGCGACTTCGTACGCGTGGAAAAGTGATTTAGGGCAGTGTTATAATAAATCTGTTTTAAAAATATTTTTAGTTATAAAAACTGTCGTTGAGGTATTTAAAAAACTACTTTATGTTGACAATTCCTACTACCAGCTTGACAAACGACCGTGTACAATTACTATAATGCGAACGGGACTACTTGATAGTACGCTCACATACACGACGAACATCTAGTACTAAGATTTGTATGGATTTTGCGCCGCAGCGACTGCAGACGATGATCGTTTCCACGCCGACGCTGCTGGTGTGGCGACAATGATATTAAGACAGCGCGCCGCAAAATTTTGCGGTCTTTTCGGTGCGTAAGTCCGACTCGCACTTGCCCGGTTTTTTTATTTATTAATAACCAAACATGTAGGTACTGATTATAAATCACTTCACTGTTAAAGTACTAACTGATTTTATACAGAAAAGTAGCAAAATATAGAAAGTCCCAAAAGAAAGAAAACAAATCTAAGTTGTACTTATGGTTTTTATGTTAGCATAAAAACCATTCGGTCCATGATAAAAACTAAGAAATAAAAATATCAAGACAAATATAAATCTAACTTATATTGACATAACTTTTTTAGTTTAACTGTAAACACAATACTTATGTTAATCAAAATTCTATATATTATGCATTTATCGAATACATAATTTGGACAAAGAAAACTATAAAAATGTACAGTAATAGTAGGCTGTAGTATGAATTTAAACGGACGGAATGAGAACTATAATATAGAATGCAAAATAATATTATACATTGCTAATGATGCACGCTGAGTATAACTCTCGGATAACGTATTGTATAAATGTAGGTACCTACTCAACTTTGCTATAATTGTATTAAAAGTACGGCATTTGGCGTATATATAGATTTGTATAAGAGAATACTCTATCAATATTATGATATTTGACAAAAAAACCCATAATAATCACACTGTTAACACATATCCAGGGCAGGCCGCAAAAGGCTAGAATTTCAAAAGGTATCTCGATTGGAATCGAGTTGTATCAACAGTTTTCCCCTGTAACACAGTTTAGTAACTATCGAGATGTTTTTAACGTCTATCTTATTAAATAGAAAAAACAAAAAAAAGAGCAATATATTTATGAAAATCTTAAAACTGTTTTTAAGATTCCGTACCTCAAAAGGAAAAAACGAAACACATATTTTAAGATCATTTCCATGTCCGTCTGTCTGTCAAGACTCTTTTACTCAGAAACGCGTGTTGTGATAAAAATTATATAAAATACTCAGGAACTACTGTTTCTTGAAGCAGTGAACAAATCAGACTTCTTAGCCAATGCAATCAAAAGCTTATGTCGCTAAATTTCGTTATTTTCGACACTCGTAAGGGAATCAAAACCTAAAGGGTACTTCCCGTGAACTCAAAATCATAAAATTTTAAACCAAGAAACGTCTAAAACCATACGTTTTTAGTAACATTATATAGATAAGTAGTAAAAATATTTTGATTTTTTTAAACTTCGTACCGTTTGTCATGAATGTGTTTAATTGAAACTTATAACAAATACTTAGGTCTCTTATATATTCAAGCTGTAACCAAATCAAAATTCTATGTCAATCAGGTTTGTATGGAACTCTCGGTGTGCAAGTCCAACTCGCATTTGGCCGGTTTTTATTTATTTACTTATTACTAACCTACGCTAACAAATATGTATACAGTACCTACTTATCACAAAGGACTGTACAGTAAAAGTACTAACTATTTTTATACAAATAACTTTCGTAATAAACTCAAGAAAAAAAATCTTAGATTGTTCCTACCTACCTAGCAAGCCTAAAACTAACAAATAAAAGTCACCCTCGCGGCCCCGGTGCGTTTGCTGCTAATACAATTTGAAGCGGCGCGCGCGCGCGGCGGCGCACGGCTCCCGGGCCCGGCGCGCGCTTCCTACAAACGACCAGCAAAAACGACGTGATCTTTTAATATTGTCATAACTTTTTTATTTATGAACCGATTTACATAAAACAAACACTAAATGTTAAGTGAAGCTTGCCGCAATATATTAGTGAAAAGTACATCTTAATCGGATAAGCCGTTTCTGAGATTAGCGTGCACAAACCCACAGACAAACAGACAAACAGACAAAAATTTCAAAAATCATAGTTTTCGGTACTATTGCGTAAATAAAGGTCCCCTATCATATTTTTTTTCAAATATCTTCAATGTACAGACACGACTCCTCTACAGATTTATTATATGTATAGATGTACAGACATGACCCCTCTACAGATTTATTATATGTATAGATATTCTTTATCGAAAGCAGATACGTGACGGTAGCGATCGTTCTCTAAGAAGAGTTCGAAACCATATTAGGTGATTTCCCAGACTTATCTCTCACGCTGTTTTAAGAAGTGATTTATCTACAAGCTATCTTTAACAACATTTATTTAGTCATACAAGTATTCGTCGCATTATCGTAACAGAATTAGGTATAGCAAAAGTAAGCGAATTGTAACAACGCAAGCGCCGATACAGACATTCGATGACTTACGAATTAACACTTGTCAATTAGTCTTTTCAATGTTAATAAAGAAAGTAATTGATGTTATTATAGCCATAAACAAATAATGTAAAACTAAAATTATTTAAGTACCATTATAAATAATGAAGATATTAAACTAAGGGCCGATTTTTCAATCGTCAGATAACTTTTATCTGTTAAATAAACATGTGACTTTGACATTTGTTCCATACCAAATCTGCCAACGTCACCTAATTATTCCTTGGATAAAAGTTATCTGACGATTGAAAAATCGGCCCTTAGTCTCTTTGTTAACCCTACATAGACATTACACCGACGTGCGTACAAATATTGTTTTGCGAGAAAGAAAACTTAAGACTTATCTTAGGATAAATAAAAAGCTAAAGAAGAAGTCGGTTAAAAAAAGAAGTAAAAACTAAAGAAAGATAAAAAGTTGACTTGCCGCGGACTTTTTGATTTGCCGCGTAATGAGTCCAAAAGTAAATTTTAATATTCATTCAATAACCCAATTGTTCCTGTTAACGCATAGCTATAACAATGGTCTCCAATAAATATTTCAAAGGTCTTTCCCGAGATCATATTGTCACATTGTATTGACTATTGAATCATATTCGCCACTATTAATATCTATGGCACCAGAGCACCTGATGAATTATTCATAGCAGCCTTGACTCGGCGCGGCCATCTCCAGCAGACATCGGCCATATTATGTCATCGTTAATATTATTTGATTACGGCGCGCGGCGCGGCGGTTTACTCGCGAGCAATGCGCGACCTACATAACTGGGGATATCGAACCGTCCTGTCGATAAATCACCTAACAGTGTTGCCAGACGCAACTCGATTATTGCAGAGTTTGTAATAAAATATATTTTACTGCAGGGAAAATTGCATTTATGTACCATTCCATACTGTACCATATTCTGGCAAATAAACTTTTGTTACACAGTAAACTAACAGAAAACCACAAAATCCCATGCATTTAAAGTGAAAAATTAGGAAATTCATTTCGATAGACACTTCATCGGTCAGTACGGCGAAGCAGTTTTTACCTCGTTTGAACCTTATAACCATAGCAATAACGTTGACAAGTGGTTCACCGGCTTGTCTGTGTACGTACTTGAGTAATCGATGTTCGAATTACAGTGCAGGATAAT
Source organism: Celastrina argiolus (assembly GCA_905187575.2). NCBI lineage: Eukaryota > Metazoa > Arthropoda > Insecta > Lepidoptera > Lycaenidae > Celastrina > Celastrina argiolus. The sequence continues at coordinate 1,212,218 of LR994585.1, forward strand.
CGCAGGACGGACCCGTGATCAATCACACGGCCCTCACCCGATCTGTCTTAGCCACACCCCTGCAGTCTTGCAGTCTCTATTGATCTTATGATATCCTAGTACTAACCACCTATACACCTATAGATCAATGTTCCAACGTTGGGCTACGCCTATATTTTCGTGTTTACCTTCGCAATAATATGCCTCCTTTCTCAAGGTTATTCTCACACATTGCGAGGTAAATTGCCAGTGGTTTTTGCAACTTTTCTAATCTGCGTATTCCTTGTCCACAGGTACAGATGGATCAAGAACGGTAAACCTTTCGAGTACACGAGCTACGACAACCGAATCTCGCAACAGCCGGGTCGCGGCACGCTGGTGGTGAGCCAGCCGCGAGACGAGGACCTCGGTCAGTACCAATGTTTCGCCGACAACGAGTGGGGTACAGCCACCTCCAACTCCGTCTTCGTGAGGAAGGCCGAGCTAAACTCGTTCAAGGAGACCGATGGACCTCAGCAGACGATCACCGCCCAGGAGGGCCTGCCCTTCAAGCTCACCTGCGAGCCCCCCGACGGCCACCCCAGCCCCAACGTGTACTGGATGCTGCAAGGCGAGCAGGGACAGCTCAAGACGATCAACAACTCCCGAATGACCTTGGATCCGGAGGGCAACCTCTGGTTCTCGAACGTGACTCGATACGACGCGAGCGAAGATTACGCGTACACCTGTGCGGCCAAATCCGTGTTCAGGAACGAGTACAAGCTGGGCAATAAGGTGTACCTTCAAGTGACGCAGACCGGCATCTCGCCGACGTCCAACAAACGGGAGCCGGTGCGCCAGTACACCACCAGGAGAGTGGAGAAGGCGTGGAGAGGCAAGAAGGTGGAGCTGTACTGCATATATGGCGGGACGTAAGTATCTCTCATACATATTATGTAGTCGCACGTCACAGTAGACATTTATGGGTATTTGCAGAGAACTAGTTGGCAGTCAAATACTGAAACGATAGTTAAATTAAGTGCCGCTCTTGTTTTGTTGTATTAAGTGCTGTTCTTGTCATTTCCTCAAGGAGTGACAGTGATAGCCTGTGATCCATAGCAGGGTATCTTAACTTTGATTAGTGTTTCAGTATCCGGTCGTAATACACCAATCAAAAGATTCGGAACTATGAGTAAAGATACGTAAACGGCGCTATAAAAATATAGAGAACATCAATTTATTTTACTGACACAACGGTAAATGCGGCGGCAATGTAACTCTAACTGTAGGGTCGCGATAGTGAAAGCCATCGCCGACATTCTCCATTTGTTAGGAAAGTGATAACTGATACCAGCAGTTAATTATGGGACTGTTAGATATGTTTAGCGTTAAACATTTGACAATAACTGTATATGGACTTAAAAAGTTTGAGTGACGTGCTCTCGTGCTACCCTTTTCATTCCATTTAGAAGTGACAGGGTCAGGACGCTTAATTATAATTAATGGTTCAATGTTATACAGCCGTTAATATCTAAATACACTATGTGGAAGTTACGCGACATATGTTCGTAACAGGAATCAAATCGCGTACCGTCGGCAAAATATGTCTCGACACTCAAAAATGAGACTAGTATTTAAAAATTTGCTAGTACAAAATTATTAATTTTAAATTTGAATGACGAAATATTAGCATAAACTGAATGCGGAATATAAATTGTTATTTGCCAGCTGTAAAAGTTAGCATAGGAAACACTTAAGCCTTAACGGTTGTACTAGAATCACATGAATGTATAACACGTGCAGCCTCGTCGCATAATTACTGCTGATATGATACGTGACCAGAACGCAGATTGTCCGAAGATATGGCACATCTCCAGCCACGATTCCGCAGAAATGATAAGCGAAAATGATTATGGAATATCTGGGAAATGTCTTCCGGTTCGATTACTTGGCATTTATCACAATTATTTATGATGACTAGATTTTTCGAATGTTTTTAAAGGATCAAAATAATGACCTTAATTGCAATTTGCTCTGATACGTGGGGTCTGATCTGACATCCGTGAGGTGCTGGAGTTAGAATAGCAGCTTCCCTTCAGCCATATTTCCCGCGTGTCGTAAGAGGTGACAGAGGTACATATTAAATTTGAAAATGGGCAGCAGCGTCTACATAAAACTGCGCTCGGCAACCCATCTGCCAAGCGGGGCGAGTATAGACAACTACCACCCATGAAATACTTTGGGGAGGCATATATCCAGCAGTGGACTTTTCTTCAAGCCACATTCTCTGATAATATTTAAGATAGCATGCCTGGATACTACTGAATAGTCTTTACATCACCAAAATCTAATTACCGTTGATCTCAATATAAATTGATGTTAAATTGCTCCACAAATTCCAAACAGCCCTGACACATATGGCACCTCTCCAAATGCATCTTCGTATTAAGTGCCACTAGTAAATTAAAAACACACGGATTGTCTCAATATCTCGCTATTTACGATATCCTTGGCGACTTTATGCTGTTCCTCTGCCAAATATGGTGAAATATTTCGACCAGATACCCCTTGTTTTATGTTAACCATAAATGGGTTCATTTCGAATTTATTCATAGCAATTGGGAACGCTGGTCCTACAGAGGGAAGCCAAAGGCTGTATATTAGGTGGAGATTTGGATGACGGTCTTCCAAAGGTTAAGGGGCAAGTGATGCCGATAGGAATGGAATAATACGAACCCACGCCACTGATTCATAGATCTAGTTTTTTATATATTTACATTCTAGATAGACATACCAAGGTAAAGTATTTAACATATTATATACTAAAGTCAGTCATAACTAGCGTATAAATAATAAATCGGTTTATAAATAAAATGTGTGATTCACGTTATTCCTGCACCATCAAATGCTCCTAATGGTGGTGATTCACTGGTAATCAGGAGCACAACAAAAATAATATCATTCCTATTTTAAATTAACAGTCATGCTTTGCATAAAATACTGTGACTAAAGCGCCAATTTTTAAGTTTTAAAATGGATCCTAATTCTCTCATGGAATTACTAGAGCCCTAATAGTTGTAACAATATTATGGACTAGGGATTTGCTGTTGGCAAACCTAAGACCTAAGGACTGTTGGCCGCGATTGCTCCTAAATAATGAATTTATGTGATAAAAAAAAACCGCTTCATCCGCCAATTCATAATTTTGATATGTACATATATACAATTCAAAAGCACATATTTTAATTTATAACAAGAATCGCTAAAAATGGCTTTCTTAGACCTCCTGAGCTCTTAAACTAAAAATTTTCTCCATACCGGGAGGTTCCGTATAATATAGTCCCATCCTTAGGTTTATAAATAGCTAATTGTTTAAGCTAGAAGATTTAGTCCCGATTTCGCCAACGCATGTTAGTGTTAACAACTTGATATTTAACGAATGATTAACTTCAACATCGCTTGGTGAAACACGCCCTAAGGCACATAGGAATCTAACATATCATTATCTTCGGGCTCAAATCACTGACCACCTGAAACATTACAGGCCGCTCCCTCAAGTGGTGTGGAAGAAGAACGGCGCAATGATACTCTCCTCGCAGCGAATAACTCAGGACAACTACGGCAAGACGCTGGTGATCAAGCGGGCGGGCTACGAGGACGAGGGCTCATACACCTGCGAGGTCAGCAACGGCGTCGGCACCGCGCAGACGTACTCCATCACGCTCAATGTTGAAGGTGAGTTGAGAAAGTAGGGGAGGGTTAGGCCTGTAGTACACGTGCGTTTTTTCGCCGTGAATATCTCAGGGTTATTCTCCGTATGTTGTCAGTTGTTTTCTTCGTCTAAGCGGGTCCGGTGGCCTAGCACCAAGGAGGAGATGGCAAATTGGGGTTCTATTTCGGTAACCCTGAGTGCGTGCACAAATTATTGAGAAAATTGAGTTTAAACTTTCACCTAAACATTTTAGGATATAGGTATATATTTACTTATTAAGTATGTCCATTGATTCTAAAGACGGTTCTTAGATTAATACGTTACGACATACTTTAAAATGTTGAAGTGACAGATTGAACTCAATTTTCTCGAAATGGGAATTTTATATCGCGTTCATCTATTCATGTCTTCAAATTGGCAATACGGTGCCAATACGGTGAGTTTTTATACGAAATTAAAGTGATAGATATATAAACAGAGCATTACCGATTCAAGGTGGACTTATTTCTACACGCGTAACGATAAAACAGCAGAGGTTAAAGTTTGACACGAAAAATATAACCGAACTTTGCAGTTTTTAATTGGGTGTGTTGACTTGGCAGTCTGATAATAGCGCTAGGTTTGGCGGTTAGATTACTTGGGCTAGCGTTTAAAGTTAAAAGGGTCATGTGGCCACATATTGACAGGGTCTTATCTTGACAGAAAGGCAGTCCTTGCGACTTGATAGCCTCTTTATTTAAGTAGAACTTGAGAATTCGCATGTTCGTGTCTCCGCCATATTAATAGTTTATATGGGGTTTCTGATCTCGCTGTGTGCCTTTATTATGGTTAGTATTAATACTGTTGCTATACACATTTTTAATTTAGTAAATAGACGTGTAGTTTTTAATTTATTAAATGTAAATAACCTATTGTTTTACCATGTACGTATATTGCGTAAAATATTCTACACTTACGTGTATTTCTTTGTTTGTTTTTAACTTGAGAACATGGGAAATATATAGTGTACGTGTAAAGCTAAATGTAGTCTTTCTATGTCTGTTTTTGTGTTCTCATCAATTATGTCAGATTTGTGTAGGCTAGTTAAAAATCTGATCGTACAAACTGTCGTTTTGTCCATACAAACTGTCAGTATGTCTATTATTGTGTAAATAAAAAGCATTTCTAAGGTGGTCATGCCACGTGCCGGTTCGTAATCAGTTAGTGAACCGTGAAACGAGAGTTTTTCTACAAAATTCTTAGCTTCTAAAGGTACAAAAAAGCCTTCCAACACTTCCACACATTTTGGCATTTCATAGCCTTCATTAGCAAAAACGTGCGGGAAATTACGCTTGCCTTGTACGTTGCCCTACATGTGGTAGGGGTTTAAAACAACACCACACTCAGCATATTTATTGGAGTTATCTCCCAACAGCTGAGGAAGCTAGAAAATATTATGTTGTCAGCCAGTCGATTAGCATTACACCGTAGAGATTCGTTTTGCATAAGAATAGACAAAATGACAGATTCTGTCTACACAAACTGTCAGTATGTCTATGTGAGTCAAGACAAAAGTCATTTCCACCGTGTATTGCTAAGCGTGCCTATCGATAATATAATGCAACTTTTGCTCCTTAAAATACTGCGGCACGCAACGTAATATTTTCTAGCCCCCTCAGCGGTTCGCCAGACGTATTAAAATCATAAACGGTGAACTGTCCCGCAAGTCCTTTAGCAAACATTCGCGGTCGCTCATTCGAAGAAAGCTCTCTAATTGCGGCTCGGGGTAAACGAGCGCTCTTTGCGTCTGCACGTCACTGTTGACTAGCAAGGGGATCCGCCTCTTTCCCAGATGGTTCCGTAGTCCAAACCCTGGGGTATTTCTCGTAAATGATGGATGGATCCCCGGATTTTCAAGCTGTCCCGGTCACGCACATAAGGGAATGAGTCAGCGCGTGGACCGAAGAGTCATTGTTATCGAAAATGGTTCTGCTCGGCTCACAACAGCTTAGTTGTGGTTAAAGTTAGGAAGCCTTCTATTCACAGGCTCTCACTTTCTTTGCATTTCTGAGTGACAAGGACAGCATGTGACTTCAGCGCCACGTAATTTGTCTATAGTTTCAGTATTCGCCCGTCGGACAATAAAATGATATTTGTTGACACTTTATTTCTACTTTGTTTTTCTCTATCCCGCAAAACATAATACATATATCTTTCTGGAAGATCACTCGCCACAACTTCGCTCGTTCTCTACGTTCACCAATGAGCGATCAAAATGGCTAGTTAACACAAATGTTAGCTTTCAGAAACCGGAAGTTTTGTAATTTACGCACTAGTGTTTTATAAAAATGGTTATTAGTAATTGGACAATCAGCAATCTATTTCTTGGCATCAACAGCCGGTTTCAATATATTTTCTTCTTTTTCTTTCATAAATATAAAAATGAATTGCTTCGGCTATTTTTAGTCTTGAAATATTCGTGGATATCTCGGGAAGGCTTAAACGGTGAACCGTTTAAGCCTTCCCTTCTTGATGAATCACAAACTGTTTCTATGCTAACGAAGTGGGCACGGGTCATCTAGTCTCTATATAATATGTATAAAAAAGTTAACAACCTGTGACAGCGAGAGAGATAGATTACTGAAACCGGTTGCAATATCTAGAAAATCATAACCTTGGATATGGCGTTACCAATTAGTAAGATTTATTCACCTAGTCGTCATACTCCTTTTCAAGATCCATTAAATAGTCGCCTATATCAACAAGTTGACCCTACGATTAATATATCAATTTAATTGTTAAAACTTGCGTAATAATCCCCATAGGGTGCAGGATTAATGTCACAACCCCGACCTATTCATCGTATCATTTCTCGGCGGGTTAGGGTTGAACTGTTGTTGTTTATTTTGTTGACTTTCCGATGAAAGCTTGTTAAGTTTCCTTTTTTTTTTTTTTTTTTCTGCCCCTACACTTGTTATTACATCACTAGATGTGTTCGCGACTTTGTTCCTTTTAAGGCAAACCCAACGACCTTGTAAGATTCAGTGTTCTGCACCTATTGGTCTTCGGAGGTTTAGCTATAACGTCCACTGCTTTCACATAAACCTCTCTCCCTGGTTGCCTATACTCGCCACCTTGTCTTTTTTTTTTCTTTTTTTTTAATGGAACACATACAAATTGACTCAGCTGGAATTCTGAAAAAAATGTTGGCTAACAAATGTTCTGCACACTATTTTGGTGGAATCGTACCTTTATTCTTACACGGATATTGGTATATTGGTCTTAGCGTGTTTTACCAAGCAATGTTAAAATTAATCCTCCGTTAAATATCATGTTGTTCCTCTCGTAATTCCTATCAACGAATTTGAAGGCATGGTATTTTAACAAGCCGTTAACACTAACATGCGTTGGTGAAATTGGGACTTAGTATGATAAAACATATGAGCTAACTAAAAAGATTTTCTAGAATCAGATCAGTAGTTTTTTACCACTATAGGCAACAGACGTACAGCCTTTGTCGATGGCAATCTAAAATTTATTTGTATGTAGCCAGTAGTTCTTGACAGCGCGCTTAAACATCCAAACTTTAGTTTTATAACATTATAGATTTTAATAGGCAACCCCAGCCGTACAGGCTCCGCTTATATACGCACGTAGTTCACGCCTACACGTAAAGGGCACGGGTAATACGGGGCATTTCCATGACGGAATGGCTAAAAATAATGGAGCCCTAAACGATATTCATGATTATGTTTATATCAGAGCTATTTCGATAACAAGCGGGGTTCGAAGGGGAATTCTTGTGCGGACTTTTATATGGATTAAAGTGGAAAAGGACCGGTCACCTGCTAAGCGTTAGCTTGATGTAGAAATGCGTTTTGTCTACACAAAAATTGACATACATACAGTTTGCATGGACAAAATGATAGGGTTCGTTTATCAGTCTGTCACTTTGGTCTCGCCTCCGTGTTCTAGAGGTTCAGAGCTTTACTCTCGACCCGGAGGTCGTGGGTTCGATTCCCGCGTTGGAATAACAAAAAATGTTGTTTTCAAGTTTGGTTAGTACAATGCAGGCTGGATCACCTGATTGTCTGACAAGAAAGATGATCCATGCGTCGGATGGGCATGTAAAAAGTCGGTCCTGCGCCTGTTCTCTCGCCAGTCGTGTCGGTTTACCGTCCCACTGGGTTATGAGAGGAAAAGGAAGAGAGAGTGTCTTCCTGTATAGCGCACACACTTGGGCGCTATAAAATAACTCCTGCGTAGCTTTCAATGAAATCGGCGACACCGAAATCGGTGAGCGAAAATATTTGTCACTTTGTCTATTATTCCGTAGAAAGAAACCAGCCGTCATAAAAATGATCACTCTGGTAAAAAGTAAAAACGATCGTGTTCTCGTTGTTTTAAACCCTGGCTATATGTAATATGCAGGTCGGGATTTCTCTCCGGTTTTCTGTAGTCGCCGTAGTATCATCTAGTCGGCTTTTCGATCCATCTCCCGCGCTTAAATGACACAATCGACGTCACTATATCAAACCACGATCTAAATGTGGATCAAGGTTTCCCGCAAATTGTTCCCGAGGGCTTCGTGGTAATAACACCATGACATCATCGATGGTGATCTCTACGGCTCAGTGGTTAGCACGTTGACGCTCAAGGCAGTGGTGGAGGGTTCTAATCCCGCCGAGGAAGCAAAATTCTCCAATGTTCCTGGTTCATGGATCTTAATTGTGTGCAAACATATACACGTACCCTGTCTGGTACCCGTTACACAAGTTCTACGGATAAGAAATCACGGGGCCAGATTGACGTGGTGGGAAACGTCTATAGATATTTTCTTATATATATTTAGCTGTAAGTTTTCTGAATAAATAAAATAAATAAATAATATATAAAAATGAATTGCTGTTCGTTAGTCTCGCTAAAACTCGAGAACGGCTGAACCGATGGCCTTGAAATATTTGTGGAAGTCCAGGGAACGTTAAGGGCGTGTTTCACCAAGCAATGTTAAAGTTAACGCCATGTTAAATATCATGTTATCCGCGTTCCAACGCGGGAATCAAACCCACGACCTCCGGGTCGAAAGTAAAGCTCTGAACCACTAGACCACGGAGGCGAGACCAAAGTGACAGGCTGATAAATGAACCCTATCATTTTGTCCATGCAAACTGTTTGTATATCAATTTTTGTCAATGAATGAGATGGCATGGTATTTTAACATGGCGTTAACTTTAACATTGCTTGGTGAAACACGGCCTTGAAATGGTTTGTATGCTCAACGAAGTGGGCACGGGTCAGCTAGTTATTATTATAACATTCGTCGCCGGTCGAAGCCGTCGATCGCCATCGGCTCCGGAAGGACCGAATTGAAATGGACCCTATAAGGACCCGGCCTCCATATACGCACCTCATGTATATTTAAACCCGCGTCAAAACGAAACCGAAATTTATTTGGGCAGACCCATACCGCGTATGTAAATGCAGTTATCCTGAAAGGGTTTTGATGTGATTGGTCCGACATGAACGCGGTTCGTCTGGCCGTCTGTGTGTACGGTTGGGAGATATTGGGATATACAGTATGTAAAAAGAACAGTCGATATAACTCAAAGATGCGGTTATACTACCTTTCCTCATTATGGAAATATAATATATAATATTTCATTTTTTTTTGTCAAAAACTAAAAAAACTTTTTTTTTTACTTTTTACTATATCTACTACTACAACCAAAAAGTTGTAGTGGTATAGTTACGAGGTTGTGAAGGTAAAGCGACGATTTGCCATGCATTTTTGTAGAGCGTTTTAATGTTCTTCGAACATCTTACTTTTGTGATGCATTTAGGTCGATAGTAAATAATAAATATTTCACAACTTATTGTATACTTTTCGAAAAGCTAATTGGAAAAAACTATTCGTTTCCTGCAAATTATATTCTTTATCGTTGTGTTTGATCACTGCACAGTTGCAGTGATCATTAAAACGATGATATACGAACTCGTCCTGCCATCATTAGCGATGCTCCGTACTCATATTATCCCCGAGTGCCCGTTGACCCATATTCGCTACATATTATTTTAATCATCACGGATTTTATCCATGTTTTACGATTTTTTAATAAATAAACGTTTATTCAACAATACGTACATTACCTACACTACAAAAAACAAATTATTATCATTACAAACACCAAGACATAAAAAAGACATGATTAAACAATAACAACAAAAAACAGAAATATGTTGAAAAATATTTAAAAAATCATGAGGTCTGGGTAAATGCACCGATTGCCGAAATGGTGTCCACTGTCCACTCAGGATAATGACTGTGGATCTCCACAGTCCCTGATATTCTGTGGACACAAACTGTCAGGCGCGAGACAGACTACTCCAGGCACATTTGCGAAATTTGCGTTCTTATAGTCTGTTTCTAGTAAAGTAAAGTAAGTAAAGTAAAAATTGTTTATTGACACCAAAAAACTTCTGCTACGAGTGTTTAACCCCTGACGAAAACTGAGGGCTATAAGTTTAATATGCCTCTCTCTCTCTGTGTGTGTGTGTGTCTCGCTCTCAAACGGATGTACCGATTTTTATCCCGTTTTCTTTGTCTGAAAGCTGACTTGATCGAGATCTTTTTAGCTATAAATTTTATCACTATCGTCAGCTCGCTGCTTGACAAATCGGGGGTTAATTAAATTCTTTAGCAATGTTCGTTGAGCCCCTATTTTGAATTTGCCATTAAAGTATCTAATTCGTTGTGAGCAGATGTGAAGCATAGAAATTCTTTTTTTTATCATTTATTCGTCTAATATTATAATAATACTGTCTCGCCAAACACATGTTTAACGGCGAGATGCGCTAATTAATCAGTATCTGTCGGAATGTTTGGCTTAGCGCGGTTCGACTCCCACTTGTGCCAGTCTGTTCTAACCCCGAGATAGCATCTAAATATAAAGGACAATATAAGCTAACTCTGGGTTTATTAACTGCTGCAAGTAGGCCATAATAGGCTCGAATAGGTAATACAATATTGGGATTGATTATTTGCTCGCGGTATCAGATGGTATTGGATCAAGGCGAGCCCGTAATGCGCTGCCAGTTGCCACTGCCGACGCCGCCACGTGGAATTGTGTCACGAGATTTATTCTCGGTTCGGATCTAAGGCCTATAAAGAGTGTAAAAAGAACTATAACGGGATATGATTATACTACCTCTTCTCATTCTAAAAATGTATTTTTTTTTTAATTTTTTTTTTGCTTTTTCGTTATTCTTGCGACAAAAAATAAGAAATGGTAAAAAGTAAAATAAATATTTTTTTTAGTTTTTGGCAAAAAATACATTTCCAAAATAAGGAATGGTAGTAAAAATTATAGTGATTGTTCTTTTTACACACTGTATAAATAAAACAATATCAAACCCAACCTCACTTGAGAACCTGTTTGACAGATAAAACATTGTTTCGTTTCAGTTTTAAAAGTGAACAACTTTATTAATGTAAATTTTTACTTTCTTTTCTTTTACCGTAATTTTCATATTAAAGATTACAGAATAACATTAAAATAAGTATAAGTAATCTATATTTTTACGATTTAAAAAAGTAAAAAATTAAAGTACTAATTAACATAAGTAAAGTTCTTCATTGGGTTCGAGACTTCTTTATTAATACGAGCCTAAGATCATCTAAACGTAAAGAAATACGCGACTTATCCCTTCTATATTTTATTCTATTGTTACCCTTATAGTCGGAGGCCTAAACATGAACTAATACTAATGCATTTCTTTTCCCCGCAGCCGCGCCGTTCTTCACCGAGGAGCCGCAGTTCCAGAACCTCGCCGAGGGGGAGACGGCGGTGATCCACTGCGCCGCCGGGGGCACCCCCGAGCCGCTGATCTCGTGGGTGCACAACGGTCGCCCCATCGCCGAGGCGGAGTCCAACCCGCGCCGCCAGATCACGCCCGACACCATCGTCATCAAGGACCTGGTGAAGAAGGACACGGGCAACTACGGGTGCAACGCCACCAACTCCAACGGATACGTCTACAAGGACGTGTACATTAATGTGCAATGTGAGTAAACGCTCTACACTAATATTATAAAGAGGAAAGATTTGTATTTTTGTATGTAACGAATAAACTCAAAAAGTACTGGACCGATTGTAATAGAGGAGTAATTCTTTTTTCATTAGAAAGCTACACAATCAGCGCTGAATATAGGCTTAATTGTATTTTTAAAAAAAATCGAAAAAGAAAGAAAATAAACGTAATAGTCACCGGGGTTTGAACCTGAACTTGATGTTTTCCGTCGTTACCAATCTATAGGACACGTTTTACGTACGCGTTGAGGGTTCTGGGCGGCGATTCTCAGGCCTCGAACTTAGTTCAGAATATTAGTATATCCCGCTCGCACGCGCGGTAAATCTCATTTGCATGAGCGGGACAGACCGATAGTAAAAACTAAGTTCGAGGCCTGAGAATTAGGGCCCAGGATTGTGTAAAACTATTTATATGCTTAACGAAGTGAACACAGTTCAGCTAGTGTTCTATAAATCGACTGTGAACCGGCAATATGTCCCATCTTAAATTTAGATGCAGTTAATTTATAATGTCTTATCTCGATTATCTAATTAAAATTATTCAGACAGAAGAATATCGGGTTAATTTTTTAATAAATAAACAATATTAAAGAAGCTGTTCTTTTATTCTATAAAAATTTAAGCATTTGTAATAATTTTAGTTACGTTTTTTTCAGTTTCTTGAAAAATAAGATAGGATAATTTGCCAGTTCACAGTCGATATATAAAAAAAGAAGATTAAAAAACTAAACCGTACCGTAACCGTATTATATAGCTTAGAGCTTTGGTCTCGACGTCAGTTATCGTGGGTTCGATTCCCGCATTGGAACAACGATCGTCGTCTTTCTTACTCGTATTTTTATCGTTTATACATAAATACGAGTAAAAACTCGTATTTATGTATATATCGGGTATGTTGGCGTGATTTATGTATTGTTTGTACCTTTTCCTGTTTCTAACTGGATTATGCGAATTTTGACATACTATGCATACAGCATAATATACTATGTTATAAGGTTCATACAGCCGAATATAGGGTGACGAGAATGATGCGTAGAGCACTTTTTGTTTTGGCACCTCATATAAATTGCTTGCCATAACGCGATTTAAAAAATACATAATGTCTAAAATTACCACAAGGAGTGAATCTTACTATGCTGGAGCTTGCGGGCTCCTATACTATACACACGAACGCACTGGTCGTTGACCTAACACATGACCAGGGTTGAAAGTTTTGTGACTTGCAGCTTGGAGATCTTATTTCGTGATTTGTCACGTTATGGTGAGTAATTTATATGAGGTGCCAAAACAAAAAATGCTCTACGCGTACGTCGGCTTGGTATATAAATCATGAGACACGCTGTATTGTTATAATACTTAAGTTGGGCCTTAAAAGGTATAATGTCTAGTAAAGAGTATAAATCTTCAGGAGTTGGCAGTTAATTTATGAATATTAAAATTTGTTTAGTATGTCACTGAATTTTGCGTTTTTTGGTTTACATACAACCAGCTAGGTAAGGATGGAATTAAGCAGTATATCATTCTGCATCCTTAATCGTCATAACGCTGCCGGTTGGGTCCGTTTGAACTGATGGTGTATATGGACGAACAGCGAATGATTTAAGTATCAGTGCCGATCCATGCCGATTGGACGATAGGGGGCCCAAAAGCGGTCGACTTTTTGTAGATGAAAAATAGACTTACCGATTACAATAGTGCGTCAGTCAGAAAAAATATGGAGGAAAAACTTGTCAGATTATCTGATCTACAAAAAGTCGTGTGTGACCACCCTAATAGTGTATGCCTACTATAGGATCACAGTGTATAGAAGTCGCCGGTCCGTGAACTGAACAAATCGCATCAAACCGCAGACACGCGGCGCACAATTATAAACACCGGGTGATCAGTGTTGTGCGAGCTTACCTGACCCGCGTATGAAATTCTTTGGCCGTACGACGGTAGTGTCATACAATAAATACAATGTATTGCGTCATGCGTGAAGTTGGCTTTAAAAATGTTAGGAGTCAAACTACACAGTAATAATATACAGGCAATAGCATTAATGAGTGATAATACTTAGGGTGTGTATGGGTTTCGTATAGAGTTTACTGTGAAAGTACCAGCGCTGAAAGAGGTACTTTTTTTTACTAAATGTAAATGTGTACATAGGAGGCACATACACACCCTAAAGTATGTATTAATATGTCCTAAATATTTCTCCTGCCAAAGCCTGGTAGAATATATGTATGGATTTCCACAAACATTTAGTTGAGAATTGTATGTAGTCTGAATACTTAATTCATCGCAAAGCCATAGGTACTTTAGACTTTAAGTAAATGACCTGTACAATATGGGAATCGGTCCCACAAATGTAACTATTCTCGGATTTTACTTTAATTGCAGATTTTTCAATCGTCAGATATCTTTTACCTGAATAATAAAAATGTGACTGCCAGATTTTCTATGAAACAAATGTCAAAGTCGCATGCTTATTTGACGGATAAAAGTAGATAACGATTGAAAAATATTCACACCACGGTTACTCTAATCCATATTGCTGTCTTTATCTGCCACGTGCTAATTGTAGCTTTTCCATTAGCCATCTTTAGTCCAATTTTCAGTCTGATACTGATAATCGATTTGGTTAAACGTGTGATGCTGCAGTTTTTCGATTATACAGAGTGCAAAAAATATACAGACACGATCCGCAAAACGGCAGCTGTACGCTGAATGAGAGTTTACCTGTAGCTAGGGCTGTCACAAGTCCTGGGCCAGGAACGGCGAACCATTACGTACCAACGTGACATTTTTACAGAAATGTTTAATGAGGTCATAGACGTGCCATTAAATAATTTTGACTTTGTTATATAAATACCATCAACCAAAACTCTTTATTTTATCTTTTAAATCATACGCGTCATTTAAATTAAAGTAGAATTAGTTTGACTTTTTTAAAACTTTTTAAACAAAAAAACTTTTTGTGATCAAGAACTCAAGAAATCAAGAACTTTGTGGTTCAAAATTTGTGGTTCGCCTTCACTGTCCTAGGCTCAGCTCACATTGGTGCAGAGTCGAAGCTAATATTTTCACATAATATACCAAATACATCTCTCTTGTTATATATTATTAAGTTATATTCATGCTATATTTTTATTACGCAGGTGCTTTTCGCTAGGGTTGAACCGATGTTAGCTTATTTTTGTTGAGTATCAGAAAAAAGCGTAGTTTCATTTGGAATTCAAATATTTATACGATACCCCCAACCTCACCATCGAAAGTGCTATTTCCGGTTCTATTTAATATCACTCTCACAAATGAAAACTGTCTACTAAATCCGGCCAGCGCCAATCAAATACCATGACTGTCTTCCGCTGACAACCCTACGCGCGGGGTGCGGGGTGCGGTGTGGGGTTCACTCACCCCACGGCCGCTATCGATCTACGTTATCTGATAACATCGCGCTGACGGGTGCGTTAGTTCGCTTATCGAAGACTTACTTCCGATTTCACCAACGCATGTTAGTGGTAACGCCTTGTTAAAATACCATGCCTTCTCATTCATTGATAGGAATTACGAGAGGAACAGCATGATATTTAACGAAGGATTAACTTTACCATTGCTTGGTAAAACACCCTAAAGGTCGAACATTCGTGACAACATTTATAGATGAATTTAAAAAAATCACTAGAAACAACATTTTGAATTAACCCCCCGACTTTGTCAGTTTCTTTTTTAATTTTGCAGTGAGCTAACTCATTATAATACATTATAATAAAACTCGATCACACTAGATCCAAATCGGTTCATCCGTGGATGCTAGGCTGCGATGCCACAGACACGTCAAACTGATAACGTTCCGTTCCTCTTTTTAGTCGGGGGTTTAAAATGATTTTTTTATTTCCAAGTAGGTTCGAAACTACTCTTTAATTGCCCTACACGATGATCTACCACCAGTTTGGTAACCCGGCGTAACAAAACTCGCTAATTCAAATACTAATAATATCTATCCAGATTTCACATCACTTCAGTCTGACTCAATCTGTCGAATAGGTGCTCAAGTTGAGGTTGCGATCGCAATACCTTGAGACTGGTTTATTAATAAGGACCTTAATGCCTTTCATTACTACGAAGAGCGAGAGAGATGACACGATGAAATAGAGATGGCACTATAGTGGCTAATATACGAACTCGCTAGACAGGAAGTCTCTTGCTTTGTTCTTTGGGGATAGGGATTTGTCAGCCACACTATATAGAGAGTCTAGTAACATGCATAATTATCTAGGGAATTAGATATGCAATAAGACCTTCGCTAATAACCTACTGCCTGTAATACTATGACAAAAATATAAAATACGACCGAATTAATGCGTCATTAATTTACGGTAAGGTAAATTGTTCATGTTTAAATTAGTAGCATTACGGTGTGCACAATGCACATGTCTTCGTGTACATGTAATGGGATTACATTGGATTTGAACAGTATCCTGTTGATCTCAAATACCAGGAGATGAAAAGTTTTTAATGTATGGTCTGCCAATCAGTTAAAACTCTTGCCCTATGGCTTAGGCGTTGGCAACCTTAAAATCTACTTTTTCCTCTCTTCTTACACGTTGATATTAAATACCAGGAGTAGCAGAGATTTAAATATGATCCGCCAAGTCAAACTGTCGCTCAAATATAGGCGACTATACCTCGCATGTTGCCTGTTGATCCTAAATATTAGGAGTAGCAGTTATATGGCTGCCAATCATTTTTCAAACTGTCGCTTAGACATGACGATTTTCTGCCGACTGTACCTCTCTTCCTTTATTATGATGAATGCGATAACTTAGAGGCGTCAGTCGTCAGGTGAGACAGTAATTGGTGACGTTATTGAGTCCTTCCGTCCAGTGGCGCGCGCCTACGCGGCACAGAATTGCTCCTTATGTAACAAGCCGGCTGTCCTGCTATTGTTTACTATATTTAAATGGTCTATGGCTTGTGAAACACGGCTCTCAATTCCGGCTGTGGGTTCGATCTCGCGATTGAACAACAAAAAGTGTTGATCGCTTGATTGCAAGATTTTTGAAAAGATGATCCATGCGTCCGTTCCAGTCGTGTTTGTTTACCGTCCCATTGGTTTATGAGAGTAAAAGGAAAAGAGAGTGTCCTTGTGTCTTGCGCACACACTTGAGCACTATAATATGACTACTGCGTAGCTGGCCTGGTTTCAATTAAACCGATCACCGTCATCGAAAGCGGTGGGGGAGCTATTAATAGTCCGGCTGGTGTCCCGCTGGTGTCCTGCTGTTTTTGACAATATTTAAATGGTCTCCGGAGGTCGTGGGTTCGATCCTCGCGATGGAACAACAATGTTGTTTTTAAGTCTGGCTGTGGAGTGGCCTTGTGTCTTTGGATACCCATCATCCATAATGAAATCTCTCCACTAAAAGTCGCAGTCACATGTGCCATTTAATTATAATTTATAACACGTGAACCACTTTAATTACTCGCCGCAAGGAAGATATAAATAGCCGCCAGTCCCCATGTACGCGCACCGTGTCATACAAGCTCTCAACTGATATAACAGGCCCGCGAGACACCCTTACTTTTAGTAGTAAATGTATATCATTTTGTAGTACATATAAGTGTATAATACTGCTCTGGTTATTAGAGCAGTAAGTCAGAAAAGGAAAAATCTTTAAGTGGTATTCTCTGATCGGAATCTGACTTACTGTTCTATTAAGAGGAAGCAGCGCGGTTGAGAGAAATACAAAATAGGTATTTCTCTCCTCTATTGGTGTCTCGCAGTGCCTTAGCTAGACAGCACTAGCGCGACAGAGACAACTGCAACTTGAGCTGAAATTACCTATTAAAAGTACCAGAAATCGACGTTAAGTTCACTAACCCATCTGCCAAGCATGAAATAGTCTGTGGGAGGCTTATGTCCAGCAGTGGACGTCAAAGTTGAAATGATGATCATGATGTGAAGGGTGTCGGCGGGCTGGGATCTCGGTGTGCTCGTCAATAAATAGGACACGCTGGAATGTTTGCCCGGTCGTAAAATGTACGTATAACCGTTTAACGTCTTCTCCGGTTTCCGTATGGGACAATGTGGGCAGACAATACGAGTTATGATGACCTATTTAGCGCTATGGTTGAGCACGCCAGCGCTTAAGCTGATCGCGGGATCGAATCCCACCGAAGTAAGAATTTTTTTTGTGTTCCATTTGTGTATCTTCTATAATATAAAAATGGATCGCAAAATGTGCTGGTTGGTAAGCGCATAACTCAAGAACGACTGAACCGATTCGGCTATTTTTTTTCTTAAAATATTCGTGGAAGTCCAGGGAAGGTTTAAACGGTTTGTATGCTCAACGAAGTGGCCACGAGTCAGCTAGTAATATAATAGAATCTTAAATATGTTTAAGGTTTAGAAGTATAATATACACAAGTTCTTCAGATACTTAGCACGGGGCCAAATTGACGTGGTGTAAAGCATCCATAAATATTATATTACGAGTCTTGTACATATTATGACGATAGTCGATACATAACCAACACAACATGCAAGAATGCATGCTAAATCATTAGCCGAAGCACGAATTTGCGTAAAAGTCGTCGAATGAAAATCGTATGTAAATCATTATCATTGTAATTTGTTAACGTTTAATTATTCGCAAATGTTCGTTTCTACGTGGATAAAGTCTGGGTCACCAACAGACATAATAAAGTATATAGAGCGTTGCTGCAACTGATGTATAGGAAATATAAAAACAGTTTAATTATTTACGTTACATATACTACAGTATTTAAAGAGTGGTTACTTCGCTCGGAAAATACTGTATTAGTCATCCAATAACCGATTCAAAAAAGTCTCTTTTTTTACTCTCAGATACGAAGTAATCAAATAAAATATGATATAAATGGTTTATGAAATCTTAGTGTGAGTGGGCTAGTGTGTGTGTGGTTATTTTAATTAATGTTAGGTAGTTCTTATCCCTCCTCCAAATAACTTTATCTGTGCTAAATCAAAAAAACCAAAAGATAAAATCTAAATCCAAAAACAAATTGTGGTGGTGTTTAAATTTGGATTATTAAAAATTTTAAGTGACATAATTAGCGATTTCAAATCTCTTAAACAACTTAGAACTATTTTAAAACTTCTATCTCTGTTTGTTTGAGTATGTTTTTTCCACTATGCATAAACTATTTTTTTTCTCCACCTTCCAGCCATCCCGCCGGAGATCAAGGAGGGTCCCGAGGACCTGGTGAAGGTAGACGGGTCTGAAGCGGTGCTCAAGTGCCGGGTGTTCGGCGCGCCGCGGCCCGTCGTCAAGTGGATGAGGGACGACGTCGACGTCACCGGCGGCAAGTGAGTACACGCGGTCACCGGCCATCACGCCCAGATCGCGGACCTGGTGACATACACTGTCATCTTATATATAAAAATGAATTGCTGTTCCTTAGTCTCGCTAAAACTCGAGAGCGATACGGATAAAGTTGTTCACTTTTAGGCCTCAGCCTCAAATTTTGCGGGCAGCGGGGCGGGAGCGGTGCTCGTTACCCGCCCCCGCGCCGCCGCCGCGCCGCTGTTTTCGAGAACCGGTCCATTTGATTTTACGCAAAAGATCCTGCCGCTCTCCGCTGCCCGAAAAATTCGAGGCTGAGCCCTTAAAAGTGCATCGAAACGTTTTTTTATCTGTCAAATGGGTTCTCAAGTGTGATTGGGTTCGAGACTTGTTCATTAATACGGCCCTAATCTCTCCCCCGCCCAGGTACAACATCACGTCGGAGGGCGACCTGGTGATCCGCGGCGTGTCGTACACCGACGTGGGCACGTACCAGTGCTACGCCAAGAACAAGTTCGGCGAGAAGTCCGCCTACGGCTCGCTGGTTGTCAAACGTGAGTGGGCTTTGTTTAGCTATTTATTGCACACAATAATGCAAACAAACAACTACAAACAAACATGTAACATTGTGTGCTGTATACAGGGTGTAAAAAGAGCAGTCACTATAATTTCGTGGGGTAATAACCAGGCAAGAGATATATCCATTGGTACTAGTCATTTGCTTTTAACAAACTGTTTTAAAAATTTAAAAATTTTCAATAGGCAATGTACAACGTGCACAACACAGCGATCAGCTGATTACGTTGAGAGGTCAATGGCACGCGTAAGACGTTCATTACGTACTAGAGCAAAAATTATAAAATTTAAGAATTGAATGCAGAACGTTGTTCCAAACTTACATTCCAAACTATTAGTTTTCCATGTACTTAAATAAATAAATAATATTAATACACCACCGTTCCAGGTCGCACCGTGATCACCGACCGGCCGGAGAACTACGAGGTGGCCGCGGGCGCGTCCGCCACGTTCCGCTGCAACGCGCACGCCGACGACTCGCTCGACCTGCGCATCGTGTGGCTCAACCGCGGCCAGCCTATCGACAGCGACGCGCAGCCGCGCTTCCGCGTCACCAACGACTACTCGCTGCTCATCAGCGACACCACCGAGCTGGACTCCGGCGAGTACACCTGCGTGGCCTCCACCGAGATCGACGAGGCGCGCGCGCAGGCCACGCTCACTGTGCAAGGTGAGTCGACCACTGCTGGTCATAAGCCTCCCCCAAAGTATTTCATGGGGGTAGTTGCCTAATGCCTATACTCGCCACGCCTAGCAGGTGAGTTGACAGGCGCAGTGTTCTAATAACAAAAACACTTTAGCCTATTACCGGATATACATTTTACACTTCCACGGGAAAGATGGATGGGTGCTATTCATACTCCGACACTCTACCCAGACATAAAAACAAATATCCTTCTATCATATTAAATATCTTTATCTTCATTAAATATCATGTTGTAATTCCTATAAATGAATGAGAAGGCATGGTAATTTAACAAGCCGTTAACACTAACATGCGTTGGTGAAATCGGGACTTAATGCATAAAGTATGTTAATATCATGTTACAGATAAACCGAACTCCCCTGCCCTCGACGGTATCGAATGCCACGAGAAAACCGCGATGCTGCGCTGGCACTCTCGCGGGGACAACCGCGCGCCGATCCTGCGCTACTCCATCCAGTTCAACACGAGCTTCACGCCCGACACGTGGGACGTGGTGTCGGACAGCGTGCCGGCCATCGACACGTCGTGGTCGGTCGAGCTCAGCCCGTGGGCGAACTACACCTTCCGCGTGGTCGCGTGGAACAAGATCGGCGCGTCGCCGCCGTCGAAGCACTCCGACGTGTGCACGACGCAGCCCGACGTGCCGTACAAGAACCCGGACAATGTGCGAGGCGAAGGCACTGATCCTACGAATATGGTTATCTCGTGGTCGGTTAGTATTAACTTTTATACTTATTTTGTGCGCTTGTACTGTGCATTATACAAGTTGGTAGTTAATGTTACACTTTGTTAACGTGTAATATGTACATAATAAGTTTTGTTAAAATATGTTTGGCGAAAATACAAAGGATGCAATTTATTAGTGCATATAACAATCTGCAAGATTACACGGCGATTTAAATTAGAAAATTAATTAAGTCTATGCTAGATATAATGGTAATAAACATACTAAAACTCATTTCGTTATAATATGTTAAAAAAAATTACAAAGCCTATCTTTGTTAATATTTTCCAATTTTAAATCGCGTTAACAATTTCAACAATTTTTAATCTCGATGCGAAAGAGCTAAATACAGTCACACCAAATCACTGCGATACTACGTCGTACACTTCTTATAGCTAAAATAGTTTTTTTTTGATAAAAATTTTTGTTTATAATTTTGTATCTTTTTAATACCTTTGTCTATTCACCAGCAATCATATTTAAATTATAATAATATGAAATTGGACGCTTGTAATCGCTACTTGCAATATTCTGCCCTGCAGCGCATGTCGGAGATCGAACACAACGGGCCCGGGTTCTACTACCTGGTGTCGTGGCGGCGCGACATCAGCGGGCAGGCGTGGAGCGAGCAGCACGTGCGGGACTGGCGCACCACCGACCTCACCGTGCCCAACACGCCCACCTTCCAGCCCTACCGCATCAAGGTACAGTAGTACCAATAGTCAATCAGGGATAACAGCAGAAGTACCTTCTCTAGCTCCATACTGCTTGTAATCTTCTGTGCTTTTAGACATACTGCCTAATTTTTGTTAATAGACTGAACTGAGGCGTAACAGCAGCGATTCCGAGGTAATATTGTTACAGCCTTGCCTCTAGCAGTTTTAAATTCGCACACTTAATAACAACGAAGCGCAGTATAAACAACAATATTTGACAGACAGAAATTAAATCCTTGCTTCAGGACTGGCAGAAAATTTTGTTTTTTATAACTTTTTTTTACCACAAATGTTAAATGCTCAACGAAAAATATAAAACGGTCACACCTAGTCACACAAAATAAACCATTACAGGTGATCGCCGTCAACTCGAAAGGTACGTCGAACGTGGCGCCGGTGGAAGTGATCGGCTGGTCGGGCGAGGACGTGCCGACGCAGGCGCCGCACAACTTCACTCTCCTGCAGGTCACCACCGGCACCAGCGCGCTGCTCAGCTGGGACCCCGTGCCCGCGGACACCGTGCGAGGACACTTCAAGGGCTACAAGATTCAGACCTGGCTCGACGGCGAGGAGGACAACCTCAAGGAAATCCTGGTCAAGGCCGACGCCTCCAGCACCCTCGTCACGAAGTTCAAACCGTTCAAGAAGAACAACGCCCGGATTCTCGTCTACAACGGCCGCCACAACGGCCCGCCCAGCGAAATCCTTAGCTTCGTCACCCCCGAGGGCAAACCCGGCACCGTCAGATCTTTCGAGGCCTACCCCATCGGCTCCTCCGCCATGCTCCTCAAGTGGGACCGCCCCGTGGAGGAGAACGGCATACTCACCGGGTACAAGATATACTACCAGAAGGTGTCCGGCACCGCCCTGGGCCCGCTGCAGGAGCGAAAGAAGGAGATCGATCCCTCGTTTGACCGCGCTAAGCTGGCCGGTCTGGAACCGAACACGAAATACAGAATCGAGATCCGCGCGAAGACGAAAGCTGGCGAGGGAGACAAGTTCTACGTGGAGCAAGCGACCAAGGCGATGGTGAACGCGATCCCCGATATCCCCGTGTTCGACGCCCGCACTATCCCGGCCAAAGAAGGCACGGCTCATATCCTGGTGAGGTGGAGACCTTCCCCGGACGGGCACGCGGGCACTCACTTCGTGGCGTGGTACAAGCTGCGCGGGCACCCCGACTGGCTGAAGACCAACGAGGTGACGGAGGACGACTACGTCATCGTCACGGGACTCGAGCCCGGCGAGGAGTACGAGGTCAAGATCACCGCGCACGACGGCGAGTACTTCAGCACCAGCGAGGTGCAGGTCGTGGATACCACCATCGGTGAGTTACTTAATAATATCCTGTTAGAAATGTCTATGTGCCAAATTTAAATTCATTTATTCCAAGAAATTGTTTACAATAGTTGTTACATAATACATTTTTTTATCATTTTGGCCCACAATTTCGGCCCATAAGGACATAGAAATAATATTAGTAATGCAATAAAAACATTAAAATGTGTGGAGACGGCTTGGCCAGTTAACTGATCTAGACTTCTCGACAGATGTATAAACAATAAAAAAAATACGGAACCGCTCGCGTGTGAGTCCGACTCGCACGGCCGGCTGTTGATAAATAAAGTTTAAAATGATACGAAATTCGCGGGCTTGTCCACATCAGTAAACATTGTGTCACAACAGACGGGCCGTACGTGCGCGCGCGCGACGAGCGCACCGCGACCGCCGGGTGGTTCATCGGCGTGATGGTGGCGCTCGCGTTCCTGCTGCTGGTGCTGGTGCTGGTGTGCGTCGCGCGGCGCAACCGCGGCGGCAAGTACGACGTGCACGACCGCGAGCTCGCGCATGGCCGCCGCGACTACCCCGACGCGGCCTTCCACGAGTACACGCACCCGTGAGTACCGATCTCTCACTCTCTCCCACACACACACACACACAAGAATACACACACACACACATGTCCGAATACCCCATGTTTACACATACTATAATAATTATTATAATGTCTTTCACGCTTATCTCCCAATCCATAATGAATGTGTGGCCTCAAATCTCGTATTCTAAAATACTTTCTAAATATACCGTATTGTATGTCATATTTAAAAATGTATTTTTTTTAATTATTAACACAAACTTTTATGGACGCATCAGACTGGACAGCAAGTCGCGTCATTCGATGAGCAGCGGCACCAAGCCTGGCCCCGAGAGCGACACCGACTCCATGGCTGAGTACGGCGAGGGAGAGACAGGTATGTGACGTTACTACTTTTTAAATGTTTTTTTTTAATTTGTTTTTTACGTACTTATAAACTGGCCAGGAATATAAACATTGCGGTATATGACAACCCGCAAAAGTAACTTACAAATTAAATCCTCTAGGTTTAATAAATCAATAAATTTATCGGCCACAATTAGAGACATTTAATTACTTAAGAAGTTACCAAGTGAAGATTTTGATTATACATACATTGACTGTCATAATCTCCAGTAAGTAATCATTAAATGTCTCTGAGTCAGAGTGGTGGTAGCTTGAATTAAAAAATCAAGCGTCATATACGGATGACGATGATTCCTATACTGAGGAATATTCCTGGTCAAGCTTTACGTTGTTTTTGTTTTGTTTTTCTAATTTTTTTTCTCCTGCACGTGGTGTGTCGCATGCAGCGGGCATGAACGAAGACGGCTCGTTCATCGGTCAGTACGGTCGCAAGCGGCGCCCCGCCCCCTCCGGCCAGACCGACTCCGCCTCGCAGGCCTTCGCCACTCTCGTCTAACCCACCCCCGACCCCACCACAACCCCTAAACCCTGAACCCAACACCCGCGTGTACGCTAACGTAGTGCCATGCATCACATTTTATATACGCTCGATTCTCGTAACTAAAATTTTCAATTACATTCATAATGTCCGGGACGATTATGCAAAGTTTAAGTTGCGAATCTTGGCTAAACGTCGTTCTAAATTAGTAGTGAATTCGCTCTCTTTCGATCGGTTGTGTTTACGAATCTCTATCGCGAATTTACGAATCTCTACTTGGCGATAGCGTTCTTTGTACTATTTGTAAAATAGTTGCAGTGAAGATTGTGAAGCCTTCTACTTAGGGTAGCCGTTAAGTACACATTAGAGTAAGTGTAATTACGAGTAGGTTGTAAAAATGATATTATTTAGATTGACTAGATTACGCGCGTTTTGCCTATTACGAGTTTAGGCTCGATATCTGTCACGCTCGAATTTAGAACGCGTAGTTTGAAGTTTTATATTTTTTTTATATAAAAGCACGAGAGTTGTGTTAAGTTTTTTATTGCATTTATGTCGTAGTGGTATCCATTTTCCGTCCTATCCTTTCGTTCGCTAGCACGAGACGCCTTTAATTTTTGTTTTTGTAAGGTATGATTTGCTTTTTTTATTTTTTTACTAGATTAAGCATGGTAAGTTAAGCACGTAAGCGTGTAGAATAATTGTGTCGCGTTTAATGTTGCTTTCTATAGATTTACTATATTTTTACTGTAATATTCGCATACGCGTAAATTTTTGGGTTTGGAGCGATACAGCATTCAAATTCAAATGAGATTTAATCGATAATAATTACAAATATATTGTATATTATTATTAATAAATGTATATTATAAAATAGTCAATA
The DNA here is from genome assembly GCA_905187575.2 of Celastrina argiolus. NCBI lineage: Eukaryota > Metazoa > Arthropoda > Insecta > Lepidoptera > Lycaenidae > Celastrina > Celastrina argiolus. Next base: position 1,237,628 of record LR994585.1, read on the forward strand.
AATGACAGCCAAAATACCAGCGCTAAAAGACTTAGTTTTGATTTTCAAGTTTCTATGAGAAATGCCCTAGCATCATAAATTTGCCCATACAATATTTTTTTTAAAAGTAACTCTTTCAGTGCTGATACTTTCATAGTAAATATTTATTTAACCATTTTTTGTGCACATAAATGACAAAAAGATAACATATAAAGAAATACGACACAAAAGGACTACTTATCTCTAAAAGAAATTTCTTCCAGCAGTCCTACAGAGAGAAATTACATGAGAGATATCAGGCAGGGCGTGCACAATTGCAGATATAATACATAATAATAAACGTAATATTAAGTATTATCACTCATTAATATTACAGCCTGTATAAGTTATTGAATAAGATAAAGTGGAATTATGTTGCCCACATAATAACCTTTACATACATAGAATAACATTTTATACCTGTGCAGGTCGGTTCACTGAGGACGGATCGTTCATCGGTCAGTACGTGCCGGGCGCGCGCGTGCTGCCGCCCCCCGCACCGCCCGCGCCCGCCAGCCCCGCGCCGCCCACTTACGTGTAAACACGCCCCTGATCACATTCACACGCCCCCGGCTGCGATACGCTCCTGAGCACTTGACAGCTACATGGGGCTTAGAGAGAGTAACAATATAAACAGAGATATCAAAAAGAGTGTACGAGATTGACGTAATGCTAAATAGTTTTGTCAGTTACATTCGTTTCTATATGTTACTTTTGTCTAAGCCCCAAGTTGCTCTGTACTCGAACTTATATTACCCTGTATATTGTCTATGGTGCAGTCTGTTTGAATAGAAACCAAAGTAACCTTAACAAATGGTCGATTAGCATTGGACAGGACCAATTCAACATGAAAATTTACACGCCCTAATGATGAGAACGGTATCCATCATAATATGTTTAACGCACGTACTCAGAGACATTCAATGCTTACTAAAGTAGAGTTTTTGACATAAGGTTTATATATTTCCTGTCAAAATACTTATTAAGTAGCTGATTAACTCTGAGTACGCTAGTAAGAAAAGTTCGTGAAAAAATTTGCATTGAGTTATTATTACCTACTGTTGAGATTTTGGTTTTTATTGAAACAGAATGTAGACTCGAGTAAGGACCATAGAGCGTTCTAACTGTTTAAGGCGTGATGTCTATGCTACAGATCGCAGCGCCGTAATTATAATATTTATTAATTTATAACTTCAATTACGTGGCAGCTCTATAAAAACGACTTTACCTGTAAAATAAGTGATATTAAAAAAAAACTAAATGAAAAACACGCTTAATTGCATTGTCATTTTGTGCAGAAAATTATGCTCAAAGATTCCGTGACATAGATACATATTATAACCTAAGCGTGTTACAAACAATTGCATTATATGTCACTAAAAACGAATTCAGTTATGGCGCTGCGGTCGAAAAAAGTTGCAAATGTGTAATATATCAAGTTTATCACGTTATATTATTTTGGCGTGCACGGGTGTGTGGCCGCCTTTACATCGAGCGAACGTGGCACCGTCATTGATGAATCTACGTCTAACCGCTTTATATCAACTTTGGAATTGAAAAAACTACATTGTGTGGTTTGTATTTTTGAGGTGAAGTGGTGAAAACAAATGACTGTTGACGTGACGCGGTCGCTCGATACCAACAGACTAACTCTTATGCTTTACCCGCGACATATCTCGCCGGTGTCTGCGCGATATGTTGACTGAGGGTTTCCTGCACCCGCATGTCAAATTGTAAGGTCGCAATATATTTTCGATATGTTTAGTTGAAATCTATTAGTTTTTAATTTCCTAGCTTAAAATGGACTGTCGAGTAGTTATATATGCAGACTCGCTTTTGATATGACTTTATTTGTCGACAGAATATGTTACGCCCGGTACGGACGGAGCCTCCAAGGGCGCGTTCACACTGATAAACGTTATGATTCCAGTAATGTGGCAGCCGTTTAAGTATCTCATGAAGCTATGATACCAGTGCGAGCGCGCCCTTGGAGCGGTGACGTCGTTTGTTTTTGAGGTTGGATTTGTTTATGAGACTGATTTTAAAGTAAAGTAATGTAGTCATCTGGCACCCAACTGTAAACAGAAACAAACTCGATGTGAACTCGACTCTATCTCCTCTATGTAAAGTTGAATTTACATCGAATATCATTAGAGTATATTGGAGTAGATTTTCAGCCGTAGTGTGTATTTCGATATCAATTACTCGTTAACTAAGGATACGGTATTGTGGAGATGCTGGGAGGCGAGAAAGCTATTTTTGTCACATATTAATATCTATGGAATAGTGCTAGGCCGGTGGTCAGGCTCGCTCGCGTGTATTACCTACTGACGAGATAAAAAATTATATGCTAGTCGTCAAAGATTAAAAGGTGGCCAAAATTGTATGAAAATTGGTGGATTTGTTATTTTATTATGACTAACGAAAGATTAAAATTCATGACCAAGCTGAGTCATAAGTATATGTCACTCACTGTCCATTTTTATTTTTGTAACTGAGTCAAATCTTTCTATACACCATCCACAAACTTCTTGGACCACATACATTCTATTTTCCGAAATTTTATTATCGACATATTCTAAATCATAGCACCTAATGGTATTTATTTTTGACATACATTACTTTGAATACCTTTAATTGTATTGAGGGGTGAAAGAGGGTGAAATTTGAATATATTTTTGTACTCTATGCGATTTGACCACCGGCTGTCGTTGGTGCTTCGTGAAGTGTGAAAACGCTGGGAAGTAGGAGTGGTATACTCACTGCATCATTTGGCGTGTTCGTATAACTCGTTTTTGTAAACATAATGTAGGGATTTAGACATAACTCCATAAGATCAGTCGACGAATCATATATTATGTCGAACTCCCTGCCTTTATTGAAACGAGTTGCGACCGAATTGTTTAAATTAGCTGTTTGTAATGTAGCGTACAGTTTGTAAGACGAAGCTTGTGAATTGCGGGGAATGTGACAAGTACGCCGACGTGTAATCGATTGATATTTTAATGTTGAACTAATCTTTACTTTACCTAATTGACATTTTTTCTTGTGACGTTTGATTTGGAACAAATGTACGTAGTTATGTATTTGGTATTGCACTCTCTGACCCACGTTGCTGTTGTCGCGCGACTCGTCTCGCGTCGCGCGTTAGATTTAAGGTATCGTGTTATCTAATGTTAGGCAGCTAACGCTCGCTTGTCGCATCTGTATTATATTTATTATTTGTCTGTACACTCGGAGTACACCGCCGGCCATTAAAACCGGTGCCTCGCGCCGCCGGGCGGCGGTGATAATTATTTATTTATTTATTTGAACGCCTGTAAGGTGTCGGGTCCCAGATACATTCCAGACCATGTTGAATTGTCATATATCTGTCAGATGTAATCTGTGTAAAATTTTAATAAGTTGACTTTTGCTTAATGAATATGATATGTTTAATCTATAAATTGCAAACCCCCGCCTTCGATGTTCTAATTTGAGCTTACTATTGGTACCTTATGCATTATTATATTTGATGGCACCGTTAGCCCCTCGAGTTGTTCGTTAAGGAGTCTTTATCGTGTCTATTGTAGTAAGAATTTAATATATTATATTAATTAATATGTAGGTGAGCCTCGTTCGATTTGCATGTTTTCTCGCTTTTTTACGCCGAGATGTTGATATTAAAATATGAATTCTCCTCGTACTCCGAGACCGAGGCGAGGTGGGGGGTCGCCGGCCGTCGGCGCCGCCCGTTTGTCGGTCTGTCTGTCTGTCTGTCTGTCGAGTTGGTGACGCTCACTGCCTTCCCACTACAACTGTATGTGTTCATTTATCGTCGACCGGCCGACTGAGAGCGAGCCCGCAGTCGACACTTGCCTCACGTGTAAACTGTACCTTCGACTCGTAGTTAAATTAAGGAAATGTAATTAGACTCACCGTTCGTATACATGCACAATATTTGCATTTACCTACATTTAAACTGTCACAATTGTAACCAGTGTTTTTGAATCTCGAATTATTGAAGTGTAATGTTTTTTTGTCCTCGAGTGTAATTTGGAGAATCTCAGTTGAGTCTCGACTGTCACAGGTTTTATAAAAATAAGTTGGTTCCCTATAGATTGTTATAAGTGAGGGATTTGGAGCGTCCAGTGTAAGATTTTTGAGCTATCTGTTTATAGTTTTTGGGCATCTACTCACAACGGATGGCAGCTAAATGCTTATCAAATAAATATTACCTAGTTGAAATCATATAAGAAGTATAATGTATAACACGGATACTCGAAAGTGACTTACATTTGGCGCTCAGTATATTTGTCCACCTCGATGTTTTACAATTGTTTAAAGTTAAGATATATAATGTCATGACAATTTTCTGTATGTGCTATTGGCGTTATAATATTATGTATTTAATTCGTGGATTGAACATTTTATTTTCTCCTAATTTTCGCACTAAGCGGTAATTTATTGTAACTACGACAGATATTTTTTTATGTTGCATAGAAAATAAATTTTAAGAAAAATTATGTGTTTTATTTATTTCCTACTAGCTGACCCGTGCCCACTTTGTTGAGCCTACAAACCGTTTAAACCTTCCCTGGACTTCCACGAATATTTCAAGACCAAAAATAGCCGAATCGGTTCAGCTGTTCTCGAGTTTTAGCGAGACTAACGAACAGTAATTCATTTTTATATATAAGAAACATGTCTTTTTTAACGTTTACCGTACCGTGAATGGTAGTAAAAGTGCGAATCGCAACATCGTTCGGGCTTTTACCATTCAGAGTTGGTAAATCTTAGATTTTACTCATAAAAATTAGGATTTACCGTACTTCGTACTTTTACAGTAACATGTAATACTTAATATATTATAATAATATCTATGGACGCTTGACACCACGTCAATCGGGTCCCTTGCTAAGTATCCAAAGTTACAGGACAATGGAAATAAATTTAATTATTTTAATACTTTTATACTATACACAAATAAGATTTTTATTATATTATAACATAAATTAAATAGACATATCCATGTCCCAGAAACATTGAAAACATTTTGTTCCCTCGGGGCATTCGAACCAGCGACCTCTGGCTTACGCGCTCGACCACTGCGCTACAGAGGTCGTCAAATATAATATAGTATATATTATGTTACGTATCATATCACGTAGCAATAAGGTTCAAAAGTAGTAAATCGAATTTGTCGGTGAATGTGCACAAGTCTCCCCTAGTTGATTACCACAAAGTAGATAAACCTTCCATGATTTACGATAAGTCATAAACCACAAAAAAATCCCCATTCTTCTGCTAGAAAGTACCTACGTACCGTAACTTAGGCTACATAGGTATATGTAGCCTAAATTTAGTGATGGCAAAAATCTAGGATTTACCTTTACAAAGATTTACTAAGGGCGTGTTTCACCAAGCAATGTTAAAGTTAATCCTTCGTTAAATATCATGTTGTTCCTCTCGTAATTCCTATCAATGAATGAGAAGGGATAGTAATTTAACAAGCCGTTAACACTAACCTTATAAAGTGTTAACGGCTAACCTTAGATAGTATGCGTTAGTGAAATCGAGACTTACTTTGTTAAATCTGATCTAATATATGTAATCTAATCATAGATATATCTAGCTTGTGTTCACTTATAGTGTTCATAAAATGACTATCGCTTTTCGGTTTAGAATACCTAATCCCATTCCGTCAAAAACAACTTATCTCGGTGTCATTTTGCGTAACATGCCCGTCACGCCACAAATTAGTGTATTTAACCCTAAAGCGACCTACGTTTATTGAAAACATAGACGGTGACGGGCTTCCCTGTTTTGGATGACGATTGTGGGAGGAGTGAGGACCCTGTATATGTATTACTCAAATCTATGGTGAGGACATGAAACGGTGATCGCTATTGGCCAAGCGCGAGTCAGTGTCCCGGCGCATGTGGCGGCGAGAGCTCGCGTCCGTCCGCGCTCGAGAAACTTTAACTTTGTTTAATCTGCGATCTCACACATTACCGCCGTCGATTTGAAACCGTGTTGCACCGTGAATACATTATGATATTAATTTAGAATGTGATTGAATATTGCGTTCGGGAGTGTTCGCGAAACTCCAGGATAAGACGTCGATCTCACTTAAATGTTTGATCGATAAGTAGCGAATCCAGTGCATCGTTTGCGTACATGTGTGAAGCGTTTGTTTTGTGATACGTAAATCGTGCGACTCGAGCACCGCTCGCAGAAGTTTTAACGACTTTATTTCTGTAAACCCCTAAAAGGTTCGAGGATGATATTAACTGGTTCGTAAAGGAGTTATTATTAGTGTCAACGTCTGCGCACATGCCCTGGCCGGGGTTCAGGTAAGCCGGAGTCCAGACTGATAACAATTATAAACGTTTTGCGACAAAACCAGTTTGGAGTGAACTAAACTACTGACCAATTACCCGTTTATCGCCACAGGAGACAGTCAATTAAGATGCACGACAGTTAAACAAATAACTTCTTATTGGTGTCTACTATTTACTTACTAACCCAGTGACTTTGTGTAAGTAACTTGTGTTCATCGGACGCACTGAATTAAGTCCCGCGCCTCGAAAACTCAAATCCCTGAAGTGATAGTAAGATAGGTACTTTATTATTGATAATGTTCCTAGACCACGAAGTAGATAACCTAGACAAATAGCTGATAAGTTACTTATATGGATAAATGAGTATGTTAGGCCTGTGGGTAGGCCTAAAACCCAAACTTTAGAAGATATACGTAATGCTGAAATGAGTTGCGAGACCGATTTTGATAAATCAATTTACCTAACTATAAATGGTGCTTTTTACAGGGGGAAATAGCTGATTGATTTTGGAAAACACGTCTGTATTATTTATTACTCTTTTAATAATAGATATTTTATAATATTTGCTCATTAGGAACAAAATATTCTGCAACGTAACTACACATTTACACATTTTTCGGTATTTCTTATTTTGGATTTGGCCTATCATGCGGTTCATGCCTACTACACTACCTACAAGACACTATAACTTATAATTAGTATAGTATATATAGACTACAGACTAAGTAGAGAGACTCGCAGCTAACCTGTATATTATCGCACATAATAGGCTAATACCCAACTATTAAACTTCATGAAAGTGGACATTATAATTTAATTAATTCTTCAAGTGAAACGTTCAAAACATTAACACTACCTATGGAAGTAATAGGTATTCGCCTGGCAACGGAAATACTAGGTTTTTTAACATAATATCCCGAATGTTATGTTAAAAAACCTAGTATTTCCGTCGCCAGTACTTACTTACTTCTTATTATTTCTTCATAAAGCTTTATGGGACTTGAAGTAATAATTGTTTTATTGCCCGCATTGTGTGGTTACTGACCGGCGCTGCGCCCATTTGAATAAGTAACAAAGGCACTACCTGATCGCTACACCATTCATCAATTGGTTATACAAAACACGTACTAAATCTTATTATAATACTAATTTCTGAAGTCCCCGTAGGAGCGTGCTTCCATCTTGGGTTTGATTCTATTTTGCAATTTATAAGTTCGTGTCCTTATTTTGTTCAACATAAAACGTCGCGTACGCTATGTCAAACTCTACTTTGTTCTTTGTCTTTCAGGAATCCTCGTTTTTCATCATTGTACATTTGTATTTGCTAAATGTTTCACCCCTTAGATCGTTTAGTATTTAGTGAGTATATAATCTAAGTTTCACCCAGACGTTCTGTGCCCTTTAGGATCTGACTATAGTTTAATATGTGTAACTTTGATTTTAGGACTTTATTACAATTTTCTGATAAATGTCTTGGTTCCGAGTATTGTCATGGTAAATCTTTAGTAACTGACTATAGGGTTCCTATTACTCCACTCCTAAAGCCCTGTTTTGAAAACTTAGCTTAAACCTATACAGGCTAGAGCTTCCCTCTGAAGGAGAACCAACCTTCGTCACTGTTAACCAACACATCAAAAGATTGTGAAACAGGCCTCTATTAATTATTGTAAACGAAACAAGCCACACGAATCAGGGGCAAAAAGTGGAGTGTAAGCTATCTGCGGTGTATTCAGTTACACGGCAGTCGCAAAACTCGCTTCTGATATGATATCGTGGAAATAGACTGACGCTGTCATACCGCACAAAATAACTTACCTACTGTATGCGGTTGGAGCAAATTTAGTAAAAGTACAGAATATGAAGAAGATTCTAGAAATAAAATTGGCCTATTGGCCTACGGAACACCCTAGTCCTAACCAACCCTTTAGTATTGACAGTCCCAAAATACTTTAGCAAGATTTTTTAAAAAGATACATATTTACTGACGGGAACGCAAAAACTTTCATCCTAATATTTCAGTGAAGAGAATGTCATTGTCTAAAACGTTATAACAGAATCTTATGTTGATGTGCATTAACTTTTAAACAACAATTAATCATCGGTTATCTTATCTCCCAGCTGGTGTAGTGGGTTGCGTATTTTAAGGTCATTCGTCAAAGGGCAGTGTGCCTCTGTGTCAATCAATGTCATGTTACTGCTACTATTTTTAGTATTCAAATGCTATATGACAGATATATTATTACAAGTTGTGGTTATAAAGTTAACATACACGCCTACACAAAAAAAATTGAAGAATTGAATGAATTGGCAATTTTGTTACTTCTTTGTTGCTTCCTTGATCCTTATATGTATATGGGATCGCACCGTTAATAAAATAAGAGGTCTGATCTTACGCTATAAAAATGCAACTTTTCGTGCTTTCGGCTTACTTATTTATCTCAAATAAAAATATTTACATACTACATAAGCAATCCAATATTCTTGGTGACTTTTCTAACGTATCAAGGAGAAAACAGATTAAAATACGTTGTGTAAATATTTTTATAAGTAAGGTCTTAGTTTTATGACAAAATTAACAGCGAGATGTAGAACTAAATATATAATTCAAAAAAGACATTAAACTTGACAAACAATAAATTAATTTATAAATCTTTATAATAACAGTAAAAGAGGTTTTAACAGCGATGGAGCATTAAAAGCAACCATCGGTTAACCACAGCCGGGAAGCGGTGTAACCGGGCCGTCGCACGGGGCTGCGGAGTGCGGTCAGTCTAGAGTCTCGCGGCCGGCGGAGCGCGTTTTTTCCCCCGTACCTGTTCCCGGCCCGCGGCTGGTTAACTTAACAAGTGCCAGGGGAGCGCAACCATCCCACGACATTTCCTTCACAACCTCGTATCTATAAAATTCTCATAAAACTACAATTTTTTTTTTATTTTATTATGACGTGGATTTTTTTAAAATGATTCAGTTATGTATTACTTATATATACTTACCTAGATAAAAATTAAGTTTTATAGTATCGAGGAAACATTGATTTTTCAGATCCGAGATTCACCCCCAGTTTCTCAAACGCAAATCAGCGCTAAAATTACTAATCAGTGATCAAATCTCGTGTCAAGTGTAATTTCAGTTGCAATATGCTCGATCAACATTTTGATTTGAACAACAGGTCAGTTGACTAACATCGTTGGTCAAACTCTTTTTTGGGTTTCCGGAAAGCGTATTAAGCCCTAATCATAGATTAAAGTAATGTCAAAGCGTGTGTCAAGTAATCAGTGATTTTTGGCGAATTAACGTTTGAGATTACTTATTTTAATAGTTATTTCAGTAATTTATAGTGTTATTGAGGTATGTAAAGTCTTTCTACTACTTTTATTTGTATGTATTTTTAACCGACTTCCAAAAATAAGGTTTTTTCATTAAACAGTAGATATTTTTGTAATATAATATGTTTTTTCAACAATCATGTCTCCGGATCTATAATAGTCGTTTCCATAAGTTTATTTACATTTTTTACAATTACAGTAAAGGTTATTTAACTTATTTTTCAGATAATATCATGTCGCTATCCGACAGCATAAGTTTTTCGAGCAGTGACGAAGAAGAACAGAGAAGGCAGCCATTTAAGGAGAGATTGAACCTCATGGAACATTAACATGACGTGGAGTTTAAAAACCGATACCATATTTCCAAGGCTGTAGTCATGTTACTGGTTGACATGATACAAATACACTTAGAACCATTAACATTAAGAAACAAGTCACTAAGCGCAATGGAGCAAGTGCTACTGACTATAAGTTTTTATGCCACTGGGGCATTCCAAATAACAGTGGCAGACCATATTAGAATCTACGGCATGCCGGATTATAAAAAGAGTATCTGCAGCCATTGCAGAACTAAGCTACCAATTTATAAGGATGCCCAGGACTGCAGAGGAGTGGAAGCTGGTCAAAAATAATTTTTATTTAATATATTTTTTTCATTTCCTGGTGTCATTGGAGCCGTGGACTGCACACATATCAAAATTCAGTTTCCTGGGGGTCCACGAACAGAGCTCTATAGAAACAGAAATGGTTACTTTTCGATGAATGTACAAGCTATATGTGATGCATATTTAAAAATATTAGACATTATAAGTCGACGGCCTGGATCAGTATACGACACAACTATAATAAATGATTCCCATATTCGGGCCGATTTTGAAAGAGGTGTTTATGGTACTGACTACCTATTGGGGGACAGTGGTTACCCATGCCGGCAATATTTGCTAACACCTATCCTACGTCTACCTTCTACGCCTAGCGAGGTAGCATATAATGAAGCACATACAAGGACCAGAAATACTGTAGAGATATGCTTTGGGGTATTAAAAAGATGATTTCCTTGTTTATCTTTGGGACTTCGTGTGAAACTTGAAATGGCTATGAACATCATTGTTGCTTGTGGTGTTTTACATAACGTAGCACTAATTAATAATACATGATAGCTGTCTGCTTGAGTTTTTATTATTTTTTTCGAAATAGCAGTAGACAATTTACGTTCTGTCCAAACTTTTCAACAAAATATTAGACGGTAAAACGAACGACGTACAATGTATGACCATATCAAAAAACATACTTATAAAAATTTACTAATCACTGATCATCTTGACATGACATGTTAAGATGATCAGTGATTAGTAAATTTTTCACTAATTAGCGTTTCAGAAACGCAAGTTGATTTGACAGCGATGTTAACTTAAATGCTATGTTAGTTGATCATAGATTTGATCAGTCTTCGAGAAACCGGGGGTCAGTTTTTTTAGATACGAGGTTGAGAAGGTAAAGCGACGATTTGTCATCTTATTGTTATTTTATTTCAATTTAACAGAAAAACAAAGAACGGTTATTACCTTACCCCTATTACTATTTTAGTAATAGGGGTAAGGTAATAACCGTTGTAGGATAATATCAATATTAGCAAAAAACGGATGATTTCAAAAGCGGGGGTTTATTTCAGAGTTTCACGCAGATGAAATAGCACGCATATTCACGCAGATAAAAAAAATCCAGTGATATAATATATTGCTGGAATTTTTTTAAATTTCGCGATACATGATGATTTACTTGTTGAAGTCCGACTTCAAACTTTTTTATTGTATGGTATACGTTATCTAGTTTATTGTAGATCAGAGGATGGTGTCGAACCTCTGCCCGGTAACCAGAGCATCGGGTATTAGTTTCGCGAAACCGCATGGGGTCATTCGCTTGCAGCGCCCGTTATCGCAGGACGTGCGACCGCCGCGCCGCCGCCGCCTGCGGATGTCCCGCGCAACACCGCAATTCTTTTTTTTTTAACTATTTCGCAACACCGAATTACATTTTTTTTATCTTTATTAAGGACTTGGTTCATAAAGAGAACCATGTCGTACTCATAGCGCTACATTTATTCCTTATATATTTGGGTCCTTAAATATTATGTCAATCCCATGGTACATTAATTTACACGACATCGTCGTGATTAGCAGAACTCAATCGCTGGAATATTTGCTAAAAATATGGAATGGTACCTACTTAAATAAATCACATTTATTTAATGTAATGATTTTGGCAGTCTGTATGTTTGTTCCATCACTTCTTCACTGATCTGAAAATGAAAGATTTATCAATAGATTCGCAATAATAGGGTGTAGTAAGTATATAATATTATGTAATATAATATATATAGCAATAACCGCCCGGGTAACATAAACTATGTAACTAACGTAGTTTTTATAAACTTTTATGTTATTTACTTTAAATAAAATAAATAACTAGATATTGTCGGTATTTGCGTGAGCGTCCGTAGCCCAGTGGGTAGACTGTTTATTAGCACTTGAAAGGGCCCAGATTCAAGATGTTATATTTATCGATTACGAAGTTCGAAAACATAATGTATGGGAATTGACATAAGGTGCGCTAAGTACGAATTCATTTGTCATTTAGCGAACCTTATGTCTGGTTCGATTCTCAGGTTGTGGCATGTCGTCAACGAGACTTTTTCAGATCTCATGCATACATTTTCGCTCGCGACGGACGCTCTAACGATGAAGAAAACTATCATGAGGAAACCCGCGCATGGTTGGCCTTAGACGTATTCACCAGTCATTCCTCTGGACTAGACCGACTATGTTGTGAAAATATCGTATGTGCTTGGCAACCATGCGACAATTAAATCCGTCTGTACAAGTCACTACAGTATCTAAAGAGTGGTTACTTTGCAGTATAAATCATCCAATAACGGATACAAAGCCCTACTTTTACTTTTTTTAATTTGCGTAGGTAATTTAAAAGTCGTAAGATACAACGGAACAGAAAACTTTTCATTCAGCAATGCAAAATATTCAGTAACAGTGTTATTGCTATAATTTTTTTAAATGAGTATTATTACGAGGGCGTAAATACACAATTGTATACGGCACCGCTATCAATCTGACCGCTAATTATAGGTTATCTTTTTATGTTCAACAAATTGCTGCGTTTTGTTTGAGGATCATATTTTATTGCGTTCAATTATACACAACGAGAGTTTTACAACATTCTGTAACTTGCAAACTGTAGGTAAATAATAAAACTACTTATACATATATATAGATACTTTAGAGATATTGGCCTTAAAGTACATTAGGAGTTAGAACTATTATCGCACTAACGCTCGAAATGACAGTAGGTGATGTATGTATTCAGTATTCACAATATTTACGTAACTATGTTTATTGTTTATTATAGTTAATTAGCTAGATTAATACGCCACCGTAAATTGCAAGTCACAAGAGGCATACTTGAGAATACTTATTCGCTATAGGTATAATAATATGTATTAAAATACCCATTAAGATATTTTAATACTTATTTAATGTTAGGTGTTTTCCCGTGTGCTAACTCGTACCTTGTGCGAGTTTTTTGTCCACTTCTTACCGCAAGGAAGTTAACTAAATTTTGTATGATATCGAATTAGTTAACAATACAATCCAATTATCGATGCTATACACATTTAGTCAGCTTCTTTACGACAAATAGTGATAAAACTCGCACTCAGCATCGATATTATATTCTTTAGGTATAATGATCATTGATCACTCTCATAGAAACTCCGAGGTGAAATCATTGAAGGGGAATACGCTACGCCTGGGGAGCAGGCTCAAAATCAAAATCCAAAATAGCTTGTGGGAATACAAGTGGAAGCCCCAAAGGGAGATCTCCGACCGAGCGAGATTAGGCCGAAGCCAACTACAGTTGGCTTCGGCCTAATCTCGCTTTTTTGTAACACTGTAGTTTTCAGATGTATTTATAGCGCCGGACTTCGATAGCACGATGCAGGATTGTGGCGCTAGTTGTACCGCCACAAGCTCTTTAATTTCTCCCACTAAACAAATTTGATTTTTATTGCACTATACTTTTCACGATCTTTACCTATTTCATATTTCACTTTACAATTCTTGCTAATCTCTCACCTCGTACAACATGTAACTGCTAGACAAATAGTTGCGGACCCCTAGCCGGGAGTGACTCGTTTTTTTCGTTAACACCTTTTGTTGGTATAATTCGGCCACGGGAGCGAGAAAAAAGTACTACACATTACTTTTGACAGGGGATATTTAATGAAGTTATCGGTTTTTTCCTCGACTCGTGGGTTTCCCACGGCGTCGCCATTGTGGGACCACGTCCCGGGCTGGCCCAATCAATTATGTTGTATGTGATAATTATGTTCTTGTGTGACGGTCGTATTTGTCCGGTCAACACACATTATCCACTAGTTACACGCTAGTTAGTGATGGGAGAGGTTTAACGGTGTAAAAGTACGAGATTTAACAAGTGTGTTTAGTTTTTATGTCACGTGATTGTTATTTAAAAATTGATAACAATAATTTATTATGTACGTGAATCTGTAATGCCAATTGCCAGCTATGTATATAAAAATGAATTGCGTTCGTTAGTCTCGTTAAAACTCGAGAACAATAGTACGTAAGTCAAACAGTCGAGTAGGTACAAAAATATTTAAATGGATTATTAAAGATAGAAGCTCTCCTTTTCTCAGGTTTACTCCCACTGCTTGAGCGCCACATATATAAGCGCCACGAATACTAAAACGGAACGGTCTCACCGTTCCGTTTTAGTATTCGGCCGAAAGACTTCAATTTTAAAAGCTTTTATTCAACTTGCCTTGTTAGTATGTTATGGGACAAATCTTGCAAGTTAAGTTAGGACCACTTCCTGCCGTAAGGTTAGGTTAAATTTGGTTTACTAACGTAACTTCTGTGACAATGCAATTATATGATACTACTAGCTGACCCGTGCTCACTTCGTTGAGCATAGAAACCGTTTAAACCTTCCCTAGACTTTCACGAATATTTCAAGACCAAAAATAGCCGAATCGGTTCAGCTGTTCTCGAATTTTAGCGAGACTAACGATCAGCAATTCATTTTTACCCGACTTCGGCGAAGCTAAAAGGAAGGGTAATGATTTTGGCAATCTATGTATGTATGTATGTATGTATGTATGTATGTATGTATGTATGTATGTATGTATGTTCCCTCGTAGCGGCTAAACTACTGGTCCGATTTTGATGAATGAGGTGTTAATTGATTTGTATTAATGCCGCAAGTAACATAGGCTATATAATTTTTTTTTTAATTTTGGACTTTGAAAATTATACCTCAAAAACTATCTCCAAAAAAAATTTAATTAAGATATTTGTCTCGTGTTTGGTATCAAAAGATAGGTCTTGGCAAGCACTTTACGAATATGTATTTATATTTTTAATTTATTATGTATTATATTTTATTGTTGAATTGAAAATAAAGGTTTAGAATGCGGTCGTACAAGTAGTATCTAGGAGTTGATACTTTCTATGTAATGGACAATTAAATAAAAATATAATAATTATTATATTTGATGTGGAAACAGAAAAATATTAAATAAAAAAAAAGATTAAAAAACTATAACCCGACTTCGCAAAAAATGGGTCTAAAAAGTCTGAAACAAGAAAATAATTCAATTTGAAATCCAGAAATGCATACCTATGCATTTCTGGATTTCAAATTGAATTATTACCCGCAAATAAAATCTAAGCATTAGTTCACACCGAAATACGGTAGAAAAAAAAGTCAAGGCTCGATGCCAATACTCAATAGCGGGTGCGACCACGGCGCTACCTTGACCATTTTTGTACCTATGCATTTCTGGATTTCAAATTGAATTATTTTCTTGTTTCAGAATTTTTAGACCCATTTTTTGCGAAGTCGGGTTATAGTTTTTTAATCTTTTTTTTATATATTACGCCGCCCGACCCCCGGCCGGCCGCGGGTCGGTACCGCCGCGGCTCAAACAACTTCGACCCTGCATTTTAAATTTGTAATTTCTTCGGTAATATTCGCTTAAATTACATGCTGTAAAAAGCATATTGATCTATAATAAATGCACAATTTATTTAAGGTACTTAAATGGATAAGGATTAATGCTGTATTGTTTAAAATCACATTTTTTAGTAAAGGACTAGCTGTGCCCGCGACTCCGTTCGCGTGGTGTTTGTTTGACTTAAACCGTTTATGCAGCGCATGTAACGAAAGTCCCCAAATGTAAATTGTTTGTTTGTTTAAACGCGCTAATGTCCCGTATATGACGCCCAACGCCGCGACGACCGACGCCGCTACGCCCGACGCCGCAACGCCCAACGTCGTGGAGCCGACGCCCGACGTCGCGACGCCGACGCCGCGACGCCTAACGTCGCGACGCCGACGCCCGACGCCGCGACGCCGCGACGCTGCGACGCCCGACGCCGCGGTGCCCGCCGCCGCGACGCCCGACGCCGCGGTGCCCGCTGCCGCGACGCCCGACGCCGCGGTGCCCGCCGCCGCGACCCCCGACGCCGCGATGCCCGACTCTGCGACGCCCAACGTCGCGACGACGACGCCCGACGGCGCGACGCCCGACGCAGTGACGCCCAACGTCGCGACGCCAACGCCTGACGCCGCGACACCCAACGTCGCGACGCCGACGCCCAACGCCGCGACGCCGACGCCCGACGTCGCAACTCTGAAGGACACCGCGACGCCCAACGTCGCGACGCCGACGCCCGATGCCCGACGCCGCGACGCCGACGCCAAACGTCGTGACGCCCGACGCCGCGACGCCTGACGCCGCGACGCTTACGCCCGACGCCGCGACGCCTGCCGTTGCAACGCCGACGCCCGACGTCGCGACGCTGACGGACGCCGCGACGCCCGACGTCACGACGCTGACGGACGCCGCGACGCCCAACGTCGCGATGCCGACGCCCGATGCCCGACGCCGCGACGCCCAACGTCGCGACGCCAACGCCCAACGCCGCGACGCCCAACGCCGCGACGCCCAACGCCGTGACGCCCAACGCCGCGACGCCGACGCCCGACGTCGCGACGCTGACGGACGCCGCGACGCCCGACGCCGCGACACCCGACGCCGCGACGCCCAACGTCGCGACGCCCGACGCCGCGACGCCCGACGCCCTACGGCGCGACGCCTAACGTTGCGACGCCGACGCCCGACGCCGACTTTCAATCAGACGCTGCGCTGCTTGCGCCGACCGCCAAATTTTTCGGCGTCGGCGGTCTACTCTCGGTACACAATTCCAACTCGCACTTGCCCGGTTTTTTATTTATTAATTACCATATTATGCTTGCAGTATAAACGATGTCGAAATTTCCAAACGTATATCTTCAAAGACTAAGTAGTAGTGGTATTACATTAATATTTAAAATCGGTTCATAAACAACGAAGATATCCACGAACAAACATAAAAAAAACATATATTTACGAATTGAGAAACCACCTCCTATTTTGGAAGTCGGTTAAAAATATTATGTTGGTTATTTCATGTTACAATCTACCTTTGTGCCAAGTTTAATTTATGTACGTTGAGTAGTTTGGCTGAAATACCGTCAAATAGGTAGTTACAATTTTTTGAAGATCCCACAGGAACCCTTTCGTTTTTCAGGATAATAATTTCCAATAATGCTCTTCAGGTCATAAGCTACCTGCCTGCCAAATTTCATTTAAATACGTTGAGTAGTTTGGTTGAAATACCGTCAAGTACCTACTTGACGGTATTTCAGCCAAACTACTCAACGTATTTAAATTAAATTTTTTGGAAATCCCACGGGAACCCTTTCGTTTTTCGGGATAATAATTTTCTATAATGCTCTTCAAGTCATAAGCTACCTGCCTGCCAAATTTCATTTAAATACGTTGAGTAGTTTGGCTAAAATACCGTCAAACAGGTAGCTACAATTTTTTGAAGATCCCACGGGAACCCTTTCGTTTTTCGGGATAATAATTTTTAGTAATGCTCTTCAGATCATAAGCTACCTGCCTGCCAAATTTCATTTAAATATGTTGAGTAGTTTGGCTGAAATACCTTCAAATAGGTAACTACAATTTTTTGAAGATCCCACGGGAACTCTTTCGTTTTTCCGGATAATAATTTTCAATAATGCTCTTCAGATTATAAGCTACCTGCCTGCCAAATTTTAATTTAAATACGTTGAGTAGTTTGGCTGAAATACCGTCAAATAGGTAGCTACAATTTTTTAAAGATCCCACGGGAACCCTCACGTTTTTCGGGATAACAATTTCCAATAATGCTCTTCAGATTATAAGCTACCTGCCTGCCAAATTTTAATTTAAATACGTTGAGTAGTTTGGCTGAAATACCGTCAAATAGGTAGCTACAATTTTTTAAAGATCCCAAGGGAACCCTCACGTTTTTCGGGATAACAATTTCCAATAATGCTCTTCAGGTCATAAGCTACCTGCCTGCCAAATTTCATTTAAATACGTTGAGTAGTTTGGCTGAAATACCGTCAAATAGGTAGCTACAATTTTTTGAAGATCCCACGGGAACCCTTACGTTTTTCGGGATAACAATTTTCAATAATGCTCTTCAAGTCATAAACTACCTGCCTGCCGAATTTCATTTAAATACGTTGAGTCGTTTGGCTGAAATACCGTCAAATAGGTAGCTACAATTTTTTGAAGATCCCACGGGAACCCTTACGTTTTTCGGGATAACAATTTCCAATAATGCTCTTCAGGTCATAAGCTACCTGCCTGCTGAATTTCATTTAAATACGTTGAGTAATTTGGCTGAAATACCGTCAAATAGGTAGCTACAATTTTTTGAAGATCCCACGGGAACCCTTTCGTTTTTCGGGATAATAATTTCCAATAATGCTCTTCAAGTCGTAAGCTACCTGCCTGCCAAATTTCATTTCATTCCATACAGTGGTTTTAGCGTGATGCGACGACAAACATTCCCATATGGACAGACAGACAGACAGACAGACAGACAGACAGACAGACAGATAGACAGACAGACAGACATTTTTTTCAAAAATGTTATTTTTAGGTTCTGTGGCTTATATAGACCCCCTTTTTTTAATTTTCACTTAAATATTCTTAATGTACAGACATGACCCCTCTACAGATTTATTATATGTATAGATAGCTGACCCGTGCCCACTTCGTTGAGCATATAAACCGTTTCGCCGAATCGGTTCAGTCGTTCTTGGGTTATGCTAACCAACATATTTTGCGATCAATTTTTATATTATAGAAGATGTAAGGTTTACTTCGACAGTTCGATTGGTAATTGTTCTATTGGTACCCCAGAATACGTGTTTCATGAATCGTTCGAACTTTTCGGTAGTAGAACGGACAACTTCATACATACGGTGGCGGCTGGTAGGTTATCAAATTGGTGGTGCACTTTTCTTACTTAGCTTTAAAAAAACTTAGCGTTAAAAAAACGCTATGGGAAACTTCAAAGACATAAAGTGATTTTCTTGTAAATATTGTTGTTGTTTATTGAAATATTAATATTTTAATTACCTAAGTATAATATTATGTACTAGCTGTGCCCGCGACTTCGTACGCGTGGAAAAGTGATTTAGGGCACTTTAGTATTTTTAAATATATTTTTAGTTTATTGGCGCAACCGCTGAGAACTTTCGCTAATAGGTACTTCCCAGTGCATCCCAGTGTTGATCCCGATCCAGCAAGACACGTACCCGGCAAGCCTCTTGGTATGCAGGGTATAATAATAATATATTACTATCCTTTCGGAGCTCGGCAAAAGAAGTAGGCCTTCGAACAATATGTAGAAGTCAGCAAAGGTATTCGAAGTTAGGATAATATTATTCGAATGCACCGTATAGACCCAGACAATTTTTCACGTTAATTTAGTAAAGTATTTAACTTCGATGTCCGTCTGTCTGTCTGGGTGTCAAAACTTTAACACGTGTAGGTATCAAGCTAAAAATCATATTAAAAACTCAGCTCTACTGTCCCTTCTGGCTGTGAAAAGAAACAGGCATCTTGGCCACATCTACCCAAAGATTCAGCCGTTTATATCGCTAATTTTCGCAATTTTCGACACGCCAAAGGGAACCAAAACCTAAAGGGTACTTCCCGGGAATAGAAATTTGATATGAAGCAACATCTTAATGCACTATTAAAATGTTGCTTCATATCAAATTTAAACGACATAGGATAAATTGCGAAACCATAAAAATATTTTCAATTTTTTCAACTTATTACCGTTTTTGTCATTAATGTTTTGAAGTATTATTAAATTTAAACTTATATTGCAATTACTAAGGTCTTTAAACTTCGGTTAGACATGGGCGCAGCGGCACGCCCCGCCGAGGATCCAGCAGGCTTACTCTCGACACAACTGAGAATCGAATCAGTTCGATCTTAACGGTTTTTGGTGTTTTATTTGGTAGATTACTTTGAAATTAATTAGGTTAAAGAAAACCGTTAGAACGTAACTTTTTGTACACCAGACCATATCAATCGACAGAGAATAAAAATAAACAAACGTCAATTCGAATCAGTTTGGAGAGTTAGGCCCCAGCTCGGCGCGCCGCGCCGATCGGCTTTAGTAGCGTTTTTTATAACCTACCCTAAGATTAAAAATAATAATAATATAAATAAATGAAATTTTGTTTTAAACAAAATATAAAATAAAAAAAGAATAAATTTGAATGCTTGAAGCAGCGCGGTTCCCGCCGCGCTTCATACAAACGTCCAGTATTTTTTTTATTGTCATACTAGCTGACGTTTAAACCTTTCCTGGACATCCACGAATATTTCATGACTAAAAATAGCAGAATCGTTCCAGCCGTTCTCGAGTGTTAGCGAGACTAACGAACAGCTTTTTTATATATAAGACTATAGCTGACCCTTGCCCACTTCGTTGACCATACAAACCGTTTAAACCTTCCCTGGACTTCCACGAATATTTCAAGACTAAAAGTAGCTGAATCGGTTCAGCCGTAATCGAGTTTTAGCGAGAGCGAACAGCAATTCATTTTTATATATAATATAAATATAAAATATTTTTAGTTTATGAACACTGTCGTTTGGATATTTAAAATCACTAATTTATAGTAGTTAATGCTTCTTTATACACGGTATTAGACGTGCATAAGCAAAAGAAGTAGGCCGATGGAGTAATGATAATAATTTATTGTCAAATAATGGCCGTTTTTTTCTATGAAAATGCTAACGATTCCTATTACTACCAGCTCGAAAAATGACCGTGTATTATTAACCGACTTCAAAAAAAGGAGGAGGTTCTCAATTCGTCTGTATGTATAATATTTTTTTTCTTTTATGCGAACGGGACTACTTGATAGTACACTCATATACGCGACGAAGATCTCTGTACTGAGATTTGTATGGACTTTACGCCGCAGCGACTGCAGACGATGATCGTTTTCACACCGACGCTGCGCTGCTGGCGCCGAGCGCCAAATTTTTTAAAAGTCTACTCTCGGTGCGCAATTCCAACTCGGACTTGCCCGGTTTTTATTTATTAATTACCTACGCTAACAAACATGTAGCCTACTTTGGGACTTTACGGTTAAAGTACTAACTTGCTTTAGACGACAAAATAACAAAAGTCCAAAAGAAAGAAAAAACCCAAGCCGTACCTAGCATAAAAACTAATAAATAAAAATATCATGAAAAACATAAAATCTTACTTATATTGACATAACTTTTCTAATTTAAATGTACCTATGACATCTCATTCATATCTTGAAAAAAAACTATCCTACGCCTATACTTTATTAATCGTATTTGCAAAACCTAAGTATAATAATAAATTACTTCGCACAAATTAATAATTATTTTCACTTGTACTGGAAAATAAGTATTACTTTGTGCGAAGTAAATTTAATTGTTCCTTTTAGTTTACCTTTTGAAGTCGTTTTTTTTTTGTTTAAAATTATTTAATTTTCAGATTTTTAGTGATGGGTATAGACTGAGTAGGGATAATTCTCGAATGATCAGACGACGATTATTTGAGGACGGAAAATGAAAAACAAAAACGATTAGATAAAAAAAAATAGTAGAAAGAGAAAAAGTCTACCGTAAGCCAGAGCAGCGCGAAATTTTTCAACACATATATATATATATATAGCTTACTGAAACGTGAAATTTTTTGATATTATAGATCCAGGATATGGTGCAAAACCTAACTGTTTGGTAATATATGCTTAGACTACTTCAGAAAAAATCAAAATCAATTCACATAAATTTTGAGGATTTCCCTCGATTCCTCACGGATCCCATCATCAGGTCACCATTTGGTGACAATGGGATCAAATTTAAATTATACCCTACACAACATTAAGAAAAATTAAAATCGTTTCAGAAACGATGAAGATATCCGCGAAGAAACAAAAAAAAAACAAACATATATTTACGAATTGAGAAACCTCCTCCTTTTTTGTAAGTCAGTTAAAAATATTATGTTGGTTATTTCATGTTACAATCTACCTTTGTGCCAAGTTTCATTTAAATACGTTGAGTAGTTTGGCTAAAATAAGGTCAAATATGTAGCTACAATTTTTTGAAGATCCCACGGGAACCCTTTCGTTTTTCGGGATAACAATTTCCAATAATGCTCTTCAGGTCATAAGCTACCTGCCTGCCGAATTTCATTTAAATACGTTGAGTAGTTTGGCTGAAATACCGTCAAATAGGTAGCTACAATTTTTTGAAGATCCCACGGGAACCCTGTCGTTTTTCGGGATAACAATTTTCAATAATGCTCTTCAAGTCATAAGCTACCTGCCTGCCGAATTTCATTTAAAAACGTTGAGTAGTTTGGCTGAAATACCGTCAAATAGGTAGCTACAATTTTTTGAAGATCCCACGGGAACCCTTTCGTTTTTCGGGATAACAATTTCCAATAATGCTCTTCAGGTCATAAGCTACCTGCCTGCCGAATTTCATTTAAATACGTTGAGTAGTTTGGCTGAAATACCGTCAAATAGGTAGCTACAATTTTTTGAAGATCCCACGGGAACCCTGTCGTTTTTCGGGATAACAATTTTCAATAATGCTCTTCAAGTCATAAGCTACCTGCCTGCCGAATTTCATTTAAAAACGTTGAGTAGTTTGGCTGAAATACCGTCAAATAGGTAGCTACAATTTTTTGAAGACCCCACAGGAACCCTGTCGTTTTTCGAGATAACAATTTTCAATAATGCTCTTCAAGTCATAAGCTACCTGCC
Source organism: Celastrina argiolus (assembly GCA_905187575.2). Classification (NCBI taxonomy): domain Eukaryota; kingdom Metazoa; phylum Arthropoda; class Insecta; order Lepidoptera; family Lycaenidae; genus Celastrina; species Celastrina argiolus. Next base: position 1,260,552 of record LR994585.1, read on the forward strand.
TGCCGAATTTCATTTACATACGTTGAGTAGTTTGGCTGAAATACCGTCAAATAGGTAGCTACAATTTTTTGAAGATCCCACGGGAACCCTTTCGTTTTTCGGGATAACAATTTCCAATAATGCTCTTCAGATTATAAGCTACCTGCCTGCCAAATTACATTTAAATACGTTGAGTAGTTATGGCTGAAATACCGTCAAATAGGTAGCTACAATTTTTTGAAGATCCTACGGGAACCCTTTCGTATTTCGGGATAACAATTTCCAATAAAGCTCTTCAGATCATAAGCTACCTGCCTGCCAAATTTCATTTAAATACGTTGAGTAGTTTGGCTGAAATACCGTCAAATAGGTAGCTACAATTTTTTGAAGATCCCACGGGAACCCTTTCGTTTTTCGGAATAATAATTTCCAATAATGCTCTTCAGGTCGTAAGCTACCTGCCTGCCAAATTTCATTTCATTCCATACAGTGGTTTTAGCGTGATGCGACGACAAACATTCCCATATGGACAGACAGACAGACAGACAGACAGACAGACAGACAGACAGACAGACAGACAGACAGACAGACAGACATTTTTTTCAAAAATGCTATTTTTAGGTTCTGTGGCTTATATAGACCCCTTTTTTTAATTTTCACTTAAATATTCTTAATGTACAGACATGACCCCTCTACAGATTTATTATATGTATAGATAAAGCTGGTCTCAAGATGGTGTCGGAACTCGGAAGGACATAGGAACTCTTAACTAAACAAAATAAATCCACCTAATTTCGACTCGTTTGAATAGTCTTGACAAAAACTCTTATGCTACATGACAACATCAGCACGGGACTCAAGATGGCGTCGGAAGGTGGCCATAGGAACTCCTTAACTAAACAAGATAAAATCGTCGAGTTTGGACTCATTTGAATAGTCTTGACAATCAATCGGAGCATTTAAATAAAATCTTGTTTTTAATTAATATTTATAATGTTTCTGTTCACATTTGTTTTGTCACTTTTCAGATGAGAAAATGTATTTCTTTTATTTTCCAGGATGGGGAGCGTGGGCATGTGGGCGCGCGCGTGCGTGGGCCTCGTGCTGGTGATGTCCATCAACACGCACGGTCGCCGCGACTTCGAGCGGCGCGACTCAGACATCTCGCTGTGGATCGACGAGCGACAAGTGCGCATGTTCAGCGGTAACACTCATCGGTTTTATTCATCACAGATAAATATTATAAAGCGGAATAGTTTGTTTGCATAAACGCGCTAAACTCAGGAATTACTGGTCCGATTTGAAAAAATGCCAGTCGCATTGCCAGTATTAGGGTGATAACATTTTCTAGTACTAGGTCGTGTCTCTGTTATACAGGCTGACTGGTGAGACATGTGCAATACTTATGGAGAGTACTCGGTACTCGATTCCCATCTATATCTTCTATACTTATAATAAAACTGTAGAGAGGTCAATTCTGTACATTGAATATTTTTTCAAAATACATATTGGAGGATGATTGGCGATCGATACTGATGCCAAAAATGCAATTAGTAAAATTTTTGTCTGTCTGTCTGTCTGTCTGTCTGTCTGTCTGTATGTGCGCGATAGGAACAAAAACTACTGAAGGGATTTTAACCAAACTTGGTACGATTGTAGCCCATATTCCTGGGCAGGTTATAGGCTATATAACATAACGCTACGATACATAGGAGCCGAGCAGTGACGATAAATTGGAAGCGCGCGCGGGCTGCGGACGAACGGTTCATGCGGGGGGCGCGGGGGGATCGCTTACACAGTGACGCGAAGCAATAGAATGTGGCACTAAAGTAGATTAGAACTTGAAATAAGTACCTACCTAACTAACAGATTTTTTTTTCTGAGATGAGTGTTTCCACAGTGTCATAATAATATAAAAATTGTATTTTTGAACTTGCTTCACAAATTGAAATAAATTATCATTTATTGTATAAATCAACTTAATTAACTGTATTATTAAAAGAAAGCCTTTCGCGATAATCTAAAAAAACGGGCAATTAAGCGGTTTTTGGTAAACTATTTATACCATCACGGTATTAATCCTTATCATTTTTAATACGTTAGTTGGCTTAAGAATTTCATGAAGACTATATTTGCCCTTTATACCTAGCAAGTATAATTAATAGTTTAGGAGATAATATAGCAAAATTAAAATCGATTCGCCGTGATTCGACCGCCGCATCGCGGCGCCGCGCGATACAGGCTGATGCGTGACGTCTCACATCCGAGTCGGGGTGTAGTGTAGATATCAGATGCTGGTAGGTAGGAATTTTGGCGAAGGTCAACCAAAGGAACTCCACCCCACTGCTGGGTAAAAAATACTATTAAAATGTGCTAACAGGCAGTACCGGTAGTAGTATGAATTTAACCACGCACAGCCGCTAACTGTGCCCCCAGTAATAATCGTGTTAAAAGTACGGCGTATGGCGTATAGATGTCGCTTTGATTTGAAGATATATGACAATAAAAAAAATACTGGACGTTTGTATGAAGCGCGGCGGGACCATGCTGCTTCAAACATTCAAATTTATTCTTTTTTTATTTTATATTTTGTTTAAAACAAAATTTCATTTATTTATATTATTATTATTAATCTTAGGGTAGGTTATAAAAAACGCTACTAAAGCCGATCGGCGCGGCGCGCCGAGCTGGGGCCTAACTCTCCAAACTGATTCGATTTTAATTCGGATTCGATCGTGCCGCATACTCCCGAAGAAATTGACGTTTGTTTATTTTTATTCTCTGTCGATTGATATGGTCTGGTGTACAAAAAGTTACGTTCTAACGGTTTTCTTTAACCTAATTAATTTCAAAGTAATCTACCAAATAAAACACCAAAAACCGTTAAGATCGAACTGATTCGATTCTCAGTTGTGTCGAGAGTAAGCCTGCTGGATCCTCGGCGGGGCGTGCCGCTGCGCCCATGTCTAACCGAGAGTTCCGTTTTAAAGACCTTAGTAATTGCAATATAAGTTTAAATTTAATAATACTTCAAAACATTAATGACAAAAACGGTAATAAGTTGAAAAAATTGAAAATATTTTTATGGTTTCGCAATTTATCCTATGTCGTTTAAATTTGATATGAAGCAACATTTTAATAGTGCATTAAGATGTTGCTTCATATCAAATTTCTATTCCCGGGAAGTACCCTTTAGGTTTTGGTTCCCTTTGGCGTGTCGAAAATTGCGAAAATTAGCGATATAAACGGCTGAATCTTTGGGTAGATGTGGCCAAGATGCCTGTTTCTTTTCACAGCCAGAAGGGACAGTAGAGCTGAGTTTTTAATATGATTTTTAGCTTGATACCTACACGTGTTAAAGTTTTGACACCCAGACAGACAGACGGACATCGAAGTTAAATACTTTACTAAATTAACGTGAAAAATTGTCTGGGTCTATACGGTGCATTCGAATAATATTATCCTAACTTCGAATACCTTTGCTGACTTCTACATATTGTTCGAAGGCCTACTTCTTTTGCCGAGCTCCGAAAGGATAGTAATATATTATTATTATACCCTGCATACCAAGAGGTTTGCCGGGTACGTGTCTTGCTGGATCGGGATCAACACTGGGATGCACTGGGAAGTACCTATTAGCGAAAGTTCTCAGCGGTTGCGCCAATAAACTAAAAATATATTTAAAAATACTAAAGTGCCCTAAATCACTTTTCCACGCGTACGAAGTCGCGGGCACAGCTAGTTATAAATATGTAATAAAATTAGGTAGGTACTTAATTTTTTACCAAATTTTCCATTAAATAAATGAATCATGGATACAATGAAAATTACGCGGCTATGCAAGTAGGCATACCTATGCAGCCGGCGCGGCACCCCGGCGGCGGCGTGCGACATCAACGTAGGTAGTACGGGCGCGATCCTACCGGCGGTGTCCATGGGTTGGGTAAAGAATTATTCAAGTTTATACATTTACTCAGTGATTAATTGATTTTTTTTTTCATCTCACATAATTGCCAAATATCACGTCCTCAAGTATAGCTCATGTCTCACCAGTCACACTGTATATCTACTTTAGATGCGATTACTCAATTTCCAGGTATATCCATGCAGGTGTTCGCCATAGTGAACGGCAACATATCCCCGTACGTACTCGACCCGCACTTCTCCAACAAGCTGCCCGTGATCCCATCAGAAGTGGGATACGTCAACTTCACGTGGCGGTCGCGCAAGAGATACTACTACAACTTCGATATACTGACGTCTTCCGATCCCAAAGTGCTGCAGCCGCCCGTGCTCTCCATTAAGACGCAGGGCAGGGTGCCGAAAACCCCTAAAGGTATATAAAAAAATATATAACTTTAACTAGTTGTCCCGACGAACTTCATGCAGCCTTACTTTTTTTTTATTATTGACAGCAGCGCCACTTAGTGCATTAATTGGACCCGCCAATTAATGCACTAAAACCTCGAAAAAAAATAAAAATATTTTATAATCTTTCCTATGCCCAAAAAAGTGCTTTTATAATTTAAGTAAGATAATAATTATGTAGGTAGACAATTATTTATTTTTATCAACGCCATCTGTTGGCGATTTGTCACAATGAATTTTAAAAAAGTTTTTTTGAAAGTAAAGTATGGACATGGATACATGAGTATGGATAAGAAGATAGATTATTATTTCCAAAGTGCAACATACTTTTTGCGTTGAGTTACACCATTGCCACCACACTACCACTCCACATTTTTTATAAACTAATTTTATCTAAAAGTTTACTTATTGTACCGATTTTTCAATCGTCAGATAACTTTTATCTAAGGAATAAATATGTGACTTTGACAGATTTTGTATGGAACAAATGTCAAAGTCACATGTTTATTCAACTGATAAAAGTTATCTGACGATTAAAAAATCGGCCCTTAGTGTTCATTAAAATACATGTCTACTCAACGATTTTACATTACTTCTTTCGCATATTAAAATAATACACTATTGACTAACCGTGATACAAAAAATCCATATCATGTTTATCAAATGTAACAAGCTTTATCGTCGTGAGTGGGTGACTAATATGAGCCTGGGGAAATGGATTTGTAGTTTTGATATTAATATCAAATTATATTAATACCATATAATATGATAAACGCTTGGTAATAATTTACTATCTACACTGACCAAAGTTTAGTATTGAAACTCAAAACCTACTAAACTTTACACAGTATTGAAATTCAATACTATTGAAATATTGAAATATTTATTTGCATATTGACATTTGACAAAATGCAAAATCTACCCTTACGGGTGTACATGCAGTGCGTTTATAACTAAATAACAAAAAAATTTATACTATAACTAATAAGACCAAACACAACTAAATATAATTATTTTCTTTAGAATCTAAAACTAAACTTTGGTCAGTGTTTTTTTTCAATAATTGAATTAGTCATTTACTGTGGCAACAACTAGTGTGCTAAAGGTATCCAGAAACAACGGTTACCGTTGTTTACCCTTCTTCAGATCAACCTTTCCCCCTACACTTAAAAATTACAAAAATTACATAAAGAAGTAATTAAGGCAAAATAAGTAATAGGACATCCATACCATCCTGCTTTTAAAAAGCGCTAGTATTAATAAACGTAAATGGTAGTAATCTAAATATTTCTTTGGATTTCGAGGCTGGGTTGTCAGTACCTCCACCTATTGTCCTTAACTGTCTGCTTCAATTCTTTTAATAACACTTTACAGGATTGAATTACATGGTAGGATGTAGCCTATAATATATTTGTACTATGGAATGCACATCTGCATAATGTATGTTTAGTGCCTGTTCCCTCTCTCGTTTTTCGTATCCATGAAAGAGAAGGAGTGTAATTTAGACATTCGATTAACACTAGCAAGCGATGGTGAAATTGGAACTAAATGATAATGAGTGTCATCTCTCTCAGCCAGACAACTTAAAAAGTATCCGACGAACGAACTTAAATCGCAGTTTCAAAACTGCCCACAATAGCGCCAGACTCGCAACGGTGTGGAGTGAAGTGTGTTGACTTGCGGTATAAAATTTACCATGATACGATTGTGGCGCCACCTTTATTTATGTATTTTGACGGACACTTTTTCATGTACACAGAAGACACTCCTTATCCCTTATTAAAACTTCTCTTCTTCGTGATTATGTATTTAAACGTCAGTGATATTTGTCAACAGAGTTCAGTATTCTATTGCCATGCATGGGCAACGTCAGCGGGGTGGCGACCTTCGAGATAGGTCTATCACTTAAAAACGGTAGAGGCACCCCTCTAAAGGGCACTCCTTTAAGATTGAATCTAAAGAAGGAATGCGCACAGAGAGGTGTGTATTTAGAAAGGACAGGTATTGTATCGCCAACGCATTTTTAACACTTTGACGGCTGATTTTTGAACGTGTGCAGTTATTGTTTCCATGCCCAATTGGTTCAAGGTCGCACTTATTATTTTTGACAATCGCGGTTGAAAAAGTTTTGCACGCACTTAAGTAACTAAAGGTACTGACGCAAAGGGTCCAGTCTGCAAATGTCCGGCTATCATATGTAGTACCAAACGTGTTAGTAATTTTATCATTTTTATCTACTAATCCGCTTCTGCTGGACACTATTGACAGGCTGGATGTGCAAGCTAGATCGTGAGGTTAGCCCTTTAATGAAAAATAATTATCAGTCTTCACGAAATACATTACCTTAATCAAAATAATATATAAATATAGTAATAAATAAAGACCTTCGGGAAATGACTCTGTACTATAGTGGAATAAACATTCCGTTATTTGTTGGTTCAATTAGCATAATTCTTAAATACATAACTGCATACACGTTCAAAATTCAGTCGTACTGCTTAGTCTAAAGTCTATCTAAATCCTAACATATCTCAAGGTTACAACAGCTTATTAATTTACCACGCTGCCTTCACAAATATAGAACAATATTGAATTAACAATTTTATTTCTTGAAGCTGTATTAACTACGCTTTGTAGGGGACTAAAGATTTCGAAAACTGTACATGGAACAATACAACGATTTATATTTTATTGACTATTGCTGCACGTTTCCGACTTTAATTTGCCATTGTTTAAAATATAAGATTTCTTAAGATTTTCGCCGTAAGAGCAGGCCGCTCTACTATTTTTGGTTCAATAAAATGCATACTTCTCGTTGTATTCCTCCAATTTGAATCTCCCGCCGTGCCGCGTGCTCGGGCTATACTAATGAGTACCTTGTTCCCGGGCGACGGACGAGCGAGCCGGCGCCGGCGGTGGCGACGCGTCTGCTCACCTCACATTACCTTTTAGGTTGGTATCTGGTAACGCTCGCTAATATAAGGAAATATCGAATCCAAGTAGGCTTACGCTTTGTGAATAAGATCCTAAAAAAAAGATTCGAGAACTTTCTGCGCGGCAACCAAACAACGCTTGACGTGCTGGGCGTTGACCAATAAACGCTCGTTATGTTTTCGGCATTGTGGATTATCCCTGTTCAGGCTTTATGTTCACTAACTGGGGCGTAGACAAAAGGACAGATTTATTATTGTCTTCTAGCACAAAGTAGATAATAAATCTTCTGGTTACTAATAAGAGAGCGCTCGAGTAGCAATGTCAAATGTTAAAGTCGAATCATAGATGGCGCTCTTTTTAATCAAAGTAAAAAAACTTTCTAGACTTTATGCTACTAACCTTGCTTCTAAATCAAAAGTAAATTAAATAGCTTTTTTAAAACACTACGTATGTGGTAGATAAGTTTGTGGGTTCATGGGTTAGTATTGAACCATGCTCCAATGTCAAAGATTTAATCATAGACAAAATCCTAATTCTAAAATACATTTTGGACATTTCAGGGCCCGACCCGGAGTGCGACAAAAAGTGCGCCAACAACGGCTGGTGCAACCACGAGAAGATCTGCCAGTGTCCCGACGGCTACATGGGGCAGCACTGCCGCACCGCGCTGTGCTACCCGCAGTGCCTCAACGGCGGCAACTGCACCGCGCCCGGGGTGTGCTCCTGCCCCCCGGGCTACCAGGGCCGGCATTGCGAAGGAGGTAAGGTCCGGCGCGACCACGAGATCTGCCAGTGTCCCGACGGCTACATGGGGCAGCACTGCCGCACCGCGCTGTGCTACCCGCAGTGCCTCAACGGCGGCAACTGCACCGCGCCCGGGGTGTGCTCCTGCCCCCCGGGCTACCAGGGCCGGCATTGCGAAGGAGGTAAGGTCCGGCGCGACCACGAGATCTGCCAGTGTCCCGACGGCTACATGGTGCAGCACTGCCGCACCGCGCTGTGCTACCCGCAGTGCCTCAACGGCGGCAACTGCACCGCGCCCGGGGTGTGCTCCTGCCCCCCCGGGCTACCAGGGCCGGCATTGCGAAGGAGGTAAGGTCCGGCGCGACCACGAGATCTGCCAGTGTCCCGACGGCTACATGGGGCAGCACTGCCGCACCGCGCTGTGCTACCCGCAGTGCCTCAACGGCGGCAACTGCACCGCGCCCGGGGTGTGCTCCTGCCCCCCGGGCTACCAGGGCCGGCATTGCGAAGGAGGTAAGGTCCGGCGCGACCACGAGATCTGCCAGTGTCCCGACGGCTACATGGTGCAGCACTGCCGCACCGCGCTGTGCTACCCGCAGTGCCTTAACGGCGGCAACTGCACCGCGCCCGGGGTGTGCTCCTGCCCCCCGGGCTACCAGGGCCGGCATTGCGAAGGAGGTAAGGTCCGGCGCGACCACGAGATCTGCCAGTGTCCCGACGGCTACATGGTGCAGCACTGCCGCACCGCGCTGTGCTACCCGCAGTGCCTCAACGGCGGCAACTGCACCGCGCCCGGGGTGTGCTCCTGCCCCCCGGGCTACCAGGGCCGGCATTGCGAAGGAGGTAAGGTCCGGCGCGACCACGAGATCTGCCAGTGTCCCGACGGCTACATGGTGCAGCACCCATAACCAATTTCGAACTCACAGTAAACTGTTATCAAAAGATACCTCACATGACAAAATCCATCAAGCCGTTGAAGCTGTGAAGCGTGCCAAACAATTATACATACAAACATACTCTCTAAAACATAACCCTCTTTCTGGCACAGTTAGGTAAAAAAAAGAATTACTGCATATATTTACTGAGAGTTTTTTTTTATTGCGGGTTATTCTTATAAATAGTTAAATTCCAACATATTATAATATGTAAAAAAATATTAACTAAATGTTAATATTATAATAATAAAATAATTTTGTCACAAAATATAATTTATTACTATGCATACTTATATACAATAATCTACTAATATTCTATAAAGTCTAAAGCAAATCTAAAACATTAAATCCCCTTACTAATAACAAAATAATACACAATGGATAGCTTATACATGTATATCATTGGTGTCTTCTCTGTAAAGTGAACTTTGAATGTATCAGACAAAAACAGCCAAACTATCTGCTGTGTAAATAGTTTTACTTGTAAGGGGGTTAAAATATAATACAGGATAGCAAAATCCACCTTAATACAAGAAACTAGAAAGGCTATTTTAAGCTTACCATATTCTCTCAATATTTTTCAATAAAAAAATACATAAGATGGCATTGCTGTATCAGTCATTGCGTTTCGTGGAATCCGTTTCATCTAGCAACACTAAACATTTTAACATTTTTAGTGTGGTTACACTTTTTTTGATATGGCAATAGCGACTTTGCACCCCGCCTTGATGACTTCAGTTAGTGCTTTATAAAAAGGCGCCTGTTCTGCGCCGTGGTCTATGCCGGTGTCGTGATGCTCCTGCTCCTCATCTCGGAACCTGGTGATGGTCTCCAGGATCTCCTTGTCAATGTTGGGGTCCTCCATCAGGGTACGAAGCTGGTCGTTGTAATGGTCCACTATGACGGTTTCCACGGCAACCGTGCAAGCCATCGCCGCCTCTTTCCCCAGCAAGGCGGTTCCTGAAATACACAATGTATAGATTAAACAAATTTTCAATACATTTTATACTCTCCTAAAATATTACTTCACAAGGCATACCTACTAGCTGCTAATATTGTTGATGTCATAACAAAGAAACAATACTTATATTATTTTTCCGCAGTCTAAACCATTGTATTGCGGTGCACAATACACAAGGGTGTGCGCCATGCACACTCTCATAACCCAGTGGGACGGATCAGACACGACTGGCGAGAGATCGGGACCGACTTTTTACAATCCCATCCGAGCATAGATAATGTTTCTTATCAGACAATTGGGAGATGAGCCTGCATCGTCCTCACCGAACTCGAAAACAACATTTTTAATTATTGAAGACATAAATTATCCGTTCATGTCTTCAATAATTAAAAATAAGGGTGATATACGTAGCAAAACTATGATTTTGAGAAAATTGAGTTCAAACTCTCACTTAAACATATTAGAATCCGTCTCTAAAATCAATGTACTTAATTCGTTGCTACATATCCTAAATGTTTATGTGACAGTTTAAACTCAATTTTGTAGGTAAAATTTTTGCGACATATCACCTTCATCGATTCATATCTTCAATTGTTCCAATGCGGGAATCGAACCCTCGAGTCTTGGGCCAAACTCTAAACCATGCAGGCGTTAAAAAATATAAGCACTACTCACCAGCCCCCAAGGCGAACCCAGCCACGTTCCACAGCGGAGTCATCACGGTGGGCCGGACCCGGTACTTGGAGATCAGCTCCTCGAACTTCTCCCGGTGCTGGATCTCCTGCTCCCACATGTGCTTGATGGTGGGTCCCTCCGCCGTGTTACCCAGGACGGCCATCTGCCCCGCGTATATCCGGTCCGCGCCCAGCTCACCGGCATGGTCCACCCGGATTATCGCGTCCAACTGGAAAAAGGATATAAATCCGATATAAATTTAACACAAACGTAAACAAAGCCGTCTATGACACAACCATAGATTAGTCAGTGATGCCAATTGGCCAACATTAACACAATGATTATGGGCTACATGAATCCATAGACTACAGACTATATTCTATAGTCGGCAGTGTCAAAATAGCGTATTTTTACTATGAAGCTTTTTCATTTGATGTTTAAATATGTGTTTAATTGATGTGAACATTTCGTTGTTTTCGGTTTGTTTACCTTTAGGTTAAATTTATCAGGGACGACCTATATCTTTCTATAATAATATCTATGGACTCTTCACACCACGTCAATCTGGCCCCGTGCTAAGCATCCGAAGAACTTGTGTTACAGGTACCGGATAACGTCAAATTTATTCTATTTTAATACTTTTATACTTTACACAAATTAAAATGTTTTGATAATTTTAATACACATCCACGCACACCCAGGAGCAATTAAAACTTTTTGTTATGTCGGCGGGATTCGAACCCGCAACCGCCCGCGCCGACGTTGAACTTGCACGTTCATGCAAGAGTTGTAATTTCTAACTGCATAACTCTGCGCTGCTTATCTCGAAAATTTATTTGTTTATGTTTTCTTTTTAATTCTAATATTTATTTTGTTTTTAGTTTTAACACCCCCTACGGCTATCTAAGGGTCCGTTTTAAATAGCATTTGAGATAAAATCTATTTTGCATCATTATATTATAACAAATTATAACCAAAACTTACGTGAGGATTTTTCTTCCAAGTTGCCGAATGAGCGTTTCTAACTTGAAATAGGACGCGAGACGGTCGAATCATCCTGAAAATAAAAAAATTTTACATAATTTTTGTCAAAAAAATATTACATTTGCAAAATGATGAAAGGTAGTATAATCGTATCTTAAAGGTGTAATGACTGTTCTTTTTACAACCCGTATATTCCCTCTGTCTAAACCAGTATAATATTCATTTGTTTATTTATATTTAGTTTACATATTAGTTTTTTAATTTATTTGTTGATTGTTAAGGTACAATTCCACCAAAATAGTGTTCAGAACATTTGTTAGCCAAAATTTTTTTCAGAATTCCAGCTGTGCCAATTTGTATGTGTTCCAA